>CM036554.1:4293901-5668901 GCA_020745685.1 Tautogolabrus adspersus | reverse complement strand
GATCACAGTTTAGGATTTTTAGGGTGGCACTTTAGGTGGCCAGTCACATATCTAGGGGGGCCCATGCCCCTCTGGACACGACCCTGAGAGCACCAGTCAATGGAACTCTTTCTGTTTCTGTCATGCCACTGTTTTTCTCCAACTTGCTCAAAACCTCCACAGACCAGTGTATAAAGTTTTCTATCACTAGCACTGTTTCACATACTCATGTTTTCATATTGAACAGGCCTATGAAGGAAAGAAACACCCAGATCTGATGCAGAAGTTGTCATATTTTATAGACAAACTCTTACCTTGCTGTGAATTTACTTCTTTGAAGTTTTCGCTTTACAACTTGACAGTCCTTATCCAGTCGTTTTGGCAATCACTAATTAGTTGACTTCAAAAACCAATAGGCAGATTTTAAGCAGAGCTAAATTCCTGAAAATCGAATTTTCCCATTCTTTTGTTTGCCTTCACCAGGTATCCGTGCACCTGTTAAAGTAGGAACATACAGTCTTTCCCAAAGAGCCTGAAAGAAGGGCACAGATGAAAAAAAAAAAGGTCTATGTCAGGGGTCCCCAACCATTCGGCCTAGGACCGGTACCAGGCCTTGGGTCGTTTTGAACTGGGCCTCGAACATCCAGCTGCATGCAAGAGGGTGGGTGTAATTGCCATTTTACTTATTAGGTCACATGTGGGTGAAAGTTGCACATGCAGGGCAGGCAGGGCATGCAGGACTAGCAGTCACTTTAAGTTAGTGAGAAGAAAACCTGTAGAAACATACAACATTAACAATTTGTTTTAGTAGGGCTGCTGATAAAAGGCCCACGGACAGTGAGGATAGTGGAGACACTGCCACCAAAACAACGCTCCGCAGCAGAGGGGATCTTAGAAACACGGCGTGCTTGTCACAGGCTCAGGGCTCACACTGATAGGAGTTCAGTTTTGATTTGCAAGTGTTTTCTACAGTAGTTTGGGTTGCATTATGTTATTACGGTACTTCATTTACTGTATCTCACAACCCCCACCACCACCCAGTGGCGATTAAAGACTCCATTGGGACCCCAGGCAAAAATTCAGTGGGGGCCCCTCAAACCAGTGTTCATCATCATGATGTCTTCCAGTGTCCCGATTTTTCACACCCAGACTCATCGACAAACTTCTGTTTTCACAGAAATAGAGCATGCAAAACTTAGCAGAGCAGTGAGAGTGAGTGCTGTCAGATTGGGGGCCCCCTTAGGGAGGTTTTCTACTGTCATTGCAACATTTGCACATACATTTGCTTTTAAGTTTGTCAGCCCTCAGGGGCTACTACTGACCAGCAGCGCCTCTGTCAACACCACCAGTGCCTAAGAAATATGACAGCTGCTGTCTGGTCCATGTAGTCAAAAAGGTTGGGGCCTCACTGCTCTAAGTACATTATAGATCTATGAAAGAGTATGTCAACACCATTTACAATGTCAACACAAATCTAGATTGTCATTAAACAATTTCAAACAGCTGTATAATCCAGGCCCTACTTAAATGATAAAGTCAAGTTTATTGGAGCCTCTGTCCCAAATGTTACCTATCTGGTGTTCTTCATCCCAAACAAGATAGCTTTAACCATCTTAAATTGTATTTTTATTTTACTTTGTGTAAACCTTTAGAAACACACACACTTATATCACACATGTATCATATAGGTACATAAGTGCATGCACTGCACGCCGATGTTCTCTTCTGTTCCGTCTACTATACATGAGGATGAGATAAATAACTTTCCACCGTTCCTTTTTTTACTTGGAAACTGATGTTTGATGCCAAATGTGGTTCTGTCAGCTCACAGACTTACAGAGCAGCTTGCATGAAGTTTTGGCTATGGTTTCTGGATTCTTAGTGGTGCAGTATGGTCCAGTATGAATGAATGAGAGATGTAAATATATTTTTGATTTACTTTAATGCCTTAATGGCCTTCATTCCTATATACCTGACCTACAAGTACCATGATATCTGGTTTACTTTTGGGATGCACTTTGTTACTTATTTTGAACAGTGCACTGTAATCTAAAGTTAAAGGAAGATTTTATTTTTGACTTCCTTTTTTTTTTAAAGATTTATGTTTGGGCTTTTATGCCTTTATTTGAGAGGACAATGTGTTCTCCAGACGCTGTGTATCTAAACGAGTGGCATCTTAAGTGGTTGTGACGTGCGTCTTCCTACAGACTGTCATTTGGCGTTAGGCATCAGCAGGGCGTCAGGTGATGATATGATTGGCAGGTAGAGCCTCGCAGCAGAGAGGAGGGCATGTTGGTCAGGTGCTGAATGATGCTGATGTGATTTGTTGCTCTCAAGTCACAAACAATGTTTGATTGAGAAGATGTCACAATGTGAAATGAAGGTACATTTGGCCTTTTCTGCAATTACTGATTGTACTGAGGGCAAAATTATGGTACAAATACGATAGTTATCGTACATCTGGCAACACTGGACATGCACTTGGATGACTTCAGTTTTTGGACTTACTTTTGTCATGGGGACAATCATACCTCAAAAAAGGAAAACTATGTCCACGTCCGTCATATTCGCTGGTTTGAATTTGACTAACTACTTCATTGTATCTACTCCTTAACTCACCTGCGTGCTGTCATTGGCTGAGGGAAACACACCAACTCCTACTCTACCCAGAAATGTCCCTGCATCAACCAAAACAAACCAAAAAATCAAAATACATGCAGAGGACAGAGTTTCTGCAGACACAGTCCCCACCATACATGTATGGAAGCCCATAAGTGATGATTGAGTGGCATTACTTTTGTAGAAGTCTATTCTATTTTTTAGGAAAAAGCTACTTACTTGTTCTATTCAGAAAATGTGTCTTTATTACCATTATTTCTAATACTGGAACAGTTTCCCAACATTCATTACATGGTATGCACATTTTTTACCACTGTTTCAATCTAACCCACAAAACTTTGGGAACATACATCACATATATGATGGGAAAAATATTGGTGGTCGGAGGGTATGACTTGGATTAGAGTCAGCTGCGGCTATGTTTTTTCCAGTTGTGTACATGCGTATGTGGATGCTTTCCTCGGAGACATGCATATGCACAGTTGCCAGCACGGCAATAAGGTATAGCTGGCAGGGAAAAGTGGGTTTAAGTTTCTCCAGTGAAATGTCAGCTGAATTATGTTACAGCCAGAGGATCAGAGAGCAGTCGGGCACCACTGAACCGTTTCCGGATGGAAATCACTTTTGCTGCAGCCCGTCCTCTCTTTCCACGCCACTTCAATAGACTCCTCACTGCCTGATGGGGTTTCCCAGCGCCTGTGTTGTGTGGCTGTGTGTGTGTGTGAGGCTTAATGGAAGCTGAAGAATAATACCTCCAATGAGATAGGGGCTCATTGGTGAGTAACACAGGAAGTTAGATTATTATGTGTTGATAGAAAGTAACTAAATTATGGGGCTTGTTCCTAATCTTTCAAACACCTCTCCACTATTATTTTCTGCTCGGAAATCCAGTTTCTACCAAACAGATTGCATCGATCACTGAAAGAAAATACGCAAAATAAAATGTTGTACATTTGCTATATATATACAGTATATAGATATATATTTTTTACAAAGGGCTGTAATGAAAAAAAATGTCTAAATAATGACATTTCTTCTAGCTGTTGAAGTAATCTAATAATTCTCATTCTCCACCCTTATAGGGCCACTTGCAGAAAACTCCTGATATTTGCAGGAGGAGCTGTACGTGTGAACGCAAACAGTCAAGCTTTTCACTCTGCCTTCATCCCGCCAGACCCTTAGTATTTTTTCCGCAGCAAGTCCGAGTGAGCTGATGTGAGAACACAGCAGGATATTCTCAGGAGAATTCACCTTGAGCCGATCGGAGGGGGGAGTGACGTTTATATACTGTGACTGCTGCACGCTGCATAGAGTGTATGCTCGATCTCCGTGCACGTAATTGTTTTTTTTTTTCTTCAGTATGTTTCTACAACACATAGCATTGATATAAAGGGAAATATTACCATTATAGCATCGTATAGCAGACTCTGTTGCTTCGTCCGCTACTTTTGCTACATCACGTCTTACCTCAAGACATCCCCGCCCCCCCCTCCCGTCTGACAGGGATAGTCTCCCTCTGTGAGGTGCATATGTGAACAGCCAGGTCAGGAGAATATATGGAACAGTCCGCCTGAAATTATCTAGATATTTTCGGGAGTGCACATGTGAAAACGTTTTTTTTTTTTTCCTGTGGCTGAAATTACTTTGGCAGGTAGAGTCGCAGCAGAGAGGAGGGTGTGTTGGTCAGGCGCTGAATGGTGCTGATGTGATGGCCATCTCAGTCATGCTGATGTGATTTGTTGCTCTCAAGTCTGGAAATGAGTGAAATGTGAACGTCATTCGTAGCCTACTGAGGACAAAAATAGATCACATTCTGAGTAAAGCTTCTACTGTTTTAGAAATTGTTATTCACCAACACTTCCAGTTTTTTAGGAAAACAATGTCATAGTAAAGCTTGAATTAAATATGCTATACTGATGTTGTAAGTGTTTGTGCTTTTGTAAATGTTAACGCAGGTGTGTGTTGTAATGAGCTTTTGTTAGAGATGATGATGGTTTGGTAATGTGTACAATGATTTGCTATTTAAATTCCTGCATCATGAACCAAGTGTTGTTGTGTATGAGAAAAAGAAAGCTCACCAGGTGGTGCCCGGTCTTGTGTTTCTCTCATGGTGGTCCTTTGAGAAGGGCTGAAATGAGTCCTCATTACATTAATCAGGCAAACATGCACACATGAACAATGAGCAAACTCAATCTCAAAACATGTGTCCAGGTAGGGTTCACATTCCCTGGTGAAATATATCTCACATCATTGTTACATGACCCACATTAAAGCTTTGTTCCATTTTGCTAATTATTTCAATAATAATGTCAATTAAAGGAATATTTTTTTTAGTAGGGTTGTATGAGGTACTTATCAATTTGAACTGCATTGACCACAGGATATGTCAGTCAATGACACTCCAGACAGATAAGTTATTCTTGTAAATCCATCTTTTCATTTTTATGGTGATTTCCTGTTTTATTCTGTTACTTTCCCTTGACTTTGGCTGTTTTCAAAAACCGCCTACTATACTAGTAGTACTGATTTATACAAAATGCAGTACATGCGAATAAATGCGAGATCCACAGTTTGCCAAAAATAACGAGAATGTTGTACTAATTAGGAGAAAATGTACAGTATGCATCAGATCAGTCTTCCTCGTCTACTGTTTCCCACAATTTAGCAGCAGGCCAAAGATTTGACTGAATAAACACCTGTCTGATCACTTGTACCACGTAATTAAGCTAATACAAGAATGTCTAACCTTAATACCAATGCCAGTGTATGTGTGTATTTGACTTTGCTGTCAGAAAGCAACTTTGTTTTAGCTATACATATGTGTTCCTTCTCATGCAGTGCACTGATCAGCTGTTCAAGTCTAAGGGCGAACACAGAGGAAGAACAGGACTTAATGGACCAAAAGAGAGGGATGGAAAACCTTCTGTGGTAACTAGAAAGCAGTGGATCACCTGGTACAGGTGTGTTAACTGTGAGGCCATGCCCGTAGAGCATTATTAGTGGTGCAGTATTGTTTAGTCGTGACAGCTCACAAGCGGGACTTGGTAGAAACAATAATTCAGGACCTTTCTGAATCGGAGGATACCAGCAGCTCACATATGCCAGCAGTCTGCGTCACTCACTATCCAGAGTTCCTCTCTAGGTGTTTGATCTGCCCTCTGAGTCTGCCTTCTCACTGTAAACAATTGGGCACGGTGCTCCAAAGCCACATCCCCTTCTAGAGGGGCGTGGTCAAACACGGCTCATTTGCATTTAAAGCTACAGACACAGAAACAGTCTGTTCTGAGTAGGGGTTTATAGGCATGATCAAATACAGGATCAGAGTGGATTTAGAACAGAAAAACTTCACAGACATGTTCTGGGGAGCTCTGACTGTATTTAAACTGGTTAAAATGAAAATATGTGACCTGTAATATAAGTGACAAATCTCTTATTAACAATAAATCCTCTAAAAACCCTAATCTTCAGTTAAATCAAACAATTTAATGTTTTGCCAGACCGTTGACCACACAGTAATTGGTGAACCAATTTGGCACTACAATTTGGATGCAGGGTTTAAAATCTTTTGTTGATCCTATTTAAAAAAATCTGCTATATTTTTTTATACTGCTTTTTTTAATTTTCACTCGTGATCTACGGTTTATTATAAACCACCTTTTCCAATTAGTGTTACGTAACTGATCAGTGGCACCTTGAAAGGCTCTCTTAAGTAACTAACTCTCAAGTTATATTGTGATAGTGGGAGACCACGGGATTATAACGAGCAGCTCCAGACCACAAGTTAATGTACATGTAGGAATAAAACTAATAAACTACTTAGGTATAATTCACTTTGGTTTAAATGAGGTCTAGTGGGTTTTATAGACCGGACAAACTATCATAAAGTCCCCTCAAGTGAAAAAATGAATCAGAGCAATGTAGTGTTTGCTGTATTGAAACTGATGACTTCAAAAATTGAATAAAGCATCAGCAATAAATTAGGGAAATCGAATGGGCCTGCTCTTTTTTCCTGCTGGCACCTTGCTGTCTTTTGAGCATTAAGATCAGCCTAAAAGAAGCATACAAATTGTGCACACTTCATGGTGCTGTAAAATTGCTCATTAGAAGACATGTTGGAAACTTTTTAGAACTAGTGTGAGAAACATAAATAGCTCAAAAAATGAGAATACCCATAATCTGCTGAAGTGTCAAATAACAGAGATTTGCAGAAAGCGACGTCATGCGACTGGATTCTGAGGAGAGATGCTGGATGTGCTGTAAATGAGGCGTATAGGAGGAATATACAGCCCCCATGAGGAGCCTTAATAATTGTCAGAAATGTCAGAGATTCATGGTTTTACTTTTTAGTTATTTAGTAACATGAGCAGAACTTTTTCTATATGAGAGTTAGTGACTAAATGACTCAGCAGGAGTTGTTTTTCTGAAGTGTGTGTTTCACAATTTTGCACTCTTGTTATTTTGATTGACAGGATCGCTTGTAGAATCCTTGTTATTATGTCCAATGGAAATGTCATGTTACATGCACTGTACCTTTTGACCCTTTGTGCATTTCCTCTGCGTGTATTTGACTGTTGAAGCATTTGCCAGCGACGGGGCACTAATGGTG
Source organism: Tautogolabrus adspersus (assembly GCA_020745685.1). Taxonomy (NCBI): domain Eukaryota; kingdom Metazoa; phylum Chordata; class Actinopteri; order Labriformes; family Labridae; genus Tautogolabrus; species Tautogolabrus adspersus. The sequence continues at coordinate 5,661,697 of CM036554.1, read as the reverse complement.
TCCGTGTGCGTATGGACTTAAGTGTGTGTGTGTGTGTGTGTGTGTATACATATTTCCAGCGACTCTCTCTCCAGGAATGCAGCATGGCTCTTCAGAAGGGGATATTAGTGCTGACCGCAGGGCCTCTTTCCTCTCTCCGCTTCCATCTGGTGTCGCATTAAATATTAAACTTTTTAATTTGATTCAATTCCCGACGACAAACACCCTTGATTTAATCCAGATGCCTGTGACCAGTGGGCCCACCCCAGGCCTTTTTCGGAGCTTAGGACTTGGATACTCTGGAGCTTGGTGCAGGAGCTGAAATCAAGTCCCAGATTAGGGTTTAACTTGGAGTTGAAATAGGAACAATGCTCCAGGTTAGATTTGGAGTAAAAAAAGGTAAACTTGGTAAAAGGATGGCTGGAACCAATGCTGGTGTATTACATTGAGCTGGCAATTGGGATAGCACTGGTAGAAGTAAAAGTGAAACTTGAAACTTGCAACATCTTTAAGAGAAGGTGTAAGGACAGGGAAAAGACACCTGAATAGAATGGATCACAATCAAGCTCAACTCTATGACCCTGCCTCAAATCCTCAGTTTAAAGGAGTCATGTCTTTGAACTTTACTAATAAATGAACTTGTTTAACTTTAAATACAGTATGGTTACTCAGGGTACCTCTCTTCAAGTTGGTGTTGTTGGATGTGGCTCTTGTCTGCTGCAGAGGCATTTGAACATATTTGTAAAAAACTGGTTCACTTCAGGAATTAAGCATTTCCGGTGTAAAAGTGCTTTGAGTAGTCAGAAAACTATAAAAGTGCTATACAAGCTCAAGTCCATTTACCATTTCTCTGAATGCATGCTTGTACTTTTTGAACATGCAGACAACTTTGTATCACTGAGAATTTTACTTGGGCATGTTTTACTCTTTTTTTGTGGACAATAACTTTGATATGGAAATTCGCCATGGCTCTGTTGCTTGAGAGTAGACATGGGTTGAATGGGTCCCTGCAGCCCAAAGAACGGACCTCTTCAGTAGTCTCTCTCATGTCTTCAAACCCCTCCATTTTTTTAAAGTGCTGAAAAATTTGAACTGCATAAAGTACTTTCGGGCCCTGTAGCCAATTATTGCAACGCGGTCGATGCTTTTTTACAAAATCTTGGAGATGCGCTGCTAGGCGCTTCATGCATCAAAGTGACATTTGCATTTCTACACATTTGAATGACATCTTGCACTCCTGCTGGATGGCATCAACCAGTCTCCGCAGTGTTTCATTCCTTTTTTTTCATTTCTATTCTGATCTCCCCAGTCCTTTCCTTCGCCTTTTCTTATATAATGGTATTTCAGAAGATGCTTAGGCCAAGGACATGCTGAGGTCTGGGGATTGAGGTTTGGATGTCTTCACACTCCATCTGCTCAGGTCTCTGAGTTGTTCAAATGTGAGTGCTTGTGTTAAATATCCATCAAGGTCACAGTCTTCCCATCTCATATTTCTTCAAAACAACTAAAAACTAATATTTGTTTTTTTAAAAGCGAAACAAACTAGACGTGGGGTGTGCTAATATAATTTCTTGCCAATGTAAGTTAGTTTGTTTCAAGAATGTCCTTGAATTTGTGCCATTTCCTTGATTCTCTATGGAGCCTTAACTCTTTGTCTTAAAATGATCGAAATCTTGAAATCAGAAATGTGCTTTGAAAACATTCCATTAAACAATTTCATTGACAATAATATTTTATTTGTTATCAAGAACATTTGTTTGGACCTAAGAAACTTGACTTCATAATCAACAGTGTCATACCAAATTTACTCCATATAAGGTCATCTGAGGCAATCGAGCATCCCTACTAATTTTGCTCTTTTGCTCTTATATCTGTAACACCCAACTAACTCCCCTCCCTATGTGTTTCCCCTGGTCTATCTTGAATGGTAAATGGCTACATTTAAACTCTAACTGAGTGTATTATCTAACATACTGGCGCTAATACAGCTCAGATGGGACCAGAGCAGTCTGGAGGACCTGGGGCTTAATGTGACTACCCTTGCCTGCGTGAGGACCTGACAGCAGGCTCTGGTCCAGGGATCTGTGTCCCCACCCGTCATCCCATCTGCCGCCTTTATCCAGATGTTTCGGCAGGGATGAATCATAACAAGGCCCTTCTCAGCTTGTTACTATTAGATTTTATGTTTGTGTTTACCCCAACATATTATCGGAAATAGAAAACAAAGTGGCAGGGAGTAAAACCAGCATTAAAACGGGGATCCCCTGGATAGTGGCGACTGTGACTGACATTTTATTTATTCATGTGACGTACGTTCCTAGCCAACACATGCCATAAGTTACACTCCAGAAACCCTATCAAATGATACCTGGGAAAGGGGTACATTGATATGACAGTATTCTTTTGAAACAATACAATGATGTAGGAAACTTAAAGGAGTATAATATAATGTAATAAAGCTGATCTTACTTATAGCTCTACAAAACAAGGCTTGGGTTTTAGCATGATATCATATAGGAGCTGCTGTGGCTCAGTGGTGGAGTTGTTCATCTCTCACTGGAAGGTTGGTGGTTTGATCCCCAGCTCCTGCAGTCCACATGTCAAAGTGTTCTTTGGCCAAGACACTGAACCCCAAATGGCTCCCAGTGGCATTAACAGTGTGTTGGTGTGTAGGATTAGTTCATACTAATCTTGTTAACTTGTTCTTCTTAGATGGGACCTAGCATAGCACCCTCAGTACATGTATACACACATTTAGTTGATGCATTTGGGTTATATTTATAGTTGTGCTTTATTCTCTAACAGACACACACACCTTCACCTCTCCTCTTATTATTATAGACTTTATTGGACATCACAGATACATTGGACGAACCAGATGCATTGTTTAAGTGTTTTAGCAAACATGCTAGTTCTCAACGACTGTCCACAGGAGGCTTTTGAAAGGAAAACAATTAAGAAAAGCAATAAAACAGAGAGAAACAATAAAGAGAATGAATAAGTACAGATGAACTGTTGAGCAAAGGCAGCATGATCTGACAATAAACCAGTCATAAGCTATTCATGTGAGCACTGTTGTTTTGATTTTAGCCATTGTTCGAGTCCTCTGTTAAAAGCATTACTGTTGCTCTCTAGTTTTATGCTAGTGGGCAGAGAGTTCCAAATCATTGCCCCCTTTGCAGAGAAAGCAGACTGGTCAAAAGATGCCTTGTACATTGGGACGAGATAATCACCGCTGATGGAGGCTCGTGTGACTGCCCTACGAGAGCTCTGACGCCTAATGGCTATTACACACAGTGGCTTGGCTTTGTTTTTTGTTTCTGCTCATTCGACAATATTCATTAACATAGGACGATCAGTTAGCACCTGTTTTGAAGTGTTTCACATGGTATCCCATTAACACAACAGGTAAACCGACAGCATGCAGAAACAGATAAGATAAGAAGCTTCTGTTTAAAAATGAGACCTCACAGCAGCGGAGGGACATTCCAGCCACTTCTCTCTCAATGCTTTATCTTCATCCCTGTCCATGGCTCTTCTGTTGATTAAGTGACACTCTCTTTGCTACTGGAAATGTGAGGATAACTGAATAGAGAGGTTTATATCATAGAACAGTTATTCAGGGTATCCCCTCTCACTGGTTCATTTGGGATGCGCTGCTCCAGTCAAGTTATGAGACATTTTTTGGGGGTCATAAATTAATGAAGGGGTCTCTCTTATGTAATACAAGTTCAAGTTATTCACAATTTGAAGTGCACACCTTTAAGCACTTTCAACTTCCAAAAGATTTCACTTGACTACAAACGTGAGATCCCAAACATCAAAAGTGCATTATTGAATAAGTCCCCATTCATGCATGTAGTTAGCGTCTCTCTTGCATAACTAATGCAGGAGGTTCTTTTCCTGAATATTACACAGCTGAACAGATTAGTATATTGTTACATAAACTTTGCTGTAACTTAACCAACCGGACCATTTCTTGTAACTTCTGGCAGCTTAAAAAAACTCAGCCGAGGCAGCCCATGGGGTAAAATTGTAGCTTTCAGAACGGATCAGATTATGTGAACTACTTTGGAACATACAGTTACTGCAGCAGTAATAAGATGCATCAAAGAAAAATAGGATATAAATACAAACACAGCAAATGTGAGTTTTATAAATACATGTAGCCAGCCGACAATAATTTACACTGGGTACCATATGAAGAAGCTATATATGAGTCTGTCTGTCCATATGTACAGTATGTATGCTGCTGTTTTGTCTGCGTGTGTGGTTGGCAGGGCTGATAAACAGGCAGTGAGTTGGGAGGTGGAAGGAGTCCATCGCCTCAGATTATTGACACAAATCTGGCAGAACCCAGCACCGGTCGCTCCAAGAAATCTGCCTGGCAGGGCTCAGAGCTGCAATCTGATCCCTTCCATCCAACATACAGCGACGGCTGGAGAGACACAGCCCTATCTATTCCCATACTTCCCCTTGTGCTTTTTTCTTCTTCTGTGTAACAATCAGCTTCAAGGGATTTTTTTTCTGTCCAATTTGCCTCCCTGTCATTCTGTCTGTCTCTTACACTCTGGAACTCAGTCGCTTACTGTACCTCTGGCTCAGGACTGCATGCTAAGAACTGTTGAGGCCACGTACAGGCCTTATAGTCTGAGGTCTAGGGCTTCAGGTTTGGGCTACATCCCCCGCAGTTAGTTTCCTGAGTTTGTTTGTTGTCTGAAAGTGTATGTTTGCATCTTTCAACATGGTTAGCTTTGAGTATAATGCAATAGGAGTTGTTGTTGAAGGAACATGGGGCAAATTGATCTTCACAAACCTTCCACTTTACCCTTGGATATAACTTGTTCTTTGATGGAAGTCCTCTCATAACCAATGACAGAGTGATGGCGATAATGTTGCCCAACATTAGTGCATTTGGTTTATACTACAGTTGATTGTGTTCCCATAAACAAAACTGTTTTTCATTCATCTCAGTGTTGCAAGCTTCATGGAAGCAATTCATCAATCAGTCAAAGATTCCATATGTTTGCTAGTACAACCAGTCCCCAAAACGGATAAGACTCATGTGAGAAGGTTAGGCCTGTTTGCAACAAAATTAATGTTACGTAGAGGAATGGGTTGCTATGCTAGCATACTACTGCTCACCCTTGTAATGGAGACACTGTGTGGGACTCCTCTCCATCTTCTGAATGTTAATGCAGGCAATGCTCAAGTCCGTGTTGAAGTCAGAGTCATCGGTGCTCTAGTCAAAGTTGAGTCACAAGTTCTGAAAGTCACGACTTGAATCTGACTCGAGTCTGAGTCCTGCACTCCAGCACCACAACACGGCTCCTGCTAAAGAAAAACTCTAAAGTACACTAAAACATGTATGACCAATACATACAGAAAGCCAAAAGATTTCCCATAATGCTCTTGGCTGAGCGGCTGCCTGTACAGGCTGATAGCTGGAGGATATGGTGTCACCTTTGACCTTTTGATTTAACTGTCTTTGTAAACAGTAGGAATAACAGCTAAATTCACTTTTCATCATGACATCTAAACGAATGTGTCACTGTCTCAAAGGGCCAGTGTGTCTCATATTTGCAAGATGCTAGCTGAAGAGACTCAAATGAGATTTAAATTAGTTCAGTTGATAACACAGATGTGCACTTACAAGATGTCCTCATTTCAGTAATATGATATCATCAATATAGCCAAGGTCAAATCACTCATGTCGCAAAAAGATCTGGAGAAACTCATCCATGCCTTTATCTCCTCCCGCCTTGATTATTGTAATTCATTATACACCCGTCTCAATAAAAAATCAATCCACCGTCTTCAAACAATCCAAAACGCAGCAGCCCGGCTTTTAACAAGAACAAACAAATGTGCCCACATCACTCCAATCTTAGCATCCCTTCACTGGCTCCCTGTTGATTTTAGAATTTGTTTTAAGATTCTTTTAATTACTTTTAAGGCACAACATGGGCTGGCCCCTTCTTATATTTCTGAGCTTTTAACCCCTTATGAACCAGGACGCAGTCTGAGATCCTCTGGCAGAGCCCTACTGGCTGTTCCAAGGTCCAGGCTAAAAACTAAAGGGGACAGGGCCTTTGCTGTCAGAGCACCCGGACTTTGGAACAGCCTGCCAGAGGAGCTCAGACTTGCAGAGTCAGTCCCTTGTTTTACATCTCTACTTAAGACATTCTTTTACAAAATTGCTTTTACTCTGTGATTTTATTTTTGATTTTATTTTATTAGTCGGATTTTATTGTCGGTTTGTTTACTTTCTGTCTGTTGCTTTTATTGTCGCTCTGCTTTTATTGTCTGTTGTAAAGCACTTTGTTACTTGTATTGAAAAGTGCTATACAAAAGTATTATTATTATTATTATTATTATTATTATTATATAACTGAATAACCACAGGGTCACAGTTAGAATTAAGCCAGGAAACTCTGTTGCATTGTATCTCCCCTTTCAGCCTTTTCTCGTGTTTTTTCTACACTGTCCATCATCAAATTGCATTTGCATAGCATGCTCCATGTCATAGTGGTTTACCATAATGTGAAAATTACAGCAGCTAAACAGATAGTGAATCTTGATTCTCTACTGGGTTTCAGTTTGTGTTAGTAAAAAACAACAAAACAATCTCAAATATCAAGTGTTAATGGTTTTATGTAGGGGCTACATGAACCTCCACTCCTGCTAACATACCATTGTATCAACCTTGATAACCAATGAATAGATATTACCTACCTACCATCAATGATTCTATAAAAGCTAACCCTTTAATATAAATCATAAAACAAATGTATTAAGGTACAGAGCATTTACAGTAACCATATGAAGTACCAGTGAGGCTTCAACCTATTATGTGAGAAGCTTTAACTTTAGAAGTGGCAAGTATTGACATAAAGGACAATTGTCAGAGCCATCAATTCCCTTGGCTGCTATATGTTTTAGCCATGTATAGGACCTGAGTGAGGGTTAAGAACATAAGCACTGCCATGTGTTTGCTAGGAGAGTGGGTCTGTCTTGCCAGGGCCAATCATCTACTGTTGGCTGTTTAAACTACGGAGCTGGGACTTTCAACTGCCAGCCTCAGTTGCCAGTGGACCAGTGGACTTGGCACAGTATGCCTTTCTCCCTCCATGGCACTTAGTGAAGCAGTATTTAGCCAATAGACTATGATCTTTTGCAGAAATGGTATTGAGAAAGGACTGCCAAGGGCTGCAGGCCGGGTTATAATCTTCAGCAGTATGCCCAGTGCTCTTGGCTTAGTCTGAGCCACTCTCAAATACCCTCTAATTCTACTAATGCAAAGCTTTGGCTCTGTGATTTGCACTGACAAAATGTATGCCAGTTTGTTTCTTTTTATTATTACCATTATGTTCTTATTTATTCTTTATCAATGGTAATAAAGCAGCTGTGATTCCGATAAGCTGCTTTATATTCAGACACCAGAAACCTTCATTTATGTTCCTTAGAAATACTGTATGTTCTAGGAGTCTTACAGAAGAAAGAATAAATGTCCAAAAATAAATATAACACTGATGGGGTTAGAAGTTCCACCCCGAGGGTACAATCTTTGTGGAAAATACAGTATATACACTTTGTGCAATGTGAATAAAGTGTTAGACCATTTTAAGACCTGTCGGCTTAATGGTTCAATATATATTTAGCTGGTATGTGTCGTACTTTCATCACTTGAAGTAATACACAGCTGTCCAATAGGATTTTCTTGGTGTGTATTTTAAACTGATAAAATGGAGAATGTAAAGTCTGACTTTTATTATCTTGTATTTCCAGCTACAGTATCATATAATGCAAGCATCAGCAAAGTATCAAACTATATCCAAACAATTGCAAATGCTGAGTTTACAGTACAACAACCCAGTGTTGCTTGTACATGTAGGTCAGCTGAAAAAGAAAAATCAAACATTAATTTGATTTTTGACAGTGATCACAGCCGAAAAACAAAGAAAGGGAACACATTTTTTTTTTTGTCTTTTTAAAAATGAAATAATAGCAAGTGGAGTGGTTTGGAGCAGCTACTTCCTGGCTCCTTGTGTCCTGGTTTACAGTAGAAGCTAAGTGTATAATGAGAGAACTGTAAACCTTTGATTCTGCGGTCAGAGAAAGCTGCGTTGAAGTTAACATAATTAGGACCAATACTACCAAAGCACCAGACGTGGGACTTTTTTTTTGCACTGCTGGACAGAGTTGAAATTTCCTCCCAACAAGCGCAGTAAACTGAGGTCTCAAGGTTAAATTTGAAATAAATGCCACTCAAAGCATCATTTTATATAAAAAGATGTGGGATATTCAGCTAGGCCAGGAAACATTATACTTACAGTAAATATTATGTAAAACATTGGAGAATTGGAGTGTCTAGTTTGGAAAAGAAAAGTCCTGTGTCCTGTGTAAACAGAGCAACACATTATTTATTTTAACGTTAGGACGCCTTTGGACGGTGCAACAATAATTGTGTGAGTTTATTCAATTTCAATCTCTGAGAGTATGGACTTATAAAATGCTGACCACAATCTCTCTCACTCCATACAATATCAATTAAAAGCATGCCCTATGGTATTGCACAATGAATGCAATACATTAATGGGTCATGTCATCCATTTGCACATCGTTTTATTCAGCAAAACAAATGAAAATGTTGTCGATTTTGCCATGGCTCCAAATGAGCACTTTGTTAGGGAATTGTCATTCTCTTGTCACTGAGCGGATTTCATTTGTTTTTCATTTTCTAATTAAAGGAAGAATGTGCGACTTTTTTGATCCAGTAGATGTCGCCCTTGAGCCCCAGCATGAAACTAAAACAATCTGCTGTTTGGCGACCCCTCCGCTATTCTGAAGCCTCCGCTCTCCTCAAGCGGCACACCTCAAACCCCCCTCCACTCGCGTTTACACGTAGGAGTTAACGATTAGAATGAACTTTAAGCACCATTAAGCACAAGAGGTGGACAAAATTGTTCTTGGCTGGAGCTGCAATTGCCTGTGTCCTGCATTGTTGTGTTAGCAGGCTAATGTTAGCACACTTTGGTTAACTCATAGCTTCATATTGCACATAAATTGACACAGAATGACCATGATCTAGGATATTTACGTGACATCCAAATAAGCAGTGAGTAGCCTGAGTTATTCTTCTTTTTGCAAGTCCTTGACTAAAATAGCTTTATTCGAAAGGCCGTCCCGTCCATGTAAACATGATGTAAACACGGCACGATAGCAGGACTCTGGCTTCTCACTCATTGTAGACAGTCATGACTCAGAGAGACATTTACAGAGGATATATGTGGTTTCTGCTATATTTATGTGTAAAATTAACTAAAATGTCACACATTCTGCCTTTAACACATCAGTAAGGTGTGCTGCGCTGCGGCTAGGTGTTGTATGGTTATCATAGGGCTAGCTAGCTAAACTAGCGGGGCGGCCATGACTCAGTGGTAGCCGTCGTCTCTCAACCGGAAGGTCGAGGGTTCAGTCCCCAGCTGCTGCAGCAACATGTCCGATGTGTCCTTAACCCCGAATTGCTCCCGCTGCTTTGTCGGTGGCGTACGAATATGTATGAATGGGATTAGTTATATCTGATGGTCTCCCTACATATCAATCACTGCCATCAGTGTGTGAATGGGTAGGTGTGACATGCAGTGTAAAAGCGCTTTGAGTAATCAGAAGACTAGAAAAGCGCTATATAAGCTCAAGTCCATTTACCATTTAAACTATTGTGATAGTAAGCTTTGAACATACTATCACTGGTCAGTCAATCAACTCTCAGCTTCAGTCTTTTTTCCAAGGACAAGCATTTAGCAACTCTGCTAATATGGATGAGTTCTTTTGGCTAACGAGCTCTATGCTTGCACCCCCTCGTTTGATCTCTCTGGCTTTGTTTCTCTTAACTCCCCCTCCCCCTCCCCCCCTACACACACACACACACTCAAACATAAACCACATAACTGCAGTTTGGCATGTTGTTTTCTGCCTTAGGGTAGCCAGGGGTTCACTATATCAAGGATTGTTATCTAACTTGCATAGCAGCACATGGTCTATAACTTTGTTTCCCCCCTGGGAGGAAAAAAAACGAGGATCTTTAGTAGGAAAAAGATCCAAACAAGCAGCGTGTTGCAATTTTATTTTAGAGCTTGTTTTTGGTTTGTTGTGTTTGGGGCTTGGCATGTAGAAAAAGGCGCTGGAGGCTCTCTAACACGGCGTACGTGCAGAGCACCACACACATAAACAGGCTCTCTCTCCTGAGGCTGCTGAAGGGTTGGCTAAAGAGAGGAGATGGTGGTTGTGGTCCTTCCTCACCCTCTGCTGGGGGTATTGGAGACGCCTGCCCACTCAACCATCAGCCATTTGAGCCATTAGCCAAGAGAAGCATAATGTGTCCAGCTAAGCCATTTGTCGGTGTGTTCGTACACTTTTTTCTTTTTTGCTTGGATATACATGATTTTCTTATATTCCTTAATAAGTGCTTCATGGCTGACACACCACTTGACTTATAATGTGAATATAAAATGAACAATATGAATTTAAATTAAAAGCAAAAGAACTGTAAACATAAGCATTGAATAGTGAAGAAAAAAAAATCCAAATACAACAGAAAAAAAAATCCTCTCCAGTCACACTAAGGTAGAGGAGCGCAAAGTGGGACTAGATTTAAAATCCTAACTTGTTAGTTTTGATAATTGCACGTGATTTTGACTTTTTTTTTTAAATTGTTTTTGAAATTGCAGTTTCTGATCTTAAAAATCTTTTGAGCTTTTGCAGCTTGCCCTTGTTGGCTACCATACATATTACATATTTACACGGCCATTTTCATTCAAATTTGGTAAATTCAGCGATTAAATTATAGACTCGCAACCAGTTTTTGAATGCCACGGTCTCGTCTCGAAATCAAAATGATTTTTACTCGGTCTTGTCTCGGTTTAAGACTTGGCGGACTTCAGATTTTAAATCAAGACCACCACTGATAGGCTGTTTTTCCACGTCATTACTGTAATTAGAAGGAAATTAACCTTTCTAAAAGAAGGAATAACTCCAATTCATTCATAATTTAATTTTTATCCCCTGGTTACGGCCGCAACCTTTCCGGTGTTACGGTCTAAGCGAGTTACACGCACGCTGCACACAAGATGATGATTTTTCTGTGATATTTATGGTCTTGGTCTTGACTCGGTCTTGATCCCTAAATGTCTTGGTCTTGTCTTAGTCTCGGTTAGTGTGGCCTTGACTACAACACTAGCACATGGTCAAACTAGGATAAATATTAGATGTGCTTTTGAAAAATGGAGAGGCTAGAACGCCGAAAGGTTTCAAGACACATGCAGAGCAGATTTATCACTGAAGCTTCAGCGTCCGCCACATGGAAACCTGCGTGCACATCGGATGTGTTTCATGCAGTTTCAGGCCATGTAAGGGCTCCACATGTCAGTTACCAAAAACTGTCATAAAATGGGACTTTTAACTTCAGAACAGAGGCTTTAAATATTTAACATTTAGCTCTGGAAATTTCACAGTTTATGTCAAAGATAATCTATTTAAATGTATTTCCAATAAGAGTTCTGGTTTGCTAAAGCAACATCATCTTCATAAACTACATTTTCAAAGACCTTCTGTTACACAATGTTTTTGCTAACTTTTTCACTTGTGGTTTGGTGTAATCACTTCTTTCAAATGTTCCTCTTTTTTTAAATGTTGTACTGTACACTACTCAGTTCTTCTGTAAAGCCTCTTTGCGAGGCTCTTTCTAAAGTCTGGTTTGTATTACAAACCATCATGTCATTTTGATTACTTTATTACATCCAGCTGATTCCCAGTGGAATCATTGCAAACCCCTGTACAGTAAATAGATGTAGACATTGGAGTAAACTCCTGCTCTGACCCTGTTTTACCTCATGTTAGTTGTTCTCCCTGGTCGTCCTAACAGGCTGCAGGGTTGAAAAACTTAGCTGGGAAGTCCTGAGATCAAGCAGCTTCCCTTTCCTTTTCTTCTCTTTCTACAACTTCTTGTTAGCTGGCTTGCTTTGAAATGTTAACATCTGATCGATATTACAAACTGAATTGAATAACATTGGACCACAAAAATCGGTCATTTGAAGTGTTTTGTATCTATATATCCAAACTTTGATGGTGTATGAATCTTTAAATTATGCTTGCTACATGTGCATAAAAAATGTACCTCTCCATCTTTAAAATAAATGGTCAATGCCTGAGCAGATGATGATGATCATGCTCAAAATGTGTCCAAATGAGCCATTTTGACAAACCTGAACAGCGGCATAACTTTGTTTTTTTTTGTTCTTGAAGAAAAGTAACATTTATATCAAAGTAGTCAGATGGTTTTATGTAGTTGCTCTAGTAATTAGCTTTGCATGTCTTGCCAATAGTGGCAATAGGAATTTTTTGAGCCGCAGGAACTTCATGTTTCTAGGTACATTGGAATCCTCCTCCTCTGTTTCTTCCGCACCGCACCACAGGAACTATGAACTATTTTAGTTCCTAGAACCTTTTTAGCTCCTGCTTTAGAGTAGGTACCATGGTGGTGGGAATACAGACAGAAAAAAGTCCCAATTGTGTGTAGTTCTCAGGGAACTCCCTAGTGGATAGTTCCTCTGCAAAAAGTTCCCAGAACTATGTAGTCCGAAAACACCTATTGACTAGCATAGCAATGGGCACTTTCAGACTGAAGGAACTTTTTCATAGTCCTTAGGAGCCCTCCACCTTTTCTATTCCTTCCGCACCACCCCGCACCGCACCAAACTATGAACTATTGTAGTTCCTAGAACCCCATTTAGAGGAACATTTTTAGTTCCTGCTTCAGAGTACGTACCATGACGGTGCGAATGCAGACAGAATTTTTTTTTTTTCTGTCTGCATTCACACCGTCATGTTGCAGGGAGAGTACCTACTCTGAAACAGCTGCTCAAAAGGTTTCTTTAAACCGGGTTCTAGGAACTTAAGTAGTTCATAGTTCCTGCAGTGTGGAATCAATAAAAAGGGGGAGGGTTGTAATCCTAGAACTATGAAAAAGTTTCTGCAGTCCGAAAGTGCCTAATGTTTCTGAGACAACACTCCCAACTAAAGGCTTACAGATCTGTGACAATTGAGCTCAATATAAACAGTTATAATTACTGTGTTTCAGGGTTAAAAGAAATGATTTGTATTTTTCAATACAAATAATATCAAGAACAAACTCTAATGCCAGTTTGAAACTGACATTACAAACATCAAGGTCCCCTTCATCCTTAAAGGGAAATTGTAACATTTTCTTTCAGTGTTTAATTGCCGCTGTTAATCAGCAAACTAGTGTGAGTCGTCATCAGGAATATGTAGCCTACTGTGTACATATATGCTGAAGCGGGGGTGAAAACTCCAGTATGCAAAAGATACAAACCAAACAGAGTGCCTTTAAATAATCATACTAGTCATAATCAACACTTTGAAGCATATAGTATCAAATGGAAATATGAACACAAAATAGAAAATTGCAAAGGGGTACCATATAGTGATGAGCACCAATCTGATCTTAAATAATCTTTATATTACTATTAAATAATCCTTGTACACTTTTTCTGGATTTCACTCTCAGCACTGTTACAGCTTAATATCATGCAACAGCATGCCACTGCTGGCGGGCAGACACAGTGAATTGCATTTAGCGGTTCAAAAGCACAACTTTTCCTCAGTAGTTGTTGGAGACCAAAAACAGAGCAAAAAGAGAGTAATTATTGGACTTATATTCAACAGATTGCCAGAAACTTGACCATAAATGAATGATAATGTTTCTCTGTCAGTGTTACATGTATGCACAAGCAAATGCTGTCTAACAACTTGGACTCATGAGGTCAAGATGTCCTTAAGCTGTGTGCACAACCATACCTAAGTTGCAAAGAAAAACAGTAAAGGCATGTTAAAGTATGTTCTGTATTTTTCATTCTTTTAACTGGCCTTCATATTTTAACAAAAAGTAATTTACTAGTCTGACATAGACTAAACCAATTGGTGCTGGACTGGATTCACTACTGCAAGTCTGCTGAATTTGATCACTCTCAATGTTCAGCTAGCACTGATGAGTGCCAAGATTAAAAGACATCTCCCTGCATGACAAAAATACTCATTCAGAATGACGAGAAGCTAGTGCTCTGAAGAGGATTTCCTTTGTACACCAAGTCTTACTGCTGTTTGGAAATGTGACCTCTTGTATCTAAACTCAACACTAATGACATTTGCAAATGACTCATCTGTTCTTATAATAATTGTTGAGTCATAATGTAAATCTCATGTTTGCCATATCCTCATGCGTCACATTTAGCAACAACCTCTTAAACGGTAAAGCTTTAAGCAACATTATCTGCTGTCTAAGGGTTCATTGACCATGAAAACTGTGTCACATCTTGGAAAGAAATGACAAGTTGTGTGCCAAATGAAACAGAGTCGCTATAGCCAAGTTAGATACCGGGGATTAGATCAAATTAAATTATGAACACTTACAGAAGCTTTACGGATTGGTGGGTTAACTAGATGGTGAACAAACATTGGAGTTTTGTTTCACAATATATGCACTAATTTACTGTATCAAAAAAAAGAATGTTTCCAGTATTCATGAATGGTAGATGGAGGACATCAGAACGAAGGTGGACTCACACAATAGCTGCCACTGTATCGCCTGGGGATGTTTGGCAGTACCTGTGCAGCAAAATGTGTTGACATATATGTTGATAGAGATCTCATTTCCATTCCAGTCTGGATTCGATTGCCTCTTACAGGACAGCCATATAGATTTCAGTCTTGGATTTTGCTACCTAACTCTGACATTTACAGACATACGGTTTCGGATAATCCAAACTCACACAGGGGCATAGTAATAAATCCCTGCTGTTCAACTCTTCTACCCCTCCATCATCCCTCTATATCCTCCCTCTCCCTTCTATCATAACCAGCCCCAGACCCTATAAAAGCTCTTTGGCAGAGCTGGGGGTCCTGGAACGGAGCCTGTATATCTGTGGAGCACTGATCTGCTCTGTTTGCTCCGGTCTTGGTGCAGGTTCTGGATGTGAATCTGGGCCCAGAATGACCCATATTTGCTTCCTTATGGTAAATAAACGTGAGACATTGTAGATGTAACTTTTAGTATAATAAATCACTTTCAGCTCTCTTTCAATCGATCAATTAATCACTCAATTCATAACAAATTGTATCACCAGACACAAAAAGAGCAGGTACACCTTACTCCTTGTTATTTACAAATACCCAACATTAATCCACCACATCTATTTTTGGGGCGGCTGTGGCTCAGTTGGTCGTCTCTCAACCAGAAGGTCTTGGGTTCGATTCCCAGCTCCTGCAGCCACATGTCCGATGAGTCCTTGGGAAAGACACTTAACCCCAGGTTGCTCACGCTGCGTATGAATGTGTATGAATGGCTTAGTTAATACTGATGGACATTTTATATAGCAACCTCTACCATCAGTGTGTGATGGTAGGTGTGACCTGCGATGTATACAAGCTTACGTTTATTCACCATTTCACCCTGAGCACAATACAAGGCAAAATTTAGACAAGTCTTTCTGGACTGATGAAGATCATTCATCTGATAGTAAAGTAACATGAGATAAGTCTTTGTTATATTAGGAGTAACTTAAAGCTCTTGCTAATGTTGTTATTTGTTACAGGAGGTTAATAAAAACGAAACAATTCAAGGCTTTGTTAAATGCTTCTGCATTCACAAACCAACCCGTATGTTGTTTTTTTCTTGATGAACTGAAAATGACTTTCTTATCCAAAAGTACAGATTCCTCCTGAGTGTTTTTAACTTAAGTTGTCTAAAGTTAGTCATGGAAAAGTTCTAAATCACTTCTCATTTTCTGAATCCTTTGATAGAACTTCAACAAAATGATTTAAATGAGCTCTTCACAAATGGGACATTGCATTAAAAGGACAGTCAAAATTGAAGCTACAGAGGAAGAAAGCATGACCTTTAGTTTATCTGTAATGCCACTTAAGTCATTTTTACCGCCCTGCCAAAGATCCCCCACATAAACAGATAATGCAACTGTTTGCAGTTGTTAAGTGGTACCAATCGCAACTCTGCTCTGGCAGAGGGTGAATAGGTCAAAAAAAGTTCTTGAGAATATTTTGAATATTTATGAGCCACTTTCGGGAACAACGTGGCTGGCTTTTCACAGTTATAATGTGCTTTACTCAGGGATTGGTTGGCCTGGAAATAATGGTCAACTTTGGATAGCTGGATTGTTTTACATCGCAAACAACTATTGTCAAAGCACATAGCCGACTGGATGCCAACTGTATGGTTGTACTTTGTTCATTTGCTTTGAACATCACCCCACACTTTCTAACTCACTTTTATTATTGTCCTCAGCTGCATCAAATGGGCCATGTAAACCGCCATGGTTGTCAGGAGTGATATCAAAAAAAAACATGGATGGAAGGCTGAATGGTCCAACTAAAAGTCAAATGCAATTCAAGGCATGGCTTACAGTTTCCCCTTGTCTTTTTCAATTATTCCCTTTGGATGAATGATCTCTTTGCAAAATCAAAAAGTCAATAAGACAATTGCAGATCAAAATACAGAGAGTTAAAAGCAGCATTAAAATAAAACGACAGAAATAAAGGTACATTGTCTGGAAAGAAGGACAAATCATGAGTGGTCAAGAGTGTGGAAATAGTGTGGTAGTTAGGTGGTGACAGTTCTGTGCATATGTGAGTCTGTCTTCTCCTACAGCTCTCCTCATCCTTCTTTTCACCTGCTCTCTTTCATCTCTCCTTCCTCCGTTTAGCACCACCTCAGTCTGACAGGGGAAAAACAGGACGGGCCACTGCTACTGACGTCATAATGTTGAATGCGTGGTGATGGAGTGATGGCCTGTGTATGTATGTGTTTGTGTTCAGGACTGACTTTGTAAGTGTTGCAGATGCTGTGCAAGTCAAAAGAGCTACTGTGACCCCACTTTTGCTTCATTACTCCCAATTTACCACTAAACATCTTCACAAGAGCGTGCAAAGTTACTTATGGGGTGATAGTGAGATGTCAATGGGTTTTCACCCGCACTACACTGACTTGAAAACATTCAATGGAACGCTCAAAACCACTAACAGCTTCAAATGGTGTATGACTTCAGACCTGTCATGTCTCTTGTTATTTGTCACTTTTCTCTTTCATCTAAGTCTCTCACACTCTGTCACTCTTATTGTCCCTCTATGGTTAAGTGTAAGGTCCTTTTTGGATGCAAGTGCAGACCTTAGTCTCTTGTGGCCTGTGCTGTGTGATGATAGATTTAGTAAGATGGAGAGTGTGTTACTGACAGAATGACTTTGTTCAGTACCTGCCTTCTGTTGGCCTTTCTCCAATCCAAGAGTGGAAAAATAGGAAAACTGACCAGAAACAGTGACAGGATCACAGAAAGAAAGCCTTAGGGAGAGTGTACAGCTTTTGATTCGCTAGACTCTTTAGCTTCAACTGATAGCAAAGACCAACATTTACTGACAGCACTATTTGAATAAAAACGATGCTACATCTGTTTTTGTTTCATACACATCTCATTCACCGTGTAGCTTTTTCCTTTTAACTACAATGAGGCATCCCCCCAGTCCAACCAATAATTTGGTTTACTTTTATTATCGTCTTTTTTTCCTTCCTTTATAAATGAAAGACTTTGCCGCCAAAGAATGGCGCAAACTTGTTGCAACAGAACTGCTGACATATCCAGGGCATGACAGATAAGTGGCTCAAGCTCTGATTGTGTGAAACATCTCCATGTTGTTTAAAAAGAAACTAAAATAATAGTTAAACATATTTTCTTAAAAAATCAGGGACACAAGGGGAATCAGAAATATACAGTATCTAAGGGACTGTAAAAGGACATCTCAGATTGTCATTGTTGAGTTTAACACTATGTTGGTAACTAAACTAATTGAGAAAAGAAATTTCTATCCTGTGTACTTGTGCCTCAGGGATTGCTTCTGGGGGTAACCTGGAGATACATATTTAGATTGTAAAAATAAAAAAAAAGTTGTTTAAAAACTGAAATGCCATAATACAAAATTCTCAATTAAAAAGACACTTCTTTGTAATCTTTCTTTCTGGAAAAGAACCGACTACAAATAGGTTTGTGGCTAAATTGAAGTTGTCTTATTGCACATGCATGTTTATGAGGCTTCTGGGGCTTTTGGATCAGGGCTCAAGTGGACACTTGAGGAACTGCATTTTTTGCAAACTTCCACATTGGCTTCATTTTTCAGCACCGGTGATTGCCAGTTGTTTATAACTCACCAGTCAGATGAAACTTTTACACAAAATACTGAAATAAAAGCAACGTCATTAAAGAAAATTGCAAAAGAGCTGAACACAATGGCATAACCGTTGAAACATTTAACCAAAAAGCCATCATTTAGCAATGACAAATGGTAAATGGACTTGAGCTTATAAAGCACTTCTATTCTTCTGACTACTCAAAGCGCTTTTTGTTCCAAAGTGTGTGCAAATAAGAAAAATAAAGTACTATACTTAATCTTATTATACTTAAGTATTTTACTTAATCTCTATTTTTCTGTTTTTATTTTTGGCTAGGGTTAAATTGACTGTTTGACCAATCATGTACAGTTGAGTTATTTGTATTCCCTGAACAGTTAAAAGCAATCATAGCCTTGTGAAGGAACCAGAATTGGAGTAAGACGGACAGATATGATGACTCAGGCTGTCCTTCCTACCTATCCATCCGTCTATCCCTCCATCTGGTTTACGTTTGTGTGGATGTCTCTCATTCTACAGCTCCTGCCCCAACAAATCCCAGTTCCTCTGTTATCCCCTCCCCACATGCTGCTGTTGCCAACTCAGGAATAAAACAGTGGTTCCCTGGGTATGAGATAGAACTATGTCTGGTTCTGCTGGCTCAGGAACATATAGTCTCACTGCAATTCACTGGACTGGAAGGAGTGTTGGCATGAACCTGGAGTGACACAGCACATGTTGTTCTGTGTGGGAGTTATGGTCTGATTACTGGGGTGATAAAGTGGGCTAAATAAGACAGGCCAGGCTTTGGGGTGAAACACACAAGGCTTTAGTTTGAATGCGGCTTGGGTTGGGATAGAAACTGACAATTCATGGCTGAAGATGGGATTAGACGAAGGGAAAATGTACCACCCTCTTACTTAGGCTTAGATCTTGTCCAGGGTAGAATCTGTCTCAATGACTGATGGATCACATTGTCTTTGGATTTAAGAACGCCTGGCACAAGGCACACAGTGACGGTTCTAACGGGGCATGCTCTTGGGAATGACGCAGAACCTCATCGATCATCCCCACGTCCAAATGGTGTTGATGGGTCTCAGTATGGGGAAAGGGCCCAGACTGAGTTAAGACACAATGGGCCTCATTTATCAAACGAACGTACGACCGAAAACCGTGCGTACGACCATTTCCACGCAAACTTCGGCATTTATCAATTTGGACGTAAGCGGAAGCTGCGATCAGATCTCACGTCAGGTCTGAGCTCGTGTACGCAAATTCGAGTCTGTGGATTTGCGGTGCAGCACAGCAAAATCTGGCGGAAAATAATGAACAAACCTCAGCTGTCATTAAGCATAAGCAGTCACATATTTAGAACAGATCAAAACGGATTATTAAAACGAAAACATTTCTTTTAAAGCCCATGTTTTTACTGATACCACTTTCAAAAAATTAAACAATAGGATAAATAGCCTAAGATGACAACTAATTATTACACATTAAAATGTGAAAGAATCATAAATACAAGCAGAAATGTGTGTTTGCAAATTAACTAAAGGCAAAAAGGTGTAATTGTTTTTGTTTTTGTCCGATGGGTGTGACAGAACTGGAACAAAAATTGAAAGCACCTGTTGAGATAATCATCGTTCCACTGTGGTTGGTCAGATGTTTATTCATTCCCCTATTTAAACAGATGCTTTGACAGTTATCAAGTCTTGATGATGGCAGACTTGCTTATTTTGGAGGAGCAATACGTGCGTGTCAGACGTGAGCGCGTCTTCAGGGACCGCAGGGATCTCCTCATGGAGAGTGATGCCTGGTTGATCAGTCGCTTTCGGCTCCCAAGGCATGTGCTTATTGATTTATGCAATAATGTAGCTGCTGGATTAAAGAGAGAAACCAGGCGGTCAAATGCCTTACCTGTACCAGTTCAGGTGCTCGCCACGCTGGGGTTTTTGGCCACCGGGACCTTTCAGCGAGAGGTCGGGGACAGGGCTGGGGTCTCCCAGCCAACGATCAGCAGGACGATGCCAGCAGTGTTGGCTGCAATAAAATCTCTCTCCCGAAAATACATTCGGTTCCCATACAATGATGTGATTAAAAGGCAATTTTATGAGATTGCTGGGTTTCCAAATGTGGTTGGAGCGATTGATTGTACTCCTGTGCGCCTGAAGGCACCATCCATGAATGATTACGCATTCATCAATCGCAAAAACTACCACTCCATAAATGTCCAGGTGATTTGTGATGCCAAGCTATCACTTTTAAACGTGGTGGCCAGGTGGCCAGGGGGGACACACGATTCTTTTATTTTTCAAAACAGCTCTGTTGGCGCGCGGCTGCAGGAGGGCGCACTGCAGAGCCAAAGTCATCTCCTCGGTAAGTGGCTACCCTCGATAAATTGCATTACACTAAACAAGGTATCAGATGATTCACATTTTGGTATGGTTCTTCTAGGTGACAAGGGTTATCCTCTAACGGAATACCTTATAACCCCGCTACAGAGCAGGAACGCAGGTTCAACAGTGCGCACACACGCACACGGGTCACAGTCGAGCGCTGCTTCGGGTTGCTGAAGGGCAGGTGGCTCTGTCTCGGACCTGCAGGGGGAATGCTACTGTATACCCCAGACAAAGTGTGCGATATCATTTTGGCCTGTTCAGTTTTGCACAACATTGCACTGGTGAATGAGCGGCGCAGCCGGATGAGCCCATGCCCATGGAGCCGTGGCCAGCACAGCCTCCACAGGGGGCTGTACGGAGGAGACAGGACCTCATTTGTCGCTTTTAAAACGTAAAGTATACCTTAAACTCTTGCAAATGCTCTGCAGTATTAATCAGTAATGTGAAGTATTGTTGGTGGAATTGGCTAAAGGCATACTAAACACAGACAACATTTAGTCATTTAAACATTTTATTATGGCTTTTTTAGAGTTTCATTTATTTCTTTTAGTGTCTCATTAATTGCGTCAAGTGCGCCGACGACTGAGGCCAATAACCTGCATATCTCCCCTTGTCTCTCCAGGACCTCTGCCGTGATCAGGTTCGGTCTGGGCGCAGCACGGGGGGCCGAGGGCACGCGCTCACTCTCGGCAGTAATAGTGGGACCGCCCTGGGGAGCAGATCTGGCTGACATCATGCTGGTGCCTGGCTCTGAAATATTTAATACAATAAAAATGTCACCCATGTAACATGTGTAAGCCTTATTATTTGTAAGAAATGGTGTACAGTCAGTTTGATTTTTTAATGCAAGCAAAAGGGGGTTGTTAGTTACCATTCTGCTCTGGGTCTGATGCCAGTGCGTCTGTGTCACCTCCACCACTTATGCCACAGATCGACTCGGACCCAATTAAGGAGGCAATTCTTTCCTCCGTCCCCGTCAGGATCAGGCTGGAGTCTGGTTGGCCTCCTCCAGTCTGCCTGATGCTGCGTTTAAACGCAGCAACACGTTTCTTGGTGGCCAGCTTCAAATCCGACCATTTTTTCTTGACCTAAATGTAAAGAATTGTTTTGATCAATTAGCAGACATAAGCTTTTAGGCTGCGGATGAAAAGATTCATTTAAGTCGTTAGGCATGGGTTAAGTTATTGAGAATTATATTCAAACCTCAGCTGGAGTCCGTTCCTGTACGGCAACGCTGTTGACTGCCTCCGTTATCTTTTTCCAGACAGCGTTTTTATGAGCCCCTTTTATGCCACTCTTCAGACTGCCAAAAAGCACTGTTTTGTTTCTTTCCACCTCCGATGTCAGGATGCCGATCTCCGTGTCAGAAAAGTTTCTTTTCTTACTCATGTTTCGTCTCTCCATGTTTGACCTCAGTGGGCGAGGCCTCCGAACCAGGAATATTTATGGGCGTAACATGTTAATGACGATCGAATTCAGCCGCCGCATTTATCAAGGCCCGCTCATTCGTACGCTCAGATTGGTCAGATACGAACGTTTCATAAATCGCACGTGTGTCCTGTCGTAAGACCAAATCTGCGCTCAGATCTGCGCCTGTTTTCACGCAAGATTGATAAATGAGGCCCACTGAAACCACTTTGCTAAACACCAAAAAAAGTGTCACTGACTTAGTGTGATGGAGTGTGTCCAAATGACAGATGGTGGCCCTGTGCCTTTTGGTTGTTTTGAGTGAAGCTATGGTCTAAGATAATCTTGCAACTGAACCATTAACTGCTTGACACCTCAATATTTTTTTGTGTCAATTATTAAAATGCCTCTTGCAAAGGTGCATATGCTGACAGCGAAAAAGCAACTAGTTGGCAACTACGTAACAACCATCACTGGGATTGTTCTTGGGTTCAGCTCAGCATCTTACAGGCTTATTCTGAATTACATCAATTTCCCTTTTTTTCTTGTCTGTGTAAGTTTTTGCAGCAGAATTATAAATCCCAAACATGAGATAAAAAGAGATGCAACTTTGTAAAAAAAAAAACACGTTTGCATCAAATGTTATCATGACACTGACTTTCTATCTTATGGAACTTTCTCATAAATTTGCATTCAAGGTATAATACGTGATTTAAAATCTTGTAGATGTCACACTCTAGCACAAGTCTATTAGACCAAAATGAATTTCCCTCAGCGTACCGCCTACACTCCTCCCCCACCCCTCCCTTAGTGTTCCAACCAAGTGCAGCCTGTTGTAGGACCGATCTCAATTCTGATATGCAGCCCGAAGCTGATTTGTTTCTTATTTCTTTGAAGTATTTTGGATGGTTGGTGTTGGCTTGTTTTGAAATGTACACACACAGCTTGTAACTGGCACACGCTGACTGAAGCTCCGGTGAGAAAGCAAGTCGCAAGTGAATGAAACAATTATGATAACTTGAAATAACCTGTAAGTCATTACTTTGGACAACTGTCTGTTCTGCAAGGAAGAAGCTGGCAACAGCACTGACATCCAGGTAGGGGTTACCATGGATACATTTATTAACGGGAGACACTGAAAGAGTGTATGGCGAGATCAAAAAAATCTGCAAAGAAGTGCTAAAATATCAATGAAATACTCAAAAATCAGAAAAGGTTGAACACAGACTTCTTGGATGCCTGGTTATAGCAATGAGGTATGAGTCCATTTTTTGGCAACAGAAAGTCCCAGAATGGCATGCAGTGTTCTCAAATCCCTGGAGCACGTTTTTCTTAGAACAATGTCCTTTAACATAACTCATACAGAACAAGGGCATGTCTTATAGCCTAGCTTCTGTTGAAATAAACAATATATGACCTATCTAGCTTACACATGTATTAACATTTCCATAAAGATTAAAATACTGGGTGTGGGGGCGCTGGTAGCCTAGTGGTTAGTACGTGCACCCCATGTATGGAGTCTATGGTCCTCCAAGCAGGGGGCCCGGGATCGAATCCGACCTGTGGCTCCTTTCCCGCATCTCATTCCTCACTCTCCCTCCCTGATTTCTGACTCTATCCACTGTCCTGTCTCTAAAATAAAAACATTAAAAGCCCCAAAATAAACCTTTAAAATACTGCATGTGAACACCATGCAAAATAAATGCTGCGATTCAAAGGGGCTAATAAAGAGTGCAAGACATTGCTACTCCCTAAGGTTAAATCTCCACTGATAGATTTGAACATTGTAAGAGGAAAACATCTGCTACTAAATTCTATTCAGTGGTACAAAAGCATGCATCCCTCTCATTCAACCCAGCATGGCAAAACATGATTACCCTTTTTAAGCAGGCTGGAGTTAGAGTACAAACTTTACCAGAAGTTATGTAACATGTATTTTTTATTCCCATGCAGTGTGATTTACTGTAATACACTGGCAATAATTGGCTTTTTCCCCCAGAAACTTCATCCTAGTATCCCCAAAATACCCGGTAACAAGGTTTTGCATCTGAATGTCATTATAATTGGCCATTTATTTTCTAACTGCCACTGTGAAATAAACATGTTTACTGTTTGGTTTGGTTGCAGAAAGGTGTCTGGTTGTATAAAGGTGCCATGTGGGCAAGCTTCATGCCTTTTAAAGAACATTTAAAGCAAGTATTTTTGAAGTTCTTTATTCCATCTCTGGGGCATTTGCTCCATTAGAGTGTTTAATTTGGGCCAGGTGAGAATGATGCCATTTGGATTGGTGTCCACATAAAATAATTACATCAAGTGATGACAGAAAATGTGAGTTCCACTCGACTGACAGGCATGCAGTGAGGCTCATTACAGTCGAAATATGCACCAAAAACAGACCCCAAAATCCTAGAGTTTTTATGGATATGAGGAAGTGGATTTTGACATCTGATAGTCAGCAGTTACTCAAGCTTGGAATGTGATCATAAAAATAAACCAAAAGAAGTGCAGTCTGGACAGACACTTTTTAAAGGCAAATTTGAGCCTCTGCAGTAACAGAGTGTAAGGAGACAGACATTCTTTTTGTGGAGAGAGAGTGGGGAACAACACCGGGGAAAAGAGCCACATGTCAGACCTGAACTCTGGCCGCCCGCCCCGAGGACTACAGCCTCCACACATGGGGCTTACGCACCAACCACCAGGCAACCGGTGCCCCAACTGAAAGAACTTTCATCCTTGTAACAACGGGTCATGGCACTTCCTATGTGGTGCACCACAGTTTCGATTTTTATTCAAATCCCCCTTTTATTGAACAGAAACAGCTTTTGTGTTGATGTTGTGGGTTTGGCTTTGGTGTGGAGATAGAGAGTATGAATACATGCGTGTTTGGGCTGGGTGGGGTTGTCAAGTTGCTGTGTAGACATGCGTCTGTGGGGAGACGAGCTTAGCTGCTTTCATGACATCTTCATTGTGGATGTGACAAGCATTCCACCCCCTGAGACAGGAGTTTTGCTCATATGCCACCCATGTGGGAGAGAAACATGAACATGCCCCCTGTCTCCCACCCAAGCTGACAATTAAGAAGTTCAACAACAAAAACAGTGTGATAGTTTTTGACACATGGCTGTACAATCAGGTCGCCCATTCCTGACATCATATCCCATTGTTGTCACTCTTTCTGGGAGTCTGGGTTACCTCAGCAACACAGGCGTACGCAGGATTGAGTCATTCGTTTGTTGGGCCCCCTGAAGTTTGACAAGCCTCTGTTTTTTCTTTTCTTTCCGCTAAACAAACAACTACATTAGCATGCAAAGGAAAAAAGGACACAGGGATGTGATCTGGCATGAGGTAACACATGAGCAACTTTAACTTGATTTTTCACTTTTTGAAGTTTTTATCAGCTGGGTATGACTGCACTCCTGAGTATAAGCATGCATAAGAGGCTGTCACCATACACATACAAACAGATGCAGACAGCACTCTTCTGGCCCTCTCTCTTCAAATGAGCCAAAGTTTACTCTTCCCATGGTGCTTTGTGCTTGAGTATCCCAGCCGCGCCGCCTCCCTCTGAACTCCCACAACTTCATCAAAGAGGAATGAGTGCAGCAGGGAGGGGCCAAAAGAAAAAACAAAACAAAAAAAAGGGAGAGAAAGAGCTGTGTTTTCCTAATCACATCCCCATGGGGTTTCAGCTGCGGAGGTGAGGGCGAAGTAAACAATTTTGTTGATCGTGTTTTTGTTGTGTTGTTCTTTCATTTCGTGGCCTCTTTTGTTTCAAGCTTTTCATTTATTTATTTTTTTGCTGAGGAATAGAGGGGTGATTAATGCAGCTCCCCTCCATATTTACTCCCCTCCTCTCACCCCACTCTCTTCTGTTTTGGGAAGATTCCCCCCTGGTAATTAATTCACAGCAGAATTAATTAGAGTGAGTGGAGGGTGGGGTGGGGTGGGGGAGGTGTCGTCTCAAGAGGGAGGAGTGCAAAGATATTTAGAGAAAGAAGGGGGGGGACAATATAGAAATGAGGATGAAAGCAGAGAGGTTCCAAAAAAGGAAGAGTGAATTTAGGGGTTTAAAAAAATATTCTTTCACTACTCTCTCTCTCTTTTTCGTATCAACAGCCCACAGACAACCCCCCCCCCCCCCCACACACACACACACACAGACACACACACACACACACACACACACACACACACACACACACACACACACACACCACTTAAAAAAATATGTAAGATTCGAAATAAAGATTTGCCCTAAGCCCAGCTTTGACCTCTTCTGAGCCATTCTGCAGAGGTTCTGTATATGAGGTGATGAGGACACAGATAAGATTAGAGGGGCTGACTAATGGATAGATTTATGGATAACATCTGAAATATGAGGAGGTTGAGAGAATGAATTAAGTGAAGAAAAGGGGGCGAGGGATTAGAAAGAGAAAGGGCGAGGGAAGCGTTGATTCACCACTTTGCTTAAATTTGATTGGTCTCTTTCATCGCTGCGTAATGCTGATTGGCCTCCAAGAGCAAATTGAAAAAGGGTCCCAACATCCAAGTGTTGTACTGCTACCAACATAAAGACAGAAGTATTCCTACGTCTAATTCTTTAAGAGGTACTTCTTTTAAACTCAATCAAGTGCTTTTTCCATTTTGAATCCACATTGAGTGCCAGTTTATATGAGTGTGGAAGACTTGATTGAGGCCGTAGCGAATCTTTCGAGCTGGCATGGCACGCCGCTTAGCTAATTGGCTAAGTGTATTAAGAAATTGCAATGTGCTTATTCATTCTCAGGTACAGGCTCCATCCCATTTTCACCATTTGGTCTGTGCCTCTTTTTCTACATCCATCTTCCCTCTTGGCTCTGCAGACAATCTCACCCCTTTCTAAACGCTCAGTTTAACATTCACAAGAATCTCTTTTCCCCCTGCTTATTCCATTGTGTTCATTATTCAAGCTCTCCTGCTTATACAGTCAAAGCAGAGAGCAGATTTGTTAATTTTGCTGAACTCCTGCAGTACTTCTACTCATGAGGACATTTTTTGGAAATGGTCTCTTCCATGGTTAAGCTCTTTCTTCAGCTGTTCTGGAAATTATTGGGTGGTGAAGTATTTTTTTAACTTACGATAAACCAGCTCCATCCATCTTTAAAACTTTCAAGAAAAGATTTATCAATAGGATCCTCTACCAAATTAAATATACCAATAAAATGTTAAAAATTGTAAAATAATTTAAGATCTATATTAAAATAGCACTTGTCTAGTCTTCTAAAGACTCAAAACACTTTTACACTACATGTCACGTTCATCCATTCAAACCAGATTTACACCCTGAGGGCAGAGGCTGCTACGTAAAGTGCGTAACTGCACAAAGGTACTATTGGATTCATGCATTTACATGCTGTAGGCGCAGCAGTGGGAGCAATTCAGGCTTCAGTGGCTTCAGTGGCCCAAGTACATTTGGACAGGTGGGGATCGAACTAACAACCTTCCGGTTAAGACAACCGACTATAACTCCCGATGACCACATACTCTGTGCATGCAGCAGTCCGTCAGCGCCGCACACTGTGCTGCCGTTCGCTGCCGTTCACTGCCACTCTAGTCAATGATTGTGTTTACACAGCGAGCGCCACGGTCCGTCTAGTGAGCGTGCCAGAAGCGCCACTACACTGTGCTCTGTTTCAAATACACTCAAGTCTATTTCGCATGGAGCACGCTGCAAGCTGGTCAGAATAGAACGACCCGGACAGGAAGTCAGAAAAAGAAACCAACAGTGGGTCCATTCAATTTCAAAAATAAAACACAATAGACGGACTCTTGATCGTATTTTCCATCACTTTATCAAAATTACAAAACAGGCAAGGAATGAATAACAACCCAACCTCAAAAAGACACATATTCCTGCGCGATCCTGTAGTTCTCCTGTGATGTGTGTACAGCTGATCATGACTGCGCTCACGTTCCAAAAACCTGACCCAGTGGGGCAGGGCTCTCTGTCCGACGGATCTAAACTGTGGCGCTGACAGACCGCGTTGCGCACGGAGTATGTGGAAATGAGGAGTAACACTATGCCGCAGCCACCCCAAGATTTTAAATCTCACATAAAACCTGCTGACCTAATCAGGACATAATGCATGTCATTCAAGCACATTTAACTTACAGTTGAATAACAAAATGAGTCTTGACAGCTGTCACCAGATTTTGATTGTTGTATGGAAGTACGTGACATCAAGTGTTTCCAACTGAGCCACAGCCACATTAAACCTAAATAGCTCAGACAAACGGGACTGATGGCTCTATTTTCCTTTACTCAGCATTGCAACACAAATCATGGTCAAGTGTGCCAAATATGTTCATTTTTCAGGGGCGTGCTAGGCCCACGTGTCTTCATAATAGCACAGTATAAGTACAGAGTAAATACAGCAATCAATAAGTATTTACTGGAATAAAAAAAGATTCTCAGGTAAAGCATCATACTGTAATTTGTTCTTTGATAAAAAATTCAGACCGAGACATCTCTATCAGGTACCATGACTGGGAAACTTGCCATTCATTTCTCTTGATAGCCAACAGATGTGTCCAACATCTCACTTTAAGGAGGACTACTGGCCTGGTCTGTGTCAGTGGTTCTATAGTGCTGATCTAGCATCATTTCCCCATTCGAGGCATGGTAGAAGGAACAGGAGCATCCTTGTTGGTACAAGTAAAGCAGCTCTCTGTAAAACTGTAAATCTTTCTTACTCTGTAGATACTTCTTCAGCATTTTGGGTTTTCTTCTCTTATTATTCAGGGAGAGTGCCCAGAGCTATGTAAAGGGACCGAGCAGCATCATAAAGAACCATATGACTTTGGTATGAAGCATCTTAACTTATTAAAAGTGGATACAAATTTGATGTCCAGCCAGCCCCTCCTTCCCAGTTTCCTCTCCACAGCCCAAACTTTGGCGTAATGGAACTACAGCATGTTCTCTGCTCCTCATCAAATGTCTTGTTTTCTGATTGAGCGATCTGCCTGCTAGTTTATATTAGATTTGAGAAAGGTTTGCTGGAGCAATTACAGCCTGATCGATGTTTGGAATACGGCCCTCTTACAACACAGTGATGTCTCCTTTTTGGTTAGGTTGGTAACATTTGTAAAGCAAGAGGAATATTCTTTTTTTTGCGGCCAGTCTTTTATGCTTGATCTTCTTCACAAGTACACTTGAACCATTAACTTTTCCATAACTTGTCTGCAATGTGTTTTCCCACCACTTAAGTTGGCCTTGTGTCCACGACACAGCCGTGTAAACACACCTCTAATCAGTATCAGTGTGTGTACATGGCCTCTGTGTGTGCGCCCAGATAATGTAGGTGTATAGCGATAAGGGTAAGTGAATGATTCCCTCCAGTAAACAGAAGGGAGCAAAAGACGGAGCACAGGGCAGGCAACCTGCCATGGGAATCTGGATAATCCATTCTGCTCACTTTATTAACATCATTATGGAGGAAATAGAGGGAAGAGAGAGAAGGGGGGGTGCAGTGGCAGAATGGCAACACAGATGGGAGGACTGGTCTTATAGAGAGAATGCAAAGGTTGAAAAAATAAATGTGGTGAAATCAGATAGGTGTTGAGAGCTCAGAAAAAAGAGAATCATGTTGGCAATTAAGGCTTCACTGCCAATTTCCACATAGTCCGTGCGCACTGTGTTCTGTCAGAACAACGGTTTTCCTCCGTCGGACGGCATGCGCCCTCCCCCACTGGGTCCATTTCTGGAGCGTGAGAGCAGTCATGAGCAGCTGTACACACATCACAGGAAAACTACAAGATCACGCAGTAATAAAGAGAAAAAACATGCAAACAACATGTTGCTTTGTCTTTCTGAAGTTGCTTTGTTGTTCATTTGGCGCCTGTTTTTGGCCTTATTTTGATAAAGTGATGGACGCTCTGTGTGTTTCCAACAGATACGGTGGGTCAGGGCGCGCGCAAGAGAAAATCATTTTTTTATTAATTTAGTATAATACTTGTACATATTGTACGTTTAACAATATACTTGCATTGAATGAAAAAAAGTAAGTGAATGTGAAATTGTTTTAACCCAGATTTCAAACAAGGCCTGTTATTAGAGAATCAGCTTCAATATCCCATAATGGTTTCAAAGTTTACGTCAGAAAAAACGTCTATATTCTTCTTCTATTTAGAGTCCCAGTCTCACAAAAAGAAGAGTTCAGGTGCCATAAATGGAAGACTTGGGTTGAATGAGCAAATCCAAATAGTGAATGAAACTGGCTGAAAATGAAGCTGAGCGTATCTGAAAGTCTTTCTGCATGTTGGAAGCAGAAATGTTGGACAGAGAAGGAAAAAAAAAGATGTTTGCAACGATTCTTGCTTTCTCTTTCTGTAAGTGAATCAATAGCAAGACGTTTTAACCATAGACTGTAAATATTAATGGATGAAGCCTGAGTGACGTCAGCCATCTGTTACAGCAGGGGGCTCCAGAGGCTCATCGGCAGCAGCCTGTCTCTGCCTAACCCTCAGTCAACCTAACAACAGGCTGAGAGCTCGAGCTGAGGTGCGTTTTAAGCCTAATGACAAACACTTACATCGCGCCCACCTGTCAATCATGTCAGCTTCACGCCAAACTGTGGATAACACGTATTGTTTATAAAATCAAAACGGAGCCATTTAAAAAACATTTACAGTGTGTGCCCATGATGACAATAACTATCAGACCTATTTAGTTTTTTGTACCACGCTGTAAACATTTTAATTGATGCTGTAAAAACTGGCTTTTTTGCCAGTCATGTGTATGTGACTTCCAGGGTTCCTGCAGCCAGCCTCAAGCGGACCCTCAATAAACTGCAGGATTTTGCACTTCCGCATTGGCTTCATTTTTCAAGACCGGAGGTTGCCGCTTGGTTTTAACCCAAAGGGGCTGCAAAGCCAGGAAGATACAGATTGTGATTTTCAGTTCTGTCGTTTACCTACTTAAGGGGCTTTTTAATCACTGCTGGCAAACGTGCATTTTTTTTTACATTAATGCTTTTTTGCTCACATTCAAGAGAAAGCTCTTTTTTTTTACAATGTTTGTCTTGAGATGATTGAATTAATCTGGTTATCCTCTGTTTATTGTTAATTATGTCAAACTTGTTGCCTTTTCTGGAAAATGCAGCTCAGAAGAAGTGAGCAGACCCAGCGTGTTGAGAGGAGTAAAGAGGACAGCCAGGGAAATTTCCAAATAAAAGCAGGCCATGCACAAGTATTAGAATTAGGAGTGTCACACAAACAACTTTCTCATTGTGGAAAAAGTAATGAGCTCAATGCTGATTCTTCTCACATCAAGAGCCGTTTTTTTATTCTTTTCTCTGGTTGTGCGGGTTTTGAGGTTAGCGTCCGTTGTCATGGCTTTTATGAGTGTGGTGAAACGGCACACTGGAGACAGAGCACACAAACACTCACAGACGTTATGCTCTAATGTATGTGTCATGGCTTCTGCACGCACACACACACACACACACACACAAACATTTTAAATTCATACTAAAAAGCACACTAAAACTTGAGGACACACCTACACACACCCTCACACACACCTCCAGCCAGACTGTTGGATAAGCCTCATTTAGCCGGGTGCGTAACTGTCTATGTGTAACGAATGGCTTGTGTCCTACAGTCACGAGTCCAGCCAGACCAACAACATTACAAGTCCCTCTACACTGACCAGACACACACTCTCTCTCTCTCTCACACACACACACACACACACACACACACACACACTTCAACACTACCCAGATATCCTGCTTCCAACTCCATCTATCACCTCCAACTCCACCTCCACTCTGAGCTCCATATCAGGGGCGACCTCCCTTCCTCCAGTCCACGATCTGAGCTCTGTTTTGGGCCGCACCATGGTGTCACACCTTCCCCCAATCCTGTAGGTGGAGCTCCCCCTGTATAAGATGCACCATCATGTCCCCAGCTACCACCACCACTTTCTCATTCTGTCCACAGCTACCGGCAGCGGGAAATTATGACAAATGGCCTGTTATTTTATGGCTGTTTTTTCTTCCTATTTCTCAGTTTGTTCTGCTTGTTGAGAGAGAAAAAAATCACAAAAAGAGTGAAAGATTAAAACTTTCCATTTTTGGTGATGACTCAACACAGCACAGTGTTTTTTGGTTTGACCTTTTATGAGGTGTGCAAGTGTGTAAATGCGTACAAATGGGTGTTTCTAAATGAAGTGAATAAATGTGAGTATGTGTCTGTTGGATGCGTAAACAATGGACCTTATATTTTTTGCAAAGAAAGAATAGAATGAGGATGATAGATTAAAATGATTTGTAAATATTTAGTTGTTCAGTTAATATGACTTGACTTCCTGTTCATTCATTCACTCACCATGATGTGCAAAATACAACCACAATGGCAGTATAGGTTGGTGCTTTTTGGCTGTTTACCAGATAGTCCTGGAAGAGGACATCAGTAAAGGTTGTTTCATTGGCTCAGAAGTGAGCGCTGTCGCCTCACGGCATGGAGCTCCTGAATGTCTCTGTGGATGAGACATTTGTGTGCGGCTTCCCCGTTTCCTCTGCTCTGTGTTTCATTCAGGTGACTTGTTTCCTCCAGCAGTTTTCTGTCTTTCTGTGTGTCACATGATGGGAACCTGTCGAGGATGAACCCTTTCTCCAGTCAAAGGCTTTCAAGGTCAGACACAAAGTCATCAGTAGAAAAGAAAAAAAACTGAGACAGCGTTTCATCCCCCAATCCAAGAACTTCATTTTTGGAAAAATTCTTTCTGACAATGTTTTGGGAAGTGTAAACATGAATTATAAAGATGCCAAAAGTGAGTCATTCATTTTGGCTTCGACTTGAGACCTGGGATTTTCTTTAGCCTGTAAGTGTTTAACATTTTAAGGTATTTACATTAACTATAAGCTGCATTGTCTTGATGTTAACATGGAGTTGCAGACCCGTGTCACTGGATTACGGTCTCAATGAAGGAAACAAAAACACAGTAGATTCATAGTGTTTGGAGTTATGAGGAGAGTATATATTATTTTAAGATTCTAAGGAGATTTACCTCAACTGCTTTAAGTGTAAAAGGTGCTTCTTCATCTGAAAGTAAACAGAATGTATTTTTAGATAGATACACTAAACTTGACACTGTACTTCTTGAGTAAGCTTATAGTTAGGGTTGTCTCATCAGGCATGGACCAGCCCCTAGTTGTGCTGCTATAGGCTTAGACTAACAGGGGACCTGGCACACTGAAATCCTCTCTCTCTCTCTCTCTCTCTCTCTCTCTCTCTCTCTCTCTCTCTCTCTCTCTCTCTATCTGTATGCATTCATACCATATTACTGCATGCCAGTAATGAACTGTAGATATTCATGTACCGTTTAAGTTACTAACCATATATCTCTCTGGGAGTTGCTGAGCTCCCTTGTCTCGTAAGTTCGTCTGGATCATTGGAGTGGCTGGCCTGCTGTGGCTCTGCCTGACTCCAACTGCTACAACTATTAATATCAGCCTTACATCTATGATCCTTATAACAATTCTAAATGTGATTCTTAGAGCTGCTCGACTTCCGCTGCTGTAATTAACATTATCATACCTCCCCATTCCATTGCTGATATAGTTGCTAATGTTAATATTAGAACGATTGGTCAATACTACACATACTTTTACCATTATATATGGTATATTATATATAATGCACAATATATGAATAGTTAAATACTTCAACGGGGCGTTTTAAAACCACATTGATTTACCACAAGTGAACACAATACTTTTCTCTACCCTGGGTAAGTAGCCTTTGTTGCATACCCAATAACTCTTTATAGGAAAGACAAGTATCTGTGTGTTTACAGGTTTTAAAATTGCCAACTTTCTTGGTGTACTGCTCCAACTCATGCACAACATCAGCACTTACTGCTGTGCGAAAGGGCCTGTGGATTACTAAGAAAGGTAAATTATTCACCAAACCACAAGTGCCAAGTCATTTCTTCCATGTATGCTTTCCTGAAATCTAATAATAAAAACAACTTGATAATAAATTAGTAATGATTGTGATAACATCACCGCCAATTCTCAGATTGAACTGAGCTTCTTATCATTCAAGTAGAAACAACCGTCCATATTGATCATTACCCACCCAACTGACAAATATTGACCCGTTGGGACTTCCCACCAGATTCACAGATTAGTAGCAGGTCACACAGCCGATCCAGTGGGAAAGTATGTGTATATGCAATGACACATCACAAATGACCGCAGTCCCAAAGAAAACAGCAACTGCAGGTAAACAGTATAGAGAGACCTGGAGTTATTAGGTTTCACACCTCTGGATAGTTTGGCATGGGACCTTTCCTGGTGAGATCATATGTTGCTGGGCAGCAGAGCTGTTCAAAATATCCACAAAGGCACTTTAAAGTGTACACCTTTTTTAAGATTATTTTTTTGGGGGGGCTTTTATGTCACTATTGAGAGGACAGGTTAATGGATAGAGTATGAAACAGGAATGAGAGACTGGGGAATTACATGCAGCAAAGAGTGGGAGTCTAACCAGGGTGAAAGCATCCTCACATTGAATGGGAAAAATAACCACTATAGAGGCTATCTGGCGCCCAAAGTATACACCTTTTATACATCTCAGTCTTTTCTTTAAAGGTCACATTTTATGCAAAATACACTTCACCATGTTTTTCTCACACTAAAATGTGTCCCTAGAATGTCTACAAACCCCCCAATTATGAGAAAAGTCCATCCCCTCCATCTTTTGCCTGCTCCACTTTTCAGAAAATGTGTGCTCAAACAGGCCGTTTGGAGATTTTCCCTTCATGACATCACAAAGGGCAGTAACCCCTCCCCCAGATGGGTGACACTCCCACAGCTATGTGTTTGTTCTGCCATCTGAGTTCACCTTCTCACTGTAAACACTTGTGCATGGTGCAAGAAAGCCCGAGACACCCAAGCTTGTAGAGGGGCGTGGTCAGACACAGCTCATTTACATTTAAAGCTACAGACACAAAAACAGTCGGTTCTGAGCAGGGCTGAAATAGAGGGGTTAATAGGCATGATCAAATACAGGATCAGAGAGGATTTTTAATAAGAAACTTCACAGACATGTTTTTCGGGAGCTCTTAGACTTATTATGTGACCTTTCACCAAAAATGCACAGAGAACAAAAAACAACAGTCCCGGGTATTCTGAGAGAGAGAAAGAACCACTCCCATGATTCCTGATCAACCTCAACATCATCTTTTGTGATTGTTTTGAGTGAAAGCCCCCTAGTGGCGGAATACTGTGTGTTTAACCCACATGAACAAACAAATCTTAATGGGGATGATTGCAGAAAAAGTTGTCATGACAGGTCTCTGTTTTTAATTCAAAGAGAGCATTCTCTTTAGGAGTTTCGTCCATATTGGATAACCATGGTCCTCAGGATCAAAATGTCAGTCTTAGTTGTTGGTGTTGTTTTATTTTGACTCTAGAATAGACAGTTCCATAATACTTTTATATGTCCACATCCTTATCTTTACAATGGTGGTCCATAGAAGGGTTTGCTGTTCAACCTACAGTAAGCCGAGCTTTTCAACACTGTTGATACACTGCTGATGGTCACTTTACAAAGCAACCTCTGCCTTCAGTGTGTGAACGGGTGTGAATGGGTTGGTATGACCTGCGGTGTAAAAGCACTTTGAGTAGTCAGACTATAAAAGCGCTATACAAGCTCAAGTCCATTTACAAGAGGTGGGTTTTAAATCACGTCCACAAAATGGTTAATCGTTGTCGGCCTATAAGCTAAAACTCAACAAGTTCTCAGTTGGCTACAAAGTAGGAACATTTAATGAGAATGGGCAAGTTGCAGTAAACCCCTGTACCCAGAGATATTGATTAAAATTAGAGGTACTGAAAACTGAAAACCAAGTTATGACCCACCACGTCGTGGGAATCCAGAAGTCAGTGTTTATTTCACAGAGGCATTATGGGTCTAATTCAAATATGTGATGTGAGATGCCATCACCGCCGCCCTTTCCTCCAGCATCCAGGCCAGCCATTGAGGCATGCAGCCCAAGCAACAGAAGAAAGACAGGGGTCGTTCCATTGGGTTTTTGTGTGTTTTTCTTCAAGTTTCAGTGACTCAGTTCATTTTTTCTAAACTTCTAATTAAAAAGTTTAATAGACGATTAAACCACATCGTCCAGTCTGTGTGTTTCTTGTTCGGATACATTCCTGCATAGCAATCATCAGAGCAGTAGGTCCCAATCATGTGGTTTTAAAAGCAACCACACACACACTCATACACACAACCACAAGTACACAAACCTTTTTTTTTGGTATTACTTTTATTATTTGTATTCTATTCCATGTGCTTTTGATTGATGTCCTCTAAATTCCATGTCCTTAGCCCATCTTTTGGGCTGGCGGTGCCTCTAAAGGCAGCACATGTGAGGTATGAGCAGACGTCTGTACAGGAGGAAAGAGTGTTCCTCTTTCTTTCTCCATTTTCACTGTCTCGCATCGTGCAATGATCTGTCCATGCATTGTCAGGCTCGTGCTCAGGTGTCATGGTTACTTGTTTCTAAGGGCCTATTGGACTGGTATTAAACAAAGAAACTGTTCTGCACACTCGCACGAGGGTTCTTCTTCTGTTAAATAAGAAGCTTTAAATTTGACCTGATGCAGCATTTGTTAACAGTAAAGGTTCAAAATGTGATTTCTTCAAATAGCACTATTGAATTGAATAAACCTTAAAAAATAATACAAATAAAAAAGCAGAATATGAATAGAGCCACTGAAGAAATAAAACAGGCTTAGCTAAAGAAAAAGACAGGCCCGCTCACACCTATATATATAGAATTCAACACCAATAGGCTGATAGGCACTATGATGGCAGGTTTTTTCATATGATGTCTTTTATTAGTATTTTAAATAAGTGTATGACAATATATATTTTACCTTTTGTATGTTTACCTTGTTTTTTTCCTGGTGTAATATTTGAAAGGTGATCATTATAGATGTTTTTCACATTGGAACATTTTGAATATTTGACCACACCTGTCATCATAGTGCCTATCAGCCTTGATCACCTGAAGATGACCTCTGGTCGAAACGTTTTGATGAATAAAACCTTTTTGAGAAAGTGTGCGGGCCTATCTTCTTCCTCAGTCTGCTGTTTTTACACTGCCCTGCACCTACGAAATTTGTGAATAACTACCTGCTTTTTCTGAGTTTTACCAAAGAAAATCAAGCCTGAGGCTTATACCAAACGATTTAATTTCAATTTTTCATTAGCTTCTTAGTTTTTTACTTATGGGCATACAACACACTTTTTTTCTTTGGTTTTCTCTAATGGACATGGTATACAATATAGCAGCAACTCTTTATTAGCATCCTGAACAAAGTTTCTACAACGTTAAACTCCCTAACCATCTCCTTCCATCCAACTGAAACTTTATTAGGGGTTTTAATAGGGCTTCTAAGTTCAACCCATGAGTCAGCGCCTCACCCTGGGCACCAATAATTAACAGAAGTAGATCATCAAGGCAAAGTGATTCCTGTTATAGTTGTTTGAGGCCAGTTATAACATTCCAGTATAGAAAACAATGACATCGAAGTAATTTTTGTTGATCAAACTTGCTTCACATTCAGTTAGAACATGATGTGTGATCATAAAAAGTGAATGCGATTTAAAAGATGCCAATTGTCATGTATCTTCTTATTTAGAGCCGAACATTTCATTTCATCGACATATTTCCTCAACAATCAGACTCTTCCTTCACTTATGAGATACACGAAAAAAAGTTGATGATCCCTAACTGGCTTCCTTAATGCTGTCAAATCATCATTTGGCCATCAGGGAACCACAGCCAGATGGATTCAATTCAAAAGCTGATAATTAGACAAGAAAAGAGTCAGCTTTTTGTCTGTAAACCTCAATGAGGAGAGACATCATTATTATAATCATTGAATTTGCATAATCAAGATGAAGATGTGAAGATTCATTGTCTTCTATTACTCTTGTGATGTCATATATTTGAAGGGAAGTGAAACTGAATATTGAATAGTTAAACACTCACTCCCAATTTCCACATACTGTATTATTTCTGTCAGCGCCGCGCACTACGCTGCGGATCGCTGCCACTCTAGTCAATGATTGTGTTTCCACAGCGAGCACTGCGGTCCGTATCCGGACCGTGCCAGCAGCGCCACTACGCTCTGCTCCGTTTCAAATACGCTGCAAGTCTATTTTTCGCCAGAGTAGTTGCAGGCACGCGTAAAGCTGGACAGAATAGAACAACCCAGACAGGAAGTCAAGACGAGGAAACGCACAGAGTGTCCGGTTAATATGACAATAAAACACAATATACGGACTCACGATCGTACTTTCCATCACTTTATTAAAATGACGTCAAATCAGGCACCAAACGAACAACAAATCATCCTCAGAAAGACAAAGTAACATGTTGTTTGCACATTTTTCTCTTTATTCCTGTGTGATCTTGTAGTTCTCCTGTGATGTGTGAACAGCTGCTCATGACTGTGCTCCACTGAGTTCACGTTCTAGAAATGAACCCAGTGGGGCAGGTTGTGCGCCACCCGACGGAGCAAAACCGTGGCGCTGATGGGCCGCGGGGTGCAGAAATGTAGCAGCCAAATATGTTAAAACTACAATAAATGTGATATCTGCTTATATCATCATTATTAAGGTATTTACTTATGAATAATTGAATAATATTTATTTCCAATACTCACCTTTTCTAGGGGCAGCACATATACAAAAAAACAAACAAACACAAAGGCACTCACCACAGGAGCGGCTGTGGCTCAGTGGTAGAGTCGGTTGTCTCTCAACCTGAAGGCCAGGGGTTCAGTCCCCA
The DNA here is from genome assembly GCA_020745685.1 of Tautogolabrus adspersus. Lineage (NCBI taxonomy): Eukaryota > Metazoa > Chordata > Actinopteri > Labriformes > Labridae > Tautogolabrus > Tautogolabrus adspersus. The sequence continues at coordinate 5,622,816 of CM036554.1, read as the reverse complement.
GCTCCTGCGGCCACATGTCCGATGTGTCCTTTAGCAAGACACTTAACCCCAAGTTGCTCCTGCTGCTTTGTCAGCAGCATTTAAATGTGTATATACATTTGTATGAATCGGATAAGTTAATACTGATGGACACTTTACATAGCAGCCTCTGCCATCTGTGAGTGGGTAAGTGTGACCTCCAGTGTAAAAGCACTTTGAGTAGTCAGAAGACTAGAAAAGAGCTATACCAGCTCAAATCCATTTACCACACACACACACACACACGCACGCGCACGCACACACACACACACACACACACACACACACACATGCACAAACACACACACACACCCACACGCATAACTCAGTGTGCCAGCTCAGTGACCCTGTTTGAAATAAGAAGGTCATTAGAAACTGGAGATGAAGAGAGTCAGGATTATCAAAACAAAGAACATGCTACATCCTCATCCAACCTGTTTTCAGATGTTTCCACACTGGCTTCTTTTCCTTGTTTCAAGGCCTATATGAAGTTATTATCATGTCTCGGGCCAGTTGAAATCAATGAAGCATTTTTTTGTTGATGCTGTCTGGAAAATAGACAGCTATCAGATACAGTATTGTAACAGTGGGCCTGTTGTCTCATATTAGTTTAACTTGTAGCTGTCGGTCTCACAATTTTACACATTGTCTTCTTTTCCATCTCATTTCAATCTCTGTTGATTGGTGAGTCCTTCAACCTCTTGTGTTTTTCCCAAACCACAATTTTTTAAGCTCTATATCCAGCAGGCCACAAACATTTGGCCCGTGGCTTTTTACTTGTTGAAATATATACAGTAAGGGAGCTGGCATCGGGCTTTAGGAAAACAAACTTCCCTTTACCACAGACAGATCATCATAGGAATGGCAACACATCAAGATTTCACTCTTGTGAAATCGAGATATGGAAATGCTTAATAAGCGTGCATCTCCTCTGGTTGAGTTGCCTTGTCCCTGTCTACACCAGGAATTCAGATCTTGATTCAGATTTGACTTAGCAGTGCCTTCAGTGTGAGGTCTCTGAAATTACCCAATGAAAGGTAAAAGTGTAACTTTAAACAGTAATAAGCAAGGCTTGTTTTACCCTTACAGGTCACATATTAAACTAATTTTCAAACACTTTAAATAAGTCTCAGAGCTCCACAAAACATGAACATGCTACCCCCATCCTGTATTTTATCATGCATATAAACCCCTCTATTTAGCTCTGCTCAGAACAGGCTGTTTCTGTGTCTATAGCTTTAAATGCAAGTGAGCTGTACTCGACCACGCCACCCTCTTGAATGGCTTGGGTGGCTCGAGCTTACTGTACTTGCACCATGCCTGTGAAAAGGTTCCCCCATACCTTTTCACCTGACCCCACTTTGCCTACACTTACTGCAGCCAGCAGAGTGATTAGGCTGAGTGAGGCCCCCTGTGCCTAATTGCACAGAGGGGAGCCTTGGTGTAGTTAAAAAGGTTAAATGAAACAAGTTTCATGTTTACTATTGTTAGTTGGTATTCTGCGTTAGCATCCCATTTTAAAGGTGCACAATGTAGATTTGGTAGTGAAATTTGAAAGTTGGAGAAGTGAAATAATTCTACGCTATATTTTCTGAACTGAATACACACACTTTACTCAAATAAAAAAATGGATCCCTGGAACACTGTTTGGAGCTAAAAAGCTACCAGGAGAGTTACGGTTTCACTGTTGCAGGCCCCCCACCAAAACATCTCACGTAGCATTTTAACTTCAAACAGTGTTACAGGGACCACATTTTCCTCTGAGGACAGTTTGTATAGAGGTATGAACATATACCACAGAATCTGTACACTTCTCCAACTTTCACATTTCTCTACCAAAACTCCACAGTGCACGTTTAAATATTGTCATGTTATGTTGCTGTTTAATGATTTTTTGTTGTTTCAGTGGGAATTTTGTTCATTGGCTTCCCTTTACTTCTGAAATGGTTTGTGGCAGCTTTGCTGTCAGGCTGTGTTTTCTTTCCGTTTATTTAGTCTAATTGCTTTTTATTAAGTTACTGACAACTGTTGTTTTTTGCTCTGTCTTTTTTCGGTTAAGGAAAGCACATCAACATTTTTTTAAATCTCCACCTGTGAACAGTCACACTTTTTTTTTGATCCCATTTTTCATGTAGACTTACAACCGGTAATGCTACAATGCCCAACTGTTTACGGTGAGAAGGCAGACTCAGAGGGCAGAACAAACCCCTAGCTGTGGGAGTGTCACCACACTGGGGGAGGGGTTACTGCCCTTTGTGATGTCATGAAGGGAAAATCTCCAAACGGCCTGTTGGAGCACACATTTTCTGAAAAGTGGAGCAGGCAAAAGACGGAGAGGATGGACTTTTTCTTCATAATTGGGGGGTTTGTAGACAGGACAGGGGCACATATCAGTTTGAAAAACATGGTGATGTATATTTTGCATAATATCTGACCTTTAACATTGGTTTTAAACCAAAAAATTAAGGAAAATAAATCATCACCATGGTTCTTAAGTGCAGTGTTTATGTTTCTGTTTTGGGCTAAAACACACTGTTTATGAAGAAAGCAAAGAAGGGAAGTCACAAAAAGGCATAAATGGAAAAAGACATAAACAAAGATGTAACCGTGTAGAAGAGTATCATGTTTCAAATAGTAAGGAACAGGAACTACAGGCAGGATTGCAGAAAAAAGGAACGAAAACAAAGACGTGTGGGGTAAATATCTCAGGGGAATGTACAAGGTTCAGTGGCTAATGTTTGGGATCACAGTTCACCTGGACCCTCCAGAGCGTGTGTGTGTGTGTGTGTCCTTGTGTCTATGCATGGCTACAAGGGAGTGTTTTAGTCTCTGTAAGTGCATGTCAAGAGGAACATAATGTAAGACTTGACCCTGGAAGGTTGACCTCTCACCTCGAGGTCTTATGGAGGTCGTCCAGCTGTGGGTAAGAGTGATGGGTGCTGTCTGGCAGGGTTGAAATGTCGGGCTCGTGCTTGTTATTAAAGTTGTTTTACTACAAGGTTTGAGAAATACTGCAACACGTTACATTTCTGGTGTTTTACAGGTAATAACAAGAAGTGTTAAAGCACTGATTAACATGGATGATTCCATGAAAGTCTCCCAGTGAGCCATACCAGTGAGCAAGCATGCATACTATGACCCTGAAACTGTGACACTTCAATGGAATGTTATCAACTACACCTGAGCTTTTCCTGACATGACAAGTCATGGTGTCAACTTTCTCTGCACACAAGCTTAAATGTTACACAACATTCATGAGTGGGTGCATATTAATCTTTTGTCCATCCAAATGATTCAACCCAGGGAATGACATCACTAGTTAATATTTGCGGGACCAAGCTGTGCAGGAAATACCACCGAATCCTCTCCACAGACACAGGTTCCTGGCACAGGGGTAACTGTCTCACTTTTCTGCCTGAGTGACTGCCCACAGTGTGTGTCACAGGAGAGCTGTTACAGGCTGGTAACTTATGCTTGCTTACAGGCAGAAGGGGCTTTCTGGTGTTTTTCTACACCATTCCTTCTGTTGCAATGAGTGCAAACTTACAGAGAAAGTTTCATGTTGCCAGAATGAATAAGTGTTGCACCCTGAACAAAATGATGTATTTCTTGTCGTTCTTCTCAGGAAAGGGTCAACATGTTAGAAATCGGTCTCGGTCTCCAGACCACTTTTTGGAGGTCTTGTAATCGAAAGCCTTTTTATTCGGTCTTGTCTCGTTCTCAGACTGGGCAGACTCTGGATTTTAAATCAAGACCGGTCAAGGCCACCACTGACAGGCTATTTTTACACGTCATTAATGTGATTAGAAGAATAAAAAAACTTTCTAAATCAACAAATAAGTTTAATCCATTTGTAGTTTGATTTTTATCCTCCAGTTACAGCCGCAACCTTCCCAGTGTAACTGTCGAAGTGAGTGACACGCCTGCTGCACACAAGATGATGATTTTTCATTGATATTTATGGTCTTGGTCTTGTCTCTGTCTTGATCCCTAAATGTCTTGGTCTTGTCTCGGTCTCGGAGCACTCTGGTCTCCGGTATGTCTTGGTCTCGGTTAGTGTGGCCTTGACTACATCACTACAACATGCACACTGGCTAACACTTATTCACTCCACATGTTTAGCCTCATATGAGAATATGAATGCATTTGAGTATAAAACAAGAAAAGGAGAAGGAATGCCAAACTGCTTCGTACCACAAGACTTGGCAGAGAGGCTAAATCTCTGAAAATAACTGCATGCTTCATAAAAAATGATAGATACAATTAGAGCATGTTTTCTAATGAAAGTAGCTGTTGTTTAGAACATTAAGTTTTATGTCAGGCCAGATTCTTCATAAAACCTCTGACCTCTCCTGAACTGCTAATGGACATTTACATTTCTCTCAATGTGAACATTTCTGTACGTGTGTGTGGTCCATTAACCTTCTCTAATTAACTCTGTTCCTTTCCAATCTTTCTGAAACTTTTCTTTGTTCACAACCAACACATTTTTTGACCTAATTATTCCAACTGCTTAATAACATTCAAAGTGCTGGCTTTCATTTTCATGCCAGCACCACTCCTCACCAATTCTACACCAGAACACACATTCACCACAAAGTACTTATCAGCCCCTTAACTCTCAGACAATGATATCATCAGTAAGAACTCACAGAGGAAACACTTGTTATTAGGGGATCATAGGAACAGACATGATAAAAGCCTGCATGGTAAAAAGAAAAAGAAGCGTGGTAAATAATCACAGGCATCTGATTCAACAAAGCATATGTATATGACATCATTTAACTCGGTCAGTCAAGCCTTATACGCTGTGTTTGTAGTTCTCTGTGATGAGGATGAGCTTCAGCAGGGGACGGATGAGTCACCAGGCTTTTAATGGACAGATGGAGGAAACAGATAAATGTGTCGACCGTTGCTTTGGTTTTACTCTGCAGATGATATCACAATGACCAAAAAAGTCATTTTGCAGGCCTATTTCCAAAACCACCACACAAACTGGTAGCTCAGTGCGGTGGCAGTAGCTCACTCTGTAGGGTCTTGGGTTGGTAACCGGAGGGTACCCGGTTCAAGTCCTGGTGGTGACCAAGTCTGGAAATTGGTCTGGTAGCTGGAGAGGTGCCAGTTCACTTCCAAAATGCCCTTGAGCAGGATTATATCTGCCTTGTGGCCACTCTCTCCACCCAATTTCCGACTCTATCCTGTGTCTCTAATAAAGGCATAAAAAGCCCAAAACTAAAAAAACCTCACAGGGGCTTTAATGAGGACAGACTGATTCTTCAAAAGTGTGCAACCTTTTCATTCAGAGCCAGTCTGTGTTGATATATGTGTGTTTTTCTTTTGTTCATCTCCCTGTTGACAGATACCACATAATTAATCTCCTTCACAGAGCGCACGTTGTCCATGTTCATATTTACTAATGCCTGACTGCACCACAATATATGTGGGTTAACGAGCTGAAGTGTGACAAAACTTCCTCATCACAATCTTAGGGTTGTTTTTGTGTCATTACCTTTGTAGAAGAAAGCTTGTTTATTTGATAGTGCTGGCGACATGAAGTCCCTTCACTTAGTCACACTCAGTCAACTTGAACTTTCTTTTCTGTGGCAACACAAAGCTGTGAAAGATGAAAAACAACCTATACCTGTATTTCAAGATTTTTTTCCTCATCGACTTTGTTTAGCGAATGCCCTTATTTCCCACTTGTAAGCTTACTGTGTGAAGTGTGTTGGGTGCAGTGCCAAGGTTGCGTTTTCCCATGCATCGTAAACTGCCCTTAGCGCATGACAGGAGCCGTAGGGTGCCCCGTAAAGAGACCAGGGGATCTGAGTTGTGTGCCAAAAGCATCATAACATGTGGCACAGAGTATGTCGGAATATAAAACACATATTGCGGCGTATTATTTATACACAAGATTGTTTGGTGCAAGGCTCCTCAGACCTACTGTGTTGTGTGTGGCTGGATGTGGTTTGCTTATAGCTTGTACTCGGCGTTCCAAAGTCCATTGTGCTGTGCTTGGCATTTGAATGGTTGTCTTTTAGTGCAGCATCTCTAATTACAAGAAAGGTACCCAGCACTGCTCGATGTTTCCTCTCTTTTTATGAAGCATTGGCTTGGCTCTTTATAGATCCTCTGGGCGTGTGTGTGTGTGTGTGTGCTAATGGGGAGATGAAAGCAACCAAACAACTATTCTTAGAGTGACGCAGTCAGACACATGCACACAAATGCACCCTAGAGAAAGATTAACAAAGCACCAGAATGCTTCCAGTGAAGTGAGATAACAAGCACTATTATTGCTGCTCAGTACACTTACTGAGATCTACAGGCATGCACACACCCACAAACACTCTCACAGGTGGGCCAGAAAGGTCATCCGGGTTCAGTTATTGCTCTCTAGGACCATTTCCCCATTGCTGCTGTTTCACAATTTAGCTTTTGAAAATAAACCCTTCATATGCCGCTTACACAATCCTTTTCATTTCCACTCAGAGACTTTGATACTTCAACAAGATACTTCAAGTAATGACATCACAACGACCAAGAACGTCACAATGAAGGCACTAGCGGGCTAATCCTGCTATCAAGGACTGGGCTACTGAATATTTCTTACAACTAAATGCAGAAAAAACAGAAGTCCTAGTTATTGCCCAAGACAAGTACGTTCCTAAAATCTAGCAAAACATTGGGCCCATCTCCTCTGCTGTTCGCACCAACCTCCGTAATCTTGGAGTAATTTTTAATCCTTCATTATCACTCGACAGCCATGTTAACCAGCTTACCAGATCATGCTTTTAGCACTTAAGAAATATCAGTAAACTGAGAACATTAGTGTCATCGACAGAACTTGAGATGATCTCACACGCCTTTGTCTCATCCTATATTGATTACTGTAATGCTCTTTTCACCTCACTTAGCATAACCTCCCTAAATCGTCTCCAGTCAATCCAGAATGCTGCTGCTTGAATAGTCAGCAGGTCTAACAAACTGTCTCACATCACTTCCCATATACTGAAAACACTGCATTGGCTCCGTGTGGCTTGTAGGATTCATTTTAAAATTCTCCCCCTCACTTTCAGAGTCATTCACGGTCAGGCCCCAGAATGTTTGTCAGAACTCATTCACCTGTATTCACCCACCCGTTCACTAAAGTCAAACACCCTACACCTGCTGTCTGTCCCGCAGACACATTTTAAGATTTTGTGGAGATCTTGCGTTGCCATAACACCAGTGGTGTAGTGCAGGGTATACGCAGGTATATTTTTCAGTCTCCATAGAGCATACCCACTTCTAAATCTCCTCTGATTCACACCATTAATTGATTGACCATATTCAGTAGGATGCTGCAACAATTCCTAGGATGGTGAGGTATGACCCTCTCTACTCTGTCTCTAATTGGCTAGCAGGCGCACTGACTAAATATGCATAAGCAGTCTTATATCACTGTTAGTAACAGAGGCCGTTTATCCTACACTGGACGGGACACTTAAATAAATCATTTGGGGAAAAATTAAGAGTATACCCACTTCTTCAGGCAACACTGCATAGCACCAACCCTTTGGAATTCCCAGCCCATCTTGTTATGTCTTTCTGTTGATGTTTTTAAAAAGCAGTTAAAAATGATGATATTTAGACAGGCCTATGGGTAATCATGTCCACCCAGTATATCCAATTGATCTATGTTTTACTGTGCCAATTATTGTTCCTGGTCGAAGCACGATTTTATAATGTCAGTCCATAAAGTACTAATTTGTTCCTGTTTTTATTATACCCATGTTGTTTTTGTTGATGTAAAACACGTTGTGACCTCTGTCTGTGAAACGTACTCTATAAACTTTACTTACTGACTTACTTGCTAAATTCTATTGCAGGGTTCTTTGCCTGCTGGCCTTAAACTGTACAGCCTAATTAGCAAGACAAACAGACAAGCAGGAAGGAATCACTGACATCTGAACCATGATAGGGAACATGTGATCACATATTTAGTCTTGAGATAATAGCCGAAGCAATGATTTTAACAGTGAAAGAGATCATCTTTACAAGACATTTAATGTAACCACCCTCGATTGGTGTAAGCTGAGCCAAAGATACAAACACTGAAATAATACACAACAATGTTTATGTTAGTACAATGCAGCAGGATTGACATAAACTGAGGAAAATGTTTAATGGTTTACTCAGCACAAGTGAAGCAGGTCAAATAACTGCTTATTTGCAATCAATGGGACATCTAGAATGGCATCATGCAGTGGAAAAATACATTTTAATACATGCAACTTAATGGATACATCAATCCAAAACAACTAATTGTAGAAGATTACAGTCTTAGTACAGGAACTTTACTTTCTGCTATTGTGCACACAATGTTCTGTGTTTTATTCTCATGTTCTTGGACACTCTCCAGGTAAGTTTAATACTTACAGTTGATCCATCTCTCCTAATCACTGTGGACATACCTCAATACAGCTTGGTCTCTGCCTCACCATCTGTCTGTTTGTCTTTCCTTTCTTGCATCCTTACTCCACCATTTATTTTTTGGGAGGACTACCTTTTCTGATTTAGCCTTTTTTCCACACTTCCGAAATGAAGCACTTATTGGCACGACTGAGATGTGTCTGAAGTTATAAAGATGAAGGTAATAGTGTGGAAGGAAAGGTAGGTGGAAGCAGGTTTGACTTCTATTAATTTCTTTTGATGTCCTATGGCGTTTAATAAAATACCACTAACCACTGCACCACCATGCAGCCTCAAAGTAACCAGTGGTGACAAAGTTCCAGCTGAATAAAGTCATCTAAAATCCCAGAAATGATGGAGATCTGAGAACGTATCTTATCATATCGACAGCACCACCACTGTGAAAGATCTCCCAACACCAAATACTCAGGATTGAAACAACACCAATATGAACACAATACAAACACAATGCAAAACTAATGCTGTGAATGTGGCATGGCCAATACATGACAGTAAATACAGGAGGACGCTAAACAACATGTACTATGGTCAAACAGCCATTTAAGTACCACAAAAAGGTGAACAGCTCCCTCAAGGGAGCCTAAAAGAGGCGACATCTCCCACACACAAAGGGCGCACTGATCACCAGCAACTTATTACCATTAAAACTTAAACAATATGCAAACTACTACAATTCATCATGAGAATAACTCCATTAAAAATCACCTGCTGGTTGTCAAACCAGTGTCATGCTCAAACCATGGGCTCAGTATAGCAGTCAAAGCTTAATACTGAAGAACAAGAATAGTAACAAAACAGACTCGCCGATTATGTTCATTTCTCGAAGAGGACTGAGGCTCGGCAGTCCTTTATGTAAACTTCTCTATGACAATGCTGTTAAAATCCAAACGTCCATGGATGAGCTAATTCGACATGTTGAATCGGCGTCGGTGAGAGGAATCTCTCTGATTGACTGTCGGAGGTTTCATTTATCTCCAGCTCTCGACACAGGTTCGGGAAAGCCCCTTGAGCATGCCGCTGTAGTCTCCGTGCTTTCACCCATTTAGTGCGGTTTCTCCTTGTTTGTCGTCTCCGCCTCTTCTTTTCTTTTTCCACTAAAAGACCAAGGGCTGACGCCAGTGTCGTTTTCAATTTTTTATCAGACATTATTCTCGATTAGAAGTACCTATATTACGAGTGGTGCATGACAGCAGTGTTAAAATGGTCTTCTCGTATCATAACAACGGACTACCGCCGATTGCTGGCATGAAAAATGATTTCCTCTCACAAATAAGCAGAACATACATGGCGGTTGGCCGTCGGCTGTAGTCTTTGCGGTGTGTTCTAGTGCAACTTTTTGGCCAAGACGTGAGGCAACGAGTGGCGACACCACAGGCGGCCTTCGTCGCCACTAGTTCTTTGCCGCCTGCTTGGTGTGTCAGGGCCTTGAGGGGCAATTTGGGGTTCAGTGTCATGCCCATGTAGACGTCAACATGAAGTCAGGGATTAAACCACCAACCTTCCAAGATGACGAGCCCTTCCACAGAGCCACAGATGCACATTTAAAATAAAAACTGCGAACATGAATACAATATTAAACTGACTCACCTTTCCCTTTTTTTCAATGCGCCTCTAATACCAACTTTCTTATCATCATGTGGCAAAACATAACGCTAACATCAGTCAGTTCCCACACTTTCCAGAGTGCCGCATATACAGTATGTAATACTCTTTTTTTTATTGCTCACAGCTCAGGATGCTGTCAGGCTATAAATACCTGAAGCCTACAGTTTTATTCATTACAACATAGGGTGCTATTATTCTTCACCGCAGCTGCAAGACATATCATGATATGACATCACAGCATCCACATTAAGCTAGTAATCCACAAGATGTTGATGAAAACAAGACAAGATACACAAGTCACAGATACATCACTATATGTTTTTCCAACAAGTACATTTCTTCTGTGAACATTTTTTTGTGCATTGGAGTGTAGTATGAGTACAGCCACACGTCTTGATGTCTCTATCATTAAGACATTTAAAGATTTTTTCTGTGACATTTCACTGCGATTTCCAGACTTTGAGCTCTGGCTATTGTATCCATCAGTTGATTTACTGGCTTGAGTGAAGTGCATTTTCCAGTCTCAATCACAGAGATCTTTCATGGTCGGTAATCATCCAAATCTCCTCGGTATAAATCCATTCCCATGCTCTGCACGAGCCAAACTTTGTTCTTTAAATCTTTGGATAGATACTGTCCCGGATACTGTCTGTACAGATGACACTCACATCTACAGAAACACATGCAGGCACAGGAAGCAATCATATTTTGAGTCCAGCTAAAGAATGGTTAATACATGTTTTAAATACTTATATCAGAAAAAGAGGCGTAAGGTTTGTGGCTGCTACTTTGAACCAGTGTTCAACAAATAAACAGAGTTGAATTTATCACATGGGGAAGATTTCTACACTCACTACAAAAACAACAACAACAAGAGACGGAATGCAACTGAGCATGACAATTAGTTGCATTCCCTTTTCTCAACAGTGAGTGTGATTAAAAAGTAAGATAAAAAGGAAGTGCACAAACTCTTAAACAAATGAACGCACTGGCCATAGCAGCGTTGTTACAGAATTTGAAGTATAAGGGCGAGTTCACATTAGGCAGGATTGTTTCCTACTGTGCCTTAACACGATTGCTCCCCCCTTTCCCCGGCTGGTCTGCATTCACATTAGTAACATTGTTCAGTACCTGAGTACACTAGTGTATGTACACAGTCCAGTAGGTGGTAGTATGCACATAGTTGGTTTGCAAATCTGCCAAAAAGCGGAAAGGAGAAGAGTCCATCCTGCTAACTATTGGATGTTTTTGTTATTTCCAAGAAGCCAAGAACAACCCTCTTGCTACTTCCACACGTACAGTGCAGCTCAGAGGACTAAATGGACCCGCGCTGCAATGGATATGACGGTTTTTGGAGCCGACCACTGCCCTTTGCTGCATGTCACCCCCGCTCTCTCCCCCGACACATTCTGTCTCTCTCTTCAGCAGTTCTATCCAATATAGGGAAACATATAACTTGAGCACAGTTGCGTTCACATCTCCCGGGGACCGTATTCGAGTACACATTAATCGGGCCAAGCGGACTTGGGCACAGTACCTGAGTACGTTTGTGTTCACACTGATCAAATGAACCTGACTTAAAGGTCAAGCGTACTTGGATCCGGGCCCGGGTCCTTTGTGTTAAACCAACCTTACAGAGGGAGTTGGAATGTGGCTTTAGATATAAGAAAGTTATAAAGACATTAGCCCAGCAGTAGCAGCTGCACCTTCCACCGTGTCTCCAAGGGACATGCACATTCAGTGGTGGTTTGAGAGTAGTTCAGCCGTATTTGGCAATGCAATATCTCTGTAACTATATTCATAAAGTGAGGACAGGTTGAAGTGTAAAAATATGCTTATTGCCTGAGTAAAATGCAAGCTGTTCAACAGCATTTGCAAGCAGCTATATTGTTTACAACTGAACTGAAAACGTGTTTGGATTCCTTCAAGAGTTAACAGAACATCCAGTGGTTCATTTTATCACAAGGAAAGGGCTTTTCTTCCTTAAACAATTCTGCAGGTGAAGGTGGGGAATTCCCCTAACTTCTGCATTTTAAACCCATAAAAAACATCATCCATGTATTTTTCACAGCAGACATTTTTACCTGTCATAGTGGTGAAGCACAAGTTTTATTTATGACGATGGCTCAGTTGCATTCAAGGATGGTGTTGTGACAGTGAGTCAGCAACGTATCAAGTTCCTGTAACTGAAACTTCTAGATACAATCCAGTCATTTATCAAACAGTGACATGACAAAATGTCTTCATGAGGAAGGTCTGGCTGTGACTGTCCACATGAAACATTTGATCTGAACCAAACACTGATGAGTCATGCTACATTTAGTCAAGTTGATGTGAATTTTCATGGATTGAGCAGTTGAACCACTTTGCCTTTTACCATAATCTGATTTTCTATTTTTATAAATTTACCAAAGACATTCATGTTCCCACTGGTTGTTTGTCTCTGCATGTCAGCCCTGTGATTGCCTGGCGTCCAGTCCAGAGTGTACCTCGACTCTCTCCCAAATCCCAGCTGGGATAGCTGATAATGACAGATAATGGATGGATTCATGTTCCCTTGAGAGGGGTTCCTTTTTTCTCATTAAAACTCTCTGTTAATCTTCCCTCAAGAACTACATTTATTGGGCAGATCATCTGATTTGCTAATAAAATGAATGTTGAAAAGGTTATAAACACTCATGATTGTAGCTTTTCCATGAGATTTATTTTACTTCCATCCTCAAGTGCACATTTTAAGCCTGTAATGAAAGTAAGATGCCACATTCAGCCTTTCAGGTGACTAAGCAGCTGCATTAAGTCACTCACAGTCATTGATGGCAACTGTGGCACTTGCTTATTGGATAAGCTTTTAGAAAAGAAACTAACCCTTGAATTAAATAACATCCTTGTTTCCTGCTAAGAAACATTTAAGTACTTATTACCTGGAAGGTGAGGGGGGAAGCGACAAAGGAATAGCACATAGTTTTTGCACCATTTTGCAAACAGTTTTGTACAATGATGTGTGATTCATCAGTATGCTTCTTACTGTTTATGGATTAGTATAACACATTCTGCATTGAGTTCCCTTGAATGTTAAATGCAAAAGCTGTGTGTTTATATGATGAAGAGCCGGTTTCTAATTTGTCACCAGTTCAAAAGCATGGCAGATGATAGAAGGGAGAGAGTGACTTATGTGTGTCTAATATCCGTAGCATTTATAGCCAACCAGTTGGCACAAACCTGCATGCTGTAATATCTGCAGCCAGTAACCCACTGGCACCACTGACTGACTGCCGTCATTCTCTTTATGAAGTATGGAAGCCGTTGCATCGCAGCAGATAAACAGACCAACCCCGTTGAGCTGTCAATCAAATTAACAAGCCAGTTAAATCCCACCCTTGCTGTTGCGGGGGCGGGACCCTGGGTAGAGGGTTGATGGCCTGTTAAAGTTAATGAGAGCTCATATCTTTTACTGGCACATTTTCACCTGCATGGCATGAGCCTAGAACAGCGGAGTACGTCTCCTTTCCAAATGCTGCTACTGCATTTTTATAAATGAAAGGATGACGCAAGTGTGTGATGTGTGTATGGTGTACAAAGGTGTGAATGGCCGGTTGTTTTCATAATTCCTTGGTCCCCATGGTGTCACTACTTCTGTGCAATGATGCAACCTATTTCTTTTCTATCTGAGGTGGGATAAAAAACACATTTTTCTCTGTTGATGAATAACATTAAGGCCCAAATGTTTACCATATGTCCGAATGCTAGGTCAAGTTTTAGCTTTTCGTAATGGTGACAGATTTGTGTGCTAATAAAGTTGATGAAAATGGTATAACATATAGAAAAGAAACAAGTGTTGATCATTTGCCTCAAAATTAACCAAAGATCACAACCTTTCTCTTTCTGTGTAGTTTCTCAGTCATCCAGGTCATGGTAAGTCAAAGCTTGACCCAAAGGTAACTGGACGGTCCAGTTGCCTTTGGATCAAGCTTTGATCTGGGTAAATTGGTATACAGTAATCTGGACTAGAACTAAAACACTACAGTGATATAAATGTAAAATTGAATACATTTTCACAGAAACATTTGTATTACATTTTGTAAACCACGGCCGACTCTACCACTGATCCACAGCTCAGCTAATTAAAAATCGGAGTAGCAGAGAGAACTCCCAAGATTCCCCGCCATCAACGCTATCCTTTGTTATTGTGTTGATTGAGAGCCCCCTGGTGGCGGAATCTTCATACTGTTGTTGTTGTTACAGAAAAAGGATGTTAAGTTAAAACATTTAGTTATGCACTCATTTTGGAGGAGCACAATCATGTAGCTTTTGTGTGTCTTGTGGGGGGGCCCTCATAAAACGTTCCACTGAGGGATCCACTTTGGCAGAAGCCCTTAAAACATTACTTTCATATTTTTTGTATTAAGTTTTCCTCTGTTGTACACATTAAGCCGAGCTAACTTGAAAGATTTTGTGGTTTTATTGATCCAGAGTATCATGTCAAAGCACATCTGCCTCTGCAACCAAGACAGTTTTGCTAATGCTGCATCCATTCCATGTCTCATTATTACTTTGATCACTCTGCATGCCGTTTGTACTTATTAATATATGTGTTTACTGTATGTATGCCATTTGAGGGCACTCTACAATTCTTTCCCCATTACCTGTCTAGAGAATGACACTTTGCTCCCTGATTTTCTTTGGAAAGTATTCAAAGGGTCGTTAAAATGGATTCATCTGATATCAGATCATGTATTTTATAGCAGCTAGCTTAGTTGAGGTTTATGTACTCATGTGGATCCGATTTGGTACTATCTCATTTTCCTGTTGAATGTGGGATAAAATAAATAGCTGTGATCTTTGCTGGAAAGATGGTGAAATCTGTGGTTTTAACCAAATTTGACAGTTACCATGACAACCGAGAAATGTTTTCAGAAACGACAACATCTCGCTATTACATCTCTTTCTGTCTTTGAAGCCACAGAGTGTGTAATAGCATGCGCAACATTGTGTTTTGGTGTGATGTGTGTACATGCTATCAATTCCCAGGTACTTCTATGCTGGGCGCCACACTGACCAAACAAACCTGTCGAGGAAGACAAGTGACGGAATGTCCACATGTAAACCCGATCCTCTGTTTGTAGGAAAAGCCAAACAGGCTGTGTTAGCCATCCACTCTGATGTTATCTGAGAGAATCTGATCTGAGTCTGTGGCTGAGGGGGGAATGCTGCTCAACTCGACTGACGTATCACAACCACACACAGTGAGGACTCGCCGTCTGACACAGAAGAGGGACATGCCAGCTACAGAACATTATTCTCTTTAATCTGTCATCTTTGTAAAGTGAAGGGTTACATGAAGGATCGAGGACAGCAATGTGGAAATCAGATTCACTGCCTAAGAAGTGGTGGAAACTGAGGGAAACTACATTTGGACTGACAAACGTCTACACACTCGCCAATATCAATCAAAACTCCCTCTGAGTCCAGTCATTGGTTATGGATGGAAGTGAACTGCACTGACTGATTTCTCTGCTGACAGGTTTTCTCATGAAAACAGTCCGTAGTTATAAAGGGATCTTTGATTTAAATGGAAGGGAAAACCGACCTTTAAGCTAATGTTGAACAGCATGACATTAGATAAAGGAAAACCTTTATCAAAATCTAAGCCTCTATAAAGGACCTCTCACTTTCAATTCTCCTACAAATAAATTTGACAGGCTAAGTCTACAGAATAAACTAAGGGTGCACTCACACTAGGCCCAGTTGCCCCGTACCATGCTGAAGCATGATTGTCCCCCCTCCCCATTCCCCCGCTGGCCTGCCCTCACACTGCTCCGGGACTAACCAGGCCTGAGCACGGTTACCTCTTGTACATATCAACACATGCATGGCTTTACTTGATCATAAAGCAGCACACTTTTATCATTTTCAAGACAGGCGGACTCAAAAAATACAAAAGGGATGCGTGGTTGAGTCCGTGTCCGCACATCGGAGAACAACACACAGAACATGACAGCTACTTTACTTACTTTGTGGTTTATTTTAAATCATTTAAGCCATAACACTCCGGGATTTCTTGACAATGGAAGGCTGTCCACTTTCCGTGCCTGTGCTTGCACTCTTGCATGAGCAACTGTACTGCACCCTAGCACACCTCTTCCAACTGTGCCAGGGCCAAGGAAGTGTACCGTGCTTGAGCACAGAACGGAGCACACACTAGTCAAACTAACTGGTCTGTGATGGCTTGGGCACGCTTCACCATTGGATTGCTTGGTGTGAGTGGCTGTAATACTCAGGCTAATTCATGTATTTTACAAAGCAACTTTACCATTGCTGTGGGGTCAGAATCAAAATGTAGGCATTTACTCGCCAACCAAAAAACAACCTAATGACAGTTCATCCATAGCTGTTATGTAAAGATTAAGTGATTACTTTAAACCATTGGTGGTGCTTATTCTTCACTAGGAGTCCAGGTAAACCACTGCAGAAGATGAAAAGTATGAGTCAGAAGTCAAACTGTTAAAAAAACACAATGGAAAGTAATCCAATGTATTAGTGAATCCCATTCATACACATCCACATGCCACTGATACAGCATCAATCGATCAATCAATCGATCGGTCGGTCGGTCGGTCGGTCAGTCAGTCTTTATTTTTATTTCACAACAAATGTTATCTCAATACACTTTACAATAAGAGCAGGTAAAGACCTTACTCATTGTTATGTTACAAAGACCCAACATTAATCTATCAAGAGCACAGCACTTAGCAAAATTAAGCAAAGTTACAGTGGCTACAGCACTTCTGTGTCTTGCCCAAGGCCACTTTGACATGTGGCTTCAGGAGTTGGGGTTCAAACCCCCAACCTCCCGGTTGAGAGATGACTGACTCTAACACTAAACCACAGCCACCCTAAAAGTGGTTTTCTACACAGAAACGTTATGCTCAGTACTAAATTCATACCCCACAAAAATGCGAGGAAGATTGTAGTAATTTTGTAAACCCATGTATTGTCTGCAGGTCTTATTTCTTGCTGCATTTGACTCCAACAAATTCTACAAAACACGACTTTATGCAACCTTGGAAGGCAAATGCAAGGGCAACATTTTAGCTAATTAGCTAAAGGATAACTAAAGTTATTACTGGTCATCCGCTTCGGGAACATGAAAGTGTTTACCAAATTACAACGCCTCATTCAAGATCATTTCACCCCAAACCACAAATGTTAATCTGGAAATAAAGTCAGTGACCAATACAGTCCGTAGGATTACTCCTCTGGGAGCCATGAATTTACATTCAAAATGCCTTGGCCATCCATTAAAATATCTTTGGAGAAAATTGAGCCAACTGAATACGTCAGTCATCCTTAGAGCCACTTTTTTAGCCATGTGTGGCTATGTAAGATGGGACTGAGGTGACTTTATTATCTCCTTTCATGTGTTTTTGCCACAGGTCTCTATGTAAGGTAATGCAGCCCCCATCTAGAAGTGTTTCATCACTGTTTTGTGAAGCAGCACTGCTGTTGCTACAGCTGATTCCTTGTTACTGAACCCACGTAATACTTTGTCATATTATGTCTTGGTACGCTTTCTGCAACTCGCCGGTTGCATTTGATTCACTTGTTTTCCACATCGCAGTGTGCCAGGACTTTGGTTAGCAGCAGAGCGCTCTCAAGGGGCATGACTCTCTTTGGTTTTGGACCCGAGCAGCCTTACTTCCATTTAATGAGGCCCGTCTTTAAAAACGAGGGACGGGGAAAAAGAGTGAGAGAAACTTATCCTCCGATCTGTTCTGTCTGAACAGCTGCATCTGTGGTTTTCTCCTCTGTGGTTTTGGGAGTTCTGCCCTTTAGACAATCTACCTCTGCTCCGATGTTTAATGGCAACAAATCGGAGACAGCAAGGGCAGGAGAGAGTGAGGCAGAGTATGAGATACATGCCATTGGCAAAAAAAAAGTTACATGTACCCTTACAGAATGATCTATAGCACATAAATAAAACACAAAATGGCATTTACTGAAAGCTCTTAGTTGACAAAATGGTTAACCAAATAATTAATAATAAGAAAATATGGCAAAAGGAGCTTTATGTAATGATAGTGTCCCCAAGGATGGATATTGAGCATTTTGAAATATAGCTGCTCAAGTGCTAAATGGAACCTCCTCCATAGTAACCAAAACACCATGCAATATTTAGCCTCAACTTCTGCCATTGCCAGAAAGTCTCAGAGCAGTACTGATACCCAAGACTAGACACTTACAGTCGAGCAGCATGGAGAAATAATCATAAGTGAAAAAGAAGAGAGAAATAGAGGAGAAGAGAGGCGTAATAAAACTGAAGTGTGGCGTTGAAGCCAGGGCTTGTGGTTAAGTTGAGGTGTAGGCATTGAAAACAAATTGATAGAGCACATTTTGTAAGTGTGAGGCTCCACATAGCAACGCTCTGTTGGATGATAAGATGGAGGAAGACTAATGTTTTTTTCACAGTCAAATTGGTCAACATTAACATCTACATGAAAGGCAAATTACCAATAAACCACAACAACTGCAAGTGCTATCACTCAGTGCTGGTTTATTATCTTAATTGATGGTTCTTAGGGGTCAAATACACAAATGGACATGTACACTAAATGGAAACCTGTGGCACCTTGTGGTTATCTGTTTGAGAAAATGAGTGCAATTCTCCTTTTTCTGTTTTGTTCTTCACAATGCTGCCGTACACCAGGGGGGTGGAGCCGATCCCAACTGTCATTGGGAGAATGGTTAGGTACACCCTGGACTGTTTGCCAGTCAATCACAGGGCTGAAATATAGAGACAGACAACCACAGTACCCAGAGAGAACCCATGCATGCAAGGGGAGAATATGCAAACTCAACACAGAAATGCTCCTGTCCGACGAGGATTCGAACAAGGAACCTCTTCGCTGTGAGGCAACAGCACTAACCACTGCACTTGGCAACATTTAGCAAAGCATCAGTGGCAAGGTAAAACTCCCTTTCAACAGGCAGAAACCTCGAGCAGAACAAGACTCATGTAGACCAGTTATCTGATGCAACTGTGTCGGGCTTGGAAAGTGGAAAAGAGGGAGAGGCAGGAAGAAAAAAATGGACAAAGACAAACATATTGCCCCATTAGTCTCACAGTAAGCTAGCTAGCTCAGAGAGCAGTTTTTACTGTCTTGCCGTCTCCCCAACCCCCTGTGCCTCACCAACTAATCTCTACAACACCAAGGATTTTGCTTTGCTCATTTCGGCTGTTATAAGGGTTTTAGTCCCTCCCTTCTACAAAAAGTACCCATTGGAATAGAAGAGCAATTTCCATAGCTGAACAGAGAACATCCAGGGCTTCAAGCTGAAGAGTGATTACCTATTAGGTTGTGAAACTATAGTACAGTAGGTTCTGCCTAGAATGCGACTAGTTAGATTGCAGTCCAACAATTTAAAGACAGAACTTCCCCTTGTATAAATACCAGACAGATGTCAGCAATCTCCATATGAAAGAACTTTTTGCATTAATGGAAAAATCTTTTTTTCTCCTGCTAATGTCAAAACATGGAAAATATGGTAATTTCTCATCATTGAACATGTATGTCGTCCTATAGCTACGTTTAATCCCCTCATTGACACCGGAAACTTTATGCAATTCACTTGGAGGCTGGCAGGATGAAGAGTGAGCGGCAAGCCCTGTGGGGAGCCCTGGGTTAACCACTAACAACCAATGGCTTTCCAGTGCAGACCATGCTGCGCATTTAACAGCCACTTTGCCAGCACAGTGATGGACGTATTTGGTGCCAGTCAGGAGAGCTGAACTGGCTGGGCAGCCACCAAAATTCATTGTTCACACATATGAAAGGCAAAAGGGAATAGACTGCTCCAAGAAAATCAATCATGGAGTGCCGTTAAAGAAAACACAGTTGGAAAATAATCAAGGACAAGAAAAAAATCCCTTTTTCCATCTTTTTGTCTCTGTCAGCTTCCTTTTCCTTTATCTCACCATCCAACAAAGCTGGGAACCCGGTGAAGAGACCCAAAAAAGTGAAAAAGTGAAGCCATGTCTGAGTAACAGTGCGGCTTAAGTTCAGAATCAGCCAAATCAACTTTATGCTCAGTGACGGGCGATTCCACTGAAAGCTGTTATTCCTGCCAGGGGTGTGGGTGAGTCTGAGCCAGTGCAACAATAAAAACCATTGTTGTGTTTGTTTAGACAGCTCTACTCTCCAGTTTGGATTCGGATCGTCGGCCCAATAGTGGCACCTAATTTGTACAGAAGTCAAGAGAAATCAGTGTAAAGCAAGATCTGAAAAAAACAAAACAACAACCACATATTTAAGCTCCTTTATTTCCCCACACGTTCATCTTGTTGTCTTATGCTAAAGTGTTATTTTGCCCTTGGACTCTGGGAATTTGAGTGTTGCTTAAACAGAGCGACATTGAGAGCTGTTGTTTGCCAGGGAAGTGTCTCAGCTGCTTTAAAAGGGATGCCATGTCTGTGTCATCAACATCGAAGGGAAAGGGATGCAATTAGAAGAGGTGAGGAAGAACCAGAGCTTGGAGAAGATTACATCCAATCACAATGACAACCCTTAACTAAACCATATCCAGTCCTTCACCCACATCCTTCCCACTGTCTTTGTCCTAGCAGCCCACTGGATCCCATTTTCCCTCACTCTGTCATTCATCCTCATGGCCGTGCCAGCTGTAAAGAAACCGACAGGACGGCAAGCGCAGTGGGTTTTTCCCAGTAACATTAGCCTCCCTGAGGACAAGGTGAGATTGGTGGGCAGGATGACTATCTGTCTAGCTGTCAGTACGGGTCAGTCTCGCTGTCAGTCCTGAGACTCTTGGCTTCAAACCTATATCATAGCTTCACAATAAGTTCATATGCATCATCAAGATATATGAGATACCTCTCAACAGTAGTCTGACAGAAGAAGATTAATAGGATGAGGACAAAAATGACTAAGTCTAAAAAAAGAAACTTTGTATTTGTTTCCCACTCCATTTCTCACTTATTCCTCCGTCCCACTCTATGAACAATAACATTGACTCACTGTTGGATGTGACCAGTCTCTGCCAGTGCTTTGGATTGACAAGGCGTGGGAAATATTCCTGCTGAGACCTTTTCCACTAACTTCACCAAATCTTCTGTGCCAAAAAGGTAAATTCATAAATCTATGAGGATCTTTCCCAAATGACAGATTAGGAATGAGGGGCGGCTGTGGCTCAGTTGGTAGAGTCGGTCATCTCTCAACCGGAAGGTCAGGGCAGCCACATGTCCGATGTGTCCTTGGCCAAGTTGCTCCCGCTGCTTTGTCACATATGAATGTGATAAGTTACTTCTGATGGTCACCTTACATAGCAGCCTCTGCCATCAGTGGGTAAATGTGGTGTGAATGTGACCTGCAGGGTAATAGCGTTTTGAGTAGTCAGAAGACTAGAAAAGCACTACACAAACTCCGGTCCATTTACCCACTGTAAGGTTCAATAGTGGTGTGATACTATACTTTTTGCTTATAGGCCAAACCTTTAAATAAACGGCTGCACCTGTTGGGTGCACCTGCGGGTGTACTGATTTGTTAAAGTATATGGTAAATAAGCATATATTTAATTGTAGTGTTTTTCATTAATATTCAACTATTCAATGTGAATCTGTTGTCATTTTAAAAGTCCAAAATACATTTTTTTTTGTCTCAACCTGCCCATAAAAATCAATTGGATGGCCAGTTCCTTTCTTCTGACACCTGCACTGGCTGAGCATGACAGGGAGCTTTAGAAAAGCTATACATCTTTTGACTATTGACTAGCACGTATGCAACTTGGGTTCTTGTTCATTGCTTCCACTATACTCAAAAATAACAGTTATGAGATTATTCTGGACTGGTATTTTAAAAAGATCAGGGTGTGGAAAATTGAACTCCAATAATTAAATAGATAAGTTAAATGCCAGAATGTGTGTGCTGGGAGTCGGGTGAGACTTTACATTTTCTGCAGGTAGAGCAAACTTCTGGGAATATCTTGCTGAGCTTGACTTTTAAGATGAAGATGATGCATTACTTCAAATTCAATGATTGGTGATTAACAGAGATGAGGCCTTGTGCACCCCTTCAAGGTTTTTTTTCCATTACTCCTCTTAAAACTTTGAAGGGGTGCTCGAGGCTCATAGGTGATTCTTCAGACAACTACGAGCAGGAAGACAGGGTGACATGATTGGTTCATCAGATTGGTACCTCGTGGCAGACATAGGTTGAAGTTTTTACAGGCTTACTACAGATGACAGATTTTCTTCGTTCCTTTTTCAGAGCACATGAGTTATTAATGTCTGTCAGGACCCAAAGACAACTTCAACAAAAATCTAAAAAAGTGTATCTGTAGAAAATGACCAACCCTGCCTTTAAGTTAGAGTCTACTATATCCTTACTTATCTCTATTGGCTTGCTTTGATAGGCTTCGTCCTTTGTCTTCCACTTTGAATGTGTTTTATGGATCACTTATTTTCTTTCAGCTTGGCCAAGCCCCCAGGCCTGACCCATTCAATCAGTTTGTTTCTTTATCTTTCATTTTGACACACACATTAGGGCCAGTGCCTTTAAAAACAATACAAAACCCTTGACTGAGCTAACAACTTAAACTGTGAATCATTCTCTATATGCATGACTGGTTGTCATCTCATTTTACAAACAACAGCATGGCCTTGAAACAAGTCATGACAGATTGAAGGTCTTCCGGGATTTAAAGTTTAAACAGAATAAACGTTGATGGGTGTAACAAATGTGTTCTTCGAATATTTACAAGTACGATTGTGTAATTGTATTTTTTTTTTTATGTTGGAAATAACTTTGTTTGTAGATCTGCGCACAAAGATAATGATTTAAACAAACCATTTGGAGTTGAGAAACATATACAGTACTTAACATGGGGCTGTCTCCCATTGTACAAAACGTGTCTTTGTGTAAACTGATAGGTTTGCTATGTAATGTGTTGTATCTTTTGCAATTTGTTTCCTCCCATGTTCGTCATGCCCCATCACACTGGACACAAGTTTGGAGCATATCAATGACCTCACTGAGTCACAACTGCTCCTTTTGAGTCATTCTGCTTGTCATACCATGTCTGCTGATCCCCTGCGTTCAAACCCGTGATAGAGCAGACCGCTGCAACACCTCTTGTCTTCTGTCATGGAGAATTGACTGCTGGTGAAACCTACAGTATAGTGGTTGGAGCGAGCACCCCAAGTGCAGAGCTACAGTCCTTTAGGCCTTCCCAGGTTACAGTCCCATCTTCCATTCTTACCACGTTACCTCCCAATCTCTACCTCCAACATGTCCTGCCTTTTTTCACTGTCCTTTCAAAGAAAAGCACAAGTTACCCCAAAAATATCCTAAAAAGACATGGAGAAATGACATGATGGTATTTGTGGTGTAACAAAGCACAATTAAAAGCGGAAACTTCAGAATTCTCAAAGTCACCCCCAATCCCCATATACTCCGTGCGTTTTGCTCCATCGGACGGCGCGCCCTGCCCCATTGGGTCCGTTTCTGGAACGTGAGCGCAGCCATGAGCAGCTGTACACACATCACATGGAGAACTACAAGATCACGCGGGAATAAAGAGAAAAACATGCAAACAACATGTAGCTTTGTCTTTCTGAGGTTGCTTTGTTGTTCATTTGGTGCCTGATTTGACGTAATGTTGATAAAATGATGCAAGATATGATAGTGAGTCCGTATACTGTGTTTTATTTTGAAATTGAGCGGACGCTCTGTGCGTTTCCTTGTCTGACGGCGGCGTAGTGCATGGCACTTAAGGACTGCGTCGCGCACGGACTATGTGGAAATTGGGGGTCATTGGAATTATTTAGTAAAGTAGAAAGTGTTCTCAAATGTGGTTCACTGTCACAGGAAAATTAACTAATCTCTAAAACATGGGGGGAACCCATTCAATGCTACACACCAACCTAACAATAATTATTATTATCAGTCCATTAGTTATTTGTATTTACAAGACAGGTAGTATTCACAGCAGTACCAAGATGACAAGATTGGTTAAAACCCTACGAAGGTATATTTTTGCATTTGAAATACATTTGTGGGAGTAGAGTTGTCAATATTTTGAAATCATCTATTGCACCAACGACGGACAACTGAATCACTGCAATCAGATGGTTGTCTTTATATACAACACACATTTCCTCACAAATGGAAACAAGAAGACATTTAAGGTGCTAGTGTGACAATCTGAAGCAATATACGGTTCAGTTTCTTCCACAAGGACAACTAGATTCAATGGTCGACCTTCTTGGTGGTTGGAGTTCACAATGCAATGCATCATTGGCACATTTAACCCTGCAATAACAGAGGCAAAGCATTAAAATAACTCATCCCTAAAAATAGATCCCTAAGCTAAACAGGCAACTGACTTACATACAAGTTGTATTATGTTAAGTTTCTAAGTATGCCATTATGGTTTTCATTGCAAACAGTGTACACTTATTTACTACTTGACTTAACTGACCCTGGTGCTGTGGTGGAAAATGTATGCTAGGTCTTGATCTCATTTTGTTCTGATGCCTTATAGTCCAATGTGGAAGCTCAGACACTCAGAGCCCTCGCAGAGCCTATTTTAAACAGCAACACTGACCTCAAAGTTATAGCTATGGGATGTGGCTACAGGCGAATACCTAACTGTGCTAACTATACTCATGATGGAAAATCAGCAAAGAGTTGATGAGGGTGAGTATGACATTTAATTTGTTCTGCCATACCGATATCCCCGAAATCTGATGGTTTACTAAATTACAGCTTTGTGCTGCTTCATTGCTTCATTGTTTTCCCACAAACACACACACATTATAGACTTCACTTGTACACTGATGAGTTGTGTAAGACTTTGGAGGGAGGGAAGGGGAGGGTACTGTAAAATTGCATTCTTTTCAACACCTAAGGCTAACATGTTTTATGACATAACTTGTTATATTTGAGGTGGTTTAAATGTCCGTTGAAACAATTCAATCAGTGCAAATTTATATTCTTATAAAAAAAAAATTATAACGTCATTGTGTTACAAAGCGTTGGTAATAACATGGTTCACTGGCCAAGCTGCCAATAACTGCACAAATGCCACTCAGACCAACCAGACAGCCAGCCACCAAGCTGGCTCCAGCAAACACACACACACACACACACGCACGCACGCACGCACGCACACACACACACACACACACACACACACACACACACCCACGCACACAATCATGCAGACACAGACACACAATCATACAGACACACACACAAACATGTGAGGACGCACACGTAACACGCTCCTGTAGCAAAGGTACACTCTGCTCCAGTGGCAACTTCACAAATAGACTTGTTTTCTTCATCCTGGAAAATATGACCTAGAGCCAAGCAACACTCACCACCCCTCAGTCTTTTCAACCACACCCACCCACCCATCTGTGAAATGAGATGTTATGGCGACGGATGGAGTCAGTGCTGAAGGGTGGGGCAGAGTCGTACACACTGTAAATGGGTAAATTTGTCTTGGGGAGGTTTCAGAGCGGGAGCCAATGAACACCTTACTTACATCAGTAAGAACCCAGTGAATGCCTAACATTTTCAAGCATCCTGGGATTACTCATAACTGTAAAAATGGTCTTTGAAGAACCTTAGTGAATGCCCCTGAGCGGAGTGGAGAGGACACCACATTCTGTTCTTGGATTGATGGAGAACGGAGAGTTTCCATCAGCAGTCACATGTCCAGAAACTTTTTTATGAGAGCACTTGCTGGGGATTGGTCATCATTGTTTTTGCAAGGACATTAGGTGCTGCTGTTAAATGTTGGAATGTTTGAATAGTGTGCTAATGTGTGTATGACGGCTAACTTAAACTATTTTACAAGGTGAAGAAGATGCCTTTTCCTTGAATTATACATTTTTAAGTGCTAATCTGCTATTTAATGTGTTTCTTGTAAGACAACATGTTCAATTGTGTTTTTTGTGCTTCACATTCAAATGGATGAAATTCAAATAAAATGTATAAATTAGGGATGTTTTTTCAAGAGGGTGTAGGATGAATGGCTTGTGTTTAAGTGAATGCAAACAAAATCTTCAAATATTTCATTCAAGAGCTTAACTAATTAATAGATAGATCTTAAGAAGCTAATGTTCATGATTTAAAAGAAGTTCAAGGATGTTTAAGATGCATCATAGTACATTTTGAATGGATTGTATTTTTCGAGGTCTCTGCCAGTCTTCCGACCATTGAAAGTGCAAGGTGCCAACTTGCTCATCTTATTAAACTTTGACAGTCACACGCACACACACACAAACACACACACACGCACACGCACACGCACACACACACACACACACACACACACACACACACACACACACACACACACATATTTTGCCCAAACATACTTCCACACACCTGGCTCCACTTCACTTTCAGACTATGGAGGCTAAATGCGGAAGAATTTGAATTTACCTTTTTGGCACAGTACATTTTCTATTAACAGTGCTGGGTGTCAAAATGACAACTCCATCAGGCAGAGCTGCGTCTCAGCTCCGTCCCAGCTCCGACAGTCCAGAGTCTTCTGCAGCAGTTATGCAAGGCTTCTATTTTTGCCAGATGTTGGGAGCACAGCGCATCAATTTACCACAGAGCAGATCGAGCTTGACAGGAAGTCAGACACTGAAACAACATTGAAACATCCGGTTTATTTTCAGAATAAAATACTCCTTTTTGACAGTTCAGAACAATGACCTTATGTGTGTTTGTTGTTGTATTTGTAAGGGTTTTATACAGTTTTATACCACATACTCGCATTATCTCACACTGTCATGTGTGACTCTGTAATTACCGCGGCAACTTCTTGGTCTGGGGACTCGAGCTGTCTGATGGTGCTGCTCACTGCTGCACTCTGAAAATGCAGCCTGTAGGTGTTGATGGACAAGGGAGCACACAGAGCTGTAAGGGAGTGGAGCTCACATGTGGTGGAGGTTCTGGATTAATTAGTAACCAACCCCCAATAAATAACCCTGATGTTGAGGCTGTACATCACCTGGGTACCAACATCGATGAGAAAATGACATGCAGGCTTCAAACTGATCCTTTAAAAAAGCTCATCAGTGGGTACTCTTTCTCAGGAAGCTTTAGGATTTTAATCTCGACAACACTTTTATGAAGATGTTTTTTCTTGTTTTATTGAATCAGGTTTATCTTTCTCTACGGTCACTTGGTACGGGTCACTCAACATAAAGAATCACAGAATGCAGAGTATCGGTAAATTGTGTGGGAAAAATTGAAGGTTCGACACTTTTTGACCTAACATATTTGTACAAAGTAAAGATTTTGAAGAACAGTTGCCTTACGTTACGTTACAATGTGTTATGAATAATATCTGCAGGGATGTACAATTCGCATCTTGCTCGGTCACTCCCTTCTTCTCTTCTTAGCTTCATCTGTCAATGCCTTTTCCTCTTATCCTCTGCAATTGTATCAAGCCGTACAGAGACTGGCTAAATGACCTTCTTATTACATGTCTGAACTAGTGCTGTAAAGCCGTACGAGCTTCTCACGAGATGCCATCGGCCCGCTGCGAAAGTTAAATAGTGCAGGAAACGGACGATCGAGCCAGGGTGTGGACACAGGAGAGACGCCATTCTTTCTGTTGAAAGTTGCTGTATTATTAAGTGAACTTTTGAAACTAATATTTTAAGATGGAAAAGTTACAGATTGTTGCTTTGGATGGATACATGAACAGTAAGGCTTATGACAGAAATAATAGGAACAAGAGAAGGCTATGGGCAATTTCAATCTTTTTTAGCTCCCCACGATACGTCTTCTGTACATCTCCATTTTACTCTCTGGCTTCTAAATGTGACAGCAAACTATTTTTACTTACATCCAACATAAAGGCATTTTCACATGGTCACACATTCATGAACTTATCCATATTACTCTGGCTGTTCAAAAGCCCTTAGATCTCAATCTGACTTGATCAGAGAGGCATGCCAATTACTTTCAAGAGAATCCATGAAAAACTGCTTGCAGCATGTTTTCCCCATCCTCAAGTGTGTAATTTCTAAGAATGATCAGGGGGGTTAAAAGGACAGCTACGATGGAGTAACACCCCCCAGCAATGACAATGACAGTACAAAAAATAGTACAAATTTGCTTTGCATCTGGGTTCCTACCTTAAGTTACTTGCGCAAACAGTGAGGCCTGGACCAACGCAACCCAGCATGACAGGAGCTAGGAGATTGGTTGCAGAGGAGGAATAACAAACAAATAGTAGGAGAGGGAGAGGAGCCATGAGTCTTGACAAAATGTCCTCCAGATGTTGTGAATCTTCTTCCAACTCCACGTCTGATGGCTTAGCATTCTTCCAATGGTGGGAAAAGGTTAATGGTGCTTTCACAGTTTGTATATTATATCATCTTGATTTGTTTGGGCAGTTTATGCCATTTTTAAATCTGAGACACGAGGTCAAAACAATAAACATTGCCCCGATACGGACATCGACACTGTTAGGTAAGGTGAGGAAATTACAAGTATGATGTTGATATGATCATAAGCAGATTATTTTCAATGTATATTTATTCTGAAAGCTGCACTCGAAACAGAGACCAAAGCTGTTCCGCAGCATTGCTCATGTAGGCCTTGTTGCTGTCCTAACATGTTAACCTACACCCCAAAATTAAACTCAAGAGGTCCTGTCATACTCAACGCTGCTCAGCCATAAAGTTTGGCCTAGGCTTGAGACTCTTAAGGCCCCGACACAACAAGCAGACGGCAAAGATCTAGTGGCGACGAAGGCCGTCTGTGGTGTCGCCTCACTTCACCCTCTGTCTTGGCCAAAAAGTTGCACTTGAACACACCGCTAAGACTACAGTCGACGGCCAACCACCACACATCCTGCGCATGCATGAGGCGACTGTAGTCCGTTGTTATGATACGAGTAAGACCATTGTCACACCACTGTCGCGCACCACTCGTATTATAGGTAGCCTACTAATCAAGAATAATGTCTGATAAAGAGTTGAAAATGGCACTGGCGTTGTCAGCCAGAAGAGATGGAGGCGACAAACAAGAAAAAAAATGCACTAATGGTGAAAGCATGGATACTACAGCGGCATGCTCAAGGGGCTTTCCCGAACCTTTGTTGAGAGCTGGAGATAAATGAAACCTCCGAACAGCCAATCAGAGAGATTCCTATCACCGACTACGATTCAACATGTCGAATCTGCGAAAAAAAGGCTGACGGGTAACGACGGAGCTGGACACACCGCAAAAACTAGGGCGACAACTGCTCACCGACCAACTAGGACCGATGGCCGACGATCTCCTTGGTGTGTCAGGGCCTTTATTAGTGATGGCAGTGATAGGTCTGGACGACATGATTACAAATGTTATCATGATAAAAATTGTCATATCAGTCGATATCGATAATTCACACGATAAATGTCAAATCATTATTTCTTACAAATGCCAAGGCTGATTTTTGCGTCTGAGTGACAGTTGAAGAAACCAGATGTTTGACTGTGGTCCAATTATTATTTATTGTCAGAACATGACAAACTATACTTGAACAGAGGAACATTTCACAATCATAAGCTCAGTGCATGGTGCTGGAAAGCGCTGATATGACAGTTTGCTGCTGGGCAATGACACATACTGTATATATACTGTATATATGTATATATATTACTGCCTTGCTAAGGGTCCACTAACACTCTTTTGGGATGTTTGGTGATTTCTTTCCTTCGGTGTGTTCTATCGGGTCATATTGTTTCAAAAGGTGGAAAAGGTTTGTGGTGTTGCCCGTTTAAGCTGCACTCGTCTTCGGCACAGTTAACAGAGCACGTTACTCTGTTTGTTGTCAGACTCATCCCTGGAGTCACACCACTAACATTAAAAAATAAATGTATTTGAACCATTAAAAAAAAAAAAAAGCCGAAGGTTGTTACGTTGTCACAATAAAACCTATTAAACAGATTAGATCACTTGAGTGCATTAATTAGACACAGTGTTAGCTCAGTGTGTGAGTCACCAGAGGATTATAACATTTAGTTATAGGGCTTCTGTGTATCTCAACAAAGGCACTCACTCTGGTCAATGGTAAGCTGGTTTAGCACAAACACAGTGGCAAAATGATTCCAATGAGCCCAGAGGTAAAGTGAGAGAGTTTGTATGTGCATCTGGTTCCAGCCACAATCATTTGAGGTAGCTTTCAAAGTTTAGCTCTTGGCATCAAACACATTTGGGGAATATGATGGATTTGAATTAATGCTAACAAATAAGTAATCAGAAAAGAGGAAGCTCTAATGGCCTTCTACATGTACAGCCCTGCCTTTGATACTGTAGCATATTGCCCAAGGGTGTGCCTATGGCAAAGGGTGGAAATCATAAAGTCATAAAATGCTTCATGAGAATTCATAAGGTGACAAAGCTTGAAAGGTGACCAACAGTGAGGGTAGGGTTTTAAGGAGAGCTATCCGGTCGGAATCTGACTTTGATCCTGTCGTCTTATCCAGCCCTTCCTTTCCCTCTTTCCTTCTCCACCTCTACCTCATAGTCACCTCATCATCTTGCCGCTTTTTATAGCGAGGCTTCAGGAGGCTTTTGGTTGGCGGAAATGTGTAAGAAGCTGCAGCTGCAGTTGCGTGGTACACATTTTACTCTCTTGACTTCCCTTGGATTCAGGAGAAGATGATATTTCCGGGGTAGCTCTCTGCAAAGCATATCAACATTTCTTTCCCTTGACCTTCCAGAGGACACTGTCTCCTCTGCTTTTCTCTGCTGTTTTTCCACCTTTCACCTTCTGGTATTTTCCTTTTTCTAGCTCTTTCTCCATAATCTATTTCCCTGTCTTCTTATCCCCAGACTCCACTTCTTCCTCATCTCCCATGGGGTCTCATCTTCTCTACTGTATCAGTCATTCATTATATTGCATACTCCTCCAATAATGTTGCCTTCACTGTATCTGCTTAATGGTCACAAGATTGATCTCTTCTCAGTATCTCAGATGTAACCACTGCAGCAGGCCTCATTTTTAGCTAATTCTGAAACTATTGTTGCAGCACACGACACCTTAAAATTGTGCAGTCTTGCTCAATTTTAAAGACAACATAGTTTAAAAAAGGTGGGAGTAATTAAAAGTGATAAAGCTATTGGCAGACCAAGAGGTTTCCCGTAATGGAAATTAGGCTTTGGAACTGACCAAATCTACTATCAAGACTAGACTCCTGTGAACAGTGTCACTGGCAACATTTAGTCACCACAGATTGCAGTGTAGAAATCTGATCACCCGTTGGAAACAACTTTTTTGAGAAGAGAAAGCTGGTCAGTGAAGCGGATAATATCCATCCCTTGTACTCGCATCATGTCTCAAGCAAACATGAGTGCCTTGTTGGTGTTTTCCTACTGAACTCTTTTCAATTCAGTGGACTCAAGGGGATGTTATTTTTTCAGACCCCTTACTATAATTGTCTGAGGTTACCATGACATCTCCTGCTCTGCTTGTTTGTGCCTTAGGGGATAACAACAGTCTTGTTTCCCTTCTCAGTTTGCATCCTATGCTCTCTGCCAGTATCTTGCACAAAACTCAAAAAGCTAAGTGGTCCAATTGGAGATCAGAAAAAAAATAGAGGATTGATTACACGTGGCAGCGATTAAAAAACATGGGCCAAATGTTTCAAGAGTTAGTAAGTTCTATTCCTACGAATCAGCTGATTTCTCAGATATGCACTCTGCTTTATGGGAATTTGAGAGACAATTGACTGGAATATGCTGCTGCACTTTGTGACTGTAAAGAAGCATTTTTCCAGTATAATTCCTTATACTGGAAACCTTAATCTCCATATTTTTAAAGTAACAAAACTCAATGGTGCAATTTTCAAACCAAATTGTCAATTGTCAGAA
Source organism: Tautogolabrus adspersus (assembly GCA_020745685.1). Classification (NCBI taxonomy): domain Eukaryota; kingdom Metazoa; phylum Chordata; class Actinopteri; order Labriformes; family Labridae; genus Tautogolabrus; species Tautogolabrus adspersus. The sequence goes on along the minus strand of CM036554.1, from coordinate 5,590,819 downwards.
ATGTTCTAGCCATTTGGTGAACTAATGGAAATATATTATTTAGGATTTGATGGATGACTGGTATTAAGAAATGGGACTATTATGCTAAATTTGCTGTGTGTGTCCGTGGTGTTAAGCTGCATCTGTAAGCTAAAATGTTTATCATATCAACATTATATGGTAATGATTTTTCAGTCTTGTGTTTATGGCTTGCCCACATAAAGCCCATTTGCCAACCACAAAAAATGCAGGTTAAATATTTCAGTTTTTTCCAAATGCATCTTTCAAATGAAGTACTAAAGGGGCTCAGTTGTTAGCGTCGGTTGTCTCTCAACCAGAATCAGGATCAAAGAAAAAGTTATTATGACTTAAAAACCCAATCAGCGTCTTCTTCCTGTCTCTCTTTCAGCTAATAGAGTGTTTCTGGCCTACAGCAGTTTGGCTCACAGCACAAAAAGATACACAAGGGGACTCAGGGTGGGATGATTACTGAGGATTGGGGGGGAACTGGAGGTGCTAAATACAGTTATGAAGCCACCAAGTATGCGTGTGCGTTTGCTGTGATTGCAAAAAGCAGCCTAGAATGGGGTGAGGGATAGAGCCAAAGACGATTGAGGGGGATTTGTCGTCATTTCCATTATTTTTTTACTCAAGGGGGGACTTACAGGAAATATTGAAAGAGCTTTGTGGGGTGCAGGGTCAGTCTTAGTATCTTTTTTGGCTTTGTGGTAAGCACAGTTCCATGACGGTGTAACCAGGGTTGGAATAACCTGTGGTTTGTGTTCCATTGTGATAAATGGAAAGGAAAGAAAGCCAAACTAATACTTTTTATGAACCCAAGGGGTTATAATGGAGGTGCCATAATCTGGAAGAGTTGCTCTTGACCTGATGGTTATGACAACGCTCTATTTACTCAATAGCATCTGTAACTCCTACTTAATAAAAAAAGGAAGACACAATTGGGTTAACATGAAAGGTTGAAAGTGATGAGATAGCTGATGGAAAGATTGAAGAAGGAAAAGGAAGTTAAGTTGTCAGGGTTCATGGTTAGGGTCAGCAGGTTGAACAATAATCAAGTTTTAATTTGAACACAGCTGACTACCAGGGCATCATTTACCATTACATGAACACACACAGACCAACACACATTGATACATCAGTATACAATTGCCAAGGTAGTTACTTTAATCAGCATCCCTCCAATCACTATCAATGGCTTTGCAATCACTGCAGCAGCTCTCCAGCCAGTCACATGATGGATGGGTGGTGATGTCATCAGGATGTTATCATCTGCTTTGCTAATTACAGGAAGTTAGTACAGAGCAGAGGTCATGGCCTTCAGGAGTATGTATATGCCTTAAATGCCATGCTGGTGTTTTGTGGTTCAAGTGGCATGACCGAGCAGGATATGAATACATGTTTTTTTTTTTTTATCAAGCACCAGAGGAGGTTTGTGATCCTGTATAAACCAGCTCTCAGTTTTGGTGTGTGTGTCTTTAAATGCAATGAGCCCCCCCCCCCCCCCCCCTATGTTTTCACAGTAGACATCACTCCTCTGTCGCGAGAGCAAAAGTTTTGCTCTAGGCTGGGGGTGGAGTCTATGGGTGACGATAACAGGGGAGGGGAGGGTATTTTTTTTTTTACCACAATCCAACTTGTGATGTCACAAGTTGCGAAAATTTGAAACTGAGCATTTTTCTCTGTCTTGTGAGACTTATGCAGACCACAAACAAAGGACTGGATGGGTTTATTTCAAATTTTGTGGGTCGATAGACACTCAGGTTACCCAAATATATGTTCAAAAACACTGTACAAGTGGATTTTCATAATATGTCCCCTTTAAACATATAGAAATGTCCCTGATAGAGACAAATAACCTTACTGTTTAAGTTCTTTGTTCTCAAGCAAAATAAGGAAGTCATAAAAGACTTGGTGACGTGGTCAGGGTGCAATGTAAACGTATGTAATAAGAAAGATCTGAAGCTTGATCCAAAGGTAACTGGACTTGGTTGAAGATCTTGGAGATGTTTCACCTCTCCTCCCAAAGGCTTTTTCAGTTCTAAACTAACTGGTGTTTGGAGCTAGAAATTAAAGCCTCTGTGGCTCCATCCACCAGTCAGAGGAAATGTGAAACGTCATCTTCAACTTCAGCCTGTGGATCTAGCTTCGAATTTACCATGACCTGGATGACTGAGAACCTACACAGACGATAACGTAGAATTGGACTGGTAATCTGCCTTACCGGCTTTTTTCCTGTTGAGCCGACACACTTTACACTGATGTGATCTAATTTTTGGAAAAAAGTAAATCAATGAAATGGCTAATAACTGTCCAAGAGAGCAGATCGCATGGCCCATCGGTCATCTTGTTTGTTACAATGACAGCTGGCTGTTTGATAGGTCATTTCTGTTGCTCTTCTGTGCTAAAATGTAATGAAGGGAGAGTTGAAAAGGTACTTAATACCACACAGAGAAAGTACTTACCTTCACATGAAGTAAATGACCAACAAACATAGTTATGGGTACGTCAGCAGTTATGAATTTCAGATGCAAGTAGGCTACTTAAAGTGTTGATGCAGAAAAACGTTTCTTATGAGTATTTAGTAGTATTAAGTATTTTGGGGGATGGCAGTAGCTCAGTCTGTAGGGACTTGGGTCGAGAACTGGAGGGTCGCGATTTAGTAAGTTTTAGGCCCTAACCCTACGATATTGCAACATTTTTCCAGCATTAATCAAATCATTCAAAGCTGAATCCAAAGGCAACTGGACTTGGTTGCAGTCCTGGAAGATGACTCCTCTCATCCACAATTATTATTCAGCTCAAAACTCAAGAAGCTTCTTTTAACCTTACTGAATGACATTGATTCAGGTGACCTGATTCCATCTTCCATTCTTGCAGGTCCACACTCATAAAGTCTTAAATGTGTTTTAACAAGCTCAGTCAGTTTGAAACTCAAACCTGCTTACGCATATTTATTACTGCTAACTTGACCTTGGAGCGCTGCATGTACAAAACTGACACTTTATAGGTCAGTGGGCCAAGCTGATGTTTTTGATGAGCTCAGAAGAAGGAAAATGTTGTTTCCAACCTTCTTTTATGACAGTTGAGGAAAGATGAGGCAAAACTATTTATTCTTTAAGAAGAATCATTGAATCAGACGGGCATACACAAACACAACATTTTATCCCACAGTGGAAGGACTTGGGGTGGGAGTGAAGGATAGTTAACAAATTCATCCCTGTATGTGGGACTGTGATGGGGAATGTGCTCCTTTGGGCGACACCAATGTCCCTATAAACAATTTAAAGATGCATGTCGACATTTATGACCCTTGATTTACACTAAAGCCATCATTTGTTCCATAAATGTGATCATTTTCTATGTAATGTTCTTTTTTTTTCTTTTTACAATGAATCTAAAGAAATAAGTGAATAAGGGGCGGCGGTAGCTCAGTCTGAATTGAGTTGGCAACCGGAGGGTCGCCGGTTCAAGTCCCATGACCAAATCTGAAAATTGGTCTGGTAACTGGAGAGGTACCAGATCACTTCCTAACCACTGTCGAGTTGCCCCTGAGCAACCCACCAAACCCTGCCACCAGCTCAGGAGCGCTTGCTCTGGGCAGCCCCCTACCACTCTGACATCTCTCCATTAGTGTATGTTCATATCCTGTTTGTGCATGTGTGTGTATTTCAGGCTATGTGTGTAGCATGTCTCAATAACAGAGTGAATTGAATTTCCCCTTGCGGGACTAATAAAGTATATCTTCTTCTTCTTATTTGAATCTGTCCTTTGAGAAAAAGTAGTTCAGAAGTAGGTCATACGGTCCCTTAACTGTGGGACTTATTATTCCCATGTCACGAACAGTTATACACATACTGCGAGGGACATTAATCAACGTCAGACCCTCCTCTTCACCTCACTTCATCTTTCCTTCCCTCATAGTCCTCATCAATCTTTCCCTGCCACTCTTCTGTCCACTGCTTTTATACTCAGTCCTCCACACTCTGCATTATTTTCCGTCAGTCAAATCTTAATTGTTTGTACTCTTTTGAGTGAAGGGCACACTGAAGGTTCATATCTTTGATGTGTCATTGATAAAATTATAATTGAGTTGAAGCACAACAAAATATTACGAGATGACATTTATTGATATATAGTGTTGTAGTACTCGAAATCGATCTTGGTCTCGAGACCACTTTTTGAAGGTCACGGTCAAGTCTCTGTCTCAGACTGGGCGGACTGCGGATTTTAAATCAAGAGCGGTCAAGACCACCACAGAAAGGCTATTTTTCTCAGTCATTACTGTGATTAGAAGGAAAACACCCCGTTTCTAAAAGAACAAATAACTTATGTGGTTTGATTTTTATCCCCCCGGTTACAGCCGCAACCTTCCCGGCGTTAAGGTCTAAGTGAGTGACACGCCACCTGCACACAAGTTGAAGATTTTTCAGTGATATTTATGGTATTGGTCTTGTCTCGGTCTCGTCCTGCCTTGGTCTTGGTCTTGTCTCGGTCTCGTAGCACTTTGGTCTCCGTTAGTGTGGTCTTGACTACAACACTTGTACAAACAATTATTGTGCATTTTTTTCTTCATAAAATAAGACATAAAGTGTGAGAGATAACGAATAAGTAGAAACTATAGACACAATCCGCTGCCTTGGTCTGATCCTTCTTTTCGAGATGCCTTCCTGTCTAGCTCTTGATGTGCTGTTTACCTAACAGCTGCTGAGCTGTCACTCGTTCACCAGGAAGGCGACGTTTGGCAGGTACAGGATAAATGCATGAAGACCGACAGCTACAATCACTGCGAGTGTGTACCGCCATAAAATAAGAGGCCTTGGTCTGAGTGGAAAAGTGACAGTGGATAGGCAGATTTGATTAACAACTGTTGTGTAATTTGACATGTCATACATCCATTTGATGTTACCATTGTTATATTTGTATTGAGAAGAAAATCAGGAGCAAGACAGGACGTCGTTCTGTCTGACGGGCTCCCCAGCTGAGGTCAGTGTTGCCAGAACAGTACACCCACCATCTGTCTCCCCTGCCTGGATGATTAGCAGGGTGGAGTTAAGTTTTGCTTTTTTAACTTGAATGGGGAACGTGCAGCAGCCAATAGTTCACAATGAATTCCAATACATTAGTTTTGGTTAACCAAAACCACAAAGCATAATTAGAATTGTCAAAAATCATTATTTCCCTTTTATGTCTAATGATATTTTCTACAATATAATAATACATTAAACTTTTATAGCGCTTTTCTGAATACTCAAATACGCTTAACAAAAAATAACAACAAAATAAAAAGTGAAAATACAATGAAGAAATAGTCTAAGAGAAGGAGGCTGAAAACATTGTGTTAGTGGTTGAGGTGACGAGTTTTTAGGGATTTCTTGAAGATGGAGAGTTAGGGCAAGCGTCTGATGTTTTTTAGGAGTGAGTTCCAGACAGTGGGAGTGGCATTTTTAGAAGAATCTGTCCCCTATGGACTGATGGTTAGTCCTGCAGGGGGGGGGCAGGAGATTTGTGTCAGCAGACCTGAGAGTGCAGGTGGGAGTGTGCCGGTAGAGGTAGGGGGAGCTCGGTTATGGAGGGCTTTGTAAGTGATCATAAGGAGTTTGAAGTGCATACGCTGGGGGATTAGGAGCCAGTGGAGGTTAAGAAGGACGAGGGTGATGTGGTCACGGGCTGTATTGTAGTTTCTTGAGTATTTTGGATGATGATATGTAGAGACTGTTGCAGTAGTCTATAGTCAAGATGTGATGAATGCGTTTTTATGTCAACAAATTTAAAAAACAAACAACACTTGAATGAGTCTAACAAGTGGTCTAGCCAAAAACCTGATAAGTTGTATGTGCCAAGAGATCTTATTGTTGTCCAAAAACTGATTCATCAATGTTCCACACTGTTGCACTTGTTTTCATGTCTCATGTTGTCCTGCTCCAGACCCTTCTTACTGGAGAAACACATTCATGGCAGAACTAGTCCATATATATACACCATTCAATCAAGTGTGTGTAATATTTGCTGAAAAACACAGTGTTCTGCGGTTTTAGACAATCATTCATCACCATTTAAATTTTAACCATGATTTTTTTTGTTTTTACTTTGTTCTGGGTGACTTTGACATGGACCAAATTGTCCAAAGACTTCTTTGTCAGAGGATCTCCAAAATAGCTGGTCTTGTTGGCTGTTCATGGTAAAACTGCCAAAAGTGGTTGGAGAAAGGACAATAGGTTAATTAATAAATGGGTCTTGGATATTCATTTCTAACTGATGCCAGTTGGTAGACAAAGCTTTGCCAGTCCATCTGTTCTAACCCAAGTTACTCTGGCAGAATATGCTGGAAAGGTTAGAACAAACAATGAATCACTGTTTGCTGTGTTAAAGGCTGAGTAGTGAAAGGGGGTCCGAGTGCCCTTGCTAAGCCTTATTTAGAGCAAACTTGGAACATTAAGCAGTGGAAGACAGCTGACTAGTCTGATGATTCGGGGTCTCCTCTTAAACGGAAGGTCGGGGGTTCGATCCCCAGCTCCTGCTGCCACATGTCCAATGTGTCCTTGGGTAAGACCCCAAGTTGCTCCCGCTGCTTCATCGGCGGCGTATTAATGAAATGTATGAATAAAATTAGTTACTTCTGATGGTCACTTTACAAAGCAGCCTCTGCCATCAGTGTGTGAATGGGTGGTGGGTGTGATCTGCGGTGTAAAAGCACTTTGAGTAGTCAGGAGACTAGAAAAGAGCTTTACAAGCTCAAGTCCATTTACCATGATTCAAATGTTCTCTAACATGATGTGGATGCCCAGGTGTCAAAAAAAGCAAAAAAAAGTCAGATCCATGGAGGCCTCACTTCAAAGATCGGCTATTTAAAGCAACAATATGTAACTTTTCCAACTTTAAGTAGAAGTTTCAAAGGTCTATTTAATAGCACAATAACTTTCAACAGGGAGAACGGCGTCTCCCATGTCAACAGCGTGACCAATGTGCTTGTTCACTGCAGTATGGAACTTTGGCAGCCAAGGTCATCTCACAATGGCTTTATGGCATCAGTTCACACACAAACCTTCAGTTATAAAAGGAAGCCAGTTTGGCCTTCTCTGTACATTTGATACAATGGCTGAGGCTGAAGGAAGAGGATGAAGTGGATGAAGCTAAGAAGAGAAAAAAGAGAGAGTGACCTCGCAAGAAGTGAGTGCTATTTGTGTCATCGTTGTCTCATAATAATCAGCTTTACTGGGTGCAGAAAGTAATCTGACCCAGGTTATGTCTCAGGTTTGCATACAAATCAATAAATAAATCCACCTTATGCCAAAAGTAACAGTTGAATACACAAACAAAAACTCCTCATACAGTTTGCAAACTTGGTTGAAGACGCTTGCAGAGTCATGTTTGCACAAATCCGGTATTATTCCTTCACCTACCTTCAGTGAACGCCAAAGATCACCAAGCCAAATTCCTCCATATTGTTGCTCTAAGTCTTTCTGCCAAATAGCAGAGGACACCATTGTTGCCTGTTGTCACAAGCAAGACCTAAAGCTTAACTCTTGTGCTTAACATACAGGAAAGACAGGTGTGTCAGCCTTTAGTTAGTGTACAAAAATAAGTAAAAAAATGTCTTTATATACTCCTACGAAAGCCTTTAAATATTCTTCAGGTGATTAGTTATTTGTCAGTTGGTAGAAAAAAACCTACTTTGCTTGCACATGTCATATCAGAACATCAACAACTGTTTGGCAGCTATGAAAAATATGGTTTTGATTTAAAATCGTAAGAGTCTTTTGATTTTTGTATTGCTCAGTAAATGGACATTTGGTGCATCCACATTTAAATGTATTTTTTTTATGATAGGTGACTTTACATTGGATCATAATGAACCCATTTTTTAAACTTGTGAGTCACAAGACAAGTTTTCTCCCCTAAACTTCCAGTGTCTAACACACAACAACTTGCAAGCACATGCCTCTGTATCCATCTGTTTCTATCTTACAAACCCATCCTCCCCTTCTCTCACTCTTGATGTCTTGAAATTAAATCAAGAAGTTGCCCAGCAGTGACAGGTTGACAAACCAACGTGCCCCCCCCCACAATGCCAGCTGTCAATCACAATGACTAATGAGCAGTTGATTACATCATTGGCCCTCTAATGGTTCACTGGGGACCTTAGAGGGGATTTGGCGGGGGGAGGGGTTGAGAGGCAGAAACAGTCATGGAAAGAGATGAAGAAATAGACAGAGTGAGGGAGAGATAGATGAAAAAAACTGGATATGGAGAAGCAGACAAAGGCATGGGGGAGAAAGTATTTATGTTTGGAATAAAAGGGGTGTATAATGAGCAGTATAATGAGCCTGGGACATCCCAGCGCAACATGCAGACGAGAGATGAGCGATCTGGTTTCCACTCAAAACCGCTGGGGGGTTTCCTGACTGAGGAAAAGAGAGGGAAAGGGAGGAGGGAGGATTATGAAAAGGCCAGAGGAGGGAGGGGATGGTCTGTGAATCCCAGAATTCCTTTGCCCTCCTCCTCACATCTCTGCTTCCTTCTAGCATTCCTCCTTAACATGTTCGAAATGCTCTTTGGCTGAGTGGGTGTTGTTTTGACAGCTGATCTGTTTCTAGTTATGGATGGTGGCTACTAGCTTCTATCTTTCATACTTTAAATACTAATAATGGTAGGTATCAATACAGTACATAAGGCCGTTTTAAAGAGTGCCTCATTTCCAGTTATTCTTGTCATTAAAGGTGCAATATGTAGAATTTTTACACTAAAATATCTAAATGAATTAAAAATTGATTAAAAATGTGTTATATATCATTTTTGTTGAGTACTTACATTAGCTCAAATATTTCCAACGGGTGTCAATATCAGAGAAATCCCTTATTTTGAAGTTGTACAGCCCCGTGTCGTTCGTGGCAGCGGCCATGACAGACATGACATGTTTATCGTTGCCGTGGAAACACCAGATGTTACGTCAAAGACTGCTGCATGGAAGCGAGAACTGCTGCTGAGAGCTACTGTTGCTCTATGCGCTGCTGTGATGTAAACGTCATGTAAATTATATCTGGATACATACACCGCAGCCCGTCAGCATCACAGTTTTGCTCTGCAGACAGCACCCTGCCCCACTGGATCCGTTTCTGGAATGTGAGGGCAGCAGAGCGCAGCTATGAGCAGCTGCGCTCACGCAGAAACAAACCCAGTAATGTTGATAAATTGATGGAAAATACTATCGTGAGTCCATATATTGTGTTTTATTTTGAAATTGGCCTTAAGCTTTACACGTTTCCTTATCCTTCCTTTAGTGTTAGGGTCGGCACCGACCCGTTTTTAGGTTTAGCATGCATAAAAGTACTACATAAATTTGTTTATTGCATCAAGACTTTTTGACTTTGTCAGGAACTTCTATTTAAACAAAAAAAAAATAATAATAATAATTTTACTAAATTATAAAATGCTCTGGTGAAAATTATGACCTTTGTGTTGTTAGGGTCAGTTTCGACCCATTTAAAATATAAGATTATAAAACAATAATAAATGCCAAAACTGAAATCATAAACACACAATCAGCCAACAGCCTACAGCCAGCTCTTCCTCCAACCACTTGAGCTTCAGTTAGGGGCTTTTCTCTTTGCCTGTTTGACAGAACAAACAAAGACAGACATGTCCATGCATGTAAGGCCAATTGAGTTTATAGTTGGTGACTTACAGAGTACACATCTCCAATTTACAGCATGCAACAATGAGAAGAAGATTTAATGTAAGCCAAGCTCTGGATCATATCTTTGCTGACAATGAGGCAGAGGACACACAGCAGTACAGCAATAGAGATGAGCAGGTCTCTGAGGAGGAAGATGATGTGGAGTATCAACCGGAAGACACAGACACATCTATTCAGTCTGATGAGGAGGTCACCGGTGCTGAAGCTGCTCCTGCTGAAACATTCAAATCCAAAAGTGGCAACATCTGTTGGAGCTCAGTACCTCCTGCAAACATGACAGGACGTCTGCTGCAAATGTCATCAAAATGACTCATGGGATCACAAGGTTTGCTGTGACGAGAGTAAGTGACATCAAGACATGTTTTGATCTGTTTATGCCATTGTCACTAAAAAAAGTCATAATTGCTATGACAAACCTTGAAGGAAAAAAAGTCCATGGCAACATGTGGAATGACATTGATGAGGAATACCTGGATGCCTACATTGGTGTTCTTCTCCTTGCTGGAGTGTACAGATCCAGCAATGAGGCCACTGATAGTCTCTGGGACGCATCGACAGGCAGGAATATTTTCCGGGCAACAATGTCACTTCAGACCTTTCAAATGATATCAAGAGTCCTCAGATTTGTCAACAGAGACACCAGAGCAAAATCTGACAAGCTTGCTCCCATCAGGGATGTCTGGGAGAGATGGGTGCAACTCCTTCCACTGATGTTCAAGCCAGGGCCAGAGGTGACAATAGATGAACGTTTTCTCCCTTTCCGTGGAAAATGCCTGTTCCGGCAATACATGCCCAGTAAGCCAGGCAAATATGGCATACAGATCTGGGCAGCCTGTGATGCAAAAACCAGCTATGCATGGAATCTACAGATTTACACAGGCAAATCTGCAAGCGGCATTTGGTGTGATTTGCTCGATTAGTTTTGTTTGTTTGACCTTGCAAATCTACATTTTATTATCATTTTTTTTTATTATTTATTACTAGTTCTGCTTTTCATTTTGTTTATGTATTTAAGTTATATTTTTTGAAAAAAAAAATACTTGTTTTTTTGCCCTTTTCTTGAAGTAAATATATATGGGTCGAAATTGACCCGAAACACCATAGGTGTTACTATAGTTGATAATATTAAAATTAAAATCTTTTTTTTTTGGAACACTTAAGAGATGTGATCTTATAGCCCTCAGTAACAGTCAGGTAACATAACAACCTTTTATTTGTTTACATTATTCTCTTGAGGTTCATTTGACCACTTTTTTATATTGAAAACGAGGGGTATGCTGTTAAAAGAAAGGCCCAGGGGGCCACAATAAAAATATTAAAACCAATCTTTTCATGGATAAGGGAGCCTAACAAGGTAACCAAGAGGTAAGAAACAAATTGGATGATAAATAATTGTTTTTAGGGTATTTTATGGCTGATTTAAGACACGGGTCAAAACCGACCCGTTAACATAAGAGATAGTAACAGAAAGCTAACACTAGAGGAAGGTTATCTGACTTCCTGCCCAGGCCGTTCTATTCTGTCGAGCTTGACGCATGCTTGCAGCGTACTCCGTCGAAAATAGACTCGCAGCGTATTTGAAACGGAACAAGCTTAGTGGCGCTCCTGGCACGCTCCAGAGACGGACCACGGCGCTCGCTGTGGCGTAGTGTGCGGCGCTGTGGTATGTGGAAATTAGGAGTGAGAGGTGAATAAGTGAATGAAAAATGGACGTGCTACATGTTGGGTTGTACTTTGGGAACAGTAATCTTTTAAACCACCACAGCTAGAATAAATCCCCAACTGTAAAACGTAACGTGAAAAAATATTGAAAGAAAAATCATGTTTTTTTTTAAAGGGACATTTTAAACATTTCCAGCGTTGAGAACAAATATTCAAACAAACTTTTTAACAGCTTGGATATATTTTATAATAATTTCAAGGTTATAGCTCTCATTGAATGAGTCCTACTTTATTTGCCTACCCAAAGAGGAAAATAAACTAATTAGGGCATGTTGTTCTTGAAAGAATATTTTTACTGGAATGCCAAGGAAAATAGATAGAGCAGTAGTGCAGTCAAGGACATGAACAGCAGGAAGTCATTAATGACAGCGAGATAAGATTACTTCTCCTTTATGAGCTATGAGCCTCAGCCCGGCCTCCTCCGCTCAACTCCCACAAAGGGGTTGGGTGCTCCACAGCAGCAACATCATCCCAACAGTACTACTTTATTCATCCCTTCACCTCTCTGCATCTTAGGTTCATGGCCAATGACTAATAATGTTTTTGTCTGATAAACTTCAGTGTTAAAGCTATTGCTGCTATTAACGGAAAGATCACATCATCACATCGTAACATTCTCTATCTGCAAGTGTCCCACAACTTTCCCCCCAAAGCTTAGAAATGAAAATAATTCACAACAAACGTAAGGAGAAGTTTTAATCACGAAGAGAGACGACATGGAGAAAGGGAAGGAAACAGTTAAGTTTAAGGCAAGAGTTGAATTTCTTTATGCAATACTGAGCTCCAGCCAAGTGATCTGTTTGGTCACACTAGTATCCCCACTGAGTCTTAATAAATATTATTTATCCAGCAGAGATTCACTCAGCAGGTCTGCTCTTCTGTACCAAATGTCCTGCTTCACACATTTACACCAAGTAGCATCCCAGTGTAACCACAAGCTTCTGCTTATGTCCCACTGCTCTTCTTGGAAGGTATGTAGTGAATGCAGAGCACAAACCTAAGCTAAAGATGTTTAGAGAGGTGATTTTTTTTTATGTTAAAGAGGACATATTATCCCCCTTTTTCACCTTTTCAAACAGTCCCCTGTGGTCTAAATGAAACATCTGTGCTGTGCTTTGGTCAATATATATATATATATATATATATATATATAAATATATAATATAACCCTAACCCTAACATGAATCAAGCACCAGAGGAGGTTTGTGACCCTGTATAAACCAGCTCTCTCAGAACGCTCCGTTTTGGTGTGTGTGTCTCTTTAAATGCAATGAGCCCCCCCTGAGTTTTCCCGGTAGACATCACTCCTCTGTAGCGAGAATTAAAAAGGCGGACATGCGCAAAAGTTTTGCTCTAGGCTGGGGGTGGAGTCAATGGTGGAGAAACCAGGAGAGGGGAGGGTATTTTTTTACCAGAATCCCACTTTGATGTCACAAGGAGAGCAAATTTGAAACGGATCATTTCTCTCTGTGTTGTAAGACTTATGCAGACCACAAAAAAAGGACTGGATGGGTTTATTTCACATTTTATGGGTCGGTAGAAACTCAGGTTACCCAAATATATGTTTAAAAACACTGTAAAAGTGTATTTTTCACAATAAGTCCCCTTTAAGATATGCTATCTGCTCTGTCTGAAGGTTTAATTCCCGCTGCTGCCTGCGTTCTAATTTGATAACTCCTTTATGCGAACGCGAGGGGAGAGGGGTTGGAGGTGTGCCGCTGTAGGAGAGAGGAGGATTCAGTGTGGCAAAGGTGTCGCAAAACAGCAGTTTGTTTTGTTTTTTAATGCTGGTGCTCAAGGGCGACAGCTACTGGAGCAACAATAGTAATTTCAACAGTACAAATAATTTATTTCTAAGTTATACAGAACACCTGCTCCACTCTGAGCGTGGCTATAGGCACTAGTGTTATTTAGAAATGTATAACAGGAATGCAAGTGATGTAAAGCTGTTAAACTGTGGAGCTCTTATTTATTTATTTATCAGTTTATTTGTCAGGGACAGTACATGCAGGCATTGTTACATCTAGTTAAAGTGCAACCGATGCAAATATGTATAGGACTTCTAGCCAAGGCTAATTTGCAGTCCTTGTCCCTGGTTAGACACTGTAGATTGTACCTTCTTCACTTCACATGCTGTCTTTCCTTTTTTGTTTCATTTCCATTTGCTCCATAATCATGATAAATAACACCCTCCTGAAAGGCTTCCTCTGATACTTCAAGGTCTTTCTCTAGGGGAAATTTTAAACTGGCAACACAATTCAAACATGATACATAATAGCTGTAAAAATACAGGAGGTCAAACTGTAATCAACAATGGAAAGAGCTGATCAAACACAGATGAGGAGGCATCACGGTGCAGATCTTCTTTTTTGAAGTATTCATCACTTCCAGACTGGACTTCTGCAATAGTCTTATCTATGGTTCATAATCCAAAACACTAAAGAAACTACAATATATCCAGTACTCCGCTACTGGTCCTCTCACACACTCCAGCACCTGTGACCACATCACCCCCGTCCTTCATAACATCCACTGGCTCCCCATCCTCCAGCGTTTCCACTTCAAACTTCTTAGTATCACCTATAAAGCCCTCCATAACCTGGATACCCCCTACCATGTCTGAGCTCCTCAAGACATGAGTGTGCTGTTGGAAAATACAATCCTCAGTCCGTAATATTGTGTTTTATTTTGAAACTGGCCAGACACTCGGCACGTTTCCTTATCTGACTTCCTGCCCAGGTTGTTCTATTCCGTCCAGCTTGATGCATGCTTGCGGCGTGCTACATCAAAAATAGACTCCCAGCATAATTGAAACGGAGCAGAGCGTTGTGGGGATGCTGGCACGAACCTGGAGATGGGCCGCGGTGCTCGCTGTGGAAACAGGAGAATTGACTAGAGGGGCAGCGAACGCTGTGTAGTGCATGCCGCTGACTGACCGTGGCACTCACAGAGTGTGTGGAAATTTGGAGTTAGAAATGTACTTTCTTGTTAACTCCTGCAGACTTATCTCAAATGTACACCGCTGTGTGAAGCTAGAGGAAAGGCCTGTAGAGGATGTTTGATTTTCTGTAATGGATTCATGAGACTGGGCTTTCATGAAGAAGGGAATAATGAATTATCAAGGATGCCAGCCTGAAAAAATAAAACATGAAAGAGAAACAAGAAGAAAAGATAACACCACACCTCACAGAGGGGAGTCAGGAAGACACATTAACAGTCTTGTTTCATTAGAGCCACATGAGAAGTGTTTAGTAGTCCCAAATGTTTTGTGTAAATATATTTTACCACATTTGCTGGTGAAATTGATGATTTTTTCTTCTTAAAATAGACCAGGAAATATACTGTATATCTTTAGTTTGTGATGCATGCTGTTGTGTTTGCGTTGAATTGGCTTTAAGATGTTTTAGTAAGTGGCCAAGCCATGTTGGGAATGCTGCAATACAATGATAAACATCCACCACAGGTCATTTTTTCTTCTAATCAAAACAAAACTTTTGCAGGCATGGCTGCTAGAACTATTATTTCATAGAGGAGAATAACGTAACCGAGCTTTGAGATGATGTAATATGATGAAAGACAGCGGCAGGATGGTCTTTCAATCAGGTATGTCTGAAGCGTCTACTAGCACAAAAACTTCTGAATGGGTGTGTGTGTGAGAGAGTGTGTGTGCCTGTGTGTTTGTGTGTGTGTACCTCTTCCACTCCATGACTCGGATTTCACAGCTTACGGAGCCTCGGCATAAACCTTAAAAGCAGAGACTACTTCTCTTTGGCAATCCACAATGTATTGCTCTTGTTATTCTTCATCGATCTCTTCCATCCCACTCCTCCTCTTCTTTCACTTTCTCAGAGTTGTTGTGTCTGCCTTTATGCGTTCTCTGGCTGCTCTCTGGTTCAAGCTCCTCGTTTTCTCAGAGCCAGATTCTCCTGATTGTGAGGTCACATAAGTGAAAATGAGACACGTGAGCCACTCCATAGGAATTCTCCTTTTCCCCCAGACAGCGTATCAATTAGCATGATGGAAAGTTATGACGATAAGTATTACTGTGACCTGAGAATATTTGAACTGACACACACTGTACTTGTCCTGTTCCTTTATGTCCAGTTAAAAAGATGGCCATCTGTCTGAACTGTAAATGAAACAACATCCAAATAGTATTAAAGCACGGGCTAGTTCCTTGAACTGAGATTTCAAGTTGAAATCCTTTTTTACTAACTTTAGGTGGCAACCATATTTTTTATATTGAGATGGACGGAGAAACAGTTGCCTGGGAGTGAAAGCAAAATATTAAGAGACCCCCTTGCAGCGTTCTTTACCGGATTAGCAGAGGAAAGGAGAAAAGACCAGTGAAAATGTAACAAAAACAACAATGTGGTCATTCAGCTTTCCGTGAAAATTAGTGTCTGCTCCAAACTGACACAAGAATCTGTTCTTTTTTGGTCTTTAACCAGCCTATAAGGGATCTTTGACGTTTTATTGGTAAGTTAAGTGTGAACATCAGTTAGTACACAAGTCGTGGCGTCAATTCTGCAATTTCAACAGCGAGCTCCTGTATGCGCATGTCTTGTCTCCAAACTAAGTCACCAGTGCAATATGTCAGTGCCTGTTGGTTGGCTTCACTTTTGTTCAACAGAAGGAGATGAATTGTCCATATTAATTCGATGGTCCGCCCTTTTAAAGACATTTAACAGGCAGGGAGGATCAGAAGATGACTCCTCATTCCATTGGGGAAAGTTACAAATCGTAGGATCACAGAGTACAGAAACGTAAGCATACTTTTTTAAAATCATGTTTTGAAAGATCTCTAAGGCCCAGTGTACACCTAGCATTTTTTTTTCTCAGCGCCAGCGTCTTTTTTCAATTGTTTTCAATGGGTAGAGTGTTTGCAGCAGAAAGCAGGTGCCTGGATGAAAAACGCAGTGCCCAGCATCTTTATAAGCGCTCTGCCGTTTTTGTGTGGCCGCTCCGAGCACTCAACTTTAAAATCTTTCAACTTTTGAGAAAGGCATTGTTGACGTCACCGGCGCTCTTTTCAAAATGTATAATATTCCCCGTATTTTAGCCTCCTACGGATCGTATCTTGTACCCACATCCTCTTTGCTCTTTGATCACAAATATAAAACATGCAGTAAAAAGTGACAGAGCAGTGTCTGTCATACAGCGGCCGTTGTCAGCAGACTGTTGTCATAGAGACAGGACGGGCGAGCAGCGCTTTTCTTCTCGGCGCACAGCCAGCGCTTTTCTGCCCGGAAAAAACACTAGGTGGACACGGGGCCTAAAAGTGCAATAATTACAGAGAGTACTTTATCTTGCCATTGCCAAGTTGGATTTTTGCTTGTAGGAAGGAGATGAGATTTATTTTTGTGAAGTTTTATTTTGACAATCTTTATTTTTCTCAGGTTGAGATGATATACATTATTTGATTTAAGGCTAACTTCATTTATATTTATATGTTGTACTTTGCATCCCATTAGAAGAGTAACTGTTTGATCTGATGCACTTTGCCTTCAAAGTTGCTCATGGTTACGGTTTGGCGGAGTGATGTTGCTTTAAGACAAATGAAGTGATGCATCACTGTTGTCGTTCAGTCCGTGTATGCCATGCTATGCTATGCTACGAGACGGACATAAAAGTGTACACAGAGACACACAGCACTTGCTTCACCATTAGTATACTGCAACTGAGCACAGGTGGAGGACAAATCTCTGTTACATAATCGTTGTTTCTTTCCATCTTAAAAGAACAATACAGTTTCTCGGCTTTACGTTTCAAAAATCTCTTTTATTACAATTAGATGAGTTTGTATTTCAAGATTTTTCCGCTCACCACTTCTAGATTTGGATCAATGACAGTAATGCAGAAACGTTCTGCGAGATAAAAGGGGACAACTGGAATACATTGTCTATGGCTTTAGAGCTTATGGTGTTCTGCAAGCTGCTGGTGAGGCCAGACATCTGCAGAACTCCTGTCCAGAACACAGACAGTGCAGGAGCCAGAGAAGTCAGTCACTTGGGAAGGTATATGACCTTGACTGCAAAATAAAATCATCACATGAACTCATTGAGAACCATTCTGTTTGTTATCCACTTTTCATGCTTGTTAAAAACAGAACCACAGCCACATGATGAGCAAAAAGAAACATGTACTCGTACAACAGCTGGAGATAATCAAATTATTTATTAAAAGGTGGAGTCCTTGGAACATAAATTACTAAAATGGATCGCTGTTCACTCACTTTTTGCCTGTCTACAAACCAGCCAAACTATCTACAAAATCATTTAGAAACAATTATTTATGTCTACTCTGCAACAATTTATATTATCTGCATCCAGAAATGTTTTCTGCAGATGAGCTGGCCATGTTCCCAGTATCACAAGTCTCTCTAACATGTGTTTAGTCACTCAGAAAACTTGTGAGTGTGTGAGTACTGCAGGGTGACCCACGGCTGTAAATCATGACTGTGAGTACTGATAAGCTCCGTTTGAAGGCTGGGATGTGATAAAGCTATGAGGGTTGATGTTTGTGTTACACAGAAAACCACAGCGCTGCCAGATACTGTTAGAGGTTATCTGCCTGTGCAACAGACCTGCAACATCTAAAATGTACAATATCATATACACAATGAATATGAGACACGATTATTTTTCTCTCCCTCCTCCTATTTTATGCAATAACTCTCACTTGATTCCTTAAATCAGCTGTGATACAAATCCGTATGTTAATAATGGCTCAAATAGCCAATGTAGGGGTCAGTTGTATTTACAACCCTATGAAGAGTTAAACACCCACAAAGTTTGCCTTGTTTTAAGCATAATTTGGCTTACTTTTTTATGCCCCAACACTTAACAGATTTACTTCAGTCTGATATCCAAACTGACCACCCAACAAACATTGTTAGTAACTGATTTGTCAACATGTGAAAGTATTTAGCCACTGAATGGTCACCAAACTTTTTAAGACAATTCTCCAAGGAGCTTGTACCAGAACAGAGTGAAAAGGGGAGTTAAAGGCACAGTATGTAAATTCTGCCACCAGGGGGCTCTCAATCAATACAATAACGAAAGATGACGTTGAGGCTGGTGGGGAATCATGGGAGTTCTCTCTGCTACTCCACCCCCCCCCAGCCCTGTTGAAAAGGAACTCCTCGTTGGACGTAGACAAGACAGACGGGCGAAACAGACCTGAGGAAGAGAATATGTTTACCGACGATGCATCCAAGTACAAGTTACATGATTGTTTTTGTCACAGCAGCATACAGCAACAGTACGGCAGCTTTCAGTAGCAATTCCTGCTTGCTTGATATAACATCCAGTGTTTCCAAGGCGACGATACACATGTCGTGTCTTTCATTGCGGCTCTGTCATGGAGACCGCCATGACAAGACACGTCCCGTTACAACTATCAAATTCAGATTTATCTGGCTTACATAACTGTTGTAAATATTTGAGCTAATGTAAGAAAAAAAATATATAACATAGGTATTTAATTTAGATTTTTTAGAGTAGAAATTCTAAATATTGTACGTTTAATCGTAGAAGCACAATTCTCCAATGCTATATTTCTCAGTTTGCTTATTGTAAAGAAGCCAGTTTAGGAACAAGTGTTCAACCTAAATCATCTTGTGAAAGTCATATTGTGCTTACGGTGGCCTAAAATACCAAACAGTCAATGTCATTATATGCTAACTATACAGAGCTATACATACACATTATAAAGAGATGTTGAACAGAAGAACTGGGGAGATAACCTATACAAACCCAACAAAGTCGTGTCAGATGGCTGTTCAACATGAGTCTGGTTCTGCTCGAGGTTTCTGCCTGTTAAAAGGACGTTTTTCCCCTGTCACTGCGACTTTTGCTAAATGTTGCTAAGTGCTGTGCTCATGATGGATTCATGTTGGGTCTTTGAAAACAACATGAGTCGAGAACTGCTACTTTTTTGTAAAGTGTCTTGAGGTAACTTTTGCTATGTTGGCGCACATTGACAGGTTTTTTTCTTTGTTATAAAGTTAAGCAACAAGTCAATCAAGTCAAAAAAATATTCACCAAAACTTTTTTTCAAAGTGGCCAGATGTTTAAAAAGTGATGCATTTCTCTTAATAAAATCAGCCAGCGTAATGTACCTGCTCTTGCAGCATTTTGATCTCCTCCAAAAAAAAGGTGTTTATTTATTGCTACAGAACAGCTGGAGAACTCTCCCTCTCTCTCTCTCTCTCTCTCTCCCTCTCTCTCTCTCTCTCCCACGCCTTCTCTACATCCCCTTCCACATGTGGTGCAGTGCACTGGGTGGTTTGCAGAGACAGAGTGATCTCCCTCCCGTCTCTACATCTGGTTGTGTTGTGTTGAACCTCCCAGCTTGGCCGACAGATAAGCCCCCGGTGATGGATATGAGGTGTCACCATCCAAAGCCCTGCCTATCTATTACAGTGCAGAAGTTATTTCATGTGGTGGCTGTGTATATGTGCGTGAGCTGCTTGTTTGTGTGTGTGTGTGTGTGTGTGTGTGTGTGTGTGTGTGTGTGTGTGTGTGTGTGTGTGTGTGTGTGTGTGTGTGTGTGTGTGTGTGTGTGTGTGTGTGTGTGTGATTGTGTCTGTTCACTGACAGAGAGGATGGTTCACACATTGGGTCGGTGAGGTGTGGGTGTGGGTGTTTTGAGGATTTTTTTTGACTGGAAGAGGAAATTAGTAGTGGGAGTAGAAAACTGAACAGCAGAGCTAAAGAGCTAAAGAAAGATGACAAACAAAATCAGGAGAGACAGATGGACAAAGATGGAGCCCAATGCAAAAAAAAAACAAAGGGATGTAAAAGACAGACACTTTTTAAATAGTTGCAACTTCTATGGTGTTTAAAATGTAAGACTGGTATTATGTGATGAACAAAACATGAAACACTTTGCTTACATGTGCTCAGTTTCATTCCCTCGGATCTTTTGGAATTAAGAGGTACAAATGTGAAAGGTTAAATGTCAGTATATGCAGACCCAATTAGAGGATTTGAGGTGCTGTGCTCAACTATAAAATGAAGGATTTCTCTAGATCTCTTTGATAACTGTTGGAAATATATAACATAGGTTTGGTCAACCTTTTATGAATTTAGATATTTAAGTGTAAAGATTCTACATATTACACCTTTAAACTGCTTCCAATGGGGCAAAGCGTTGGGAAGAGTCCCATGACTGAAGACTGATGTAGTCAGCTGATGACTTGTTGTTTTCAGTAAATACTTTAAACACCTTATAAATCTGACTGCACCAAACAAGTGCAGCTTTTCCCTTGCAGTTAACAGATGCTCCATTACAGAAGACCTGGGACTTCTGGCACTACTTCTTACTATGCAAAGAGGTAATAAAAACCCATTGATTGGCATACATTATTGTTTCTGATGTGATCAGTAGGGCCGATAACTTCGGCCGATATCCTGTGACTATCGTATCGGCTGATTTTATCGCAGATATGCGCCGATATTATTAGATGAATTCACCAGTTAAATACCATTTCATTTGAGTTTTATTGTGTTACACTAGTCGTGTTATTTCTGGCTGTCACCAGCAGAGTGCGCTATCAGGATTACAAGCATTATCACTTTCCAGAGTGTCAAGTGTTAAAGCACGTACATGTGCGGTTACTTTCCAGTTGAGTGACCATCTTGTCTTCTTTATATACTTTTGATAACTGTATTTGAGGGATCAACACAATAAGTGTATATATCTATATCTATCTCTATAGATCGAACATAAAACTAAGAAAGATATCGGCTGAAAAAATGTTTTCTCTCCAATATCGACATTGGTATCGGCCCTAAAATCCCTTATCGGTCAGGGCCCTCAGTGAAGGGGGCTGACGATTTGTAGAGTGAGGTCATCTACCACAACACACACATACATTCCTGTCGTACCATCAGTGGACTATAAGATACACCAGCCAAGCTCGGACCTTTATTTCTGGCCAGAGAAAGAAGGTTAGAAAATATATTTTTTTTAGTATTTCCCCGTTGTATGATTTGGTTTTGAAATCTTTCTTTACGACATTGCCAAGCGGGGACTCGCATCTTTAAAGATTTATACCTAAAGAGGAGACCTTCTGTAACCTAATGAGTGTTTGTTCACTGCAGTAACACACAAACACACACACACACACACACATACACACACACACACACACACACACACACACACGCACAGAGGCAAGGAGAGGCAAGGATAGGGGCCAGAAAGGATATAAAAAAGGGTTGAGTTTACAGGAGCCCTCACTTAAAAAATGGACACACACATATGGAGAAGTGTGAGTGTTTGGAGTCTGTGTGTTTACAACTATCCATGTAGTTATAAACTCACATAGATTTTGCCTGCAGTATGTAAAAAAAAAGGCAGTAAAAGCAGCCCTTGGGCACCATAAAACAAGTTCTTACAGGACATGTTGAAGCCCTTCAGCTAAATATGTAAACACAAAGCAGCTCTCCATTGTTTTTAATAATGAGTTGAGTTTTCAGACTGAGGCTCACGCTGTGTTTTTCATTTTCCCCATGTTGCTAGATGGCATCAGACATGCAATTAAAGTTATTGTTTCAGGAGGGTATGTTGCCTGAGAGCAAACATTAAAAAACACAACACAGCTACAGTACCTTGTTTTGGATACACAGCTTCCTGTGGTCCCACTATGGTTCCAGACACAGACACACACACACACACACACACACACACACACACACACACACACACACACACACACACACACACACAGATATAAACCTACACATAATAAGAACATAGAGCCACAACAATTAGATCCTAATCAAATTTTCCTATGTGCTTGTCAACACTCTTTCCCACAAACATGTCGCACTTGTTTATGTCTTTAAACCTGCATGCTCTGCTGACCCACACTTTTCCAGAGTTGTTATAAGTGGGCATATTCCCACTCTCTTTGTCTTTCCATCTGTCTTTTTTTTATTTTCTCCCTACATCTCTATCACAGGCGCTTGGTCTCTATCCCTCCTTCTGTCTTTGTGCAGTATTTTGCATAAGAAAAGACCACCCATTGGTTCAGGAAGGGGCAGATTCTCAGAGAGGAATTGGTTTAGAATATTAATTGTTTGGGGGGGTTTTTATCCTTGGAAATCTGCCTACATTAATTAACACTGCATGCCACTTCCATTTCAGTTTCTGTTCTGCATTGATAAACTTCTCTGCAAATGGGAGCAAGACTGTGGAAAAGTTTGGTTTGAATTGAGCTAGCTAGCTTAATTACTGTTTTCAGCTTCACTCAAATAACTCAATGTGCATCTTTTTTTTTATCTCTCTCTCTGAGGGATGTGCAGACGCCGTCTCAAACGTCCCTTTACATTTTATTTTTAGTCCGCCTGTCTTGTTAACTAAGCACGCTCATGATCACGTAAAGCCATGCATGTGTTGTATTACAACGTTATGTGCAAGAGGTAACCGTGCTCAGGCCTGGCTAGACTTGGAGCAGTGTGAGTGCAGGCCAGCGGGGGAATGGGGAGGGAGAGCAACAGTGCTTCAGTACGGTACGGAGCAACTTTTCCTGGTGTGAGTGAGCCCTGAAATTGTAAAATGGGCGAGGGTGCACAGAGCTGTAACGGAGTGGACATGCAATGCACATGTATCTGGTGGAAGATCTGGGTTAGACGCTGCCTGTGATGTTTGTCTTTATATCAGGCTAAAAAGAGCTCTGACAACTATACATTGAGTGACTGAATGATTCCATAAGAATGTCAGGACTCGGTCACCTTGTGTGACAATCCAGCCGACCAACCAGTTTGTGTCCAGTTTGTTTGCTGCTAGCTTGTTAGCCCTCCCTGTAAAATATCCCATCACATTTGTCTTTGGATAAGGCTCTGTCTTTCTGAAGTGAAAGTGTTTTCAAGGAATGACCTTGTCTATATAACCTCATCAGAATGTTTTCACAGCGTTCTTGCACGCCTCTTCAATGCCCAGCTCATCATGTTTTTGCATCTATTGTGACCTCAGAGATTGATTAGCTAATCATTTCTCCAGGAGTCGCAACCCTCCCAATCCCTGATCATACCAAACCCAGAGTTCCTCCAGCATCTGTCATCCTGGGTCTTTCAAACCTCACACTACTCCAACAATAGTGAGGTCCTTAATTGTCACCCGTATCAAGCCTGAAACCAGACTACCCTTCTGGAAGGGTATCGGATGGTAATCAACACAGCAATCTACACTCAGTGCTGTCGCTCAGAGGCTCTGACGTCACACTGACATGCCTCTATGATTAGTTCTGGTTCAGATACGGCTGACCTGCATTGTCACTCATGATCTACGTCTTGCAAGTGGCTGTAATGGGACAAACATTGTTCATTAAGAGCTTGCAATGTTATAAATTGGAACTATGTATTGTGACGTAAGGGAACATGGTTAAATAGAGCTGCCATTCTGGCTGGAGCCTTAGGTTAAGGAATTTTTCTAAAGTGATTATGGAGTGCTTAAGATTATGATTAACTAAAAAATCTGTCTCTATACATTCTTTAAAAGTGTGGCAAGGTAACCTCCTTGTGTGCATTGTGAATACATTTTTCTAAGAGTTGAGTTATTTAAAGGCTTGGTTCCCTTAAAAACACTGAATAAATGTCACTTTCTTGTTTTAGTTTTTCTCATTCTCTCCTGGTGTTGCTTGTTTCCCTTGTGTGTTTCTTTATTTTAATGTTTCCTAGTTTAGTCTCTAGTGTTTCCTGATTTATTTTGTCATTTCTTATCTTTGTGTTTGTCTATGGGTGCATCCAAATTGCAAAGTGCCGACACAATCTGACAGTAAACAGTCCCTTCTATCCGTGCTGTATACTGTTAGGACCTACTGTTCAGTAGGCGCGCACAGTAGGCTGATATTTGTTCCTACTTGGTCTGATTCATTCAGTGTGGAAGTGGCGTCAATATCCCGCCTCATGTTATTGACACTCCAACTCAGATTTGCTATGCACGATGGCTCAGTAAATAATACAAAACTTCACATTGCATGTAAACAATTTAACAACTTAACATTTGAAAGGCGCGTTACCCGAACTGGCCTGGTTTTGTTTTTTAGTTTTTTTCATCCTCGTTTGTTTTGATTTGGAGGCACACTTGAAGTGACGTTTTACTTTCGCACAGCATTGTGGGTGTTAAAATACAATTAATTTCCTGAAAGGATGTAACCATACCATACTGCACAAAACCCGGAAGTTAGTATCCATGCTAAAATGTTCAGTATACTGAGGTGGACCCAAAAAAAGCCCACTGAATGACCACGAGGGTTCAGTCTACTGAAACCCCTCTACTGAAAGTCCACACTAAACTGTGGCTTTTAGGAAAGGGCCAATGTCCTAGGCTGTATTGTTACTGTTACATATTTGAGTTCTCTGTGTGTCTTTACTGTTTCCTGTTTTATTTTGTAGTTCTTATCCCCAGTGCTTTTGGTCTTTTCTTACTTCCTCCCTTTGTCTGGTTTCCCTCCATTTTTTTGATTGCCCTGATTGTCTTCACCTGTGTCGTTAGTCTCACCTGTGTCTGATTACCTCTGCATCTATTTAGTCGCAGTGTTCCTTTCCGTCTTGTTGTCAGATCATTGTCTGATTCCCCCTGTGCTCATTAAACTTTCTACCCGTGTTCCAAGTGATTCCTTGTGGCTCTTTGTATTTTTGACCTTTGATGGATTTTTTCAGTTTGGACATTTTTCGGGACTTTAAAGAAACTCACAAGGGAAACAAACAACACCAGGTAAGAATGAGACAAGACAAAACAATGAAATCTAAGCCCTGAAAATATACAAATTACAAAAACTAAAAAAGACCAAATCATGACACTCATAAGAAAAACATGAAAATTGTTCTTAATGTATTTTTTGCAGCCTCCTGCAATGGGCATTTTTGCTCTGTAGGGTACTGTCCAACTCTGCCAAGATGCTTTTACTTTGAAAAGCCTAAAGAAACACTTGTTTCTTAGCTGAAGTGGTCAAACTAACTTTTGTGAGGACAATATGCAAAGATGAGATTTCTGATCTTTGGTTTTAAACTTTAGATAAAAGAGCTTTCAAAAGGCACTTCACAAAACGAAGCCAGATGTTGAAGTCAATATCATCCAAAAGCAGCAGAGCATAAACATAATGCACAGCAGACTATTGGACAGGTACGTTCGGTCTGTCATATAATTCACATGAGCTCCTATGAGCTTTAATCACATTCCGATGCATTGACTGAACTCTAGTCTCAGCTGTTTAGACAAACCATGGCCCCTGCTGTTCTCCAGCTGCTGCTCAAAACACATCTGGATATTGACTCATACATCATGTCACTGCTTTCATTTTGTCTAATTATAAGATTAAGTGCTTATTTGTCTAACCTGTGGCTTCAGGTCATCAGCAGCACTGATTTGATATATTAAAGGCAGACTGCTTTAGTCAGTTTGTCTTTAATAAATATCACAGTTGCAGTGTCATTACACTATGACTATATCTCTGAAAACAACTTTAATCTTCAAACATTACAATACCATTTCTCCTTTATGTGACTATTTTCCTCCATAGCTGTTGGACTAGTAGTAATGTATTTAACTTATTTTATGGAGAGCAATATTGGAAACGTCACTACACAGCATAACTACTTACAGTTAGTTAATACTTAAAAAGTAACTGAGTTACTAGTGACTTGGAAAAGTAACTCAAGCGTTACTCATATTAATGTTCACATTATTTACTGTTGCTGTGGCAGAATTGTGCTGTGACGACTGGAACATAGTCATTTTCAATATGCAGGTATTTTACCAATTCTCTGAAGGCAACAGACTCAACAGTTGATCTGAAGCATGATGCAGACAACATACCTGTCTATCAGTCTATAGTCTGGCTTACACATCGTGGAGTAATCAGTGTTTTAAATCAAGCCTTGTCTGTTTGTATGGAGTGTCTCCTCCTTGGTCTGCCGAGCTAACGTGAGCTGCACCTGGGGGTCTCCAGTGTTTGCAGCACAGGGCTCTCTGACAGCTAGGTGTGTTGTGTAGCTCGGTGCTTCTTTCCTGTGAGAAATGTTTTCCCTTCAAGCTTGAAGACTAGAACTCACTGCATGCTATATCCTTGTCTTTTAACTTGAGGGAAAAATAATGTTATCTCAGAGACCGAAAGCTCACAGCTAAATAATCTGCCTTTGCTTTAACATCAGACAGATAAGGAAAGTCTTTTTTGGCTTTCACAGTAAAAGAAAAAAGAGGCAATTTTCCCAGTTTGTGTTTGTTCGAACAACTTTTAACTTAAGAAGTTCTGCACAATGTAGTAATTTGGTTGACTGATCATTTTAAGACCCTGCCCACAACTGGTATGGACTTTTTTTTTCTACATTTAGCATTGCCCTTGCACTGTGTAGGCGTGTACAGACTGTGCTTGATTAAAATCTCATACTCTCGGGTTACTTTTATTGTACATGTAGCGGTTCCACCTTTATCATCTTGTCCATGTAGTCTGGTGACTTCATGACTCTGAGTTCAGCGTGGCTCTAATTAGCCGTCAGAGTAAAGTGCAAACACCTGTTTGTGCGTGTGCAGAACATTTCAGATCTTATTTTAACAGTCCGCTCACTCAGCCAACCAGAACATGACTCAGTAAAATGTGACCTTTTGCCTGTGACTCTGAGTTTTTATTACAAAGAACTCACTTTTATCACAGTTTATTTGGCCGAGGCAGTGCTCATGCAGCTGATGTGATGTGCCTCGTCTCCTTGGCTGTCGGTGTTGTGGAAAAAAAAAAATGATATGAAAGATGTCATCTGTCCTGTGGTTATTGCTACCATTTCCCTCTGTCATGTGAGCGCTGCAGAGACTGATGCGATTTTCAGATGGGACCACGTGCTACGTGATTCTGACCACAGTTGCCCTGCTCTTTCTCTTCCTTTGTTTTTACTCCTTTATTCATTCTATATCTTTTTGTTACCTTGTTTCTCTATCTTCTTTATATCTTTAAAATCTTAGGAATTCACACTCTTTCAAAGTTCATAGAGAAACTTCCCGGGAGAAGTGGGGCTGAAAGCCAAAACATGTTAGGTTATTAATCTCCTTTGTCCAAATCAAATATCGTGTGTCTATTACTAGTATGTCTCGTATGGCCGTCCTCTCCAAAAATCCAGAGGAACCTACAGTACGAGACATAAGAGCTCAGGAGCTCCCAGGAAAATACGTGCTTAGTTCATTCAAATATACTTTGAGATATTGTGAACAATATCTGTGTTTTGCAATTTCGTGGTGAACTTGCATTGCAGTCATACTGAACAGTTATAGTTAACAAAGCATGCAATAGTGACCCAAATATAATTTTTATTTATTTTTTATGTGTAGCTCTTATCGGATTATGTAATGACAGTTGAACAACACATGAGACATGGTAAATATTCATATTTGTTCTTGTTTAGCTGACCTGTGCCTAAAAGCATATATCCTGCTTAGTGATATGTCTTTGTTGTTCTTTTGCACATGTAGGTCAGGTCAAATTTAAAAAGTGAACAGCCAACCAAAAGAACAAATCGGATCCAAGCAATAAATCAGAATTCAACATTTAGGCATGCAGTATGAAAGTAATCAAAGATCCTGAAAATGTGTGAAACTGGTCTTTTCTGTGTTACATACACCCTTTGTGAACTTTGGGTTCCAATGTTCTGCTTTACAGCATGAGATTTAGTAATGACTGTCACACCACAGGCCAGCATAGTGGGTAGTGTAAGCGTTCTACTCCCCATATATAACACATTGGCTCTGAGGTCATCTATAGGGCTTTCACACTTGCAGAAAACTCCTGAAAAACTCCTGATATTTCCAGGAGGGAGCTGTATATGTGTGAACGCAAACAGCCATATTTTTCACTCAGACTTCAACCGCAGTTTCTCCTGCCAGCCTCCTAGTATTTTGTTCTGCAGCAAGTCTGAGTGAGCTGATGTGAGAACACAGCAGGATATTCTCCGGAAAATTCACAGCGAGTGAGTGGAAGAGGATGCTGACCGGAGTCGGTGCAAAGTCGCTGCATTAGGTTTTTTGTTCTCCAGTATGTTGTTCTCCGATCTTTTGTTGATAGTGTGATTCCATTGAACTTCACATAGCATTGATATAAAGGCAAATATTCTCATTATACTTTAGCATCATAAAGTGGACTCTGTTGCTCTGTCCGCTACTTCTGCGTCGTTTAAAAAAAGTCACGTCCTACATCAGGATACCCCCTGCCCCCCCCTTTTTTTAAGACAATTGCCATTTTTAATTTTACTTTATTCATCTAGCTGACGCCGCATAATGAACAGAATCAGTATTAGTGAGGGAAAGGCCCATTTACAGTCATTTTAAATCCAATTCCAATAACTTAAAGTTCTGTACCATAAAAATATCTGCAGTATTATTCTGCCATCTTTGACACTGCAGAGAAGAGTAGGAGGAGTTGACAGATAGATAAGAACCACAAATGTAACCCAACCCAACTGCAAGTCATTTTTTTTCAGCCCTAACAACTCTTTGCTAAAGGTCACTAATTGAACAAATCAAGTCACATGACCTCCCTCACATTTCTCACTGGCACATGGTGTTCTCAGTAACAGTTTGATACTTATTTTTTCCGTGTTCTTGCTGTCAGTGAGCTGTATCATGTTTCTATTACAGTATCTTTGTTTGTGCATCAGCAGCCTGTCGGCAGATCCAGTAAGTGATATGTCTAACAAAAGTTACCAAACCTCTGCGTTCATTATCCATCGACTGCGATAACCAAAAGCCTCTCGATTCAGAAGAACTCCTCATGGGGATGCAGCTGAAAGGCCACGCTCCATCAGCAGTCATGCAGTACGAAGTGAGTCTTGGCTTCGTTTCTGTCCCCGTCTCGTGTTTAAAAGCTGCCTCCAATGAGTATGAAAATACTGTGTCGCCTAACACATAATCCACATCATAGGAAAATGGTGTTTGCTCCCCCGGCAGCGTGACATCACTCAGTGTTTCCCCTTCTTGACCTTTGTTGGATGCCAGCGCTGAGGGCCTGAGGGGAGGGGTCTGCTGTTCACTGCTTGTGCCCATTAACTTTTTTTAATGTCTTTTTATTCCATAAAGTTAATAAGAAACAACTGAGAGAAGCACAAGGAGGGTCATGTGTGTCATTGTTGCGTTTTACTTGTTAATTCGTGGTGATAGTTTTAGCTGTGTAACAGATGCTCTGCTTGAAGGGACAATCCAACGTCCAACTTTAAGCTCCCCAACTGCTGAGTGGTGCTGTTGTGTGTGCCACATAAATGTTAAATGGACTTGAGCTCATATAGCACTTTTCTAGTCTTTAGCACTATTACACCGTGGGTCACACCTACCCATTCACACAGTAATGGCAGAGGCTGCTATGTAAAGTGTCCATCAGTATTAACTAATCCCATTCACACACATTCATTGCCTGCCAGGAGCAATTTGAGGATATGTGGTTGCAGGAGCTGGGGATCGAACCCTGGACCTTTTGTTTTGAGAGATGATCGACTCTACCACTGAGCCACAGTCTCTCCAAAGTGTAAAATTTAGGATATCATAGCTGCTGTTTTTGCACGAGGAGTCAGGTGAAGACAACTCTGTTTGTGCAACCTAGAATGGCTCATTTGCTTCAGCAGGCTTTACAATCAGAGGACAGCCACTTTACTAAAGCTCTGGAGTACTTACAGTATAGAAAACACAGGCTGAAACACACACACATGCACAGGATCCTATGGACATGCACTAATGGAGAGATGTCAGAGTGAGGGGGCTGCCCACAGCGAGCACTCCTGAGCTGGTGGGTGGGGTTTGGTGCCTTGCTCCAGCTACCAGACTAATTTCCAGTTTTAGACGCACCGGGACTTGAACCGGGGACCCTCCAGCTCCCAACAATAGGCCTTACAGACTGAGCTACTGTACTGTCGCCAGTATTAAAGCAGTTTCTTATTTTTCATGTTATTTACTGTAGGTTTAGAGAGTTAGAGTAAGTGTGCGTGTATTTTTTTTTTTTAAATAAATGAATATTTTCCACGTTACTTATTCCAACTCCTGACATTTTAAACTGAATTATTTAAAACTGTCTTCTCTTTGTTTTTAAGTCTGTAGTTAATTGTTTGTTGTTTGTGTGTGTTTGCCCTGATGCTATTACACAGAAAGTTCTTAACAGATAAATATGTGTTTTTGAGTGGAATTAAAATGACTAGCAGCACTTTTTTAGTTGAACACTCAGTTCCCTGAGACTGCACTCACACTGCTCCAGAACTAAGCACAGTTACCTCTTGTACATAACGTCGTAATACAACACATGCATGGCTTTACATGATCATGAAGCGTGCCTAGTTAACAAGACAGAAGAAGCAAAAATAAGAAAATAAAAGGGACGCGCAGTCGAGTCTGCGTCCGCACACCGGAAAGCAACACAGACTACATGACAGCTTCTGTACTTTAATGACTTTGTGGCTTATTTTAAATCATTTTAGTCAGATACAGCCAGAACACTCCAGGATTTCTCGATAATGAAGGCTCTCCACGTTGTGTACCCGTGCTTGTGCTTGTGCATGAGCTATACCGTGCCTAAGCACACCTCTTCCAAGTGTGCCAGAACCAAAGAAAACGATCGTGCTTGAGCAGTGATCGGAGCCCTCACACTAGTCAAACAAACTGGACTTTAGTCGTGAAGAGTGCTTAGGCACGGTATGGATTGCCTAATGTGAGTGCGCCCTAATAAAACAGCCTCACCTGAGTTTTGAGCGTGACCACTGTGCAGCCTCAGGTATAAGCCTAGCCTTTAACAGTCCATTTTGATAAAAACAAGAATGTATGGTGAGCTGGAGTTGTTTTGTTTTTTTACAGGAAATCTTTTATGTACATATAGTGTAAGGTAGGATTTCGGGAAGTGTGAGTTGCAGTGCATTATTTCAGTCTGGACCTGTTTGTATGAAACTTTTCCTCTCTAGCCAAGATTAGATCAAACCCACTGCCTTCATCTCCCATCTTCTATTTCAATCAATTCTGCTTATTTCCAGTCGTTTTACAGCACTTGCTATATTGAGTCCCGATCCCTCCCCCACTCCGTGTCCCCTAGAGCCTTACCCCCTGCTGCTACCAGCTGACGGGGGAGAGAAGGAGGAAGAAAATAAAAGCAGAAGGGGGGAAAACACAAGGCTTCTGGGTAAACAAACACTAGTTCTGTTTCTTGGCACTTTTCTCTTAACCCTTTCACTGACGCTGGCATATGGAATGTTCTTCAGTTTCATGTATTATTCAACCAAGAGATGTTGCATAACTGAAAGTTTCATCCTGAATTATTAATGGGAAAAACTCTGATGTTTGATGGCAATTTTGTTTTTTTATTGCAAATACACATACAAAAAGGTTCTTTCAAAGACAGTACAAATACATGTCAGGATCAAAGTAGGAGGAAAAAGGAGTACTGGAACTTCAGTTCTTTGATATTGTGAGAAACAGGAACGGAGTTTGTTGAGCAGTAAAGAGGGACGGTGCCTCTTGTGAGCTCACTAACAGAAAAACTGTAAAAAACAAACAAACTTGTAACTGAGATAAGAAAAATTCCAGTTCTTTCAGCCGTAATTTAAAGTCCAAGTCAAAGCATATTCACAAATATCAAATAACCCATACACATTTAGTTAGATAGTCTCCTCCAATCCTCAGAGAAAGGCAAATACATACTTCAAATAAACATTTACATAAGATAAATAAACCCAAAAAAAGACGATTACAGCGTGTACCATTGTTTTTCTAAGTACCCCCTGGGATGAAAATCCAAATTTGAAAAAAAAAGAGGGGGAAATATGCTGTCTACATTGCAAAGAACACAATTAATTAGTTATAAGATTAGTATGCAAAATAATTACTTTGAAATAAAATTAAAGCTAATAAATAAATAAAGTTTTAAACTGGAGTCGACCAGAGGGGAAAGGGGGTAATGGGAATATATTGGACACCAGCATGGTGGGAGACTGCAGGGGGACACCCAAAGGGGTCAAAGGTGACTTCCTGGAGCTGTCAAACACGCACTGTTGGACGCTAAGTGTAATCTCAGCTGCGGCACACTCACAATCTCACATACATACACACATTCAAAGAGTTGAGAAAATGTTTTAAAAAATACAAGGCACGGATGGTGAAAAAGGGCTGCAGTCCCCCCCCCCCCCCCCCCCCACAGCATTGTGAAACAGTTTCTCCCTCTTGCTCTGTATTGCCTAACAGCTTTTCAATGATCATGACACATAAGTCGTGAAAACAAATAAACAGCTGAAACACAAACCATACTTGCTGAATGGCAACGAAAAGTAGAAGCAACAAAAAAGCAAAATTAAATCTTAAAAGGAACCACATTCTGCTTCACCATGGAAGGTTAGTTGCTGAATGGTTTCAAATATAAAGCTTTTTGTGTAATGTTTATAGGTACAAATAATGACCTGAACCCACCCAATCCCACCCGTGTGGGTTACAAACTGCCAGCGTATAAAGAAAAAAACACACGAAAAGAAACATACACAGTACCTACTGAAATATCAACAATCAATAAGTCCTCACAGAGGATTTTCCTAGGTTTCTTCATCTCTCTAAAAAATATATATAGTTTCTATCAAGATACAATAGCAAGGCACGGCGTGAGCCAATCACAAGTCCAGCTCTCCTTTTCTTTCATTTCAAGTGTCTGATACAGGGAGTAGCTCTGGAGGGAGAGCTCTCCCTGGAGTAAAGTGTTTTGGAGAATGTCTGTGTGTGCTAATGTGTGCAGCTGTACATCGCATTGTGTTTGTGAGTGTGTTGTCTCTCAGTCTGCAGGGCAGCTCAGGGTCTTGTGAGCTGGGTGTAAACTGGAGCCTGCTCCCAGTGCTGCGGGCTGCTCTGGGGGATGGAGGGCACCCCCGTGTTGTCAGCTATGGGTGTGTACATGGGCCTCTGGCTGTAGCTGAAAGTCGAGAAGAGCCCAGAGCCTTGCCCCGCCCCCGCCCCTGCGTGGCTGTAATAGGAGGCGGCAGCGGTGCTCCCCACCTGGTGGTCAGAGTAGTCGTACTGCTGCGCCCTGGAGATGGCAGGGTAGGAGGAGGAGGGGCTGTAGTGCTGCAGGTTGAAGGGGCTGAAGGCGACGTGCTGTGGGGAGCCCTGCTGCTCACTGTAGTGACTGGGGCTCAGCTGCTCTGTCTTGATTTGGGTCCTGTGCTGGGCCTGAGCTGCCTCTGAGCTGCTGCTGCTGCCCAGGGTGGTCAGGGTGTGCTGCTGCTGTCCCTGCTGGTTTTGGCTTTTAGCCATCCAGGCTGCGATGCCTCCCGCCTGCGGGCTTACTGGGGCGCCACTGGTGATGCTGTAGCTGGCGGTGTAGCTGACAGGGGTGGTGTTGCCAGGACCAGTTGCAGAGCCAGGGTGCCCGTTAGGTGGCAGGTACTGGTCAAATTCGTTGACGTCAAAGGTCTCAATGTGGGATATGACATCACTGCTCAGCTCCCCAATGTCAACATCACGGAAGTCGATGTTGAGCTGACGCCCGCCGTGGCCGTCAGGCAGAGAGCGAAGGCCACCTTCCCGCTTAAGGTCCATCTTGCCTGAGCTGACATCAGTCTTTGGGGTAGTGGGAGGAGTAGGGGGGCCCTGGGAGCCTAGAAGATTAAGAAAATGAAGACCAAGATTAGATTTCATACTATATTATTTTTTCCTATTTACTATCAAGAATAGTATTGTTTGAGCAAACTTTTGCTAAGATAATTTTAGTGATCTTTAGCAAAAAAGGGGACTTCATGAGGCATTCAAACAAGCACCGAGGTCAATAAAAACAATTTCGCTTTAGCTCACCTGAGTGCTCGCTAGGAGAGTGCACCTCTCCCATGCTGGAAGCCGGAGAGTCCGCCTGCTGAAGGGCTTTGAAGATGGCATTAGGGGAAATGTGGGTCTGCTCGCTGCCGTCCTCTGACTCGCTCTGTCCGTTTTTCACCGCCTTCCTCCGCCTAGGCTGGTATTTATAGTCAGGGTGATCCTTTTTGTGCTGCACACGGAGCCGCTCAGCCTCCTCCACAAACGGTCGCTTCTCTCCTTCATTGAGAAGTCTGTGCATAAGAAGGAAGAATAAATTACTATTGCGCACGACTGTAAATATTCTAACTTTAGACAAAAAAACTCAATCTTAATATTTAATCTTCATGTAGCTTCACAAATAGAAAGTACAAGAAATATGTCAAAGGAGTAAAGTAATAAATACAGATAAATAATTAAAAGGTAGTCTTGATCAGTGCGTAAAAGCTTGGTTTTCAGCTTACCTCCAAAGTTTTCCCAGAGTTTTGCTGAGCTCCGCGTTATGCAGGTGTGGGTACTGATCTGCCAGCTTCCTCCGCGCAGCCTGAGCCCACACCATGAATGCATTCATCGGTCTCTTAACGTGAGGCTTGTTCTTAGAAGATCCGTTAACGCGCACTGGCATAGGGACGAGGGTCCAGTCGTAACCTTTGAGCACCTGGGACACAGCCTCACGGATGCAAGCAGGAAACTTATCTTCCTCGTCCTTCTTGAATTCTCCGTCTGCTATGAGCAGCCCGTTCTCCGATGGCCGGGTGTTCTCGGTGTCCGAACCCGAGCCAGACGGGCACGGGGAGCCCGCAGAGTCCTCGGACATGCTCGGGCTCGGGGCATCAGAGAGACACTTGTCTTGTTCCTCCGTCATCTTCAGGTAAGGATCGAGGAGATTCATACGAAAAACCTTTTGGTGCCAAATTACGTGTGAAACGGGTAGGTAATGTCTGCTTTCCCGCGAGAGTAAAAGCCTCTGAATTAACTTTTCGTTGCCAGGGTGAGTTTCATGCAAGTTTTTCAAAAATGGCAAAAACGGGAGCGGATAGTTTTTTTTAGCTCCGGTGCGTAAAACAGATTGGGAGAGCAAGTGTCTTTACGCACGAGCCAATGACAGAGTCCTTGAATGTCAGTTTTCTGCAAGCGGATCCCTCTCTCGAAATGACCAAAATAAGTCAAATGGTTAAAGTTTTCTTTCAACGCTGCAGGGTGAAACGGTAAAATGCTCCTTTTGAGTCTTCAAGTACAATCCCCAGAACGCGCGAGTGCTTTGAACTGCAAACTCCGTGCATGCGGACTTTATAACAACGTTACCATGCCGCACAGGAAAGCCCGAACCTGATTGGACGACCACGTGTGACGCCAAAGTAAAGGAATTCGATCCCATTTTTCCACCTCTTAACCAGCACAGAAAACACACACAGACACATGAAGTCAAACATACACACATTGCTCACAAACCAGAATATATGCTGTTTGATTCGACTGGATTTTCCAGCGGATAGTTACGACGCTGAAAGGGATGAAGCTGTTTTGAACTCAGGCATAGGCACTATATTTTTTACTTCAACAAAGTGAGGGATTGTTTGATCAAGAAAGAATCATTGACGGATAATACATTTAACTTGAAATAACATTTCCAACATAAGAACTGCAGTCAACAAGAAAGATTGTCTATAAACCTGTTTGATTTATGACATTTAACATCCTTAACAGCTTTGCAAAAGTTTTAATTCTACTATGAACAACATAACCTTACTCTTTCTAAAAACTTGATCTATAACTTTTGTTACATTATAAGGTCAATAGGGGGAGACAGCAGTCTAGGAACACGGTAAACTCCCTCCCTTCCCTTGCTGGGATCAGGAGGAGGAGGAGGAGGAGAGAGTTCCAGCAGACTGCTGCAGTGTTACAGTTGCTGTCAAACATTAGCTTCTGATTTGTATCACTCATCTCCCTTCATCTCACACTGTAGAGCAATAACCTGGTCGAGATTTTTGTAAGATGTGCTGAGTGATCAACTTTCACAATTTGCTCGTTCAGCGAATGTTCCTAATTAATTTGAGATTATTTAAGGGGAAGTGTTTCACAATTTTGTTATTGACTTTTTATTTTCCTTGAAAACTCATGGAGAATCTAACTTCCAACACATGTCAACATCAAGTCAAATTTCAAAAGGACATTTCAAACTTTATAGCATCACAAGGACAAGATTAGTGAGACAGTAGTGAAGGAGTATTGACACAATTCACTTGAGTGAAAGCAGGAATGCAACATATTAAAAATACTCATTTACAAGCAGATGTCCTGCATTATGAATAATCAATCAAACAAAACTTTATTTATAAAGCAACTTTCAGACAAATTCAACTGCAGTTCAAAGTGCAGAAAAAAGTGATTGATGAAAAAGTAGTTTGTAAATCATTGAGAGACCAATGCAATAAGAATGAAATAAACTAACAATCAAATAAAGACGGGTGGAAAAGTTCTAAAAGACGAGACATAAAAGCAATAAGATAATAAACATGAATACACACAAGAAAGGTTTAAAATTGTAAAATAAAAAGGACAATATAAATGTAAAAATACATGTATAATAATTCAAATAAGATTCTAAAAATGATCATGTGCTAATAAAGTAAGATAAATAAAATGATGGTGATAATAAATATATCTAAATACTAAAACACGTCAATCAAACGGTAAAATGTTCATTTAAATAGAAGTAAATAAGGTCAAGGTGAAGGTCAACTTTATTATCCCCGAGGGGCAATATGCTTAACAGCCAGCAGTGAATAGAAAAAACTGAAATGCACACAATTAACTCTAAAATACACACATCAGGGGGGTTACATGATGCTGTTGAGGAGACCTATGGAACCAGGGACAAATAAATGTTTTAATCTGTTCGTCTTGCACCTATCGGCAGAGTATATCTGCGACCAGGCGGCAGCAGCTTGTGCTGTTTGTAAAGCGGGGGGAGTGCAGTCCCCATGGCCTGTGCTTTTTTTTTTGTAGCTCTGGCTCTGAATAAGAGGGCAAGTCCATCAAAACCAGTGCTAACAAGTTTACTACACATTCTCAGCATTTGTTCAAACCTCCTTCTATTTTTCAAATCAACAAACCCAAACCAAAATAGAAGGTTAAAACAGACTTAAATAAATAATAGCCATAATATGATAAAGTATACATAAAAGACAGACTGAATAAATTAGATTTTAGACTGCGTTTAAAAATCTCTATATTCTCCGACTGTGATCTAAAGACACTTACGTGACTCCAAATAAGCAGTGAGTTTGTTACTCTTCTTTTCTCTAGTCCTTGACTGAAACAGCTTTATACACAAAGCCGTCCTGTCCATGTAAACATGATGTAAACACGGGCCGACGATAACAGAGCAAGCGGGACTCAAGCTTCTCACTCATAGACAGTCATGACTCAGAGAGATATTTACACAGGATACACTTAATTTCTGCTGTATTTATGCGTAAAATGTCGCACATTCTTCCTTTTAATACTTGAATTTAAATTCATCACCAGCAACAAGTGATTACATTATGATAAACTGCATGTGTGCAGAAAGACTACCTTTAAAATGTATTGAAGGTAGAAGAAGCAAACAGTTGCAGGTCAAGTAGAAGCACCTCCAAATGTACTTTAGTGAATACTGTTCACTACCAATAAGTGTGTTTTATGTATTCTCAGTATTATTCAGATATTCTCACACATTACTCACTTTGTTTCCCCTCTCCATCCAAACAAAGTGCGACTCTCCAATCACAGTAATCTGAAGTGCTCTGCCATGGTCACCGATGGTAACCTTCCAGCACACGCCCCCTTTGATTGTTTATTATGCTTTGTGGAGATGTGGAAATGTAAATCTCAGTTCAGGCTAATGTGGACAACATGTGCTACCTGAAGCTGTTTTAATAGCTCACAGATGTCAGGTCCAGCTAATTTTGCTGGGCCTGCTGCTGCTCGCTTAGCTGCACATACAGACACCCACAGTCTTTTTTAACACATAGGTTACAAACGTTTTTTTCTTTTCTTCCTCTTCTTGTAGGCCTATCTGTCTCTGAATGCTGTAATGTTGCTTGTTTGCATTAAGTCAAGCTGCTCAAACTCTAAAACGCTCAGTAATTCTTTCTCTCCCTGACCAATTAGGCCTGTGGTTTCAAAACACTAAAGCCTAACATCACTGACTCCTTCGTTCTTGGCCGGTTTATTTACCCGAGACATGCTTATTTAAAATACCCACTTTGAACACAAATAGGAGGGAGCAGTTTGGCTCCGTGTTAATAGCTCGTGGGACGTCGCTGCGGTCGCGTGTGTGCTGCGTGCCGTTACACAAGGCGACCAGAACGCAAACGTGTTTGCTTGTAAAGCTACAGAGGCGTGAATGCATTGACTCACTGCTGGGGAAGAGGACTGGAAAACATGGTGTTGTTATTGACGGAGTAAATGCGGCTAATAGATGTTGGCAGCAAGGGGACAAGGTGGTGAAGTGGAAGGACAGATGAAACAAATTAGGAATGGTAGATAGTAGGAGAGAATTGTAAAAGAAGCAGAACCAGCAGAAGAGAATGTTGGCAGTGATGAGAAAAAAAAGCTACGTACTGGAAGAACTTTCCATCTACTTCAGGAATGAAGAGCGGCTACTTAGATGTTACTTTGTATGCTCCAAACTTGCGTGTCAACACACAAACACACACGTACACACACAAGTTGTGACAGCACATTCAACCTCCACTCCCACGTGACATCTTGTCATAACAGTAAAAAAAAAAGCTAAACCTCCTGCCTGACATCAACATATGGTAGAGCACACCTGATAACATCCCTCCTCCTCCACATGTCACTGTAGAAACTCAGAACATTATTCATAGAACAACTTTCAGATAATTCATTTATTGGGCTGAACCCTCTCGAGTGAATTTGAATTTAATATCTGCGACTTTCACAAACCGACTTCCTCAAATGACTGCTGTCCATGAGTTTCGTGCAAACAAGTTTCAGATTTGTCTTACGACACAGATAGATCTGTTGGTGGTTTGAATGGATAAATGTGTAGTCTATTATGTGGTCTCTGAGGTGACAAGGTGATGGCCAGAAGCCAACAGGACGCAGCACAGGGCAGGCAGGCAGGGCGCTGTCTTGGGAAAGTTCTCATCTTGACTTGGAGCTACAGCGTAAAAAATCTGTGCAAACATTGGGGGTAAACTGCTAAACTCTTGCTTTTCTTTGGAGCTCCTTTCAGGCCTGTTTTGCATTTCAGAGCATCACATCTACAAAACAGTGATTAATATGGGTCAATGTTTCTGATACAAATGGTTTTCTTAAGGTGAAATATTTGTCATTTCGAACAGGCTTTGGTAATATTATTAATTTGCTTGTATTCCCTGATTATTGACCACAGCCAATTGACCAGTTCTTGGCAGAAATAGCAGACTATGTAAAGTGAGACAACATGCTCTGCGATGCATGTATTGTTTTCAGACTTGTCATCTTTTTTTTTCTAAGTTAGATTGAGGATTGTTGACTCTCACGTTTTTTCAGCAAATCTCAAACTCAGATTTTTTTCTTCCCAGCAAGCTCTACAGCTGTGCTTGTGAATTGCGGTTTTGAAATCATTTACGAAATAATGTTCTTCTTTGTGAGAAACCTTCTGATGATACAAATGGACATGCAACTGATGTATGAATGTATTTTTGTGTGTGTGTGTGAGTGCGGTGAAATTCAAGGCATATGTCCCACTGGGACAATTACAGTCTAAGCTTCATTTTTAAAGTGAAAGTTGCATCTCTTACTGCTAACATGATTGCTGAACTATGATGCTAGAGGTATAGAGCGTCTCAGTTTGCAGCATAGAGCAACTGACCAAGCGTCTGCAGGTTGGAAATGAGAACTTTTTTTAATCACAACAGTCACACTTGGGTCTGATGAGGGCCTTAAATCAAGGAACAATTATCAAAATAAAGCTTTTGCATTTTTGTATTTAATAAATGTAATCATTTTTGAATTAGAGACGAAAGTTTGAGAATTACAGCACGGAGGGCAAGAACGTACCTCAGCATATATTTGACAGAAGCATCTCATCTTTTGCCGCTTTTAGCCCTCAGTTAGGTGTAATGTGACATTCTTAGAACATTCAGCGTGATTAATAGCTGCCGCGAGTCAGTGTGTGTCTGTTCCTTTCTGATCTGAGCGTCTGGGCAGCGGGTGTCTGTTGACCTAACGTCATTCTGCTCCTCATGCTGTTTAAACAACACTTAGAAAAGACCCAGGAAACTCCTGAGGAGGATTTCGCCAATGACTATCCATCACTGACCAACTCCTGTTGGCTTATTATGTGTCTGTTTTTCCATCCCAAGATATGAGATTTTAGTTCCTAATTCTGTTATTTATAAATGACATTATCGAGTCCAAAACCTGACCTGAAATTCATCCGAGACCATCTCATCCCAAAGTTCTAGCAAGTCAACATCTCTCCTCTGACTGAATCCTAAAAACAGAGCCATCACTCTTGCCCCTTGACATATTTCCCAACAACCTGAGTATAGTTGCTGATTAAAATATGTGCATTAGCGGATCCTACCACATTGTAAGAGAGGTCGGAAAAGCGAGAGGAAACCCAATCCACTTGGGCTGAGTCGAAAAAGCCGCAGAGGAGTACCATTTCCCTCCGTAGATATGGCTTGTGCAAACAGCCCACGTTTTAACAATAACAATGGTCTCACCCAGCAGGCCAGGCTAACTAATGACAGATCCACACCTTAATGCTGAGCAGTTGTTTGGGTTTAGGCGAGGGAGGACGTGTGGGTGTGTGAGGAGTGGTTTTTGAGGGAAAGAATGGCAGTTGTCAGCGGGTGGCTCGTGCCGCTGGAAAACTCCCTCCCTCTTTCCTTCCTTCCCTGGACAGAGACGCAGCACCCACGATTGGAGCTGAGACTGAGGGAAAAGCTCTGACACAGCGAAACGTTACTCTGAGCGCCGGAGGACATCCAACCATAACGCAGCACATTTTTACAGCTTATTGAATTGTGCTGGAGACGGGATGGAGTGGTGAGGGAGGGCAGACATCTAAAATGACTTTTTTTTGTCTTCTGTAACAGTTCTACTTGTTTCTACCCAACAATGCTGTTTCCTCTTTGTATAGTGGCTGATAGGAGTTGATGTCTAGCAGTGTGCAATGATTTGGTGAGCTCATAAGGGCTTTTGGGTATCAGGTAGAGGCACAAGCTAGAAGAGATCAATCAAAAAGTGCAACATAAAAACATGTGCAAAACATAAGAATGAATAGAGTAGAAGCTGTATGGGGTAAAAAATTAATATGCAATTGCCTGATGATTCAGCTAAAACACATTTCCATGCATGCATATCTGAATTCCCAAATTCCCTTTCATCAGAGCCTCATATCCCGTTCAAACTGAATCTAATCACAAAGCAGACCTGGATGACAACGTTTACAGCCCAAATATTGAGCACAGATCAACACGTTATACACTTTGAAAAAAAAGTTACGCTTCAAACAATCCAGAACAATCTACAAGCAAACATCAAGTGATTCAAGTTTCAAATAATGTAAATGTTAAAATAGATAAAGAAGGGGCGCCGGTGGCCAAGTGGTTGGTTTGAGCACCCTATTTGCAGAGGCTGTGGCATTTTCGAGTCCCACCTATGGGGGCTTTCCCGCATGTTCCCCCCCCCCCCTCCCCTGTTTCTGGCTCAATCCACTGCCCTGTCTCTCCAATGGAGACACAAGGGGGCCAGGAATAAAAGAAACAAATATCTTTCCATCCAACACATTGCGAAATACACTTTTCACACACCCACTCGCTGACACTTCTAACTCTACTGACATCCAAACCTTATTATTTTGTAAATAAACCAGCTTCATTGAGTGTTATTTTGGTGTCTCTCCCTTTAATTGCCATGGCGTTGGAGCAGGTCATGACAAACACATACCAATCAAAGGTAACATCTTTGTTCAATCTGGCTGATTAGGTGGAACTGAAGGAGCGAGGATGTCAATAAAAGTCCACAACACTGTAAAAAGTGAAAATATGACTTAATAATTATTGTCTGATCAGATAACTGCTACTGGAAAAGTAACCAACCTGCTTCCTTTAATTTGAATGACGGCATGTTGCTATAGTCTCACTCTCCCAGTTTTGTGGGTCTTACAGAAAATGTTCACTTCCTGCACTGAAACAGAGATTGACTTCATTAAATGGTGATGATATCAGGCTGCTTTTACTGGCTCCTTCGCTGCGTCCCTCCACTGAAACCTCCACCCTGCTCTTAACCACAGCCATCCAGATAAACAGACCACTTTGAAATGGTAGGAAGTTAAGTGACATACAAATGAATCCCAAATATAGCTTCAGAATAACTAGTTAGTATTGAAAGTACAATATAGCAGAGGCTGATGGGGAAGTCATGATGTTCTACGTAAAAGCAGGGGGATGAAATCATTTCCTGCATATCTCTTGGGGTGATGCATATCAATGCAATCCATCCAAAGTGGTGGATCGGCCATTTGTCATCTTGTCTGGATCCTAAAATGTGTCTTTATTTTTAGTATATAAAGTTTAATGAGTAAGTCCAAAAGATATTGTATTTTGTATTTTATTCTGTCATCTATTTCTTCTCTCCTCTTTCATAATATTGATTCTCTAGAAACTAAAGAAGCTGTTACAGTGCAGTTATGCCATGACATCATAATAATTAAATGTTCATGCCTGTGTAGTAGGAGCAGTTGTTTAGCTCAATGTAATGCTGCTGGCTTTGAACGCAGCCTGGTAGAAGTGTGTAAACTCCTCCCCTGGTCCAGCCCACTTATTGGTGTGAGGGTATTTAAAGCACCTGTGGCATCATGGCTGCCTTCACCTTTATACCTTGGTTTTTGGTCCTACTTTAAACTAGAGAAGATGAAGAAGAAGATGGCTGCCCTTTGCCTTTATCTAGTTTACCACATAGTCCCCTCTCTGACTTTAAGGTCGCTAATGCAGTCAAAAGATTGTGTTTAAGATTGGTCTTATTGTTAAGAATGTACTTAGTTAGTATGTTGCATTTGTTTGAAGTAGTCCTGTCTGCCCGTCTACCTGGTCATAAAGGTGTCTTGGTGGCTGAGGTATGCGAGTCAATTGCAAGGTTGTTTCAATATGCTATAACATTTGAAATGGTGCTGCAAAAGATCATTTTATTTAGTTCCTTTCTACATGGAGATAGATGGCGAGATGTGAATGCTTACCTCAAGTCTACCCTGTAAATCTACTCTGATCCTGTATTTGATCATGCCTATAAACCCCTCTATTCCACCCCGGTCAGAACAGGCTGTTTCTGTGTCTGTAGCTTTAAATGTAAATGAGCTGTGTCAGACCACGCCCCTCTGGAAAGGCTTGAGTGGCTCGGGCTTTCTTACTCCATGCCCAATTGTTTACGGGAAAAATCTGAGCACATATTTTCTGAAAAGTGAAGCAGGAAAAAGACGGAGAGGATGGACTTTTCTCATAATTGGGAGGTTTGTCTACAGACTAGGGACACATGTTAGTGTTAGAAAAACATGGTCAGTGGTATGTGACCTTTAAGATGCAAACTAGCATTATGTACACTTTACGTCGCATTATAGTGACTTAATGTAGTCATGTATGTTCAATTGTAAAAACCAAAAGGAAAAGTTAACTTTGCCACCAGTCCTCATCCGTGCTATTTCACATGTTTTTCTGATTTAAATCAATATACATGTGGTGTACTGGCCACCACATACTTAAACAATGTGAATGTAGCCTTACGTCATTAGTGAGTGTGTCTTTGAATAAGCACACTGTAGAATCAGGTCTACTTTCTGTGCACTGTGTGTGAGCCTGCATAGATGTGGTACAGTGGTATCATGCTGGGTTGCTGTAAAACAAGCCAGCTGTAGTATCATGTCCATTCCTGATTGACCACATCTGGTCTCATCACCTTATGAGCTTCCACATTGTCAAAGTCTTCCTGCAGCTTCCTGATCATTTAACTCCAAACTAAGCCTCTCTGAGCAGAGTTTATCTCACAAAGCTCTGTG
Source organism: Tautogolabrus adspersus (assembly GCA_020745685.1). Lineage (NCBI taxonomy): Eukaryota > Metazoa > Chordata > Actinopteri > Labriformes > Labridae > Tautogolabrus > Tautogolabrus adspersus. The sequence continues at coordinate 5,546,558 of CM036554.1, read as the reverse complement.
TGATTGTCTCCAGAAGGTGCAGCCCCGGTCCAAATCAGATTCAGATGGAAAGCAACAAATCCATTGTCAGGAATCACTGTTTACCTCTACATTACCTTTAAAACCAACAATTGACATCTAGGTTTGATTTAAATTCATCAAAATGTGAGCTCATGCCTGGGTTGGGCTCTAAAGAGGTATTACGAGGTCAATGATGTGATCTTCAGTGTAAGAAATTACGACCTCATGCATACGTCTTTTTATTTATTGAAACCTGCTGTGAAACTAAATTCTTCTCCCCTGAAAACATCAGCTTGTGAGGTATTTGCAATGTTGCCATTTCAACTAGTGCTCACTAGCTAAATAAGAAAATATCCCCCCTCACTTCCTGCTAAAAAATGTGTCTTGAATTGGTACTCATAATTAATCCACCAAATGGTTTATTTACATCATGCAATAAGTCTTTTTGCATCGCTTTGAAGAGGAAATAAGATTGGTAGGTACTTGACTAACATGTCCATTCCATAACTCTCTACAAACACGACAACCCAGTCCAATCTGTTTAGCTTCACTTATAACTCTGAGCTGGATCACTTCCTGCTGTTTGGATAGCGCCAGATTTCTGTGCCCATACAGGCCATACCTCTATCTTTACAATGCTACGGTACCACTCTCCCCCCCTATGACTGGACTCCTGTCTGCACTGCCTTACCATGCTAGTGTTACATGCGGTGCTGGGAAATTGCTCAGTCTGATTTCCTGCCATCAAAATGTCTTAGCGGAGCCTTCACAGATCCCAACAAGGAACAGAGAACATGGGGAGGAGGTGCAGTGAGAGGTCATTCTATTATCAGCTGAACAGTTTTATCAAAGGGGACATTGAGTTGAGTTGGAGGCTTTTTTTTTTACTTTAGAGTTCTGAGCGGCTTTGCCTAAGTGGTAGGGTCGGTCGTCCCTTAACCTGAAGGGCAGGGGTTCAATCTCCAGCTCCTGCAGCTACATGTCCGAAGTGTCCCTGGGCAATACACTTAACCCTATTTTGCTCCCGCTGCTTCAGCTGCAGCGTGTGAACGTGTATGACTGCATTAGTTAATACCGATGGACACTCTGCATAGCAACCTTTGCCATGGGTGTGTGAATGGGTGTGAATTGGTAGGTGTAAAAACGCTTATACAAGCTAAAGTCAGTTTTTCTATAAATAAGGTAATTTCACATTGATTAAATATATCTGTAGAAAGAAATATGCCATTGTCAGACTGGCTGTGTGTCACCGTTGCAATAAAAAAAAAATTTTTTAGTTTAACAAACAGATTTAGTGATAACGAGCCAGTTTAGAAAAACCTCCCTCCGTTCTTTATATAACCCAGTGATCTATAGTTCTATGTTTCAAGTTTACTCATAACCAATGCAAATAACACACCCTAAAATATCTTTTTACACGTGTTTCTAGTCAAACATCAAGATTTTAGAAAGGTTCAGAGAGCTCCGCAACTAAAGGTGAATGGACCCCAGGAAGAATAGTTGTATACTGCGGTAACAACTAATGGGGAACCAATGTAAATAAATAAATAAAGAAAACTGTTGCCACATGTGAGTCTGTCAAGCCTGAGCTCACCATGCACAATGCCAGTTGTCAGCTAGGAGTGTTGAAGAGCAGACTGCTACTGGACTCTCCAGCAGTTGGAGTGATGAATCACACTTCACCACTTGGCAGTCCAATGGATAAACCGTTGTTTGGCTAGGGGAAAACAGTGCCTACTGTATAGCTTGGCAGAGTGATAACAGTCTGGGACTTTTTTACTTGGCCTCAAAGTTACGAAGAAGAATCCTCTTAATGCTACAGGATACTAAGACCTTCTGGGCCAATTGAGCACTTCTACCTTTGTGGCAACAGATTGATGAAGTCCATTTGCTGTTCCATCTTGACTGTCTCGCTAGCAAATAGTAAATTACCAAAAAAACCACTGGTCTGTAAATAGTCATCTATCAACACTTTTTAAAGGACTAAGAAGGAAGATTAGGAGCAAGGTGCCTTCATTCAACATCAATGGCTGATCTAGCAAACGATCTTGGGCTGAATTGACATACATTTGTACAGATACACTAAGAAATCTTGTAGAAAGCATTCCCAGAACAGTGGACTGTTGAAGCAGCAAAGGGAAGTTCAACACCTAATTAATACTCGTGGTTTTATGTAAGGACATCAAGCAAGCTCACAGAGGGGTAATAGTGGAATGGTAATAGTTGGTGCCTTGCTCAAGGGCACCCCGACAGTGCTCATGAAGTGAACTGGCACTTCTCCAGCTACCAGACCAGCTTCCACACTTTGGTCCGCAATGGGACTAGAAGCGGTGACCCTCTGGTTCCCAAACCCAAATCCCTACAGACTGAGCTACTGCCGCCTCTGGCTGGCATTTTTACTTCAAATCTCATAATAAAACATTGCACTATGGAATGATCTGACTTTGAGGGGAAGAATATTGAGTCACTGTGGCAGAAAACCTCAGAGTTTAGTCCTACTACCTAATACAGAAATAACTAAGGACGTACCAAGCATGTGAGAAAATGTCACATTTGTTTGTCTTTGAGATACCAGCAGCAAGTTCACACTTTAATGTCCTCGAGAAATAATTGAGCAGTAAAACACTGAATGTCCTAAGCAAACAGTAGACAATAAGAATATTTTGTGTGCCCATTTTGTCTGGACTGAAAACATTGCTTGTTGGTGCTTTAGGGATAGTTTCTTGTGTGCCAAACAGATTTTAAGCCAGTGACCACACCAGTATTTTAGGCAAAAAGGGTAAATCCATAGGGTCTCAATTAAAAAGGATAGCACTCTTTTTTTTAAGCCACCTCAATTTGTGATTTAAGGAAAAAAAGGTCTATGTATTTGTGTTAACATCAAACCATTGCCAAGTGCAGCTCTACAGCCGACTCTGTAAAACCCAGGAACCAAGCTAAGCCCTGGTTTGTTAAGCCTTCTTGAACTTGGAGCCATGAGCTTAGCTGCTCATCGCACCACTGAGGCTCATAATTAAAAATCTCCAGTTACTTCCTTTTTTACCTCTGCTGACCCCGGCCTTGTTCCTCGGCTGTATACCAGGGCCAGAGTGACGCCTCTGGGGAGCCATGGGAGGAACTTGGCCTGGCCTGGACGGAGACCGGACGACGTTGGTAAGTAATGGGGATGTTGACTCAAGAGTGACGAGGGTGGGCAGACGTGACCGCTGAAGATAGGCGTGCCAGGTAAACAGTGTGCAATCATGATGCCAAACTAGCCTTGCTTACGATGCCAGTGTGTATAGGCTGCTGATGTTGTGTGGAAGACAATTAGAACGAAGAGGCAGAGAAAAACAAAGACGGAATGAGAAGACTGGGGTTTAGTAGACAGAGACAGGCTGAGAGCGATCAAATTTCTGTCTCTTGGGTAGTTATTAAAGTGGCGTCGTACACCAAGGAATGCAGGAATGTCAGCTGACGTCTTTCTCATCAGGTAGCAGGGCAGTTAGGGGAGGAGAAAGTTTCTTCTAGTTTCAGGAAGAAACTGATACTGCAGGGCCACCTGAGTATTAAAATATTGCAACTCTGGGGAAAGACAGGAAGACACTCTCAGGAAGAATGAAGCAGAACAACAGCAAGCTAGCAATAAAGGAGAAGAAAAAACAATTTCAAATTTAACTTTGAAATCCTTCACAGTAAATGCATCCAAGCTGAAGGCAACACTGTTCCCCTGTCACTGAGACCCCCTCCTCGAGCAGCAGCCCACTGTGGTGAGTGAGCGGTAGAGTAGCAGAGGTGCCATATGTACAGTAAGCACTCTGTCTATCTCATAGGCCCTTTCAGCCGTGTGGTTTGGCAGGTAGATCGGCGATGTAGGTGGCTGTGAGTGAAGATATGGAGACCTATGTGTGCCCAGCTTAAGTATTTAATTTACCGCTGCCATTAGGACACACTGAGTCTGTGTGCAAAGAGGGCAAAGGTGTTGGCTAATCCCTCACCTTAAGCCTGCACTTGGCATTGTGCAGCCTATTAGTCATGCAACTTTATGTGTAAGATTCTAAAAACGAAGTACACCCATAAGCTTCTGCAAACAGCGCCAAATGTGCCCGCTATCAGCTTTCCACATGAGCAGTGATTGGGAACGTCTATTCCTGTAACAGTGGTTCCGCTCACATACATACCATACAGACGTATTCCCCAGCGTCCACCAACCTTATATCAGCACTGTTTCATATCAAAGAGCTTTATTTTGGCAATCACACATATTTGCTTGGTATTAGCACATTTTAATAAACTCATTTGGTTCTGTACATAGTGTTAATGCAAAGGAAAAACACAAGTTAAAACCTCTTGACGTCTGTCTGGGTAATATGGGCTTATAGGAAGCTTAGATAACTTCCCAAAAGACAACACAGAGCCATGCAGGGTTTCATAGCACAAATGCCTTTTGTGGGGGCACACAGAGAGAGCTCTCTTGATGTGTTAGAGTAGAGAAAATAACCCTATTCCCAAAAAGAGGTAACGATGTAGCTATTGTGGAAGTACCAATGTCCACTGTTTGCTTGCTAAGTAAACAATGTCTGCAAAAAGATAGTTCTTTTCTTCATTTTTGTTTAAGGACATGGTCGTCATCATTTTTAAACATACTTCTCAAGAGTTTGTTTTTTTGGGCGCTCAAGAGGATACTTTTTTTTTTCAAATAGATTATTGCTGGCTCCAGACATTGCAGACCCAAGTGGCAACCTCCGTGTTTTTCACATTAGTTTTAATTTGAATTTTCATTTCAACCAATTTGCAATCACGATGTAACGCAAAAAAAAGGGGCAAAGAGGAACTTTTTTCTGATTGACCTTTTCTGTTTTGAGTATTCATGTGACTAATAGCCTTATTCAAATAATTATTCTTAACTTTTTTTTTACTTTAATTCTTACTTTAAAGTTAAACAAAGTCCCTGGATAAAGACGTTGTATTTACTTTCATCACTTAACTTTTTATTTTATTTTAAAGGTCACATATTATCCTCCTTTTCATCCAGTTTAAATAAATCTCAGAGCTCCCCAAAAACCTGTTCCTGTATTTTATCATGCGCATAAACCCCTCTATTTCAGCCCTGCTCAGAACAGGCTGTTTCTGTGTCTGTAGCTTTAAATGTAAATGAGCTGTGTCTGACCACGCCCCTCTCTGGAAGGGCTTGGGTGGCTCGGGCTTTCTCGCTCCATGCCAATTGTTTACAGTAAGAAGGCAGACTCAGAGGGCAGAACAAACAAACAAACTTAGCTGTGGGAGTGTCACCCACCTGGGGGAGGGGTTACTGCCCTTTGTGATGTCATGAAGGGAAAATCTCAAGTGGCCTGTTAAAGCACACGTTTTCTGAAAAGAGGAGCAGGCAAAAGACGGAGAGGATGGACTTTTCTCATAACTGGGGGGGTTTGTAGACAGACAAGGGACACATATCAGTGTCTTTTGCATAATATGTGACCTTTAAAGGTTTATTTTTGGGCTTTTTATGCCTTTATTTTATAAATAGGACAGCGAATAAAGTCAGAAATCAGGGAGAGATGGCATGTGGATCAACATGGGGGAAAGGAGGCACAGTTCGGATTCGAGCCCGGGCCACCAGCTTAGAGGGCTACTGTACAACCTCCTTACATGGGGTGCACGCACTAACCGCAGCCCTACCAGTGCCCCATTTTGGGGCTTTTTATGCTTTTATTTTGGAGATAGGACAGTGGTAAGGGCCAGAAATTGGGGCTAGAGAGAGTGGGAAATGGCATGTGGAAAGGAGCCACAGGTCAGACCTGGGCCTGAGCCATGTGCACTAATCACTACGCCACAGATGCATTGACTTTCTTTCCTCTGTAAAGCAGCTCTATGCAGTTTACCATAAACACAGTCCAGGTATAAGACAAAACACTTATGTAGAATTGAAGTATGAAGAGAAGCCGGTGCAGTGGCTGGATTAGTCTTTTTTTACATAAAGATATTTTTCTATTTATTTCCAGTGTTTACCCATTTTTCTTCTGAAAATAAAGTATGAAACCTATAAACCCGGCGGTTAGGTAGCAGAGCCCTGATATTGCTTCAGACCCTTGTGCGGCTTGTCCTCCTCTTCTGCCTGTGTACACTGAAGCCGTGCCAGAGCGCTGCTGCGCTGCACTGCGATGTGCTGTTCTATTCTGTGCTGTCCTGTACTGCGTTTGCCGGCTCCTCACTAGGTGCCAAGTGATTTTTATCACTGCGAAAACAGTCTCCTTCCAATCTCGGCCCTCTTAGGAGCCTATGAATACACTTTACACTCACACGAAGGAAAACAGGTAACTCGAGACCAGGCTTGGGGTAAGAGCTGAGCCTGCAGGTAAAAGGACTGCAGTGTGTCAGAGTTTGTGCAATGTGGTATCCCAGTCAGTGTGTGTTGGATTTGTTCACTCTCATGGATACCTTTTATGAGTGAAGGTGTGTCTGCACAGTGTATATGCTTCAGATTTAATGATGCACATACAGTAAGCTCTGACTTTTTGGCACATAAGCTGCAAAAAGACTTAATCTCTGGGCTAAAGTAGAGTTAGGAATGACTTGCATACTTAAAAAAAAAATACTTTTATTTTAACCAATATTTATTTAGGAAGAGTCAACGGGGTTAAATTTGACCTTTTTTAACTGATGTCATGTGTCACTTTCTTATACTGACATATAGAAGATGCTGAAATGCAACCAAAGCTTTCAACCGTCAACCAAACATTAGCAATCACGTGCAAAACATTTCTCTCAAAGACAACATGAGTTGCTTAAGAAGGGGAGGACATTGCTTCATTTTCCAACATTATCCTTAAACAAGTTCAATGAGATATGCATGACTTTAACTTAATGCTGTTTTGCCAAAATGTCATCAAACAGACTGGAAAAATATAGACGTACAGGAAAGGCTGACTGATGTTTACATTAGACAAAGCTAGGGACTGTCTCAAAAGTATCAGCTGTGCATTCATCTGGACCTCATCGTCCTGGCGGCTGTGGCTTGGTGGTAGAGTCGGTCGTCTCTCAACCTGGATGTCAGGGATTCCATCCCCAGCTCCTACAGCCACATGACAATGTGTACTTGGGCAAGACACTTAATACCAAATTGCTCCCTGCTGGCTGCTTTAATGACGGCATGTAAATGTGTATGAATGGGATTGTTAATACTGATACTCTACATAGCAGCCTCTTCCATCCGTGTAAATGGGTTTTAATGTGTAGGTGTGACCTGCGGTGTAAAAGTGCATTGAGTAGTCAGAAGACTAGATTAGACTAAATGCTGAACGCTCGTGCTGTATTTCCACTTTCACTCCAACCTGGAAGATTTACTGGTACTCCACTTTTAAGACGAGATCAAGCATTATTATTTCCCTCATTAAGGTATCGTGGAACTATCATTCAGGGGCGTGTCCAGACTTTTTAAACTGGGGTGGCCTACCTGGGGCACTGACTTATGCAGGGGTGGCATGACGTTTGTGGGCACAAGCACACAAATTATTATTTTTTTTTTTTACCTTTTCCATCCCCACTTATGATATGTAAGAAACACAATTTGGCAACATATAAATCTTCTTAGTTTGATTCTTTAGGGACTTAAGAACAAAGATGTACGTACACCGAAAGTCAAAATTTTGAATACTTACAAAATTGCATGCAAACTCTTTTACGCTGTCTTACTTTCAAAAATAATGTATTGGTAATTACGTAGCACAGTGTGCACAAGTTTTTCTTGGACATTTTTATTGAAAGAGTGAAAGTATTTATTTACAACTGAAAGTACTAACTTTAGCCTCTTTAAAACAGCCAGAATAGTAGCTCTGTTCTTAAGTCCTGTCTTTGATTCGACAAATAGCCAATCATAGATTTGGAATTTGGTGTGGCAGCTGGAGTGGCCAATCAGATTTCAAGGGGGGCCCATGCCATTCCTGGACACCCATTTAGACACGCCCCTGCTATCATTATATAAATGTTGTAATCTATATTTACAAAGTTTTTATTTAATGCATGTAGATAAGTACACTTTACATGCATGACGCAGCTGAGCAGAAAAGAGATCATATTTAGCTGCTGAGACATTTTAACATTTTCACTTTAAATCATCCGTTTTTTCTTTTACAAATACGGACATGGCTGTCAGTGTTTTCGACAAAAACATTTGGATAGCAGCTATGCCTTCCAAACTTCAAAATCATCCATAAATCTGTATGAAGGACTTCATCACTGTTATTTTCTGGGGTGAAATCTAAGTTTGTTTTGATCTCAAAAGCTGGATAAGAGACCTTGAGAAGAAAGCTACTTCTGAAACATGGACAATTTGTTTCCTTGAACATCTATCTGGAGAAGAAGAAAGAAAAGGCTGAAGCTTCTGACCTCCACAAGGCTTCTCCTCATCAGCTTCTGTTTTTTAAATTTCAGATTTTCTTTTTTTTGACACTCATATGTAGTTTAATCCTGAGTCATCGCTCCCTCACTCAATCCTCCCCTCCTTCTTTCACCAAGGCTATTTATTCTAGATCTGCAGTCAAATGAAAATAAAGGTTGCTTCACATTCATAATATTTGGAGTGGAGTGCAATTTATTTTCCTTTTATTAAATGCTGATTAATATGCAGTGTTTGGGAGACTAATACTGCGGCTTTCATTTCCCCAGCATCCTGTGCTGAGCTGGCTCTGTCTCAGAGGGGGAACCGGCTGCAAACAGGCTGCAGATATGGACGCCTGGTTCGAATTAAAAGAAAGAAACTCCTTCTGACCGTTACTCTCTTCCTGTCTTTTCTTCTGTCAGGTTTTTTTATCCTGAGCTTGTAATTGTCAGGATGAGGTGTGTTTGGTGGTCGGAGTGAATGTGGAGGATGAGAATGTCAGGACGCTAATGGCTCCAGTAAAATTACTTCTTCGATTAGTTAAAATGTAATTTTTGAAATTAACAATTAGCATGTATCGTTGCATTCACTGTGAATTAGTGCTCCAGCAAAGTTTCAGCCCAAAACTTCCTGCTGCAAGAGTAAATGAGCAGAATGTTGAACTTAGACACGTATGAGTAATTGAAGTTTTCTTCCCAAGGAACCATAATTGATTAGTTTCTGGGGAAAGCCAAATGGCTGCAACTATTGGTTTCTCATCTAAACCATATTCATCAAGGAGAGTAAAACCACACGTGGCGCCTGGTTGCTCAGTTGGTACATCACATGCTCAGTCAGGGTCTAATAAAGACTTAACTTTATTTTAAAGATGTACAATGCGCAGCTCTGACCTCTATTTTCATATTGGTCCTACATTAAGCTGCTTTAACAGCCTTTTAAGTATCGCTTAAATTACTAGCTTATATGAAAGATGTTGCCTTAAGTGCCATTAGCGTGCCAACACAACAATGCAGCTCGAGACGAGGACTATTTTGTCCGCCGGTTGCGCTTAGTGCTTAATTATGGTGCATTCTAATTTGATATCTCCTTTGTGTACACACAAGGGGAGAGGGGTTGGAGGTGTGCCGCTGCAGGAGAGTGGAGGCTTCAGATTAGCGGAGGTGTCTCGAAACAGCAGTTTGTTTTGGTTTCATGCTGGTGCTCAAGGGCGACATCTACTGGATCAAAAAGTCACAAATTCTTCCTTTAAAAAGGTAATGTGACAAAAATGTGTTTACAACTTATTTCTGCTGTCCAGAGTTGCAAGTCTTTGAGGTTATAAGTCAACCTTTATAGTAATTCCACAACTTGAATTGAGACCTCATCCACATGTTTTTACCCTCTTCTGTAGTTTGAAATACAACTCACTTAAAATGTCCCTTTTTTTAAACAGGGCTCATTTAAAAATAAATGTCTGATCTCAAATCGCCACACACAGGAGATCTACACAGGAGATCTGACATCCTTTAGCATCTGACAAAAAGCAGTAGGCTACTGTATGTTTTAGACTCGTGAACATGCAAGGACAAGAACACAGAAGTACAAAAAAACAACATTAATATCCCATTGTATACATTAGCATGCAATGGACATCTCCGAAATCAGGACCTGGCAGGGGAGAATGACTCACAGCGGGTGCGTAAGCAACCAAGGTCGGCCTGTCACGTGAAAGGCTGTCCTGGAACAACTCTGTAAGCGTATAACTGGATGTTTAAACGGGCCTCTGAGAGATGCCCTCTCATTTCCTGCTGGAAAAGCTGATCAATCACAGCTCTCATCCCCTTGGAGTCGGAGAGAAATGGAGATGTAGGTGGACTTGTTGGGGAGAGAGAGGTGAGTTGAGTGGAGAAATTACAAGATTCTGAGGTCATGTCTTTAATGATGTGTTTTATTAAGTAGTGCGTGCCCGAAGCATTAAGACAAAGGAAGAACATTGATAAAAATAGACTCTGCTTTAAAACATGACAATGCAATCCATATTCAGGGCCCTTTGATGTCATGTTTGAGAGTCACATGAATCTGTAATTGCTCAATCAAAAATGCACTGAATAGAGCACTGACTGCTTAAATTGGATTTAAAAAAAAATCACCTATACGTTTTTTAATTGGGTACAAAGGCGAAAAAAAAGCAATGTACTCCCAATGACAACTTTGAAAATACAGAGAAACACATATATATCCTCCCTGTAGGACGGATATGTTCTAACATGGAAAGATCAAGGAAAAGGAAGGAAGGGAGGGAAAAGAAGGATTGGACCTGAATAGACGCTGGCTCTTAATCCAGAGCACTCGCTCCTTTCCCTCCACAATTTGTCTCTGTGAGTGTTTTACAAGAGCTAGATGAATTGCAGGAGCTAACATCCATCTATCAATGCAAAAAGAGGAATGTTCTGCTCTTAGTGGTCCTCCCTTCTCTCCCGTCCCTCCACCCCCCTGCCCGGCAGTTAAAACAACACATTGTGCCAGCGGCTCTTGATTTCCACTGCTTCAACACCATGTCGTTTTTCAAGCGAGCTCTATCAGAAGCGTTTAGGCTGAAAGCAGAGCAGACCTCGGTAGCCAAATCGCCCCTGCCTTCTCTGACTCAGAACATACTCAGCTTCAATTTGTCCAGACATGGGCCAGTGTGCGTGCGTGTGTGTTTGTGTGTGTGTTAGTGCACGTGTGTGGGTGTATTCTGATATGCGTGTCATGTGTAGATGAAGCTCTGCAGACAAACTTTTTTCAGACTTTTTTCATGCTGCATTGTTGTGCCATTCAACAGAATTGATATCTGGTGTTCCACTCTCTTAATTGATGTATCAAATAATGAATAGATTATATCAGTGAGGTAGTTCAACAAAATCAGTACATTGATTCCCATGTGGCCGTCTTATAAGTGGTTAAAACTGAAGAAAAAAAACTCCAGCCATGCTGTCATCAATGGGTATTTTTTTTTGCTTAATGTTCATTCATAAACTACAAAGAATAATTTGAACATCAAGAACCACTTTGTGACTTTCTGCTCAACAAGTATGGTTAAACAAAACTTCCCAACTAGCCAGCATCATCCGTTTTTACAAAGAATAAGGTTCAAAGTTGAATCTCATTACAGTATTTAAATCAAAAACACGGTGTGGATGACTTTCAATGATTCATGTGTCAGTATAAGACTTTAACTTCTTCATGCTTCTGTATTGTGATATTTTGTAATACCCATGTTGCTAAATGTTATTTCAGTAAAGATTTTTTTTTGATCTTACATTTGTTATGTATATCATTCAAAATAATGACTTTGTAGGACTTTTCTCTCCACAATAACTTTCTTCTCCTATAGAAAGATTAGCAGAAAACTGGTTAATTTAACAATAAACCATCTTTGGAAATGTTTACGATATTTTTGAAGCCTTTTTGCCTTCATGGGATAGGACAGCTGAAGAGGGACAGGAATGCTAGGGAGGAGAGAGTGGGGGATGACATGCAGCGAAGGGCTGAGGTTGGATAAGAACCAAGCGACAACCTCAGAGGTTGAAAAATGAAGCCAATAAATCCTGCAGTTTGTCGAGTGTCCGCTTGAGGCTGGCTCCAAGAGCCCTAAGTCAACTCAAGTAACTGCTCTATTTTGATTTTATGAACGATACGTGTTGGCCATAGTTATGCGCGAAGCCGACATGATTGTACAGTAAGGTGGGCGCTTAAAACCCGCCTTAGATCCAGCTCTCAGCCTCTTGTTAGGTTGACTGAAAGTTAGGCTGAGACAGCATTTCCAGCATGGCGGCTGCTGCCGATGAGCCTCCAGAGCCCCCTGCTGTAATAGATGGCTTTTCACCCGTTAATATTTACAGTCCATGATTGGCATGGCCACTGTGATGAGGACTATAGCCTAAAAACATGGGGCGTGTGACATAACCGCTAGGCTGTCGGTGCCCCAAAATACATATATTTTAAATAAGAAATATACAATAGAAAACACAAGTTTCTGAAATCTACTGCAGATACCAGGGCATCGCAAACCTCACTCTGTCACTCTGGTTATTGGATTGTTCCTTTTCAGCTTTAGTCCAGACTCCTGAATGGATATCCATTCATTTCTTTTCAGGACATCTGTAGCCCCCAGAGGATGAGTCGTTACACAATCATTAAGATCCATTAAGGTGAGGGTGAAATGTCTTGATAACTGATTTTGGAGACCTATCCAAGAAGTGATATTTCCCTCTGCTGTATGCTTCTCATATAGTCGTGTTAAGTTTGCTTTAATCAATCAATCAATCAATCAATCAATCATTATTTGTATAGCACCAATTCATAACAAGTGTTATCTCGAGATGCTTTACCAAAAAAAGCATATGGGATAATATGCAGGAAGGATTTCTCCTTTGTATTCCTCGCGTTCCTGTTGTCCAAACTTCCTTTCCGCTGAGGTGGAGGTCGGAGCAGGCCGTGCATGAATGAGGACGGTTGTGGGGACGACACAGTCCGATGGTCCGATAGTACCACCTTCATTCAATGATAAAATAAGACACTCAAAAGGAGCTAAACTCAGTGATATAGAGGAGAGACTGTAAGTCTGCTGGTGGTGGTGGTCATGGGCAATGGATTGATCTAATGATGGATGACTTTCAAACAAAAAAAAAAACCTTAAGATCTGAGCCAGTGTCTTTAACAAAATTACCACTAAGTCATTATTTTTGCCCACATGATGTTTTTCCAAACTCCGGGTCAAACCCTGACCAGAATGTTTGACCAGAATGATGTTTATTACATGCTACCTTGTGCCTCTTTTTCAGGCACCAAGACTATGTGTCGGTTATTTCTCAATGTTTATACAAACCTGTTGAACTTAGTGATAAGCAGCCACAGAGATTCAAAGGCTGAAATGTTTCTAGCTGTCCAATGTTTTATCTAAAAGGCCAAACTTATATGCAAAACTCCACAGCACAACCTGGCTGGACTCACTGCAACACTAAAGGCAACCAATCCCTCGTTCACTTGCCAGAAAAGACGAAATAATTGCCCTGCAAAAAAAATACAAATAAAAAAAAAAGTCAATGAAATGGATCCCCATTATAGCTTCATGTATTATAGCAGACTTTAGTTTTATGAGCTTTTAACACGTTTCCCAGGGGTTGCAATAATTTCTGTGGTTTATTTTCGGAACGTTTACTTTTTCTGTTCCTTAAACGATCGCTATGGGGCTTATGGTTCTCCAGCCTGCTTTTGCTCCATTTCAATCCAGTTTCACACTCCTTCTTTGGGCCACTTCACTGTTGTTGGATCGTCTGTTGGTAGAGCCAACGTCAATCCTCAAATTTCCACAATCCCTATTCCAAGTCACCTCCTAAGGTTATTGCTGCTTGATTGACACTTAATATTTAAAAAGAATAATACAAAGCTGGTAGAGGTATGGTAACACAGGGCAACTTTTCACAAAACCAAGAGACAAAAACAAAACATAGACACCATGGAGGTTTCTTGGCTGTCAGTATGTCTGTCAGTGAATACCTTGTCAGCCACAACATCTTGTACCTGAGTGTTGTGTTCTGGCAACCAAACAGAATTCCCCAGTCTCTGAGTCTGGCTGTCATTTCACAAAGCCTTAAGATTACTAGAAATCACATCCATATGTGGAAAAACAAATGAAAGAGAGTGAGAGAGTAGATGGTGTAAAACATGACTTCCACTCTAAGCTGTACCCACCAGAGCTGCTATGAAGTGTTTTTCTTTTGACTGGGCCGATAAATATGCCCAGGGAGGACATCACTGTCACACTTTGCCATTCTTACTCCATTCCAATATTCCTGCAATCCAACTTTTAACCACTTAACGTCTCATTTTCACACTGTCACACACCCCTTTCAGTCTGCATGTTTTCTACATTCTCCAGCGCCTTCCGTCCCTCCATCCTCTGCACACTGCGTCATGTCGGCATTGTGTGAGTCTGCAGCAGTTTGTCTGACAGCCAAAGTGTAACGCTACACCTCTGACCTGGGAGAGTCTGCAGTCTGTAGTTTCAGTTAGAGAAACATATCTAGAAGCTGAGCTTCTCGGAAAGCAAATGGGTTCCATGGCGAAAACTAAAAGAAGAAACTATCGTCAGCATAGTTAAGCTTAGCTACAATATATAGTCTGGCACCTGAATTAAATTCAATTGTAGTCTTTTGGGGAAAATGTACAGACAAACTGTCTCCCAGGTGTTTCTATGCAATGATCTATAAGTTTTAGTGTACCTTTACACTTAACTGTGGATCTCTGTGGTTCTATGTCTCTGCACGTGCTGCTGTGCCTGCTCTCATGCATGTCTACCCACCGGATACTTTGCTAATACGGCCTGCTTCCCTGTTGCTGGACAACATCCCCTGTTAGATGCTTATTTATATATTTATTTCTTAACTTGCTACTTATTACACAACATACAGTATATCTGAATGTCCTGTATAGTTTTTTGTTGGGCAGTTAATGGGCGTACTGTATTTTTATTTTTATTTTATTTGCACAGATATGCATGCTCTTCTGCTTGTCTTTTTACTGCTGCGACTTGAATTTCCCCACTGGGGATCAATAAAGGATGATCTTATCTTAGCTGCTACACCATATTGTTTCCCTGTGTTGAACTTTAGTGTGCGTGTGTGTCTCTGTGTGTGTGTGTGTGCGTGCGTGTGTGTGTTAGTTCAGCTCCACACTCTTCTGTTTCTGGGTTCAGTCAGCTCAGCTCGAGCCCCTGGATGATTACAGAGACTCTCAACGGCTTGTCTTGAAAAAAAAAAGGACATCAAGACCGACCTGGGCCGGCCTGAGAGGAGGGGGGTCCTGGCCTAACCCAGCCTGGGGCCATGAGACGAGTCGGCCAGGCCCGTACAGAGAGTCTAAACTCTATTCACAAGATGGATTAATGTGCCTGTTCCCAAAAAATCACAAAAGGACTGCAGCCAGAAAGCAACGTTAATATTACACCCACACACAGGTTCATGATGATGGTATGTTTACCTTAGCTTACCTTCTTACATAAGAATCAGCAAGCTGGACTCCCTATTCTGTGGTTTGTCCCAGCTGCTTTTCTGCCACTTATTGACTAATCTCTGGCGGGATTGTGGATTAATTTAGCCCATAAATCAAGACTTTTTTTAGTTTTGTTCCAAGGATCCATTACTTAGACTAACATTACTGGCAGAGACAAAACGTTACTAAAATGAAAGACGCCGCTTTTTAGTTTAAGTCAAGTGCTGCTGTTTTACCAATCGTAAAATACAATCTGTGATTTTCCAGATGTTTTGGGGTGGTTGAACAGGTAATAAGACTGCAGGGTAGTTATTGGGTTCATTTTAAATGTTTGCTGTAATGTGTTAAACAGTAATGACATTTTTAGTCATTGTTTAGTTTAAATGATTTTTCATCCATGAATTAATCAACTACATATTATGCATTGTCATGCTTTTAGTTGCCATAAATTAACACTGTAACTAGTTGATCTAAATAACGGTAACATCAACATTTTTCCTTTTTTTTAACCTCCTGTCATCCTTTATTTATGCCTTGTATCCAAGGTCACCCATAAACTGGCAATAAGGGGAAAGCTTTCTGGGGCCCAATTGCATGGGGAGGGCCCATGGAGGCTAGCACAAACATGGTCCATCCTCATTTTAAGCAACAACGAGCACATTTTATTTTACACCTAAATACTCACCATCACCTCTTAAAGCAACAAATCTACCCTGTTTCTAAATGTAAACCCCCTCTTCTTAAAAGTATACAAGCCTTTTTTTTTGTAATGTTACCGACGTAAGTGGGCCCAGTGGGAGCTAATGTTAGCCAGGAGGCTAGCGCTAACACTACTGATCGAATGTGCATACTTTGATCTATTATGTCCTGGGAGGGCCCAATCACTGGGCCTTTCAGGGGCCCAGCCATTTCAACAAGCGGGCCTGCTTGTACCACTGTATTTTACCATGCTGACTGTGGTTGCATAACTTTAGGTCATTTCTATCTCAAGAGTTTTAAACACCTCATTCAAGTATTACTGTCTTGCTAACTTGGTTTAAAGGATTCCGTGCAAAGTGCTGCACGCTTTTAAAAACTTGATTTATTCTTTTAAAAAGCAAAATGGTCAAAAAAGTTAACAAAACATGAACCATATTCATACTTTTGACCTCCAGGCCAGTCAAGAGCTTCTACTTTGGATGATTCTGTTCCCCTTGGGGAAAATGACTCAGCATTTTGCACGCTATACTCCCTCCCTGAGTGTTTGTCCCTGTCCAATGGCCAATTTCTCCTTTAAATAAATACAACTTTTTTTTCTGTGCTATTCTAAGAGACAAACCAAGGTGGCTTTATCTGAATCTGGAAGGACAGGATGTGCTGTGCTGATTCTAATGTATGTGGAGGTGTGGGTTTGTTAGTGTGCGTGAGTGTGTCTACAGGATCTGTGTTCTCAGCACTGCCCCCTGCAGAGAACTCTGGCTGAGGCCTACTGCTTCCCTGCCAATCACATTTCTCTCATCCTAAGCCAGATGGAGACTTGAGCCAATCAGAGTCAAACTTCATTTCCTGAGAGGAAATGTTGTCGGTATAGGGGCACTTCTTGGTATCTACTAGCTGCTAGTTAGGGTGAGGTAAGGAGTGAATTAGGTAGCTATAAAAACAAAATTGACCTTATTTTTGCTTGTGTATTCGCTGTAGAGTTGTATGTATTTTAAAGGCCAATGGGCATTGCAGATAGTTTAGGCTATACATGCTGTATAGGGGCATCAGTTTACTTTCTTCATACTCATCCCTGTACAAATAAACATTCAGTAAATAAATCACTTTTAAGGTGCGGTAGAAACATTTTGCTGTCGTGAGTAGGAGTGCGGGGGGGTGTAGGAAGTTCAGCCGAGTTTACTGATAAATGAATAAACCTGTATTGTAAGACATGTTTTTGGTAAAAATTAAAGGAAACAGTGGAGTAAAGCAGGATGATACACATCTGTTCTGTTCTGCTATGCACTGTAGACTAGTGACCTATATGATATACTTAAGCCTTAAAAAAGGAAAACAAAGAGGGTTATGGATGGATTCCCAAGGAAACTAGGTCACAGGTTTCCTTGCTCATCAGGAGCTATTGACTGCACCTGTGATGTTGTCCCTCACCTGGTGGCTGATGACAATCAGCTGGGCTGGGAGGCTATGTAGGGAGGTGGAAGTTTCTTTGCTCAGTTGGTGGTGTGTCCCAGAGAGTGGAGAGTTTCTGTGCGATTTGGCCTTTCGTACACGTGTAAACAACGTTATAGGTCACTGAAAACGCAACTTTTGCAAAACTCCTTCCAGGGTGAAGATTTTCAGAAGCTCTGTTTACATTGTTTATGTGTAGATGGGGAAAACAGAGTTTTGGGCTTGTAACGTCACACTGTGCGCTGGTTTCTCCTCTGTTTACATGAGATAAGTGCAATGGCAGACGTAACTTAACTAGTGCTGCTGTAAACGTTGCTTACTGAACTTTTTACATGCTTACACATACAGTACTTTCACAGTTGCTCTCCCACCAGCAGAGCTGAGTATGTGGGTTGCACCCATGAAAAACTTGCCAAATCTTTGCTGCCAATGTCAAACAGCTTATTCTGCTGTTGACTCTTGTTTGGTGTACACAGTGAGATTACATTTTGTGCCTCTAGGACCGTGATGCTTCATCAGACAAAAAAAAAGAGGTAGAAATACGAGATTAAAAACAATGACAAGAAGACGGCTATAAAAAAGTTAAATTAGGAAAAAGTGACAGTTTTATTGGCTATCCTTTCAAAATAAAGTTAGAAAGATATTCACACAAACTGTTGATTTTATTCACAACTTATATTTGTTGTATAGGTCATGCTGCTTCTATTGAGAAGGCCATACTGAATTTCGTTGTAGACTAATGTAATAGTGAAAGGTCCTCATCATTAGCCAATCATATTGCTGCTGCCTTTTTTTAAATATGGCTTTCTCTTCCACTAGTTCATTCATGCCATCGTTATAAGCAACCTTCCACCTCCCCATCACCACCAAGCCTTCGCAGTTTATTTACCTTCTTCATCCCATCAGCCTCAGATCACAGCATCAGCCACCATTCGGTCAACCCCAGTCTTCTCTGACTATCATTCAATATCACATATGTAAAATTCCTTATTTACTTACTTGTCTCTCTTGATTGAACTACAATGCCCTCTTTCAATCCACTTTGTCTCTCTTCTCTGTCATCTATTTACATTAAAGTAACAGCAGATTAGATCTGTTACACACTCGTGGACACAAATGTTTAAATGACAGGATACACCAGCAGGCACACAGGCAGGCAGTTACACTCCTGGACACAGCAGATATGCCACACTTAGCATGAGTTGCCTTGCCAAGAAGTAATAGTTTCCATATTAAACAATGTATTACTTAGTAATTACTCTCTGTTTCTCTGTCGCTCTTTCCTTGGCTGGCTGTCTTTCCCTCATTATCACCTCCTTTACTCGCCATTGTACGTTTCACCCAACATTGACTTGTTCAATGATTTAATATAATCTACATCAATAAAGTAGGAATGATATCTTTTGATATGTTCTAATAAAGTCCCTAGCAGGTCTTTCTTCCAACTCTGCCATGTGTCAAGGCAAGTGTTTTTCTCACTACCAAAGCCTTTGCGAGCTTTTTTGTCAAAAATAACCACTTTACCGTACATTAGGGCACATTTCAGAAAGACCAGACATTCAGCAAGGTTATACTGAATGGGCAATTTCGTATTGAGAGTGCTCCTACATTAGTATAGGTTTTTAGGGTTTGGCGTGCGTTTATTTTTCCTCTCCTGCGGTGAGGAGCATGTGTTATGGAGCAGCTCCCCCGGCCCATTTGTGTGGTTCTGTTTCTGTCCCATAAATAAAAGGGGGAAATACAGACCGAAACAGGCTCAGCTTTGGTACCAGATGTCTAGAGGTTTTTTTTTTTTTTAGTTCGTCATTTCTTGTCTGAAAAAAGTAGCAAAAAATAACAGGTGAAGGAAGAAAGAATTCAAATGAGTTCCACTCCAGAAACTTCTTGACTCGAATGCAGAAGTCAGGTTCTGGTTTGTGGGTCGTCATCTGGAGTATTCCCCAAAACCATGTGGTGGAACAATAACTGAAATTAAGCCCCACCCCCCATCAACAAGTTGCCAAAGCAGGTGTCTGGTCTCTGGTTTCATGGATTTTTGAGTCTTTCACACATGTCACATTTTCTGGTTGATTGAGTTCGGTCGAGGATTAAATACCGGGACCGAGTGCTAGATTAAATTCTGGGACTCGGCCTGGGGTCGCGGTTGCGGCTTGAGCTCTGGAAGGAGATGAAGTCTGGGTATGTTTTACTCTTAAGAACTTCTAGACCTCTGTTTGTAATTTCACACATTAAGGTCAGAATGGGTAGATAAGTGAAGGAGAGCAGTAGGAAAAGAGGAATGGAGTCTAGTCAGCAGTTCTGCATGAAGAACCTTGAGAGGGCCGCAGAGAGAGAAGAGGAAGACAAATTATATGTACATGATTCAGCAGAAAAGCAAAAATTGGATGGGTGATGGATAGGATGGTGAAGAGAAAGGGGGAGAAGGTGTGAGTCAGCGACCACATGGAGAAAAAGAGCAAGAAAGTGATGAAGTAGCTTGAGGAAACTGGTTGTAACCATTTTATTCGGGAATAGCCTGGTCTGTAACCGCTGGTAACATTTACCAATGTTCATGACTAGTATCTTAAAGCTCCGCTAATCAATGCATCATAATAAAGGAAAATCACAGTGCCACAATCAGTGGTAGAGTCTGTCGTCTCTCAACTGGTCGAAGGTCAGAGGTTCGATACCCAGCTCCTGCAGTCACCTGTTGAAATGTTCTTGGGCAAGACACTTCACCCCAAATTGTTCCCGCTGCTGCTTCAGCGGCGTGTAAATGTGTATTTGTTAATACTGATGGACATTTTACATACCAGCAACTGCCATCCATTTCTCAATGGGTGTGAATAGGTAGGAGTGACCTGTGGTGTAAAAAGTGCTTTGAGTAGTCAGAAGACTAGAAAAGTGTTACACAAGCTCAAGTCCAATAACTCTTGAAAATGAATGCACATCCTATATGCCACTAAAAACATTCCCAAATCAACTTCTTCAACTTCAACTTTATGGGGAATATGGAAAAGCATGCAGTGCCATGTCTTCTGTTGCAGAGACTACTCTTTATCAACTTTTAACATTGAATTTCTTGAATATTTTATAATCCTTTTCGTCCAAAACTCCCATTGCATCATAGTCAGAAGAAAACAAACCTAGTTATGTGTTATATACACCAGGCTGTGTGTACTTTTTGTCTGTTCGGGGAGAAGTTGTTTGAGGCATAAAGAGAAGTTCCCAAGAGTCTGCTTCTTTCACTTCAGCTGACCTCAGACCTGCCAAGCAGACTTTCTTTCTGAGTTTGGTTTCATCTTTTCGAACAGACTTTGTGCCACCTACAGGAGACCTGAGATGAACCAGCTTCACTTTTCTCAGAGGCAACATCATATGGTGTGTCATTTGAAGTAGGCTCAACATATGGATTTCCAGTAAAGCATAGGGTGTCAACTAAAAAGTGAATTTTGGTTTCAAATACATACAACTCTTGTGTTGCATTATTCCTCCTGATATGAGATAAATATCTAAAAAGTTCTCTTAATAACAAAATATTATTCGATCATTTTTGGGCACTTGGTGATAACGCAGTATGCAGTTCTGTCAAAAGGTGAGCAAAGAAAGTAAACAGTAAAGATAATCTGTCTGGGCGCCTTGTATTGAAATACTCATCTTCTGTCTATGACGTTTATAACATTGAGAAACTTTAGCTCTCATGGCATTACCCACCTGCTGCTATGAGCAGCCAGATGATGGCTCCTAAATTAAAAAGTCCCCTGTTGCTGCAGACGGCATGATACAATCGGTGTGTGTGTGTGTGTGAGTGTCAAAGACATGAATGTGTTTGAGTATGATGTCAGAATGGCAGAGATGAAAACAGACAGTTTATTATTACTCTCATGGTGGAGGTGTTGTTATTGGGTATGTAATCAGTAAAGAATCCCAAACTGTTACTACGGGGGCTCTCAATCAAAACAATCACAAAAGATGACATGGCGGCTGGCGAGGAATCATGGTCGTTATTCTCTCTGCTACCCAACCCCAACCCCCGATGAAAACGAACTCCCAGTTGACCGTAGTAAAGACGACCAGTCGAAACTGACCTACGAAAGAGAATATGTTTACCGACGATGTAGCCAAGTATAATTTACATGATGTTTTTATCACAGCAGCACGTACAACAGTGCAGCAGCTTTCAGTAACAGCTCCAACTTCCTTATGCAGCGGTCTTTGATGTAACATCCAGTGTTTCCACGGCAACGATAAACATATCGTGTCAGTCATGGGCGGCTCTGTCATGGCGGCGGCCACTTAAAGACACTTCCCCTTACAATTATAACATTAAGGATTTGTCTGGCTTTGATTACTGTTGGAAATATTTGAGGTAATGTACTCAACACATTTTTTTTTACAGTTTAGTCAATTTTGAATTGATTTAGATATTTTCATGTAAAAATTCTACATATCAAATGTTTAAATGACACTGTGGTACATGGTGTAGCATGTGCTGAAATGACAAACCTGCAACACAGGAACAAGGCCAAATCATACATGTAAAATAAGACGACCTTTTAATTTCTTATAAACACTGAGAGACAGTGGCATTAAAGTTTAGTTTAGGATAAAACTTGTCTTTGTTTTACACCAAAACCCCAAGTCAAATTCCTTGTATGTGTAAATGTACCCTGCAATAAAAGATCCTGGTTCTGAAAAAGATACTTGGTTAAAAAAAAAGACGATTGTTTGGATTCAAATGAATTCTTGGGTAAGTAAAAATATGTATGCACATAATGTTACATGCATAATGAAAGACATACATTTCAAATCAGGAAATAAGCTCACATCAAGCGACTTGAACCCTGCTCTACTTCTACTTCTGTGTTTTTTTTCATGCCTCTGCACAAACAGGATCCTTTTGGTTTAAGGTATTTGTCAGTGTTGCTACAAAAGCCTGAGAGGGACACAGAGAAGGAAACATTTTGGGTTTACAGGTGGAGGAGGTGTTGCAGATTCCTGCTGGGTGGCAGACTTGACATATTCTTAGACTGTGACTGTGGCGTTGTGGCTTTCATTTGATCGCTGTGGCTTCCCTCACCTCACATGAAGCTGCATATGACCTGTGAAACACAGCTGATGTGTGTGTTTGTACAGTTCACACATGGGTTGATGCTGCTGTGTATGAGTTCGAAGCAATGCCCAATTTAGTAAAAAGCAACAAAATTTTAATCGCCCTGTCCGGAGGGTTAAACCATGGACGCCTGGAGATGGCTATGTTTAGCAATCTCAGAGCTGGCAGGAAACAAAATAATCCTGATGCTGTTTTTGGATGTGTGTTTTTCTTTGTTTCTGACGCTGCACATTCTTGCTGGATAACAGGTTTTAACCGGTTGTTTTCATGCAGTATTGTGTTTCAAATTCTTCGCCCTGTGTTCAGGACCTGCTGCTCCCACTGCAGGCGGAGGAATTTGATTCCAAAACACTGTAAAAGACTTTGTGGAAATAAAGCATTTCTTAACACCCACAGCTAAAGAAGGGTACTGGATATTACATCATCTATAATTCTATTATTTCTCCTGAACATTGCATATAGAAAAAACAAAGCATTAGAAAGTAACAGACAAGAACATCAGCAATAAAAATGAATGAACAGGTAACAATTATGTACAGCATAAAACAAAACATACAGAGCTAATGATCTAGTTTGACGGGTTATTGAAAATTGAAGGGAGGAAAAGAGTTCCACAATTTGGGTCCAGCAATAGAAAAAGCCCGATCCTCAAAACACTTTGTCCTGGATCTAGGCATTGACAGAAGGTTTTGTTCTCTAACCGGCTGATATGGGGACGGGAGTTCTGAAAGGTAAGCAGGGGCACATCCATTTAACACCCTGAACACAGTCAGCAGTATTTAAGATAAACGCTCGTAAACTCACAATTTACTTTATTTTATACTTCATAGGTATGGTAGTCATGATTGGATGTTGCAGGGTAATATAGCCGAATCAATACAACAGGGGTACAATGCATGATATTATATAACTTACTTTTTAAGCTTGTGGATAAAGAAACCAGATCGATTGATTGATTGATTGATTGATTGATCGATTGATTGATAGAACTTGTGAGACCGAGTCTGAATTGTCTTGCATCACTGTGGCGTAAAGTAAAGTAAAGATACAAAGATTCAAAGATTTGATGCAACATTCAAACACCAAACACATTTTCAGAGGCCTTCAGTGTTCTTTGATCTGGGACTCAGCTCCATATTCAATTTTCACGATCTTAATATCTACACAAGAGTGAATTATCACACTAGATTAGCTGTACATGACAACTTTTTGCAAGGATGCCCAAATAATAATAATAATAAGAAGATATATTTTATTAATCCTGCGAGGGGAAATTCAATCTTACACTCTGTTATTGAGACATGCTACACACACAGGCTGAAATACACACACATGCACAAACAGGATCCTATGGACATGCACTAATGGAAAGACGTCAGAGGGAGGGGGCTGCACACAGCGAGCGCGCCTGAGCTGAAGGGGGCTAGGTACCTTGCTCAAGGGCACCTCGGCAGCAGTCAGGAAGCGAAATGGCACCTCTCCAGCTACCAGACCAATGTCCGGACTTGGTCCGCATCGGGACTTAAATCAGCGACCATGTGGTTCCCAATGCATGTCCTTACAGACTGAGCTACTGCCGCCCCGAGTTGCTGGATACAAATCAATACATTTCAGCAAAAGAAAACCTGCAGGGCTCTTTCATGAATATATATAGGGCTACACAACTTCATCATTGTCTTTTAACCCCTCTTTCTATGGGCTGGATAACCCGTTGACCAATTAAAAACGTAGTAGGCAGGAATTAGAATTAGGACATTATTTTCCCATCATGCTAGCTAGCCCCCTATCCTTTAGCTAGTTTTATATCAGCCTCTTAAATAAGCGTCATATACAATCAATTTGAAAAACAATATGTTCATTACTTCTCAAAGCAGCTACTCCAGCTTTATCTTAAAATGACACCTGGAAGGATCATGTTTGGGTCATAGCCTTTCCCTTACCCATGTGTTTGCATGAGCTTGTAGAACTAGTAGTAATAACTCTTGCAGGTAATCCTCATATAGCAACGCTTTAAAATGAAGAGATTCAACTTAGGTCTCATTTGTTTGCAATAAATAAATAAAATAATCTTGGGGGGGAAATTGTAAGCACAACTTTAGCTGTAGCTTGGAGAATTTCCACAGCTGCATGTCACCTCATCCATTTTATCTCAGTCCCAGCTGGGGGACCCTGTCTTCCTGAAACGCACACACACTCACCGCACCACACCCCCCCAAAACCATATTGCCTTCGGTGGCAGTCGTAGTGGCTGCCGGTCTGAGGGGACCACACAGGGAGATGGGTTCAGAGAGGAGTGATAGGGGAAACACAGCGGTATAGGATGACTCCTTCCTCCCTGGCTGCTGTTTATGATGAGTCAGCAGTTTGTGGTTCAGTGCGAACATATTCTGAGTGTGTGCATGTAAGTTTATGATGATGGCTTTTAAGATCAGCAGACAGTGCTTGGTGGGAGCTGTAAACCTATGAGAGCGTATGTAACATAATTTACCGCCACAGAGGGCACGCTATGTGCAAGCTCTGAACCAAAGCTGTTTTTAACACTTCTCTTCCTTCAGAAAATCCCTCTTGATTCCCACTCAATAAAATGTTGTTGATATAACATCAGTAAGCGGAGCCAACTCTACTTTCACTCCACATTCAGGCCTTTAAGACGGAGCTCCTCGGTGGCCTGTAGTCATTAATCCATAGAGTTTGAGGTCTGCACGGAGATGGGATTATTCTCACTGCATGTGCATGCAGACGGCATAATCTGACTTTCTCTTTCTGCGTGTGGATGTGTGTGTCCGTGTTAACCTACTTGTAATTGGAGTGCAGGTAGGCACTGAGTGTGTCATTTTGTCCTAATCTCCTACTCTGCAATTCAGCCAAAAACAGCCCCCCCATAGACCCTGCTTGACCCTGCACCCTTGGCTGCAATTACAAAAGCCATACGACACACACGCATAAACACACACCATCAGACCTGTCCAAATCCATCCTGTGCTAGACAGATACCAGGACCTCCGTGGGCGTGTGTTTCCAGAGGAGATGTGACCTTAATTGCTTAAGTCTTAAATTATCTTTAATTGTGCTCGCTGTGTTGCTTTATGGTAATGGGAGGGGGGTGGCCGGGTTCATGTTGAGCTATAGTTACAGCAGGAAACAGGGCAGTGAAAGGCCATGTAGTCACCTCCAGCTGAGTCCACACACACACACGCACGCACGCATGCACGCACACTCACGCACACTCACGCACACACGCACAGACGAAGCACACTGTTGTAAATTGTACTACTGAAAGTGTGTGGGTGTGCAAAGCACTCAAATATACATTAACCTACACACGAGCAAAACAAGCATCCAGAATTTCCCAATAGTTTCTATATTTTTGAAAATCACATTCCACTCACCTACTGACGTTTGCCGACAATTACATGTGTCCTGACAAATCATGGGACCATAGCAAACAAGCAGATTCTTGTATTATTTTCACAAGATGAGATCACTGCAATTAAGCAATATCAGACGAGAGGGAGTGATGTACTGAATATCAGCACTGCTGTGATTCGGATGTAGGCACAATG
The DNA here is from genome assembly GCA_020745685.1 of Tautogolabrus adspersus. Taxonomy (NCBI): domain Eukaryota; kingdom Metazoa; phylum Chordata; class Actinopteri; order Labriformes; family Labridae; genus Tautogolabrus; species Tautogolabrus adspersus. The sequence goes on along the minus strand of CM036554.1, from coordinate 5,520,385 downwards.
CCGCTGGGCGAGTAACGAGGATAACAGGTCATGCAAAAGGGACTCACCTCTTCAGTGGTACAGATGTGCGTGGGTTAAAACTTCAGATCAAGATTTCAAATAGTGCACAATTTTTCATCTAATAATTTTATGTTATCAAAACAAACTGCTGTTTTTCTGCCTCCGCTCTCCTCCAGCTCCCCCCCTCCACTTCAGTTTGAACAAAGGAGTTATCAAATGGAACGCACCCTAGTAAAGCAACATTAAAGTGCAAGCAAGGCAGTCAAAATTGTCCTTGGCTCAAGCTGCAATTGCCTGTGGCCTACATTGTTGTGTTAGCGTGCTAATGTTAGCGCTCTTTAGTTAGCACACTAGTTTACTCGTAGCTTCGCATTGAATGTAAATTGACACAGAATGCCCGTGATCTAAAAATGCTTACGAGTCACTCAAATAAACAGTGAGTATGTTATTCATCTTTTCTCTGGTCTTCGACTCAAACAGCCATTACACGCCAGGGAGGAGCTGGCAGTCCCGTCCATGTAAACCTGATGTAAACATGGCTCAGACAACAGTACAGCTGGCGGGACTCGCGCTTCTCACTCATTGTGTACAGTCATGAGGATCTACTTGATTTCTGCTTTATTTATGTGTACAATAACACATTCTTTCTTTTAGCACGATCAGTGTTTTACTTGATTGTTTTTTCTTTACTATTTTAATCACTATGTGTAGACATTATTTGCTCCTAATAACCCCGGAGAGAGAAGTCTGATCAGCTCTCCTCCTCTTGCTTTGTGACCTTAATTTCGCCTTTTGTGCCTGCAGGAAGCACACACCTTAATAATTGATTACCTTGTACTCTTGCTTAGTTCCTTTTAGGTTCAGTGCTCATCCCAATAGGTCTCTACTGGATGATTAGTGGATGGAATTTTGTCCTCTGCCAGGAGAACAAGCTTCACGCTGGATGACAGCCAGCCCGAATGGAATCCTTTAGTCATGTTCTCCTTTAACCAGTGCAAATTGTCTGTATTTCTAATAAAAGTAAATGGCTGGATTGATAGAGGTTTCAGTGGTCAATGTTTTTGTGCCCAAGGGAGGAGCATGTTCTTTGTTTTGTCTATCTGGTACGAACAACTGGCATAAGGTCAGCAGCACCACTGGCCCATATGTAAATTTTACCCAAGAAGCTAGAGAAACTGATATTACAATACCACTGATTTGAAGTTATTTTGGGGCTGCCTTTGCCTTTTTTCGGATAGGACAGCTGAAAGAGAGACAGGAAATGTTGTGAGGAGAAAGTTGGGGATGATTTGTGCATGGGGCACGCTACATGACTGCTAGGCTATCAGCACTTCCACTGATTTGCATTTTTAAGAGACGGTTCCTTCTTGAAGTAGAAAATGTTGTATTGAGCTTAAAAAGCATTCATGGCTATGAACATGGAGCTCAGTCAAAGAAAAGGGAGGTTTCAGCATGGAGAAAGCTCATGTTTTGTGGCCTCATGTACTGCTAATAAAAAAAAAATCATACATGCTATTTGACTCAGCTGACCTTTAAGGGTCACGAATGCCAAAATCATGTGTCACTTTCATTTATATTATTCATTAACCACTTTTAAGAGTTTTCAGTTCCTCGGTTTTGCCAACTTACTCTCCAAAAAGTTGTCTTTCTACTGCTCTTAGTGAGATTTAAGAAAACCAATGAGATTATGTCTTCCTCCAGAGCAGCCCTGATTCAGAGAAATGTCGAAGAAGTAAGCCTGCTTTAAATTAACTCCCAGCACTACAGGGACTGATGCTACAGAAGAGAGTTCACTTGTAGTCTGGGTCACAGAAGCGGTGGAACTGCTGTAACCCTTCACTTGCCAAAAAAAGAGCACGCAGTAATCCAGCAAGTCCCTGTAAAGTGTGATATCAGAAATGTAAAATCAGCACAGAGTAGTTGTTCCTAACCGGAGAATATCACACAGGTGGGTGTATCACAGCTACAGCTGTCTTACTGACAATCCCTGAGTGTCAACACATCAGTATTACAGCCACCCAGCACTCTCCTCCTCCAGCCATCCTTCATCGTGTCCTTTGATTTCTGAAGTCGCCTAGACACTGGGTGACGACAGCGAGAGGTCAAAGCTTGACCGCCATTAAACTGTCAGAGGTCAGGAGAGAACTTGATGTGTGCTCTGATGTAAACCTGCTTTCATCACTGGCTAAGGAAATCTAATTGAAGGGATGTTAGTGAAGTGTGTATCCTGGTTTAAGTTTCAATTTTTGCAGAGCTGTAAACGTACCATGTGAATGTGAAACTGTTTAGAAAAGGTTCTTAAAATCAGGGTTAAATGTGGGGTCAGGATGATGTTGAAAAGGTCTGAATCTTGTGAGAATATATGTCTGTACACTGAAAAAGTACAGTGGAGGAGGCTCTTCAGATACAACAAATAGTAAATTGGTTCTTTGCACAAACTGACACAGTATACAGTTACCAAGAAGCAGGACTGCTTGTAACATACTTAAGATGGTTGCTCGCTGGCACGAAAGGAAGTTACTCACACAGGAATCAGAAACTGCACATTTATTTTCTGTAGTGCAGCAAAAGGGCACATAAGTCATACACACACATGGACAACGACGTGGTCTCTTTTCTGTGTATGTGCTGCAGTGTTTAACCAATTTATAGCATAGATATTGGGATGAATGGAAAGGGTTATCGTGTTTGCAGACACTGACAAAATGCTGTGATGAAATACTTGTTATGTCATGGGTGAAGTGTGTGTGTTACTTTTTGTCTGTTTGTTTGAATGGGTTTTTTTTCTCAGGCGGTGGTTGTTGATTTCTTGTATGTTATGTAGTGTGACATAAACACATTAACAACTGAATTAAAACACACCAGTCAACAAATAGGAGCATAAAACACAGAAAGACAACTTGACATTTGTGTTTTCAAAATGATGCTTCTTCTTTAATCACATTTACAGTACTCAGTGTTATGTCAAACATGCCCACGTTCAAGGTGTGATATCTACAGCCCTGTAATGTCTCAGCTTCACTTCACCATCACTGCCAATAACAGGGGCGCTACAGGAGCAAGACGGGATCACGCGGAGTCACCTGGCGAGAACAGTGCTGTGTGTGTGTGTGTGTGTGTGTGCATGTCTTAATGTGTGTGTCTGTGAAGCTCCCGTTGTTACTCCACATGTCATGCTTGTGCACTGAAACACAATGTGAATTCACAGACTAGGACACCAACATTAAGCTGTTACAGATGCAAAGTGTGAGTACAAATGTGTACTCACGGTGGTACTTCGTTATAGCGTTTCAAAACCGCAATATAAGCAGCTACTGCTAACACACAAAGGTGTTAGCATTTTGCTAACACTTTGTTATTTCTGCTTAATCCACCAGATTTAGTCTATTCAATTATCAATTACAGAAGAGGTGATATATCTTAAATGCTGTAAACATGCCTAAGTTCAGCTTTTTATAATCTTCTATCTTTGATAACCTTCATTGGCACAAGAAAGCTCCTTGTTAAAATACTTTTAAGTGTTGACACTATCATTTCTGTTACTGGAAGATGAAGGAAGCTTTCCAGGACTTTTAGAAAGGAACACAAAACATCTGTGGAGGCCATAAATCTAAGAGAAACCAACGTCAGGGAATATTTGCTGAAATAGTTTATATTGACAAACATTTGGGTGGGAGAGGCACTTAATGCAAAATATAGCACGTTGCCAGGCACATTTCTGTGGCTTTCCGACGTATATTTGCAATGTGCATATGTATGTATGTGCGCTGGCATGTTGACACACTTGTAGCTGGATATTTTACAGGCTTGGCATTAGTCCTTCACTTATGTGTGGTCCTTCTGTAAACATGTCCACGTTGGAACTGCTAAACATGCATGAAAGAGACACACACATAAACAGCATTTGTGTGCACAGCCTTTTAAAAGTAGTGCATTGGTTTAACTGAGAACATGGTTGTGTGTTGTTGTACACTGACAAAACAAATATGCTTTCTTCATCATGAACCCTGCAGCACACAATACAAGGAACACTGAACCTACTGTATGATTAATACAATGAAGTCAAAAATGTTCATCAAGAAGCCCGATTGCTACGTTCCCCGTTATCACCTGCAGTCCCCTCAGAAACCAGGAACATGTTTCAAACAACACAACTTTTAAGTTATTTATCTACACTTTTTTCAAAGTTTTTTTTTACTTTTTCAATCACTTTAATGCTGGATGGAGAGAACGATATACGAGAACTACGCTAAATCAATCAATTTAATTTTGTCATTGAAGGAACTGGGAGAAAACACCTGATGACATATACAGTAGGGCTTTCACACTTGCATAAAACTCCTGCCAGAGGAGCTGTACTGTATGTGTGAACGCAAACAGCTGAATTTTTCGCTCAGACTTCACCCAGAGTTTCTCCTTCCGCTACCCCTAGTCATTTTTTCGCATCAAGTCCGAGTGAGCTGATGTGAGAATGCAGAAGGATATTCTCCGGAGAATTCACTTCTAGCCAAAGGGAGGGGGGGAGTGACGTTTATATACTACACGGTGCATAGAGTGTCTGCACGCCACCGCTACGATCTCCGTGCACGTCATTAAACAGCTGCATTACGTTTTCTGTTTGTCAGTATGTTGTTCTCCGCTCTTTTGTTGATGTAATCGTTTCGTTTGAGTACATGTAGCATTGCTATAAAGGCAAATATTGTCATTATAGTGTCCAGTAGTGGACTCTGTTGCTTCATCTGCTACTTCCGTGTTGTATTTTTACATCATGTCTTACCTCAGGAGACCCCCCGCCCCCCCTCCCGTCTGACAGGGATAGTCTCCAGCTGTGAGGAGCATATGTGAATAGCCAGGTCGGGAGAATGTCCGGAGCAGTCCCCCTGAAATAATCTTGTTATTTTCAGGATTGCATATGTGAAAACGGCTATAGCTTCACTTTCTTCAAACTACAGTCTCTTAAAGTCCACTCTACCCGCTTGCAAGCATTTGTCGAGAGTAAAGACTGCCAGGCAAGCAAGGGTCCAGACAGCTTGCCAGTATTTTCAGCAATCTTTTGGCTTTGTACCTTTTTTATGAAAGAGCAAAGTGGAAGTTCGTGAAAAAAGGGCCCTTTAAAGTTGGGTAACCTAAAAGACTGCAAATTGTACCTATATAAAATATCACCATCTGAAGAGTACCTCAAACTTATTGAAAAGTACCACATTGTACACCTATTCACACAGTGGAGGCAGAGGCTGCTCTGTAGATGTAGTATCCATCAGTAATAACTAATCCCACATTTCTACTCTGCAAGTGAAGCAGCAGGAGCAACAAGTGTGGCTGTGGCTGCAGGAGCCATGGGGCTCAAACCTTCTAGTTGAGAGATGACCGACTCTCCCCTCCCCATGGAGGTTGCTCTTTGGTTGCCTGAATTTGCCTTCAGCTTGCTTTCTCTTTTTATGTAGACCATCCATGTGTTGTTTAAAAATGTGTTGTTTTCATCTTTGCACCAGAGAATCCAAGAGGTCTCAAGGTTTACAACACAACCTGCAATGTCTTTGCAGATTTTTTTGTCTGGTCCTGTTTCCTGCCATCTTTCTGCTGTTGACTCTCTAAACAAGCCAAACATTCAACAAAAAAATCCTCTGCTGTCGTCATCCGAGTGTATTTGTGGCTTATTCTCCAAAGTCTTTCTACCATGCCCCAGATCTAAACAGTCATCATAACTTTGAAATGCAGGATATAAAAGTGTTGCAATATAAATGATTGTTGACGAGTCAGAGAGTCCCTGGTTCTAAAGAGGAAAAAAATACATCCGTAAACTGGGTCATTTCAAGCTTCATAAAAGTGTTTTCTTATAATAAAATATATATATGTGTAATCTGTGGATATTAGTATCGAGCCTTGTCCATCTGTTGCTTAGAAAATAATTGTATTTTATTGTTTAAAAGGGTTTTGTTTTTGATTAAATCCCAGTTAATGGCTGATGGGTTTGACCTTCATTCGTCCTTGTCAGCTGTAAATCAGTCATATTGATCCGGCAAACTGCGTCTATCTGCTCCTGTTTTACAAGCAGTGACACATTTCATATATTTAACTCTATGTTTTCCTTTGGGGAGTTAACCATTTTATCCAGTTCATTTAAATTTATAAGAATCAACTGAATGGAAATCTTTTTTTTTTTTTCTCCCCTCCTCTTTTTGGCGGGGGGAGTTTTATGGCTAGAAAAACAGAATTTGTGGTTTCGACGGCCGAGGTTTGATGCAAACGGCTTTGGAACCTTTTATGCAACCTGGCGTCCAGGAGACTAAAGAAAATATTTAGCTTTCCACCCTTTTGAGCCTTTTAGCCTCTGCGAGGGGAAAAGGAGAGAGAGGGGCTGAGAGAGAGAGAAGAAGAAAAAAACTTGTTGAGAAAAAAAAAAAGCCTCTCGAAGGTCAAATGTCCTGAGTGGGATGGCTGCCAGGTCTGCTCCATAACCACTTCGCTCACACACAGTCATACTCAGAACACACACAGGTGGACGCACATAATGCAGGGACACACACACACATTCACCCATTATACTTATGCATGTATTGAGGAAAGGAATATATCCCAAAAGATATGACAGTGAAATTACAAATGTCTTTTGAAATGTTTGCATGTCTCTGTGTTCTATTTATTATTAGATTGATGGTCCGAGAAATGGTTAAAAACCGCTACAACCTTCTATTGTAAATGCAGAAAGATGATCAGATAGCTGTAGTTCATAAGCTCCTGGAAAGTCTGTTTGTGTCCGGTGTGTGCGTGTGTGTGTGTGTGTGTGTGTGTGTGTGTGTGTGTGTGTGTGTGTGTTGAGAAATGGGGCAAACAAATGTGACTTTCCTCATCACAATCCTGCTTTTGTGTGCAAGTGAACATGCTTCCATGGTGCTTCACGCTCATTGAGGAGTCTAATCTGTGATTAACCATGATGTCATACACATGCAAACACACATGCATGTGTGTATAGAAGTGCACACACACACCGGGCACACACAAACACACACATGCACACACACACACACACACACACACACACACACACACTCACACTCACACTCACACTCACACACACACACTCATACACTTATGGTCCATGGCCTTCTGAGTGCAATTAGGATGCAGTGTGGGTTGGCTTAATGTAAAGTCCATTACAAGAGATCGAAGCCTGATTAGATGCAGAGGTCATTTTTACATTTCTCCTGCAGGTCGCTCTTGGCCACCCTGACTACCTGCCACAGAGAGGTTGACAGGGTAGAGAGAAGTCCAGACACTGGTGGTCCTGTGTCCAGCCGCCTTTAAAAAAAAAGTGCAGGGCTGTGTTATTTACCTAAAATTGCAGAGATAAAGCCAGTCAATTATGTATGGCCGATTTGTTTTTTCCTTATTCTAAGGGGTAACAAGAACAAGAGGAAATAGGCTATTCTGAACATATAGGAAAATATTCTAAGTTTGAATTTAAAGAAGTTAAGTTGCAGATGAGAGTCAATACATGGTTCTTTAGGCGGCTGGGAAAAGTGTTCTGCCGGTTGTACATTTTTCTCATCGCCTGTGAAAGTGTTTCACATCTTGAAAATGTAATTTCTAAAATGTCAATAAGCTTTGTCCTTGGTAAAAGTGTTCTGCTTTTGTAATTTTGTTTTATAAAATGTAAAAATGTTTATCAAAATGTAAATTTGTCTCAAGCTTTTCAAAAGTGTTTCACATTTTGTAAATTTGGTTTGCACATCCGAGCCACCGTAGTTCTTGGATTTTATATCGCCTGCTAATGTAATGTAACTGCACTGATTCATTGCCTGCAGGCTGAGACTGAGACAAAACCAAGACCAAGATCATAAATATCACTGAAAACTCATTAAAGAAATCATCATGTGTGCAGAGGGCGTGTCACTGACTTAGACAGAACCGAGACCAATTTCGAGTACTACAAGACTAGTCTGAAGTATCCAAATGCAATTCAATATGACAGTCAAAAACAGCATTAATCAACAGCCTTCTACCAGAGGTCAGTCATAAATGTATTACATCTAAATTGGCTTTTTTTGCCAAGGCCAAGGTAATTTTTCACGCAAGTATAATAACAACCCCTCTCATGAATTACTATGTTTAAGACAGGCTGGTTGAGAGCACTCTTCTGAATTGTTTTCCTTTTCTAAATGTCCAACACTCAGTGTTTGGAGATCATTCTTTCCCTTTGAAAAGACACAGGGGTATTGTACCTTTCTCCCCTGGTGAATTTTCCTCTGACACGCCTTCCAAACGCAGCAACATGGTGTGAAGTGTTCTCAGGCTGCTGCTGCTGCTGATGGAGATCTGTGAAAGATGACCCAGGAACCAGCTGGAGCTGCAAACAGATGAGGTGTGCATCTGTGCGTGTGTGTGTGTGTGTGTAGGTGCAAGTGTGTGTTGATCCATGACTTCATAATTAGCAGCCTCTCTCGAGGGAGCATCAGAGTGCTGCTGGTGACCTAAGCAGTGACCTCATCAGTGACATCACACCTGATGGGCCTCGGCTCCAGCTCGGAGGCAAAACAGGAAGCTATGATTGAGTACATGCGGGAGCACGTTCGTGTGTGTGCATGCAGCTCCTGTGTGTGGGCTGATGTCTAAATACATAGATGTGTGTATGCATATTGAAAGTGTTACTCGGGTTGGGTCAGGTGCTTAGTTGCTGTAGTAGCCTGGTATCCACTGCTTCTCAATCCAAGCTCATTATTATATGTAACAAATCTGTCTATTTTGTTTGTAAAATTGTCTGTGAGTTCTCTGTATGCTGTCCTATAGACTGTCCTGTGAGGTGTCCTGTAAATATTCATTTGTTTTATGTTTTTTTTAGTGCCTGCCTGACTACAGGTGAAATGTAGCTTTGGTGCTTATTCTGGCATATTAACATAGAGGTGATTGGCTGATTTGTTGATTAATGTGCCCTGTCCTTTTCAATAAATACAAATATGCATTTAAAAAAAAAAGAAGAATGTTCTGAAGTACTGTGCTACTGCTGAACTCTTGTCTGCATGTGTGTTTGTGTTTTTGGAGAGAGAAAGAGAGAGAGAGAAACAGAGAGTAATCCCCAATTCACACATACTCCGAGCGCGCCGTGCCCCATCAGCGCTGCGCACTACGACGTAGTTCGCTGCCACTCTAGTCAATCATTGTGTTCACACAGCGGGCGCCACGGTCCGTCTCCGGAGCGTGCCACCAGCGCCACTACTCCCTGCTCCCTTTTTCAAATATGCTGCGACTCTATTTTTGACAGAGTACGCTGCAGGTAATGCAGCAATGCTAGACAGAATATCACAACCTGGACAGGAAGTCAGACAAGGAAACAGCACACGCCTTCTGACAGAGCAAAACCATGGCGCTGACGGACCCCGGTGCACAGTATGTGTGAATTGGGGGTGAGAGACAAAACATGCCTTTAGCATTATTTAGTGTTACATTTTGGAGGGTTATCATAGTTACAGACACAACATATTTCTTTCATTGTTAATCTCTTATTTCAAGGTAGTTACATTTAATGCAATCAAAGTTTCAGGGCCTGATTGATAAAAAATACTGTGCATCTTTTGCACCCAATAAAGCTGTGCAATTTAGACAAAACGGCACTGTGTAATTCTCAAAAGACATGCAAAGGGTTTAACGCACCCCGAACTGCACCACAGAGCAAATAGTTTGGCATTTATTTCTTACTTTCTATGCAAATTAGCTTTGCATGATGAGTTAAAACTGTTCTTCTTTTCTTTCTTGGATTATTTGGCAGGCACAGATGCAGTATACATAGAGAACTGAACAACAATTTTACAATGAAAAAATCATTTACAGCCTGAAAAGGCCTTCAATATAAAATACCTAACATATGATAAATAATATGGAGAACATGCTTACAGAAAAAGTTAATCTACACACCCACATTCATTCATATACAGTAGATACATCTATACACACCCCCCGCTAACACAATACCTACACATGACTGCATGACTGGTCATTTTTAAGGAATTCTTTTAATTTAATTTTAAAATGTTAGCAACTCTGGTTTGTCTAATGTCTTGTCTGTGCTTGCTTACTCCATTCAGGAAGGAAGCTTTGTTTTAAACGGGTCAACTCTTACATTTTCCGAGCCTGGCCTGAAAGCAAACTTGAAAAAGTTTCCCCTTCCCTCCTATACCTCATCATCTTTATGTGGACAAAATAGTGCTTCATCAGTATGAGAGCGCACCTCTGGCAGAATGGAGGTGCAGATAGTTTCTCAACAGTAAGTCATCAGACAAGATTAATCTGCGTAGACAAGGACAACTTTTCCGCCGTGTTTGCACCTGAATATCATTAGCGCTTTATGCTTTGTGACCTTGACATGGAGAGAAAGCCGGAGCAAATGATGCACAATTTTTGGTGCTATTAGCGGCCGCAATCCATTCTCCGTGAAGTCCTCTCTCCGTTTTTAACTTGTCTTGTAGACACAGCTCAGAGGTTACTGTTGATGACTGTTGCCTTTGGTGCACGGCTGTGATGCACCTGAGGGGATGAGCTCAGCCCAGCATGGAGCTGTCACGGCCCATGATGTGTCCTGGTGCTCTGTCGACCCCTCAGGACTCCACGATATCCTGATGATTCGTCCAGCAGCCCTTTGAATCTGCTGTGAACAATCCAACTGCTGCAGGGCAGCATCATGTGGCTGAGGTCAGAGGTCAAAAGTCAAGCACTCCTGCAGTGAGCTGCTGATTAAACCGTGCCTTCATCTCTCTCTGATCCTGACCCCCTCAGCTGGACATCAAGAGGAGTCTGAAAGATGAGAGCTTGACACTCACACATGATCATTCCCTGATCAAGAAAACTCAGTGATTTTTGTATTGCATCATGCAGATATTAAAGCAAATCCAAGATATTTTAACAGAACATTGACTGTTAGCAACAAGGCATAAGAGACAATCAGTCATGGTTCCTTTTCTGCAAATTGCACAACTTCCAAATGCATTAGACTTTAGCATAACTGTGTAAGTCATGGCCATTCAAAAGAAAATCTTTATAACATTTAGGTTTAAGACTCTTTCCTCTTATAAGACAGTTTCCTGTTATACTCCTCATTTTACTGTTTGGTCTTATTTAGTCTCTTGTTTGGATTGAGGCTATAATGTCTATGTGTGTATAGTATCACTGTTTCTGTATTTCTTTAAGTCTAATGATTCTGTTTTAATCCTAGAAGCCTGGCCAGAGACAGGGGGTGGAAATTAGACACGGCTAGAAACCTGTATGCATGGCATACTGAGTGTTTTACTTATGAAGCAATGTTCATTGTCCCTGTTAAGTAAACAAAATAAAACAAACGTTTTTTTCCCAAAGATTCTTTCTTTTGTAATGGTAAATGGTATTGAGCTTGTATAACGCTTTGGTAGTCTTCTGACTACTCAAAGCGCTTTAACACCGCAGGACACACCTACACACTCACACACTGACGGCAGAGGCTGCTGTGTAAAGTGACCATCAGAAGTAACTAATCACATTCATACTTATTCACACGTCCCCGATACAGCAGCAGGAGCAACTTGGGGTTAAATGTTTTGACCAAGGACACAGCGGACATGTGGCTGCAGGAGCTGGGGATCGAACCCCCCGACCTTCCAGTTGAGAGACGACCGACTCTACTAACTGAGCCACAGCCATAATGTGAACTCACGCTTTCTGATACACTCTTGTGAGTAATATTTGAGGCAGAAAAGGATTAGACAATGTGAGAAAAGGGGAACGACTTTGACCTTTTGCCCTCTTTAAGTCCTCTACTTTTATTGTACAGTACATAGTGCTGTACTTTGGACCTGATGATCACTGAGAGGGCAGTTGTTCAGATATAGCAAGCCATAAGAGGAGATAGAGATGATGAATAAGAGAAATAAAATGAATGTTTTTGCTTATGTTCAGCAACAGATTGACATCATTCAAAGAATGATAAGGACTGTTTATATAATGCACGTTTGAAATGCTCTTTTTGGGTATGGTGTGAAGTTATTAAGCCTCTTTAAGCATGAAAAATGGAAAGGCTCTGACAGAATCTAACAAATCTAAAGCTGGCCAGTTTACTTGTAATTTGCTCGTAATTTACAAATTGAGCTCTCCAAAGTGCCTGCCAGCTCTTCTTCTAAAATAAAGGTGAAGAACAGTCCTTTTATGTTGAATTCCGCAGTGATTTATTTTTTCATGTGAAAATAGAATCCTTGCAGAAGTTGTTTTTCATGTTAACTTTATATGCCTAATGTTTCCATGTGGCCATTTGCACCCCAGATCACTGTTAAGTGTACCTTTTGACATCTGTTTATTTCCATGCTTTATGATACTGTGCAGCACACGCCTTCTTCAAATCATTCAATCTTTATCTACTCTACTCTGTGTTTTCAAGTCTTTGTTTTTCTCTCCCTCGCCTTCCCACACCTCATTTCTCTTTGCCTTGGCACCTTGCCCCCAGCTCTTGTGGGTCCATATACTCTAGTTTAAGAGGCAGCACGCTCTTGTTAGTCATTAATACCAGAGTTAAATGGTCTGTGACTCTTCCTGGCATGGCAAGAAGGTAAAGATGTATGGGTAGAGCTTCTGCTGTTCCTACTAGACTTCCCTAGTAGCAGTCGGGTTCTAACCTCGGATGTTGGAACAGCTAAAGCCCTGTTCGCAGCACGTTCAAGGATGAAGGCAGATGGATATGTGTGGGGAGGAGAAGACCAGAGATGACATGTATGTTTGAAAATGGAACAGCAAATCTACCTGAGTGACTGTGCTCTTTAAAGTTGAGGTAGTTTGCTGCCTGGGTCTACTCGGTGCATCGCTGGTTCACTCCTGGGTTTAACTGCTGCAGACACACTGTGGTTTCAGAGATTTACACTTAGCATAATTATGGCCTCCAAAGATGACATATTTACACCAGCTTTGCATCTGAAGAAACCTTGGTTGTATTTGGCAGCGAGGCTGTGGCAATTACTGGTGTTTCCCGATGAAAAATTAGAATAATTTAGCATCCACCTTCAGTAAACTCCAACAAACTTTTGGAACAACAAATCAACTGACCACTCGGCTTCCATCCGCAGGCCACCTAGGAGCAGTAACCCCCCGTAGCCTCTTTTCCTCTCCCATGACGAATCATCATGAAACAAACACTCATCTTGTTTTTCGTTTTTTTGCTCGAACCATTCCATTTCCCCACCACAAGCCACCAACGCTCAGCACCGCGTGTCGGAGGAGAGTATCCCTCGTTACTCGTCATCATTCCTGATCGCAAATAGCATTCTGTATCAAAACCAAATTAAATATAAACTCAAGTAGTGGCGGCACCACCCACGGTACACACACACACCGACCTCCTTCGGTAAACAGGGAAGGCTTTTAGCTGGGGCCCCGGTGGTCCGACTGTGGTCCCACCTTGCACCATGTCAGTGCTGGCATCCGTTTGAAATCCAAACCTGTCCGAGTAGAGGGATTCTACGCCCTTTTCAGTCCTGGCTGCCGACCAGGAACCGAAGGTGAATGTGGCTTCTAACCCTGAGGTGGACAAACGTAAGGGAGGGTGGAACGTCTGAGGGGGCAAGATGTGTGTGTCTGCAGAATTGTGTACAAATTTGTGCAGTATGACATAAATGATAAAGCAGTAAATGTGTATATAAAGAGTGGAGAAGAGATGTTGTATAGCCTAAACTGGTGGTTATATATCTTGTGTGGTGTGTTGTAAAAACCAGGGTGCATCAGAGGAAGAGTAAAACTCAACAGTGCAGCTTCGTTGGTCAGCTCACTTGGATTATGAAAGAAGCCATTCAAGGCTGCGGATGGCGACAGGTCTGGCTCGTGGCTCGAGAAAAAAACAAAAAACGACGCTCGATACGAGGATCCTGAAGGAAAACGGAGAAACCAAAAAAGTTTTTCAGAAAACATTTTTTTCCCCCGTTGAACCACCAACTCATTTTTTTCGGGCTGTTGAGGAGTATGCAGTGGTGAAATGATCGAGTCAGCAAATTTTTTATGCTGTACGTTTTGCCTTCTTCTAATCTTCACCACCCTCCAAGAAATAAAATGTAACTTGGCATAAATTCCAACTTCCAAAACCTGAAATAACAAGTGAAAACATAATTCTTGACTATCTCCTACTCCAGTGTCTCAATGTATACCTCCAAAACTTGTGAGAAATGTCATTTTGACGGTCGTATTACAGGATTGCTACTTGTGATAGATGCGTGAGGCTTCATGTGAGCATGTGTGTACATGCCCGTCACAATGCATGCATCTGTGGTAATGGCTGTCCATGCATGTTTAGCAGGCAGACACCTGTGGCAGACAAAGATGGCCTTATATCTGGGCTGCATGGATGGCACTGTGATTGAGCAGAGGCTCAGCTGCACAGCATTCATTTTGCCCTCGTATTCAAGCTTTGTGCCCATGACAAGATGAATGGTTGTCATAACAACCCCCCCCCCTTTATTAGAAGTCGCAAAATTAAGCTTTACTGTTTTTGGAATCAAAACAACTCCAATTAATCTGAAGCAAAGCCTCAAAGGCGGGATCATTTATTTGTATTAATTTTTTGGAGATCCAAATAAATAAGATAAGAGCGAACATGATGCACAAATATTGCAACTCATTTTCTTTCTTTTGTTTTTTCATCTCTTTTTCTTCATCTGTCCTCTCTAGAGATGGACACGACTCGAGCCAAACAAAGGAGCTGTCACAGCTAGCATCAGGCTAGAACCCCCACCCTCTCCATCACTAACCTCCACACAACAAGGTCTTTATAGTCGCCATGGATTATAGGCAAACAGCTGCATGTTTGTGTTCAGTGTGTGCGTGTGTGTGTGTGTGTGTGCGTGTGTGCGTGTGCGTGTGCGTGTGTGTGTGTGTGTGTGTGTGTGTGTGTGTGTGTGTGCGTGTGTGTGTGTGTGTGTGTGTGTGTGAAAAGCAGGGGGGTAAAGTCCATTTGGATAGTTTATGTGTGATGGTTTTAGGAGGAAAACAAGTGTAAGAACTATGGGTGTTAGGGACCGAATAATGCATTAATTGTAACTTCTAATATTTGTATTTTTTCAGTCAGGTCCATCTCAAACCTTGATAAAATGACTGAATTTGTTACATGTTGTTTTTAATACCTTTGACTCCAAATAAACTCTCTCAGATTGATGCCGATTTAATCAGCTGATTAAGAAATCTTGGTTTTCTCTGCCTTAAGCGGGGTACACACTATAAGATAATTTGTCTGATTTTGGCCCCGATTGCCCCCTTCTGACAAAAGTCAGCAAAGGCCCGACTATCTGATGGAGCTAAAGATTATCTTGATAGATTCTCCTGTGGTGTAAGGTGTGTTAAGAGTAATTTTAACCTCCTCGATCTGCTCGGAAGACGATCGGGTAAATATTAAACGTGTTCAATATTTACGATCAGAAATCTTGTTATGTGGGGAGAACACCGAGCACGGACTCTGTGAATTGTCACGTGGAACTGAACAATAGCCGATAGGGAAGCAAGCTGACTGAAGCAGGAAGCACAAGAAACATAACCATGGCAACAACAGCAAACGCGAAGCATAAAGTTAGATGGATGTCATAAATTCAAGACCAACTTGTTGATAAGTGGCAACAACAAGAGTATTGTCAGGCATTGTTGTCATTAAGTTTTGTAGAACAATAAAGGAGGTAAATGTTAATGCCAATATTTGAGAAAAATGGTAAATATACTTTCCTAGTCGTCTGACTACTCAAAGAGCTTTACACTGCAGGTCACACCTACACATTCACCCACTAATGGAAGTGGCTTCTATGTAAAGTGACCATCAGTAGTAAAAAATCCCATTCATACACATTCATATGCCCCTGACAAAGCAGCGGGAGCAATTTGGGGTTAAGTGTCTTACCCAAGGACACATCGGACATGTGGCTGCAGGAGCTGGGGATCAAACTCCTGACCTTCTGTTTGAGAGACGACCAACTCTACCAACTGAGCCACAGCCGCACCCCCCAAAAAAGAGAAAAAGAACCCTGATACACTAATCATTCTTTATGTTTATGAAAATAAAAAAAACCCTCTTATTTTAAATTGGGGTACAATATTTGTTCCGACATTGCCAGTATTCTAGGAAGGTTTCACACAAGACATGAGAACTATCAGAGCAAATCTCTTTAACAGTGAACTAGTAATACAAAGAAACAAAAAAGGCTTTAGCTTTGAAACATTGTTCAATTGGCTAACAGCACCTCAGATTGCAGTTGAACACCTAACTTTCTTTTTTTCCAATAAGCAGTTCCTCTTTTGTCTGGAACTGAAGTGCCATCGCGAATGGTTCAGTGTTACTACCTGTAAACTGTATGCACCGCACTCCCTCCACCTACTCATTTAGTGCTGAAAAGCTGCTCTCGCACCCAAATGTATTAAAATTAAACACAAGTAGGCAAGTTGATGGAAAGCTACACCAAAAAGCTAAATTACAACACTTCATCACCAAATTAATGTTGGAACACACCAAACAGCACAGATTAACAAAAACGTACATTATAATCACATCCAAAGAGCTATTTTTTTTATTATTTTTACTGCATTATTTGACCTTCCAAGTGTCACCTGGGCAAGCGTCATAGCGCTGCACCTTGGCACTTTGTTAATGGAGACAGAGAGAGTGATGGAAAGTGAGTGTTTTAGTGAAAAAAAGCAACACTGACAATGAAATTGGGTGTTTGAGAATGATAAAATAGAGCAAGCAAGAGTGAGCGATCCATTAAGGCCAACTATTTCTGTTTGGAAAGTTCTACCTGGCAGCAAATTCATCCCAATCATCAAGCCCTAATGTAATCGCTTTATGAGGCCGGGGCATAATGAATATAGTGTTTAGGTGTGCAGATCCAGTCCTGGCCCCCGGTCCTCTAGAGGGAAGTGTACATTTCTGTGGCATCCTGTATTTATTTGAAATACCCTCTGTCTGGTCTCGTAATACAGACATGGGCAAGTGGGCATAGAAACCCTTTTCTATTCATCCATTTTCATAATGTGGTCTTGAATTAATGGTACCCTCTATATGTTTTAAAGAAATAAAGCAGTAAAAGCTGCACTGCTCTGCCTTCACTCAATTTGTCTCACGTTTTAGGGGGGAAAGCATACCATTTTAGACCATTTTTAGGTTAACATATACAATTTGTCTCTATTTAACTTGAGAGGTATATTTAAATGCATTCAGTCTTGAGTCTTGGCCAGCTTGGTGGTTTTCTTACAAACTGGACCCAGTGCACACATACAGTAAGAGCAGATGCTCAAGTTTGGGTGGATGGTCCAGGGTTTGGAATTGATTGTCTAGTAATTTAAAGCACCTGAAGCAGAATGTACACCATCATAGGCACTGAGAAACTTCAGTAAAACCATAATAATAGGATTTAGTCAGTGTTGGCATCTTTATAATGCACACCTTATTTAAAAAAACAGCAAAATAGGAATGAATGCAATCGTTTAACAATTGGGACAACGTTATGGTACAATGTATGTAAAAAAATAAATCACAAAGCCACGCTCTGTATGAAGATAAACCACTGAGTGTATTATGTGATATATTTTTGGTTTGCGTAATAAACAGTGAGACAAAGTGTAAATTAGGGCTTTTTCACACTAGGCACGATTGTCTACCGTGCCTGAGCACAAAATTCTGCCCTCCCCTCTCCCCAGCTGGTCTGCATTCACTTTAGTAACATTGTTCCGTACCAGAGTACACTTGCGTATGTACACATTCCGATACAGTAGGTGGTGGTATGCACATATTTGGTTTGAAAATCTGCCAAAAAGCAGAAAGAAGAAGAAGCAACCATGGCAACCACCTGCTAGCTAAGTCCACCCTGCTAACTGTGGAAGTTTGTGTTATTTCTGAGACGCCAACAATGACCCTCTTCCTTCCACATGTACAGTGCAGCTCGGAGGACGAAACAGGTCTGTGCTGTGCAGAAACAACGTTTTTTTAAGCGACAGGAGCGGTAGAATTACGTCATATAGCGGTCCACTTTCTTGTTTGAGCACGGATGCGTTCACATCTCCCGCGGACTATACTCGAGTGAAAAATGCCCAAGACCACCTATTCAAGCTGTCTCAACTCGGCACTGTGCCCGAGTACAGTACGAGTACGGTACGTTTGTGTTCACACTGCTCAAATGAACCAGACTTTGTGGGCAAGCGTACTCGGAGTGTGAAACCACACTTACTGTAGACTGTCTTACCAACTGGCTCAGGGATGGTAACAAAGAGGGAGGCCACACACGGCGCTTCTCACGGGTGCTTCTCTAATAAGTGACCATCAGGTTTTTTTTGGATGTAAAGGAATTGTGTCCTGGCATTAGCAGCAGATCTAGATTTGGAAATTGTTCTCTTAAGACGAGTCAGATAAGTTTCTCCACCATTGTTGTTGACAAATCAAATATCAGAAGTCCTGACCTTTCTTGATTCTAAATGATCCATGAGGGAGAATAGATATTGACAAGCCTGGTTGGTGTTCCAAAAAGGTAACTATTTTTCAACTGAGAGCGCTGTGAGCACGGCAACAAAAAACAGCTGACGCTGAGGGTGTTTCTGCTCAGTGCTCTGAGCGCTGGAATGCAAACTGCATTGGCTGCTAAAAACAGCGATAGTTGACACAGGGAGGGAGAGAAGATAGAGGATAGGCTAGAAGAAATATTAACAGCCTCATCATACTTTAGCTTTGAGTCACAACCTTTTTATGCTACTTATATTCTAACATATGTGAGGGTTATGGCCTTACTGTCTCCAGGAAAAGAGGAAACATGTTATTAGCTGTAAAGTGACAGAAACTAGATTGTGTGCACTGAGACATCTCCATCCTTTCATCTCCATCTGTTTTAATTTTGTGGACTTTAAGACCCCCACTCACACACATACCTTCCCCCTCTGTAGTGCATGTGTTTGCAATAATGAACTGTGCCTGTAAGGAGTGAATACCATTCGCTGGTATACAATGGAGAACAGGTGATCTGTAATCTGAGTTTATCACTGAGATACACATACAGAAGTCCAACAAAAAAAAACGGAGCAAAAAGCATATTGCGTGAGTTTGGGCCAAAGCCTCTCTACCGTACCTGTTGGTGTGACGAATCGGTTTCATGCGGCGGGGTTCATTGGAGTGGAGGATCATGCAGAGCCCATCTAGCCACGCTCCTCAGCGCTCCGGCGATTGGTGTTGACACCTGGCAAACGCTCTGGTGTTTTCACGTATGGAAGAACATCGACACGCAACTTCCTCCTGCGGTTTGGGCCGCTCCCAAAACCGCTTTCCATTACCTTCCAGTGCCATACAGATGTTTGGGTTGATTTCGCGCTGCAACTTGTAAATGTTAGGGTTCAGTGGCCTTGTGCGGCTTCATGCATAACATTAAGTCATCATATATAGAAAAGAAGGTGGATTAATGAACACTGTGGAAATGTTCCTTCTCTACTGTTTGGTCAAAATCAAAGTTCAAATTATGGTTGGTTTTGGTTTTTGGATGAAATGTTTATTTAATTAAAAATGTGACTGGTTAATAGTGTTGTAGTAAAGACCCCACTAACCGAGACCAAGACATACCCGAGACCAGAGTGCTCCGAGACCAAGACAAGACTAAGACATTTAGGGATCGAGACTGAGTCAAGACCAAGACATTTAGGGATCGAGACCAAGTCAAGACCAAGACCAAGGCAGGGCATAAGTATCCCTGAAAAGTCATGGAAAAATCAAAAAAATCAAACCACAACTGAATTGAAGTCATTCATTCTTTTAGAAAGATGCATTTTTCCTTCTAATCACAGTAATGATGTGGAACAATACCCTTTCAGTGGTGGTCTTGACTTAAAATCCCGTTGAATAGTCATTTCTTTTAAATAAAGAGATGATAAAGCCACAGCGTTATGATACAAGTGAACACATGTCCTCTGTGCCTGACTGCTGTCTTTGAAACAGTAGTTTAGGATCCGTGGAAAGTTAATGAAAACTGTGGTTAAACTATTTTTAGACCACAAAATCATAGATTGACGATGGAGGGAGGAGAAGAGAATTTCTGATTCATTGCTTACATAGTTGAGTTTTATTAAAACCATTTATTCAGGAAAGGTTTGGTAAGCTTGCATGTTCTGTTTCAGTGTGACTCATTTATGTTGGAGCTGCACTTTTTCAATGTTACTTTAATCTGGAGGTTAAAAATGTCCATTTTCTTCAGTCATAAATGAACACTTACCAACTCATTGTGTCATGATGGCAAAGTAACTAGATTATAGACCTTGGTGTCCCAGCTTCTATGGCTGAAAGTCAATAAAGTATTACCTGTAGAACACTTGACTATGACTTGTGTTTAAAAGACTTAAAGGAAGAATGTGCGACTTTTTGATCCAGTAGATGTCGCCCTTGAGCACCAGCATGAAACCAAAACAAACTGCTGTTTGACGACACCTCCGCTATTCTGAAGCCTCCGCTCTCCTCCAAGCGGCACACCTCCACTCGCGTTCACACAAAGGAGTAATGAATTAAAACGCACCACAAGTCAGCGATATTAAGTGCAAGCGGCGGACAAAATTGTCCTTTGCTCAAGCTTCATTTGCCTGTGGCCTGCATTGTTGTGTTAGCAGGCTAATGTTAGCACACTTTGGTTAACTCATAGCTTCATATGGCACATAAATTGACACTGGGATCTGAAAACACTTAGGTGACATCAAAATAAGCAGCAAGTAGTCTGAGTTATTCTTCATTTCTCTAGTCCTTGACTAAAACAGCTTTATACACAAGCCGTCCTGTCCATGCTAGCATGATGTAAACACGGCTCCACCAACAGTAGGCTACAGCTTGCGGGTGAGAGCTTACGCTTCTCACTCATCATCGACAGTCATGACTCAGAGAGACATTTACACAGGATATACTTGATTTCTGCTTTATTTATGTGTGTTAGATGTCACACAATCTTCCTTCAAGGCTTCCAAAATAGATTACATTTTAGAATTGACTTTGACTTGCAAAAAAGTCACTTGTACTCGTCTCTGGAAAAGGCAAAACATAAAAAATGATTTGATGATTACAAAATACTTTTGATTGTAAATTGTGTTTCAGCTTGTTAGAGTATCTTCTGTCTATTAAAATATGTCAGTACATCTTCAAAAAACTATCATGCAAGCATAAAGTTCTATTTCACTCTCTGCACCTATCACTTGTTTTGTTATGTAAAAAGTTAGACATTTGTGAAATTGATTTCCATTTCTGCTTCACTTTAAGTAAAGAGCTGAACAAAAAAGTCAACCACTATTAACATACTTCAGTTTCTTTTCATTTGACAAGTGGTCGCCTTTGATCGATCTATCAATCTTTTTTTGTATAGCGCCAATTTCTAACAAATCTTATCTCAAGACACTTTACAAAGCAGGTTAAAGACCCAAAGAACTTATTTACAAAGACCCAACATACCATGAGTACAATATTTAGCAAAGTTACAGAGGCAGAGAAAATCTCTCTTTAAACAGGCAGAAACCTCGAGCAGAACCCGACTCATGTTGAACAGCCATCTGCTGAAACTGCGTTTGGACTGGAAAGTGAGGAAGGGAGATGCAGAAAGAAAGATGGACAAAGACAAAAAAATAAAACCGAGTTAAAGCTGCAACATTGCTGGATTGACAAATGAGTATTTAAGCCCATCACTTTTATGAATTACATGAACAAATCAGCGTCTGTTAGGGACCAAGCAGTAAGACACGAGACACAGGAGTCATTTTAAAGAAAGAGTGGGTTTTTATTTTATCCCATAAAGAAAACCAAATTATTAGAAGTAGGCATATAAAAGAGGTCAATTTACTATAACTTTAAATAAACAAGATGAAAGATAAGGTGTGAACTCCGAAAAACAGACTAAACACAAAAAGACAAAAGAAAATATATTTAGTAGTTTGTCCCAACCAAATCAAACACAAGGGGAAGACAAAAATGACACCAAATTAACTAAATAAGGAAAAAACTTACTAAACCCAACCCCCCCATGACATCACAGCACATGGTCTGCTCCAATAAACTGGCTCCAGCATAAGAACTTGGTTTGCACTTGGCCACGCCCTTTGCCCGGATTAGGAAGTATCCTCCCCCAACATCTAGGTAACTGAAAAGAGTGTTGAATCTTACAATGAATAAACGGTGTGCACTACATTTAAAGAATGCAAGACTAAATGCAAAATGAACTAATGACAAATCAAACAAGTTCATGTGCATTTTACAACCTCGGAAACTCGTTTTTTCCGATGTGTCCGACACCACATGAATGCACCAATATTACCCGTGTGGCTCTGGCCATCACAGTGTAAGTGCAGTCAGTAGAAAAAGGAGCAAATTAACCCTGTTAATAATGTCAATAAGCTAAGATACCTATGTTAGGTATTAATATGTACGAGAAAGATTACAAAAATAAACCTGTTTTATATGGACGTAATTCACATATGACCATGATCCACACTTTAATGTCCCTGTCCCAACACTTTCAGACACTTTCACTTTTTCTTAAATGTAACAGCACTATTTTTTCAATATATCCAGCTGATCCAGCCAGTGGAATCATAAGCTGAGCTGTCACTAGAATGTGCTTTTGCTGCTTACTTTGTTTTAATTTTCTCAGTACAATATCCCAACGTGTTATTCTCTTCTTCCCAGTCAGCACTTTGTCGCCCACCTCTGCAATCCTCAAGGACGGACAAACTGTGTATTCCACCCTTCTCCATCTGTGTTGCGTTCAACTTCCTTGGACTATTGTGCCCTTTTCTAAGGATATCGCGGATCCTGTTACTGCACAAGCAATGCCACTCCCCTTGGTTTGAGATCTACTTGCTGTCCTGTGAGGCCTCGCTAACTTAAGATAACGCCTTGGAGAGATACTCAAATCCACAATGCATGCAGGTATGTTTTTGTTCTCAACTATAGCTAATTCCTCAGTATGCATCTGAGGTATCACAAAGACAACTCTCTCTCTGTAGCATAAACAGTTATTTCCAGCTCTAAATCTAATTCAGGCCATTCTTTAAGTTGTGCAAGACTTTACCTCTGTATGCTTTACCTTTTTTTCTCCATCTTTGCCCTTTGCCACAGAGGGAAAGGAGGTAATAGCACTCACTAATTTGGCCCTGGGCTGCGCAGTCAAAGCCATATGCCAGAGTGAATCTGTAAAGCTAACATTAGGCAGCAGATATCTGAGGCTAGCGGCTGTGGGCTTTGACATCCTGTATTACACCTAATTGCCACCAGACATTAAATCCAAGTCTCTGCAAAAATCCCCCAACAACCACCTGCTCCTTGCTCTGTTTACCTTTTAAACCGGGAATAATGCAGCAGAGAGCAGAGCCAGAGTTCCTCGCTGTTATTTTCTGACACCCGAGCTGAGGATTGGGGAACTGGAATGTCAGTAGAAATTTCAATTGGAGACGTGTTAGGATAGTTAAGGGGTATCCCCCAGTGCATTGTGATGCAGGGGTACAGTGTATACTTTTCTGATTTATGTGTTATTGTAAGAGTAATGAGAGAGGGAGAAAACAGGGCAGGGGTAATGTGGAGGCATAACCATAATTAGGTGAATTATAAGTTTCACAGTCACTTTTCGTGACATTGGGAAACTTTTAATGAATCTCCTAGCAGGAGGAGTGTAAATGTACCTTTTGCTTGCGGCCATAATGTGGTCAGTGTTAATTGTTGTAATTTGGTACATTTTAACCAAATACAAGTGTCTCCCGTGGGCTGTATATTAATGTATTCCACTCTATACCTCACTCCTCCAACATAAAACACACAGGAAACTTGCACACTCCTTGACTGTGTAATGATGAAATGATTTCAGAGCCCTGTATCCACTAACACCACAGTGTCAACCTCTAAATTAGTCAGGCAATGCTAACTCTTCTGTATCACTTTTGACAGATAAAACCTCCTGCAGACATTGTCACAGAGAATACTGCATGGTGGAAATAATAACCCAGTTAAAACTACAGTGTTTAAAGGCCACATGCATCCAGTTTGGAAGGGAAACCTCGTGGTTTAATGTATCTGTCTGGTACACTTGGACACAACCTCCATCTCTTAGAAGGGACTTATGTCGTTGTATGACTTTTGGTTTGAGTGTTAAAGGTCAGATATTTTGCAAAATACACTTAATCCTGTTTTTCAAACTATAATATGTGTCCCCAGTCTGTCTACAAACTCCCCAATTATGAGAAAAGTCCGTCCTCTCTGTGTTTTGCCTGCTCCACTTTTCAGAAAATGTGTGCTCAAACAGGCCGTTTGGAGATTTTCCCTTCATGACATCACAAAGGGCAGTAACCCCTCCCCCAGGCAGGTGACACTCCCACCGCTAGGTGTTTGTTTTCGTCCTCTGAGTCAGCCTTCTCACCGTAAACAATTATGTTTTAATGCAAGAAAGCCTGAGCCAACCAAAGCCCTTCTAGAGGGGCGTGTGCGAAGACAGCTCATTTACATTTAAAGCTACAGACACAGAAACAGCCTGTTCTGAGCAGGGCTGAAATAGAGGGGTTTATAGGCATGATCAAATACAGGATCAGAGTGAATTTATACCAAGACACTTTACATACATGTTTTGGGGAGCTCTGAGACTTACTTAAACTGGTTGAAAAGGAGGATAATCGGTATATATGAATGGAACTTGGTACACTACTAGTTACCATAGTGGAGTTAGAGAAGTGCGTTCCTCAGCAACGCATATCCTCCAACAGTAGTTGGCTCTCAAGAAAAATGAAGTGAATTACAACAACTTACAATATATCTGTACTTGAAGCTTGTTAGCACAGTAGCTAATTTTGAGCTCAAGTTTAGTCTCACTTTAAACATAATTTAGGCTTGGTAAAATAAGTTAATCAACACCCAGTCCCCACTTTTGTTCCACATGGATCTGAATAGACGGAACATTATTTGACCTTTACCTTGATGAACATTTGCCTGTGTGTGCGAGTGTGAGAGAGACGTTGTGTGTATGCTAAAAAGGCAGACAGAGAAAGGTGAAGGAGATTTACTGCCCTAATCAAAAACTGGCTAGGAGTTGGAAATGTAGCGTGAACGAGTACATGAAACTGTCCCCACTCTGATGCTTTCATTTATCACACAATATGGGAGTCATAAAAGAACACTAGTTAAAATCAAATCAACAGGGACACACTTTTACAAGCTGTCCTGTGTAGTGTAGCCCACTTGCATGACCATCAACATTCTCCTTGGCAGAAAAGCAAACAAATGTACGTTTGGATATTTTCTTTTTCGCCTTGGATGTTACACAAACCTGTTGCTACCAGGATGATGCATCGCACCGCCAAACCTTCATCAATACGGATAATTACATTTTTCTGCAAACTCAATGCTGTTGCATTGTAAATATTTTCGCTGGGAATCAGGTTGTTATTCCCGTGGTTGTTCCACACAGTCCAGGCCTTCCTGAGATGAACCCAAGCGTATCCTGTATGTCAGTGTGTATCTGTGCTGAGAGGAAGCATGACCTACTGCACTTTGGCACTTCATTAAACAAATCACTGGAACGCTTAAGCCACGAGCCTGCGGGGACTCCCAAAAGTAGGGAGAGAGAGAGGGAAAGAAAGAAAGAGAGTGGGTTGTGTAGCACTCTTTGTTTCCTCACAGAATACACACATGGATAAATATTGAAAAGCTCCAATATCTAAAATAAAGCATTTTAACTATAAGATGAATGGATTAGCATATGTTTTGGTAAATTGTCACCTGTTTTCTTTTGCCTAGCTCCGATGATTGGAAACTCTGGTTGATGCTGTCTGATATTCATCAGCATGTTTGAGGTGTTTCTAGTGACATACCGCACTGTGAACCCAAAGTTTAGATTGATGTTGTAGCTCCACCATTGATCTTCTTCTTTGTGTGTTTTGGTTGTCTTCTTCTTCTTCTTCTTCTTCTTCTCCTTCTTCTTCTTCGTTTGTTGTTTAATAGTGGTTCACATTTATTGCATGGCCTTGCGGAGCAGTCATTACATTTCACTGCACATCTGTATGAGCACGTGACAAAGACAAATCTTGAATCTTGAATAGCAAACAGTTACAAGCATCCGCGCCTCCTGGATTAGGGTGTGATTATTGCTATCTGTGACTGCCCTTTTTTTCTGTTCTCTGATGTATTCTTTGTCAGTGTTTGAATGGGTAGGTGTGACATGCGGTGTAAGCCCTTTGAGTAGTCTAGAGAAGCACTAAATAAGGTCAAGTCAATTTACCAATCCATTTACTAGAGACATGCCCAATCTCATTTATTTGCCAAAAAATATTATCACCAAAGACTAAAAGGCTTTTTTAGTGTAAATGAGCTCCTTTTCCTAAAGTCTGACCAACATGGCCAAAATCTTAGAGTAAAGTTGCCTTCTTCTCCAACATAAGACTGTAAACACAGATTACGGGTGCTATGGAAATAAAGAATACACTCTGATCAGTAGGAATCTGTCGAGTTTAAGAGAAAATGCTTTGGAGTCCGGGCACAGAAGAGTGTCGGTAAGAGCACAGCTCAAAATAGAACAGGGAATCCTGAGGCTTGTATTTAAAGGGGTGGGAAACACCTCCTCCTACGTGTGTGTCACCCTCGCACACACAGACAGAAACAGGAGGCCTGACTATAATAAATGAACTGCCACAGCAGTTGCTGTTTCAGGTTGGGTCACTGGAATAATAAAGGGCCAGAGGCACAGCTGGGGCAGCGATCACATGTTCCCTTGCGTGTGGGGCTGAGCTTGTTTCTGCCTCCTGTCATGTACTGACACACACACAGACACACACACAGGTAAAGTAGAGGCAGACTGTGTAATTAAATCTTTGTCCAATTGGGTGTAAAATAATCTCTCTCTCTCTCTCTGTGTCATTCGCTCACTCTTAGCTCAGTTTTCAGTTTTATCTCAGGAAAAAAAAAAGCTCTATAAATATAAGAATACACAATTGATTCTTTTGGGAAGTGTTGAGCTAGGGAAGAAGAAGTTTGCATAATCTGTACAGAAGACATGATTGTAAACAATGCTGAATAAAAAAAAAAAAGCTTTATCTTTTCTTTTCTTTTTTGGAAAAGGAAAAGTACATTTCACATTATTTCAAGATCTCAAAACCATGTTATGTGAAGGCGCATCGCACCCTTGGGTGTTGCGACACCGACACTTTCACTGAAATGTAATTTCATCGCCACTTTTTTACTGGGGGAGTCATTGATGAGAACAGTTTGGTCAAGTCAGATTTATTGAATTATTATTGTGCTCGTATACTAGCCTTAGAACACCCACACCCTAACCCTAAAATTGCTGCTCCACCCCTGGTTTGGTGTATGTAGATAACTTAGTAGGGACCTTTAAGTTTCAGGTATTGTCATACAAACTAAATCAGCACTTTCTATAACTCATTGTTTATTAAGTATTCTTCATTTTTGGCAGGCAGTCTTTAAGTTCATCATACATTCTATTATGTGCAGTATTAATTATATAATAATTCATGTACAGTAGCATACTGTTTTTAGGTGGTATACAGAAAATGAACTGACATCAACATTTATAACAGACATCAATCTAACTGCAGGCGGCTGTGGCTCAGTGGGTAGAGTCAGTCGTCTCTTGACTGGGCATTCCGGGGTTCGATCCCCAGCTCCTGCAGCCACATGTCCGATGTGTCCTTGGGCAAGAAACTTAATCCCAAATTGATTCCGCTGCTTCGTCGTCAGTGTATGAATGTGTATGAATGGGATTTGTTACTTCTGATGGTCACTTTACACAGCAACCTCTGCTATCAGTGTGTGAATGTGTAGGTGTGACCTGCAGTGTAAAAGCGCTTTGAGCAGTCAGAAGACTAGAAAAGCTCTATACAAGCTCAAGACCATTTCCCAATGAGCACCAAAAACTGCTGGATCTGCTTTTTTGCATTTGTTTGGTAACAAGCCTTTTTCAGTCAGACTCACATGGACTGCAAATGTAATATCAGGGAATACCCAGGTTCTGAAACTCTTAAGAGCCTGTCATACTCTGAACACATCATTTATAAGTCTCCTGTTGGACCGTCTTCCCTCATTATATGACTGTGTGTAACTCTGTCCTCAGCTCTGCTTCCCCAAGCCATTCAGATACACTCTCAACCCCCCCAGCCTCTGCTCCCCATGCCCACCCAGGTCCAGGCTTCCACCCCAGTGGAAACAGGCCTGGTCTGGTTACCCACCATGGAGATGATGGATTGACGGCTCACTTACGGGAAAGGCCGGGGCTTTCAGGTAAACAAGTGCAGAGGTGTATTAAATATAAAGAAGAAAAAAAAGAAAACATGTTTTACCTTTTGGCAAGAGTGAAGGGAAAGGGAGACAAGAATGTGGTTTGTGCTAT
The DNA here is from genome assembly GCA_020745685.1 of Tautogolabrus adspersus. NCBI lineage: Eukaryota > Metazoa > Chordata > Actinopteri > Labriformes > Labridae > Tautogolabrus > Tautogolabrus adspersus. The sequence continues at coordinate 5,492,030 of CM036554.1, read as the reverse complement.
GTGCATTAAAAGCTGAAGCTGACATGCTGCGTTTAAACAAGTAGGTGCTCAGGAGTTTCACTCAGGTAACTTCAGCTCTAAGTAAAGTAAATGTGACTTGGTTATTTGTGTCCTAATTGCTTTTCCAAATTAGCAGATTGCATTAAGATTGTATCTGCAACTTAAACACTTGACACAGCATTTCAAACATGAATGTTAGCTTTTAGAAACTCCTTAAAATCTTAGATATTGGGGACTTTTCTCTGTCATGCCTTTACTTTCCTCCAGTAGGCTTACTATGCAATGATCCATTAGGAGCAAAATCAACAAGGAAATTGGGCTAGATCTTTGCCCTCCCCAATACGAAATAAAAGCCATTTTGCTCATTACCCTGCCACAAGGAACGTTCACCGACATAACTCCTCGATTGCTCCTGATGGGAGTAATTTCATCTTCCAACAATCTGATCCTGACAAATTAATTCAGATGTCATTTTTTTTTATGCCACACCGACCCCACTCACCAACTCCCCTCCCAATTCAGCAGTGTCCAAATCTGAAGCAGACAAAATGAGATAATTGAAGTGACCGTAAATGATGATTAACCAAAGCTCCAACGGTCTGGTTCTCCCAAAGACAGGAAAGTCTACCTTACCTTAAGAAAAACTGCTGCAAAGTTTTAGCCATATAAATAAGAGGAAATTAATTAAATGCAGGGCGGGTGGTTTTGGCGCCATGGAAAGAATACACAATTTAGAGTCCTGTGCCAGGGAGCCAAATGGACAAAATGAAGGTGATCAGTCATATTTTGCTGCTTTTTGACATTAAGCATATGCTTTTTTTTCGAAGAGGTCAGCTAAGCAATTTAGACAAATTGGGCAAAATTGCAAAGGTAAACATAGGGAGAGGTCTCGTAATGTTTCTTTCACTTTTTTTCTTCTTCTTAAAGTCAGACTCATTTTCAGACACTATTATGTTTAGTAAATCCCTTACCTGAATTTTCTGTGACGGTAACACGGAGACAAAATGACTCCATCAGGGCTATCAGGGGCAGGACTGTGTTTTTGCTGTTTGACTGCAACACAAGCCAACAAGCCAACTCCAACTGTACTTCTCTATCCCAGAAAATACTTATGCAACAGCTGAAACTACACAACATTATATGACACATACCAGAGAGATTTAAGTATTTATCTTAGATGTAAAGGGTTTCTTGAAATTACTGTGTATGCCTGTAGTGATTCAGGGCCTTATTCACAAAAGGATCAAGCGGCTTTTGCGCCAGTTTAACCAGTGCAAATGAATCACAATGACACCGTCTAATTTACAAAACACACAGAGAGGTTTAAATGCACCTGTAACTGTGCTGCAGAGCAAACAGCGTCTCTGTGCCTTGGTACTGGTTGAGTTTATTTAAATGAGCTATTATGCAGTGATTGTTGAAGAAATCTGGCCACTGTCTTCACAAACAAGCCTGCAATAAAAGTGTCTAATTCACAAACACCAGCGCTAATAGCCATGCTCAGTGTAAAGCAGAAATTGTCTGAGATCAGGTGGTAACAGTATTTTTAAAAGATGTCACACACAAACTTTCCAGCGATCAGGAAAACAAAGTTGCCTCTGTTTGATGTAAAATCAAATATATTCATAAAAACTCCTCAAATATTACTAAGACATTACTTTTATTCATATAACCAGTCCAGGTTAAATCAGTCTGGCTGTCACCAGCTCGACACTTCATCCACATCTGTAGAGACGGTCTGGAGAAGTGTCTTTTTATGAAGTTGCCCTTGCTTGCTCCAGTCAGAGCGGGAAGATTCATTTTAAATGGTAAAACGCATTTGACATCTTTAAACGTCCTGCCCCAGGATCTGTGTGTCTGCTGTCTCTGAAGTGGTAGTTTATGAAGTGGTACTTTATTTTACCAAATTCATTAAAAAAATTAACAAATGTGTGAAATGTATCTGAAATTTGAGAGTGACAATAATTTGGGAAACGTCACAAAACTTTGAACAGTATGATATTTAAAAGCTTTTCCTTTTAGCAAGCTGGACAATTTGTCATCCTATCATTAAATACAACTCAATACAATGGTTACCATGGGTCAATTTAAAAAACCTGATCACAAATCACTGTGCTCATGAGTGCAAATGTTTCTAACTGTAGTTGCCTGTAGTGTTATAGTACTTGAAATCGATCTAGGTCTCAAGACCACTTTTTCAAGATCTCGTCTCGGAATCTAAAGCATTTTTACTCGTTCTCAGACTGGGTGGACTCCGGATTTTAATCCAGGACTACCACTGATAGGCTATTGTTCCATGTCATTACTGTGATTAGAAGGAAAATACCTCTTTCTAAAAGAACTAATGACTTGACCGCTGCACACAAGTTGATGATTTTTTAGGGATATTCATGGTCTTGGTCTTGTCTCGGTCTCGTGCTGCCTTGGTCTTGTCCCTGTCTCGATTCCTAAATGTCTTGGTCTTGTCTCGGTCTCGTGCTGCCTTGGTCTTGTCTCTGTCTCGATTCCTAAATGTCTTGGTCTTGTCTCGGTCTCGTGCTGCCTTGGTCTTGTCTCTGTCTCGATCCCTAAATGTCTTGGTCTTGTCTCGGTCTTGGACCATTCTGGTCTCGGGTACGTCTTGGTCTCGGTTGTTGTGGTCTTGACTACAACACTAGCTGTACTCTCAACATTGTAAATGAGGGCTTGCCTTCAATGATTTTTCGAGGATAAATAAAGGTAAAATGAAAAAGAAAATAATAATTTTGTTAAGTTTGACATTTGTAACCAACAGAGACCCAACATTAATCAATTGGCAACAGAGGCACAACTCCCTTCTTAAACCTTGAGACATCAAGCAGAAACATTTGCAAGAGGCAATCTGCCATGACTAGAGAGCAGGATAGAGGGAGAGACAAAACAGGTGTGGGGGTGGGTGGATGAGAAATGGACAGACGGACAGATAAATGCTCTAATAGACATCGAACAACATTGCAAAGTACAGAATATTTTAAATGCTTATGTGATCAAATGTCTTTTCCCCAATACAAGGGGCTGCAGGGTCAGACTCAGTGCACAGCCCTGAGTTCCACTTGTCAGCTGATACCCAGCCAGAGCCTTTCAGCACCGTGTTTCCATGTGGTACAATAATGGCATGATGAATCATTGGCTATAGAGGAACACACTCGCCCATACTCACCGAACCCGTTGCTAACACCTTTTGGGTCCAGACATACGTGCAAAGTGCTGAAAAGTAAGAGTGGATTGGAAGGTGATTGGTCGTACTGACCGCAGAAATGAGGTTTACACCAGGAGAGTAACAAATACAGGTTGCTAAGAGACCTACCGCTGATTTTCTATTCTTTCACAAGTCTTTCTTTTTTGTTTTTCCATCCATTCTGAAGCTCGCTGGCATTCCTTACCCAGTCTTCACTTCTCTTTGACAGCTTCAATGAGGCAACATTTCAGCTTTGACAGGTTTTTATGGCACCTTATTAGCCTAAAGAATCATTAAATGGATGATTGTGGCCACACATTTAGTAAGACAGCACGCAGAAACAAACACTATTTGCCTCTTTAGGCGCAGAGCTCTCGACTCTGTTCGGTTTGTTGTCATCTATTTATCTAATGACTCCTTCACAGCTTAGACAGTGGGCTAGATTTTGTCCACTACTGTATGCCTAAAAAAGCACAGTGCTGCCATAACCCTAATCACCTAATTGCCCTGCCCTGCCTCATTAGAAAACAAGTCTAACTGGAAAATCACCTTAAGTGGCCTAAATTAATGAGACCTTCACATTGAGTGCTGAGTCATCGGAGGCCTGAGTCAGGACGACGTCACCGCAAAGGAAACGGCTGCTCCATAAACTGTCGATGGGCATTTCGGCAGCAGTGGAGAGGCTGACGCTGACCCTCTGACCATACATGTCACACTATTTGGTATGTGTGATTTTTGTGAGTCGTCAGTATTGTTCTGATTGACTTTGGATTGTAGTTCACGAGGTTTAGATTCCTGAGCTAACAAGCATTTGCTTGTCAGGTTGCTATCATAGGCGATGTCCAAATTTAAGGGCTGCATCCTTCAGCGTGGACATTTGAAGACCAATTACATCACAGCGGTGCGGCGAAGGCTGTCCAATTTCGAGGCTCCTTCAACTGCGCCTGACATGCATCTTTCTTTCCGTGACCAATGAAGGATCATCCAGTGCATCCTCCCTGGCCCTTGCCCAACATATCCCAAGATTCTTTGAGTGCCATTAAAAAAAAAGAAGGTATTTATAATCAAAGGCTAACATTATAATAATCAATTGGCATAAAACAGCTGTTGAGGTTGCTGGGCGTAAAAACGTCAGGGTAAGGGTGGGGAGGGTTGGTGACGCAACCAACCATCTCACTTCAGTTCTGTGTTAGTTCGGTCAACACAGGCTATGAAGGCTGGCTCCTTAGTAGGCTGGATCGAAGGATGCTACAACCAAAATTACCATTACCTACAATAATAATAATAATAATAATAAATAATAATTATTATTATTCAAAAGTTGCCTTGACTATCAACACGGATTTTATAAACGGTCTGTAAACCATATCTGTTCTTTGGCACTGTAACATGCACCTAATAGACCAATATAGTATCTACAGCCCCATGAAAGGTCAGCATTGACAGTCAAAGTGTACTTTACTTATTTTCCCATGATTTTCTCAATTTTACTTCTTTCCGTCTTGCAGTTCCAGTCATCTTTTATTTTCCAGGCCTAAAGTGTGTTCAAAGCGTATATTAAAAGGAAAGTTGTTTTGCCAGGGATACAAACTCGTGATGAAAGAGTAACAAACCAGAAGCTGATAGGTAAGCTGTCAAATACACGCACCAGGACATTATTGAACTTGGCAGTGAATACCATCTAAATGACTGCACAGATGACCCCTTTATTTTACAGCCACAGAGTGTGATAACTTCATTATGTTCACTCCCATGGTGCTGCATTCCTACCTGTTGCCCTCTGGCCCCTTACATGCTGTTATGACGGTAGGTATATGTCTCTGGAGCAAAAGAGACCCACACATTGTGGGTTAAAACAAGCTGTAAAATATCATCACTGTCAAGATCATTCTAATAACAAAGTAGAAGGTTTGTGTTTTAAGCATATGGATCCAGGAGATGATTGGCCTGTAGCCTGGCACAAAGACTAGAAGCAAGGGGCCTGAATCCTTTTGAAACAAGGCTCCTTCAAAACTCTGTCTACCACAAGCTTTTACCTTTCTTTAATTTAAACTTCACAAAGGTCAGAGCTACCTTTGTTGCTTCTACTAGTCTTAATTAGAAGCTAAGCTAATTGCCTGTTTCCATTCTCTGTAATTAGCACTTAAAAGTGGTATTAGTATTATAATCTATATCTAGCGAAAAATAAGAATAAACATGGACCCGATTCACTAAAATGTACTGCGTTCAGAATGGATTACTAGCTCCAAAACCTGCACATGATTTGCTCGAGCAATCTGCTCTATGTCGAGGTGTAATTCCCACAGCATATATTGCAAGCTTTCCACACCTTGGGGTCCAAACCATTTGGAATTCAAATAGGGTCCCCTGAAATGTCTAATTATTGATGAATCAATTTTTCAATGTTGTTTATGTGACAGGGGCCTATATTATTCGACATGTTTTTCAATTACGTGCGTTTTGGGGACTTTTGTATTTTGTGGGGACTTGTTTGAAACCAGTCTACTCGCCATTTGTTGGACGTTTGATCTACTGCAATGTTTCTGATTTTGCGTTTGGGCTCTTCAGTGTCCCCTGAACTGGAGATTGTGAATTGTGAAGTCGTTTAAAATGTGCCTCTGGGGCGCAGGTGGCGCAGTGGTTAGTGTGCGCGTCCCATATATGGAGGCTGTAGTCCTCAACGCGGGCGGCCCAGGTTCGAATCCAACCTGTGGCTCCTTTCCTGCATGTCAATCCCCACTCTCTCTCCCTGATTTCCATCTCTATCCACTGTCCTATCTCTCCAATAAAGGCACAAACAGCCCAAAAATAAATCTTAAAAAAAAAAAAATGTGCCTCTTAGGCTTTCAGTAGTGTTTTTTTTCCATTTTTGGTGTGCTGTATGTGTGCTCTCAACCGTGAAGCTGATGTTTATCTCTTTGTTAATTTGTTGATTCAGAGCTGACGTCATAATGATGATTGGTTGCAGGCTTGTAGCCAATTCCTATTTAAGATGTCATGCCCATTTTGAAGAAGTGCTTGTCTGATGAAGATCTAGTTCCAACACTTTGCCAATAAATGTTTGTTTGGAAGTTAGACAGTGTGTGGGAGTTTACCTTTAAGTTAATAATTGATCAGTCAACAAATATCTTTTAGCATTCTCCCTAAAACAAGCTACAAGATGTTATCCAGTTTAGCATGGGCTAATATGAGCCATAGCCCTCAAACTAACAAACGTGCAGTATCTCTTTCTGTAACTCATCCAAGTATCAAGCATTAATTTCCAGCCTTGTTGATACACGCTCACCTGGCTGTTTATATCTTGCACTGAGGAAAAGAAAATCCTTACTTTGCGCACAAATCTCATCCTGGTTTTCTGCCCTAGTCCACAATAATATACATGAAATAGTCTTAATGTGATCTAAAATAATTCTTTACTTGCAACACAGTGGAAAAAACACAAGCAACAAAAGGTTGGGAACCACTGATATAGTGCTAATGATCTTCATGCAAACATGCCCTTAAAGGCAGGGTTGGTAATTTTTGTAAAATAGCATGATTTTGAAAGTAGCATTTCCTCAGTGCTCCGTGGTCTACACCTACCCCTCCCCTCTGTGCCCCCCTAAAAAGCCACGCCCCTCACTTACATGCACAAGCTCCGTTGCTACAGAAGCGGACCTCAGCTCATCGCTTGCATTGTGTAGAAACTACGTCGTCTCACGTCTCATTCAGCAGTAAGTAAACTCACAGTATTTGTGACCAGTTTGAGTGTGGGCTAGTGCACGCAAGGGGTAGAGAACGAGCAGGGAGACAGGGAGGCCTGATTGGTTCATCAATTTGGCAACTCATGGCAGACATTGGTCAAAGTTTTTACATGCTTACAACTGCTACAGATGACCGATTTTCTTTGTTCCTTTTTCAGAGCACATTAACTATTATTTTCTGTCAGGATTTCAACTCAATTTTAAAAAGTGTATCTGGAGAAAATGACCAACGTTGCCTTTAATGTTGTCATGCTCTTTGCAGTTCTTTCTTGGTTTGCATCTAAATATGTAGAAAAGCAGTCTGAATCTTTCTGCACGAAGCTGCGCTCTCATGCTGACGTAGCTGTTTAGTCCACATAGAGATGATGAGCTACAAGAGGAAATGTCCAATCTGCAACAAATGCTTACTGAGTCCATTTATATCAGATTGTAGAATGAACTATCTCAATACATGTAGTTTAAACGTCTTAGAGTACCGGGAAAAAACTGAGATTGATTTGTAATGTTGACCAGTTGCTTTACTGAACAGATGACCATGACTTTATCAGTGTGTTATGTTCCACAGTAGTCCAACCATCTGTCTCTCATCTTAAAGTATTTACCTTCACTTCCCCGCAGCCTGCCATCCCTCTGTGGGAGACAGAGGTGTTGATAGATGAGAAATGGTGGTTCTGCTGATTTTATTTTGGCCAACTCATCACTTCAACCTCAGTCTTTAGCCTCAGGTGATGTAACTGCAGCCAGACTGTATGCTCGATTGAGTTATACAACCCTCTATTCAAGGAAGAGATAAATACACTCAGTGATCCTATGAAACCATAGGGAAGTGTTATAAGTAAGATATTACTCATCAGTATAATACTGATTGACTATTAATAAAGAAAATGCTGCTTTCAAGTCTACTTGTAGGTTTTAATACAGAGACTCCATCACGCAATGCATGAAACAGAATCTCATGAAATCCCTCAACGAGAAATTTGATAAAAGGAACATGGACATGTAAAGTGCTTTTCTAGTCTTCTGACCACTCAAAGGACTTTATATCAGAATTACAATCAGAATCAGAAAAGCTTTATTAATCCCAGGAAATACAATAGAATAGAGATAATAAAATACGCAATAAGTACCCAGTAAGATAAGAATAATAAGCTATGTAAAGAGCTCAGTGACTTAAAGATAACAAGTTTTACAATTATGAATGTACACAATGAACCGAACATCACTTTGTGAAAGAGTTTGCTTCAAAATAAAGCACGATGTACAGACTCCCGATTATCCCATCTCTTTATCCACCTAACTTCAGAACAGGAACCAAATGACCAACAAACCAACCTTGGAAAGGCAAAGTTACATGTTTTTGCATGTTTATCTATTTATCCCGTGTGATCTTGTAGTTCTCCTGTGATCTTGTGAAAATCCAGCTTCTCATGGCTGGGCTTACACTTTGAAACAGACCCAGTGGGTTAGGGAGCGCACTGTCGGAAGGAGCAATTTATTTATTAATGTAACCGATGTAAAAGTCTATCTTCAACTGAAAATTGTCCATGGATGTATCGTGAAAGTAAAATGATCTCTTAAAGAGCTGGCGGATTGTGAACAGCCATCAGTCTGGCCTGTAGTCCTCTTGCAGGTTTTTGAGATTGATCAGTTGTGACTCCAAATGACGCCAACCCCCATCTCTCTTAGTGTTTGGTTCCCCCCATATCTTTTTACCTGACTCCAGCCAGTGTCTCCATCACTGCTTGTCCAGACAGACAAAACCAGTGCAGGTACCCCTTGTATGATTTGGGTCAGGGCCTCACAAATTTAATACCTGTAAGCCCTATAATATGGTAATTTGTAGCGGCTGGGGTAAGGAACGTGGATCTATCAATAACTGAGCAAACCAAGCTCATATTAAGCTAAGATTTGTTTTTTGGAGGGAGACGAGGGGCTCACTAAGGGGTAAGGTGAAACAGAGGTTATTCAATAAGGGGTGGTTGTTATTCCAACAGGGAACCTGGGGAACTTATAGGCTGTCTGTGAGCAGGCACTGACAGCCTCGTAGACTGACACTCCGTGCCTGTCCCATGGGGGAAATAGGTAGATGACATGCATGTGCATACATACATACATGTGTATATGAACATATAGATACTCAGTCCAGCACATGGCTCTGTGAATGTTCCTTACATGAAATGATCCTTCAGGTACTGCAATGTCTTTACTAGATACTTTGAAAAGGAGCACAGATTGTGTACACATTGTGTTTTTAAAGCAGATTTATTTAAACTGCTGTTTCCAAATCCTCAGAAAGTTGAGTTTTTTGCTGCAGGGTTTTATTTGAGACTTAAAGTTTATAAAGAAGGTCTCGTGGTAAAAAAAAAAAAAAGCTGACAACTGTATGCTTCCAATGAAATGATGGAATATATTCTAAAAAGACAGCAGGTATTCAAATATGCAGATTTACTGCAGATGAAAAGAGGTAAAGGTAAAACATTCTACTTTCAAAACAATAGCAGTTGGTCTCCTCAGTACCCATGCTGTTCCTCAGTGGTAGACTTGGTTGTCTCTGAACTGGAAGGTTGTCAGTTCGATCCCCAGCTCAGCCATACACATGCCTGTTTGTCCTCGGGCAAGACACTCAACCTCAAATCATTCCCACTGCAATGTAAGCAGCGTGTGAATGGAAAGTACTATTGGGCAGTTGGGTACTTTATGTAGCCTCTGTCATTGGCATGGCAATGTGGTGTGACCGGAGGAATCTGACATATCTGTGAAAAAAGCGCTTGAATAGTCCGTGAAGTAGAAAAGCACTTCACAAGTCCAATTACCATTTACCAAGAGAAGAGGTGACGCGACAGAGTGGATGTTGTTGGCATCAATTCAAATTAGGCAATACATTTACAAAAACAGTGAAATGTATCAGTTTCAACATTTGACATGTCTTTGTGCTATTTCCAATCACATTCTGTCTTTAATTTGGCATCCCAGCTTTTTTGGAAACTGCGTACTAAACAATCTTGCTTGTTTCTTTGCCGTTTTATACCAGCTAAAAACCTCTTACAGGAGTTTTAGGTTTCTCATTTCTAAGTGTGTTTAATGGACACTGGACAACAAGCAAATGCATGCAAGCACACACAAACTGACGTAAGGTAAACTGCAGAAATGTATTAAGTCTCCTACCCGCTTTGCATCATACCTGGGTCCCGAGCCAGGGCCGCGGTGTATAATGAGCTGCAGAGATGAAAGCAGCTCTCCAGGCAGCAGGAGACAGACTTCTTTACACTGTGAAGTGTTTTTTGGCCAGCGTTATCTTCTTCCCAATCTCTATGGACAAAACAGGAGCAGACCCGACAGATGGTTGTGATAAGAAAAAAACCACCTCCACTGGGAATGAATGCAAAAACACATGCTGGTGGATCTCTGAGGCTGTTTACTGGGACAAACTTTCCTACAGTATGACTGCAATCCTTTTTTTGCTCTTAGAGCGTGGTTATGATGGTTATAATGATTAATCACTCTAGTATGATACGACATTCCAATGCGTAGAGGTAGGACAGCGCTACTTGATTGGGATTGGAGTTTATGAATTGTCTCGGTGTTTTCTGAAATGTTGTTTTTTAGGTAAAGTGTGTGTGTGTGTGTGTGTTGGTAATTTTATTGTGTGTCGTAACATGTATTGTGTTTGGTGAAATGTTGTGTTCTGACCAAGCGGCAACTTCCGGAGGAGGCTTAAGACCCGCCTCAGCTCCCCCTCTTTGTCTGTTTCTAGAGTCACTTGAAGTCGAGTCAGCCTTTCAAACATAGTGACCGCCATCATGGCGCTAAAAAATTACACTTTAGAATCGTTGATACTTACGTGTAACAGTCAGAATAATGTTGTAGTACCAAATATTGCCACAAGGTGGTGCCTCTGTTGTGTTTTGAGTTTGTGATATAGAAAGTTCTTACTCTGACAGCCGTCCTGCATGTGTGTAAGACCGTGAGAGGGCTCTCAACCTCAGCGGCGAGTTGGCGCAGGTTGTATGGTTGATATGAAGTATTGTAGAATCAAAGGGCTGTGTGCAAATCCCCACTCTGTTGTCTGTCACCTGATGCTAACCACCTATCCCAGGACTTCTGCAAATTACCTGCTGCTAGCTTCTCCACCTGTACCAACCATGTAGGATTGTTTGCAGAGTTTAGCTCATGTTTTGACCTGTTGTATATGACAAAGAATGCCTTGTAGTTGAGTTGGGTAGCACCAGACATACATTACACATCACTGATATGAATGTTATTCAGTGTCAAACAAATCTATGGGCCTGTTTTAACGGCATTGTGTTGCATCCAATTCTACAAGTATCACTGGGCCTGAAATATGCCCAGTGAATCTGGTTGTGACTGTGGTTGTGTAGCTAACTAGAGCCAATGTGGCCACACTGTTCATCACCAGCACCCAGCCCTCTCACACTTTGTTAACACTGGATCCCTGAGATTACCTAGACCTAATGGACTCATTAATTACACACTCTTTACTGTGTTTTTAATTAGTCATCTGTTCATTTAGTGAATCGGTGGTTGGGTTCTTTTATGCCAGGAGCTCAATGGCTATGTAGCGTTACTCATAACAGCTGCTCAGTGGTTAGCTTGAGAGAAAGAACAAATGATGTGTCAGCGACTGGAGCAACCTGAGCTGTGAAAAAAAGGAGTGTGGGGTGTGTGGCTTTGTGTCTGATGTCTTTGCTTTTGTTGGAGCTGTCTTTAACTGCAGTATTCGTTGTTTTACAAAAGCACATGAAAGTGTTTGTTCGTCAACAGGAATTTGAAAGTACGAGGTTTCAGAAATGTGTCTTGGGCCATATGCAGTCATGTGTATTTGCATGCATGCGTGTGATCCCAGAAGGCAGAGCTGGATTTAGAGGAAAAGTCGCCACTCGCAGCCCGACAATGATTTGTGAGGTTGTTCCCATCAGGCGAGTCTTGCCTCGGCACAAGTGGAAATGTTTTTCTAATTTGTATATTTTCTAAGGCAGAAACCAAAGTGCCCATGTGTGTTAATTAGTGGCTGAAAAGTACTTCATGATGTAGCGCAGCACATCAACATTGCGTCGTAACAAAGCATTGTGGGCCTGTGCGACCACTGCTCCTGCTACTACTGGTTCCCACTCAGGTCCCTGCTTATTTCATTTCAGCTTTGTAATGGGAGTCAGATGCGTTAGTGTTTACAACAGGCCTGAATCAGTCACATGCTGTCTAATTAGCTGCAAATGGGTGAACAACAGAGACCGATTTTTTCTTTTCTTTTAGTAGTCACGTATGGTGAATCAGACCCCATACTGACTCTACTTGAAACATTTTTAATCAGGTTTCAGCTGCTTTGTGTTACAGCAGAGGAAGGATGCTTTAACACATAATATGTAAAAAGATAGTGAAAGACATTTGAAGTAAAAAAAAAAAAAAGAGGCGGCTGTGGCTCAGTGATTGAGTCAGTTGTCTCTCTACCGTTTGATTGGGGTTTCGATTGCAGCTCCTTCGGCCACATGTTCGATGTCTCCTTGGGCAAGACACTTAACTACAAGTTGCTCCCGCTGCTTCGTCGGGTGTGTGGATGTGTTATGAATGCTTTATTTTAAGCACTACTGAGGAATAATTGATAACTTGAATTTCTTTGTGTGATATGGCCTAAATCTGCCCTGAAACCCTTTATGGGGAAATTGGTTTCAGAAAACCAAATAACAATTCTGGCAGTCTCTCTCTCTCTTACCTTTGAAGACTAATAAATATTTGTTATGCCCGATATTCATTGTCAAACAGCACTGCGAGAACACTTTCATATTTCAATTTCACATTTGCAGCTGGAATGGAAAAGGGTCCAACTAGTTTCCTCTTTAGAGTAATGTGTGAACATTACTTTGTGATACAATATTTAGTTTTGGGAACCTTTCACAAATATTTGGCGTACATTCAAGTTTCCATGCTATGCTACTACTGTCCCGATCCAAAACCCTAAAATTTGAAATGAAAGATGCAATGATAGACACGTTTATACTAATAATACACTTTTGTTCAGAGAGAGAGAGAGAGAGAGAGAGAGAGAGAGAGAGAGAGAGAGAGAGAGAGAGATGGTCTTTGGCTAGTTGGGACATGCATTAAATAAAAAATACAAAGTAATTCAATTTCAATAGAATAAAAAAAGATGCACAGATAATAATAAATAAATGATAAACACAAATAAATCCTGTACTGAACATACAACTTATGAAAAATAGTGGACAGACTAAATACATTTTTTCACATACTGCATGTTCATAGTAGTGTGCAGTAAAAGTTATTCTGAATATAAAATACTGACACCATTTTGCCAGTCTAAATAAGAAAGACCACTTTACTCGTGAATGAATGAATCACCTTCATCCTGACTCCTCCAAACTACTGATTTATGAGAATTGTAATTCCTACCCACACATGTGCCTCTGCTGCCGGGTACATAGCAGCCATTTAGCCGCGCAGAGCGACACATCTAAAGGCGACCTGTGACTCTACTCATGAATGGTGGCAAAGGAAGGGGGGGTCCGGTCCCATTGTCCACTTCAATTAATCTTCAACCAGGACAAGGCCTCTTTCATTCACTTCCCCTGCCAGTGTTTTACTGGGTTCTCCCCAAATGACTGGGCGATGACGGCCCCACAATTCAGCTGAAACTCCAGGAGGTCAAATGTCGGATGTGTAGGACGGTGTAAAGAAGAAGGAGAGGAACAGGAAGTGTTGGGGTCAGGACAAGAAAGCTCGAGGGATGAGAGGAGAGGGAGAGAGAAATTCCAGCTCAAACAGAGTGAACTTGAACAGAGCAATAAAAGTGGGAAAATGAGTGAAGCTGAGAACACCTGCACCTTCCATAATAAATCACCGTGTTGCCTCAACAGAGGGAAATAGTGTTGACGAAGGATGTCATTTTTGCTATGCTTTTTACTTGGAATTTACAATATTTTAATTATCTCATCGGCTTAAGAACATGATTTAAAATTACACAACTGAATGTGCACTCAAATCAGTACATGAATAAAAAAACTCAATTTGACCCTCTGTTCATCTCTTTGTGTGTGTCTTGTCTGTATCATGGTGGCTGTAGACTAGCTGAAGGTAGCCCAGACGTCCATCTATTGTTTCACTTGTTCTCCAGCTCTTCCTGGGTCATCACTAGATTCTAGTTTGTTGATAAGTAAGTTAAGTTTATACCCTTGCCTCCCAAAAGTCAGTGTGCCTAGTGACGGGTAAATTTCAATGGATATGTGTTTGCAGCATTCTGTCTTCGGCGTGGTGTTGCTCTGTCCGACTGTGTGCGCCTTAACCCAGCCCTTACTGTATGTAGGGTGTTCATATCTCTGCTGAAGCTCAATTCTATGACTGATGTTTGGAACCTTCTGTAAATCAAATATCATAGTCCTAGAATAATCTGTAACCAAATGGTTGGAATGGCCTAGAAATATGCTGTATTTGGTCAAATCTGCCAACCGATTTGTGGGCGCTGCCGCCTGCTTACTGTGACAACAGCTAAAAACGTCAGACAGCTGCTAATAAAGCTACCTTAATCAGGCGACCGTAGCATTATAGATTTTACAACAAGATGATAACATAATGGTAAAATAAGGACAAACTCAACCAGCTGCCACATAATATTTCATAAATGTCTGTATCATGACATGTATATCCCAATAGTTAGCTTAATCAATTAACTGCTGCATTTAGACTAGTTGCTGTGTAAAATACATGCACTTCTATTTTTGCTAAATCAGCTGGTCTGTAACAATTATATGCAGCTCTTGCCTTATTCTGCCTGCTCAAAGAGGAACAGTTTACGAGATCATTTCATTAATTGCCTTGTGATGGACAACTGAATACCATCTACAGATCAGAAGAAATGACTTATATTTATAATTTTCTTGTCTCGATCCACCTCTTCTACACGGCCAGTGAATGTGTGTGTTGTGTACTCCCCATTTTTTCCCAAAGTTAAAGTTTGTCACGACTGTTGTGGTGCTGAGAACTCCACAGGTTCTTCCTGAAATCCTTGACATTGTTGTAAAAGTTAATTAAAGTTACATAGAAAGTCATGTTACAGGTCAGCTCGCATTCAATCCCGCAGCAGTCGAAGACTGGACCCACTGCAGTAATGGCAGCCTGATAACTTCTGTTATTTTGCTTGATTCACCTATCGGTGAGGTCTAGAGTCTAGCATTGGCCTGAGTTGGTAAGTTGATGAGTTGCCAAAAAAATGAAAGCCATGGAACTGTAAAGGATTATGGGGTGGTGCAGGTATCAACGTTGAGAGAGTTGTGATAGTTCCATCACAAAATTAACAGTTTTGGATGACTTCTAACGACAGTAAACATTATTCAATTGCTAAATTATTGTTGCCAGAAGCTTTGAATTTCCAATGAATTATGGAGTCATGGAGTGTTTCCTGTTCAATGCCACAATACCCACGAAAACCCATTTTTCTTTCCAGCTTATGGAAGCCAGTCGCCAGGCAACTTTAGTGGTGGAAAGCCATGGTTTCCCATCACAGCTACATGTATACTCATCTACATCCAAGAACCTTGGATGTACACAAAAACTCTCAGAATATATGGTACATCATGTATCTCCAGTAAGATTCTATACAAGTCTGCAGGCCTGATTACAACCTCAGTGTTTGTGTTATGCCATGTATTTCTGCCAGCGGTCACCAGAGAGATGTTTAGGCGGTTGCACAGCAGTAATGGATTACAGAGCAATGCCACAGCTTCTGCTACGCCATTTGTAAAAAACACACTACACTTAAACACACACACACACCGACACACACAAACATGCACCCACACGGGTACCATGGGGAGACTTGTTGTTGGAAGATCACGTCAATTAGACCTGAAGGCAAGAATAACAAACCAAGTAGACCCAGTGATGCACCCACACACAATCAAACACATCTTTACCCGTGTGTCAAAAGAAAAAGACACACTGACACTGTTTCACACCATGGAAGGTTTTTATCCTGTGTTTCCTGGCTGTGAGCTTCATCAGGACAGTTTTCCTTTTGGTTTTCCTCTGCCTGTATCCCTGCAGTCCTGTGTGACCGCTGTAACCACCTTCTGTACCAGATGTGCCTTGAATCTGCTGCAGAATTGAAATGGGTGGTTGGAAAAGAATGGTGCTGAAGTGAACAAGTCATACGAAAGCTCAGAGAGCATCCATAAATCCAGTTCATGCTGTGCGTTGAGAAAGTGCAGTTGAACGGAGCAGAAATGGGTGCATAAACATGCTCTGTTGAAAGAAAGACCCTCAGACACACACACACACACACCTCCTCTCTGTTGTGACTTGGATCTGCTGTGCTTCATGTGGCCTGTAGTGGTCTGCTTAGGAATGCTGAATAGAACCACAAATGGACCAGACACGGCCAGATGACATAAAACTCAATTGGCTGGTTCCTGTTCTCTCGTTTTCTCTGTCTCTTAACTCCTCAGGGTTTTTCTTTCCTTCTCTATCCTGTTTTCAGTCCAGTGTCAACATCCACTTTCTACAGCCATCTTTTGTCAATCGTCTTTGTAAAGTCTGATTTTATGCAGTTAGTTTTCTCTGCTTGTTCGGCCGCCCTCCCTTATCACATTTTATTCTGCTTTGGCTTTTCTTAATCAAGCCACCCTTACTCCTACTCTTTTCTGCATTTCCTTTTCGTCTTTCTTGGAGTCTTAATTCCTTTAAATCTGTCAATCCTTTCCAAAGCCCCTCCCGTTTGATAGATATAAATGGCTTCAAGTTTGTTAGTGCAACACTTTAGTAGAGACTGATTTATCTTAAAACCATGGATTGATTGCCATTGAATGCTGTAAATCCTATTTCATAGCGGCAGTAGCTCAGTCTACAGGGACTTGGGTTGGGAACCTAGAGGGTCGACATTTCAAGTCCTGGTGCAGAACTAGTTTGGAAATTGGTCTGGTATGGAGAGGTGCCAGTTCACTTCCTGAGCACTGTGGAGATGCCCTTGAGCTAGGCATTCCCTTATCTTTTTTCTTTCCCCACCAGCTCAGGAACGCTCGTTGTGGGCCGCCCCCTCACTCTGACAGCTCTCTGCATGTCCATAGGATCCAATTGTGCATCTGTGTGTGTCTCAGCCTATGTGTGAGTAGCATGTTCAACAACTGAATTTCCCGTCGCAGGATTAATGAATTATATCTCCTCCTTTCTACTGGATTAGATGACCCTCTGACTTATCCTTTTGTAAAACTGAGGCTGACCATAGAACTAGAGTGACATTTCTGAAACAACGACACAGACTGTCTCTATATTTTTTACGGATATGCCAATGAATGGATTACATGATGATCCATTTACAGTTATTGAGCAAAAGAAAACCTTTTGATGTGTCGTTTTTTACAAAAAAGTAAGTAAGACTGTACTCTGCCAAATTATTCTTTCTGACCAAGTACTGATAAGTGTTTGCAGAATACCAATGTAGCCACTGTATATTCTGTTATACAATGTGAATCTTTGGTAATGGTCTGTTTAAGTAGGGGGGAGATTAACTCACTTTACTGTCTGTTTTTGTCTGCTCCTTTATCCACTGTTACCACCTGGCTCAGGGCTGGTCACAAAGAGGGAGGCCACACACTGATAACGCTGCCAGGATATAAAACTCACCATCATCTTAAACACAGGTGGCTGCAACTGCGCAAACGCTCATCAAGACTTTTGCAAATCCAGCTAATCACCACAA
Source organism: Tautogolabrus adspersus (assembly GCA_020745685.1). Classification (NCBI taxonomy): domain Eukaryota; kingdom Metazoa; phylum Chordata; class Actinopteri; order Labriformes; family Labridae; genus Tautogolabrus; species Tautogolabrus adspersus. The sequence continues at coordinate 5,474,371 of CM036554.1, read as the reverse complement.
AACATGGCCGCCAGGACAAACCCTGAGAGTGAAAGCCCCATTTATCATTGGGCACCACAGGGCAACAGGGCCAACAAAACTGTAGCCATAGGCGCAGTAATGTAAGGGTTGGGTACAGTGAAGCAAGGAGGGGAGAAAAAGGAGGGTATACTGCGGTGGTCCACCAAGATGCAAGGCGAGGAACCAAATGAGGTGGATAGAATCGAGTTGGGAGTGGGTGAGCTGGTGTGAGTTTGGGGCACTCAGCTTATACCTTTGGGATGGAACATAGGAGAAGGAGAGAAAGTTGGAAGTGGGGAAAGAAAGATGGATGGGGAGAGGCTGTGTGTGGTGTGAGGGGGAAAATCAGGACAGGGCGGGTAATGGCTGCATTGCTCCACCATTAGCTGAAAAGGACTACATTGAACAATAATGCAAATACTAATCAGTGCCGCATGGTGAGATACTCTGAGTTTAATCAGTCTGATTGCAGAAACCCAAAAATCCCATAATGCAACTCATATACATTTGATTGCAATATCCTCTTTGATCTCTTAACACCTTCATCTTTAGAAACCAACACCTTAGAGCAAGCTTTCTGTTAAAATGTTGTAATATGATTGAAAATAAGGGTTTACAAGACAAATGGTCTTCAATCATTTTGCATTAAGGGAAGTGTAGTAATTCAGAAAAAAGAAGTGCACATCAACTCGATGGAGGAGCCGGCAGAACCAGTTTTAAATGCTATGTGTCAGAGTTACATATTGCTCCTTTAAACCAGTCACTCCAGGGGCGCAGATGTGGCAGTGGTTAGTGCGCACGCCCCATGTACAGAGACTGTGGTCCTTCGGGTTCGGGTCCGGCCTGTGTCTCTTCCCCACTCTCTCTCTCCATAATTTCTGGCTCTGTGGACTTTCCCGTCTCTCCAGTAAAGGCACAAAAAGCCCGAAAAAAAAATAGTCACACCATTAAAAGTCTTTAATAATGTCCGAAAACATTGTTACTTTTAATTTACAAATGAATTAGTGAATTTAAAACAACAGTGTGTAATGAATTTAATATACTGAAGAAAGTACTGTTCCAAGCTAGTTTCAGTTTCACAGTGAGCGCTGCAGTTACTGTTGATGATAATATTGCTTGACAGACAGTTAACATAGATTTTAAAACAGACTGTTACTCTTCAGTACAACCCAGGCCTCATTAAAGGGCATCATTTTGTGGTTGGGTTTGTTTAGCCTGCAGTTTACACACTAAACAGAGTTGCCAGGCGGTAAATGTTTCTAAAATGCAGATCAATACTGTACATGGAATAAATGGTTTCTCATGGGAACCTGCGGCTGGGGGGGCTGTGCCACTGACGTAGAACTGGTCTGAGAAGTGTAGGCCTGGATGTGTATCTGCCATACAGTTGTGGGTCATAGAAGAAAATAACAATATGGGACCTCACACTGGTCTTGCATGCATTCCAGTCAAACTCTAAGCATAATATTTATTTCCCTCTCATTGTCCATTGACGTTGCGTTTTAACATTTCCATTAGCAGACGTACAGACAGGCTGGGCTGCGAGAGCACAACTCATTTCATGAAATCACCGGCTAAATAGCCCATACAAACCTGGGACTAGTCTAAGTCTAAATGTGGTTTTCTCTGTTGCTGTTCACAAACGTCACTTTGGCCTTTTCTCTGTATTTTTTTCTTCTACAAGTTGTTCATGTGTGATTGAGCAGGTTTTTCCAGCTTTACCGCCCCTGCCGAAGAGTCGACCATAATAAGACTAAAATACATAAATGAAGCACTTTTGCCATCAATCTCTATGTTTATGTTGAGCTCCCAAACTAATGTTGACACCTTGCATGTCTGCAGCAGGGAAGTTCAAGGGGAAAGCTGGCAGTCCTGACGATCACATCCATTGAGGTTTGAATTTGTCAACAAAATCAATACAGGAAAATATGGAGCAGCTTCCATGGTATCACAGGACATTTCCTCGCATGCAAAATGACACAATTATTGGCGGATATGGCCAATTATGCCAATATTGAATGAAAGGCAGAAAGGAAAATGTTAGTTGGTGTTTTTCAGGATTGCAATTTAGATCTTATTCTGGCTGTCAGGTACATTTCATATGAAACTGTTCTACAATATTTACCCTCGCAGGAAAGCCCGTTCTGTTGCCTCTTTTAACCCTGATTTATTTATCTTACTTCTGCCAGAGAAGTTTACAGAAACCAAAGTCCCTCTGACAATCATTCATTTCAGAATGTTTCAACAAATATGCACATAAAATATCTTCCCTAAAACTCCATCAAAACGGTTGAAACAGACCTGAGGAAGAGAAAATGTTTACTGACGAAGGACACATTTACATTACATGACATTTTTATCACAGCAGCACATGCAGCAACAGGACGGTGGCTTTCAGTAGCAGCTCCCACTTCCTTATGCAGCGGCCTTTGACGCAACATCCGGTGTTTCCATGGCAACGATAAACATGTCGTGTCTGTGTCATGTCGGCTGCCACGACAAGACAGGTATCTGTAACATGGGTTTAGTCAATTTTTTATGATTTAGATATTTTAATGTAAACATTGTAATAAAAGTCTACATATTGTTTCTTTAACCTTACAGAAGAAAGTCTTCATTTCAAAGGGTCTGAAGTTATAGCTAAAGGTTGGGAGCTGGCTAGTATGTTGTAAAATTGGGGATGGCAGTAGCTCAGTCTGTAGGTACTTGGGTTGAGAACGGGTGGGACGCCGGTTCAAGACCTGGTGAGGACCCAGTCTGGAAATTGGTCTGGTAGCTGAAGAGGTGCCAGATCACTTCCTGAGCACTGCTGATGTTCCCTTGAGCAAGGCACCGAATCCCCCCACCAGCTCAGGAGCGCTGGCTATGTGCAGTCCCCTCACTCTGACATCTCTCCGTTAGTGCATGTCCATAGGATCCTGTTTGTGTATTTCAGCCTGTGTGTGTAGCATGTCTCAAGAAAAGTGTAAAAGTTGAATTTTCCTTTGTGGGATCAATAAAGTACATGTAAAAATGATCATTTGCTATTTTTGTCCTCTACTATTAGTTGTTTTTAGCATTTGACAAAAACAAATAGAATAGTTATTTCTTCAATTCCACGCTTTTCAATTCCTTCTTGGAAAAGGCCACAAGTCAATAGTGAAGATACTTATAATACCAATGGGGAAAATTGGGTTACGTCTTACACAATGGCTACCACTATACTTAGTGGCTATGTCACTATTACCTCACCCAACTGTCCTGGTTAAGTGTCTTTCAAGGACACTGAGGAACATGTTAAGTAGGTCACTATTTGGACAAGGAGGATGACACACTGTCAGATCCACACTCATGCGTGTCAGACCTTACAGTACGTCTGTTGATTTACAAACCTTTCCGTCACACACACAGTCCTTCTTCTTCACTCTGCGTCCCTCCTGCATTTGGGTTGCATTTGGCATTTTGGGGGGAAAAAACACAATTGCATGGATGTTCCAGGTAACATTAGTTGTGAGAATAAATAGCTTTGGGGATTTTTTTTCTTTATTTTTTTACGTCTAAGTAATTTGTTTTCAGATCATTTTCCTGACTTAGACTGGAGGGATGACTATCCAAACAGTTTCTACACAGTAAACAAAGCAGCGGACGATGACATCCTCAGCGTGACAGACATAAATACACCAAATTACTTGGATTCCACATATTGCAAATGAAATAACTCCCCAATTGCTTTGACTTATTTCCACATGTCTTCTTTGTCATATGAAAAGTGTTAATATATCAGGAAAGCTCTGCATTTCAGTTAAATATACAAGAAAACATGAATTACCTGATCAGGGTTTCTATTTTGTTTCAGGAGATTTTCATCTTCAACGTTATTGAAATGTGTTTAATAATTAGAAAGAGAGTCTGTTAACCTATCTGTAATGAGTGATAATCCTTATTCTACATGGAAAGATGATTGTTACGTTTTTTTCATCAATAATAAAATGAAACATGAAGAGATGAAGCTGTGGCACCACTTTTTATAGATGTAGGTATCTAGCTCTGTGTGAAGATAATGTTCCCTTTCTATAACTCAACCTTTAAAGAGGGGGTGCCGGTGGTGATGGCCTTCATATAGCTCTGACGCATTAGAATCACAGAACAAAGGTTTTTACATACACATTAATTGTAAAAGGTAATCTGGGCAGTCCGTAAGCTTTAGCCTTGTTCCTACTTGCACACAACTCCTGAAAAGTTCCTGAAGTTCTCGGGTTGAGCTGCATGTGTGAAATTTTTTCAATTGGACACTATCACAGAGTTGCTCCTGCTAGACCCCTAGTCATTTGTCAGCAGAAAGTCCAAGTGAGCTGAGGTATAAACAGGAGAAAACACAACGAGTGAGTGGGAGGGGATTTTGATTTTTATTCCCTGCGATCTGTGCATGACCATATACTTTATGCCTACGACCGTAGCAATTCTCCATGCATGTAATTAAACGGCTGCATTATGTTTTCTGTTCTCCAGTATGTTCATCTCCACTCTTTTTTTCCATAGTGTAATTCTGTCAAACTACAAATAGCATTGACATAAAGGGGAATATTGTCATTATAGCTTGGTATACCCGACTCTGTTGCTTCCTCCTCGTCTCACCCTACCCACCCCTTGTCCAACAGGGATAGTGCATGTTCATGAGGTGCATGTGTCAACAACCAGATCAGGAGGATTTCAGGGGCAGTCATCAAACTGAAAACGGTCTGGGTATCTAACTTTTGTTCTTTAAATATCTATCATTTTCTGAGATCTTGGCATTTTCATTTTGTTGACTATAGTTAATGATCAGCAGAAAGGATGGCTCATCTATAGAAGTGATTAACCAGAAGTATTCTTTAAGAATGAATAGCAACCAAGCCATTATCGATACCACTATTTATTTTTACTATAAGGATCTGCATGTGACCATCGGAGAGTCACAGTGTATTGAAACTCATGTATGTGGTGAAAATGGGGCGAAATGGTCCATTGCACTTGAAGCTTGAAGCAGAAAGATAAATACCCCCCCCGATTGTCAGAGTTGCTGTTCAGTCTGATTGTTTGTTGTGTCTATTGTCTGATGTGATCTTTGTTTTTGATGTGCTGCAGAACAGGAGCCTGCTGTACACCAGATTTAACTGAGTCAGGCCGTCTAGCTGTAACTTTTGTGATGTTACTTTTAATCTTTTCCTGTTTCATAAATTAAATGACACCAAAATGTGAAACAAATCAAGAGCTTGACTCTATCACTCCATAATCACAACAGCCTCACTGTTTGCTTCCTTGACTCTACATTCACCGACTCTGCTTACTTTTTAAGTCACACTTTAATATTTTGAGAGAGGGAAGCCCTGCCACAGTGCAGAATTTAATGTGATGACTTGTTATTGTTGATTTAATTTTCATTCCAAGCCTTATTAATACTCCTTGGACAGATATAGGCTCCTTCTTTTGGTAAATGGACTTAATGCAGCTGCATTCTTCAAGGCATGTTTTAGAAAAACCTCCTGCACATGTTACAAAGACCTGACTGAATCCACGGTTCAGCCCACACACTTTTTCCAGTGGTTTTTGGCCTTGGCAGACCTTTACCCACTACAGCTACATGCCAACGTCCAGACTCCGTCTAATACGAGAAGGTGATGTGCATAATTTGTTATATATGTATTGCTCAAAATCTGAAATATAAACACAGCAAAAATGACAAGCCCGCTGCCCACAAAACCACAAAGAATAACAGTTCAGTTTAAGCGCTCTGGCTGCTCGCATCTGATTAGAACAAACTCTACATTTGGGTTTTTCTAGGACTTTTAAAAAAGAAAGTCAAAATGGCTGAAAGCTTTCCATAAACACCTTTGAGAAATGCAGGGAAAATGAGTTTGTGGGTATAGCAGACAAAGTCTTTATAATGAAAGTGTATTGGGGCTGATCAAGACAACAGTAGTGAAAACTCCTGCTACACCACAGCTTAGCTTTTTGTCAAATCCTCATTGTTGGACTCACTCTGTATTTTTTCTGTTTTTGCTTCATGTTTCCTAATACATTTTGAGTTTTATTTTCATATGAATCAATAGGTGGGTAGAAAGACTGATATTTCTCCTCCAAACTCTCCTGGTAAGTGTGTGGAATATGACTTTACGCTACACTGACATTGAGAGGAAAGGGGCACGGACTGCAGGCTAACCCCCCCCCCCCCCCCCCCCCCCCCCCCCCCCCCCCGCCTGACTAAATCTGACGCTCGATTAGCATTCGATTTTGTGGGATTTTCAGTTGCACTGCAGATCTAACCAAAAGAATAACCCAAATACCTCAACGTCTGCCTCTGGTCCCTATAAAAACATAGTTAGAGGGGCGAGATGTACGGTGCGGTCGCTGCACTGTGCGCAGACACAAACTGTAATTGGAAGGATCAGTGGAAAGGGGAATTTGAGACGAGCCAGAGCAATTTAGGGGGATGACAAGATATTGTGCGGAGTTGAAGAGAGGATGGCAGCAGGTGTGAGTGATTTGTTGAAGGTTTCCTGGTTTCCTCCAGCACGACCTCTGCGTACCTGCAGCTGAAAATGCTCACTGTTAATACCCTTACTCAACTTTTCTCTTTAAAAGTATCATTATGACCTAATGAGAAACAAAAGCTGTGAAAAAAGTGACAGCCAGACTACACGCTTCATGCATTGAGCAGCTATGGACGCCGATTTTCAACACATCAGGTTGTTTGCAGTGGGTGATGGCGACAGCCTCACCTGCATGTTACACTGGTACATAGAACCGAGCCCACTTGTTTGATGAAAATAAAGGTTTTAAAAGTCTGTCTTACACACTGATAATAACAATCCATAATAGCTAGAGCCTGACCGATTAATCAGCCAGCCCATAATATTGTCCGATATTATCGATATCATACCAATCATATCAACTCAATACATGTTTATATATATCTCTACAGATCAAACATGGATCTAAGAAAGATATCAGCCGATATATCGGTAACAGATTCCCCCCCCCCCAATATCGATATCGGTGTCGGCCCCAAAAATGTCATATATCGGTCAGGCCCTATTGACAACCACTTGGTGGGTAATCAGTAGACTATGTACAAACAAACACATGTATTGGAGTGTGTAAGGTATTTTACCTGCTCTTTAGTACAGTGAGATAACATTTGTTATGAATTGGTGAAATACAAATATCGATTGACTGATTGACTGATTGATTGATTGATTGAGTTGACCTTGTGGAGTGCTGGATTGATTGAAAAGACTCCTCAATTAAAAACAAGTGACCATTGGAGTTGGGCACAGCAACTCTAGACATATTGGTGGTAATCAATAGGTCTATACTTTATAACTATCAATATTGCCACAGGCTGAGTGCTTAAATAGTGTGCCTGTAGCTAGCAGGATTTCAAACTCTGCATTGCAACAACAGATGGTACTAGAAAAAGATCTACAGTTGCACAGGAACTTTTCTTTACGCAAGAAAACCGTCACACGATAAGAAGACACTTCAAACCTTCCTTCCCTTTGGGAGACACCCTCCCCAAACCCCCACCCCCCAAACAGACTGCATCCTAAAACGTCTATATCAATACTGCAGATTTGACAGAAAATGGCTTGTTGTATTCTTGAGAACTTAAAAGATGAAATCACATTTAATTGATACAAGTGAGAAAAGTGAAATAAAAAAGAGAAACTGAAAAATTAAGAGGCACAATCAACTATCACACACGATTAATTACATTGTTAGTTTTCTGCTGCTTGTTTCTATAAAAAGTGGTGAATTAAAACCAAATAATGTTGTCCTCTTCCCTGCAGAAAGCGTTTTGTTCACTGCATATCTTGTTAGGATGTATATATCTTGTCATGTTGGTAAATGTGTTTCTCATATTTCCTTGTTTTCTTGTTTATTTCTCGGGTTATTCTTCTCTGTAAGTCTATTCATGTGTTGACACATGCGTGAGAATATTTTACTCTATCCATGTTTTTTTTGTTTGCTGTTTTCCCAAGCTGCTGAGCATTCAGCTCTCAGTTAAACTGTACGCTTTAGATGATATGTAGTCAAAGTAAGTTCTTATTTTGTAAAAACAAACTTTTCAACTTTGTGGTCAGTAGATATTATTATTAAGTAACAAAAAGTGTGATCCAGTTGAAATACAACCATCTAATAGACAAACTAACCGTACAATATGCACACACGCATCCATTGAAGTGCTTGTTGATGAACGCTCACAGTAGCTTGCATCCATCACAGTGAAATGGGAGGTGGGATATGAAGAGAGACAAGCAGGATCATCTGCTATAACTCACCTCACTCTGGCTCAAACATTTCTCCTTCCTGTCTCCTTGTTACCATGACAACAGACCAAACAAGGCTGTGCCCCGATACAGCCAAACAAGCTCCAGCTCGATGATGTCATTACAGATTTGTTATGATGAAAGAGGCTGTTTCCGTTCGATCCAGAGTATAAGCACCATCTCTCTCATGTGGCTCAAGACTGCAAAAAAACTATGGATTTCTTTAGTAAAAAAAAAAGTGTATCGCTGAGAGTATAAGGCAATCATTGGTTCTTTAAGCATGTTGATTTCGTCATTCTTCCAGTTAAAACAAAGAACACACTTTAACAATAGAATTAGTACAGTTGTATGTACCATTGACTTGGCTGCACCACATTTAAATAAACTGATAACTGATTGTAAATGGAACTGTACTGATTCTCTAATTACTATAACTACAATCATGTTATTAGACTAATCATCACTTGTTTAAACTGTCAACTATTTCATTCTGGGGAACACAAGATCTATTCCTCTACACCCTCATGGATGTTGAGCAGTGTGGTCGTGTTTCCCTGCGTGCTGGAGCCCTCTTCATGAACCGTGAGACACTGCTCAGGGAGACGTAATGGAGTTGATTTTGGCAGGCTATCACACAGGAACTGAGAGAGTGCTCTGTCTGCAATCATGGATTCTCAAACTGCAGTTAACCTTGGACAAAGGTTTTTTATTGCCATTTTCCACAACTAAGTAAAAACGTTGTTTGTTGCCCCCCCCCCCCCCCCCTACTGGATTGCTCTATTCTGTAAACTGCTTTGTCAACTCCAACTTGTCATTTCCTACATTTCCCAGCATGCTTTCCAGTAGAGTGCAAAAACTATGGGTCTGGTTGAGTAGTCTATTTCTGCTAAGAAGGTTCCTACTGAGCGACACGACCTGGAGGTGTTTGTGTCTGAAATGATAAAAGCTGTTTGAATTGTGCAAATGTAGGGGGCTTCATCATATTAATTTATATGAATTATCTCCTTTAGCCTAGGACAGGGGTTCCCAAACGTTTCCATGCCAAGGACCCCCACATAGCATTCACCTCAGGCAGGGACCCCCTCTTGCAACATTTCATTAATTCTTTGGATATTACGATGAAAGAAATATCAACCTTGAGACCAAGAACACATTTGGTCACTTCACTGCAATTCTTACTTAATATATTAAAGCCATACTTAATGTGTGCTGGCTCATAATGACACGTTTTTGATGCCCAAGAGGCATTCTGTAGTTTTGGTGCTCAGTCATGTTCAGGTTTCCCGATGGTCTATTCTTGTAGCAATGTTTCCATATAACGAAGAGGCAGGAAGCTAGTTTTCAGTGGTGCAACAATGTTCTGATACATCAGTGTCACTCATAGTGGTCGCTCGAATCTGATTGGCTAGGAGTGATGTGTGTTAGTCTTTATTACATTGCAGGATTGTCATAAAAAAGAACACACATTTCAGTATGCAGTGATTAATAACATCTAAAAAACACTTTACGTTATTTGTCCCAAATCATGTTTTTTTGTTTGTGTCTGCGACCCCCCTAGCACTCTCTGGCGACACCCCAGGAGGTCTGGACCCCTACTTTGGAAAACACTGGCCTAGGGTACACTAGACCAGTGCTTCTCAACTGGTGGATCGGAACCCAAAAGTGGGTCGCGGAGCTGTTTTCAGTGGCTCCCAAACATGTGACGTGAAAAAAAATGTGTCAAAAAGTATGAGACAAAAATTATGAGACTATGAGGCGCTCTTAAAACATCTTGGTTTTGTTCCTTCTCTTTGTTCCGTCACATGTTTCGTACCATCTGAGGTCCAAACTGCACTATCTTTTATTCAATAAATCTGATTGGTTGAAAAAATATCAGAAATTTGGGTACAAAGAAGCAGTTAAGAGGCATACATTCTAACATTTATGGTGGCTTGGCATATCCTGGCCAATTGTTCGGTCAGCCAGGACTTTGAGCCTTGATAGCCTACATGGTTAAATGAGCTGTTGTAATCACAAAAAAAACAGAAAGGAACTCCTGTGAAACTTCACTGCTAAGTCTTCAGGGCTCTGGTCTGTTGGATGGAGGCCTTTTTGTTAAAATGGTGACAGTGAATGAAAGTCAGCACTCAAGCCTGTTGGTGCATTCTTTTTTTAGATAGTTTATTGCTTAATGATACTTTTTATAGTTTTTCTCTTGGGAATAGATGTCTGAATCCATGCATATATGAGCATATTAAACAAAATATATTCTCAGTACAACCACACTGTTCAGTTTACTGAGCCTTCTGGTTTTCAATAAATGACATAACACTGCAGCTTCTGCAGATGATATTAACATTGCCCTCTGAGATTGCATCACTGGACTGCTATCCCCGTTCCTCTTTGTTGAAGTCCACAGATTGAGGCCTTGTAATGCAGTCTTTGTTGTGATGTTGTGTTTTTCTAACCCCAGCCACCCTGTCAGTTGGATGAACATCATGTCGTCCCTCAATTTATTCATCATTTAAAAATCTTTGCCTACAGAGTAGTTTTATATTTTAAAGTTGCTGACTTCAGAATCGTGTTTTAAACAGCAATACTTCATATAATGGATTGTTTTGGAATGAAAACCCTTCAAATGCTCTGTGACTGTGTGTGCGTATATGAGCTTCACAGAAACGCCTATTCATGAGTCCAGTCCAGGAGAGTCCATTGATAAAAAGTGGGCTGTATTGAAGTAGAGGCAAGTGAAGGTGGATAAAAGGGATTTTTTTTCTGTTAAGAACAGTTTAAAACCATTTAGAACAAACAAACTAGTGTGGCCTTAAGGTCATAATAATCTGCACAAAGAGCACTTACATAAAGATATTCATTCTGCTGAGGATAAAAAAATGCCAAAGAGGCGATGAGTTTTTACGATGCCCTTGAAAAAGAGGAATTTGTGCAGTCGCTTGCACCCATTTAGTATGTATAAATATATTTATTTTGTCCAGAATACAGATGCCAAGAGCCCAGGTAGCCCTGAAACACATCCATTAAAACACTGTGTGTTATTCCAATCCCTCACTGCCCCAAGCTGGATAGCATCAACATCCACAGAAAAACAATAATACGCCTGGAAATTAAACAAACTAGCAAAACTTTTTATTGCACGCAAACGTTTTGATATTACCTCTCCCTCAGAAAAGCAGTTTATTCAACCTTGGCTCCCGGCTGACTCCCGAATTACACTACATGTGCATCTGTGTGTGCGTGTGTGTGTGTGTGTTGAGCAGCTACCTGGTGAAAAGCAGGACTGTTGATCTTGGTGTAAGATGCCAAACAGTGCTATAAAGGGACTTTTGAGGGTCTTACTGGGCACTCTGCCGGTCTGTCTGTGCCCTTGGGATGCCGCATTGTGTGTATGTGCCAAATTGTGTGAGCTTGCGAGTGTACTTGTGATGTCGTAGCATTGGAGTTACTGCAGAGGCTGGAGACAACTCTTTATTAATGATACAGTTATGGTTCTATTTGTCTCTTAGTGTGTCTCTGGCCTTTAGTCTGCACTACTGTCCATTTGTCTCAAACAGATCCATGCACTGTCACATTCAATGACCGTGGCAAATGTGAATTTTGAGAAAATTTTCCTAAAGCTCAGTTCAATTCAAAGCCTGAAAGATGGTAAATGGACTTGGACTAACATAGCCCTTTTCCAGTCTTTTTACACTACATGTCCCATTCACATCCATTCATCTACTTACACAGCATTCGCACACTGATGGCAGAGGATGCTATTTGAAGTGCCCAACTGGCATTCACATGCCACCAGTGTAATTGATTGCAGGAGCTGAGGGATCTAAACCTGGACTCTCCAGTTGAGCGGTTACTTACTCTACCACAAAGCCACAGCTGCATCACTTTCTGTAGAGCAAAGGGGATTGTGTTTGCCTACAGCTGTGACCTCATCACTAAAGGCACTTAACAAAGCACATAATAGAAAGAACAACAATTTGTTGCTTCTTCATGTGCATCTGTTCAACATCCCTTACAAACAAACTGTCATATGTCAAACCAGTTAATATTTACTTGGGGGGCCGGATTAAGCCTAATCGAAAAGATGGCTGCTGCTTATGATTTATGTGTATTATGTTTTACTAGAGGCCATGAAGTTGGATGTTGGAAATGGCTACCTAGCTTAGCATCAAACTGCCTGTATCAATTTCATAATCAGACAGAAAAAAGTGGGGTTTTTTGGTTGGGAAGTTGCAAAAGGAGACGATAAACAGAGGTTGACAAAGGTAAAATGAAAAGGTCAGGTGAATCTCCAATACTATCTAGACAAGACACATACTCAGACCAACCAGAAGCCCTTCTTCCATGCTAAAGAACTTGTGAACCATGGGGCTACAGCAACTCTCCAAACAAGGCGGTGATTGAGCTGAACTGACGGTGACGTGCTTCACCTTCACTTAGCCTAACGGACACTTGACTGAGTCCCAGGGGCCAACCCTGAGGAAGGGGTTCAGTGTTTACCTGTGTTTGCCCGTCACTCTGCAGGGCTCCTGCAGGTTTCCCCTCACGCTCAACTCCCAGAAAAGCTCCCTTAGCCAAACAGATGAGGCCTACAGCTCAAGGTGTTGATGTTTACTCTGCCAGGACCCCGCCTCCAGTCCATGGCAACGCAGATACCATTTTGGAGATTGGGGGAAAATATTTTCTCAAGCAGGCTGACTCGGGGCAACATAAACAAGCTTGGTTTAGGGGTGCACACGCTATCGGAAGACTCCCACCTCAGTCAGGGAAATGCCCATGAGAGATACAGATAGCCCAAGAGGGAGGGGAGATCAAGAAAATAAAACATTTCAAATAATTAAATATTATGAAAGACAAAGAGAGGCAATAAAAGTTCCGGGTAGAAATTTCCATATTCCTTTCAAGAGCATCTCTAAGCTGGTAACAGGTAAACATCACATCTGAAAAAAATATTCATATCTGCTAAAAGTCTAATAAACTGGAAGTAAGTACAATCCTGAAACCATTAATTTATTTGTAGAAAAAAAATGGGAAAACACTTATTGCTATCTGATATTTAGATGCAAATATTGCCACTCCTTTAATATACTGGTGAAATTGAGTTAGCTTAGCTTAGCTTAGCATTACTACCAAAGCTAAACCACAACTGCCATTTATTAGTATTATCCTTATTTTTATTTTATTTTAATCATCATACAAACATAATGTGGTTTTAGATGAAGCAACATTGTGGCTCGGTGTAGTCCCTGCTTGCATTCTTAATGCTAAGCTAGGCTAACTGTTTAGTGGCCCATTTTCCACACTTGGGTATTGTCATTCCTCTGATGATATTTTTGGAAGTAAAGTGTATATATGTGTATTTTTTCAAAGTTTCCCCTTTAGTTCATGCAGAGAAGTAATCAGGAAACATTTGAGGTTTTCCTTACAATCAAACAACACGATTAGCTTGTGCTCCTGATAAATCCCCCCTAATTTTGTCAGAGATGTGATAATGACTCCAATCAGTTGCTCTATTGTTACTATGATGAAATGACTGGAGTAAAGACTGGACTCTAAAATGTAAAAGTGGAGTTTACTAAGACCGTGCAAGCAATTTCCCAGCCTGGTTCGCCCAGGAAGCTTTACTTAACAGATGTATTTATTTATTTTCTTCAATGGGAAAAACAAAGTATGAAAGACGTGCAGTAAATACGATAGGATTCAAAGCTTAGAATGAGTAATAAAGGCTGGGAACAGGTCATAAAGCAAACACCTCGGGGGTCGAGGTCGCAGGTTCACAGGCATTAATCACAGCTGTCCAGCTAATGGCGACAGCAGCTCTCGAGGCCAGGTTTGATCAGCTGAATCACATGTGACTGTTGTCCCGGGGAAGTTGTCTCCCTCAATAACAAGTATTAAATTGGTTCTGTAGGAAGAGCTGTCTCTCTCTCTCTCTCACACACACACACACACACACACACACACACACACACACACACACACACACACACACACACACACACACACACACACACACGCTGATTCTCATATTATGTAAAGTCTTTATTCTGTAAGCTACTATGTGCTAACTATATCTTTAAAGGGCAATTCCTTATTTAATCAGAATTTGCAAATTCTCTTGATTTTGTTTACTTTAAACTGCAAAAGTTCAAGGGACATTTGGGGTAATATCAATGAATTGCTAGCAAATAATACTTAATCCTAACCCTAAGGAAAACAATTCAGTTTTCCTTGGTAGACACCTGGTACCAGGTTGCACCAGCAATGCGTAAGTTCAAACTTAGCCTCGTTTAAACACAAGTTCTAACTTAGGACGAAGTTTATGCACTACTAACATTTAAGGTGTGCACCAGCTGAGATAGTTCTTCAATTCATTTTCTACAATTCTACAATGTACGTGTTTAGCAGACACCTTTTTTCAAAGCAACGCACATCTGAGAGTAAGTACAACACAAGCAAGGATCATGAGGGGAGGAAACAATGTCAATAGGTGCTAACTACCAGCTTTAAGTCCGATTGGACACAGATGCTTAGAGGAACACCATCCTAAGTTTGATCAATATCATCATTGTGACATCATCAGTCCCATCAATATCATCATGCTGTTTTGGGTAGGTTAAGACCAGTCGGACTGCTGCATTTGGGATCATCTGCAGAGGTGTGATTGTGCATGCAGGGAAGACCTGCCAGTAAGGAGCTGAAGCAGTCAATGCGTAATATCACAAGAGACCTTACTAGGAGCAGAATGCTCTGACAGGTCAGGTCTCATCTTATCAATTTTGCACAGGGCAAATCGACACAACCGAGCAATCGAGGTCACTTTAATCCTAAATATTAGCTGGTCACCAATCATGACACCTAGGTTCTGGAAATACTTTGTGGGCATGAATTTGGTTGGTCCAAGCTGGATATTGATCTGCGGTTGCATTGAGGGACTGGCTGTGATGACAAGGAGCTCAGTCTCTGATAGGATGAGTTAAGGGGGGCATTCATTTATCCATTTGGAGATATCAGCAATTGATGATGAAATTCTTGCTGAGACTGTAATGTCATCTGGCGGAAAAGACATAAAGAGCTGGGTATCGTCTGCATAGCAATAGTATGAGATACCATTGGAGCGGATTGATTGCACAAAAGTAAGGTGTTGTATATTGAAAAGAGAAGGGGACCAAGCACTGACCCTTGAGGCACCCCTGTGGATAAATTGTGCACTTTGGACACTTCTCCCTTCCAAGACACTCTAAATGATCTACTTGAGAGATAGGACATAAACCAGCAGAGGGCACATTCTGAGATGCCAAGGATGTGCCCTTTGACTTAGGACACCTGGAACGTGGGATGGATCACAAGTAGGTTGAGGACGGACAGCCACAGAATTTACAACCCTGGAGACAGGGAGTGGGGACAGTGAGAAGAGAACAAATGATTTTAAAATGCAAAAGGGACAAACAGATAAACCTAGAATAAAATAGAATTAGTGGTTAAGAATGACTAGATTGGTCAAATTAAAACTCTCTGGGAGTAACAAAAAAGGATAACCATTGTCATTTAATTAGGTGCTTAAAAAGAAAATGTTGCAAAAAAAAAGGTTAAATCATTGCTTGCATGTGCTTGGCTCCATGATTTCCTTCACTTGCTGACTTTGGTCATGTGTTGTCGGAGGTCTGTGAAACAGGTTAGACTGTAGGAGGAGGAAAACAGAAGTATTTAATCTGTTTAAGTCTTCTTCCCTCAGTGATACTTTCTACTTCTGTTGGCTGTAACACCATGTCTGCATGGTGTCTGTGACCTTCCTCTGGCATTTCCCCAGAGTCTCATTCTCCGTTCTCTTCTAGACATCCATAGTTTATCTCCCATTCGACCCATCTCCTTTTCTCTTTTGTTATCTCCTCTCCTCTTGACCAACATTAACATTTGTTTTTAAATGTCATCTCAGGTGTTACCCTAGTGTTCTTTAAATAATTCCTCTCCTCTTGACCCATTAAGACTTTTCAACCATGCCACCTTAAAAAAAAGGTTTTGGTTATGTAATGTTAACTCTCCCTCCTGTTCCTTCCCTCCCCGAGTAGTTTGAATCCCTCAATCCAAGAACAATTGGCTGCCGTGACAAAAGCAGAAGGAGGGAAAATGAAAGAAAATAAATTGATGGTGGAACGATAACATACTTCGCAGACATGGAGGTGGGGAGAAGATCAGCAAAGGTTTATAATGGCAGAAATAAATCACGCTGTGCTTGTTCATGTCAGCGGGCTGTTTGAATTCTAGTCTCTTTATATAAAGCCTGAAGAAAAGTCTGCATTTGTTAGTGACTGAGGGATGATTGAGGGTGAAAGGGTGGTGTTGGGTTGCAGGTACAACATAGCAGCGCATATAATGAAGAAAAATAATGTTATCATACAAAAATAAGAAGCTCAAACTGTGCAGTGGGCTGACGAATGGCAGAGACAAATGTTCACCAAACAAAGGCACTTGCCAATGACAAGAAGACCAATGGAGAATGGTCTCCATGTTATACATGTTTCAATCAGTAACACAATGGTGAAGCTATTATTTTCTTTAAACTCTATCCAAGATCAACTTAAGAACGTGACACATTCTTTGGAAATGTGAAACTTGTTTTCCTTTTGTGGAACACTTCACTTCCTGCACTGAAGTTTAGCATTTTTTGTTCAATTAATCTAAAAAGTTAACAAAGAATCTCAGACTTATGTACGCTTTAAAATCAACAGGGAACTCTTGATTCAATGAAAGAGAGAAATATCAAGTAGCCTACACTTGTGTAGAAAGAGTAATTTTGATATAATTTTTTATTTAATGACTGAGAGTCTGCATCGGGCTAAATGCAAGATGCTAACATGTAAGAATACATTTAGGCTCTTTCAACATATACATTTATAGTATAACACAAATGTAAAGCAGATAGCTTAATTTATTCTGCGCTATATTTATTTTAAGGTCCAATCTTAAACGCACAGTATGTAAAATCCGCCTCCAGGGGGCTCTCAATCAAAACAATAACAAAAGATGACGTCGAGGCTAGCGGGGAATCATGGGAGTTCTCTCTGCTACTTTTTTTTATGATTTTGGGGTTTTTGTGCCTTTTTTTAGATACACAGGACAGTGAATAGAGTCCGAAATCAGGGAGGGAGAGAGAGAGAGAGAGAGGGGGGGACAGCCTCTGCACTTTGGATGGGCAAACTAACCACAAGGCCACCTCCCGCCCCCCTGAACAGTTGTCTTACAGGCTAAGTAACTTTTAGCTGAGTCACACGGACACTGTTACTTTAAGGAAATGATGGCTTTAAAAAATGCTATTGTAGGTTCATTATACTTCTACAAACAAATTCTACCTTCAACATTATGTTGGGTTGGAAACGGAAATATTGGAAGTTGGACACAAAACCAAAATGATTTGCATGTCAGGATACCCCTGCAGATAAGAGACATTTCTCATTTACCTGGTATACTTTTCCGTCATAGAAATGACCATTAAATGTCGGGTCATTCTTTATTACTTTCTGCTAACAAGCCAAAAGCTCGACTTGCACAGCCCACCGTTTGGAAGTTAAAAAACAGCCCATGATTAATGATCGCCGTGACATGTCTGAGGGAACCAAATGGAGTGTGCATGTAAACGCTCCCCTGCCAGAGCCCTCACCCTCACACTTATTGTAATCATTACAGGGAGAAAAATTAGAGGGGGAACTGTAATGGGTTAATTACACCACAATCGACGGCTGTAGAAATGCAGGCCTTTTTAATTATCTCCCTCCATCATTCGACACATTTCTATTATTTTCCTTCTCTTTTTCGGCTCTGTGCTTTGACTGAGGCTCAGTGCTGTGAAGGAAAATAGGGGGATAATTGGGTTCATCCATCTCCTTCTCTCTGTCTTATCCCCCTCCCACCTCTCTCTGCACCTTCCCTCCTCTCTCCAACTACCAAAACTAGAACTTATTTCGACTCCCGTATACCCCCTCAAAACTGCATTTTCTGTTTCAGTCAATCTGACCAAGTCAATTTCCTTGATCTGGAGGAATTGGAAAAATGTCCACATGTTCATTTTCTATGTCTAAGCAATTCCTTAAAATGTTTTAACAAGGAACCAGTTGGACACAGCACACGTTTCCATCTTTTTGGGGTAAAGTAATTGTAGCATTGCCTTCTTTTACTGCTAATACTGGATGATTAGATGCCATGTTTACTGTTTGTCACCCACCAGCAGTTTTAATGATGCCGGCAACGTCTTTGATCTTTGATTAAATATTTAGTTCCAATTTTCACCAAAAGTTTTAAGTTTGCAGGGAAATAGGATGAAGTTGTCAAACCCCTTCCAACAAAAACAGACAGAATTACATTTCAAAAATCTAAACTTTGAACATCTTAATTCAAGTCATTAAACAGTTTTTCTGGTGTTATTTGTGATCATGTTAAGAATTTTGGGGTGACTATTTACAGATTCTATGGGTTGAGGGTGGGGGGCATGGTCACACCTGGCCGCATCCTGTATCCGCCCCTGGTGCCAGCTGTGCTTCTGTGCTCACCTGCCATCACTCAGTATTTTTCCCCTCACCCTGCCCTCCAGCCACGCCCACCTAATCAGCCAACTCAACTCACCTGTGTAACAGCGGCCTCTCATCTGCAATTCAGCCAGTATATAAGCCTCTCCTGTTCACCCAGACACTACCATAACGAGACTTGGAAAGACTGGGACACTGTGGGTTAAACCAGTATTTGCAGAATACAGGAAAATCATCTTGTGCTGCATTTGGGTCCAAACACCACCTGTGACACCTGTCAGTGAAGAACTTACCAAAAGATATTAACCAAAATGAAACCAGCGCTTAACAAACCTTGAAACAAAAAAATGGTTCCTGTGAATGTGCCTACATTTACAATAGTGGTCAGTTTAAGTTTGGAACTTCACAGGGCTTGTTGAGACACAAAAATTAAATGTATGCATGCTGCAAAACAAAAAGAACAAAAACAAAAACTCTAGTACAATCAGTAATATAACACAAGGAACGCTGCCAGTACCGATGATAGAAATCCTGTCGCAGAATGTGTCCTTCTGGTTTTGAAAAAAGACAGGCTATCCCCTGACACATCGTCCAGCTGTGACAATATTTAGTTTATTTAGCCTAATTGTACTCCCCTCCCCTCTTGTCCCATGGACAGTAAAGGAACACAATATTTCTAATGTGACAGGAAAATGCCCCTGGAGATCACTCTGACTCCTCATGATGAAAAGATCTGGTACTCATACTGAGTACATGTCTGAAGACTCACAGGGAGGATTTCTTGGTGCTTTGCAATCACACCAGTCTGACAAAAACTGAAGCTTTTAATCCCTGCACATTCGATGAAATGTCCCGTCTGATTTACCTGACCCACTGGTGATCAATAATAACAGGAAGGGCAGAGAATGGTCAGAATGAAAATCGCCAACAGCAGCTCTATGACAGGTGTTAGACGTTAAAGAGAGAGGACAGGGGCTTACCATTTGAAATTGTGAGGGGAAGGGGGGGTATGTAACTTCAGCACCAAGTGCTGTACTGTAGAAACTGGCCTCTATAAAAAGAGCCAAAGGTATCTCAGAAGAATTGTTTTAAAAAAATATTTTTGTCAAGATATAGGGAAATTATTGTTCATACATTATGTAAATGGACTTGAGCTTGCTTGGCACTTTTCTAGTCTTAAGACAGCAGGTCACACCTACATTCACACACTGATGGCAGAGGTTTCTATGTAAAGTGACCATCAGAAGTAACTAATCCCAATTCTACACATTCATACGCTGCCGACGAAGCAGCAGGAGCAACTTGAGGTTAAGTGTCTTGCCCAAGGATAGATTTGACATGTGTCTGGAGTTAGGGATCGAACCCATACTACATTTGAGAGACGACCGACTCTGCCAACTGAGCCACAGCTTTTTTTCTCTTTGGGAAACCTCTTGAATCAGACTGCGTCTTATATACTCGTGCGACTTATATTCCAGATTTTACAGTACTTCTCTTTCTGGGCCTAATACACAGCAAGGAAGTCTATATATCAAGTAAATACTCATTATTATGCACTTGAACAAAGTCCATTTATCTAAACTAAATAAACATATAAAACTGACTTATTTTTTGCATGTGGACCTGATATGCACAGATATCCTCGGAAATGGTCAAATATAAACATTTTCAATGAAGATTGTAAATCTTCTGCACCATTTCAGCAGTGAAAACCAAATTCAAATACTTCCAGTTTAAGTAAAGTAGTATGAATGGCAGCATTTTTTTTGTTCAATTGCACACAGTCAGGCAGAGGTTGAACAGAACAGGTAATAAAAGGCTGCAAGTAAACTGAACAGATCATTCTAAGCAAAAATGTTAGAAGCCAGCGTGGCAGGTGACCATTATTGATTTATCCACTGAAAACAATTTATACTGGCATGAAGCAGTGTGCAGGTTGGGATCTGGGTATGTGTATCATCTTTTTATATATCAAGTGTGTGGGTGTAAGTCAGAGAACCAGCCTCTGCAGGCGCAGAGCAGCAGAAACCCACTCCTGTGCCCAATTCAGCAGAAGAAAACACAATGAAAACATTCAGCTGTGCTCCTCAAGATTGTTTTTGGCTACAGAAGCCCTGTCGAAGGAAACACAAGCCCACCTCTCTACCACTTTGTGTCTGCTGAAATGTATGGATTTATTTCCATGTCTGCGGCGAAGGTTGCTCAGCATGCCAAATATTTATTTAATTAAAACTCCACCTTAAAGGATGCAATGGCAACAGTTTGTGCACCCACATCGTGACAAGGAAATAGAACTAACTGCTAACTTAAATTATTGATACAGTATTGTTTTAAGAGGCTTTGGCCGTCGTTAACAATGGTGACGAAGGTGGAAAATGTACCAAGGACTGTGTTTTTCAGTCTGCTAGGCCTTGTCCTGGGCTGCGCTGTGGTCAGACCTCAGTCCATAGAAAGTGATGATTAGTTTGTCTTAGCTGACCGCTGACCAGAGGAATCTGCAGGAGTTCCAGTAAGTGGGGCTTTAGACTGTGAGGAGAAGATTAGGGTTTAATTTCACAGAGAACCACCTGTCTGTCTGCTTACATTCAATCTTTCATTTTCCCTCTCTCTACCTGTCTCACAGTCGGGGATCTCTCCAGCCAACACGTTTGTGTTTGGGCAAGTGTGTGTTCATTTATGGATGCAGAAAGCATGAGGCAATGAGAAAAATAACACTTTCCTTGGTGATGGATTCATTTCACTTACCCCCAAAATTCCACATAGTCTGTGCTCGCTGCGGTCCGACAGCGTCACTGCCGTGCTCCGTCGTATAGCTTGCGCCATGCCTGACTGGATCCGTTTCTGGAACGTGGGCTCAGCAGGGCGCAGCCATGAGCAGCTATACACACATCACATGGAGAACTACAAGATCACGCAGGAATAAAGAGAAAAACGTGCAAGCAACATGTAACTTTGTCTTTCTGAGGATGATTTGTTGTCTGTTTGGTGCCTGTTTTGACGTAATGTTGATAAAGTGATGGAAAATATGATTGTGAGTCCATATAGTGTGTTTTATTTTGAAATTGCCTGGATGCTCTGCATGTTTCCTTGTCTGACTTCCTGTCCAGTTTGGCGCGTGCCTGCAGCCTGCTCCGTCGAAAATAGACTTGCAGCGTATTTGCAGAGCGTAGCGGGGCTGCTGGCACGCTTCGTAGACGGATCCTGGCGCCCTCTGTGGAAACACAATCAGTGACTAGTAACTGGTAGTGTGTGGCGCTGACGGATGGAGAATGTGTCAATTGGGGGTGACAGACTTACCCTCAATTCACACATACTCCGCTCACTACGCCGTGGTCCGTCAGCGCCGCGCACTACGCCGTAGTTAGCTGCCACTCTAGTCAAACATTGTGTTCACACAGCCGGTGCTGCGGTCCGTCTCCGGTGTAGTTCTCCTGTGATTTGTGTACAGCTGCTCATGGGTGTGCTCCACTGCGCTGAAACGGATCAAGTGTGAATGGGCGCGCGCGCGCACAAAGTATGTGTGAATTGGGGGTTAAGTACAAAAGAATACCCATCATCATTAAGGACAGCTGCTCAGCATCTTTGACTCTGTTTTTTGTTTGCTTTCATTCTCCTACAGTCACTCAAACATTGGTCGCGCAGCAATAAATTATAAGAAAAACAAGTTTCACCGTTCTTTCGTTCTTTCAAACACACAGAAAGACTTGTAGCTCTTAAAACTATTTTGTAAAAAAATATTTTTTGTCTGTCCAGATATAGAATGCACATAAAGATTGTGTGTAACTTACAGGCACTGTATTGCAGTCTATATCAGTCACTATTTATTACTGCTGAAGTGATGTACTTTTGTTGGTCTCTGGTTCTTGTGTCCTTGATTTTGCACATTGAACTCCATCAGGCTTATGGGGCAGATTCCACATGATCCGAATACACCACGTTCCATCCGCACCACGCACTACGGAGATGATCGTGCCCTGTCTAGTCAAAGTCTGTGTTTCCGCCACAAGTGCCAGATTCACCTCTCCGCACTACCATACATCAAACTGAACAGAGCAGATCAAACCCAGACAGAAAGTTAGACAAGGGAATGCATCGAGCATCTGGACAATTTCATGATAAAAATGCCATGTCCTGACTCCTAATCGTGTATCCCATCACTTTCACAACATTCAGTAAAAACGGGCGCACGTCAAATGTTTGCACGTTGTTCTCTTTATTCCCTCGTGATCTTGTAGTTTGCAGATGGCAGAGGCTGCTATGCAAAGTGCAAGGCTTCCCATCAGTAACAACCTTATCCCATTCACACACATTTGTACCCCATGGCTATGCCTGCAGGAGCAATTTGGGTTCAGTGTCTTGCCTAAGAACACTCCAAAGTGTAGATCGTAGGAGCCAGAGATCAAGCCTACCCATTGGAAGACAATCCTGCCTCAGTCCAATTTTTGGGATTCATCTAAATTGGTTTGTGTTGCTTTCGATGGCCTTACATTTGGATTGTGTCATATTAGGACATTGGTGATAAGTGTAGGATTAGTCCAACAACACTTCAGACCAATCCAGACTAATCCGGTTTGTAGCCACATTACCTGTACCTGTCTGTCTGCCTGTTTCCATCTAAGTGTCTGACTGCACCTCCTCACCCCCGACTGCTATTCAGGATTAATGAGAGCCAATGAAAGCAGCCCACCTCCTCCTCCTGCGCCCTTTCCCTCCTGTTCGTCCCTACCCAGCCAAAGCAAAGGCAGGTCATAGACCTCATTATTAAAAGCAGTGGCCACGACTCAGGCCCTGTCTGTACAAACATGCAGCGACGGAGTGGGGAGGGAAAGGGAAACCGGCCCGAGGGGGGATGAGGTTTCAATAAACGTCAGCCAGCGTCGTCTCTGTTTGGACTGCAAATTATTGCTGGCTGATGCTCTATTATTTTACAACCAAAGATCGGTGTCGAGAGAAAGGTAGAAGAGGAGGAAAAAGAAAGACTTGCAAACGAGGGAGGAGGGGGGGTTGGGAAGGAGGGAGAAAAAGAAACTCTGGAAGGGCGCCTAGGGGGAAAAAGGGTTAGTGAATACTATAATAATCTTTAAAAATATTACTGGAGCGGCCACAGCTTAAACTAAGAATAGGCTGGAGAGAGCAAAGTCCTTGGATGTAGATAGGAGAAGTGGAGAGAGACAAGGAGCAGGCAAAGAGTAAGGAATAGTAAGTGAGGGAAGAGGAGAAAACAGGAAAGTCACGAGTCAGGATAATAAAATCATCACCTTCATCAAACATAACTTACAACCACCTCATGACCAAAATGGAAAAACTTCAAATCCAAATGTGAAATGACCCAAACAAGTGAGCAAAAAAACAATGCAAGTCATCATTAAAAATCCACCAGTAGGCTTACACACATCCGTCCTGCACAGGTGCTGCAGCAAACATTGAGCAAATGTATCCGACGTGCAACTCAAGCTGTGGTCACTGCTGCTTGAGGTGGAAACAGCATCACTCCACAGACACCATGTGACAGGTTTAATCTGGGAAACAGCTGACAGACTTCTAAAGTTGCTGACAATTTATAAGAAAAGACACAGGAAAGTGTAGGAAAAGGAGGCTCTTACACTTGACTGTCTATATAAATATCTGTGGGCTTGATTGTTCTTGGCACTTAAAACTATAAGAACTATTATGAGCAGATCACACGTTGGCCTGAGTGCACATGATGGACAGCTTGGTGTCGGTCTCAGCTGGAGGTTTTGGCTGTGTGTGGCTCGAGCAGGATTCAGCGTAGCAGGCATCTACGTGGTAGAATTGAGCATCTCCTCGTATTCTAAAATCACAAGATCAACCTCGTGCCAAAAGGAATAGAAAGTTGACAGTAAATGAGGAAAACAAAAGCGTGCCATCTCTTAGCCCTCTGTCCCATGGAAAACTCAATTTAAAGGCATCAACAAATGCAAATATCTAGTTTTTGCAAATTAAAAGAAATCCAGTGCAGATTAAAAACTTCAATGATGTTTTTTTTTTGACACATTAATCAAGCTATCAGCTTGCAAGAATGCATAATGAGGATTCTAGCACGTAGACATTAGCATATAGCCCAAAGTGCTGCTGTGTTTAAAGCAACTTGTCCAAACTTTGTATGCGGTGACTTGGGTTAAAAGGCAGTATGTTTTTTTATAACCACCGCTTATGTTGCCCTGCACAGTGTGTAGTATTCTCTAAAGAAATATTGCGTCCTAAAATACAGACATTAAAGAAAAGTCTATTTTTGCTTGTGGTATGATTTTCTTTCCAAAGCTGTATTATCTTGAGACTGTGGCATTACTAGTTAAATCTGCTCTCAACCCTTCCAGGTATGTTATAGTGCAAGGCCAGCAAATTGGCCTAAATTATGGAGATGATATCCATTCTCTCACTTGCTGTCCCTACCATTGACTTTGTCTTTCCTAGAATCAGACAGAGCCACTGTTAAACTTCTAGCTACTAAAATGTGGGCGGCTATGGATCAGTGGTAGAGGCGGTCGTCAATCAGCCAGAAGGTCAGGGGTTCGGTTCCCAGCTCCTGCAGTGGTCCGATATGTTCTTGGGAAAGACTCTTAACCTAAAGTTGCTCCTGCTGCTTCGAAGGCGGCGTACAAATGTGTATAAATGGGATTAGTTACTTCTTGAGCCCGACCGATTAATCGGCCAGCCGATAAAATTGGCCGATATTAGCATATCCAGTGACTATCAGTATCGGCTAAGTTTATCGCAGATATTACAAGATTTATTCAGCAGTCAAATAGCATTTGATTCGAGTATAATTGTGTAACACTAGCAGTTGCGTGCTATATGAATTACAACAAGCATTATCACTTTCCACAGTGTCAAGCTGTGATGCACATACATGCATAGTTACTTTCCAGTTTAGTGACCTTCTAGTCTTCATCATATACTGTATATTTTCCACAAGTGTTTGATAACTGCATTTGAGGGATCAACGCAATCAATGTGTATATCTATATCTGTCTCTATAGATCAAACGTATAACTAAGAAAGATATCAGCCGATGTATCATTATCTGATTTTTTTTCTCCCCATTATCGATATCGACATCGGGCAGAAAAATCCCATATCAGTCGGACCTTAGTTACATCTGATGGTGACTTTACAGAGCAGCCTCTGCCATCAGAGTGTGAATGGGTAGGTATGACATGCAATAAATACCACTTTTGCTTTAAACTTTGGGTTGTTGTAACACTTTATCACTACAGCATTACAAAGTTGCTGGCCCAAGTTTAAGTGTTTTATTGGTAGATGCTTTTAGACTTCAACATGGCGAAGCATCTGGCTCTTGTGCCACACTTGGTAACAATCTGTTTTCCACTCCTGTGTGTCAGTCTCTTATCCCGTTATGTTGGGACTTTGATTTGAAAAAAAGCACAGATGCAAACTACAGATCAGAAAAACACCATCTATTACCAACTGCTAACAGATTAGCATAGCACTTGAGCCTACAGAGAGGCAGTGTAAGCTCTGTCACAACTGAGCAGCTTTGATAAACTCCTTACATTCCTTTTGACACATAGTTGCAACACATTTGTGGCTCCCTTTCAGGCTGTTGTGGTCGATATTATTGGGGAGTCGCTGACATTTAACAGGCTTCTCTGCTTGTTTCTGTGATTCTGTGTGGATGTTCTGAAACTCGTTTGATTCTTGCATTACAGAAGGCTGTGTTGAAGACTTGGAAAACTGTCACACTGCTTAGTGTTACCACAAAGTCTTTGGGTGTGTGTATTGTGGTTGTTAAGATTTTAATTCATTCTTGCATGTGTGCCTCATGTCCCCAATTTCATAACAGCAGGCTGCCCCTAAAATAGGTTTAAAAAGTCATGTGGCTGACAGGGGAAAGCAGTTTTCTTACCTCAATAAAATTATCTTGGATTTTAGTGTTTGTCTAACACTCTTGTACCCGTTTAATATTCGAGCACACTCCTCCACTCTGGGTTGAGGTGAAAAAAAAAAAAAAGGTGTAACTTATAATGGGCCTGGCCTCGCTGGCAAGTCCTGCAGCTGAATTAAAATGCAACATTATATGGCCTGGCCAAGGTTAGTCCGTGTTAGCCGGGGCGCTGTTACAGGCACTTTTCGAGCCTCTCAATTGAGGTAATAAATTGAGTCTGATGGCTAATTTTAGGTGAAACCCAATACCTGCGGCTAAACTACGAGCCAGAGGGGACCATTTAATCAAAATATGTCTGGCACTGCCGCCAATATAGAAACAAGCTGCGCGAAAACACAAAACAAGATTTATGAGTAAATATATAACTATTAAAGAAATTGGTTTTAAAGGATACCGTTCCTTCTGTCAGTCAAGGGAAAAGAGTTAACAAACTGTGGGAGGTAATCATTTTACATATAAAATCTCTACATTTCCACTGTGTTTATAAAACAGTATAAATATCTGTTAAAACAGCAATGAAATCCACAGAACAACATTTTTTACATGTGTACACATCTAAATGTTCATGAAAAAGTCATACTATGAGTAATATAATCTACAAGTGTTCCTTCTTGGAGATTTAAAAGTCCATTAATCAAAGTAAATGCAAGTGTGACATTTAATTCGTCTTAGCACTAAAGTGAGACAGAAAGAAATAAAACCATCTAAGGCCCCGTGTCCAGCTAGCGTCTTTTTTCAATTGTTTTCAATGAGTAGAGTGTTTGCAGCAGTAGGAGTCCGCCACGACAAAAGCGCAGCACCCAGCGTCTTCTCCCAGAGCCCTCAAGTGGAAAATCTTTCAACATTTTTTTAGAAAGGCGCTGTTGACGTCACCGGCACTCTTTTCCAAATGTATGATATTCCATGTAGTTTTGCCATCTGCGGATCCCCACATCCTCTTTGCTCCATGTCTGATCGAGAGATAAGAGATCTTGCCGTCGTCAACAGACTGTTGTCATAGAGACAGGAAGGACGTGCAGTGCTTTTCTTCTCAGCTCACAAACGCTTCATGCAAGGGCGAAGGTTTGGATTAAACATTGGGGGGGACACATTTTCAGCGGGGGGTCTGGGGGTTCCCCCCCAGAGAATTTTGAGCGTCAAACACTTCATTTCCTGCATTCTGATGAATTTTTATGCAACAATTTGTGCTTTTTCTGAATTAATTTATGGCGGAAATTTCTTTACTATGTATAGGAAATTATAATTATTTTTAAATTACTATTATATTTGCTGGCCTTTGTTTTTTGTATTATTCGTAGGCAGTAGTTCCCAGACTCCCCCTCCTGCTCCCCTCTAAACTGCCCCTGCATTACAACATTACAGACTAAAAACAAAAATCCATCAGAGAAGAATGAATTATTAATGCTCAAAACAAGTTTCCTCCTGATTTAGCTTTGACAATATTGTAAACTTAATATAATCAGCCTGCTGGTTAGTGGACGTGTATATCTCTGACTGCTCCTGCTGCACGTGATCATTTCGGACCCTGTGAAGGTTTCATTTTACCGATCAAATTGGAAAAAATGCGGTCAGATATTGTCCGTGTTTATTGCACTTCAATTGACCTCTATACAGTTAATGGGACACTAATGCAAACACCAACCTGTTGCTCTTGCTTTGTCTTGTTGTCACTGTCTGCACCTGCGACCATAGACTGTATAAAACCACGACTCCTAACCTGACCGGACCCGATCCATTGACCAAGCGTGAGCGAGAGTAACGTGCCTGCGCACGCGCGTGTGACTGTGCGGCAAGGTTAAGATGGTATGGTCCACTATAGGGGTGTCTGAAATGATTGTGAAACGTATTTACAGGTCAGAAGGATATATAAATGTTTTGAGCCCCCCAAAATGTTTTTCATTACCTCTTTTTTCGACCTTTTAAAAATAAAATCTTTTTTTGAGGGGGACCAATCAACCTTTTCTAAATATTGGGGGGGACACATCTCCTGCGTCCCCCCCGAAATCTACGCCTATGGCTTCATGCAAGCGCTTCCGACACGGGGCCTTATTCTTGCTTTGGAATCAAAAATGTGCTTTAAACACGGAATATGTTCTCCTTCACTCACTAAATCACTCTGTGCGAGTATCTCTTTATTAGCAAGGGAAGGGAAAAGATCTCCAAGTGGCGTCCGGTTTGCAGCCTTCACAGCCTGCCAAGAGCCACATCTCGGGGCCGCAATCAGTGACACTAACAATAAACGGGTTGATATTTAATCATTAAGCGAGGAATGCACAGCGGACGTCTCTAATCTGCTCCCGTGGCTGCTGAGAAGTTGCATAGCACGCAGAGTTGGAGCCGTGAACTCTCTGTGTCAGCTTCATCGGTGAGTCTGCTGGGTTTCGGTGGCAGACCCCGAAGCGGGTAACGTTGCATAGCAGGAGGCCTCAGCATGCCATTGCAATTAATGTATTGTCTTACTTAATAAGATGGAAATGTTGGAATGATTAGTGAAGACTGTGGTGTGGACTCTGGGGTCGCTGGAAGGATTAGTTTCCAAAGTTCTGAGGAGCTCACTTACACCTACTGCTGAGCTGGACTGAAAGCGTAAAAATAATATATTCTGCTGTATGTACAGTATTGTTGTTGGAACTTACAAATGGTTTAGGTTTAAATGTCAATTTACTGGAACTGTGCGAAAAATCTGTCTAGTGTTTTTTTTTTTTATGTCACTCTTTATTAATGTTGAAAGTTGAAATTCTCTTCAGATTGATGTGCAGAATCAAATCAAATCCAGTGATTGTTGAAAAACTTCAAGAACACATCAGTGTGAAAAAGTGGTCACACTTTAGTTCATTACACTGATCCTGGGCACTGGAAATACTTGTGTCAATAAGCGTCCTTGGGTCCCTTTGAAAGGCGTTATATAAATTAAATATTTTATCTTATCTTAAAAAATAAATGTAAAACAGTATTTAGCTTACATTGATTGGATTTACCAAATGAGGAAAGGGGCCAAAATTGGTTAAACACACCTTTTACTGTCAAGCCTTTGATTTAAAAAAACAAAAACCTACCACCATAGTTTACAGTCCTCAGACTCTGAGGCTGTATTCATTCAGTTTTTAGTTTAAACATCAAAAAATCAAAAAATTAAACATCTTGACTAGGGCTGGGAATGTTTGGGTGTCTCACGATTCTGGATTCATTGCTCCATGGATTCAAAGTCTATTTATGATTTAGTGCATACTTCAGGATCTACTCCAGTCATCTGTGAGACTGGCTGAATTATTTGCTGCTCTATTTGGCATTCTACTGCGTTACAGAGCTAGCCTTAGCACTTGGCAGGGAGTGATTGATTAGCCAACAAAAGAAATAAATCGATTTTTGGAAGTTATGAATCGATTTAAAATCTTAGAAAATAAGAATCTCGATTTTTACATGAATCGATTTTTTTCCCCACCTCTAATCTTGACAAAATGATGAACCAATCATAATACTTTGTTCATCTGATGCAATGTTTCAGCTGTAAGTACCTGCACAAGCAAATGTAGTTTTGTATACTACAACTATTGTCCTTGCAGAAATATAAAGCTGGACGAATGTGCTTTGTGAAGGAATAAACCAATAGGAAGGATCAACGGATATAACTATGACACTATGATATAAACAATTTAACAACAATCTGAGTCTATGATGGTGGAACTTATAACACATCAGGTTACCAGCTTTTCATGTACAAATCTTTTGGAGCCGCCCTTATAAGGAATTACATTTCAACGTGACCAATTACAGCTTGGTAAGTGGGTAATAAATTATAAGTCTGCCGTGCTGAGATATACAGCAGTAAAGATTTGACATATTGGCTGGCAAAGCTATTAAATCTTTAACCCTAATTACACAAGGCAAGCGTAAATGAAAAGCTGGAGCTTGTTAATATGTCTTTGAGTTCATTTTGATCTGAAATCAGTAACAGAGGAGGATCATTTAGCACGGATACGTGGACATGTGCATTGAACATATAGCACTAAACTGAATGCAGAACTTTTGGAACTCAGTGGCCGAAACCACATGCATTCTGCTGTGTCATACTACATGGAAATATAGTATGACAGTAATTATATTTTGCATACCTTCATGGAATAATCAATTATCACCCAGCTCTTATTTTGGGTAAATACAACCACAGCAAACCAAACAAGAAGAGGCGGTGTGATGATGTAGAACAAATATTTCTCCGGTGAAGAAATTAGCCGCCATCAAGTGTTTGTAATTTGTTTTTTATTTTCTCCTTAAACATTTATAATTGCATCCAGAGGTGTGTTTGTGTATTTGCCTGTGTGTGTGTGTGTGTGTGTGTGCGTGTGTGTGTGTATGAAGGAGCAGCTGCAACTCCAGTTTTGTTGCAACAGCGGGGTCAAGTGTTTCGTCACTCATGCCCACATCAGTTAACACGACTGCCACACACATTTAGCAACACACACATGATGTGGATGTTTGTTTATTGGACCAGCTAGCCTGGAGAGTTTTTTTGTAGGCTACCTTGTTTTCTTATCAGAGCATACTTTAAATACATTGTTTTAGCATTCAATTCAATGAATTACCCTATTTTTCTAATTTGGGTTTCTTATCAGGGATTTATATTCACTCCTGGTGTGAAGTATGAAACCACCACCAGTTAGCATAGCTAGCTACTATGAGTCTAAATTCAGGGAAATCAGCTAGCCTGGCTCTTTTTGATGGGAACAAAATCAGTCAACCTACACTCTAAAGGACACCAACAGAATAAGAGCTAAACAATACCCTTAAAGGACCAATATGTAACTCTGACACCTAGTGTTTAAAATGGGTACTGCAGTCCAAATTCAAAACATTGAAGAGCGCTGCCCGCCCCCCATCGCCCCCGCCTCCCTAGAGTCGATGTTCACGCGAGTGTCTGCACCATGTTGCAGCCAATGAAGCTTCAGTGTTTAGCCAGCTCTGAAACCTTTCTGCGCTCTAACCTCTCTCCAATATTTAGATGCTGTATTTCAGTGGTTCTCATCTGGTCTTGTCTTAGGACCTACCACCAACTCCTTCAAGAGAAATCATGACCAAAGTTTCTGATATTTTTCAACCAATCAGAATTATGTAATACCAAATGTTCAGTTTGGACCTCAGACTGTACAAAACATGGGACAGAACAAAGAAACGGAAATAGACTAACATGTTTAAAAAGCGCTTCACAGACTTTTTGACAGAATTTTCTTTTTTACCAGGCACACATTCGCGACCCACTGAAAATGGCTCTGTGACCCAATTTTGGGTCCCAACCCACCAGTTGAGAACCACTGCTGTATTTGATTACTTTAATTTCAACAGCTTGGTCAAAAGTGTATCTTGATGTAATACAACAGATGGAATATGTATCTCTCAACCAGCTTTAATTCTAAGCAAAATTGTGGATCAAAATCTAACCAAACAGTTCCTGTTGAGTGTGAAGCAAAACCATTGGACTTTCACAAAAGCTGCATCCTCCGTCTTCATGATTAATAACGACAGACGAAAAAATGGAGTCCTTTTGAAACAGTATGACAGCCAGCCTCCCGCTGTCTTGTATATTTATATGTCAGGCTGATGTGCTGATCTTTATGGAAAACACAAAGATCAGCACATCTTTCTAGAGATTATTGGAGGGAGGCAAATCAAAGTGACACTAGTGACAGACACTCAAGCAAACCAATATACACTACAGAACCACAAGCTGGAGTCCCACAGCCTGCGGTGAGTTTATGGCTTCTCGTGACGTATTAAAGCCAGCGGCTCCTTAGTGTTTCTTCGCTCCTGATTGAGTTTTAATTGATTTCTCATAGAAGTGCGGTTCATTCTTGTCATTGAGATGGAGCCTTTGGGTTTTTAATTTGCAGATCTCTTGATTTATCCCCGGACTCTGTGATTATTACAATTATGTGGCTTTTGTAATTGGTGGATATCGAGTGGATGTTATTTTTTGGGAGGAAAACTTTGAAACAGTGAATGCTGCCAGGGACAATAAGGCTGTCCTGGGTGGAGTTTGTTACTTGTGGTTGAATCAGAGTGGGTGTCAATTTGTGTGCGTCTGTGTGTGTGTGTTTGTCATGTACAGTACGAGCATGTTTATGCATATTTCTGTATTCTGTACGTCCACACTATGCGTGGCAACCACAGTGCTGTAGCTGCCTTGCTGTCTGCTTGTGAGTGTAATCATGTTTATGCTAAGTGTGTGTTGGTGTGTGAGCGTTAGAGTGCCTCTGATGTGAAGCACCTGCCCTCTCCGCCCAGTCCCGCTGCTGTGTGGCAACTACTAAGCTGGAACCTTAATGATGACATCATCGAATGGTGACGAGGCAGACAGGTCAGGGCGCCTGTGGTCGTTGCCGGAAAAGGCTACACCCGAAAGTGTTTCTGTGTGTGTTTGAGTGCACTTACATAAATCTTTCATATTGATTTTTATTTCACATTATCTTAACATGTTTCCACTTCCTCTAAACATTCAGTCAGGAGATAAAAGCTTTATACAAACAACTGTTTGTCTTAGGAGTTTGCCTGCGCTAACTTTCCATAATGTGCTTTCTTACACATTTTACTTGAACTATACTTTGCTTTTTTTTAAGTTTCTCTCTGCAGTATGGTGATGGGACAGGTTGGTGATGGATTATTCTTTTTCCATCTGCAGTTTGAGTAGATATTTGTGCCTATTTCCACCTGCAAAAAACAAAATCCAAGTGTTCCTCCATCTAACTACTATTTATCAGGATCTTCTAAATTACTAGTTCCAATGCCTTGGTCCCCATTTCATATCCTGAGCACAACATTTGCCCAGATTTACCTTCTAACTTTCAATGCTTTTTCACTCAAAAACAACACTTAAATATTCATTGAAGGGAAAAGCCTTGGCAAGAAGAAGCCTTCAGGGTGCACAGTAGAAAAAAATACAACTCGTCCTGAGAGTGCTGCATGCTGCTGCATCATAATCGAATAAACTCATTTTCTTAATGACTTGCTGTGCACAGGAGACAGCATGGGCTGCCAAAATAAAACAACCCAGAATGCAATGCATGACCAGAAAGATATCTGCATTTCAGTCAGCGTTGCCTTGAAGAAACAGTTTTGATTCAAGAGCACTCCTATTTCAGGAACTTAAATGTTAAGTAAAGAAACATTATAAGAGTATTGGGCTGAATGGAAAGCTGTGTGTGTTTGTGCATGTGTGGATGTGCATGCATGTGGATGAGAAGAGCGAGGAGAGAGTGTGTGTGTATGAGAGATTTAGACACACACCTCCAAGCACACCTAAGTGTATCTAGCCAAATGTTTTTATATGGTTCCATGACGGGGGAGAGAGAGTGTGCCTAACAAAGGAGACTAGTTCGATGGGGCCGGTCAGTGCAGGAGTGCTGGACTCATAATGACATAGAAAACAAACAGTGGTGAATGGGCACATGGTCCCACCGTAACCACAGGGCCCTTAACGGGAAGAGCTTGTCCAGCAGTGCACAGCCCAGCTCCAGCAGTACAGGAAGACCCAGGCGCCAAGGAGTTAAAGTATACCAACTCTGCGTGTGCGTCTGTGTGTGCGTGCATACAGTGTGACATGCATCGATGATCTGCTGAACCTAAACACAAACACTAAGAGAACATACTGACACTCTCATGCACACATGACACCATAAAAAATATCACTGACAAATGCACATGCACAGTCAAAAAGGTACATATCATACAAATACACACATTCATACTCCCTGTCCGTCTCACATATACACACAGTCACAGGGGAGACGTCCCAATCAACCACCAGCAACAATATTATTCTGCCATTCACTGTCGCAGGCGTGATTGATGAAGCCGAGGGAAGGCCCGACTCTGGCGGCTAACAGAGCTCATGTAGAATAACAAGGTGCAGACAAATCTCATATTAGACTCAGATTGTTGCTGCATGTACGATTTAATAGCCAAAAACTATATGGAGCTGTGATCCAATCGCATGCCAAGGGTGAAATGTTAAGCAATGTAAGACAAGTCAGTTTGAGTGTAAGTCTGTAATGCTGCTTTACATTTGTGGCTGTTTTCAGAATTTTGAGAGTCTCTATTATTTAAAGCCTGGCACACACTAAAAGATTTTCAAAATCAATTTTGAAATTTTTGAGAGACAAATAATGACAGATTCAACAGTTTTGTTCTCATAATGTGTGGTGTGCAACGAGATGACCAACTCAGCTCACCACACACTAACCGATTCATTCACTAACAACCAGAGTCTCGAATCTTGGACGTGTAATCTCGCGTGGTCAAACATGACGGTCAAGCTAAATGAGGCTAGCTGTTAGCTGGTACATCCATTACAGTAGCAATTTCGGTCCAACTCCTGTCCTTGTCAGTTCGATTGTCGTATGTTTTACAGGACACTTTGTATAAACACTCGTGTTGTTGCCACAAATCAACATGTTGGTCCTGAATTTATGACATCCACCTTACGTTATGCTTTGCGTTTGCTGTTGTTGGCATAGTTATCTTAGTTGAGCTTTCTGCTTCAGACAGCTTGCTTCCTGATTGGCTATTGTTCCGTTCAACGTGACAATGCGCAGAGTACGTACTCAGCTGTCATTGGTAGTCTCCCCACACAACCGGATTTCTGATCATAGACTAAACATGTTCTATCATTACGATTTCAAAACAGGGCAGCCCCTATGTTTTTTAAATATGGCATTATCTTCCACTAGTTAATTCATACCATCCTTTCGTGCGACCCTCCACCTCATCATCCCCAGTCTTCACAGTTCAGCTTCTTCATCCCATACGCCCAGACGTCATCATCCCCTGTAGCGCCTCCACCACCAGTGTCTGGACTCCACGGGAGGATAGATCTTGCTTCAGCTCAGGGCAGACATCTTTGATCACCCTATCTCCCTGTAGAGTTCAACCGCCAAAGATTCTCTATCACATTATGTACAATACATTTTTATCTTTGATTAATTTTCTTGTCTCTCCTGATTGAAATCATTTTACAACCCCTCAGTTATCCTGTAATACAAACCCAATGCCGTGACCAATGGACTAAACCTCCAGTACTGTAGATCAAGTAAACAGTTACAACAGTTAGCCAAATTGTTGCTGACACAGCAATGCATAGACAGTGATAAATAATTGTTAATATTTATATTAAAATTGATTGATTTATTGACGTTGATTTTTTTTTTTGTATTTCTAGAATTTTGTATTGGCATTTGTTTATCTGAGAAACAATTTGCTACTACGTGACATTTTTGGATTTGTTTCCTCTTGTGAGCTGGGTAAGAAAAACAGTAAACAGTGAAAACAGTGAGTGGCTCAGCGTGGGTGGTGGTGTCTAAACAACAGATGCACGTGGATACACAGACATGTGTTCGCTTTCCGCCTCATGCCCCTCTCAGTTGGCCCACACAGATGTTTCAGGGATGCTCAATTTAGTTTTTATTGCTCAGTTTTATTTATTTTCTTTCTATGTCTGGCAGATCCACAGATTTTCCACCTTGTGAGGTTTAGTGAAGACATTCTGAGGGATAGTTCACCTCTGAGCAAGTTGCTATTTTCAAACCTGTCTGTTTCTAAACTATTTGCTGCAACTTATATGAAGCTTTTTTTTTACAAGTTTGTTATGCCTAAAGTTTTACCATGGATTGCAAATGACAACACGGATGGTTTCATTGAGTTCACCTATCACAGAATCCAACAGATTCAAGGTCAATGTATTTAACTTCACTGAAAAGGCCCTCATGGGTTGCAGACTTGAAGTCTTATCATGGTGCCTTTGCTCTACATTTACGCTGCTTGTTTATGTGTTACCATGATTAGCCTTTCTGTCAATATTTCTTTACTGACAGTTGCCAGATGAACGATAACTATCATTTTTGTACCATCATTTTGCCCTCTGTATGATGTACGATCAATAATTGCAGAAAAGGTCAAATGTACAACATTTGGCAATTTCAATGCCCCCTGAACCAAACATTGTTTGTGATTTGAGAGCAACCAATTACATCAGTATGACTGAGATTGCCGTTACATCAGCACGATTCAGCACCTGACCGGCATGCTCTGCTGACAGGCTCTACCTGCCAGATAAATCATCAGTTTGATACCCTGTTAACGCCTGCGGCTCATTTTGCCAGACAGTCTGTAGGAAAATGCAAGTCACAACAACTGAATATGCTACTGGCTCGGCTACACAGCGGCTGGAGGCGGAGCAGTTCACAAACAATCTAGAAATTAATAGTTTTTTCATTTTTACGAATTTACATGAATGTGGCGTGCAGGTCATAGTTTTGCCATTCAGTGTGGTATATAGGACCTGTCTCGTTTGTTTAAAATATGCTGTCTTTTCCATCTGGCAACACTGCAGACAGCTCTCTTTGCATGCACCTCCCTCAGATTACTCTTTGTCCACTTACTGCTTTCAAAACATCATAAAAAAGAAAATTCTTCACTGCAAAAATTACACAAGACTGCATCAGCAGATGCCTTATAAAATGGTGAATAAGCATCAGGAAACAGTCATAAGCATTTCATGATGTGCCTCTTTATTTGGATTGAACAGCATCCATAGAAATTTATAAGAATATAAAAAAAAATGCACAGAAACACAATTTGATAGTTTCTAGGTGTTGCCAATCACCGGCAAAATCCGCATTCTCTGCAGGGTTAAGCTAACTTGATCCTGATGGCTTAAGTAGAAATGCTGAGAAACATTTTTCGCCGTAACACCTCTCTGGGGTGTCTGGAGGTGCACGTGTGCTGACCGCAGCAGCTCCCCCACTTAGTTTTATTACATGAGGTTGTAATGTTCTTCCCTGCGTTGTTCTACTGGCATACTTTTTTTTGTCTCTGTATAGTCGCACACACTGCCAAGCAGTAATTGACAGAGCAACATATACTCCAAAAATGTATCTGGTTGAGTCTACAGTATGTGTGTTACTTTGTGTGTGTGTGTGTGTGTGTGTGTGTGTGTGTGTGTGCGTGTGCGTGTGCGTGTGCGTGTGTGTGTGAGTGGTAACCAGACACAAAGCAGCCAAGAGACACAGAAAAGTTGCTTTTGCAGAACGTCTGGTTCATGCCCTACTAACCACAAGAAGCCAAGACATATCTGCAGTTCATGTGCATTATGGGATACCGTGCTGGCAATAAACAGAAACAGAGGAAAACTGAAATGAGGTGCTTGGGACTTTATGACTAGTCCTCCTCACAATGCAAAGGTCTACAGCATGAATCTTCAGCTCAGTATCAAACATTTAACCTGCCAAGTATCATATATGTAATATACAGTATATCTTACTGTCAGCAGCTAGAAAACAAGAACACACACACTGGGGTCTTGTATGGAAAACCTGGACTGTTTTTTGATTAATATTGTCTCCAAGGTTAAACACACTTTAATGAGAAGTCCTCCTTTCTTTTTATTAATCTCTATTTCGCCATCAGATCTGGCTCGTAGGCCCAGGAAACATGGCCCGATTCAGGGGTAGGTTGATGATGATGAGCTCTATTCATTGTATGAGTGTTGACATATTTGCTGCCATAACCTTCGATAACTCACTCCCCTGTGTGTGTCAAGTACTTGAGTGTGTATTCCGTATGTGGACAATCTTTCCACAGCATCAGCCTGTTTATTGTGCACGTTATCACAACCCAGGCTCAGTTAGCTGGACAAACAGGGAGACCACACAGTTTTTAAGTTCTTTAAATTAGTAATTTATTGAACACTAAGGCTAATCATCCAAATCAAAGAATGTGCGGTCTGTAATTCAGTGGTGGTTGCAATGTTAAATGTGTGAAGTGTTGACCAGAGAGTGAGAGCCACCTTAAATACTCAGGCCCAGCCTGCCCAGGTGCATGATATCAAATTAACTGGCTCCACCCATTTCTGCCTGAAGGCTACCTGAGTGAGGAGAGATACAAGGCAGCAGGAAGAGCACTGACACAGTCGGGGGTCGTCACAACATGCATCATGCTAGCTTTGATGTTTACATGTGCATTACTAGTATTGTTAGCTTCTTGATGAAATGCAACCTTATTGGTACTGAAAGAACTACAAATGTTGATTTAATGTTTGCTCCCTGAGACATAAAGTCAGATAGAGCTATGCTGTTTTTAGCTCAATGTAGCTAATGCTTAGATTAGCATGGGCGGCTACATGAGGGATAGGAACTTATTTAAAGGCAGAATGTGCAACATTTCATTAACATATCAGAAATCAAGTATATCCTCTGTAAATGTCTCTCCGAGTCATGACTGTCTACAATGAGTGAGAAGTGTGAGTCCCGCTGGCTGTGTTGTTGTCGGGCTGTGTTTATATCCTGTTTACATGGA
The DNA here is from genome assembly GCA_020745685.1 of Tautogolabrus adspersus. NCBI lineage: Eukaryota > Metazoa > Chordata > Actinopteri > Labriformes > Labridae > Tautogolabrus > Tautogolabrus adspersus. The sequence goes on along the minus strand of CM036554.1, from coordinate 5,435,303 downwards.
CGGGACGGCCTTGTGTATAAAGCTGTTTTAGTCAAGGACTAGAGAAAGGAAGTATAAAATTGTCTACCCACTTCTTCTGGATTTCACGTTTTTAGATAACAGTCAATTTATCTGTATATGAAGCTATGAGTTAACCAAAGTGTGCTAACTTTAGTCTGCCACCAATGCAGGACACAGGCAATCGCAGCTTGAGCAAAGAACATTTTTTTCCGCCGCTTGTGCTTAATGGTGCTTAACTATGAAGCGTCCTAATTGATTATTCGGTTGAACACTAACTGACTTGTGTTTAAAAAAGAAGCCGATATCCTCAAATATCCACTAAACTCTCAACATAGATTTCCTGTGTCACTTCATTGGACCTTGAAAACATTAGGACTTATTCCTCACCCCCGCGGCTCTAAACCTCATGTTCCTCTCTTCACTTTGATTTGGTTCTGGCTCTGATATCAATAAGCTTGATTTGGAAAGGAATAACTGAGGTCATCCTGTGAACTTGAACTGGATCCACTGATACTGTTTGGATAGGTGCACAGTAGGCCGTGAGAAGAGATAAAATGGAGCTCCAACCAACACTTTTTAATATATATTCTTAGTGAGCCACCGCTGTTCTTTGGCTCAGTTCTCAAGAAAGAGTTGGGGAAAAATTTATGACTGAAAGATGAATTTATGATGATAATTCTCAGAGGCAGTGCTGCTCTGAGTTTATTGGTTTAGGTATTCGCTAACCCTTTGTAAGTTGTATAAGCTACAAACCGAAGCTAACAGTTTAAGGTCACAAACTAATAAAAAAGTATAGCCAAACTTCAATATTTCATCAAGTTATAATCTACAGAAGCGTATTGCATTCATAAGGGGGCAAAACTCTGCCTGGTTTCTTGTCATTACAAGATAAAAATTGTGTTATATCTAGAAACGATCTCGTTTTAAAGACTAAAAAGATACTATGCGCAGGCTTTAAGGTTGTTCAGACAGAAAGTACACTTTGACCTCATTGACATAGCTTTACTCCTTTAGGATCAGTTAAGAAGATATGGTATGCTTCATGGATATAAAGTCATGCATCTGAAATGCAATCAAGCTAGCTACACCTCCTGCCCCCTCCCGCAGGACAAACTATCAGTCCTGGGGGGACAGGGCCTTCTCCATTGCTGCTCCCACCCTCTGGAACTCACTCCCAAAAAACATTTGAGGCTCCCCCACACCCTAAAAACTCACCTCTTCAACACTGCCTACAACCACTAACTCCCATCCTCCCCCCTTACATTACTTCTTCGTTGTACTGTCCTAGTCGTTTTTGTTTTGTTTTTTGGTTGTTCTTCCTTGTCAAAGCGTCTTTGAGTATCTAGAAAAGCGCTATATAGGACCAATTTATTATAATTATCAGGCATTTACTGAAAACTACGGAAGCTTATTGCGCCTCCTCTTCACCACCACCCTGACAGCAGGGCGGGATCTTTTCTCGTAATATCATGAAACCAGGCAGATTTCATTTCGTGTAACTTGTATTTCTTTTTAGCTGGTAGTTTTTTCGTAAGAACTGTTACTCAATATACATACAAACTTTGGACAGGTCATAAAAATCAATAGTTTGGAGTAGCTCAGATCAGAAACAGCAAAGGTTTTTGTGTTTTATGTCTTCATAGATACTGTAAGTCTTTAAATGATGTTAAACACGTTATTTGTAATTATGTGTTTCAGTCCTAAATTAGGTTGAAGTGCTAATTGGTAACACATGTTTCTTTTTCCACTCTACCATCCTTCATTCATGCTTTGTAGGGAATCTTGAGGTCAGGGTATGTCACTCTCAATCTCCCCCGAAAGGAATCTTCCGACAGCGACTACAGTAACTTCCAACAGACTCTCCTCAGCTTCAGTCTTGACTCTCTCCCCAATAGGCCGCAGCTCATGTTGAAAGTCTTTGTTCTCTCCAGGATGTTACTGCTCCAAGCTACTCGCTAGACCACTCAGCCAAAACTTTAAGCCACTGTGACAGTTGCCGGCAATGCAAAGCAGCAGCCCTGCGTGAGGTATCGTAGATCCCACATGTGTGATCCCACCGAACATGGGAGCATGAGTTATGCTCCCACTGCCTCTTGTTGTCTTTTGATCCAAATTTATAGTGGAATGTTTTGTGTCGACCTTGCCTTCTGAATCACTGAGCAGTAAACTGAGGTTGAGATTATGTGGAGATGTTTTTATGTTGTCTCTTGGAGATTGCCTAATACTTTACTGACCGGTTTATGTTGGGCGGTGTGGAGATATTTGTATTATACAGCAGGGACATTTATGGGAGACTTCTGCTGATAGAGATTTGCTGGAATTTTGTTTAGTTTATTGAACTTTTGCAAAACCCCAAATGTAGCTTGAAAAACAAAACTTGACCCACTGGTTTTCAAGCTGTGGGTCATATATGCACATATTGTAGTGCTTAGCATTTACAAATAGCCATTCACTAATAGCTTAATAGTGTAAAGCGCTGCTCAGACTACAGGATAACAGGGACGATTCGAGGTCCAATCCTCCCTTCTCAACTATCGGGGTGTTCCTGACTCGAGGCTGCTCGGAACCGATTATCTGTCTAGATTATTTTGTAGTGTGAGTGTAATAGAGACCGAATCTTAACTTCTCCGATCAGCTCAGAGAATATTGGAGCCGGATTGTAAATCCCGACGACAACATCATGAAAGGGTCTGGCAGAAGTCACGACTGACTACAATAACCGATAGACAATATAACTAAGAGTAAGGTCTTTTACCAGTGTCTTGAGATAACATTTATAATGCTTTGGCGCTATACAAATAAAAATGGATTGATTGATTGACAGTAGTACTAGAGGCAGGAAGCATTACACCTTAAAAAGCATGTGACATTAAAAATCTTACCACCAGCTCCCACTAAAGAACAGAAAATCCATTTTTCTCTGCATCTCTCCCGGCACCAAAGCATATCTGTTCAGAGGGCATGTTTTTAATATGGGGGTATATCAGTATCACTAAGTCTGAGTCAGATGATGAAGTTGTGTTTGAGGACGAAGACCCCACATTTAAAACTCCAACACCTGAGTTTGAAGCGGCACCAGCTTATAATGTCAACAAGTTGTACATCAGTATCACTAAGTCTGAGCCAGCTGATGAAGCTTTGTGTGACTCCAAATCCCTCACAGTCCAAGAGTGGGATGAACTAGCCTGCGAAGTCATCGTGTCAGAGCTGTTACACAATGTTATGAAAGGTGTAGCCATTCATTCGACACATGATGCCTACAAAGCCACCGAAAAAACTTTGAAAGACCTGCTCTATGCAGAGGTAAGAGCCTCTGGCATTGATGTTAATTTCAGTGACCAAAAAATTATTGAGATGTGCAAAAGAAGGCTCACAAGGACCTGTGCAAGAAGTATGGTGAAGGGATGCTCTGGAGGAGCATGCTGATACAAACTCCATCAGTCAACGAGTTTTTGATTGAGACTCTTAAAAGAGCCTTTTACCAAAAGAGATCAGCGGCGTCAAAAAGTTCCTCAAATGTATTTTTGATCCTGTAGCTAACGTCTTTAATGTGGCTAAAGACGGGTGTTCATCGGTGGTCCTATGGGTGAGTGGCCGGGTGGGTGAGAGAGACCTTTCTCACAGATATCATAATGTGTGGCAGTGTGCCTTTAAGCTCCTGCTATGACAGTATCTCACTCATAGAGATCTCTGGAAAAGGTCTTCTGGGGCCCAAAATCAGACCCCATGTCCAGGATGTTCTCTGTGCTACCAGCCTCAGAGAGATGTATGAGAAAGGACTTCAGGTCCAAGGGACTCGTGGGTGTTGTGGGTTTACTCCGAGCGCTTCGGTTTTCTCCCACAGTAACAAAAACAATATTTGGAAATGTAATCTCTGTTTCAATGTACTTATTTTGCAGAGAATATATCACACATTTTTACTTCCTTTATTTAATTCATGTAAACATGCACGTAGCTGTTTTTTCTTAACTCTTTGCTATTGATGCTGTTTATATTCCTGTTTTTGAGCTGCTGTAACATCTAAATTTCCCCCATTGGGGATCAATAAAGTTTAACCTTAACCTTAAATGAAGTTGTTTCAATCACATTTGTGTTTTGTTTCTGACACTGTCCAAGGTTCTGATTTAGCTCTCAATCACTTGCATTGTTTCTCTGCTTTTAATGCTCACGTCATCTTGTACTCCGGGGGAAGTACCGCAAGATGCCTTCCAAAAAAAACTAATTAACATTTAAAGTAATTAAAAATGTTATATTTTACCCATTATTGTAAAACGATATCATCAAGTGAAATAATTAATGTGTAAAAATATTTAAAAAGTTTAGTACATGTGACAGCAACAATGTAGGTGTCTGCTTCTCCTAGGGCGCACCCACACTAGGCAATCCGTACTGTGCCTAAGCACGCTTCACCCCTACAGTCCAGTTCGTTTGACTATTGCTCTGTGCTCAAGCACTGTACACTTCCTTGGCCCTGGCACGCTTGGAAGAGGTGCGCTGGCAGCGCTCCTTTTGTGGCTAAAGACGGGTGTCTGTGACGAACTCTGAGTGACGTCAGCCATCTGTTACAGCATAGGGTTACGGAGGCTCATCGGCAGCAGCCGCCATGCTGGAAATCCTTTCTCAGCCATACTTTCAGACAACCTAACGACAGGCTGAGAGCTGGAGCTGAGGCGGGTTTTAAGCTTCTTGACAAAGCGTTACATCACGCCCACCTGTCAATCATGTCAGCTACGTGCCTAACTATAGATAACACAAATTTATTTTGTTTTTTGTACCAGGCTTTAAACATGTTAACTTATGCTGTAAAAAAGACAGCCGGGGTTCCAGGAGCCGGCCTGAAGCGGACACTTAGCAATTTTGCACTTCCGCATTGGCTTCATTTTTCAAGACCTGATGTTGCCGACCGCTTGGCATTACCTCAAACATCTAGAGCAGCTATAATGCAACTAAATTACGCAGTATATTAATCAATAATAGTAGGCTATAAACACAGCGAGGGAACACATTACTGGTCAACTTTTTACATTTTGGGCCTACACTTTAAACTCTGAATTAGTAATAGGCATAGCCAAAATAAGGTAGAAAACTGTTCGACTAAAATATTAATGTCAAAACCTTTTTGCAAACAGACCCATCGGTTTTTCAGGACACCTGTGCACTGCTCCTCAGTACTTCTCGTCCGTGTGAGCTGAATTATAGCGCTGCTCACTGACAGTAGTCGGGTTAAGGTGTGGCGTCATCAGCCACTTGTTCAGGGGACACTTGATCTGGCTGATCGCATTGTGTACTGTTCCAGGCAAATATAACTGGTATAGCCATTTCTTTTAAGAGTCGTGACCCACCTTGAATGACATCTATTGAGACGAAATGTCTGCTACAGACTGTTGCGGTCCTCTTGATTACACATTTCTCACATCTCACACTGCATGTCCATATTTTAAGGTTTCGTCCCAAGGGAAGTGGTAAAATCTTCTGGTTGAGTTCAACCCCTTGATGTCGAACTTTGAGGTCCACAGCAGAAATCACTATTAGGATTATCCTGCTTCTCGACTTTATCGGTCTCAAAGACATTGTTTTCTTCTCAACACTTGTTAAACTCATGACCTGGTGCTCATGTCCTCTTGTCCTTTGGCATAAGAATCCCCAGATGTAACAATGAACAGAGGGGAAAAAACTAAACAGTTTGGGTAGCTCTGATGAGTCATCAACTTAATGGACCATGATATGAAACCTGATAGGGGCAGCATCTGCCTTAAGAGGGCAGTTTAGTAAAAACATTGTCATTACTACAACCCAAAGTCTCCAGGGCTAGGACCTCGGACAGTGAAACATGTGCCAAGAAACAGAAAAGAGAGTATAGAGAGGGAGAGGACCAGCTGAACTTGACACAATCAGAGATGGATTGAGTCCAGTTTCAGACAGCGAGAGCAGGGAAGAGGGAACGGCTCAGAGTCTTGGTTGTTTCTGGATAGAATGAGATACTTGCATCATAGCAGCTCTCCAAGAATAATGTCAAACCTGATGACTCAAAGAGAAAATAAAGCAGTCTGTCTTGCCTGGTTAGCGTTCAAACTTGTGGGCAGAGTGTACAAGTGGATTTTGGAAAACAGATTTATTTGTCTGTCATTATCTTGTTTTTCTGTTATTTTAAATTTGTATTTACTTCATATTTAAGGAGACAACAGGCATCATGTATGCAGTGAGTGTGAAAACCTTCAGTTACATAACACAGCCTGAATATATCCCAGAGCACTAACTACCTCAGCTGTCACTCAACATTTTGCATTTGAACTGAGTTCCTTGAAAAACTTAATGGACTAATATTTCTCAAAGCCCCCCAAGACTAACCAATGGTCTTCTCAGCCCTCACCCCTGTACCTAATCAGCTGAAAGTTATTTTTCTGTTTCAACATCAATTGGCTCAAGGGTTATAAACATGAAGACATTGACTGCAAATAGAACCACATGGAGAGGAATAACCATGAACATGTCATGTTTTTTGATGAAGACTTGTGGGATTTGAGTCATACTTCCTCTGCCATGTGCCTGTGTTTCACACATTCATTATGGCTGTCTTTTGGTGCATGTAACTACATTTAAACAGCACATTTTAATAATATATTTGTTAGTTTGTGCACCCCATGTACAGAGGCTGTAGCCCTCAAGTAGGCGGCCCGGAATCGAATCCAACCTGCAGCTATGAGTTCTAACATGACATTATCCACTCTCTCTCTCTCTCTCTCTCTCCCTGATTTCCGACCTTATCCACTGTCCTGTCTCTCCAATGAAGGCACAAAAAGCAGTAAATAATTATAAAAGTACCAAATAAAGAAAACATTTATAAAGTAAATGATTGGTTTTGGAAGTTAAACACTTTGCAAGACAGTAGTGCTGTTCAGTTAGATGACAGCTCCAGTTGTCCTCACTGTTGTTTCCAACTCATAGATCAGGCTTGAAATGTACCAACAAGATGGTCTATTGAGGTTTTCTTTTCTTTTTCGGTTGTCTAAATCAGTGGTTCTCAACTGTTGGTTTCGGGACCCAAAATTGGGTCGTGGAGTCGTGAAAGTGTGCCTGAAAAAAAAGTGTCAAAAAGTTTTTAAAAAAGGCTTTAAAAAAAGTTTGCTTAATTTCATCTCTTTTTTTGGTCATATGTTTTGTACAGTCTGAGGTCCAAACTGCACCATGTTTCATAAAACAAATCCCATTGGTTGAAAAAGATCCAAAATGTGGGTCGCAATTTCTTATTAGGGAGTTGGTGGTGGGTCCTTAGGCTAGACCAGTTGAGAACCACTGGTCTAAATCTCCTAAACTGCTGGTCACATCCTGATTAAAATGTTTTTTAAATCCATACCCTAACAGGCATGTCTGCAACACTGAATAAACAATGACACACTGACACTGTTAAACAGAAGGAGCTGCATATTGAGCAGTTAACAGCTACTTTGACCTGTTTATCTTCTTCAATCATTAAATAATCTAGAGTGAAAACACATTCTTCAGACAGTATATGTCAGACATGATGTTGAATCTATCGAAAATGTAGTTTTACTTATTATAGCTCTCAAACACTCTTTAACCCCCACCCACTCACTACAAGTGCAGACTGGATTTATAACTGGCACTAACTCTGGAATAGAGCCTTGAGTGGAAACAAACCTGTAGGTCACGAGCAGTAGCATGTCATCACTGCAGTCACTCACACAAAAGGATCTGCTTCATGTCCACTGAAACCCATTGCATCAACACTGAGACTGTGTGACTGCTTGTGCATACGTCTATGTGTAGGTCACCCCTGGTTTGGGGACACACACCAACATACCCTTACTAGGTGTTCAGTGATGGAAATACAGCCCTGCAGTTTTTAAAGAAATTAGAAAATGGCAACTAAAATGTTGGATGTTGTGTTTTAAATTTTAAGAAATCAACAGCAAAAAGAACAGGCCATCCGGAGGGTCTCTCCCAAAAAAAAAGGGTTTGTGGAGACAGTGCCTTCTGCTGCCAAATACAAACATCTGGGGTTTTTAGAAATGTACAAAAATATGTATTTTTCTACACTCTATATGTTCAGTATGAAACATGTTGGGCTTTAGAGGAGTAGGCGTTTGCTTTTCTACGGTCAACAATGCATCATAGACCTTTCACTCATCTGATTATGTATTGAACTTTTCCTCACACATCCCCATCTGTTAATGACTAAGCCATTTGCTTTTCCTTTTCCCAACTTAATTCAACTAAAACGTTTTTTAATATTTTTTCCAAAATTGCAACATGCTGCTTTGATTAATGACTTTCACCTTGAACAATTCAGGCCCTAACTGACTGTCTAAACAGTTGCTTTACACAAAAAGTCTACCTCAAGTGCTGTGTGATAGTGTTGGAGGGATGACATATTTTTGTAGGCCAACCGATAAGTTAGCACCGCGCTGGTTCCCTCAACAATAAAGCCTTTTGTTTTTCATTAATGGGTTTTTGGATTATTGCTGAACATAAACTCAGTGGCGGACAAAGTTTAACACTTACATGTCTTGTTTACCAAGATAATCTCCACAAATTAAAACTTCTTTTATAACTTTTTAAGTGTAAAGGAGGGACTACACACACCATGTTCGACTGACTTCAATGTCACCACCACTAAGCTTCCATCCAATAGATGAGTTTCCTTGTTCGGCGTGATGACGTTTAAAGTTACAAACTGTGTGGTCCATGTTCACCAGTTGTTAGCAACCACCTTTTGCAAGTCGTGCAAAAGCTTCAAAATTCACAAGTGGGGCACTTCTAGATTTATTTTACGTCCTAAGAAAAAATGTTAAAATCTTTTAATATTGTGTTAACCATATTTCGGGCATCTAACCACCAAGGTATTAAAAAACCCATAGACTTTGAGACGATGGAACAGGAAGTGATAAATGGTTAAAAGGTTTTAGAACTCATTACTGCACCGCTCTACTAAATACTCAGTAAGTTAATTTTCTGCAGAGGTTAACGTCATTTTAAGAAGAAAATCTCATGGCTCAATTTACCCTGTTTTAAATTGATGCTCGTACAGAAAGTTTTAGTCAACAACAACAATTTAACTTGCATTTCTTTGCATACAGTAGTGACTCATATAAGATAAGAAAAGATGAGACTTTATGTCCATAGGCACGGAAATTTGTGTTGCATTACAAGCTCAGAAATCCTCCAATCAAATCACATCACAAGTAAAAGACATTGTGAATGCATCTGTTTAATCTTAAAGTGCAAGTATTCTTATGTAGACTGATGTTACCATGAATACTCTTCCAATACTGTTCTTGTCATGTGATGGAAATATCAGCTAACGTTGGTCTGGTTGTTGTTTAAATTCAACCAGGCACTGAGGTAGTGCAAAAAAGACGTGTTGGTCCATATATTATCAGAGAAATTGTCTTGGCTAGTTCAGGAGATTTGCTAATTTCTGGAATTTAAACGTTGTGGAGAGTAAAGATGGCTGACATTGTTTAAAAACTCCATAGTCAAACCTAATCCAACCCTTCAGTGGCCTAGCTACTCTGTTTTAATTCATATTCAAGGAGAGACAGATTTGTTGTTTCAAAAGGTGAAACGTATCGACTTGAATCTGTTTCAAACCGTTGCTTTCCGCAAACGTCTATGAACTTACCAGCACATTTGGTAGCTATGCATGGTTGTCATGTATGTCTGTGAGGGTTTAATGCATGTGTCGTCAACTTTCCTTTGCAATGTCAGCAACATTGAAATTTGGAGTTGAAGAATTGGTTGCATTATAAAGGTATTGTCAGTTGAAAAAAAAGCAAAGGACCCTCAGTAAAAACTAATGCTCTCACTCCTTCCACTCAGGTGCACTGGGGTGGTTATTGGTAAGCCCTACATTTCCTGCGCCAGCATTTTGAAGGACACCCATGGGAGCTTGATGTCAGAGTGACCGCAGCCGTCTGCCGCCATCACCATCATCAACACCAACATCATGGTACACTGTGAAAGGTGAAGTCCATATATCTTTCATTCATCCATTTCTACCTACTCTAGAATGAATAATGTGGTACCCACCTCTCTTCACCTGTTTCTCTGACCCCTGTTTCCATTATTGGACTCTCCACCATATTCCATACCTGGCATTTATTTTTACACAAGTGTTTCTTTTCCTTTGAATTTTTTTTTAAACTCCTGTGTCAAAGGTTGAAAAGCTTAAAGTAAATATTTTACTCCTAAAACCTGTTTTAGTTGCAGCAGATGGCTTGACTGAAGTCTAACTGTAGAGTTTAGTGAGCTGAATGAAAAGTAAAAAGATGATACTCATTTTACAAATCAGCAAAGACACAGCCAAAGCTAAAAAAACAACAACACACTTTTATTATCTCCAAAGCACCGCAGGAAAATGTGTCTAGCTATTTATACGAAATGGCGAAATGTGCATTTCATTTTCTGCCTTCCTCTTGTTTTCCTTCTCTCTCCACTTACCCTTCCTGCCTCACCACAGCCTTTCTCTATTTGGCCTACCTAGCAAGCATTAGACAAGCCAGGATTTACACACACAGGAAAGATAAGGGGACATTTTTACAGCACAGGCACTATTTCAGAGGTGCGCATGAGAGTTGAAGTACCATTTTTAGACTGCAGACCTGGCTGGAAAATTGGTGTAAGCTACTAAAAGGTAGGTTGTAACATTTTAGGGCCTGGTGGATTTTCACGGAAACACCTCCCCATACAGAAATATACCTTATTAATCATGTAGCTATTAGCATGGCTGTCTGCATCCAGGCGGGGGGGGGGGGGGGGGACTCATATTAAAATAAAATGCAATTAAGCTACAGGTATTCTGCACAATTCTTTGTATGCCAGACTCAAAGTGTTCGAAAGGAAAATAATAGAAATACATCACTGGCGTTCTTGCACAATATTTTGCTAAGCTAGCAGCACAGCAATGACACTGGTCATGCACTTACGAGGGACCGTTTCCAGAAACACCTGGTTCACACCAACACAACTCACCCGCCTGTGAGCTCCCAGTGCTAACAGTACTATCTACATGACCCTGTGTGGTTCCACATGGTGCATGCAGACTTATTACCTTATCCAAGAACAACCCAGAGATACACTGCCAGTAATTGGATCAAACATAGCCTGATAGTTTCACTGTGTTCATGTCAGTTGGTTTCCCCCGAAAAATGTGTGATGATCCCTGAAACAAATAAAATACAATTATCAGATTATTAGTGTTGTGTTGATATAAAAAAGGAAGCAAATACTGAGGCTTGTCATAAAAGAGATACCTTCTAACCTTATTGTCTGAACTCTCTAGAACAGCTGTCGATGTTGTGTGTTCCCTCTGTGCATTGCCTGTCAGCACGTGTGAGTCAGATCAGACTTAAAGCTGTTTGTTTACACTTACTATATTTATTTCCTCTGCTTTAGATCCTTGCTTGTGTTCTTCTTACTCTCTGGTGTACGCCACTTTGGACAAAAGCGTCTGCTAAATGAATTGTAGGACAGGTTTTTAGAAATGTCATTTGTAGGACAGGTTTTTAGAAATGTCATGCTGATGTTTTATTATATCTGCTTAATGCTCATTGTCACTTTGTTTTGGAAATTGAACACTTTAAACACCCGCTTTATTTAGCTTTTGTGAAAACTGTATCTACTGACATAGACCACAGATACAGCCTGGCATATTGGAAAACAAGCATGCATCTTCTTGCTGAGAGTTGAGATGGTTTCATTCTCTATACAGGAAGTCCAGAAAGTCATTGCACCTAGCCAAAATAAACCTCAAGTATGTCATTTTCTTATAAGTTGTCACTTGAACATTCCTTTATGTATTTCTTGATGAAACAGGATATTAACAGATTTACATTTTAAGTCAAGTTAGCGCAGGTTACAAAGCCAGGTTAGCTTTGTTTTTCTGCCTCTTGTTTTTATGCTACGCTAATCACCTGCCAGCTAATGCCGTCTCATTTCTAACATGAAGACGTTAGACATAATGTAATTATATTCATCTAACAAAATGTGGAACTATTGCTTTTGTAACTGTGAGGTTGACTTATGAAGTAGATTTGATAAAGACAATTTAATTCTAAAAAGTTTTGAATATTGATGCTAAAATTGGCATTATTTGGAACATATGATGATATACTAGTTTTAATGGGGTTGGAAATGCTGATCCTGCAGTAAATCAGTCCAAACTCAGGTTAATGTTGTGGTAAAACGTGTGTTACACAACATAAAGTCTGAAAAACAATCTTCTAGCTCGTGTGTAATGGTACCAGTCATAGGCAGGAGTTCCCCAGTGGTTGAGGGTACTTGTTGGTGACCTGCTGTATGCTAATGGTGTCAGTGGGACACAGAGGCCTCTGTGCACTAGCAGCACACTGGCCTGTTGTGACCGTGGCTAGTGAAACAGAGGCCCTGTATGCCCCCTTCATGAGTGGCACGTGTGTCCTCTTACTCTAGCTGCTAAATTTAGCAACAACAATGGCACCGGGAAATGTGTGTTTAGAAAAAACTGACCTCAGATGATATCAGCTTACAGCCCATGAATACAGCTTAGAGAAATGTTATTTTCTATTGATGGTAGAGAGACTGAATACTATGGAGGATTGTTAGCTAGAGCTATATTTCATCCACTCATGTCTACCTTTTTATCTGTTTAGATCTATATGTGTATGTATAGGTGCTGATGGAAATTTAAAACAGTAAATGTGAAAGCTTTTAAAGACTAGCATGAACATTTAGGTTTTTTGGAAGCTAGTAATCAATGAACATATTTACTACAAAAGGCTACTTACTATCAGGCTTCACGCCAAAACCACCAATAATGGATCAGCACGATACAATGTTAAGAACTTCCAAATCCTCACACTTACTGTGGAGAAGCATTGGAAGAATCCCTGGTTGGATACATCATATTTATAGCTTTCAAACCTTGTTGCTAAAGTCCCCTCATGCATATCACTCTGGACGTCTGTGTGCCTCCCAAGCGGTCCACTGAGCTGAAAGACGCTGATTTAAGTGAAATCGTCAATCTGAGCTGTTGTTACGGGTCCTGATAAGGGGCAGCCGCCGTCAGAAAAATGGCACGTTCCCCGGTGAAAGGATCTGTCTTGTGGCTGAGAAACACTCCAGGCTGTCTGTGAACTGTAGTTTTAGAGAAACGTTTTCTCCAGAGGCTCATCATTCACACAAGGGGATTGTGAAATGATGAATTCAATAAAAGAAAATAATATTTTAACACATTTTTAATCCTGTAGTGAAGTATAACAGCCCTTAGAGTCAAGTAAATATTATCCTTTCAAATTGATGTCAAAGGGAGTTCACAATAATGCTTCAAAACTCAGTGCATCAACAAAAGAATGAAAGTGTAACATTAGGAAAAACTCAAACTGCTCATACTGTAATGAACTTGTTTTCTATACGAGTTGAACCCAGACTGAAAGTGATAAAAGAGGTGATGAGATATTTTACTAGCAAAAGTCAAATCCATTAAAATAATTGGATTTTAGTGATACTTCCTCAAAAAAGCAGAATGGGATCATTTCTCAGAAATTGTATACTTTGAGTATTGCATAAAATGTATTATTTTATCATATTGTTATCTCTTATAACCTTAGAAAACCAAATAACAAAGGCTGCGAATGTTAATGTGATGAGTAAAGTGATTCTTTTTTTCTCAGTAAATGTGGTGAAAACAAGAACTTTGTAGAGCTCAGCAGTGAATGCCCACTTTTTTTGGCAACTCTGGTTTTGGAGTCGGTGCCTTGCTCAAGGGGACCTCAACAGTGCTCAGGAAGGATTCTGGCACCTCTCCAGCTACCAGACCAATTTCCCAGATTTGGTCCGCACCCGGACTTGAACCGGGGACCCTCCGGTTTCCAACCCAAGTCCTTGCAGACTGAGCTCCTGCTCAGTGGGATTTTTACTTACAGAACCACAGTGTCGAGCCCTATAGTACGAGTGCCTCATCATTGTACTTAAGTATTTTTACAAGCCACCAGTAAAGAAATAAACAACTTAAGAGAACAGTTTGGGATTTTTTGCCAATGTTGAACAAGACCCTGAATAATAAACCTATAGATAATGACATTAAATAAATGCAAAATATTTTTCTAAAAACATACAAAGATAGATTTGCCATATCTGGTATTTTAAATGTGGTACAATAAATGACCATGTTGAGAATAAAAAATTGTGTCTTAACTAGTTGTGAAAAGAAGTTTCCTATTAAAGAAACATATATTCAGAATACACACACACACATATATACGATGCGCTGTGAGGCATCTTTAAGAACATCATCCATTTATCTGTACCTTTAAATATTCCACCTTGTATTACCAAATATGGCCGGTGAATCTTTGCCCATAGGTATTTACATTCAACAAGCTGGTTTATTTACACTTCAGCGCTGTGGGTAACTCCCGGCCCTCCCCAGCCTCTTAAGCGTCTTGTTATCTCTGTTAGGTGTGTTTTGCCAAGAGAGCGAGAGCTGGATGCTGTATGGGCGTCTTGTTCCGTGTGTTTGCTTTTCACCACTGGAGTGGCTAGAAGATGGATGAGTCTTTCAGCGGTGATAACTCTGGTTTTTGCAACCATTAGCTATACCAAGCAGGCAAACACCCCCTGTGATCCCTCTTCATCTCAAATAGACTGGAAAATCTAAGATTGTAGAGCTGTCAGGAGTGACCACTTCTATATTCAGTCCAGCCATGATGGACAACCCATGGGTTCAGACCCAGGAGTCTCGGTGCCTCTTCCGTGTTGGCCTCACACACACACACACACACACACACACACACACACACACACACACACTAAAACACATGCTCTGTCCCTGTTTTAAGAGACACACAGAGATGCAGGAAGGCAGTGTTCCTAGATCCGTCAGAGCTAATTTGTGCGAGCAGTTTGCCAACAACACAAGGCTTTGGACAACTGGGGAAATTATATTGAAGTAAACATGCCTGCTTACATGTAAACTCATCAGCACTCGTGACGCGTTCCAAATGATTCTGACTAATTTTCAGCGATGAAGTGAAGGAAAATGCTCTGCAATGGTGCAGTGGGTCGGGGGTTTAGGTTGCGGACTGTATACGTTAGCGTCATGGTTCCCAGACCGCGGCGCTGCTCACGTCATGAGCTAGAGGAGCTGGAATCTTTTTTTTTTTTTTTGCAACAGTCATGGGAATATTTATATTCCCAATCCAGCTTTCTGATTGTACTTACTCTGCTGAGCTTTTTTTTTTTGCACAACAGCCAAACTTTAAACATTTTAGCCCCCTGATTAGGGCTGAATGCTTCATCTGCATGATTAGGCAGCTTGTAAAAAACAAACCAGAACATGTGGTTGTATTCAAAGGGCTGTTAAACATGCTGATGAAATTCAATAAATAGACTTCTTACTCTTGACTTCTGAAATGCCGATATACGGGAACAAATCTTTCCTCTATATATGCACAGTTGTATTTTTTATATGCAGTTGAGAAAGACAATGCAACAAGATTTTAAGTATCCTGGGAAATTCTTATTTTGAAAACCCTAATTCAACATTCTGACAGTCTGACAGCTTGTATTTAAGGCTTTTAAATCTATATAGACGTTTTCGTACCGCAGGAACTTCTTTATAGTTCTAGGAACCGTTGGAACCCTCCTCCTTTTTTATTCATTCATCACCGCAGGGACAAAAGGTGTTCTGGACCAAACAGTTCTGGGGACCTACTCTGAAGCAGGAGCTAAAAGGTTCTTCTAAATGGGGTTCTAGTAACTAGAATATTTCATAATTCCTGCATTGTGGAATCAATAAAAAAGGAGGAGGGTTCCAACAGTTCCTAGAACTATGAAAAAGTTCCTGCGGTACGAAAACGCCTATTTGAGTTCCTAGAACCCCGTTAAGAGGAATGGTTTCAGAGTAGGTACCATGGCGGTGTGAATGCTGACAGAAAAAAACAAGTCCCCATGGTGTGTAGTTCTCAGGGAACTCCCTAGTGGATAGTTCCTCTTCAAAAAGTCCCCAGAACTGCAACTGAAACACCACCTGCAAAGCTAAAATAATAAGAAAAAACAACGCTCTTCACCTCCATCATAATGGCAAAGGTACTTGCTTGCTTATATTTAAATTTTAAATCAAAAGAAAATGTTATCTCAAATGCTATGCCATTGGTTTGAAAGAGTTTATATGTAATTACAGCAAAATATGAAGTAACTCTAATTTCCTTAGTACTTTATTTTGAAGTGTAACCAGATATGCAAGATTTGATTGATTACTTGGCGTCCTGCATGTTAACAATTGACACTTAAAAGGTACCAGGTATTATCAAGTGTTTGACAACTGACCAAGCTACAGTTAGTGATGATCATCATTAGGGATGTAACGATTCACTAAACTCACGATACGATTCTCTCACGATTTATTTTACAAAATGAGACTGTAGACAAATGATGACTGAAAAAGATTCCTTTAGGGGCTGCTAACCCGCTTGTCAGTGTGGTTTGGACTTTTAATGTTTTTATTCTCTCAACAAGGGGAGGTGATTGGAGCTTCTCATTGTGGTGTCGATTAAATGCTGCATCATGTTGGTTGTGTTATTTGTGTAGTTCTCTGTCTTCTTGCAATATTTGCACACAGTTTCTGTCTTGTCTGTTATCTTCTCACCTCTTTCATTTTCTGTCTTGGAGAAGCCAAAATGCTTCCACACCTCCGATTTAAAAGACGGTGGTGCGTCCTCAATTTCTAAATCTTGCTCTGCAGCTGCCAACCTTGACACCTTTGAATGGATTTATCATGATGTCACGATTAATCTTTACATCCCTAATCATCATATAGAAATGAATAACAGTAAAAGAAGATTATGTACAATTGAAAGAATAAACAAATCAAACATCTTAAAAAAAAAAATCACGCTGGGCCATCTTAGATGTGGCCTTGCATTACATTTACTCAAGATTGTCCCTGGAAAATATGTGGTTAGTAACGTCCATAGTACATGAAGATTTACAGATAGTGACATGCAGTTATATGTTGTGGATGCACAGAGAGAGAGAGAGAGAGATAATTAAGTTACAAGAGCCTCCATCCAAAGAAATGATCAAAACACCACATGAACACTCTTACGCAACATTTTAAGACAATTAAATTACATTGTCTTTTATTGGATTTTAGTTTTTTTATTTCGAGAAAGTCAAAGACGGACAGAGCAGGTGGGTAGAGAGAGGTGAACATGGCACGCAGAAGACTTGGTCCTGGCGTTGAATAAAAGCCTTCCTGCTGCAGTAGGGATTCAGCCTCAGTACATGGTGCAAGCACATCTAGAACAAAACTTTTCATTGCACATTTAAAACATATAAAGGCTTGTCTTGAGTCAAACTACAAGAACTTCTTGACCCCTGGTTTACGAACCAAATGTTGTAGATGTAACCTTTGATTGTGTGTGCGGTCAAGATTAAATCTGTACCAAACCTCACAGCTAACAATCATGATTTAATGCTCATCTATTTGAGGCTCCTTTATATCAAAAACAGTTTCTGAACTCATGTGCCGTAGTATCAATTACTGCATATTTTAAGAGCTCAGTGGTAGGTGAAGCCCGATGAACAAATATTTGGCATATCCCTGCAAACATTTCTCCCTGTGTTTAATGGTTACAGAGAACAGCAGACCTGTGTAGGTGTCCTTCAGAGAATGTCGCTGCTACATAAACACTTGTGGTGGAAGGTGTTTACTCCAATCTGCAGCAGACGTGTGCTCAGGCTCAGGCGTCCACGGAACAGTTTAAATGTGTTGGTTGCGTGGCTAATTTGACCTCCTTGAGAACTTGCGGTGAGCGTGTGTGTTTGTAACATATCTAGCACAAACACGAGGTGAACACGCAGCTGGAAATTAGAGGAGATTGGAACGGACCAGGTCCTCCTCCCTCCTGTGTGAAAGTGTCTTTTGTTTGTTGTTTGGAGGAGTTCAATGTTACCTATACTGTACGTACGTACACATATCATTCACATATGAAACCAAAGCAGGCTACTACTAACGCACAATTTAAACTGGACTTAAATCATGCTTTTTGAAAATAATCCACAAATCTCAAAGGAGAGCATTTAGTGTCCTGATTGTCTAAACACAATTACAGATTTACTCATGGAAAACACAAAACTGAGTCCATACGTTGTTGCTTTTTAGAGTGTAGAACTTCATGTATTCTACTGTTTCCTTCCCCCTGAACAAAAAGCATTAGCTAAATGCCTTAAATGTAAATGTGAAACCCGAGTATTGTCTTTCCTCGCAGGACGTCTGCAGGAGGAAAGCAGCCTCTCATCAGGGAGCTGATTCAGCCGAATAATCCTACTGTATTCAAAGATGGATATGGACATTAAAATTCAGAGGAATGTTGGTGCCAGGATTCTCTTGAGACCGTCCTCATTCGTGCCCATATGCACTTATGTATAAAGATAGACTTATAGGAGAACATACAGTTGTATGTATTATATTTCTTGGAAGGAACTCTCCTAATGAAGATCATTACTTAGCCCTAACCTCAAACCTTGACCCAAACCTCGCCCGGCATGAGGCTGCCATCAATTGTGTGAAAGGCAGTTCTATACTGTAAATACATCCCATTGCAAAGATTATGAAAGCTACTATGCTCTGTTTTTTTATTGGGATTAAAGCTTTTCTTATTGTGGAGGGTTTTTTGCTTTTGAAATAAAGGCATACTGTTTGTGTGTGGCAGTAGACAGTCTCATTCAGTGTATTACACCAGAATATGCTGAAAGAAAGGCGCCCTTTAGAAAAAACTTCCATTAGAAATACAGAAGTGAGAGTTAAGTGTATGAAAGTAATACTGTAACAGTCGCCAACTGGCATTAAATTTGCTGCCCAACTTCCAACAAGGAACTTCCTATCTGATAAAGCAACCATAATATAGAGACAAAAGCTAACTTATGAATCATTTCTTGACAAAAAAAACCCACAGGACATTAAATGTAAAACCCTTTGGTACGATTGAGCAAACTGGCGATTTGGACTTTTTTTCCTTACATCTTTGTGATGAGATGTAATTATTATGAGATTTGATGTATTGAAATGGTTGTTTTTAGTCATCTCTTGAAATGTCACAGGGAAACATCTTACATTTGTCTTACACTGCATATTACTGATCTTTCCCATGGAGGGTGTAGAGACTCCTACACTGCTGACATTCTTTTAGGTGTGACCATGAAAACAATTCAGTGCGTCCAATTGTTGACCTCTTACCCCCCCAACTAATTAGCATGCTAATAAGCAACTAGGTAATGGATTGTGACCTTAATTGAAAGTGTTACCAACACAATTTAGCAGGTTGGCGAATCTGACGTTATTTCAGTACAATCTTCGTAATTATTCTCAAATCAGTTCTGAGGCTTGATGTATTTAAAATGATTGTTTTTAGTCCCTCCTCTTGGAATCTTACTGGAAAATAAATATTGCAGAGACGGTGTTAAAATAAACCCTCTTCTCCGAATCAGAAGTTAGGTGTACCTTGCCGGCTTTAAATTGGGCCAACTCAACAGATTAACATAATCTACTGATATTGGTTCATTCCATATATGTTTGGAGAAGGGGAATTGTTTGTCAACAGGATGTTGGGCGATGTTGGGCGAATGTAACAGAATGCGAGACTGACCCTTAACATATGCAAAAGGAGCTAACTTCTCCTGCCAGTGTTACAGCTGTTCTCAGTAGCTGTATGGACTGCAGACACTACATGCGTTTGCAAGCTGAGTTTGAATCTACTGAGCCGACTGATTTACACCTGACCCCTCTACTCCCCCTTCTCTCCCTGGGCCTATAGATTTACATAAGTTATTCTATAGAGAGACGGAGGAAGCAGACTGAAACGGGACACTTGAACAAGTTTACTGGATCACTATCTATTAACACTGATCTACTTTTAATCCCAATGGAAAGGACAGATATCCAATTTTACTCCCACACATAAATGCACGAGGGAGCTGTTGTGATTTTCTACAGGATTATTAACGCTAAATCCCGATTTGGCATAACACAGCTTCCTGTGATCAACCTTGCGGCCAATTTAAACAGCCTTCGTATTTACATCTGAATTGAAACTGATGAAATGACTGCTGCTAAGTCAGCACTGTCAACTTGTCCTGAGTCTCTATACGGTTTCACACTCCAACACCAAGCTCCGGCCGGTGCTGCGTTTGACGTCCCATGTTTGACAGAGCAAAAGCTGTTTTAATTCAAAATATTTGCTCAATATTCCAGAGACAGATGTGCTCATATTCCCATAGATTTGATTTCACGCAACTTGAAATGAAAGCTTGCCCCCACTCATAAAACGCAGCAGCAAGCTGAGTCTGCTGTGGGTACGTTATTTTGCACATGGAAGGGGGGGGGGGATACATTTCAGATTGTTATCAAGGATTGTCCAAAGACTACACATGCCTTCAATGCTATACTGAGGTCTTGGCACGTCAGGATATTTGCACAGTTTTTCGTCCACAGCGGCAGATTTATGGAGTCTGCCACACTGTAACATTTCCGTCGCTTTTAGGCCAATGAAAATGTTGTATTCACGTCTTCTTGTTTATGCTGATTTGTGGAGCTCAGATAGTTTTTGGTTCATATGCCCAAAAACGTGTCAAGATGTACAGTAGTTCTAAAACGTGCTCGACTGGATGGAAAGGGAAAGATTAATCCCCCGAGCCGTTTGACAAATGTCAGAAAGCACATTTTAATTCTGGATTACCGCTCACTTATTGAATCCATCCTCACTTTTAATATCTTATTCTGGTACAACTCCTTCAGCACCAAACACAAAACCAAACCCTCCCACATTGTTAATCAGGCCAGCAAAATAATCACTTCATTCCAACGTACCCTCTCTGAACTGTATTACCGCTCTGTGATCAGGACAGCCACTCTGAACACAGAGGACCCCTTTCACCACCTCCACCACTCCATCAGGCAGACGCTTCAAAGTCCCACTGGCCCAGAAAAACATCTACAAAAAACCCTTCATTCCCTCTGCAATAACCAACCTGAACAAAATCAAGTTAGACCCTTTTTATCAGCCCTTGTTTGTAACAATCCCCTTTCAATGTCTGTAATTTGGGTTGTGTTTTCAATGTAAGTTTATTGTTTGAGCCTTGTCAAAGGAGAATTTCTGTCACTGTTGGGACACACAGTCACAGTTTATCTAATCTAAATGGATAGTAGGGAAAACTTTGATACACCAGTAAAACCTTTTTGTTTGTCACTGCTTATTACAAACTTCCATTTGTCAATTAAAAATGGTCTCTGTTCATTTTCTTTCACGGATGTATCCTTCAGAGGTCGATGATTGTGTGTTTAATGTTAAACGGCAGGTGAGGAGAAGTTCAGAATACTGATAATAACATCCTGAATGTAAAGTATATAAACATAAAGACTTTTAAGCAGTGTATGAGCCATGTGCAATATGGTTTTTTGGTGGCAACCAACTGGCTTTTACTCTGTGAGATATAATTCGGTAACCAGAGTGTCTTGGGAACTGGTAGAGCTTTTGACAGGACCCATTGAGATCATCTCTAAAACAAGAACAAAAACAATGGCCTTCCCCAAACCTGGTATCTTCCCCTCCAGTCATCAAAAATGCTCAGGCCAAAACAGCGTAATGCTGAGAGATGCGTAATAAAATTTTGTTTTGGGATTTTTGTGCCTTTTATTGTTGAGATAGGACAGTGGATAGAGTCAGCAGGGAGAGAGAGAGTGGGGAATGACATGCAGGAAGTAGCCACAGGTCGGATTCGCACCCGGGCCGCCCGGGATGGAGGACTACAGCCTCCTTGCATGGGGCGAGCGCACTGATCACTTCGATACCAGCATCCCCCAAGCTAGACTTCTTTTGTCTTTTGAGGGCTGACTCAGCACAGGCATCAGAAAAAGAAAAAAAGATTTTGAAAAAGGCAACCCATAAGTCTGTGATAAACATTTGTACTACAGTGAAGCTAAATAAAGCAATCATTTATGCTTGTAGATATATCTTGGCAAAGATGTTTTTAAGGAGATGAGTAGTAAATACTTTCTCTTTTTTTAACCCAAATCTGCCCCACTGAGGTAACTCTCATCCCCAGGAAACAGAATCCCGCAAACCTCTGCCAACAGCCGGACAGACACGGACAGAGTGATCCTATAAATGGGCCGTGACAGCAGAATTTGAAGTAACTGTTTTGGTAGCCAGGGAAAATAAAAATAATTCTCTTGAAGAATGCTGGACACTTGAAGATTTCAATCAAAGCAAAGTTTCAACTCTGTGATGTGGTTTCAGATTCATATTTACAGGAGTTCTGCAGAAAGCTTTGTCAGAGTCCAGAGAGAACACATTTGTTGTATTTTGCAGCTGCAATATCATTCTGTTCCTCGCCATCACAGTATGATGTGGATTAACTGTCCTTCACTGTTGGCAAGTATTAATATCTTCAACTTTTATAACTATGCTTGGACATTTGGGGCCGAAGAGAGTACTTTGGTCTCTAAACCTTTATTATAATGTCAGTACTTATTTAAGAAATAGATAGTTCAGTGTTGGAAATAGCTATTTCTAGGACAGCAGAATATGTCAGAGGTGGAGAAAAAATACCAATAATACAATTAATCTATCAGTTTTTTCTCTACGCTTGTAAATTTGTAAAAGAATAGTTTACAATCATGATGAGATCCAACATGTTCTCTTTCTTGCCTTGAGATAGATGACATGAAATGTGCCACCTTCATATCCCTCCAGCCCTCCAAAATAGGAAGCTGGAGCCTGGAATTGTTGAGCATTATTTTTGGAAACATTTGGTCTGGCCTCCAAAGGTAAAAATACATGCACCTATCTAATTGGGGTGTTTATTGACTCACTATTTCACTCACTCCTACCATACTCATGCCCAAAAAGTCTGCCCTGAACCTAAGTGTCATGACTGATGACCAGCTAACACTTAAGGTTCACGTGGCCTCCACTGCCTGCGCGTGTCAATTTGCACTGTACAACATCAGAAAGATCAGACCCTACCTGTAAGAGCATGCTGCACAGCTCCTGGTAGAGGCTCTTGTGATATAACTCAATGACTATTCAAACTCCTTACTGACGGCTCTTCCTATGCGCACAATCAAACCTCTGCAGATGATCAATCAATCATTATTTGTGTAGTTCCAATTCATAAAAAGTGTTATCTCGAGACACTTTACAAAAGACCATATTTGTATTCCTCACATTCTTGTTGTCCACACTTCCTTGCCACTGAGGTGGAGGTTGGAGCAGGGCGTGCATGAATGAGGACGGCCGTGGTTGTGGAGACGACACAGTCCGATGCTGGTGGCTGGGCATCAGGGGGTGGTTGTGGAGACGACATAGTCCGATGGTGGTGGCTGGGCATCAGGGGGTGGCTGTGGGACGACACAGTCTGATGGTGGTGGCTGGGTTCTCAGGCAGTGGTTGTGGGATGACACAGTCCGATGGTAGTGGCTTGGTTCTCAGGCGGTGGTTGTGGAGACGACACAGTCTGATGGTGGTGGCTGGGCATCAGGGGGTTGTTGTGGGACGACACAATCCGATGGTGGTGGCAGTGCTCGGGCGGTGGTTGAGGGACGACACAGTCCGATGGTGGTGGCTGGGCATCAGGGAGTGGTTGAGGGACCACAGTCTGATGGTGGTGGCTGGGTTCTCAGGCGGTGGTTGAGGGACGACACAGTCCAATGGTAGTGGCTGGGCATCAGGGAGTGGTTGAGGGACGACACAGTCTGATGGTGGTGGCAGGGTTCTCAGGCAATGGTTATGGGACGACACAGTCCAATGGTGGTGGCAGGGATCTCAGGCGGTGGTTATGGACGACACAGTCCGATGGTAGTGGCTGGGCATCAGGGATGTCGGGTGGTAGTAGTGCCAGATCACCTCGCTGAAGGATGGGGGAGCTCCGTCTACTCGAGAGCCTGCTGGTGGGACAAGGCATCCAGGGCTTCCGGCACAGATGATCTAAAACGCAGCAACGCAACTGGTCTTCAACCAGTCAACTTTACATGGTAAGTTAAAAAAATATTCCAATAATTGTTGAATAGTAGCCTACCATAAGTTCTCCATCTCTAAAACTAATTCCCTTCCACACTACCCTGCCCCTCCCTCCATCCTTCCCTCCTGCCTCATTTGTCAGTGTGACAAATACTACCTTTAGCTAAATATGTCTTGTTGTCCCCAGACTGCACTAAACACCAGTCGTGAAAAAAAAGATTGCTAACAGCCAGACATCCTGATCCAACTGCTGTCATGGTAGATGCATTAAACTCCCCTGGCGGCCTCTATCGCCTCCTTCACCCCTGGTTACAGGGAGTGGGAGGAAGATGGGACACATAAACAAGAGAAGGCGATCAAGAGAAGAGTTGAGAAAGGTTGATAAAGGGGGGTTGAAAGTAAAATGAATGAATAACAGAGAGTTATTGAGTGAGAAAGACAGCCAATCGATGAAGATAGTGAAGTATAGGCATGTTGGATTGGCTTTAAACCAAATCGGGACAGCACATTGGGGGTGTATTTGAGAGTAAATACTGGGCAGTCTTGAAAAGCAACCCCAAAAAGCATCCACCACTCCTGATGCTTCCAGCAGCTGTTCCTACAGACAACTCTGCATGTCTCGCTTCTGGTAAAAACATTTTCCCTCCATTTGTGGGGTCCCTCACTCTCTGTCTCTCTCCCTTCATGGGGAAAACATATCAAAGCAGTGTGCGCATAGATCAGAGACTCATTGGTCCACTGGGGTCACTTTAAAAAGTGATTTTTATATTTTTTTTCTTCCATATCCTTGTTTTCCTACATCTGTCAAGCACTCTCTCTGTCATCCAAAGCTAATGTTAATGTTGAGATGGGGGCTTATTAAAACAAGGTGTTAATGGAGGAGCAGTTTTCTGCTACAAGGTATTTCCCTTTAAGACAGAAGATAGTTGTACCACGCCACTAACTGTGATACTGAACAATGTACTTTTGGACATCTGGTGACCTCATATATATTTAGAAGAATGTATTTGATATTTTCTATTCATTTACCTTATCAAGAGAACCACTGACTTCATACTCAAGCACTTTTGCACTTTAATATTCCGGCACTTTACATCCCGTATCAGGCATGTGATGCCCTCAGGGTTGGCCTCTCTACCTGTTAGTCCTTTACCTTTGCTGGCTCCTGTCTTGCTCATTGCAGGTAGATGTGGGTGGAGTCTGAGAGGACTCTGTAATGCAGCACACCTGAGCAGGCTGGTTTCAGGAGGCTATAAAGCACACCTGCACAGTCTTCTCATTCTCTTCCGGGCCCTGCAGACTGCCTGCAGCATTTACTTGTATTGTAGACTCATACTCATTCATCCATACGCACTCATTACCTCATACACACTGACTTCCTCACAAGCTTAACACCTTGTGACTTAATAATGACGAGTTAATGAAAATACATTGTATTACTTTGTAGACTATGTGTGGTCTCCCTCTATTGTTGCATACTGAGTCAGGTTGTCACAGGCACTTTAAAGGTGACATATTATCCTGCTTTTCAACAAGTTTAAAAAAGTCTCAGAGCTCCCCAAAACATGTCTGTGAAGTTTCTAATCCACTCTGATCCTGTATTTGATCATGCCTATAAGCCCCTTTATTTCAGCCCTGCTCAGAACAGACTGTTTCTGTGTCTGCAGCTTTAAATGCAAATGTGCTATGTTTGACCACGCCCCTCTGAAGGGCTTGGGTGGCTTAAGCTTTTATACACCATGGCCTATTGTTTACGGTGAGAAGGCAGACTCAGAGGGCAGAACAAACACCTAGCTGTGGGAGTGTCACCCACCTGGGGGAGGGGTTACTGCCCTTTGTGATGTCATGAAGGGAAAATCTCCAAACAGCCTGTTTGAGCACACATATTCTGCAAAGTGGAGCAGGCAAGAGATAGAGAGGATGGACTTTTCTCATAATTGGGGGGTTTGTAGACAGACTAGAGACACATATTAGAAGAACATGGTAAAGTATATTTTGCATAATGTGACCTTTAAGCACTTTAACTCTGAAGGTCAGTTTATTCTGGTATGTTTGACCAACATCCCACAGCCACTTTTTATGCTTGTATATTTCTCTGTCAACTAATGTATGGTTTATGTTGTTGTTTGGTCATTAGTTGTTTGTTTTTTGCTCGTCATTGTGGTTATATGTAAATGTCTATACGTGTGTAGCACCAATAAATAAATACTATCTACTAATAAATAAATTACAAACTAATTCAGACTTCCTATACTAATTGAGGCCTACATTTGCTAAAATATTGAAATAGTACTGTCATAGCTGTTAGCCACCAATGATAAAGACACAGCATCAAATCAAGTAAGTCAAAGTAAGAAAAAGAGAGGATGTATTCCCAGAATTCTAAAAGCCAAGTGTGTGTGGGGTCAACAAGGCCGTGTTAAAAAGAACAATGACTAAGAAGGTGATTGGGATAATATGGGAAACATTAAACGTATCCAAGCAAAGCTGCGAAAACATCACTACCAGTAATTCTTACCCCAAAAGAAAAAAAGAAAAACAATAAAAAAGTTATCGTTATAGGCACAATCATGAATCAGTGCAGCAGCTTCACAGTAACAATTTTCTGTAATAATGGGGCACATGTAGTTTGGGGAAATCTACACGGACTATATACCCATTAGACTACGTGGACTGCACTGGGACAGCTGGAGCAGAAAGGTGTTGAACTAACTGAAGAACAGTGTTAAGCATTTCTGACATTAGTGCTCTCCTCAGAGTTACAAAGTGAAAGTAAAGCCAAAAATCCTTTAACACTAATATTCCAGGCAACAGCACTGACAAGGGTCTGAGCCATGGTACCTTGACAACAGATGGAAGAACATACTGTGTTTCTGTGACTCAACAAGGCCGGGAAACAGCCAGGAAAAGGAACCACAAGTAGACCAGAACTCTGTTGTCCTGATGAAACATAGGATTGCTAGCAAAATTGGAATATTAAGAACCAAGGGCAAAAGGAGATGAATCATACCAAGTCAAGATAGAATCAAGAGTGTAGCCAGTCTGGAGTGTTATTTTCTCAAAAACAGCCTCGGAGTGTCTAGAGGTACACCTCATGCCCCATTTACTTGATTGATCTTAGGGGGATTGGATTGCTCTCCAATTGTGTTAGGTCAAATGGAATGGACTGAAATCTGGGGAAATTGTATGCTACTTAAGACACAGCTGATGGCCATCTCACTTTTTATGTTTTTGTTTCTAGACTGCTAACATTAACGTCATTCAGTTCCTCCAGAACATTGTGATGTTGCAGCTAAATCAGGCAAATTTAACCAATCCTTGAATGTTTTTGCGGCCTTGCAATTTTGGCCAATCTCTGCAATTATTTGTAAATCTGACCAATCACCCTTTGTCTCCCAAAAATTAACGCCTTTGATATTCAAAAATAAAATCCCCTTAGATGGTAAATGGACTTGAGCTTGTGTAGCGCTTTTCTAGTCTTCTGACTACTCAAAGCACTTTTACACCGCAGGTCACACCTACACATTCACACCCATTCACATACTGATGGCAGAAGCTGCTATGTAAAGTGACCATCAGAAGTAACTAAACCCATTCATACACATTCATTTGTCGCTGACAAAGCAGCGGGAGCAACTTGAGGTTAAGTGTCTTGGCCAAGGAGACATTGGTCATGTGGCTGCAGGACTTGGGTATTAAACCCCCAACCTTCCGGTTGAGAGACAACCCGACTCTACCAACTGAGCCACAGCCGCCCCTTAGGTCTGAAATGTTTTAAAAACATCAGAGAAAATGGTCCATCATGTCTTTAATATAGTTAGAATGCTTGTAACTTCCTTTTTTGCTGTCAAGCAGACAGCTGTGCTGTTCTAACAAGGCCCTGGTGTGATCATTTATCTTTATGTAGAGACTAAAAAACCATAATAATTATTCTAAGACTCAATGTCTTCTCCTGATCATGTATTGATTAGCTGTCCACTTAGCCGCTTCCTCTTGCCTTTTGATTGATTGTCTGTTGATCAATCAGATGCTGTTTTCTGTACTTTTCACAAAACAGACACTGTTGATTCAGCGCAAATTTCAATAAGGATGAAACAGTCAGACAGTGGTCCCCCAAATAATTAGTTTCAAGGCAATTTGCTTTAGTTTAAAAAACATTTTTTACAAAATCGAATTTGGCATTTAGACAGTAAGTGATCTTAAGAGGACAAATGGTTCGGTCAGCCAGGCTTTGACGGAGTGCTTTACACAGTGTGATGTGTTACACAAAAAAGCCTCAAGTCTTTGCTTTGAAACTTTTTCAAGAATCTGAGAATTCAGGCATTTCAGGACACAACAATCACAGAAAAATCCTGCAAAATCATGGGGTTTACTGGTTATTGTTGCTGTGGTGTTTTGGCAGTTAAAAATTAGATATCCAATTCCACCATACTGTGATAATCATTGACTACAAAAAAAATGCAATTTTAGAATAGGGAAGGAATGCAAAAAGATCAATGGTTGATGAAGTGTTAATGGTGTAGCTGTATGGATATGGGGCAGGGGGGCAGTGCAATGCAGAGTGAATCAAACTGTCGATGTACCAAACACAGAATACAATTATTGAGGCAAAAGTAATTGGACACATACAATTTTCCTTCAAGGGGAAATGGGTTTTGAAGAGTGGTGAGTAATAGAAGTGCACCACTGTGGGGAAAGTGGATAAGTAGAATATGAGTTTCTTTCCTCCAAAGCTTTCGCCATGCACTTCTATTAAGCCATGCTGGCACCTGTAACAACAACATGTCATCACGCTGCTACTTCAGAGATTATTGTTCTTTCCAAGATCTCCAAATATTCTCACATAAAAAATGAATTCCAGTAAATGTAAGGCTAAGGAACAAGCATTTCATAACAAAGCCATGGATACTGTCAGACCTCTGGCTTTTCAACAGGAGATATGACTCATAACCCATCCAAAGGACTAATAGCTAATGACTTGTCATGGCATAATGCAAGAAATGCATTGAATTAATGTTTTCCCAGACTTTAAGTCTCAAAGTTGAGCTTTGAGACCAATTTAGAGTTGTGATTACATGTCAGAAGTCGTGACTTTGCAACCTTTATGCACAGTGGAGCTCCCAGCCAACCAGCAGCCATACCACAGCAGCGGTGGAGCTGCTTCATGATTTCCCTGTCAGCAAGGTGAGTCATGCCACCGTGACTAAGCAGCGAGACTAAACCGCTATCGAGTCTTTAAATCTATGGCACGAGGGCCAGAGAACATGATGTGTAGCACAGGAGTAATTCTATCTGTTCCCATTCAATTTTGCTGTCCCAGAAACCAAAGCAACCCTTTTTTCGGTCTCTGAGATGGAGGGCGGGGTAGTTTTGTTCCTTCTTTGGATCCTGACATGAACCTGGAAGCCTTGGAGCCACAGGGGCCAAATGTCTGGGAGCTACCCAGTCCTCAAGGCACCCTGCTGGGGAGCCAGTGCCAAGAGGCTGCCACGTCTGGGTCGGGTGTTTCTCAGGGACTTGGACCCATGTTTAAAGATGAAGGGTGGAGGGTCTAACATGGACATTCAGGAGCCTCTACAGTAATTGTCTTTCTGAATTTGCCATGTGAGGACAGATTTGATGCACTCGTTATTTCTACCTACGTCTACTAAACCCAAATGGGACAAATTAAAATGTTACAATGTGGAAAAAGCTTCTCCTGGTGCAAAAACCAACCTGTCAATAGGAATCAGAATTGACTTTTCGTCCTGAGCCCCACTTTGACTGTCCAATGAGGAACTATAACTTGTTTTCATGGAACTGAAATCTTCATGCCACATAACTCTTGATTGATATTTAAAAATGGCTTTGAAGCTGCACTAGTCAGTATTTCTATATCACCAAGGACAACTTGGGATGTATGGAAGCCACTTCTAAATTAAAGATAATTTTCACCAACATTAGAGGTCTCCTTAACACTGTGGTTTAGCGTCTTTAAACTCACTGCGTTTTGTTTTACAGCCCACAACGTTACCGCTGTACGCTCACTCTTACACTTCTTCCCCTTTCAAGCAGTAGCAATATTTCAGGAAAAAAACTGCTTGTATAAACACAACGTACACCACTTGCGTAGCAACAAACACAGACAATCACATCAAGTGACAAGCTGGTGAAAGTTGTGGAGAGTCTTTCGTGTAGGTGGAGACTTCAGCCGGGCTCTAAGAATGGGACTTGCATCTATGATAGCGTTGCTTAGTATCTGTTCAAACAGGCACCATGTACCACTTGGCAAACTACCCAGACAATAAAACTGCTCAAGTGTCACTTCTGGTTTTTCCATGGTACCCCTTGTTAAAATAGAATGGTTTCATCCACTTTATGCACATAGTTTTATGTGTATTAGGTTCTGTGAGCTGCCAAAACACAAGTAATAACAAAGCTTCTTGTAGCTAAACACAACTGAACATGGACACTTTATTTGACTGACCACCTTTCTAATGTGACGACATATAGCATGACGTATTTATTTAATGTGATGACATATTTTTTTGATGTTCTTGTTAACTTGTCCTCAGAATCCCAAGGGATTCCCACAAGCCCTGAGACATTGTTCACGTTTGTACTTGGAGGTGAGAATGAATACATTTGTACAGCTGAATTATAGCAATATTTAAAAAACTATTCTTTTCAAGTAGAGAAAGTCAGCCAATGTACAGGAAATTGAAATTGATAACTGTTATTCTAAGCATAGCAGTTTATAATTCAAGCTTGTGTCGGTGTGTTTGTTTGTTGTTTTTAATATCTACGCTGCCAGGCAGGACAGGGGAGCGGTGAGCGCCAGGCCAACCACACGGACATGATGTGGAATTAAGCAGCTTAACCGCACCAAGCCAGCCAATCAGACAGAGACTAATGGGAATACATAGACCTGGGTATTTAGTTGTCACACGGCCGTCAGCAGGAGATGGCGAGGCGACCGCGCTGTGGTGTCACAGTCTGTGATTAGGCCTCGCCGCCAGAGGAAAATCAAAGCACTGATTACACTCTGCAGCTCACTGCGGGCCTGGACTCATAGACTCAGTGGTCAGAATTGAGTGACACTCGAATGGCAATAGAGGGAATTTACAGTTTCTGCCTTTCTGTGTAAAGAGGCCCTACCAAAATGATCATCATAGGTTTATTTTAAATGTGGGAACAGAGTAAAATGTTGAAATTACTGTGCAGTTAGCTCATGTTGTGTTGTTTATAGACTTTTTCCAAATCTACGGTCTACCATGCAAGACTTTAAGAGATAATAAAATCCTTTTCACACTCATCCCTGCCTCTGCATTGATGGAAACACTGATTATGGTGCTGCAGTGTGGGATTATTCTTCCAACCACGTGTTGGTCAGAGGTGGCTGGCATTCAAACTATAATAGAGACAGAAAGAAAGGGGGTGGTTTTCTTTTCCATGGTGGTTTTGTTGTCACTTTTAGTTTTAGTTTTTTCTGCTTCATCTTCTTTAGTCCTTCCTCTCTTTCAGTCCTTCCTCTCTGCGTACACAATCTAACCAGCTGTAGAGGGGCTGGTGTTTCTCGTCAGTCTGCTGTTCTGTTTCACAGTAACCTGATAAAAGCTCATTCATCCATCAAACATGGCATCTGTTTACATAAGGTGATCACTTTAAAGCTCAATCACCTGTGAATTACTGGGTACTTTTTCCGAAACGTGTATGGTGTAGTGTGGTGTTCAGAGTATTATAGCTTTTTTCTAACTAGACCAATACCATTGAGGCATTTTCATCCCTGCACCATTTCCACCTTTCATGGTAAACCACATAGCAAGGATGCTGGCTGGTCAGTTGCACTGCTATGGAAAGCTCTTAGGATAGGGACTATATTGCTGTGTCCAACATAAGAACATACTGCCTGCTCTGTCTTTAGAGTAAAAGGACAATCTACCCATCCTATCGTCATTGAAGGTGTTGGGGCGCACTTTGGATTTCCCAATCTTCTGTGTAAGAGAAAGCTTGACCTGATGTATTCAATATGCAAGGTCAGCAAAATGAATGTGATGTAATTTGGTAACGTGTCAAATGCCCACACTCTGTGGGGCTGCTGTGGCTCAGTTGGTAGAGTCGGTCGTCTCTCAACTGGAAGGTTGGGAGTTGTTCCCCAGCTCCTGCAGCCACATTTTCTGATGTGTCCTTTAGCAAGAAACTTAACTCCAAGTTTCTCCCGCTGCTTCGTCGGTGGCGTATGCATGTATGCATGGGACTTGGTCAAGATTAAGGGGGCAGTAGGGTTTTTTTGACTCCTGAATACAGAGGCATATGAACATGCAGAGATCTCGTGGTGCTCTCAGATATCTTCAATTACTAAAAGCAGCCCATGGGATTGTGACTTTTGATATACCCACATATACCCAAAAATACAGAGAGAGATATCAAGCAGAGATGCCACCTAAGGCAAAACAAGAAACCATGGAATCTGAATTTAGTTCTAAATGTTTACAAGGATCCTTTGGATTCTATTTAGCTCTTTTTCATTCAAAACACTGAAAAAATAAACGAGATGATTACAACTATGGCAGTCCTTTCCTGAACAAAAGGAAACATCCCATAACAGTTTTGTATATGAGGATATAAAACACTACGTTAACTAAACCTTACTCATTCCGGTTTTGAACACCTCCCTCAGGCTCGTGTTGCTTCTGACCATCCTTCAAACGTAATCCCTCTTGACCCATCCACAGCTGGTTAGCAGCCCGTCACCAGCAACCTTTGACCCCTCATCCAACACAGCTGCCATCTACAACAATTATCGGCAATTGGTCAGTTATTTTCTTAGGCCACTGAAATTACCATGTCGTCAAAGTAAGCAGGCGATAAAATGTAAACGCTTCCATTTGCAGATCAGAGTGCAGAGAGGTGTGCACCCTCACACATGTGGGTAAACAGCCTCGAACGAGCACCAAAGAACTTTCACCTAGTCACAACTTGACAACATTGTGATCCAGTTTTCCTGGAAATAGCTATCATATAATCACAAACAAATAATATGAACATTTAGTAAACTGCCTTTCATGAAGAACATTTCAATTTCACTGATGGATTCTATCCAAAGAAAGTAGAAGAGTTTTTAAATACATGAACTCTTCTTGTATTAGAGTACTGCAGTGGACTGTTGCCCCATTAAATCCCAATACACACTTTCCATCATCAGCTCCAGATTTATGACCCTTCCCAAACAATACAGATCCCCCAATACAAGGATGATTAAGTGCTGCTGTGAAACCTTCGATTCCTGTGAATGAGGGAAAAAGTGAGATGTACTGAATGGAAGAAACTCTAATAGAGACGTTAATAGAGGGTATTGGGTGACTTGCCTTTGACAGCTGTGATTACTGCCGTGGTGAAACAACAGCACTTACAGGAAGCCGCTGACTCGCATCCAGGGTTGGATCGCAGAATCAACTATCAGCTCTTGCAGAGTTGATGTCAGACATCAGCAGTGAGTGAGAGCTCTGCCACAACACCAACAGAGTTTGGTGGGTAAAGCAGGTTCCCACTGGGTTCATAATACTGAATGAATGCACTTGAATTCCCAAGTCACTTTGGATGTCATGTCATTGTGGCTGTCATTACCGTATGCTGTCAGACTCTACAGTTGAAAGGTGTGAGAAAGTTTCCTTGTGTTGAGCTCCTGGTGCAAAATACAACCGCTCCATTTACTTCAAGTTTAGAATAATGAACTATGAGTTGCTGCATCTGCATGCTAGTCTTGAAAATTCCTCTGAGATGATGTCACATGTACATCTCAGACTTTTTGTTTTTGAATTGACGCCCATGTTAACAGCTTAGATCAGCCAGTCTAGTCCATCAATTACTACTTACTTTGCACAAATGGTTCAACAAAATAAAGCAAAAAAAGAGAAAGTTAAAATAATCTGAGGATAGACCTTCAGCTATGATCACAGCACTTTGAATGACAGTGTTAATGGATATCTGTAGAACATGTCAGACACTACAGATATATTACTATTTACCTCAGTTCAACACTTCCTGTTTCACTACCTCTGTCAGATTTATGTCTTAACTGCATATAAATTACCTACATTTCATTTCATTTTGTTGCAATGATCAAATGCAAAAAAAAAAGTCTGGGCAGGCAGCTCTGCAGCATTAAGACACACCCAGGACTTCCATCAGATACGTGTTTGTTGCTTGTCAGCTACGCTCCGGTATGGCTCCGTGCTCCGTCAACACCCACAGGCCGCGTTTTTAAAGCGCAGCATGGAACAGCACCGCCGGACAGTTGAAGTTGCGAGACCGAGGAGTTCCCGCGGTAATAACAGAATCCCTTGCAACAGCGTGAGATAATAAGATGTATGTAGTACAAAAACAAACAAAGACCCTTATAAGCACATCAACAACACACATACTGTCATTGTTCCCAACCATCAAAACAGAGTGTTTTATTCTGAAAATAAAGCAGAGGATTTAATATTGTTTTGTGACTTCCTGTCATGCTTGATCTGCTCTGTGGTAAAATGATGCGCCTTGCTCCGGCATCCGGCAAAAATAAAAGCCTTGCGTTTCTGATGCAGATGGCTTTGGACTGCCGGAGCTGAGACGCAGCGCAGCGGAGCCAGTGGAAGCACACACATTGAATAAAGTGAAAACCATCAGCTCTGCTGCCATAGCGGAGCGGAGATGGACCGAACACCTATCTGGTGGAATTTAGCAGTCTCTCTGTGTGGACACCTCAGGCATGTCAGCCACAGAAGTTCAGTAAGGTTGCTCTCACAAACAGGATGTTGGCATTTAGGCAAGAATGTAGAGATACCGATAGTTCAGTTTTCAAGTCCAGTACATCTTCATTTGATT
Organism: Tautogolabrus adspersus; assembly: GCA_020745685.1. Taxonomy (NCBI): domain Eukaryota; kingdom Metazoa; phylum Chordata; class Actinopteri; order Labriformes; family Labridae; genus Tautogolabrus; species Tautogolabrus adspersus. The sequence continues at coordinate 5,400,438 of CM036554.1, read as the reverse complement.
TAGTGAATTAGTATTTTAACATGAATGCAACATCATGCCTGGTAGTGGCCTTCTTAATGTTTTCTTTCTATTTACACTAATGATCCTGATGTCCTATTATCGACGGGACATGCTGCAAACATGCATCAAGATGGACAAAATGGAACGACCCGGACAGGAAACGAGGAAATGCACTGAGCGTCCAGTCAATTTCAAAATAAAACACAATATACAGACTCACGATCGTATTTTCCATCACTTTATCAACATTATGTCAAAACAGACAGAATGAACAACAAATCAACCTCAGAAAGACAAAGTAACATGTTTGCATGTTTTCTGCGAGATCTTGTTTTTCTCCTGTGATGTGTGTACAGCTGCTAATAGCTGCGCGCACATTGCAAAATGTGCTGCGAGCAAAACCGTGGTGCTGACAGACCACAGCACACACGGAGTATGTTGAAATGAGGAGTTAACAGTTTAATAGCTTACTTTGATGTATTGTAAGTTGTCATTCTCTTGTGTGTTGTGTGTCAGTATTACATTATATTTGACATAATAAGACTGCTGAATTCTGTAAACACGCACTCAATGGTAGCAAGGCAAGACGTTTATTTACTTATTTGCTAGCTTGTGTAAGTGTCAAAGAAAGTGGCCTATTAGTCTCAGACTTGTCTGTGTTTATGTTGGGATGGAACTCCTCGTGGTGCCATTTTGCAATTTACGCAACAAACTGCATTCCGTCATGTTTGTGTTTTTGCTGACACGGCACGGAGACTGACGCACAGGAAAATCAGGTCTACGTGCCGCTGCTCCACTTATTTCCTCAGTGTCTTCTTTGGGCACCAAACATGTACGGCCGACTCTTAAAAGAGGAGCCAGTGGATCTAAGTTGTTTTTCCCTGAAGTTTCAGCGGCGATGAATCCAGTTTGAGTGATCTCACCATCACAGCTCTAAGGTTTTTTTTTAAGTGTCAGCCTTCGCAAATAAAGTCATTTTCAGAGTGATTGACAGATCCATGATGTCAGCAGCACCTCTTATGTTTGCTTGGATAGCTCTGTAGGATTATCTGCCAAGATGGTGTAATTTATTTACAAAGCTCATTCTTAATGTATACTGTATATTCTGACAAAACATCCATAAAGCTGCAGAAAACCCTGCTTAACATTTCGTCCAACTGCTCTCATAACATGCTCGGGTGTTCAGGGATAATTTAAGAAACGTTACTGTTGGTTTGCCCTGTTTTTTTCTTCCATCTCGTAAGGAAAGGTTCAACTTTCTCAAAGCTTTTCAAATCAGATTTGGGCAAGAAATGTCAAATACTGTTCAGGAAAAAAACACACAGCAAACCATTCGTTTAGCCTCTGTTGCCATGACGATGTTGCAGTCCAGTGCATGCTCGAGCATGCTTGCTCCGGTTGTCGCTGAGTCACGCAGAGGCCGCTGTCCATGAGCCCGGCGCCAATCAATAACAAGTTGTGTGCCACTGAAACCGCCGGGTCCGTGCCACCCTGGCCTTTCTCTACAAGCCTGTCACCGCTTGGCAGGAAAGCTTAAAGAAAGAGAAACTAAATAAAGAAAAGAAAGAAATCAGTTGCTCTCTCAGGCGAGTGACAGCTCTCAGACATTTGGCAAAGGTACTAGATTGGACAAAAAAGTATATAACCTCAAAATAACTCACGAAACGACTTATTTCTCATTGCTGTTCTTGTCCACGAATCAGATCTTGAACAAGACATTTAAGGGAGGTTTTTTTTTTTCTTTCTAAGGCAGACGCTTCCTCTCCTACCTTCGAACAAATGAGAGTCAATGAAAGAAACAAAGTGGGTCTAATTAAGGGCTGAAGGCAGAGGAAATCAGAACGGAGAAATAACAGGGCTCAGGCAGCAGCCACTCTCCGGCCCCCACAAATCAAACCACATAAAATTGTCCCAGGGCTTACAGTAGGTGATGTTTGACGTGAGCGCTCCCCACCCAAACACACACACACACACACATACATGCACACACACTCATGTATGCACACATGTATACACACCCTGATGCAGAGATTGCGAACATGTCTCGCCTCAATAGCAGTAGAGTCAAACAAATTGCTAAGGTCTGTGCAAACAAGAACAATGTGTGGAAGGATTTGCTAAACCAAACACACACACACACGCACACGCACACACACACACACACACACACACACACACAGACACACACACACTGAGTCCACTCCTTCATCTTCTTAGGTTACCTTTATTTATTTCCAAAAAAGTAAACCAGCCAAAACCATGTTCAAGGTTTGTATTAAACATGGAATATTGCATGTAATGTCATTTTTCTCTGACATTTCCTAATCGTGTATAACTCTCTCGACCAGTCACGGAGCAAAGCCTTCCATCAAGCTTTATATAGATGTGTCAAATTTAAACCTGCAAAAGGACTGCTGGTCTGCCCTGATTACCTCAAATAAACAGCGGGCAAGAAAACGTCTGACTCATTCATCATTGCATCATATTGACGGCGTTTGATGTTTTGAGGTTTATGGATGAAAGTGAGAATGTCAGGGATTTTTCCTCTGCTTTACTCAGCATTTCTAATGCAGATCCCACACTGTGATGTCTTTTTGACTTGCATGACTTATTATTTAGTTAGTAGAACTAAAAGCAGGGTAGGTAATTCTCGAAATTAACATCTCCTCAGGGTCCGTCTGGTTCCGGAAGTAAATTTCACTGTTCAAATCCTCAATTGACATTTTACAAAATCCTTATATAGGAGATTGTCGCCTGGAACCAAGACAACCATTTACCCCAATAATCGTGACTATAGTACATTTAATTCGGCGCCAAAACGGCATTAGAAAAGAGAGAAAAGGCAAAGGTACAAGACGGTGTACATTATTTTCTTCCAGAGTCAAGGAACTACCCATCCCACAATCCATTGCAAATGATGTTGTTTCTTCTTAAAAGTAACTTTTGTCATTGTTGTAGTGTTTATACTGTTAATGCAAGTGTTGTACTATCTTGTAGTTTGTGTTGTTGAAATTATAAACTGCATTCACTGCAGCATAACAAGGTTATTAGTACATTTCGTGTTAGCTAACTAACTAGCTAGCCTGCTAGCGAAACAATCTGGTCGCATACGGCGCCGAGATGCCTCGAGATGCTTCACTGAAGGAGCAAGGGATCGACACAACACTATTGGCCAGCCCCGTCCTTCCTGGTATAATAAAGGTAAAATACATTTAATGGAAAAGACAGCTATCTTCAGCAGCTTGATGAAAACAGGAAGTTTGGATTTTCAGTGTCAGAAACGGGTTAAGAAGTTGACTTTTTCAATGATTTTATAGGAAAGTCAAACCATTTGATCTTAGACATTGAAGGCGTATTTTTGTTGTTTAAAACAAGTTGTTGTCCGACCATCGCTTTAATGATAGTTTAAGACAGAATCGTCTTGTGCCATTTGTCATTAATATACACTCATAATGTTCAAACTACTGCAAGAGTTGTGACTGGTGTTCACAGAGATGTGAACACCAGTCACAGATTAGGACTTGAATAGCCTATGTTGGAGAACTTTGCCTCCTTGTGTTTGTCTGCAGTTACTAGAACGTCTTCTGGTCCTTGAAAATGCTAATTTTGTGAGTAGGAAAGTTCAGTTATAGGTTTGGATGATGTTACTCTGAAAAGCACATTTTCATTCCTTTTTCTCCAGATATATTCTACTTTCTATGACTTCCAGGATCTTTTTCTCCCAGAAATGCGTGGATCTTTTGATTTATTGAACTAATGTATTATAAAGATCTTGACATAATAAGAACACCTACAGACTTTGTTACTTGTTACTTGAGACATGCGCCTATTTTACAGGTCCCTCTGGTTTAACCCCAGACCCCAAAACACATTTGTTGAACTTTCCTTCAGTTACACTCACTTTTAGAAACTAAAAGTCAAAGTATTAAGTTAAATATTTTTGGTGCATGAATAAGCCTGCAGCCAAATGCAAAACAGAGACTGATATATATGGTATATAAAAATGATCATTTATTTTCTCAACCAAAGCCGATACTGTATATATTATCTTTAAAACAGGATTAGGATGACAGACTTTTCTTTACCACGGGTGGGCAGATAAATTAATTAGCATCATTAGGCTACTGACAGTGAAATGAGCCTCATTAAAGAGAATTAAGTGAAACGCACACCAGCCAGTGCTGGTGAGGAAAGGGTGTACGTGTGTGTGTGTGTGTGTGTGTGTGTGTCGTGGGGGGGTGTAAGGGGGATGGAGTGGGGAGAGAGCCTACATGGCAGAGAGAGAAATCAAGAGCGTGAATTATAAAAACATCCATCTTCAAAATACAACAGCATCACAGGCATGTGTTCCTTAGCCGACTGAACTGAGTCATTGTTGTGTTGTTGGAACAATAGAAGACACAGGGCTGATTTAATAAGCCTGTCTTGTCATAGCTGCCGGCCCAGTGATGTGACTCCCTGTGGGGGTTTTGCCCCCTCTTGTGGAGCAGAGTTAAACTGATTCATTTAACAGGTTGGAGGTAGTCCAAGAGTTTTCCACTGACAAAACTCAGTGTTGGCAGAGCTTTCTTATTAAACTGAACATTCAAAGAGTAAAAGGTATGTATGATCACAGTTTGAATGCACCTTGTTTTAGCACTGAGCTTTATAGAGCTGCAAAGGTTTATATCAACCCTAACCCTTACCAAAGATCCCATCTCCTGTGTTTCACCTTCCTCCTTAAGAAGAATTCATCTTTTAACTTAAAACTACAGGGAGCATGACACATCTGTTTGCTTCTGTACTTACCTGTGCTCCTTCTTCAAACTGGGCTTCTAATGCCAACAGAGTGCGGATGATGTCAATGCCTGCACTGAAGCCACACCAGAGTAAATACCCAGCAAGAGGGAAAAAAAGTTGAAAAAAGATAAAGGGAGAGAAGAGAAGAGAGCGCTGCAACCTTATTTTGTTGTAAATATAAGAAGCTTGAGGACAATAGTTCTGGGGAAAATTGGAAAGCATTAAAGTAAAAAAAAACACTAACACATGCGGCAGTGGAGGAGGGTTTACTCACAAACAGATGTGTTATAGACTTCAGGATTAAACTTCGGAGAGGTATTGACTCATTTACGTTTAAGAGATCATCTTTTCTTTAACCACATGATAAGAAGTATCCCTAGTTCCCTCTGTAATGCCCGTAGGTGTGTTTTCAATATCTCCTTGTGCTTAATATTTGCTTTAATTCAAGGAAATATCACCAAGAAAACATGAAAACAATGAGAAGGAGTCATGTTCTGGGGTCAGGAGCAGCTCTACACCTGGAAATTGTACCCATGAAAAGACGAGTCAGATTAACGTCTCCTCTGCCATTATTGTTGACAAAGCCGATATCAGAAGTCCCGCCCCTTCTTGGTTTTCATTGGCCTGTGAGGGAGAAGTGACATTGACAAGTGTGGCGCTGTTCTAAAAGTTTCAACTTTTAACTGTGAGCGTTTTACAGTATATTGAAAACGGGCGAAGACACAGACCGTAAAGCTGATCTGTCAATCATCCTCAAAAACTTTAAAATTATTGACATACTTGTTTAAATCCTTTTTTTTTCCTGTTCAAATGACGTGGTTTAACTCCATCACCAGTGGTTCTGCATGATTTGTACACAAATGAGCCCTTTACAGTTTTTCAGTTTTTAATCTAATATAGTAAATAAAACTAATCGTCCCGTTTTTGACCGTAAGCAGTTTTATGAACTGTTATTTTAAGACTGTCTCCTCTATTTGTTTGTATTGACTGTTAGTGGACTGTTTATGGAGGTATAGCAATGTGCTTACAAAGGCAGTGAATAGAACGACTGTTTGCAAGAAAGCATAGATGAACGGATTGCATGGTTTGTTGTATTTTTCTTCTTAAAGTCAGTTGGTTTTTAAATCAATCAATACACACAATGTATGTGTCTGCAGTACTGATTTAACTCTGCCTTTGAGTTCAAATACAAGCAGCCTGTCATGTGCAAAACTATACAAAACCATTGAAAATTCAAATTGCCAAACGCAGCAGCAGACTTCTTAGATTTGGGTAAGTGCACAAATTAAAGGGTGGAGAGCTAAACTTGCCAAGAACAGATCACACCATCACCAAGTTGCTTGCAAAATGAAGTGTAAGGTGAGGGTACTCCCAAGAGAAATAAAACATCCGTTTTTTTTTGGTTTGCCAGGATGCATATTCAGGCCAAATAACATAGTAATTTGTATTTAAAATCAAAGTTGCTGAACTGTTTCAAACCCTAATCCTAAATTGGAGCCTTACCTTCCTTACTTCATTATGAATCTAGTCAACATGAAGGCTCACAATCATCTGTCATCATCCCCTAGTTCTACAAGTCATTTGGCTGCTGGAACAGTGGAACACACTCCGTCACACGGGGCCTTGTAATTGTGCAGAGGGCCTTAATTGCGTCTGGTAATTGGTGGCTGTTTTAAGAAAATCTGCCGGGCTATCAGTCACCTAAATGGGGCGATGGAGTGGCCTGGTCTCACGCTCTCATGTCTGAGCTGGGGTTTCGGGTGCAGTGTGTTTTTAAGGTTCACAGCAGTGCTGTTGGGGTCTTCCAGCTTTAACATAGCCAGCTTCCCTGGTGGTCGGCCAAGAGCAATGGCACAGCCTCTGGAGGAAGCAGATGACTCAGTGCGCGTGTGTTTTTCTGTCCACTGCCTACATTCATTTTGCTCTAAACACACTTGGACCTCAATTCAGCTAGAGCTGTACTTGGGTCGGCAGTTAATTTCAGAGTGCTTTTTTGGAAGTTGAAAGTAATGACTGCTGCTACTACTGGTACTCCCAACAGACCGACTGATAGCAGTTTTTTAAAAAGGCTGACAACAGTCTTCAACAGATGAATAAACTGTTATACAAGCAAATAAAGATTACCTTATGACATATTTTATCCAAATAAAAAGCTAATTAGCTGCAACAAACATTTGACTTACTTCCTATTTAACTCTTTCGATTCTTTAAGGTTCAATTTGATAAACATTTGGCAGCAGTCTGAACGAAGCAAAGTCTCAGACTTTTCGCTTTAACATTTTTATATAAGCAAATTAATTAAAAAGCATAATGGCAGCTGGTGGAGCCAAATTGCGGTTCCCATTTGTTGATATTTTATCTCTGGATAAGACCCTTTATTATCATGTTATACTGACTAGTGATGGGAATTCCGGTTCTTTTTAGTGAGCCAGATCATTTGGCTCAGCTCACCAAGAAGAGCCGGCTCTTTCGGCTCCCAAATGGCTCTTCATTTTACCACTTATACCTTTTATAATTCAGCCAAATGTAGCGCTGTTTTGACTTGTGATTTGTATGTGTACACATATATCACTTAAATTATTCAATACATCCATTGTATTGAAGTTTTAAAAAGTAAAAAATTACATAATATCAATAAATTGCTGAAGCCAATGGTTTTCATTGCATTAACAGATCCTCTCTGAAACCACCCAATGATAGACAGTAGCAGGCCGCTAGCCTTCCTTTTTTCTTCCAGCTGAACTGCTGAATGCACAGTTCTCATGTGTCTGTGAAGGTATTTGTGGACCCTGTTCGATATGACAGCTTAATTTAACACATTCTACATTCTGCCTTGTATTAATTTACAAAAAATAAATAATAAACGGCTCGCGGACGTGAGCCGGCTCCCATCGTTTACTTAGAACCGGCTCGTTCGCGACCGACATATCACTAATACTGACACTGAGCAGCAGGTGGAGCATTGGGTTTTAGAGTACGTAAAGCCAAGGCTCCAACTGACTGGAGGTGTCTGAATGAACATAATGAATAAAAATAAATGAAAATAACTCTTGTCCTACAAACGCCTCATGCCATGTTTGCAGAGATTTGCAGAGCAATGACTTGAAATTGCCATTACTCTGCAGCAATGGCGTGTTTACAGTGACTACGATGAAAGGACATTTTCCACATTCAAAATAACAGGAAACTGTAGCCCAAGTTTACTGAATTGAAGAATGAGTTTGCCTACAAACATGTTACTGTGGACAGAGCACTGAAGCATTGCCTATTACCTTGTTTCATAACTGGCCCATCACAGCTTTGTGACTACACTGTGGACTGTACAGCCCTTTTGTATTCATGCAGGTGTACAGCATAGCAATTGTTACCTGACACTTGTTTTGTCTGCTGAAAGCTCATGCCAGTGCCAATTGGTGGTGCTGATTGGCATCAAAGGGATTGAGCAATCCTGAGTATATTGATCGTAGTTTTCAGTGCTCTGCCACTCTACCAGCAGAAACACAGTTATGTAAAGTGTTACATCATCTTCTCAGATGGGGCTACTTAGGACAAACTCCTGTCAACTATGAGACTGTAGTCAAAGCCATTCTGTTGGTCGAAGACATGAAAGCATTTGGAAAATCTTACTCTGACCTTACTCCCTGCCAATAAAGTGCAATCTCACCTCACAATAGTAAAAGGCCAAATGGAAACTATCATTTTGGTTGTCAGCACCTCCAAAGTTGCTTCTCTTGGCTGTGACTGCGTCCCAGCATGTCTCTCTGGTAAGTGTGGCTGTCGCTGACCAACAGTGGCGGCGGGTAGACAAGCTCTGCGGCCACATGTGGAACATCACAGTCACCGTACGGTAGTCAGCCGTGGAGCCGGAGAGTCGCTGTCTTCTGCTCCCACAGGAATCAAACCTGGAGCGGAGAACTGGGATCTCACTGTGAGGGCCATGACTTCATGTTTTGCTCACCACCTCCTCCTCCTCATTCTGGTTCTCATTGACTTTGTGTTCTATGACAACATCCCTTTTTCTCTCTCAAGCTTATGTGCACAAGAAGGCCAGCTTTTGGCCACACTCCAGTCAAGGTCTTACTTGGATTTAGTTATTTACATGCACGGTTGATACCCTGGAGATTGAAACTTACCCTGCTGCCATAAATAAATACTTTACAGATACAACAGTCTGCCAGAAAAACAGTTTGAAAAGGGAGCAGATGTCACCAACTATGTTCAACTGAGCAGGAGGTTACCACAGGGGAAGGTTCCTGGAAGTCAGCAGCGCTTGTCCAGCATGATGTTAATTTATTTTGCTCATATAAGAATAGCAAAAATAAGGTATTTCTTTGCTTTCTTCAGACTGCAGGAAAATTAGATTTGTTCCTCTAATCAGATGCTTTGGAAGGACTCTTGTTTTCGTATGCAGACATCACCTTGCTTTGTGCTTGTGTTGCTGTGGTAATGCTGTACCAGTAACTACAAGTCCTCATTCACAAACTTTATGTAAGCTTCATTGATATATTTTTCACTAAAATATACCTTCAGGTATTGTAATATGCTGTATCCTACATTGTTGGGGACACGGTTGTTGTAATCGTTGTTAAAGAGACACAACAGCATCAAACCAGAACAATGTAACATTGACAGTTCATTTACATGCCTATAAACATACTACAAAGTTGCTGCATTTTGGCATGCACATAGTTTTTTGCAATACAATTTTCCCCAGCTGACATGGCTTTCTCAAGAAATGTTGGGGTGATGGAGATTTATCGACTTGTCCAATAAATCCCTAATAAAATCCTAAATCAGGTGCAGGACTGTGGAAGCAGGGGCGTGTCCAGAGGGGTGGCATGGGCCACCCTTAAAATCTAATTGGCCACCCCAGGTGCCACCCAAAAACTCCTAAACTGTGATTGGCTATTTGCCTTGTAAGAGGTGGAGATGACTATTCTGGCTTTTTTTCCCCAAAAGGCTGCTTTTAGTTTATTTAAAAAAAAAAATCTTCATATTGTAAATTGTAAATAAACACTTTGCACATCTTTTTCATTGAACAGGTGCAAAGGATAGTAATGCACATGGTCTTGGGTGCAATGAACTGGACATTTTTTTGGACTAAACATTGCCAATTAATGTATTTTTGTAAGTAAAAAAATGCATGCAAACTCCTGCACACTGACTAAGTACTTTAAATTGTGAATTTCTACATACATCTTCTTTTTATGTCATTAATAAATTAAGCTAAGACGATATATATATATCTTTACATTATCTTGTGTTATAAAGTAGATTTGATTGTTGAAGTTAGAAAGGGTAAATAATTGATATTAATTTGTGTGTTTTTGTGTGCACATCACACTTCAGGCCACCCCTGAATAAGTCTGTGACCCAGTTGGGCCACCCCAGTCATAAAAGTCTGGACACGCCCCTGTGTGGAGCCTGGTATGCAAACCACTACACTAATAGCAGAATGGGTTCTGCTCAGCTGCTAAACGCTCTTCACTCTGAATTTGTGGTGGTGGTGAAATCAAATTTTGAATGGCCTGTCTGAAAGACATCAGTAGCAATCCGATTGGAAGCCCATTTCAGACCCTCTCCAATTGTGGGTTGAATATGATTAATATAAATGATGTTTGATTTGTTTAACTTCTAAAATAAAAAATAAAAACTTGGACTGGCTTTCTGAACAAGGCCTTCTATGTAAGACTAACACAGTCCTATATACCAAAGACTAGTCAAAGAACCAGGATGTTCCCTCTCTCCGTACTCCTTTCTGTCTTTGGCCCTGTTATTCCAACCCTCTGCCCCTTCTTTTGTCCTTATGTCTCATCTTTACCATCTTCCCCTTCTTTTTTTACTCTACGGAGCAGATGACACGTTAGGCAGGTTATCCAAGAAGCTACAGTCCAAAGTGACAGCATTAGTCACCTGAAAGCAAACAAACTGCTACTAATCTGGTGCCTGTTTACCAGTAAATGTCACCACAGCGGAAATATGTGTGTGCGAGTGTGTTTCTGTGTCGTAGCCATGGTGAGCACACCTCTACCCCCCTTTCTTTTACTCCCTGCAGTTCCACTTGTTCGCCTAATTTCAAAATTAATCACAGCACCTCGGGAGTTATTAATGACCTAAACAAATAATCGACGTGGCGACTGAAACAGCGTCTCGTTTCCTCGCCAACAACCCTCCAAACCTAACTCCTCCCCTATATACCCCATCTGGAAACTCTAGCCAGGAATATGTAAATGGCAATTAATTGGAGAGCCCCATTTCTGCTTTTTTGAAAATATTTTGAGTGAAAACACAGACGCAGTCGTGTGTGCGAGGCTATAAGGTTGAGCGTCTCCAAGGCATGTAGCCAGAACCTGAATGCTGACTGACTAAATGATGCCGTCGTCAGTCAGGTCTGAGAATAATTTCACATCATTACACCGCAGGCGAGGCAGGTAGACACAGGAATTATTTCCAATGAGCAACTTAGAAAAACAAAACATAAAAAAAGTAACGTGTAACAGTCGCTCCTTCTGGAATTCATAGTCAGATGTCTGTTCTGGTCGGGTAGCAGCAAAACCGCGTCGCCCAAAAAGCTTCCACCTGCTCATTGCAGGATAATTCAAGAATATGATACACCTCTGCATAAAACCAATGCAACACATAATAACGCACATACGCCCTCACTCAATCTCTAGTCCGCCATATTTAACCTTTTCTTATTTACCCTCTCTGCCTCTCTCCCCAAAGATTTATAATGTGGCAGGTACAGTTTAGTATGTGAGCAGTGAGCTGTGCAAACCACGTCATGACAACTCACGCACTGCCACACGCTAAAGCAGCGTGCTCGGACCCACAAACACACAAACCTTGCCTTACACGCACATGTCACTGACCAATCAGAGTTCAGAGCGGGTTCTAAGGTGACTCCTCATGTAATGTGGAGAGGCCCTTGGTGGCACAGATTGAAGCATTTAGTGTGTGTGTGTGTGTGTGTGTGTGTGTGTGTGTGTGTGCGTGTGTGTGTGTGTGTGTGTGTGTGTGTGTGTGTGTGTGTGTACTGGTGTAGAACCTTATATTATACCATATGTGTTTTGCTTATGTTTGGGTGTCTGTGCGTTTGAGTATGTTGTTGCTTTTAAGACAGATCTTCTCTGTTTGTCTTTTCCTCTTCTTCTCCTCTTCTTAATTTTCAATCATTTAATAATACACCATGATACTCAAAAATATCTCTTGAGTCTTTACATTTTTTTGTACTACATGAAATGAAAACCAGCCTCACTTATTCAAAAGCTCATTCTTTCCTTAAGCATCTCAATTTGAAGCTCTAAAATGTAACTTCCAGTCTGCTGAATTATTATCAAAACAAAAACTTCATGCATGATTGTAAAACACTCGGTTGGCATTATAACTTCATATTCTAATAAACTAACTTATTAGAAACACAACAACAACCCACTCACCAAGCTAGCTGTTTAAATGTTTGAGTATTTTATCATTTGGACAATTGGATAATAAAATGAATATCGAACAATTAAACTAAATACACCATATTGGATTGTTAAAAAATATCACAAATTAATCCATATATTGAATATTATTTTTTTGTTATAACCTCAAGCCTTACAAGTGAATACAAAGGGCGCCTGTAGCCTCGTGGTTAGAGCGCGTGCCTCATGTACGGAGGCTGACGTCCTCCAAGTGGGCAGCCCGGGTTCAAATCTGACATGTGGCTGCTTTCCTGCATTTTATCCCCTCTCTCTCTACCCGATTTCTGACTCTACCCACTGTCCTTTCTCTAAAATAAAGGCATAAAAAGCCCCACCCCCCACACACACCAAAAAAATCCCAAACAGACAAGTGAATACAAAGCCTATAATATAAGTCAACCTACATGTTACACATTTTACTAGCATTAAATCCAATTTTTTGAAAATTTCAAGAAATATAAAACCTCAATGAAAAGAAGTCAACACAGACACAGGAGATAAACATGCTGCAGGGTATTTGTAGAAGTTACGCCTTTATACTAACCCATGACATCACTGAGATGTGATGGTCATGATGTCATAGGGCCAGGATGACATGCATGACACGAATGCTGCGTGTGGTCCTGAAATACTTGGTCGCCTAAATATATAATGAAAGACGGTACATTGAACTGAACCTTTTCTATTCACAGATCATAACTTCATTGTCCAATCTGTGATCTGTAATGTCGATTTAATCATTCAATTGTGTTTAAAGAGTTGCAGTAAAACAGTTTATGTTTTGATGATGTGAAATGATACACATTTTCAATATCCTCAGGCATGATAAAAAAAATGGAGTGAGATGATCTTATCTGATCAAGGTTGCCAGAATTTGAAGCTTTAATCAGATTTTTCTCGTATATATCTCTCAAGTCAAGCCTGTACAACAAAACTACTGTCAAATCCATATGGAAGCACTATACTGTAACAAAACAGCCCATCAAATTTCATTTTTCCCATCATCACACACCCACACACATAACCCACATGCCACATCTCTTAGAATCCCCTCTGAGTTGAAATCAATATCTGTCTGGATTGATAAAAGACACCTAATTCAATTTATAAATTTGATCAGGCAGTGTAATAGAATAGAAGCTCGTGCCTGAAACACGTGGAAACCTAATCATGTTTCATGCTCTTGTGCCTTGTCTGTATTTGGGTTTCAACCTCGCAGCACTCTGCTGAACTCGAGAAAAATGTAGACCTGGGTTTTTGCTTAAAGAAACTCGACCCAAGTCCACCAGTGCACCGTCTCCAGTACGCATACATTCAATTTAGTAAGCAGGGTTTCTCTTATAGCTTTGACAGGGCTTTTAATAGCCTGATTAAAAGGTAATTAATCACTGATTTCAGGGCGAAGTATAAACGGTCTGTATGAATCAACCCACGGTTGACATGTTTGGTGCAACAGCCTCGGTCACACCGAGGTGAGCGATAAATATGTGGCTTAGTCAGTCAAGCAGGGCAGAGTCGGGATCAAGCTGTGCCCCGGTGGACTTATGTTCTGCAAGGTGTGGGTTACATAGACCCCTCGGTGTCTGTATAGGCTACTGACCCGTTACTGGACCCCTCTACTGCCGCCTGCAAGGATATAGAACCATGGCGATATGGGCTTGACACACTTTTACCCTCCAGCTCACAAAATACACGTGTATGTGTGGCCCCGCTCTTACGCGGAACATCTCGTTAAAGTTTAAGGTCAATTTTAGATGGGCTGATTGGAAGCCCCTGCTGCTACTAAACTTTACAGTTTTATCCCTGAAGAAAACATTTTCATTCCAAAGACATTAAAAATCATTATGAATCAATTTAATGTCTATAAATCTACACGAAGAAGTCACCAATCATAAGTAAGGTTTAAGATGTTCTGCCCGACTAGCTAATTACCCCATAGCTTCAAAGCAAGCTAGGCTAATCTACTGCTGCATGTAGCTTCATATTAAATGTGCCAGGCATAACTGTGATTATCAACGTCTTGATTGAAGGAGGGAAGCAAAGGAACCTATTTTTAAAACCCTTCATTTAAAGTTGGACAGGGAAGAACTTAGCTGGTTTGTAAGTGAGGCTAGCTTGTCAGAAGAAAGAAGGTGGATTTCTAGTTAGCTAGCCGGGCAGGGGCTACAACTGTTACATTTTTAATAATTAAGTGGAAACAATTCAAATGTAATAATAGGCCTACATATTTTTTGATTCCTTAATGTCAAGAACTTTTTTCAAAGATAATTCAACCTGCAGCCATAAAATACACATTAATGCCTCTTCCTCAAAAGCCAAGTATACAACAACACTCATCAGGAAAATGTCTGTCATGCAGTTGTGTATAATTTGAGGCAAGCTTACTAAATTCAGCCGAAATAACTTGAGAGACCCTGAATACACATTTCCGTCTCATCGTACACATCCAGTACATGTGAGTGCAGTGTGGTGATGTTAGGGGAGACAAACTGTGACCGAGAGGAGGGAGGGAGAAAATAACAGAAGCAAAAGAGAGAGAGAGAGACGGGTGGCGTCGGAAAGAAGTAAGGGCTCAACAGTCCAGTGGAAGATTTCAATTAGTCATGGAAATAGGAGTGGCCCACCCTGCTGCCGTAGTGACAGACCTCACTTGTCCTCCTGACATATATTCCCAACACTCCTTACATTCTGTACTACACCTACAAGCTCCTCACATGCTGTTCCTTGTGACCTTCTTACTCTCCTATAACCATCCTTTGGATTACCTTTCCTTTGTCCTTACCAATGTATCTCCTTTTTCTTCTTCCCTTAAATCTCTGGCTTATTCCCCTGTACTGCTTCTTCTTTTTTAAAAGGCTCTTACCCCTTTTCCCATCACTCCACCTTTTTTCTCAGAGTGACAGCTGAGCTGTGACAGCTTTTTACATTCATTTTTCTCTGCCACAGTGAAAGAACAGCCAGGCATCATGGGGCCTTGTTCAAACAAACAGGAGGACGTGTGGTTCGCCGAGGGTGGCGACAGGCCATAACAAACCACCGTCTCCTGGCCGTCGCAGGCACATGGTGCACATGGCCTTGCTACGTCGAGCGAGAGCCTAATGGGACCTGCTGTTCGGGTTTCCATGACAACCAGACAACAACAATAGCCATGGTGCGGAGTGACGGCAGATGGGATCTGATGTATTGAACCACCTGGTCAGACAGTTTGACGTGTGCGTGATGGAATCACACGGACAAAAACAGGAAGGAGAGTTTTCAGTTTGGTCTGAAAAAAAAAGTACAGAAGGGCAAACATGTAATAAAAAGGAACAGAATTAGAAAAAAAAGGCAAAGTTGTAGAGAAGGAATCGTGTTATGATAGGGAGCAAGAAGAGGTGTGTGTGTTTTTAAACAGCCTCTGGTAACATATGAGTCAAGGATGAGTCAAGTAAAATACATCAGCTGTATGACTATGCAGAATGTTTACAAAGTATTTCATCAGAAAAAAGGAAACAGATTCTGGGTCAGCCGATGTGTTATTAAGCTAGATCTGGGGGCCCAGAGCTAGATAAAAATCAAATCTACTTTAGTCTGTACATTAAAAACAAGCTTTCACCAGCCTTTTCTTCTCCAATGTAATATCTTGAACATTGGAGTCACAAAAGTGCCAGCAGGTCATTAGTGGAATGGTCAGTAGTGTTCTCCCTCCATTAATCCAGGATGGAGACTTTGATAGACTTGGGCAGTGTGATACTGTACAGCAACCTGAGGTGCAAATGTGTTGGGAGAAGAAAAGATGAAGCACAGAGGACACTGTAACATAGTCCTCATCCGACAGGGCATTGGTACGTTCCATAAGAGGTTTTAAATGGTAAATGGACTTGAGCTTGTATAGCTCCTTTTGGTCTTCTGACTACTCAAAGTGCTTTTTACACCGCAGGTCACACCTACACATTTACTCCCATTCACCCACTAATGGCAGAGGCTGCTATGAAAAGTGACCATCACTATTGTATAATCCCGTTCTGTACATTTATACGCTGCTGAAGAAGCAACGGCAGCAATGGGAGATTAAGTGTCTTTATCAAGGAAACATCAGACATGTGGCTGCAGGAGCTGGGGATTGAACACCCAACCTTCCAGTTGAGAGCCAAAGCTGCCACTGAGCCACAGCCGCCCCACCCTTTTGAGTTTTTTGGTGTTTTGTCTTGACCATGACTGGATCTCCACCTGGTGACCCATATCAGCTGGTTTGCTGGGTTAACTCTGCGCTATGGTCAAGCCTCTGCTCCTCTTCTGAGTGAATTAGAACCTGCTCACAGCTGTCACACGTATAGCAACTGAGCACTAAATAAAGGGGCCTTTACTGTATATGTTTAACTTAAAAATTGATCAACATCTTCCATACTGCTGTAAAATATATTAATCCATTGGCGAGTGTAAAGCAGAGTTCTTGGTGTGACCCACAGGTGGCAGAGATATACATAAAGAGAAAACTAGTGTGCTCATATCCAGGCAAAATGCATACAGGTGCAGGACAACAAAATTACTAGATAAAAAAAGACAGGTCTGCACACTGTTCAGCTCCCAATGGCAATTTTATTTAAACAGGGCTGATCTTCAAGATCTTCCTCAGGCACTGCCTGGGACAGACAGCCACCTATAGCGCACACATCCTTTTCAAGGCAGATCGGACCATCCATGCATTACGAAACCATTTAACAAATAAAAACGTATGCTGAATTATTGATAAACCTCATACAACCACACTTAGGGTGGCTGTGCTCATTGGTTACTCGTCTCTCTATCAGAAGATATACGGGCTCCATCCCCATGTCCAATGCTTCTTTGGGTAAGATACTTAACCCCAAGTTGCTCCTGCTGCTTGTAAGGTGTATGACTGGGATTAGTTAATACTGATGGCCACTTTATATAGCAGCCTGTGCCATCAGTGTTTAAATGAGTGTGAATGTGTAGGTGTGACCTGCGGTGTAAATGCGCTTCACATTTTATTAAACTATGTATTCGCAATGGTATCATCATGCTTTCTTTCTTTTCCATTAGAATGGTTTATGGTTTAAATGTTAATAAAATCATGTCGAGCTGATCGGTTAATTCTCCTTTGATAATGCATGGTGTACTAGTTCCATTTAACACATAACTACATAACTTTTTTTTCACCATGATGTAGCCTAATTGAAACAAATTAAAAGTACTCCAAAACAGCTTCAATTTTGTTTTTTGAATGTTCTTGTCCCTTGTTGTCATTAAAAATAATTATCTGTGCATGCAAACAGCAACGTCAGGATGTCTCGGTACATAACCATCAGGGCAAACACATAACCATCTGTTGTTGTAGTTGTTGTTAGATAGCATGAGCACGCATAAGTCTCATGAGGTTAAACTGAATTAAAAAAGAACAAAATTAGCAACATAAAAACACATTTATGGTCGCTAAAAAGTCTTGATTTTCATACGATGGTTACAAGAACCATGAATGAGAAAGAGAAGGGCAAAGACTTGACAGCAGGTAGAGGGTATTTCTAAACAGTCCAAACAGTTTATGCTACACATCTTGATAAGATCTCCCTGCTACAAATAAAAAACACATTAGCAGTTTGTTTCCACAAACCTCCCTCCAAGCTGCTGCTCCCTGCTTGCACTTAGGAAAGAGTTTCCAAGTAAGTGGCCAGATCTGCTCAAAGATTATCCCAATGACCAAAACCTTTTCCCCCACCTCTTGGACCACCTCTAACCCCATTCAACGATAATCTACCTATGGACTCAGAGGGCCAACTGAGGGGCACATCATGACCTCCCAAGTGATGTTTTTTTCTTTCATCCATTCAAATTGTAATTCAGTGCTTACAGTACTTCATTTCATAATTCCTTTGTCTAAAACAGTCACTGCCTTTTTTTTCCTTCACAGTCACAGGACTTTTATTTCATAGGCATTTCACACTTGCAAAATCTACTAATATTTGCTGGAGGAGCTACTGTATGTGTGAATGCAAACAGCCACATTTTTCGTTCAGACTTCACCCGGAGTTTCTCCTGCCAGACCCCTAGTATTTTTTCCGCAGCCAGTCCAAATGAGCTGATGTGAGAACGCAGCAGGATATTATCCGGAGAATTTACCTAAAGCCAATTGGAGGGGGGACCGACGTTTATATACTGTGACTGCTGCACGGTGCATATAGTACATGCATGCGACCACTACTATCTCGGTTCACGTAATTAAACTGCTGCATTACGTTTTCTGTTTGTCAGTTTGTTGTTCTCCGCTCTTTTGTGGATAGTGTGATTCCATTGAACTACACGTAGCATTGATATAAATATTCTCATGCATAGCATCGTATGGAGGACTCTGTTGCTTCGTCTGCTACTTCCGCATCTTTTTTCTTACATCACGTTTTACCTTAGGAGACCCCGCCCCCCCTCCTGTCTGACAGGGATAGTCTCCTGCTGTGAGGAGCATATGGGAACAGCCAGGTCAGGAGAATATCCGGATCAGTCCTCCTGAAATTATCTAGAATTTTTTGCGATTTTTGGGACTATTATCTGTCATGAGGCCTGACATGAGGTCTCAGTCACTTAACTCTATACCGTACCAGATACGTCATGTTTAAGCCACACGCAGCGTTATCTTATAACCTTTTATTCCAGTAGTTTAGTCATTGACAGTAACACAGGAATCTGTAGTCTATCATGCTAGTCAGAGATGCTGTGGTTGTCTTTTATGGTTCGTGAGGTAATGTGATTAAAAGATGGTTCACACCTAACACATCAACTCTCCACTTTGTTTCATCCCCCCCTCCCGTGTTAAAGTAAGTCTGAGGCAAACGTTACTCCTCTTTGTTGTGTACTGAGAAGTTTACTTTTCAACTCCATTATGAACCTCAAAGAAATCTGTTTCATCATCCAAAGCTCTTGTCCAACAGGTCTTTCTCTTGCAATGGTAAGGAACGTGCACCGTTAAAATAATAAATACATGTAAAAGCAGCCAAACAGGATTATTGTGACGAGACAATATGGAGACGTATGTACTTGTTGGCGCCAAGGAATCAAATGGCATAAAATGGATATTCTTTCCACCAGCTAAATCGACGCTCCCTGGCAGTAAAACGAAGACAACGTTTGATCCTAAAGGACCCTTTGTTATAAAAATGACGACGTTATTAGCTAAGCTGACTTAGCAAGCGGGCTTTTCAAGGGTTAGGTGCCTTGCTCACAGTGACCTTGCAAGCAATTGCTGGAATACAGTTCGTTCTCGAATGATCCCTTACATTTTTTTATTCTTTCCTTTTGGGCTTAATTTGCCCTGTCACAGGTCAACCTTCTGACTTTTCCTCCGTCTTCTTATCCTTCCTTGATTGCACAAGTGTCTTCTGTGGAAGCTTTGGTGTTTAAGTCAACTTGTTTAGCTGAAAAATTGGCAAGAGGTTGTGCAGTGTGTGAGTGTGTGTGTGTGTGTGTATTTTATTCCCAGACTTACGCTGAGCACTGCTTGGTTCTACATCACTGATTGCACCCCAAGGCCCTGGGAACATTGGCAGCGTTGTATGGCCAGGGAGACTCAAAGTCTGATAGATTAACATTAATATGGACTTGGGGAGAAGGCTGGGCATATTAAAGGTCATTTCCCTCCTTCACTGCTATCAAGGGAAAATGCGGCGGGCCATTGACTGCAAGGCCACACACGCATGAACAAATGCACCCAGGCTCACATAGACACAAGAACAAAAGACACGAACAGGCATGAAGATATAATGATGCACATGAAGGCATGGTGATGATGTAATTGTAAGCACAGTTGAATAAAAGACAACATATCCAGACATAGACATAAAGACAAACATTACCTGTCATAGGCTAAATATGGTTCTCCACATGAGATGGCCTTATATACATGCAATGCACTGGTAAACTGTGCTGTGTCGACAGCCTATTAAAAACCCAGTGAATTTATAACTCCCAATTTGGTGATTAAGGATTGGGAATTAGCTTGCTCTTAGCTTCAAGTTCTTGTCACACAGGGCCTGTTTTCTGTCTATAAATCTAACAGCCAAAGTTTTCTTCTTACCCCACCTTTTTTTATGGAGATGATTGCTCCAGCCAATGAAGGATTAAGACTGTTGCGTATCCATTTTTCACAAACTCAGTCGGAATATGTCAAAGCTGCGTCTCTCAGGTACCTACAGTACATTTGGGCTTCGCTCTGAATGGCAATAGATTTAGTCTGAAAAGCTATTTTCCCCTAAAGACATGGTAATGGTGGTTTAATTTTTGCGTTGGTTGCAGAGGTATTCACTCAAATGAAAGTCAAAATAAATCTCTGTGGAAGTAGGTGTGAAGAATAATCTTTTTGACTCATTGTTGGGCTGAACAGACAAAAATTGTTTATGTAGACATTTCATCCATCTCTGACTTTTTCAGTACAAAGTGAGACATGCATGTTTAGTTTCTCTACATGTGGTCACCTCCACAGGT
Organism: Tautogolabrus adspersus; assembly: GCA_020745685.1. Classification (NCBI taxonomy): domain Eukaryota; kingdom Metazoa; phylum Chordata; class Actinopteri; order Labriformes; family Labridae; genus Tautogolabrus; species Tautogolabrus adspersus. Next base: position 5,379,724 of record CM036554.1, on the reverse strand, counting down.
GCATCCAATCACTAATTAAGACTCTTTACACGCTTTTATAACCATCCGCATGTGAAGAAGCTGCTGCACAAGTGGGCATGTGATTTCAAACATCTTGTGGGCTATATACTTTTAAAGTACGTCTTACAAATTATCACACAGATGCTAATTCCATACACAATGTCTGACTACATTCTATGAAGTAGGTGCGCACAGTAAGCAGATATTTCTTCCTACCTCGTCTGATTCATGCAGTGTGAAGTGGCGAATACAGGCCCAGGAGTTTAATGCACTGGTCTGGGTCCAAATGCAGCATCCTTTTGGTCTGGTTCATATGTTCACCTCTATCAGCTGTTTTACAAAAAAAACTGGATGTGCATAAAAGGCATTGTTTGATCACTCGAAAAAAACAACTACAGGAAGTGTGTCGCTCCCAAATGCCCCCCCAAAATAATAATCTAATAACTTAGACGTGCTTGTCTCTACTACTCTTTAGCGTAAATATCTGACTCCTTAGCAGCTGAATGCTCCAATAAGTTGGTCAGGCATAAGATGTGTTCAGTAAACTTGTCTGAAAACAGCTGCATGTTGTCTATGGGAACATGGTTAATTAATTTAAAGAAGTGAAAACACAAAGAAGTTTATTTACATTGGCCTTAAAGGGAGTTACCTGATGATACAACTGTGTTTAATGCAACGCCATAGACTGTATATTAAGATGGACAAAGAAACAGCTGCCCGGGATTGAAGCCAAAAGATTTTAGATTTAGAGCTCCCCCTGCTGACTGGAGGCAGTATAGGTCATACACCCTGCTCCTCCATGTTAACAGATGGACATAGGTTAAATATGAGTTATTTATTGTCATGATTTTTTGTGTGAAAGTCAGCATTTTTTCTAAGAAGTTTTCTTTTAATTAGTTATTTGATGTATAAAAGCCATGATTGACAGCTCTGTTGACAACTTCTGCTCCTGCGGTGCTCTATACCCCGGATAAGCACGAGGGAACGGCAAAGGAAACGTAACGAGCACTTAAACAAGAGTCATTGAACTGCAATAACCGTGAGTGCCTGTTTCAAACCGAGACAAGAGTCCCTTCCTCTTTGATCTGTATTGACCTGAGGGATTTTTGCCGTTTTATTAGTCTGTCACATGCGTGTTTTCATTCGTTGAAGCAACATGACATCAATACCGCAGCTCTACCAGCCAATCCCTACTGCGCAGACTCTTGGTACAAATTTGCATCCCAGTGCCCATCACAGGAATATTCTGGCTTCATCCTGTTCAACGGGAGGAGGCTGGGGCATGTTGTCCATTTGTATAGTCTATGTCCAACGCACAGGGCTACTCCTCTTATTGATGTGTAATTTCACCATAAGGATACAGATTCAGGTAACATGAGTCCGTGTATTTGTGTACTTTGGATGAGTTGTGCACCATTTCAGAGAAAGGAAATAAGGAAAAACAATAAGGACAGGCTTAAGTGTTCTTGGTGATTGGAATTAATTGTTAATAGCCTCCCACGCAGAAATAACAACAAGGTAGGCCAGTGCTATATGATGTATATGATTCAACTGGCTTTAAACCAACCAGCATGGGGTACAAGTTGTCATCATTCCCACGAGAGGAGGGTAAAAGTATGTTTTTATGTTAAGGAAGTGGGGGTTAATGTGCTTTTGCATGTGTTTTCGTCTCACAGAAGGAAGTAATTCTTCATTAAGTCATTTAAACTATATGTTTAGTCTTGATTTGTTTGAAGACGTACATGATTCACACCTTTTCTGTGTATTACTATTTGTTTCCCACTCATTGAATATGTATTACAGTTTTGACCATTTAAAAATCCTTGTCCTTCCTGGTCCCTTGGAAGTCTTGCAATATATCTCTTCTTTGCAGTGATCTACAAATTAGAACCTCGTATGCAGTCCCATTCTCTCTTTCTCCACCACCACATTAACAAATTTATGCTCCTTGCCTTCACATAAAGTGTTTTCTTTGGTTCTGTTCCCATCTAAGTCTTGCTTATTTAAAAGCCGCACAGCCTCATACATTACCTGTGGAGTTTGGGTCTTTACATTATGTCACTCTGGGATTGGAGGTTCTGCTTTTGCACTTAAAAGCCCCCTGATGACGGACAACGACATAATCAAACGAACTTTGAGGAAAACATGCCTGTGCAAACACACACACACACACACACACACACACACACACACACACACACACACACACACACACACACTGTATCTGTGTGTTGTAGGATTGGAGCTACATTCGGCTGTTTTGCACTTTGGCAACCTCAGGTGGCAGGACCTAACAGTTTGAAGGCTTCACAGCACTTAAAACTAGAAACCAATGAGAAAAAACTACACATATATTTCTCAACTTGGAAAAATACTCCCAACCTCCCAGCCTGTGGATGTTTTCTACTCTCTGCTCCCTATTTTAAGTTTCCATATATGCCTGTTGGTTATCTGAAATTTGGCCGAGATCGTATTTCTGAGGTTCCTTCAATGTCTCTGGTGGCACATCTAACATACTTCACTTTAAAACAAACCTCATTACATCTACAAATAAAACTTCTTTATCAAACAGGTTACTCATCCCTTAAAGGCACAGTATATAGATTCTGCCGCCAGGGGGCTTTCATCAATCGAACAATAAAAAAAGATGATGTTGAGGCTAGCGGGAAATCATGGGAGTTCTCTCTGCTTGTTCCCTCCCCCCCAGCAATAAAAACAAACTCTGTGTTGAACGCAGTGAAGACGAACGAGCGAATCAGACATGAGAAAGAGAATACGTTCATGGACGATGTTTCCAAGTATAACTAACACAACGTTCTTATCACAGCTGCACATACAGCAACAGTACGGCAGCTCTCAGTAGCAATTCCCGCTTTCTTATGTAGCTGTCTTTTATGTAACATCTGGTGTTTCCACGGCAACGAGAAACATGTCGTGTCTGTCATGGCGGCCTCAACAACAAGACCTGCCCATTACAACTATAAAATAACAGATTTCTCTGGCTTTTATAACAGTCCATTTACACTTCAAAATGTATTTTCTTCAAGATATGCTCCCTATTTCCAATATTTGTAATGCTGAGAGAAAATGTATACAAAATCTACAAACAAAAAGGAAAAATAATGTTGGACCGTGTTGTCACCCCATTATTGTCGATGTAGATTAATCATGTGATCCATTTAGGCATATTGACCTCCAGGTTGGGAACCAGTGTCTTAGTGTCAGATCAGCGCAGTCGGTAGAGCAAATCTGCAGAATGAGACACACGAGCTTTGCAACATATGTTACCAATTTCTGTTGAACAAACTTTCCTCCTTGTCAATTCATTTTGGCAACACTGAATGTAATGGGAGTTCTATTTTACACATAACAATGGCAAAGAGGCAGCCCATTAGATGGAAGAGGCTCATGAGCATTTGATAGAGGTCCCATCATAGACTTAACGAAATCATAATGTAGAAAATGCTTACTTGTTCTGTGGTGGAGATGACATGCCAGAGGCTGAATCAGCCATCATGTCCAGGCCAACTGTCTGACCAGAGTCACTTGTTACATGAGCTGTTCGGCGCATTTTCTCTTCCAAAACCACTACAGTGGCAATTATATACAGTAAAGTTAGTTCAGAAAAAATAACCTCACTCATTTTTGGGTACTTGCTTTATAGACCATGACAAAATGACCATTTTTATCACAAGTATACTGTAACCACTGGACACAGACATACTGGCTTGGTGGTTTTGTGGCTCCTCAATGAAAACAATAATGTCGTCTGCCCAGTGCTTAAGCCCTCTGGGTGGTCCTGTATGAGGCTTTCTGGGAAATCGTGTTGTCTCCTCTGGCTTGTCTGTATGTATTCTTTATCTGCAAACGTCCCATAATTCCAGGCAAAAGTGCTAAATTAGCTTTAGAGTTGGGGAGGCATATAAACACAGTGTGTCTGTGTGTTTGTGTCTATAATGTAATAAAAATGAAAGGGCGTGTTAGAGGCAATGATCAAAACATCTTTTTAATTAACACCTTGTCTATTGAACACCCCACATATGCAGACACAACCCTCAAAATGAGGCATGTTAAGTGTTGTATATTGTCCTTGGAGAGCCACTCAGGACACACACGAACAGCGAACAGTCCAGAATGCATTTTATTTCACGATTGCAGAAGTGTGAGTATTGCAATTTGGAGCATTTAAGAGAATACAGTGGAAAAAAACAGGTGTCGGACATTGATTCAGATGAAACCATAAAACTGAAAAACAGGAATTTAAATCTGCTTCTCACCTTTAAATCTGTAACTAGTAATCCACTGTGAAACCTTAAAGAGCTCATGGTACCCTTTTACCCCTCTCGAAAATTGTGCTCCCAGAATGCAGGTCTGCTTGTAGTAACTAAAGCCTAAAAGAGTATGGGAGGCAGCGCCTTGTTATCACGCCGTTCCCTTTTAGAATCATCTACCAATAGGAAAATGAATTTTATAAAGGTTCTGGTAGGCAGAAATCCCTCTTTACTTTGAAAAGCAGGCTTTAAATGACCTTTTTGATAAGGAATAAAGTATCCAGGAAGTGCTTTGTTATTTGTATTTTTTTAAGTGGGTTGTAGCTGTAGATGATGTGATTACCACCCAATTGAGCTTATTTGAAGAAAACCGACAGTTGAACAACCGATGTCAGGGTAAGTGTATGTTATATATTTAGCGCATTACATCTCCGTCAGCAAGCGCCACTTTCTCCTAGCACTATATTTCAAAGCAACACATATATTTATGTGTTCATTTACCTGCAGTGGCTCTAGTTAGGCTCTGTGTCCACCAAGGTGCTGTTGATGTCACCAACCCTCTTTTCCACATATAAGATATTCCCTGTAGTTTTTCTGCCTATGGATCGTGTCTTATACCCATTTCCTCTTTGCTCCGTGTCTGATCGGGAAATAAACGATCTAAAATAAAATAAACAGACAGTGAAAAGTAATGGAGCAGTGTCGGTCAAAAAGCGGCTGTTGTCAACAGACTGTTGTCATAGAGACAGGACGGACGTGCAGTGCTTTTTTTCTCAGTGCCCAAACACTTCATGTAGGGGCTCCCGAGTGCACAACCAGCGCTTTTCTGCCTGGAAGAAACGCTCAGTGGACACCTGGCCTTATGCTGCTATAGGTTCATACTGATGAGGGGACTTGATACACCAAGCTCCTCTTTGTCCTTTTTTATTCTCTTGTATGCATTATGGTCACTCAATGCTTATTACTCACTTTGTATCTTCCAAGCAGTATTTCTTGTTCTTCTTCCATTAAGTCTTGTTCATATTAGTCTTTGATTATCTTGTGCTTATTGTTGAAATTGGGGGTGGCTGTGGCTGAGTTGGTAGAATCGGTCTACTTGCATCCGGAAGGTCAGGGGTTCAATCCCTAGCTCCTGCAGCCACATGTACGATGTGTCCTTGGGCAAGACACTTAACCCTGAATTGCTCCCGATGCTTCATCAGCAGCGTATGATTGTGTATGACTGGGATTAGTTACTTCTGATGGACACTTTACAGAGCAACCTCTACCATCAATGTGTGAATGGGTAGGTGTGATCTGCGGTGTGAAAGCACTTTGAGTAGTCAGAAGAATAGAAAAGCGCTTTACAGTCAGTTTATCATGTATTCATTAAAAAGGTTGACTGGAGGCAAAGTTCAGTTAATCTTTGATTAAAAAATATTTAAAGTAAAAAGTTAATCCAAACTATTTAACACCCATGGCAATTTCAAGGCAGGAGACTATGAGAGCAGCTCAGCGTCTCCCTCTGTCACACACACATATGCACACACATGTGCGCACCATCATACATGCATGTGTGCACAGCCTCCTTGAGCCCCTGTGCTGTAACAAGAACCCCTGGCTGTCAGCACAGCACTGTGAAAACAAATTAGTCCAATGATTAATGGAAGGGAATTAGAGCCAGCAGATCATCCTGCTGTGAAGATGGGACACCCAGTGAAGAACAACACAAGGCATACAAGTCTCACACTCGTGTTTTTATTACTCAACCTGTGAGGACCCTTGCTTCAATATTCTTCTCATCACACCCCAAACCATGATGTTGACCTCTAAAACAACACTTCTACACCAACGCTTATCAACTTTCATTTAATGACGCACACTTAAGAGAAAAATAAAATACTTACTTTGACATAATACCAGAATATTTATATTACAAACAATCTTAATGTAACACAGGAAAGTACTGACTGTTCTCAAACCCAACACAAGAGTTGATAAAGGATACTCCTGGAACTGTACTTCCTCTTGGCTTCCATACTGTACAATATAACCTAAGAGACATTTTTACTGAACAACTGGCCTTTTAGTATCAAACGTCAATTTCAAAAACATGACAAATGGGAAAACTAACTAAAAGTAGCACAAGAATGAAGGACTGGTGCTGCTGCTCTTGGCAACATTGCTTACAAGAAACAACACATCAGCAACAACACAACAAACATACAGTGAAAATAGCCTTGTGCAACGCAAGTGTGCCTTAATTGTCAGCAGTACTGTAGCATGCAGCAGGAGTCGACATGCAGGCATTTTGCAATGCATAATGCCTTCAATAACTGGATTCAAGCTCATGTACAGCAGGGTCACATTTCAGCACCTTAAAATAAACGATTCCAAAACATATCTCTCATTCAACACTTTCTTGTCTGGGACACACAGAAACACATCAAATGTATTCATTAATTATGGGAAACGTAAACGACTATAGAGAAAGTAGAGCTTATCCTATCTTTCGGAGGTGTACAGTACATGGCGATTATCTGACTTCTCTATTAAAATTTGGGTTCCAGTTCATATTCTTTGGGTACCAGTCCATTAAGTCTCTCTTGTTTATTGTGGCTTACTATTTGTGATAGCTTTAAAGCTGAACTGCTGAGGATGAAAAATGTTGTTTACACTTCTAACGCTGTAGAAGCAATGGGGAAACTGATTGCATCACATTTTTAATTAAAAATGATGCATTTAATGAGCTTTAGTGCGTCCAGTGGTTTAGTTCCAGCTGTTACTGGTCTACTTAAAGCAGTCAGCTCTGCAAAAAGTTCCTGCCCATCAACATCTGTAGAGCCAGTGTGTGCAACTGTGGAGTCTGTGCCATAATCATTTTGGTTGGGTGAGGTATCTTTGCCCTCAAGTGTCTTCTGTTTTACACTCCAGAAAATGTTGCTTGTTGTGTTATTCCTTACATCCTCACATGGCATTTTATTTACTCTCTGACACAAACCAGATTAGGGTCAGCAGACAGGGCTGCCATTGGCTCATGAGAGCTGGGGGCAGGAGGTGGGGAGTGGATGCAGCTACAAGTGCAAATTGATTGACTTATGTCTCAGCATTTCATTCTCAGAAAACTTACAGTAGAATTGCAATTGGTAACTTCATAATTTTCCTAATGCATACTTGGTGTGCTTTTCACTGTCCTCACCACAGTGTCACTCAAGGTAATTGCCTTGTTTGGGCGCGCCGGCACCATGGGAATGGAAGAATCAGAATCAGCAAAATTACTGTCAGTTACACAGCAACATTGCCCTGAAGCATGCTGACATTAGCTAATATAAGACACTGGTCATAACAGACAAAGGAGCTAGCAGCAAATTTAATCACTGCATTACAGAGAGTTTAAGAGTGTTTTTCAATGCTTACTGTAATTCACAGTATAGTTTGTGTGTATTCAAATAGAATTAACCTTCAGAAGTGATAGTTTAAACTCCAGTGGTGTATTTCCCCAATGTCCACTCCAAAGAAACATACTGCCATTAGACGAAGACGCAATGAATCTCATCAACCATGATTAGATTTCACAGCAACTGTACATTGAGAAAATGCATAAATCCTACAGTGCTGAACGTGTCCTCTCTTTAGCCTCTTTTTGAACAGTTTTCACCTGTGTTCTAACTCCCTCACATCTGTATGTTTCTCTGGTATCTATGGCAACACACCACATTCTTTGATGAAGACCAGATTTGGACAGTAACCAAACAAGGCTTTACAATTGCTGAACATGTAACAGTTGGATTTATATGTGAATCATCAAATGGAGCAAAAAGAAACTATGATGAGCATAATTATCTTGACCAGTCCATTCAAATGAAAAAAAAGGCATCACTGACATTAAACTGAGTTATAAGAGTCAAAAGGGAAGATCTGAGGTTGATGACTAAAGTATGGAGTAATTAAAGGGCAGTTTAAAGGGCCTTTCAGATAGGACACGGTGTGCGCTGCGCTCGTGGGGAAAATAGCTACTTTTGGGATGTACAGTATGTTTGTATCTGTCCGTTATTCAGTAAACTGCCCTGGGTCTTTCTTCTGCTAAGGAGGAGGAGAAGAGCAGCACAGAAGAAGAGGGTGTGTGTTCATGAAATCCTCAGTGCACGACAGGATTTGGGAGAGTTTCGGCTCGTCCAGTAGCTGCGGCTCTATAACGGCAGCTTCACAAGCACGAAACGCATTTCTGCTGCTGTTTTAAACACACCTGTTACGCCAAAACTGTTGGACTTTTTTTTTAAACTAGAGATTTATCTCTGATGTCCTGGTAGCTCTGTAAACTAGAGCTCAGGAAAGTGGGACAGCGTTTGTTGTGATCTGATCTTCCCTCCTTTTGGACGCCCAGAGGTGACGTCATGGAGTGCTGCGTCCAAGTTAAACATTTTTTAACTTCAGCACGCAGCGCGTGAGAACGACAAGGGAAACCTTGCGCTAAGCTCGGCAGGGTGCAGATACACTCTTATGTGGAGCACATAGACAATGTGTGCTGCACGCAGCGCCCTCTGCGTCCTACCTGAAAGGCCCTTTAGCCTAAAAAAGCTGAATGACAACAGAACGTCTCATGTCTCAGGATTCTTCGAGGAAGGTACTGACTAAATATGAGATCAATGTTGGCCTTTAATCAAGAAAATAAAAACCCATCAGCCTGTTTCATCAACCCCTGTTGACTCATTGTTCATGTGTTGGCAGAGGTCTTTCCCAGAGTTTCTCTTGTTGTGAAAGGTGTGGTTGGTTAGAAATAACATTACTAAAAGTATTTCATCTTTTTCACTGGAGACTTACTATCATGGTGTCCATGATGATCTAAATGCTGTTTCAGAACTTTTAACATGTTGACAAGAGGGGAATCATGGAGTTCTGTTTGCTGTCTCGTGTTGTAAAAGGAAGAATTTAACAAAGCGGAGTTTCAGTGGAAAATCAGTGCAAGTCTTCATTGAAAAAAATACAGTCTTCTGTCAGACGTAATCCTTACCCTGACAGTGCTCCTGCGAAGTGGGCAGCAATGTTTTTGGAGAGAATCGAATACTTCTTTGCCAATACCACAGATTATTCAGAGCTAAGAGGGAAATGAGACTGATTGGAGAGAAGAGCTAATTAGATTAAATTATTTTTCATTAACGTCATTGCCATGGTGGATTGACTATACGTTGGTGAGAGTAATTCTTTCAACGTGCTGTCTGCTATAAACTGGCAGCATTGGACACCAAAGTAAAGAGATATCCTTTTCAGTAAATTAGCCGGTGGAAGCGATCATCACCAGAGCAAATATTGACCACCGATTTGGATAAGTGATAGGAGGGAAAAAATAAATACATTGTGAACTTTTACACCATGTGTCGATACTCTCCATCCTCTTTATGTTGAACTAAGCAGGAATGACCAGCCGTGGTTTCCACATCAACATTTATTCTGGAGCGGTGCACCAATTATTTTTAATGGAGCTGAAATAAGAATAGTGCAAGGAGCTAACAGGAGCGGAAGGCATATATTGGCCATGAGTTGGACGCAGCAGCATGTGATGACCTCATTAAAGGAAGCCTCAGCCTTCTTCTTCTACTTCTGTGTTTCAGGGCAATGGGTGATGGGATATGAGGCTTGATCCGAATGCGGCAGGGCTACATGAGTACTTTGACTGACCCGTTTACCGCAGAGTGACAGGCGAGGGAGCCACAGATGGCTCACCTGTCAAGAGGCGGATCGCTAACGTGGTGACGGATGGAAGAACAGATGGATGATTGGAAGGGAGAAAGAAATGCACTTTGAAAAAAGAGTGAAGGGAAGGGAAAAAAGTGGAAATATGAGATGTCTCCTTCTTGAAACTGACAAAAGGAAGCAGAGGGAGGGAGGTAGAGGAATGAAGGATGTAGGGCGGGAGGCCTCAGTCCCTCTGGTAGCTCGAGTTGATGTAACCTAACCAGTGAGAGCAGTTAATGACATTTTATATAACTATTAAGCAATTATTGAATATACAATGCCTTTTTATAGCATCCGAGCAGCGTGTACTTTGGGGACTGAAACAGCGGAGGTGGAGCAGAAGGATTAAAAAAATGGAATAATAAAATCATTCGAACGTCGGGGCCAAAACCTACATTTTCATGGCAAAAGCAGTCACGCTTATGCATAATCCACAGCATTCCTCAGGTTTCATATGTGACTGGGCTTTGTCCACAAAGGCCTGAGCTACTTTCTTAAACAGGTAGAGATCTCCTTGGGTTCCCTCAGTTAAGCAGAACACAACTATGGCTGCTGCTCCCCCCTCTCCAGGCTCCCTAGAGCTCGCACAGTGGAGCGATGCAATCCTGTACCCTGACGATGGAGTCAAGCTGCCAGAGGGCTAAAGAGGTGACAGCGGCACATGCATGGAGGTCAGAGGAGAACACCTATAGCAGTCGACAAATGCATTACTTGATTATTGAATTTTTGGTTGAATTGTGTGATTTGCCTTTATTTAATAGGCCAGTGGATAGAGTAGGAAATTGGGAGAGAGCGAGGAATGACATGCGGGAAAGGAGCCACAGGTTGGACTTGAACCCGGGTCACCTGCTCGGAGGACTGTAGCCTTCGTAAATGGGGCGCCACCTAACCGCTAAGCTGATGTGATACTACCCCATCAGATGCTATTGAAAAGCAGCATGAAGAAGAATGGTTTTCACCAAAAAGCACTGATCATCAAGGCTAATTAAATATCAAAAATCTACAATATGTCTCCATATAGGGATTGGCTGATTGATAGTTGGATGTACAATGCCTTTAATATCTTTGTTTAAAGGCCTGACTTGTTGCACTGTGTCAATGTAGTATTTATTTTGGACTTTTTTTTTGTGTGCCTTTATTGGAGAGATAGGACAGTGGATAGAGATGGAAATTAGGGAGAGAGAGTGGGGATTGACATGCAGGAAAGGAGCCACAGGCTGGATTCGAACCAGGGCCACCCATGTTGAGGACTTTAGCCTCCATAAATGGGACGCGGGCACTAACCACTGCGCCACCAGCGCCCCGCAATGTTGTATTTAATTACGTCATTCAGTTCACACTTAGCACAACTATCTGCGGCCACAAGTCCGATGTGTATTCTTGGGCAAGACACTTAACCCCAAATTGCTTCGGTGGCGGCGTATACATGTGTATGAATGGCATAAGTTACTTCTGATGGTCACTTAGCAACCTCTGCCATCAGTGAGTGAATCTGTTGGTGTGACCTGCGGTGTAAAAGTGCTATACAAGCTCAAGTCCATTTACCATTACCATTAATGTGTTTCATGTTCCCCTCTAGCATCTGTGATGTAATAACAATAATATTCAGTTATAAAACCCCAGAACACTGCCGTGTCTTTAGGAGGTGTGCAGAACATGTGTATAGTACAAGAGTGGTTTAGCTGCAATCACTGACAAGTCGTGCTAGTCCTTCTGAGACTCATTCTGAAAGTTTTACAGCCTGTCATAGCCTTGCTCCTGCATTGCTCTGTGCACATTGGTGCAATTTCACTTAACAAATTAAAAATGATCACCACACCCTGACCCAAACTTGTGATGTGCACAAGTATGCTCAGACACTTTGGGTTGTAGGATTATTTATATTTATTTTTAAGAAGAAACTAAAAGTGAAGAGTAAGATATTTAGATTAAAAAGAGAGTTTCTTTGCTTGGCAGTATAAATGTAAAATTATTTCATAAAGCCATAATGGCTTTGTGGGCATTTTGCACTATGATTATGGTTACCTCAGTGCTTTTTGCTCCTTCAGGACTTGACCACATCAGAGCTGCTCAATGATCACAGCCTCTCGGGTATTATCACTATGTTAAAGTCCACCTTCAGCACTCTGTGTCTAAATCTAGCTCCAAACCTAACTGCAACTGTAAATCATTTTATTTAGATAAATATGGACTGTTTGCTCTTGGACTGTTTTCGGAATGTTCCTGAATTAGTAAGCGAGTTTTGCAACGGTATTAATCACCAGTTTTTCTTGCCAGAGGAACGAAGCTGTCAGTAAAAATCTGGGAGCCGGGCCGGGACTCGGCAGATCTCGGTTATATTTACTCCGGGACCTTGTGTGAAAGCAACCTCTGTCTAATCAGCAGAGAATGTTCTGGATCACTGAACTGCATCAGCCAGCAGTCCAGTGAATGGGAAGTTTTTGTAAGAGGAATCCCTGCGTGACTCATGATGCTCCTACATGTGCAGATATTAATGAGGAAAGTTAAATTTCTATAATTGCTAACATTTGTTTATGAGTCAGCAGAAACAGTTCAGATTTGAGTTCATGTTGATGGTCTTCAATAATAATCACAATACGCCTGACACAACAGTTTAGCCTGTAAAGCTGTTTTCACCTTAGCACTCCTGAAAATATCTAGATAATTTCAGGAGGACTGCTCCGGATATTCTTCTGATCTGGCTGTTCACATATGCTCCTCACATTGGGAGACTATCCCTGTCAGACGGGAGGGGGGGCGGGGGTCTCCTGAGGTAAGACGTGATGTAAAAAAAAGACACGGAAGTAGTGGACGAAGCAAGAGTCCGCCATAAGACGTTATAATGAGAATATTTGCCTTTATATCAATGCTATGTGTTGTTCAACAGAATGACAACATCAACAAAAGAGCATGAAACAACATCCTGGCGAACAGAAAACGTATTGCAGCCGTTTAAATACGTGCACGGAGATCGTAGCGGTCGCGTGCATACACTCTATGCGCCGTGCAGCAGTAACAGTATATAAACAATACTCCCCCCCTCCCAGTGGCTCGAGCCAAGGTGAATTCTCCAGATAATATCCTGCTGCGTTCTCACATCAGCTCACTCGGACTTGCTGCGGAAAAAAATACTAGGGGTCTGGCAGGAGAAACTCCGGGTGAAGTCCGAATGAAAAATCCGGCTGTTTGCGTTTAAACATACAGCTCCTCCTGGAAATATCAGGAGTTTTCAGGAGTTTTCTGCATCTGTGAAAGCACTTTGAGTTGTCACATGACACACAGCAAGATGTAAGTGGGTGAAAAACACCAGAGGATAATAAGTCCTCTAAACTAAACGTTATATAGTGTCAGCCTTGTGTATTGTGCCTAACTGACTGAATATTTCATGCTTTTCTAAGCAGATTTTACAGCTTATTACTGATTGTGGCTTTTTAATGCTCTCCAAATATGAATGTGTACTTTCCAGGTCATGTATATTATCCTGTATGGCTGCATGTGTTCCATTAAAAAAATAGAGAAAAAAGGGTCACATTCATCAGAATAACATAACATAATTCAAGTCCTGTTTTTTTATTATTTACAGAAAAGAAATTGGAGTTATTCTGTGGAACAAGGTGCAGCATACATGTCAAAAAAACAAACCGGGGGAAACTAAATATAACTGCAAAACCAAATCATAATATTTTCTCAGGGCACTGTACTCGCATGTACGCGTGACTGGCTGACACAAGGAAAATAGACAAAGATGATTTTTAGAAGTATTTTCTTAAGACCTCACACCATTTCCCATGAAAATACTGCACAGAGTACACAGAGGTGAGTGCGTGAAGTGAGGGGCAGGAAGTCAGATGGAGAGAGGATGAAGGTTCTTTGTGGAAATAGAAACGTTTGCTCGTGATTTTTCAAACACTACCTGTGTATCTGCTCATTACTAGTTGGGACAAGAACAGCCTATTTACTTTGATAAGCACTGTATAAGCAATTAAAAGGGTTTGATAACATCAGATTCTGAATAACACAAATATATCATAATGCATGTACAAAAACACTCCAGTGTAACTGTATAAAAATATTAAAAATAAGAAATATATTTTAAGCATAGGATTTATTTTAGATTGATTTCATTTTATTATTGTGTCATGCTTAAACAATAAGCCCCAAACAGGCTTACAAGACACCATTATTAATACACAGAGACCAAAGACCAAAAGTAGACACTTGATAAAAATAATTCTAACCATCCTGATGTTTCTTCCAGGCTTTAGAGACAAACGTATAAACTTATAAACATTAGACAACTGTTCCATCCTGTCATCAACAGTGCTCAAAAACATTTAGAGGATTTTGAGCGTACATTTGATTAATCCAAGGTGATTTAAACTCATCATAAAAAGAACAATACAAAAGATAATGAGATTAATTTTCCACTTCTCCTAAATCACATCGCTCACACAGTCTGTGTTCCTTCCTTCCTGATCCCTGACTTCTTGCTTTGTAGCAACGTTTTTCATGTTAACCTGAGCACACTTCTATTCATCTTTTAGTGTGCAAGTTTTTTTTCAGGTACAGGCGCTTCTCAGCATGCTTGGAGTGCACTTCTTTGAGCAGGGATGTCAATCGTGGTTGAACAGATCCGTTCTGCAAGCACAGTAGTCCTCTTGACACATGGATAACTTTGTGCCAGCTTAACAAGGAGTGGGTAGCTAGGTCAAGTGGAACATTTGTCAGTGGTAGAGATGTAGCTCCTTGTCTGATCGTCCCTTTCAGCTATGGAAGTAGCCAACACTTAAGAAGCTCTGCTAGTCTTGAATGTCTTCCCAAGGAGGTCAGCAAGTGAAGATTTCCTTTATTTGAGTGTGTGTGCTCTGGAAAGTGGTTCCCATTCTCACTGGTGTCAAGGCACTCAGCATCCATCTGCTCAATGTTTCCCTCCTCATCAGCAGAAGTTGCACGGTAACATGACACATAAGGTGAGCACAAGAAGAGGAGAGATTTGAATCTGGGGTTCAAGGCTGATTAGATGTACAGGTAGTCTGTCTCCTGTGTTAGAGGCATATCTTTTTGGGGTTAGGGTTAATTGATTTAGCTTTTTATCTATCTGACAAGAGGGGATGCAGGGGCAGACTGTCCCGCTCAATAGTTTGGCATGGGGCAGAAGAATGAAAGATGTTTTTGGGCTCTTCTCCTCACACATACAGTACTGTGTGTGGAAACCATCACTGGCTTAAGGGCTTGCACAGTCTCTTTAAAGTCTCTGTCAGGCATGATGAATAGTGCAACGACAATAACAGTACATACATAACAGTGAGTAACACGGTGGGGGTTGGGGTGTCCTCATACCCTATTTATATTAGGCTAGGTAGATCGTCATTTTTCACAAGCATATTTTAATTGTATTGCACGAGTCACGACAACAAGATATATTGCTGTATCGATATTTTGTCCCACCCCTAGTTGTGAACTTGCCTATGTATGTGTCAAGATTAATAACATGAAGAAAAAAAGTTAAAAATAAAGACAAATTCAACAAAAGGTCCAAACAAATATCCACAAAAGAGGAACACAAAAGCAGGAGCCACAAGGGAAGGGAAATCACAAGGAGAATCCACAAATACACACAAGGACAGTTTTGTGCATTCAGCTCATGTTTTCAGCTGCTAAGTCATCAGCTAAAGAGTGCTAGGTACTGATGTTGGTACTGTTCTTCTTCATTCATGTAAAAGAAGTAAGGGTGAAGTAAACTATGTGTTGAGCAAAGTCACGTCCTCCTGACGGTTTCGTCGTTAAGTGCGATAATTATTGAAAAGCACAACAGACAGGAAGTACAATAAAACATGACACATGGGAGGGAAAGAACCGCAACTTTCTTTAGTATGTGTTAAATTTAGTAGAGCCTGACTAATAATATCGGCCGATATTAGCATATCAAGCGACAATTGGTATCGGCTCATTTTACCGTCGATATCAATAGATTTATTCACCAGTCAAATAACATTTCATTTCAGTTTCATACTAGCAGTTCTCTTTCTGGCTGTCACCAGTCGAGTGACAGCAGTGTCGAGTGTCGAATATGGATTACAACAAGCGTTGTCACCCTCCAGAGTGTCAAGCTGTGATGCACGTACATGCGCAATTACTTTCCAGTTGAGAGACCGTCTTGTCTTTGTTATATATCTGTTTCACAAATGTTTGATAACTGCAATTGAAGGATCGACACAATACATGTGTATCTATATCTATCTCTAAATATCAAAATAGATCTAAGAAAGATATCGGTCGATTTATCTGTATCTGATTTTTTCTCTCTCCAATATCGGTATCGGCCCCAAAAATCCCATATCGGTCGGACCCTAAAATATAGTATTTGAAATACATGGTAAGGTACATGGTACTCTTACAGCGTAAAAATGCTGAATTAAGCAGAGACAGCCAGGACGTAATGATGATGTATTGTTAAAAGAACATCACTTTTTTTGCTCTTTTTCCATTATTCATCACCACTGAGAATGCCAGCACCTCATCTAATAATCATACATCACATATTTTAACCATTGCAAAGACCACACAGCAAACCTCAAGTATCAGCCATGTTTATGAAACAGCACGTATACCTGGCGGCTGTGCTGCCATTCATCATGACAACTCAAGCCAGACATGACTGATGGAGTGCTGACAGTGTGGATGGATGGGCATAGGGGGAAAGGAAGGAAAGGAAGGCGGAAGGGTCGGAGGCTGGCACTGCCAGATGGGTGGAGAGGAGAAGGAGGAAGGTGAGTAAACTGGCAGCAGACAGACAGATGGAAAGTGTGAGGAGGAGTTTACTCAAGGTGTGTATGGTCTGTAGAGGAGAGTATAATGGGGTGTAGGTGGATGGTGATGGTCGTCCTGCTTGCTACCGGCCTCCACAGCTCCAATGATAACTTGCGGTTTTTAAAAGTGTTCCTCAGAGCCACAAAGAGGCCTAAGAAATGGGCAGCACTTGGCAAGCAGTGGTCTATTCCATCACAAACAGGGACCTGGGACCCTCGCTCTCAAAGAAGGAAATGTCTCTAAAACATATACCACCCAATTTACTCTGGCACCAGGCTGGAAACCAAACTTTTATATGCATAGCTTAAACATCAACTTTTGGAATGAAGCAGATGATGGATGAGAGCAGAAAGCTACCTGCTGGTAAAAGGAACACCAGGCTTGTAAACGGCGGGCAGTACCCTTCGTTTGTGACTCTTGGACCAGTCAAAGGCTTTGGAGAACAAAATCTGGTTACATATAAAGATTTGGTACAAGTTTATTCCTATTGGGGAACTCTTCCCCTGTTAATCTTTGCAATGGCTGTTGCTTAAATCTACGGTTTATTCTTTCACAAGCCACAAGAAAGAAGAAAACCACAGATTACATTGCAAGAAGACAACACAGCACTGTTAAGGTCTGGCATGAGCATGTTAATACTGAAAAGCACAAGTATATGTTCTTCTTCTGGGACCTATATATAATGGACAAAGCTGCCATTTTGTGAGTGTCTGTGACATCCAGAAACACAGATTATATGCTTACTTAGTTTCTTGCATACTTAGGCCCCGTGTCCACCTAGCGTTTTTTTCTCAGCGCCAGCGTCTTTTTTCAGTTGTTTTCAATGGGTAGAGAGGGTTCACAGCCGAAAGCGGTCGTCTGGATGAAAAGCACAGCGCCCAGGGTCTTTTTTATAAGCGCTCTGCCGTTTTTGTGCGGCCGCTCCGAGCGCTTAAGTTGAAAATCAAAAAACATTTCAGAAAGGCGCTGTTGACGTCACCGGTGCTCTTTTCCAAATGTTCCAGATATTCCCTGTATTTTAGCCTCCTACGGATCGTATCTTGTACCCGCATCCTCTTTGCTCCGTGTCTGCTTTGGTAAAAAACGATCTCATATGTAAAACATGCAGTAAAAAGTAACGGAGCCTTGTAGATCATACAGCGGCCGTTGTCAACAGACTGTTGTCATAGAGACAGGACGGACGTGCAGTGCTTTTCTTCTCTGCAAACAAACGCTTCATGCAAACACTCCAGAGCGCACAGCCAGCGCTTTTCTGCCCGGGAAAAACGCTAGGTTGACACGGGGCCTCAGGGTGGTTTCAGATTAGTGACCCGGATCCGAGTACACTTCACACCAAAGTCCGGTTCATTTGATGAGTGGCAACACAAACTTACAAACTTGTGTACCATCCCCGAGTACGTTTGAAGTGGTGGTCTCAGGCACAATTCATCTGTACTCGAATACGATCCGAGGGAGATGTGAACGCAACCTTGCTCAAACAAGGAAGTGGATTGCTAAATCACAAAGTTCTAAACGGCTCCCGTTGCTTTGAAAACACTTGTATCTGCTCAGCATGGGCCCATTTCAGCCTCTGAGCTGCACGGCAGATAAGGAAGTAGGAACAGGGTCGTTGTTGGTGTCTCAGATATAACAAAAACATCCACAGTTAGCAGGATGGACCCAGGCCACGATGGTTGACATGGTTGCTTATTCTTCTTTCTGCTGTTTGGTGGATTTGCAAACCGATGAACTATGTGCATACTGCCACCTGCTGTATCGGTATGTGTACATACGCAACTGTACTTGGGCACGGAACAATGTTACTAATTTGAACGCAGACCAGATGGGAGAAGGGAGCAATCGTGCTTGGGCAAGGTACAAAACAATTGTGCCTAATGTGGAAATGCCTTTATAGATATTTAAGTCACTTTGGAGACTGTCAAAATTGAAAGAAGGTGATATAGTACTGACAGGATGTGTCCACATTGGGACATATTTTGGAGTTTACACCCAGCTCACACTGATTTTACACTCGTAATTTCTTCTTCAATGTTTCGATTCTATTTTTATTCAATATTTTCTGCAATTCTAGAATCGACAGATTCCACAAATAATTCAAAGATTCTAAATCCTCCATTTTCCCGAACCCCTCGGTCCCTCGTATCACCACCATCTCCTCCCTTGTCTCCTCCCTCCCTCCCCCACCTTCACCTCCTACATTCTCTGACCTAATCCATCCTAAGTGTTTACAGACGGCTTGATTCCTCAAAGGGGGTCGGCTGGTCTTTCTCAAACAAATCCAACCAGAACAGATGAGTTGCATTGGGAGCAGTTTAGAGGATGAGCATGCTAGTGCAGTGGTAGTGGATTGCAACTTTGCCAGTGTAATCAGAGTTGGAAATGACCAGTGCATACCTTCCATCGATGCAAATGAGGCGAAGTTTGTTTTCCTCCTGTTGTCTGACTCATTCAATAAAGGGGCAAAACTATCTACTATTGTTAACCAAGTATACAAGCCTTATTACTGTATGAAATAAATGGCCAATGCTAAACCCCTTTTTTTGAAGCTTGGCATTTCAACTACCACCTTATTTAAACCATTATCAATCATATTAAGACAACATGGCTACACGTTTTTACCTTTCTATTCCGGCTGTCATTCACAGGAAGCTAGTCAGTTAGGTTCACCCTGTGTAATCACTACTTATAATGAACACCGCTCCAAACTGAAGAATACCTCTCAACTAGCGATTGAAACCAAAATCTAAATAGAGAAGTATTTATTGAGGTAACTAATTAAATTCAGCCATTTGGAGCGCTGGTGTAAATCAGTCAGTAGAGCGGGCACCCCATGGCTACAGTCCTCGATGCACCCGGGTGTCAATCTTTTTTATCTGAGAGCTTCTTTCAAAAAAAAAAGTGACCCAAAAGTTTCTTGCATCACATCACTTATGTTTAGACGCATTCCCTTCAATAAAAAAAATGAAATGAAATGATGAAATCTTGTACACATGTCAAATGCCAACGCTTACAAAGCAACCTCCATGTCACTGTGTTAGCATCAAACAGCATCTTTTTTTATTGACAGGTGATAGGCCTATTGTATTATTTGTGTTTGAGTGGGCGGGACATCTGTTTATTTGTTTGAGTTGAAGGGAGATGCATATGTTGGATTATTTGTACACAGTCTGGGAACCTATTGGAGAGCTTCTTCATTATGTGTTTATTATAGTTTATTGAATACATGATAAGTATTTGTCTTCTGGAGCGCTGCTCACAAACATCCTGTCGGAGACCCCCGATTTAGAGCATGTCATCCTGCACTCCCTCTTCCCCACATTTCCTGTCTTTCTGTAGCTGTCCTATCCAATAAAGGCAAAATGCTGAAAAGAAAAATATCTAGAAAAATAAAATAAAAGCCATTCTTCACTCTGGTTTCATTCGACAAGTAGAGTCTCCCCCTGCTGAAGTATGCAAAAATGCATGCATAAGTCAATGTTGCACTTGCTTCACTTTTAACCAAGAGGCCTTTATAGTCTGTTTGCTAGATAGGATAACTTTTTTAGGTCAGTCGAACTAAAAAATGAAGCATGACATAAGGGGTCTCAAGGCCAGACAGCAGGTCAGGGAGAGGGTTAATAGGAGGGAGGAGGGAGAAGTTTGGGGATCACACAAGCAAACATGGAACAAAAGGTGAGAGAGGTCGGGTGATCGAGAGTGAGAAAGAGATGAATGAGTAAGGCTAGTAAGAAAATGAGACGTGTGCAAGTGTGTGTGTCCAGTCTGTGGAAGCTATGTATGTTTTTCTGTCTGATCCCTGGATAAATGCTTGGACAGCGAGAGGGGAGGAAACAGGGTTGTCGGTGGGATGGGACGGGGATTAAAGGGACAAGTGTGGAATCTGGGGGTCAAGGCTGAGATTTAAGGTCTTCACCCTTGAATGTACATCATAGGAACGGCTTTCAGTCTGTGGGGGCTCTCTCTGTGTTTGTCTGTGCAGAAAAAAGACAGAAAGGGAGAGAAGATATGGATGTATTGTGGGAAGCAAAGTTAGATTTTTTCATGCCTTGCCTAGGTACACAAACTCTGCTTGATTGCCTCTCATTTGAACCGAAACCCCCGACACACACATGGACAAACAGTCATGCTGAAATACATGTGCGCCACTTTTTTTTTTACAATCCTACACAGCAAAATTCCCACACATTGACACCTAAAAACAAAGCAATGAATGAAAGATAACTCAGAGTTACATCTTTTTCAGAGTTAGTTTTTAGAAGACAAGAATTTATTTGAAAAGCCCTACATTTCATCTCCCTGCCATCCAAACTAAACTCCCCCTTACGGAATTTGCCGTTATCTGCAATCTCTCCCTTTTACTAATACGCCTCACAAGACAGCCCTTTCTCCAAACTATCCTCTTTTGCCTCTCAATCCTTTAACCATGCTGTTCACATTATCAAACACTCATATCGACGCTCAATTTAACCTGCATCTTCAGCCGGTGTCCTCGCAAACACTGCACACTATACGCACTGAACTCTCCTTCCAGGTCAACCCGTGGCTGCCAGGCACAGCAGTGTATAATTTATGAGCAGTAATTATGGAGGTGTCAAAGAAATAGAAACAGTCCTGCTACATAAACCAGTGACATGCTGTGTGAGGTGACTTCCTGTTTTTTGCCCTCCTCACCTTGTTGGTTAACCTATATCTCTTAATTAAGGGGTAACACTGTGACAGCAGCACACCAGCAAATATCAGAAATAGGGTCCACCAATTGGACCCTGAAAAAGGGTTAATAACAAAGACTGTTTATGAGCTTTATTTTGACTTTATTGACAGGCCAAAAAAAAAGAGTGTTTCCTGTATATGCAAAAGACTTGAATCACATTTAGGGTCTGCTAGCAGTGCTCACAACCTCAGTTTTGGAGCACTTACTGTTGTTGCAAAGTTACAAAAGTTAACTTTTTGTTCAACAGACCTATTGGTTTGTTTCAAACATTGACTGTAAATATTAGAGGATGAAGCATAAGTGACATTACCCATGTGTTACTGCAGGGCTCTTTGGAGTCCCATCGATGGCGGTCGCCATGCTGGAAATGCTGTCTCAACCTAGCTTTCCGTCAACCTAACAACAGGCTGAGAAGTCCCGCCTCTTCATGATTTTGATAAGTCTTTGAGGGAGAAGTGACACTGACGAGTGCAGCGATGTTCCAAAAGTTACACTTTTTAAAACTGTGAGTGCAGCGACCAAGACATACATTTATTCTCCAGGGTGTTTTTTTTTAGTGTCGGAGCCAGTCTTTTTTGACTGGGGTGGCCAAAGTAGTGCACTGACTTTTGCAGGGGTGGCTGGAAATGTTAAGTGCGCACTCCCACACCATTGAATAGCATTTTATTTACCCATTCTATCGCATCTAATCCTATCTACGTTCTCATTACTTTAAAGTAAATATGTTATATACCTGTGTGTGATTTTTTTAAACTTTAAAAGTGTAGCAGTATTACATCACACGCAACAGCCAAAAACGTTGATGGAAAAAAGCAACAAAAAGTTGATGACAATGCAAATATCCCATCATAGTTCATGATTCTGGGGTCGCCACTGGGCTGGCCAATGGGGTTAACCTGGCAAATTGAGCTTTCAGAAGACTAGGTTGCTTTATAAGTTCAGTCCATTTACCATTTAAGCTTTACAAAGAGATATCTACTTTGCAATTAGGCATGAATGCCCATCACACCTTCATTATACTTGAATGAATTCCCGAGGTTTCCAGTCTCTTTTGAAATAATGAATGTTAGGCTCCAAACTATTTCATATTATTCAATTATAAATGGTTTGTGTTTGATATTTTTTGAGCCTGTTTTTGACAGGACAGATAATGAGAGACAGGAAATGTAGGGAGAGAGAGAGATGGTGATGACATGCACCACATGGAATCAGGAGTCAAACCTGCTACCCTACCCGTGCAACAAGGACTATAGCCTAAATACCGGCTGAGCTAAACCAGCACCCCATCTACTTTTGATACTGAACTTAAATTAGTATGACATGTTTTGACAAAACAGAAGGTTAGCAGCAAACCAGGTTGCACATGCAGATCATGAGCCAAAGCATCTGGGTTGGAGTCTAGTGGAGCACCATTTTGTTTCAATGTGTTATCACAGACTGTATAATAAGATCATCGAAAAACAACTTCAACTCAGACAAATTCTCATGTCGAAAAGTCATAAATTGCTGCTTTTCTCCGAGAAGTAATTTCCTTGTATTGGAAGTTGTACAAAAAGAATAAGTACATACACTGGTTGTGTAATGATGTTCCTGAGATGAGAACTGGTAAAGGGGGACTACTTGAACAAGATTTTACTGGCTACCTGTCATAACCTACAGCAACATGTTGTCTGGTCCAAACCTTCTCATGGATCATCACTTCGACTTCATTGTTGTTCTTTCTGTCTGTGGTTCGGACGACATGCTGCTTTGGGGAGGCAAGAGCTTCATCACTGTTTACTTTCTCCACGCTTGGACTACACTAAAGCTGTGTGTGGGCCAGACCCCCATGCACTGAGACTGGTGGTGGAACTACTGTCAGCAGTGTGAACACCACCAACATCACCTCCTGCTGAACGGACAGGTTCCGCACCATTATCTGGCTGACTTAAAAACCAGAATTTCTCATTCATGAGATGCAAACTAGCCCATAATGTTCGCCGTTCTTTTAATCTCAGTACAGTATGAGTGTATACAGATGCAACTGTTGCAGTTGTCTGAGTTTTTGTTAATGGTTTGCTTGAGCACTGATGAAATCCAACTGTGTCTGCCAGAGGATCTCTTTAAGATCTGTTTTAGGATGCATTCTTTGTTTCTGCTTTGCATTGCAGAGCTTTGATGTCGCTCTCTGTTGAGATTTTTTGATTCACTGATTGTTTTCCGTCTCAGCTGAAGTGGATTTAAGGTTTTTCCTGTTCTAACATGGTATGCCATTTACAAGACTCAAGAGGTTTTCCAGTCTAAGCAACTCCCCTGATCACTTACAGTGATCAATGGTTTGTTTGAAAAACAAACCATTCTGCAGCGGAATCTAAACTTAGCAGGAAGACATACTGGATGCTGCGTTGTTGATGGAGAAGCCAGCACTTTAACATAGCATGTTTCTTTAATGTGTGATGATAAAGTAAGGTCATTTTATCATTTAATTCAGTAGATATCTTACATATTGGACATTTAATCTGACCTTTCATTATTAGTTTATTTTTCTCCATGACATTCAGTTAGCCATGTTTCATGCAGCAGATTTATAACCCTGTAGTACTTACTTTAATTAAGGTCTGTACTCTTAAATCATGCACTAGATGACTACAGTACTAAACACACTAACTAACATGCACTTTCAGAGATGAGCCCTTGTGCTCAGTTTCTGACAGAACATTTTCAGGATCCTAAGAACAGATCAAAAAACCATCCTCGTCTTAACAAAAGAAACGCTGCAACAGAACTTCCAGACACCGTAACCGTGGCCAGGTTCAGGCCTCAGAAGGTGGTCTCCCTCACTGACTCTGTGTTCGCTAATAACCCTGTATCTGCACTACCATTATGAAACACAGATAAATGTTTACTGTTGAGGGGTGACATCACACGACTTAAGGTCTGTACAAATATACAGGTTCTCTGCCAACCCCTGCGCTCCCTCCACTTCCTCACGTCCACATTGCTTCGATAAAAACAGCCCCGAATGTGTTCACATTTGCTCTGTTTCATTTATTTTGTTGGCACTGAAAACATAAACTATTACTTAGCTGTGTGTTATTAGAATGTAAGCTCTTTTCCATGGAGGAGGCTGGGGATGGAGAGTGTGTGTGTGTGTGTGTGTGGATGGAGTGTGTGTGTGAGCGGGCAAGTCTGTATTTTTGGAGAGAGTTTCCTTTTCTCTCCTTTCACTGATTAGACCCTGTATCTGGAAATTTGTTTTTAAAAGGCGGTAAAAAAACCTGAAACGTCAATAAATCACAAACTGGAAACATTAATGACCATAAATCAACAAATTGCCTAGACCAGCGACCCCTCACTCTGTTCCTTATCCATTCTGTGTCACCGTAATGATTTGAAAGGAAGCTTGCGACTCTGTGGATCACAACAGTCAGAAAATGGTAACAACAGTATCACTGAACATCAGAGCTCTATACTCAGTATCAGGGCATTTTCTTCATTTTCACATAAATGCTCCTAGGGGTGACCCCATACAGTCCAGTACTCCAGCACAAGGATCATTCCATTCCAGCTATATGGGGGTGCTTGATGTCTACCTTGACATAGATTTGTCTGTTTTCTCCAAATAATTCATGGCTCAAAGCCTATATATAAATATCACCTTCTTAATACTTTTAATGCAGTTCTGAAAACCACTCGTATACTGTAAATCAATCACCTTGGTGTGTGCATGAATAAATCAGCCTGAAGTAGCGATAGAAGCAGCATTATCCATGAACAAGTGATGTCAGTCAGAGTTCCGTGGATCATTATGGATGTAATGTGTTTCGATTAAATCTTTCACTGCGATTTAAATCCTTGAGACTCAGATTGTTGGATTGTTATTATCAGGGGGATTCAGTAAATCTTCAAATGGTGAGTTAAAAGTTTGTTTGTTTGTCGTTGGTCTAGCCCGCACACACTGGGCCATCTGCTGTATTGGACATGTGAAATATGATAACACAGGTCACATTAAAAGAAGAATGTGCGACACTTTACACATATCAAGTTTATCCTCTCTAAATGTCTCTCTGAGTCATGACTGTCTAGTGAGTGAGAAGCGCAAGTCCCACAGGCTGTGTTGTTGTCTGAGCCGTGTTTACATGGACAGGAAGGTCTTGCGTATAAAAGCTGTTTTAGTCAAGGACTAGAAAAAAGAAGAATAACATTGCCTACTCACTTCTTATTTGGATGTCACGCAAGTCTGTCTAGACCTCAGTCATTCCGTGTAAATGTATGTGCAATATGAAGCTATGAGTTAATCAAAGTGTGCTAGCATTAGCCTGCTAACACAACAATGCAGGCCACGGGCAATCATCTCGAGCAAAGGACAATTTTGTCCGCCTCTTGCGCTTAATGGTGCTTAATTATGGTGTGTTCTAATTGATAACTCCTTTGTGCGTACGCGAGTGGAGAGGGGTTGGAGGTGTGCCGCTGGAGGAGAGCAGAGGTTTCAGAATAGCGGAGGAGTCGCCACACAGCAGCTTGTTTTGGTTTAAAGCTGGTGCTCAAGGGTGACATCTACTCTATCAAAAAGCTGCACAGTCTTCCTTTAATGCAGACTTAATGAGTGAAGAAAATGATGGATCAAGTCCTACCATAGAAGTAACGATCAATCAAATCTGACCAATCAGGTTCTACTATCCTTAGCAGGCCTAATTTCTCCAAGGAATCACCAAGTAAAGAACCAAGTTCTTTCATTTCTTTTGTAATGAATATTTTATGGATGTAAAATGTAATATAGATCTTGTAGGAGTGTGACCACGAGCTACACTTATGACAAACTCACAATTTCCAAGTTGCTACTTTTGTGTATGTAAGCTTTTCTGCTGAGGTTTCATTTTTCTCTGAATCTCATTGCTGTCACACCCGCTTCTCAAACAAGACTGACATCCTCCCTCGTTAGACATTCAGCAGCCACACTGTAACCTGAACCCCATGCACACACACACACACAGCACACAGCACACACACACACACCACACACACACACACACACACACACACACACACACACACACACACACACACACTCACACACGTATGTTCCCTCATGTTGACCCACTGCCACCACCACACTCCTATCACAACCCGTCTACATCTGGTACCAAACTCTGTGTGCACATGCACAGTATGTCTATGTGCAGACAAAGCCCTGCGCCTCAGCTGTAGCCGACACTCACTGCCAGCCCGGAATCTAATATCCCTCCCATTGGAAACACATGTGGAAGTCTGACAAACGCCGGCATGTTCCCTGTGCCATGTATGTCAGCAGTCAGTCAGTCTCCGTGCTGTCTGTTTAGTCGTCTACACAGTTTAACAGCCATTACAATGTGTGCAGAAGAAGCATGAAAAAAAAGGCCCGTCTGTTGTTGTGGCTGAACTAGAAGGAGCCTGGTGGGGGTTTCAGTAACCTTAACCCAAGTCCAATCACTGTGTTTTATATAAATGTAATTGGCAATTATAATAACCATGATGATTGATAGTTTATTGGGTTGACGTGTGCCATAAAAACATGTCAAAAAGTAACATATTTTCTTAACCACAATGACAATTTTACACCAGCAATAAATCCTAATCAGAGCAGAAAGTGCTACATGCAGTAAAATTGATCAGCACATAATATTTGGCTGTAGAAGCTTGGCTTGGTGAGGATGTTTGAAGGGTTTGGTGGTCTATTTTAGCTGGTGAGCTAAAGTTGCTAAAGGGCTAGGAGCAGAAAACATAGAGCAAGTCATTGCAGTCCAAAGTGTCTGTTTGAATTATACCATGAACATCCCTGCATTTTGATCTCAATGTTATATATCATTTAATTCAAAGAGTTATTTAAGTGAGAAGAGAACCTCCCAGAGCTGATGGAAGTTAAAAAAGTACTAGCCTGTAGTTAAAGGGAAATGTAGTTCACACAGTTGATTAAAAGATGGTTAGCATCTATAATAACTACAGAAGCCCTAAGAGGACATGCCTCCATATTACTGTGTCTTATCATGATAAGTACATTGTTGTTGTTTTCTCGAGATCTCGACTTATTTATGTCGTTATCTCAAGATGGAAAAAGGAGGTGGTTTTTCACACATCAAGTAGGTGCAGGACAGCGCAAAAACAGCAGACTGAGAAGGAAGATAGGACCGCACACTTTCTCAAATGCCCAAAAAACTTTTCGACCAGAGGTCCTGTGAACAAAGGAGAGGGGGGCAAACTAGTCAGGACCACACTAACAGAGACCAAGACATCCCGAGACCAGAGTGCTCCGAGACAGAGACCAAGACATTTAGGGATCAAGAAGACCATGACCAAGGCAGGGCGAGACCGAATCAAGACCAAGACCATAGTTATCAAGGAAAAATCATCATCTTGTGTGCAGGGGGTGTGTCAATCACTTTGAACCGTAACACTGGGAAGGTTGTGGTCGTAACCGGGGGATAAAAATGAAATTATGAATGAGTCAAAGTTATTTGTTGTTTGAGAAAGGAGTGTTTTCCTTCTAATCTCAGTAATGACGAGGACAAATAGCCTCTCAGTGGTGGTCTTGACCAGTCTTGATTTAAAATCTGGAGTCTGCCCAGTCTGAGACCGAGCCAAGACCGAGTAAAAATGCTTTCAAGTCAGAGACCAGATGGAGACCTCCAAAAAGTGGTCTACAACACTAGGCCACACTCATATGAAGATTGCACAAAAAGTAAGGACATTTGTGTTTGTTAGATTATTTCTTTGTTGTAACAATGCTTCTTGGCAATAAATCCTATACCTTTGGAAAGCCTGTTTATTTCCCTTTTAAATTTTGCCACATTTTTAAGGAACATGCATTTGTGGAATAAGCAGCAGAGCTGAGTATGTGGGTTGCGCCCATGAAAAAGTTGCCAAATCTTCTCTGCTAGTGCCAAACAGCTTATTCTGCTGTTGCTATTGACTCTTGTTTTGAGCTTCTGATACCCCAGGTGCTGCCAATCAGGTGCCTGATTGTCAGCACCTGTGAGCATGCTGCCACAGAAGCTTTGTTACAACAAAGAAATAATCCACCAAACACAAATTTCCTTACGTTTTGTGTGATGTTTATATACAGTGCATTTCAACATTTCAGACTAATAGGCACTATGATCGCAGGTGTGGTCAAATATTAAAAATGTCCCGAGGTGAAACACAAATGATCATCTAAACATACAGTACATAGGCCAAATATAAATATATATCGTCATACACTAATTTAACCATACTAGTACAAAAAAACATTGTATAAGAACATCAACAATAACAAAGCCACATAGCATTATTAATTAAGAGGACTTAACAAATCTGGTTTGTTTATTTAATTAAAGATGTCCATAATGTTTACATCTTCTAATGTTTTAACATTAGATATATGTTCATTGTTATATACAGATTTGTGGCCAAGTTTGAACAACACACATATTTAAATAGGTTACCTTTGATACTTTGAGCAGCTACAGCAACATAAATGTATATTTATTTAGCCAATATGCTTTCATGAGAAGAGTTTCTGGGCACACATGGAAACAAAATGTTTTCTGTAACTGAAGTGTGACCCATTTAAAAATATTGGATCATATTGCACCAGACTATGGTCGTTGCTGGGACCAGCAAGGTTTGTTTTATTGGAACAAAATTGACATAATGTGTTACTTTTGGACCAAGGGGTCCCAAATCATATTGCTGAGTGTACAGTGATAATAAAGTTCCTGCAGGTAATGCCGAGGTAAGCAGCTGCTTGGAGCTTTAATTCCTTACCTCGGAACTTTGCACCTTCCTGAAGTGCCAAATTTCCACCCTGGTCGTTGCACTCTGGCGCTCCTGATGTTACCTTTTGAGAGATTGTGCTTCAGCTTTAATCGGCTGAAGAGACGGCCTGAATTAAGACACAGAGGCTCCAGCACCTTAGCTGTCTCCTTCTGTAATAGTCTACTGATTTGAATGATTAAATCATTCCCAAACCTATCTTGACATTCAGTTTTCTCAAGTGGATATCAGGAGTCCCTCAGTTGGAGGAAGTAATCAGGAAAAGCGAGGAGTTTTTGAAAATCAGCAAGTTGTGACAATCTGTTTTGGCACTTTGTCAAACCCTTCTTTTGTCGCCCCCACACATTTAAACGTTAATATGTTGTGAACAGCCTAGTTTGAGGCCTGCATGAAGCAGAATATTATATGAATAGTGAAGGAGAAGTAGAAGAGCCATCCAGCATTAGCATGTGCGCTAGCCAGAATCAGTCCCAGGAGGGAAACTCAAGTCTGGCCACGGTGTCCCAACGGACTGCCTCTGTCGAGGTTAGCATATCCCCGTTACGGTTGAGTTGCTGAAAGTTGTATATGTGTGTCTGTGTATTTGTGTGTTAAAGATTATATGGTCTGTGCGAGTGTGTGCCCTTCTGTGTGTCTGTGTGTGTGTGTGTGTGCGGCTGCTGAACGATTTGTTATTTGGAGCGGTGAATTTTAATGACGTTTGTCAACTCTAATACTCCGAGCTGCCCAGCTGTGGACACGACTGAAGTTTTCTCAGCTTGCCTTGAGTTTATTTAAAGGAAGTGCTGGTTTTCAAGACGACTACGGCAACTTATTTCTGGGGTAAAAACAAGTTATATTTAGATAGAAAAGAAGATAGAAGCATACAGACACACTTTTAAATCCTCATAGTTAGCTTGAAAATGTGTATTTACAGGAGGTGCAACGAAACGCCAGTTTATTGTTTAATATGGTGAATTCACTGGTTTCAATTTCACATATGAAGCACATGAATGGACAATGGACATGCATACTGTGTAAGATAAGATAAGATGAACTTTATTGTCTCAGTGGGAAATTTGCCTTGGACTTCTTCACATTGCTCTGATGCAGTAACAAAATATCAAAGTACATTCATTCATCAGTAAAACATGTCAGTTAAATAATCATTCAATTCTGTACATAGTTAATAACTAGAGACATAAATATGTTAGAATCAAGAACAGTGATGAACAACTGCAGGTACAGCTTCACGCCAACAGTCACATAAACTCATACACCTTTGAGGGCTTTGATATACAAGGGGACAAAGATGTGTAAAATATGTACTTTCTTGTCCAGTAATGATTTAATTATGTACAAAAGCACCTATTTTAGTTTTCTTGATTTTTTGTTTTAAATGAGTGAGGCACAAACAGGCACTTTAGTCTTCAGGACATATTAGGTGCGGCTGTGGCTCAGTGGTAGAGTCTGTCATCCTCTCAAATGGAAGGTTGGGGGTTTGATCC
This sequence comes from Tautogolabrus adspersus, assembly GCA_020745685.1. Lineage (NCBI taxonomy): Eukaryota > Metazoa > Chordata > Actinopteri > Labriformes > Labridae > Tautogolabrus > Tautogolabrus adspersus. The sequence continues at coordinate 5,348,963 of CM036554.1, read as the reverse complement.
CCAGCTCCTGCAGCCACATGACCGATGTGTCCCAAGTTGCTCTTGCTGCTTTGTTGGTGGCGTATGAATGTGAATTTACCACCAGTGTGTGACCTGTGGTGTAAAAGCGCTTTGAGTATAGTAGTCAGAAGTCTAAAAAAGCTCTGTACAAGCTCAAGTCCATTTACCTTTTTACTATGAGGGCACATATATAATTTGATAGACCAAAATGTGTGGCAATATGACTCCCTGCTTATCTGATTTGCTTCTGTTTTAGTATTTCCAAGTAAGAAGAAGTGGTACAACCATGTTTAAAAGTAGTGACCGTATGTATGTGTGTAAGAAACGTACTTATTTTAGTGCTTATGAGTCATTTATGTTATAGTTTTCCAAACTAAATATGCTAACTAGTAAGCAGGCTAAGTATAGATTAATTTCCTGCTTAGACAAATGGGTCAAAGTTTGTTATGAAGCCAGGAAGTCCAGTCTGCAAAGATGTAGAACTGACAAAATATGACAGAAACAATGCTGTCCCTCGTATAGCACTGTGAAATCCATTTTACATCCAATATGCTGCATTAGCAGTGGCCACATATGAACCTGCAACCTCGCTTTCCAGTGTCAGTGAGAAGCTGGTGCACATGTGCCAAAGATTACCTGCTGCTGAGTTAGGCTGACTGCATACCTCTGAAACCCAACAGGCTGTGAAATGCTGCCCTGTCAAACTCCGAATCCCATAATTCAGCAGGACGGGCTGACAGCACCACCTTCTTCTTTTCCCTCCTCAACCTCCAGACTCGTCAGCTGCTCTCATCCATCCTCAGCAGCGACACACTGATGTGTTCACAGCTCATCATCATTGTAACGTAAAGACACGGTCAGATGGCTCCTCTGCTGTCTGTATCTAAGCATGGTTTTTTGTGTGTACGTGTGTGTGTGCACTTTCTCTGTGATCAGATATAATGTGTTTATAAAGCACTGTAGTGTGCCAGCTCTGAGCAGCCAGTGTTTCACAGTGCCAGTGAGGCCTGTCAGCTGGTTAACACACATAATTGCTCCCTAATTCTCCCGTCAGTGGCTGGGTAGTATCTGATTTACAGGTAATGGGCCGTATCTCATTCACCCAAGTTCTGCCAATGGCTCCGTATTGTTCCCTATCTTTACTTTTTCTTCATTAAAGTTAAACACACAATCTCTGTTTCTTTCCAGCACAGAGGGAGATTTTGCATTTTTAATGATTGAAGAAAGGGATGATTCATCAGAGTATATTTCTTCCACATTTAAGGGAGCAGTACCTTTGACTCTTGTACATCTTACATCTTGTCAAGTTTTGCTGTACATACTTGACCCTTACTCTTATATCTTTCTGTCTACTAATTCCCAACCCGTAGCACCCTTGGCTCCAATGACAGCTAAAGGTCCTGATAGTTTCATGTTTGTAACACATAAACAAGCCTGCTTATTCAAAGAAAAAAAAATGGAATACCAAAATAAGGGATCCGTACCATCCTACTTTTTTTGGTACCCTTCTGTTGGGGTGCCAAGGGTACCGATCTGACCCTAAAGGGTCCCTTGTTTACTGTGTCCCATTCTTCTTGAACGTTTAACTTTATTAATAGCGGGCTACACTGTGTTGGGCTGCTATGATGTCACACTATTACATAGCTGATGCGGCTATCTCCATCTGGCTTACACTCCGCTTACCAAATAAGGGTACGGTTGGCTGTGGAAACGCAAGCAAGATCAGGGTTTACTGTACCGAACTGAACCAAACTGTACTGAACCAAACCGGACTGCTTGGTGGAAACGGGGATTAAGTAACGCGTTACTGTCACGCCACTACTATTTGTGCTAACTAGTAACGAATTATTTACTTTCCAGATTCATTATTGCCGTTAAAGTTACTGACATTTAAAAGCACCCGTTACTTTATGTGAAACAGCCGACAACAAGCGGAGGAGGTTACGTTAACGTCAGCATGGAAGGTTCCTAGGAGAAAGAACGTTGCACACAGTAAACAAACACAGAAAGGTGATCGTTCAGCGGTGAGCTTTCTTTCTATGATATACCAACATTATTTTTCCCTGCTCGAGTTTAACAACAAGAATATAGCAGTCAGCTGTAGTCTGTGTGTAGGAAGGAAAACTTCTCTAACAGGAACGAAGTACTGAGCTAAACAACAACACGCTTCTACTAATCTAGCTGGTGCTTCAGACACAGGAGACCCAGTTGCAGCTCACGTTAGCTCTGCAGACCCATGAGGATCTATTCCATACCATCAGACAAGGCTTGATTTAAAACACTGCCTGTTCCACTATGTGTAAACCGGACTATAGACTGATAGACAGCAATGTTGACAGCAACATGCTTCATATCAACTGTTGAGTATGTTGCCTTCAGAGATCTTATTAGTAAAATATCTACAAACTGAAAATGACTACAGTGTTATTTGAAATGTGCGAGTTCTCACAGCACAATTCTGCCACAGCAACACTAAATAATGTGAACAGTAATATGAGGATTGAAGCAAATAAATTAACACTTGAGTTACTTTACCAAGTAACTAGTTACTTTAATAAGCAGTAACTCCGTTAGTAACTCAGTTACTTGTTGTTAGCAGTAACTGTAACTTATTTTCAGTAACATGCCCAACACTGGTTAAAGTAGAACATGGGATATGTTGGCTACAGTCCAAAGTGAGACTGTGACACCAACTTTGTTAAAAGTAAGTTTTAACATTTGGTACTCAAACTCCCGGCTCCTCAGTGAAACATTGTGGTTGTTGGACCCATGCATTGTCTTCAGCCACCACCCCAAACTGACTTAACCACTCTTTAAACTGTGTCAACTAACTTCTGCTTTTACCATCTTTAATAATGACTGAAACCACCAAACTTTTCAGTAAATGTGTTTTCATATAGCCTGCAGAGAGTCTAGCATATCAATCGCCCTGATTAAAGACCTTTGAAGATATTGTAAAAATCAGTTAAGCAACCTCAAAGTGTCAATGCATATAAAATTGAAACTCTGTGATGCATATTCATGAACAAGTTCTTCAAATAACTGTTAACAGTCTTGGCCGCAACCTCAGCTTTCCCTGTGATTTTTTTGTCTTTCCCTATCCCCCTTGTGTCTGTCTGCTCCTCCCTGTCTGCATTTGTCTGTGTAGCAGGCGTGGCTCATCACTCTCCAGTCCTGCCTCCTCGATACCTGGTCAAGCCTCTCCACCTCTTCTCCTTGCTGCACACATGTTTCCAATTCCACAATCAAGCCTACAGTGTTTTAAACCCCCAGTCTTTCATCCACTCCTCTCGATCGTCTGCTCACCATCAGTGGCAGCTATTTGGCCCTTAAGAAGTTTATTTGCGATTTCCTAGAAGAATTTTCTATCTTATAAAACTTGGCTCTTTTTTTGCCTGCCACAAGCTCTCCTTCCGGATTACCAGCCATTCTGCTAATTTTTGGGTCAATAAACCCCCCTCAAACCCATCTCCTGTGTTGTGTTGCACTTGGGTCCAGCCTTTAATGAAATCATAACAATCATAACAAAAGAACAAATAGGCATGTATCCATTGTGATCTTTATTGACCCTCTCAGTTTAAGGTTCTGTTATACACCAACATCACAAATATGGAATTTGCATTTTCGACCAAAATTAATGAACCTATATAATGTCTGTACCATACATGAGATCTAATGACACTTTATTTTTTATTGGCAGACCAGCTGAGCAGTTTTTATAACTGAAAATCTGGCATACTGGCCCTTAACTCCAAGTCGCCTCTGACAGCCATTTGTTTCATTACCCAGATTCAAAATCAAGCTTCTTCACAGTCACAGGGCAGGATTGCACGTGCATGTTTATTGCATCAGGATGAAAATCCGAGTAGAAGCATTGTTACCGGAAAAATACAGGTACAGGGTAATGAGTTGCTCCTTCCAGTCACTCGGACATAATGTCGGTCACAGATAACATAAATGACCTTTTCTCCAGTCTGGCACTGACCATGTTAAAAGTCACATGTGATTGCTTAAGAGCGACAAAGTTTAAAAAAGGTCTTCCTGGCTGCTTCCAACCTTAATTGAGCAAACAAACAGAAACAAGTTTAACTTTTGCAACAGCTTCATCTGAACTGTTTCAGATGGATTCTCACACAGTGTTTGTTGCAAATGTTGGGGAAAATGAGAAACAAAGAGGGCATAATGTGGCGACTTGCAGATTGTTTAATACCCTGTCTGATAGGTTTATAAACATCAGCGGCGGACCAAGCAGCCATTTTTTGCCGCCATAATTGCTCAATTTATGAGCCAGTGCTTAGATATGAGAAATATTGCGCTGGATGTTTATGCCAAAACAAGTAAACTAATCAGATTTAGGGGGCCGTACAACTGCATAAGCAATGGTTTTCATTCAAAATGATTTATTTAAAAAGAGATCGGGTGATATTTTGTGATGGTTGAAAAAAATTACATCTGTTTGAGGCTATTGCAACGGCTGAACTCCCCTTCCAAGGAAAATAATAGAGTTTACCAGCTTTATTTTCTGTGCAGACAAATTCAGTATGTGTGCATCTCTATGTGCAGTGTGCAGGCATGAGTGTATGTTTGCATGCACACACACTGTGGTTACGCCTGAATGCACGCTTGCACTTTCACAAACTGTACATTCTGCTTTTAAAAATACTCAGTAGGATCTGAACTCTGCCCCAGTGCCAAGGTAACAGAACCTCCCCTTGTGCCTCTCAGCCCGCAAGACAACAGTTTCATGGAAGAAGCTTAGGAGGGTTAAGGACCTTTATAACTACTCTTCGAGGAGCCCTGCGCAAGTTTTAAAGTTCCTGGCACAATAAAACACAGCACTGGCATGACTGTCTCTGAGCATCAAGCATTGAGTTGATCTTGGCTGTTTTCTGCTGTTGTGGGCAAACAGTAAGGATGTTAGTGAGGAGGTGGTTGTTTAAGTAAGGTCATAGCTAGTTAAAAGGGTACATAACACGGAACTGTGGCATTTTGCCTTAATTTGATAGGACAGTCAGTGGAGGCAGGACATACAGGAAGGGGAGATGGGGATGACTTGCAGCAATAACACAACAAATCCCCATTAGAAGATTTTGGGGGGGAATGTTTGCAGTATGGTGTAACTTAAACTTGAGAGTCTCAGTATTTCTTTCCCACTGCTTTTTAAGGTAGAAGGCAATATAAAGCCATCAACTGAGGTCTGGTTTCCCGATAAGCTGGATTGACAACTCACTGTTGACTTGATGTGGCGAACAAACACACAAATTAAATGTATTTGTGTCTCTGTCTATATATTTATTCTCTCTAAATCCATTTGATGTTAACATGAAGTTTCAGCAGACTGACTTAGAAAGATTAAAGCCCCTGTGCGGAGTTTCTATGTGGTTATGAAACAGATTGAAAATAATATCCATGCTTCTTTATGAGCTACAAAAGCAAATGAGACCATCAGCATAGAGATTGATTATTCTATTAAGTTATTTTAAATGCCTCAAACTGCTGGTGGGGGGTAGGTGTCAGACGAGACCCTTCCTGAAGCCTTATATTTTTAATTTTACACAAGTACTAGCAATGAGAAATACATCTCGCCATTTAGCTGCTAAAAGAAGTAATTGGATTTTTTTTTTTTTAGAAAACCCTGCTTAAACATGGGCAGGACAAGATTAGCAAAGAAATAAGATGTTATGCTTTTTCCACAAGGGGCGCCAAAATCTACACAAACTGAAAGTTCAAGACTGCTTTAAGCTAATCTAGCTGCTTTAAGCTAATCTAGCTGAAGAGATAGATATATACTTTATTGATCCCGAGGGAAATTCAAGCGGAATTGAGAGGAAATGTTAGGAGGAGAGAATGGGGGATTACATGCAGCAAAGGGCAGTGGTCGGATTCCAACCCATGGCTGTGCGATGAGGACTAAATCCTCCGTACATACGCCATTCGACATAACCGTTATTGGCTATCTGGCGCCCCCAGAATGATCTCTTTGTGTTTCTTTCAGTCCCATAAAAAACAGCACAAGATCTATTTAAAAGATATCAGGGTCCTTAATGTGTACATAAACAAGTCCTTGTTTGACTATTACATTGAGGACCAACACATCCTTTCAATCTAATATAATGATTTAATTTCTGGAAAAAAGTTTAACTCAAACATTGTGACCAGAGCTCAAAGTCTGAGTCAGGCCCTTTATCAGTGTGAGCAGTAGCGCTGTTATATAACTTAATGTCCCCCAGCCCTCTTTTAGATTCTTCAACTACTAGCTGTCTTTGTTTCTTTTGGTCATGTTACAGGATTTGGGGGATTTTTCAACAATAAATTTTATGCTAACCAACCCAGCAAGCATCTGATTTCAGCTGCATTCTCAAATCAACAACAGTTCGTCCATTAAATCATTAAAAACACATATTTCGTCTGAGCAGGCTTGAAGAAATCTGCACAGCGTGACAGGTTGTCTGGATCTTTTCATACTTGTGGCGGCTGAGCCATTTCAGATGCGTTTTTTTTTTTCCTTGTCCTTTACTAAACGCACCAATCTGCTCCAGCCGGCTTAAACTCCACAAAGTGTGAGCAGCCCTTCTGACAGGAAGACGGAAAGATAATATGTTTTATTTTATGTGTTTTGGGAAGAGCGAATGTTAGTGTGACTCCATATATTAAACCTAAACCTATTTAAAGCTAATTGAATACAAATATAGGGTCAGGGCATAAAATAAGAAAAGTGGGCAAAGGGACATATCAGGTATTAATGGTAACTGTTGTATTTTTCCTACCAGTAGGTGAGATACTCTATTCCTAGGCTATTATAAGAAGTGAGCCCCTCTTACATATTTGTCTTGGATAGGGCCCACACACAATATACAAACCACATACGCACACACACACACACACATCCTCGATGGAAGCTCAGCATGCTTAGAGAGGAAAGGCGGACATTTCGGGGCACGGGGCTACATTATACTATAGTAGCAGCTTTTATGAGACAGACAACACGCCCGGCTCCAGCGGGAAAAGCTTGTGATGGACAGGCACTTTACCTGAGCCAAGAGCAGGCAGGCGAGGAGGAGGGAAAATGAAATAAAATCAATACTCGAACATAACTTTTTAAATAAACATTTGCACTCCACGGACATTGTTGGCAGAGGCAGCCGGTAACCTGTCCCCATTGGTGGAACTCAACACCAGTGCTTTTCGTGTAGCACTGGCTCCCATCGAGGTGATGGCTACTGGCAAGATGTGACGTGAATAGTGGGCTATGTTCTGTTTATGCAAGGTAAAAGAAGAGAGAGAGGGGGTAAAAGAAGAGAGGCATGGCTCAAATCCTGCAGTCAGGCTGCTCTTTTCCTAAGCAAGGCTTTTTACAGCTAATAGATCATGTTTAAAGCTACCTTAATCGGGTCGCTGGTTTAGCTCAGTCAGTATAGCAGGAGCTCCATATCCAGAGGCTAAAGTCCTTGACGCTTCGTTTGCAGGTTCGACTTGCTGTTTGGTGCATGTCATCCCTCACTCTCCCTCCCCACACATTGCCTGTATCTCTCATGTTGTCCTATCAAATAAAGGCAAAAGTCATCTACAAAAAGCTGCCTTAACTGCAATATTTCTGTACCTCCCATGTGCTGTAGGTAAACATTTGTTTTATTCACATATATGCAAAACAATTGACCACGTTTTTCAAACACTAATATGTGTCCCTAGTCTTTCCCCAAACCCCCCTAATATGAGAAAAGTTAATCCTCTTGTCTGCTCCACTTTTCAGAAAGTGTGTGCTCAAACAGGCCGTTTGGACATTTTCTCTTCATGACATCACAAAGGGCAGTAACCCCTCCTGTGCATATTACCGACACCTGAATACAACTATTATCTGTATGCCTTCTGGGAAATATATATGCTATCTAGGGGAAGGGTTTAGGTAAGGTGGTAACTACAGTCTGGGTTGCAATGCTTTATCTCAAACTTGTGATATGCAGGAACATTTCAGACTGATGAGCAGTGCAAAAGTATCTGAGGGGGATTTTCCTTAAAGCAACATCAGACTGTCAGCGACGACGAGGCCACAGGATAAGCTGGGTGGCCCGGCCTGGCTGCTGGTGCTGCCCTGAGGAGGTCCAGGTGCTGCTGACTACGGTGGAAAAGACATCTCACTCTCCTCACAGCTTGCTGGATGGACACACATATCACACACAGCTGGTTCCTGCAGTGGCCCAGCTGCAGCAGCTGCCATACTGAGCCACTGGATGGACCGGGTCACAGTGAAGCACCTGGAAGCAGAAACAGGCAAACTGCGGTGAGGATCAAACTAAGCTTGGTGTGAAGTTAATGATCCGGATCCTATTTGAAGTGTTTGAGGCTGGCAAGGCAAGGCACCTAAATCGTTGCATTTACAAGAGGGATGTACGGACAGTGGACCTTCTCTCTCTCTCTCTCTCTCTCTCTCTCTCTCTCTCTGAAGCTGATGTCATTCTGCTCTCTTGGTTTTGCTGTGTCTTATCTCTCCGCAAGAGTCGAGAGGGAAGTTTTTATTAAACGGGAGTTTTGTTATGTTGCACAGAGCAGTAAGGTCCTCGCGCTTGCCTGCACTCTCTCCCCCGCTCTCTCTCTCTCGCCCTCTCGTGCACGAGCTATTTTATGAATAAATGAAAAATTAAATAAAAACAGGACGGAAATATACTTGGGCTGCCCGCCCAGGTATCATCGATAAACACTGGCATTAGTACCCTTGGATACCTCTATGCCAGACAAAATATGACAAAGTACCTTCTGTGCTAGAAAAAGTTAGATAAAATGCCTCTTAAGGGTGCTCTTTAAGCAGGCAAAAGGGGCGACTGTGGCTCAGTAGGAAGAGTCCGTCGTCTCTCAAGTGGAAGGTTGGGGGTGCGATCCCCAGCTCCTGCAACCCCATGGGCTAGACAATTTACCCCAAGTTGCTCCCGCTGCTTCGGCGGCGTATCCAATGTGTGTGATTGGGATTAGTTACTTCTGATGGTCACTTTACATAGCAGCCTCTCAGTGTGTGTATGTGTAGGTGTGATATGCAGTTTAAAAGCGCAAGCAGAACATAATGCAAAACACAATTGTGTAACATCCAGGCTTCAGAGCTCCAAATGGTGAAATAGTTTATATTTTCCTCCTTAATGTCTTGACAGAGGTGGAGTAGTGACTTTGAATCTGTTTCAGCATAAATGCATCACAAGTGGTGGTGCAAGAGTACATGCCGCTACTGCCCTCTTTCTTCCATTCTCCCCTGACCCTCAGACTCCCCGAAATGCCCCTACCTGTGTGTGGTTCTGTGTTTAGACAATTGAAGTTCATTCAGTTCATGTTAAGGATAAACAGTGAGTGGTTTTGCATCATACTTAGCGTCATTAAATGTAAAATATACAGAAATAGCTCCAAACATCAAGTTCAATGGGGTGCTTTTTATCAGCTGCATCAGAACCCTACATGTCAACACATGGGATGATCTCTATCAAGAACATGACAGTGGGTTTAAGACTCTTTGGAAAACCAGAGCCAGCAGAAAAAAAGAAAACAAAGCAAGTACGTGAATGACATTGATAGAAACTTGAAGTCCTGTGGTAGTGATAACAAAATCAACATCTGTGTTTGTATTTTAAGTGTGGCTGAGAAACCTAACCCTGAGTTTACTCTAGATAAGTCCCCAACACATCAGGTAACTTTAATGCAGTGATAGTCCAGCAAGCAAGAAAGCCAATAAGGGAAGATGTGCATATTTGATGGTTGACAGTTATCCTGCACTCAGACTCTCCACTGAGATAATGTCACCAAAACAAGTTCTATATCCTGATATATATTTAAAAAAAAATCATCAGTACTGCATTTGGCAGGACACATTTTTGGGACAAATATGAAGCAAAGTGGACTCACAGCGACATATCTGGCTCTATCAAGACTTCTAAGGTCCAGCCCTGTGAATCACAGCAAAGTGTTTCATTTCAGCAAAGTGACTGGATCCAGCGAAATCTTTTAAAATGTTGGCCCATGCTGTTGAACACGACAAAGGTCTTCATCAGAGGCTGAGTTAGAATTAAACATCTCTGAAAAATCTGGTCTAGTTTAAAAATGACGATCACACTGATACAACCAATTTTATTGGAAACAAATAAAAAGGTTTATCTCTCTAGAGCAGTGCTTGAAGTTAGCTATCATATGGTATGTTATGTGCTATTTAAAGTATTTGATACTTGATACCCCCTGAGAGGAACCTTTGGTCCGTGTTGGTTTTGGCGACCTCTTTGGACAAAGAGGTACCTCGTATCTGTGTAACTGTATCACTCATTGAGAATCTTTGCTGTGTAGTTAATGGTAAATGGACTTTAGCTTGTATAGCGCTTGTCTAGTTTCCTGACTACTTAAAGCGTTCTCATTCACACACCAGTGGCAGAGGCTGCTATGTAGTCAGCATCAGAAGTTACTATTCCCGCTCACACACATTAATTCACCGACAAAGCAGCGGGAGCAACTTGGCGTTAAGGTTCTTGCCCAAGGACGCCTCGGACATGTTGCTGCAGGAGCTGGGGATCAAACCACCAACCTTCCGGTTGAGAGACGACCGACTCTACCATCCCTGTGCCGTCCCTGTGTGAGCAGTCTGTTTCTGTAGTGTGATGTTAATCACTGACACCTACCACGCTTCAATTGTTTTAGGCATTAAAAATAACTGTAAAGAAATCATTCATCTCGACACAAATGGTCTAGTTTGCATTAGCAGCTCATTTAGAGGCATTTAAATTCAATTTGGTCTATTGCAAAATCGGTAAAAAAACCAACTCTTTAATAAAATTGAATGGGACCAGGTTGGATTACTTTATGTAACTTATACATGTAGCAGCTGAGCAGTTAAGTAATTAATCAAATAGTTTTATTAACCAGTTATATTGCAGTCAAAGGTACTGTCAGACGTCTTCAGACCCCTGAAGAAGTCCTACCTGTGGGCTGACCAATCAGCCTCAGAGTTGTAGGAGAGACAGTACGCGTGGCTGGCAGCGTGGCAGCAGAGACCACAGCCACCTCGCAGCTCATGAAGGCCCCCATTCACCTCCATTCACACAATATTCATGTGAGCGAGAGACTTCCCCAGCGAAAACAAGCTCCGTTTAAAGAGAAAACAATTGGCCCTCCTGGACAAATTCCTGCCAATTTGCAAGGGCCGGAGAAGCAGGAGAGGAGCGTCGTGAGTGATGGACGCCTGCCCGTCTAGCTGCTAAAAGCGTGTATCTGTGTGTATTTGTATATGTGTGTGTCCCTGTGCTACTACATGCCTAAAGGGTGCCAGCTCTTCCATCAGGCTCAGCTTTAACACGTCCCTGATGCATCCTGCTCTGGAGTTTCACTCGTCAAACTTCCAACATCCCCTTCCTCCAAACACTCAGCCATCTCATCTTATATTCAAAAATAAATGTTTTTCTTCACTGTTTTCCTCTTTTTTTATTATTATTTTTAAATGTGTCAGTTTGGAAGTTGATCCCAAAGGCTAAATTAAATTATAGAAAATAAATATTTTCATCCCGTGTCATTTATCATAACTGTTGTTACCCCATGTGAATGACCGGTTAGTGTGTGTCATTTTAACACACGGTGCAACCTGAGTCAGAGGATAATTTGACTTTCCATATTTATTTTACTGGCTTATTAGAAATAGTGCTGCTTGTTCAGCAAAGCTCTGTGAGGGTGCACTGTGCTGTAGGAACATGGGGGAGGAAATGTGTGTGTGTGGGGGGGGGAACCTCCCCTCACTTTGTGTGTGGAAGGTGCTCGTGGCAAGTGTGTGCACTGCTAATTTGTGTGTGCATCAATTATGTGTGTGTGTTATGCATGTGTATGTGCCGGTTACAGTAGCCAGACTGTCTGAGCAATTAGCAGGTGGGTCTCGTCTTTAACACTTTGGACGTGTGTGTTTGTTTGTATGTGAGGTTCAGGTGTTACGTGAAGTGAGACAGGGAAATGGAGGATTGGTGGAGTGCACTTGTGGATGTCTGTGTGTGTGTAGGTGTGTGTGTGTGTGTGTGTGTGTGTGTGTGTGTGTGTGTGTGTGACTGAAGCTGGTGTTACACAAAGTATTTTATTGCAACATTTTAAGGTGTGCTGTTACGAACAGAATCTGCGGTAGACCAAATACTAACAATATCTGACAGAATGAATGAATGTATTTTATTCCAGTAGAAATAATTCCAAAATCCAATCAAGCTTAGTGTTTCAGAATAGCACTATGTCATTTACACAGGTTACAAAGTAAATTAACCTTCTAATCATTCAAAACAAATATGGGTCGTTGTTTCAGACGGAATAAAAAAAAAAAAACTAATTTCTCAGGAAAAATGTATCATCTGACACCAGCTAGCTTACTGAGCTAGCTTACTTAGCTAACTAGAAGACAGAAAAGTATGATAAAAAAATGGTTGTACTCATGTGTAACTAATACAGCACTGTTTGGTCACCTTGCTGACTTTTTACTACTTATTGTTAATATTAAAAGAGAAAGGTGTTGGCAAGAGGACTAAGAGTTGTTCGGCAAAGCTAACACAATTGTTGCTAGCATAAACTGAGTTTGCTAAAGGTGAACCTTTGCCATCCAGGACAGAAAAAACATCGTTCATACACTGGGCTATTATCAAAACTAGTTGAGCATCTTAAAACATTATTTTTTAAAGAAATATCCAAAACTATTAGCTAATGACGAGCCCCCTGGTAAACTGGTACTATTAATGTACTGGAATATTTTTAGTTAACTGGAGAAGCTAACAATTCCAGCTGATATCTACTTAATAAAGTTGCAATAAATTGATCTGACAATTTCTGTTCAGAGAAGAGGACTATGTACAATCAGTGTGCAAATGCACAACACAACTGATGACATCCAAGGCTTGAGTCCCCTCTATCACGTCCACTCCCCAGCCCAAACCCACCCACCCAAAATACCCCGCACTCACCCCGCCCTCTGCACTCCCCTGGCTGTTCACCTCTCTTTCCTCCTGCAGTCAGCTGGCATGGAGAAGAAGGGCTCTTTGACTCATGTGGAGGGGGGAAATGATGAGGGTTGGGGGTCCCGGTGCTTTTGGAGTCTGATAGTCTGGCTGGTTCGTAAAGGCTTTTCCTCTGGGTTTTTTGCAGTAAGAGAGGGAGAAAAGAGCGAGGAGATTTCTGACGGCACATCTCCACCATGTGGACTGATGGCGGGGCTGAAACAGGCCCAGTGATACACCGCTGATAGACATAAGAGTGTGTGGCTGACAATAACACTCTAATTGATTATAATGTCCAACTTTCAAGGATTTTGCAGGTCTCCAAAAACACCTGACTTAAAGGTTTTGTCTACTTCTAAGATTACATTTAGATACAGATGGATGATAACTGTATCCCTCAGACACTGTTACCATTTATACTGAGAGTGAGTATCTAATGCTTTTAATCAATGTGCAGGACAACTTGTGGAGATATTGCATTTGATGAATTGAATTACCATTTTTTAATATTTAACTTTAAACTATAACGTAAATTAAATGTTATATGTATAATGTTTACATTAAAATATATACATTAATTAAAAATGGACTAAACCCATGTTATATTTTTTTTGTTTAGTACTTACATTATTCAAATATATACAGTTATCAGAAGCCAGAGAAATCCGTCATTTTGAAGTTGTAACAGTCCTCATCTTGTCGTGGCGGCCGCCATGACAGACATGACATGTTTATAGTTGACGTGGAAACACCAGATGTTACGTCAAAGACCGCTACTGTACATGAGGTAGTGGGAACTGCTATAAAAGTTGCCTTACTGTTGCTGTATGTGCTGTCGTGATAAAAATGTCTTGTTAATTATACTTGGATACATTGGTAGTTATATTCTCTTCCTCAGGTCTGTTTTGCCCGTTTGTTCGTCAAATTCCAGTTTGTTTTCATCAGTGGCCCGTGAGCCTCAATGTCATATTTTGTTATTGTTTTGATTGAGAGCCCCCCTGTGGTGGGATTTACATACTGTGTGTTTAGGTCTCAGGTGTACAGCTAAACCACATTCCCTAAAATATCCAGTGCTCCGGAAAATTACCACTGAAGCAACAGCTTCAACCACCAACAATCATGACTGGATAGCAAAGTTGAATTTGACATAAAAATATGTTTAGTCTACATTCATTTTTTGAGATGTAGCGTGGTCGTTGTGTTTCCTTGTTTTTCGTTGTCATTTTTGTCATAAAACAAAAGCAAAATCTGCAGGTTCTGTTCTACAGAATGGATTTACTTCAAACACTGAAGCTTGTGCAGTCTGATATGGGTGAGAATTGAGTTCCACTTTTCTTTGTCTCTCACTGAAAAACTCCAAAAGCTCCCTAGCATTGTTCATAATATTAATATCTGACAAAAGATGACAAAAGACATGACCTGTATGATATCACTATTGTTTTAATTGCATCATTTTATTAAAGATATAAAAACATAATATGAAATAATGTCTTGTGAATTTGACATGACCATCTCACAAATCAAATACTATGAAAACTGTTGTATTAAATGATGCATTAGCTTTTTAGACATCAGATTTTATAACAAACTTTTAAAAGCATTTTTTGAGCTACAGTTATAATCAGTGAATTCAATCTGCTGCAACAAGATCTCATTACAGACAATTCAACAGGCTATTCTTTCCACCCTTGTCATCCAGATGCCAGGATGTAAAACACTACAGAGTAAGAACAAGCTTCCTTATTATTCATTCTTCAATTATTAGACGCAGTTTAAAGTCTGACGTTCAGTTACTTCTGCACAATGCAATAATGTTTAAAGTATAAAACATCACGGTAAATTAAATCCAGCAAAGGGTTTTTATAATAAACAAAGGCCGTCACTCACTCTCGGATCACTTCATTCAAATTTGTTCCGTTTATTCATCAGCAGCGCCCCAGCACCCTCCTGCCCTGCAGGAGCTGGAGACCTCTGTGCCGACACCTAATCCCCAGCTTTGCTACCATAACATTTTCACAAGGGTCATGAGCGGCGCAATAACAGCTCCACATCAATTGGTGAAATGCTTCTTTATAAGAAGTACGACACACACAATTAGTGTTCATTTGTGGTAGCCTGCCGACACTTTTTTTTCTGTGTATTTTTACAAGGGTTGAATATAATCCTTAGATGTTGTGTATCTTAAAGAGAGACTGGATGTATGTGTTATCTTATGGAGGAGTGTGTGTGTGTGTGTGTGTGTGTGTGCACATTGAGGTGGAAGTCAGCATATTCACTGAAGCCCTTTACCGTTAGGGTTCAGAATTTGGGAACTAAGTGTAAATAGTTAGAATGGGAATAAAAAACAGGACAACTCAGATGTCCTCTCTCTGACTGCAGAGAACTAATGACAACATTGGAACAATCTTCTTTTTCAATGGCCACTTTTTATTCCTCAAATGTAGCGATCTGTCGTCTAATTTGTCCTGTGGGACGCCACACGCTCCCCCCGTAAAGCCACAGAGGGGCTGCCGTAGCCGGATAATGAACATGATTCAGACAAGGTGCCAGCTCCGCCTCCTCAGGGACACACGGCTGCTGCTCTCAAAAGAAACACGGAACGCACACAAATACACGAGTACGCACACACCATCGCAATTATTTTATTACCTTTGACATCAAGTTCACAAAGGAATCAACCACCATGATCTAAACAATGTCCTCCGGTTTTATTGAGCAGGAATGTAAATAACTTTAATTGATTGTGACATTATTTATTGCTTTTCTGTCCTCTTTAACAAATAATTGTTTTCAATAATATTAGAAGCTATAATAGGCGTTTAAATGAATGAAAGAATTACTGACAAAGTTTAAAGCTGCATTTAGGATTTTACTGAATAATTTACCTTCATAAATCAAGAGTCAAAGGTTCCCTGTGGAGTTTTATTGTAAACTACCGTCTGTTTACAATCAGGGCCATATATTTGTACACAATCAACTTCCAGCACAAACGGCGCCCTGACTCCTTTTTCTAACCTTGAAATGATCTCTGCAGTCTGTGTGGTATGAAAAAGTTCAGCACGGGGAGAGGAGTTCAGGGGTGAGAAGAGAAGGGCAACTCTGAGTGAGGCTAAATCAGATGACAGGTTCAAAACAGGGTCCTAAGTCTCTAACAAGACTCTGCTCCTCTGTCGCCCCCCGGTGGTGGAACGAACTTACAAACTCCATTCGATCTGCAGAGTCTGTTTGCACCTTTAAGGAAAAGCTAAAGACCCAGCTCTTTCATGAACACCTACGCACTTAATGACATCATTGATGACGATGGTTTTGATATTATTGACGATGATGGTTTTGTTTGATAATGACAATTTCAGGATGGTTTTGATGCTGATTAGAACTCTGAAGAACAGTAATTCTGTCAAAGTTGTGCTTTGCCTCTGGTCACTTCCTGTCAGCACGTGTGTGTCCGATCAGAGAAGCTGCGTGTCTACACTTACTCATGTCGTTTCCTCCTCTCTAGATCCTTGCTTGTGTTGTTCTTACTCTCTGAAGTACGTTGCTTTGGATAAAAGCGTTCGCTAAATTAATTGTGGAGTAGTAGATGAGGCAGCACAGACCAAGCTCTTGGTATTTTGTGAAAAAATATGTTTTGTTTTTTTCTTTATTTGTTTGTTTTGTTTCAAGGTAGACATCCCACATATTTGCCTCATTCCTGAGCAATGTCAATTTAGCAATAAACAAACATAATACATTTAGTTGAACACTTCCCAAACAGCAGATTTGTCAAATATCTGTCAGAAAATGTAATTAAAAGCAGGTTCAAGCATGAACATGAGTCAGTTCATCTGTATTTATCTAGATTTGAGTCATTCCTACATTATCTATTATGCACAGCTGCTTTATACTAAAATAAGCTCGTCCTTCAGTGCATTCAAAGCCTGCAGCTGTCCAAAGGCAGCAGGACACGTGATGATCGTGTAATTCTGCAGCCGCCATTAGTTTATGTGAAAACAAAAATCTGGCAGCTTTTTTTTTTAATACTTCATTTAGATTTTTCCAAGAGTTGCTTCATTTTTACAGTTAACAATTCATTCAAACAAAAATGTTTTCAACAAATTTAGAATGAATAGAGAGAGAAAACTAAAAAGAAGCAGAAACATCTTTAGAAACAAACAAAAAACAAATTTAATTAAAAATAGAAAAGGGGTGAGGAGAGATGTAACCACTATGTTCAAAGCAAATTTGAGGTTTCCACATTTCAACATTGAATTAATTTAAATATTTCTGTACGGTCACACACATATGCACATATATTTCTTTTACATGGTAACACATAAACAAAGAAAACAAAAGAGATAAGTGCTGTGTGAGAGTGTATCCCTTAATACTCCAAGCCTCTGTTGTGACCGCTCAAAACTTGTTTTCAAGTGTATTAAAAACAAGTTTTTTTCTCCTAGAATAATTGTGAAGTTATCTCTGTTAATATTTTTTTGCATTTCCAATTTCTGCCTGTGCCTAATCTTGTCACCCAACTCTGCCAGAGGAAAGCACTACAGTGGCCAAAATCTCAGCCTTTAAAGCAAACTCCCCCCCCCCCCCCCCCCATTTACAGACAGGATGTTCATTTGCTAATCAGCTTGAATCTAATTTCTAAGTTGGATTTGGACCATTTTAAATGTTCTGAAAGTTAATTTCCTGTTGCAGTGTCGGGGATTATATGAGACGAACAGGTCAGGAGTTCATATCAACTGAGATACTCTCTAGTTCCCCTTTGGTCGGGACTTTTTGGAGGCAGATTGTGTTCATACGCAGGCTGCTACAGTACATGAGACAAGTAAAGATCTTTCACTTAAAGTCACCCCTCTTCCTCCGCACCTCTGAATGTCACTCAGCATCCCGAGCTGTCCTGAACAACCCAATAACACTGTCAGATTGAATACACACACACGCAAGCTCACACACATACATGCATAACCAATTACATGTTCTTGACAGACAGAGGTTTATATGGTTTTGATTATGAAGCATATTTTTTTTTTGCATGCACACACACACCATCTGTGCACACAGTGAGGAACATCCATCCACACCCCGGCGTGTGCCAGGGAGCTGTGTTGTAAAAGTTTATATGACAAGGTGGCAGACAGACAGTGGCAGGGCTGCAAACCTGCCCGTCTCACTGCTGATGTTGACAGTCTTATTGCTCTGCCTGTGCATGTGCACGAGTGTGTCTAGGTGTGTGCATGTGCAAAGTATAATCCATATAGAGTAAAAGCAGGCTGATTGAAAAAAAAAATAGAAAAAAGTGTTTCTTTGGACATTCATTCATTTTTGCATCACTCTATCTGTTGCCTTATATGACTCTGCCGTAAGAGCTGGTCCCTCCCCCCTCTGATTTGAGTCGGAGGAAGTTCTGCTCTGCCCACACACAGACAAACAGGGAGTATTCAGTAGTTTGGGAGCAGTAGCTCTGATTATCTGTCCTACAGGCAGCACGTATTTGGCTGCAATCTTCTCCCCATCCATCTTCTAATCAAATGCCTGGATTTCAAACTCAGGTGGCTGGATGCCCAGGAATGATGTGCTTCAAGCTAAGTACAGTATAATGGTGCACGCCTACAAACTGTAATCCTCTGTCTATTAGTCGACAGCATGCACACTACACACTTCTAACAATACAGATCAATAGGAGTAATCACACAGTAAATCAGTATCAAATGCTGAGCCTGAAATCGACTCATTTCTGCCCTTTATTCGCAGAACTGACTAACTGAATGAAAGAATGTCTGTAGGTTATCATCAGTCACACTGAACAAGTCAAATGATGATCCAAACAATAATGAACATCCAACATTACCTTAAACCTAAGCTTAAGTTCTGGGACATGATACGAAATTGCACAATTTCTTCATACAGAAGATATCCGGCTGCAGGAATAACACCTAGTCCGAGATGTATCCCTCATATCTGGTGATTTAAGCTTTAAAACAACTTTAGAGTGACATATTCCTCCAAATCAACAATTTCCAGCACTTATTCTTTACCGGAGGACTATACCTATAATGCAGTCATTAGGGGGGAGTTCTAAATGTCCTGGCTTCACTTCCAGGAGGCTGTTGATCTTTTAAACAGTCTATGGGGTCACATGAAATAAGATATGTTTGGGAGAGCAGATGTGCAAAGGGGAGAATACACCAAGAATTGATTGCCATTGCTAGTAGCTCCATGAATTGCACATCAATTTCACTCACAATCTGCTCCATCCCAAGGTTGAATTAACAGATCATGTTCATTAACGTTATTCAAATTATCACGCCCATGAAGTCGTCCTGTTTCATGCAGTTTGCTGGGGTTTTTTTACGTCTGAAGATGAGATGTCTGCACCTGCACCCTAAAAGTGTGCCCGTATGTGCCAGGTTGAGCTGCTGGTTGAGCCTCAGACATGTCGGCCCTAGGCTCCTAAAAATGCAGCCCTGGAAGAATTTAACCCTTTATTTGAAAAGTTAGAATCATTTTAACGTAAAAGTTTCAGATTACATTTACAGATCATTTATTTTAAGGCCAATAAAACCAGGAATTGTATCCAAGATCACTGAGAAAGTTTGCACATCACATTCCTTACAAATACCAACAACTATAAGTAGACAGTATTTTTTCACCCTGGATGTTTGTGGTTATTAGAGCTGTTGTTGTTGATGAATTACATGCTTTTTGCAACGAGGCTTATTTGCATAGAAAGGCCAATTTTGCCTCAAATGAATGCATTATGGCAAATTCAAACACACAAAAGGAACCAGCTCACAAAGATGTTGTTGGCTCTGCAGTTTGTGGAGCATTTAACCCTTTGCAGTTTGTAAACTGTGTCTTTTTGTCTAATTTTCACCAGTTTAATGGGCCCAAAAGTCACACAATCCTTTTGTGAATCAGCCCAACATTCTCCTTAATGCATGTAGTGGACTCTATTAGAACAAGCTTTTGCGACATATAGACCACTAAACACAGAAGAACTGAAAACAGTCTTGACCTCTAAGTCGGGATGTTGGCTGAACTCAATTATCAGTCCTGCCTCCGGTTTTCTTGTGCATGTGTGTGTTTACAGCGTGTCAAACTCTGCTGCATTTCAATTGGAAGAGAGCCTGCACTTAATGGAAATCTCACCATGTGACAAACCTTTCAGCTGCTCATGAAGTGACACATTAGATTGAAATAAAAGATTAACTGATCATAAAATCCACAAACACACACACACAGACATCACTTCATATCATGTTCTGCTGCAGTGGTAATGACTGCTAATGTCTTTCTGTCAAGTAGGAGCTAAGCCTGTGAAAGCAACATGAAAGGCCGAATGCTCAAGGTCTTTCCGCAGCTTGACTCAGGCCGATTGCCAGGACCGAACCAGAGCCGAGTCTGGCTAGCACAGTCACACCGCTCTGTGGTGGTGCTGTGAACAGGTCTGCAGACTGTCTATCTGACTTCACCTCTGCTCTGTACCAAACCACAGTTTAAAAATCAACAAATCTGCAGCCTCTCTCATGATTCCTGTAATGGGATTTTACTCATGAATATATTTTTAAATGTTTAGTTTATACAAGAGCTTTCATCCAAATTAAGATATTCATACTTTGGAACCAGGAACACACACTCTGACAAAATGATTGATTGGATAAAATACAATAAATAAATGATCTACTTTAGAAGATACAAAGTTACAAGCTTTTAGTGGGTGGAACTCATTATTTAAGATTTAGTGATTATGAATGTTTATTTTCCTTTTTTTAACTGTATGTGTCAAATGAGTAAAACAAATAGAATCAGTTACATTTGCAGTTTAAGCATTTGAAATATCTGAACCTCTGAATACAGTCAACATTGTAGTTTGACTGAAAGCAGCTGAAATGAGGAGGTTGAACTTTGTAAATCGATGATCAATAGTAGTAGTGTAGTAGTAATAGTAAAGTATGAGCCGGCCTGTAAGGGTGAGATGAAAAGGTGAGTTTAAATCAGATTGACAATGAAATAGTTGGTGACGACTCTCGAACTGTCTTTAAACAAAACGATGTGTTGAAATCTTAGATAAAGGATTGTTGCGGAAGTATTATGTATTTAATTATCTATTCAGTAGGAACTTTAAGCAGGGCTCTTAGCATTAATTAGATAATCATGATTAATTAAAGGTCACTTTTACTTAAAATACACTTCACCATGCTAATATGTGTCGCTAGTCTTTCTACAAACCCCCCAATTATGAGAAAAGTCCATCCCCAGGCTGTTTGGAGATTTTCCCCTTCTTGATATCACAAAGTGCAGGTATAACAAGAAACTTCACAGACATGTTTTGGGGAGCTCTGAGAATTATTTAAACTTGCTCGCGGGCATTTAGGACACCCCGATAGGAAACAACAGGTTCAGGCTGATTTTGTCGCTGTTAGGACTGTTACAGACTTACAGAACATGCGTCCAGAACTTGATCCAGTTCACCCCTCAGGTGATAAACCATTGATGAAGAAGGTGACTGTTAAAAGTGGTTCATTGATGGACAAATGTTTCAAATAATTGAAAACCAAAAGTGTTTTTAAAAGGTGTAAAATGTATTGCAGCAAACTACAACCGTCTAAATCCCTAGCCTCCCAGTCCCAACCCTTTTAAATATTATCAAGATAAATAAATGTATTGGTTCACATTTTTGTTACATAATTTATTTAAAGTCGATTTCTGTGAGTTTTATTACTTGTGTGTCATTGCTATGAAGTGAATCAGACACACACACACACACACACACACACACACACACACACACACACACACACGCATGCACGCACAAGCACACACACACAAGCACACACACACACGCATGCACGCACACACACACTGTCAGCCTTTTTTAACTACCTGTTACTGTTTTCCTGCTGTGCTCAACGTCATTTAAAATAACTAATATATCCCATAAAAGCCAGCAGCAGTAGCCTGCTCAGGTTTACACAAATAATTAGCTGCAGGCAGACACAATTATACTCGCAGAGAAATATGATCTGCCAGAGTGAATGATAGAAACCTCTGCTAGTGACCTCATGTAGTGGAATTTCTGTCGAAGCACTCAGTGGTAAACAGGACCTATTTCTGTTTTGGAAACAAAACTTTTAAAGGGGATTAGCAACATTATATGCAACATGTACCCCTCTGTTCTCCTAAGCCCCCTTCCTTCACCCTTTCCTTTAATTCCCCCTTTTTCACCCCGACCACATGTCCTGAAACCTGTAAACACTGTGTGTTTTTCAGTAACAAAACCAGCAGGGTGATGTGTGGATTTTTAACAGGGCTCTAAGCTGGGCACCTCCTGGGTCTGTGGTCCCTACTGACAGCTTTACAGGCAGCTGATTGGAGGTGCCATGCCAGCACCACAAGGGAGGCCTGCACCCACCGTGGCTAAGAGGAAAACATCTACAGTGCTTAAGTAATGCGATTTTCTTTGGGGAAGTATACAGCTCAGGTCAAATGATGAACCTGCAGTTTGACATGCCAATTGTATAATGTTAATATATCTGAAAGGAAGGCTCATGAGGAGTCACAAACATGAGCCAAATAATTCAAATAGTATACAGACATGTGATTCTAGACCAGTCAGGGCCTCGGTGGCTTTGAATTGAGATGTTGATCTCAAAATCAACAATTCTGTGTGAAATGTCCTTGACAAAAATCTGGCTTTTCAATATGCTACTAGACTGTGATGTTGCTAAACTAGACTTTTGCATCAATACAACTTTATGTCTTCTTCCACTAAGACCCTCACTTGGCCTTATAAGGCGTTTTTTCGATCTCAGGAACTTTTTTATAGTTCTAGGAACTGTTGGAACCCTCCTTCTTTTCATTCAGTCTGCACCGCAGGAACTATGAACTATTTTAGTTCCTATAATCCCGTTTAGAGGAACCTTTTTAGCTCCTGCTTAGGCAACATTGCGGTGCGAACGCAGACAGAAAAGAAGTTCCCATTATGTGTAGGTATCAGGGAACTCCCTATGGATAGTTCCTCTTCAAAGAGACCCCAGAACTGTTTGGTCAGAAACAACTATTGTCTCATGATTCATTAAACCCAAGGAAATGAACACATTTACTTGAACTGGAACATTTTAAACCAGTGTTACCATTTTTTTCTCCTGGATGTGCTCTGGCTTCGTGAGCAGTTATTTGTTTATACTGTTACGCACACGGAATCATCACTGCCGAGTTTTCACAGAATCCTCATTCATCAATTCATCGTCTAGCTGGTTTCAGCAAGTCATCAGCCATTACCACCACCAGTGTCTGTCTCCACAGAAGTATATCCTGCTGCAGTTAAAGGCAGACATCAGTCATTCACAAAAGTCTCCCTGTGGAGTGAAAAATAATAATGATTTTGTTTCATTCAATTGTCTCTCGTGATTGAAATGATACACCTGCCAAGCAGCAAGCGCTAATTCTGCAAATCCCTCCATCTCTGAGTGACTGACCAAATAACTGTTGTTATCCCCTTTGCTCTTCACTTTGAATTTGCTCCAGCCTTTTTAATTTTGTTGTGCTTTTTAGCTCCCTGCTGATCCAGCACTGCTCCTATGTAGTAATGTCCAAAGAAAAATCCACCACCC
Organism: Tautogolabrus adspersus; assembly: GCA_020745685.1. Taxonomy (NCBI): domain Eukaryota; kingdom Metazoa; phylum Chordata; class Actinopteri; order Labriformes; family Labridae; genus Tautogolabrus; species Tautogolabrus adspersus. The sequence continues at coordinate 5,325,388 of CM036554.1, read as the reverse complement.
TGCCTTCTTTAAATGTCACAGCAAAACCGTGTCTGGTAAAATGTAACAATGGATTCTTCCTGTCATCGTATTGTAAATTGCTCGAATGAAATCCAACCCCGTAGCAACAGTAGAAGGCAAAACAATATCTACATAACTTTCTTGTTGTTTGGTTTTCTTTGTCATTTTGAGTGAGGTAAGATTTGCCTGCTTGCTTCAACCTCTCCTCACAACATGTGTCATGTTTTTTCTTCTTCAGTTTTAGCGTACACTCTTGTCTTCCACCTTATACTTTGGACATAATTAATAAATTAATTGATAAAATAAAATATATTGACCTGCCGTTATTTATCCTTTTATAGGGCGTCACAAACAGCAAGAAAGGAATGAGGTTGTTTTCTCTTCCCAGAGTATGGCTCACACAAAAACAGGGAAAACAAAGGAGTTAAAGTGACGCTGCAAATCGTACATGCACGCCCGACGCGCATGCTCGCACACACACACACACACACACACATATTGGAAAATTACCCATGACATCATCATCACTCTACCTACCATTGACATGCTCCTATTTATGCACAGACGACGACTGCTGCATGCCACCAGGACATAAACACACGCTTTGACATACCACACCCCTACACACCCTCACATACACACACACAGTCACCCCACCCCATTCACACCCATGCCACCGCCCATGTACCCACCCAACACCACAAACACAGTCACCGTGTCTCTTCTAGAAGTCCACACCTCCTTTCAAACAACACACACACACACACACCTCTCAAACCGCTCAACAAACACATGACAACCCAAACACGTGTGTGTGGGTGTGTGTGTGGGTGGGTGTGGGGGTGTGTGTGTCTGTGAAGTGGAAACTCATGGGTCCAGAGGTGTCACCTTCCAGACTGACGCATTTACCGGAGGTTTCCTACTTGTTGCCAGGCTTTCCCCTCCTCTCTCTTTTTAACACGTTCTTTGTCATTCTTTCCTTCTGTTATTCTCTCGTCTCACACCATCAACTTTTCACCATGTTATTGGTTCTTTGGAATATACCATATTCAAATGTCAATATGTTGCCTAGCTACTGTATTGCTGTGTTGCCCCATGTTCACACATCAGCATGTATCGTTGAGTGACACATGGTGATTCACGTTTTCAGTTTTTTAAACTAAGTATTAAAATGTGTGACTTATCTGACAGTTTACACAACATTTCTCTACTTCTTTGTCTGCAATTGAACATGTGTGGTTAAAGTTAGTCCAAAAAATACACATTTGCTCCCTAAAATAGTTCTGAAAATAAACATGAATGAATCAGCCACCACAGAAATAATCCAACAACATGTGTTTGATTCTTTGGAATCACCAGATTCACTTCCATGCTTTCTTGTTTATGGTGTGACATTTTGGGAAATACAAGGTTTGTTTTTTGTTCAAAGTGACATGAGTCTGATAATTATCCTCTCATATCACAATGTGTTTAAAAGCTTGAGCCAGGACGTAGTTAGCCTAGCTTAGCATAAAAGGAGGAGTGAACAGTTCGCTTGTCTATGTCAGAACATGAAAAAGTACCTCCTGATTTCACATGATTGTTATTTAATGACTTTACAACAGGAATATGAAAACAGTATGGGATATGGAGGGCGTTATGTTGTACAAGACATCACCAGCGTTCATTGGCTGGAGGCAGTAACTGCAATAGTGAAGAGTCAGGTCATTACAGTGAGGTTGCAAAGTTTTGTAACATAGCCAAACTACTAGTGCTCACCAAGTGGCAACCTCCAGTGTTGAAAAATGAAGCCGACAAGGAAGTGCAAAGTCCTGCAGTTCGTCTAGACTGGCTCCAAGAGCCCCAAATGTCACATACACACCCCATTCAAAAATCCCTATTTTTACAGTAGAAATTAATATTTTTACAGCCTGGTACAAAATACATTGTCCTCATAGGCACACACTGTACGGGGGGTGATTTTTGTTTTAGAATGCATCTGTTTTGGTTTTATTAAAGATACGAGTTATCCATAGTTAGGAGCATATAGCTGACATGATTGACAACTGGGTGCGATGTATCAGTATGTCAAGAGGCTTAAAACCGTCAGACACAGCTCAATTACATTTAAAGCTACAGACACAGAAACAGCCTGTTCTGAGCAGGGCTGAAATAGAGGGGTTTATAGGCATGATAAATACAGAATGGGAGTGGATTTTTAGCGAGAAACTTTACAGACATGTTTTGGGGAGCTCTGAGACTTTTTTTAAAGTTGTTGAAAAAGATTATAATATTCAACCTTTAATCTTTGAAAGAAAGCAAATACGCATAAATCCTACAATGTTAGGAAAGTACTTGAAACCTAATCTTATTTAGGAATTGCAAGTTAGCTCTGTTATTAAACCCTCAGACTTAAGGTAGAATCTTCTTTTTAATCTTGAATTAATGTGGGAGTGGCGACTTCATGAATATAATATCAATAACGCACTAACAAAAACATTGAAAATTCAAAATACGAGAGCTGTAACAGAAAAGTCCACACTGTTAAAAATCAAGCTCTGAACCACTGTTGCAATTAGCACTTGACAAACATAGTTCCCTGATGATAGACATCTCCCTGAGTGATGTAGGACTCATATCCACATAGACCCTGCTGTTTGTCTGGCTTTTTGCCATTCTTTCAATTCTCTCTCTCCCCCCTCCAGTTTTATTGGCGTCCTGTTTCTGGCCCAACAACTGCTGTGCATTTTTTAGAGTGCGGTCAGCGGAGTTCACAATAAAGCTGAAACATGTGTACGGACAAACACACCCCACTCTCTCAGCTACCGTTGTTACAAGCTCACACCGCCTAGTTAAATTCAAAATGTCAAACTTTACTGCTCAATCGATGTTTCCGACACATTTGAAATATTGCGTAGAAATGTGTTTTAGTTTAGCTAGATTTCACTGACAACTCAAATAAGTATTGAAGGCTGTGTGTCTTTACTACTTTTTCTCACGTTCAAATTTTGTGACAAATCTCTGCCTGATTGTTGTCTCACAGAGTTCTTCTACTTACCTCCGCTACTCCTAACTATTTTTATCTGTCTATCCCTCCTATTTCCCTTTTCCTCTTGTCCAATAACCCCCCCCCCCCCCCTCCTGTCTCTCTCTCTTTACTCATTTCCCTTATACTCAACCAATCAGCCTCAGGTCTGGTTTAGTGCTGAAATCAACCCTGTGATTTATTGTGACACTGTTAATCAGGGTTCAGCTAAACTTGAACACTGCCAGACTCTAAGGCTTGTATGCTAATTTATGTATTTCACTGTGTGTTTCTGTTTAAAAAAAAGCTGGCCAACATGTCTGCTGTCACTGTCTCTTTTGATATATGACGAAAAATACCCCCCAAAAAAGGGTTTATAGGCCTGGTGGTCATTTCTCACTGTGAGAATGTCGACACTCAGCATTGTGAATCAGACTATGTACTTTCTGCCTGTATGTTCCACTTTTTCTAATGTTTCCAAACTTTAAAAAGTGCTGGCCTTCAACATCTTCTTCTTCCTTTATAGAAAAGATGAAATGCTGGCTGAAGGCAAACCTGAGCTGTACCCACTTTTAAATTGAATCTTAAATCTGTAATTTAAATTGGTATACAGGTTTTTGATTTGTCATATTGTTGTATATGTATTTTTATGAATCCTCACATATTGTATAGTGCTTTCACACTTGCAGAAAACTCACACTTTGCGCGTACTTCACCCGGAGTTTCTTTTGCCAGACCCCTAGTATTTTCGTTCCGCAAGCAAATCCGAGTGAGCTGATTTGAGAACGCAGCAGGATATTATCTGGAGAATTCACCTCAAGCCGATGGGACCCCCTCCCATCGGCTTGAGGTATACTACTTACTACTTACTATATACTGTGACTGCTGAACGGTGCATAGAGTGTATGCATGCGACCGCTGCGATCTCTGTGCACGTAATTAAAGGGCTGCATTACGTTTTCTGTTCGTCAGTATGTTCTCCTCTGCTCTTTTGTTGATGTTGTCATTCCGTTGAACTACACATAGCATTGATGTAAAGGCAAATATGTTCATCATAGCATCGTATAGCGGACTCTGTTGCTTTGTCCGCTACTTCGGTGTCTTTTTTTTACGTCACGTCTTACCTGAGGAGAACCCCCACCCCCCCTCTGGTCTGACAGGGATAATCTCCCGCTGTGAGGAGCATATGTGAACAGCCAGGTCAGGAGAATCTCCAGAGCAGTCATCCCGAAATTATCTATATTCTCAGGAGTGCATGTGTGAAAATGGCTATAGTTTTATGTGGTTTTATATGATCAAATGTTGGACATTGTTACTTTACTCTTTTTACCCAAAGACCCAACTTGAGACAAAAGTCGGAAATTAGCAATAGCTCTAAACTCTCGATGCAGCACATCAGCTTAATGCTTTGTATTGAAACTATGTTATTGCATTGCTTTTAAATCAAATCAATTCAAACAACCCTGCAACTTCAATTGTGGCAGCCAATTTAGCAGATCCATCCAAGACAAAATAATATTTTTATTAATGGCAAGTTGCACTTAAAAATATGAAAGATATTTCTTCAATACTGATGCATGATGTAGCCAGAGAAAGAAACAGGGTACACAAACAAATGTTGTGACTTTATTCATTATTAGCATAGGTCAAAGCCAATTATTTAAGAATATACATTAACACTTTTTTATTTGTTTTCTTGCTGAAATATACAGTAGGGCATTTTTGAACTATTAAAGCATTTAACACGCACTGAAGATGAAATTCACACTTCTGTTCAGTCGATATCCTCGACAATGACTTCTTGCTCAGCAGGTTAAAAGCTTTATTTTAACTTTCAACCACAGGTCAGACAGAAGCCTTAACTCCCTCAGCCTTCAAAATAATCAGTCGAGGACTGAGCAATGTCTAATCAAAATACAAAAAGGTGTAGTTTGGCTCCTGCCTACACCGTGCAAGACACGAGCTTTGTAAATGTTCAGCACCTGATCATTTGTGTGTTTTGGACTTCCACATCCCTCCACATTGTTATGGCAGCAAGACAGAGGGAGAGAAGGACAGAGAGGGGGGGAGCCCACCAGAGTTGTGGCACATAACCCCAGGACAGAGTGCTGCGTGACGTGATTGACAAGACTGATTCTCGCTTCATTTGCAGGGGATTTTTTTTTTTTTAACTCTGGTCGCGAGTTGACATTTATTTAGACAAGACTCCTTCTGGACTGCAGAGAAGCCACAGAAACCAGAAGATGTCTGAGAAAGACAAGTTTTGTGTGTGTGCATGTCAGGGTGTGTGTGTGTGTGTGTGTGTTTGGTCTGACTCTCAAATATTAAATACCAGTTATTCTGGACAAGCTTACATAGCTGTCTAACTATGTTACATCTGCTCTAGGGAGTTAAAGGGACAGTTTGGCCCTAATGCTGTTAGTGGAGAGAAATCATGTCTTTATGTGAGAGGTTCATATTCTTATTCCAAATGAACTGAAAACTAACAAGATCAGGGTGTACGTTTTTATAAAAGCCTGAATAGGTCCTACTTTACTCTATCAAGGATTACAAAAGAATGCAAACTAGCAACCGGCTGTGGCTCATCAGTAGTAGAGTTGGTCGTCTCTCAACCCAAACGCCGGGGGCTCGATCCCCAGCTCGGACACTTTACATAAAAACCTCTGCCATCAGGGTGTGAATGGTGTTGTACTGTAATAACTTAGCCATTATACCAATTACTGCATCCTGCATATGGAGCAAAAATAGCAATAGATGTAGAAAAACCAGAATTGTCCACGCCTGGAGCCTACATTACCCACAACCCCACCTTGATTTCTGTTAATGCAGTTTGATATTCTGATGTGTTATGCCTGAGGAGATTTGCGGATGTTGATTAGATTCCATGCAACTCATGCTCATGCTTAACTTTTGTCACAGACGCAGCATTACTCAGACCTGTACACAGTTATGTAAAATCAGTGAGCATCAATGAGTTCTTTAAATGGTAAATGGACTTGAGCTTGTATAGCGCTGTTCAAGTCATCTTACTACTCGTGTACTTTTACTTGTACACCGCATGTCACAGTCACTCATTCACACCACATTCACACACTGATGGCAAAGGATACTATGTAAAGTGTCTACCAGTATAACTCATCACATTCATTCACATTAACACGCTGCTGATGCAGCATTAGGAGCAATTTGGGTGACCTGCCCAAGGATATTTCAACATGTGACTGCAGGAGCGGGAATCGAACCCCCGACCTTGCCATAGAGACAGCGTGTGGTTCTTTTTTTAAAGTTTTTTTTTTGTGGCTTTCATGTCTTTATTTATAGGACACTACATAGAGTGAGTAACAGGGATGAGAGTGGGGAATGACATGCAACCATGCAGGGCCGCCTGCTTTAAGGATGATAGCCTCCATACGGCGCACAGCATAACCACTAGGCTATTCCCCAGCTCGTGGTTCTTTCAGAAAGAATTGCTGGAATCAAACAGGGACCATTTAATGTGCATGTTTCACCTTTATTAAAGGATCAAGGTGCTATGTGAGTTTAAAGGCATGAAGGTTTAAATCAGAGTGACTATCTAAACTTCCTCATGTTTTATAGGCATTTATAGCAGGGTGAGTTGTAACATTTCAGATTCCATCCTATCCTTAATGAAGAGGAGGGTCCTAAGTATATCTTAAGACTGTTGATGTGATCTGGGTGCTTACATTTAAAAATAGACCATACATTTAAGTCGCCCCTCCCCATCTCAGTAATTTTCATGCGTTCCCGAACAGCAGTATCAAAAGATGGCCAGAGGAGATTGGAAAGCACTGGATATCAGCTTATGCTTCTGGTTTTGGTCTGGGTGTGATGATGTGTGTGTTTGTGTGTGCTTTGGCCACGGATGAAAAGTAAACTAAGATGTAATAAGCTAGCTGCAAGAGAGTCTTAAAGTCTTTGGTAGAAAGCCGGGGTCTTGTTTCAAAGTGCAAAATCTGCTGTAAGCCCCTGCAGACACAGACTAAACACAGCATCAGCCCTATTGTTGTTCTGCACTGTTACAGCCCTCCCTGGAGATTTAGAAGGAGCCATAACCCTCTGCTGCCACGACAAGCAGCCAATAGCCACCCTAGTTCCTGATGACCTAGCCACTGAGGTCAAACCACAGCCTGATCATGAGCATTTCTATTGCATTTAATTGGAAAATGATGGGATAAGGGTTCGTTTTTGACAGTTTTCAGGTATGCTAGGGAAACAACTTGTGACCAGTTTGAAATGCTTTCCCAGCATAAACACAAAGTAGAGGCAGAAACATGGCAAAGTTTCCTTTTATGGCAGAACTACAGTTGGTGATAATCGATTCAGCATGTTGACCATTTCGAACCATTGTATTTTAAGACCTGGACACAATGTTTCACATGTCATTTTTTTCCAGCTAATACATGACTAGTCACTCAAATCTACAATTTTTTTTGCATCAGTTTCCGTCACGTGCCGTTTTGTGGTTTGAAGACCATGTATACACAAAGCCATTACGGGAAGGAAAAGGAGAGAGTTTACTGGAAGAGGACGGTCATTACTGAAAACATGGAGCTGGATCAGTGGAAAGGTTAAAGGTCAAACAAACCATGTGCGTATATTCCAGCCATTACTGTGGACGTATGGGATGCTTTGCAAATGCATTCAGGCTTGTATGCATTTGTAAATATTTGGTGTGTTTGTGCATGTCTCCACATGGGTCTGGGTTTCATCACCATCTACCACCGGCGTCTCTGAATCATGTTTTCTACCATGTTAGCGCAGTGATTACGTATCATTACGCAGAGGTCCAGTTTCAGCGACACCATTCAATCCAGTGTCCAATCTGGGTGTTTACAACGTGTCAGCACTGACTTTGCTTTTCCATACACCAAGTCTGGGATGAAAATAAACACCTTCTTTTTTCCCAGGGCCCAAAGTCAGATTAACCTGTACCAAAAGGGGCAGATAGAGAACATGATATGGCTATAATTTTGAAGTGACTGGTAAGATTTCAGTCGGTCCTTTAGAGAGCTTCTGTGTTGGACAACCACAAAAAGAGCGTAATCATTGCCCTTTTACGTGTGCGTGACAGTACTTGTACTGTGTGCCCTTGTGGGACAAATCAGTCTTTGAAAGTTCTTTATATAAACAGTGACCTTTAGTTGATTAACAAGAATAATTTACCTTCTTTCCCCCAATTATAATGCATAACTAAGGAAGCTGTATCTTAAGCCTAAACTTAAAAATTGTTTATGTGAACAATGGGTCAAAGTAATATGTGTAAGGGGAAAGTTCTCATGTGGGACCCGTAGTGCAGTAAAGGCCTTTGCACACTGAGTCTGTTTTTTGAATGCGTTTTTTAGATCTGTAATCCGAAGAAAAATTACGTTACACACAGACACCTTGCACATTGAGTCTGATGTGTTTATTTTTCTATCAGATCATCGCGCAGCGTGATCAGGCTGTGAGGTTGATTTTGTGGTTCTTTCACTCCTTGAAAAAAAACGACGGGGTACGTCCACATGAAAACAAAACAAGAGCGAGGAAAGTTTAACATGTCAATAAAAGAGTTTGTCCCGTTGATAAGGAGCTGCAGAATTATCCCGATCGCAGTGGTCCAGTTTGATACTCTGCCCTCAATACTGGAACCACACATTAAAAAGAAGAACAGCAATTTGTCCTAGACAGCGGTTGAAAGTTTGAAGTCTTGTCTTTGAAGTGCCACACCTGCAGTGTTTTGCTAGTTTGGAAAACGACACCTGTAGCCTGCTTTAATATGAACTGTATGAGTTTACAGAATATTGTCGAGTATGAGCCATCATTTTGTTGTAAGCGAACATGTATTGCTTTGTGTTTGAGTGAGAAAGCGTGGTTATGCACATGCGTCATTCAGTAGACCCAGATGTCTGGGTGCTGACGTGCTTGTGTTTCTGTATTTCCAGACTGAAGCAAGGGTTTGTTATAAAACCCATGCACGACTGGAAGTTCTTTTTTGTGTCCAAGATTGAAGCACTTATCCTTGATAATAGACATATAGAGAACATTTACCTACCTCTGCAGTCTCCTTCATTTCTGCATCATGTTTTAGCCTCTTTCAGCGTATTGTACCTATACAGCGTGCATCACTCTCGCTGCTCTTTTAAACAACCATTCATCAGAAGCAAGAAGCTTTTTAAAATGTCTATATTGGATTTAAATTTGCATCCAAATTAATTCAGTGTTGCAAAATGTCTGTGTTTTGCCCATGGGCGGCTGTGGCTCAGTTGGTAGAATTGGTCATCTCTCAACTGGAAGGTTGGGGGTTCGATCCCCAGCTTCTGCAGCAACATGTCTGATGTGTCCTTGGGCAAGACACTCAACCCCAAATTGCTCCCGCTGCTTTGTCACCGGCGTATGAATGTGTATGAATGGAATTAGTTACTTCTGATGGTCACATAGCAACCTCTGCCATCTGTGTGTGAATGGTGCGACATGTGGTGTTAAAGCGCTTTGAGTAATCAGAAGACTAGAAAAGCGCTATACAAGCTCAAGTCCATTTACCGTCACTGTAGCCACCACTATAATCCACACTGCTGTCTTTAGCTTAAGTTAGCCAAATACCAAGTTAAAAATTAAAGTGCCTTCTGAATCTAGTGTTGTACCATTAATCCATGCAGAGATTTTTTCCCTGTAGAGTTACACACATATACACCAACGCACGCACACACACAAAACAAAAACAGAATAGAGCCATTTTCAGCTGCAGTGTGAACACAGCCCTAAGTGGAAACAGTGGATTCCACTGTAGATCTTATTTGACCTGCTCAAGTTTCTGTCTACACAGCGGGTGGCCGTTTGTCTGGATCCTCTTTAATACACTGCTTTATCCTGCTAGATTATGTTCCATATGTGCGTGTGCGCTCCATTGAGCAAACGTTCACTCAGAAGAGAGCACACATACGCACTTTATCCCCCCTGCTTTAGTCACACCTTGTGAGTTATCAGAAAACACAAAAAAAATCAATGGGGAAATTCTGACGTCTGAGACTAAATGAAGTCCAGCCCATGACGGTATGAAATACAACTCCCAGCATGCTGTAAGGATAAGGGGGGAAAGATGGCTGGGATTACAATGAGCTACGATGGTGAGACGAGATGACTGTTCCATTTCAAGCTTAACAGGCATTTTTGACACATGGGACATAATAGAACAAGATTTTATTGGGCAACTCAAAACTTGAGAACGCAATAAGGAATCTTTAAGGAGTCTGTAATGCCAATATGATATAGAGAGATACACAATCACCCCTTTTCCAACAAAGTGAACCAGGGGCTGGTTGTGGGCTGCATGGTGCTAGTGCTGGTGCAGAGCTGGTGCAGAGCTGGTGCAGAGCTGGTGCAGAGCTGGTGCAGAGCTGGTGCAGAGCTGGTTCAACCTGCGAACTGTCCAAGAACCGGCTTGCTTTTCCACGCTCAAGGGCCGCAAAAGAGCCACTTCATTACGCCAACCCAAACGTCCATGAATACGTCTTTGATGTTCCCGGCAGCACTTGCCACCATCGTCTCCAAGCATAACAGCATCAATGGAAGACAACAGCGTCTCATTTTAAATATGAATTTTTACAATGTGCAATTAGACTGTTTTAGTTTATTATTTTGTTATGTAATACTCGTAAATTGAAATTCAGAATTCAGATTTGCATGATATTCAATTTAGGCCCAAAATGTAATTTTTACTCCATTCTTAGCCACTCTACGCCTGGATTTCAACCTCATATATTCCATCCCTCCATTATCTTTGACCGCTTTTTCCCATTCGAGGCCGCGGGATGGCTGGAGATGATCCTATCTGTCATTGGGATAGAGGTGGGGTACACCCTGGACCGGTCGCCAGTCAATCTCAGGGCTGACATTTAGAGACAGACAACCAGCCACACTCACATTCACGCCTACGGGCAATTTAGAGTCACCAATTGACTTAAGAGCATGTCTTTGGACTGTGGGAGGAAGCCGGAGTACTCGGAGGGAACCCACCTCATATGTCGTAAAAAATAAAACAATATTCCGTGGCACATTGAAAATTCCTTTGCTGTAACTTTATTGTGAGGCCTGTAGCTTCCTCATGTTCGCCCAGCACTCATATATCGTCTTTCACCATCAGTAGAGTTTAACCTCAGTCTCTGCGGGCCTCTTCTTACCTTTGGCTTAAAAGAAGCATGTTCACAGCATAGGAGGTGCTGGTTTGCTGATGCTGTTGCCAAGCAACAATGGAAAACTTACTTTTAGTGCTTTTTTTTGTGTTAAACATTAAAGTGTTTTTAACTTCTAGCACTTGGAAGGACGAAGCTGTAGCAGGACATCATTTCCTTTTAAAATAATGAGGCAAAACAAGGCCAGGGCTACAAAAACAAGGACAGGAATCATTGTAAGAGGTTCAATAAATTTTAGAATTTGTAATGACTTCCTAGGTACAACAAATACAGCAGGAGGGCAAAGGGTAAAATCCAGTGGGAGTTTTGTAAGTAGGTGAATTAAAGCTAAAAATTGCCCATTTCTGGTGACTTTATACAAACAATGGCCTCTTCCAACCTCCGTCATACTTTAGTTGGGAGAGTATCTAGAGAGGTGATTTTACTACCTCTCCTGGCAGCTTAGAAAGTGAAAAGAAAAGAAATGACGAAGGGAAAACATGACCTCCTTGGCTGAGGTGACCGAGCTTTTGAAACACATTTGAGATTGAAATCGATCAAATTAAGTGAAAGCCATCAACTCATGGGATTTCATTTATTAACTTCCACTTGAAACACAAGCTACTGTAGTAAGAAGCAAGAGATTAAAAGAATAAATCAAGACGTACTTTTAAATAGCTAGATGGTTCTCTTAAAAGATATATTAAGGGGGCTTTTATTAGACAAAGAGGATGAGGAAGTGAGAGAAAAGTTGATATAGCAGTGCTTTCTTTATTGTTCTCCAAACAGTCTGCTGGATATCCTCTGTTATATTGACTGACTGAAGTCTTGGCTTATTAAGTGGTATTAGTTTTGGCTGCGGTGTGGCCATATCCCAGCAGAGCCTCCGGCTTGGTCGTGTGTTCCAGAGGACACAATTGGCAGCATTTTGTCATTCCCAATACTCAATCTCTGCATAAAAAAAAGCCAGACGATTGGAACCATTGTCCTCTATGCCATGAGGGGACAGCAAGACAAATGTACGATATCATGGAATTCTAACATTGCAGCAGCATTAAAGGAAGAATGTGCGACTTTTTGATCCAGTAGATGTCGCCCTTGAGCACCAGCATGAAACCAAAACAAACTGCTGTTTGGCGACACCTCCGCTATTCTGAAGCCTCCACTCTCCTCCAGCGGCACACCTCAAACCCCTCTCCACTCGCGTTCACACTATGGGGTTATCACTTAGAACGCAGCATTATTAAGCTCCATTAAGCGAAAGCGGCGGACAAAATTATCCTTGGTTCAAGCTGCAATTGCATGTGTCCTGCATTGTTGTGTTAGCAGGCTAATGCTAGCACACGTTGGTTAACGTATAGCTTCACATTGCACATAAATTGACACAGAATGACCGTGATCTAAAGACACCTAGTGAATAAGCAGTGAGTATGTTATTCTTCTTTTCTTTATCCTTGACTGAAACAGCTTCATACGCAAGGCCGTCCCGTCCATGTAAACATGATGTAAACACGGCTCTGACAACAGTACAGCTGGCGGGACTTGCGCTTCTAACTGTAATGTGTAAAATGTCGCACATTCTTCCTTTAAGCAAAGGATGAGGCACAACTAAGGAGATGCCATTTAAAGGCCCCTATACCAGAGACTGATGGCCTGCATAACCTAGAGACCAACAGACCATGTGGAGCATGCACTCCAAACTCAAATGTAGCATCTGCTTCTCATTTTGGTTTTTACATGGATGCTAAAGGTTCGAGACGAACCTGATGGAGACTGATAGGACATACTGGTTTTTAAATGAACTGATAGAAGTAGTGACCAGGATAGACATGGAAAAAAAACACAGGGTAAGAAGACGCTCACTGCCTTTTCTAAAGTGTACTCCCAGGATAAAGAGACCTAAAGCAGTTAAGACTGAGACTAATAGTGTTGTGAGGTTTTCCAATGGTTGGCTGTCTTTTGAAGTCTGTGTCGCAGTCATATACATTTTAACTAACAGTAATGTATAATGCAAAATGCCATTTCAAGTCATTTTTTAAGGTTCAATTCATAATAAGAAAAAAATCTGCGATCCCTCAACTCGTTTCTTGACAGTTAAGTCAGTCAGTGTAAAAGAGTAACACTCAGGTTTTAAAGCTCTGCTTGAGTTAGGGGTGTGCATTGACGTCATTATCTGTTTCTGTGTTCTGATAGATAACTGGAAGTGGGTGGGGCTTATTTTCATTTCATTTCATTTATTCATTTAAAGGACAGTGCACATTAATCAACATTTCTGTAAATGTGCCAGTGTTAGCCAGCAGGCTAATTTTCAACTGTAGTCCTTTGGCAAGATGTTTAGCTAGGCACAGGGACATGTTTTTTTTAGCTTTGTTTAAACGATTATCATAAAAGATATGAACAGACGTAATCAAATTACAAATGAACCTAAGATTAAAAGAATGGTAAATGGACTTGAGCTTGTACACCGCATGTCACACCTACACATTCACACACTGATGGCAGAGGCTGCTATGTAAAGTGACCATCAGAAGTAACTTATCCCATTCATACACATTCAAAGGCCACCGACAAAGCAGCAGGATCAACTTGGGGTTATTATTGGACACATCAGACATTTGGCTGCAGGAGCTGGGGATCGAACCCCCGACCTTCCTGTTGAGAGACAAACGACCGAAACATAATTTTAATTCTGGCAATGCACCAAAACATTTATTTTCCTGCATTCTGATCAGTTTCATGAACCAGTTTGTTTCTTTTCTGCACGCCTCTATGATTATGAACTAGTCTTTGTCAAATCTCCTTTAATGTTCATCAGACACATAACTAGCTAACCCTAACCGGTTAGAAACGAGTTTAATCAGGAAGGCAGCAGAGAAGAATCTTCATGCATTAAGCAAAAAGGCCACATTGAGTTAATTAATGCCATATTATCATTATTAATAATATGTTAATAAAGACACTTTAGTTAAGAAACTGACACTTTCTGGTGATTTTCTTGTTGTTGTTTTCCTTGTAACTGATCATGTCAGATTTTTCACCTGGCTGTGAGAGCAACACATTCACAGATGAAGAGCATTTACTAACTTTCTAACCTTTCACTATAAACTCTTATTTGTGCACATGCTTTGTAACGTTATGTGCAGAAACTTCAGGCACTTTCCTTGATCATGCTACCTTGTTATTCTGCAATCTGATCATCTCTCAGCATCTCCTGCTTGACTTTAAACAGAGCCCACAGCAGAGGTGCATGAATACAGAGAGAAAGAAAAAAAAATAGCCAGTTTGCTGCTAATGTGCGAGATTTATTTACATGTGAGTGCAATTAAGGATCCAACTGTGTTTGTCTGCTTTTCAAATGTGAAGTCAGAGGGTGCTCAGATGCTGATTCTGGTTCAGATCTGTCAATGCAGGGCTAACACTCAGGTTGTATTTATTGTATAGAGCTGGCCAGTCACATTTACACCCTCAAGTTTGGCTGCAGGAGCCACCGTGTGCCTGATTCTGTGTATGTGTGTGGTCTCCTGATATTCGCCGTGCACATTTTTAAAAAACTTGTATAACAGTCCCATTGCAAAGTTGTATCAGAAATGATAGCTGCATTTGATGCATTATACTTTGCCGTTGTTTAATAGCTTTACATACACACATATTAACAGTCTGTCGTGTGCATGCGTTTGCCTAATCGTGTGTGTGTGTGTGTGTGTTACTGTTTACTGTGGAGTGTATCAGTTACACAGGCAGCTGGATTTGCTATTAGACAGCTTATAAAATCTGACCCCTCTGTCTCCAACCTGTTTTCACATCTAAGAGCCTTGGAGTTAAGCTTCCATCTGTGAGGAGTGTGTAAGTGCTGTAAGTGTGTGTAAGTGTGACTGCTCGGCTAAAGAAAGAGTGAAACTCTTTGCAAGGAGGTTAATCAAAGCCAAAGGTTGACAAAATCAAACTTTTATCCAACACACAGGTCTCATAAAGAGCTTTGGAAAACTGAGTTGGCTACAGTTGGCTGTCCAGTTTTGCTGAGTTTATTCAGGGCAGTTGTGCACACAATATTTGCTGTGGGAATATTATCGTTATGTTCTTTTTACCATGGCAACCAGGATGAATTCAACTATGGGGCTGAAACACACAAACATGAAAATAGGTTATCAGAAGGAGGACGTCTAACCTGTGCACACACCTGGCTTTGATTCACAATTGTAAAGACCCCAGGGTGCAGCGAAGAGATCAGACTGTAAATAATCCGTTATTTACCACATGATTGGAACGTTACCGGCAATAAAGCACCACAAGAGAGAAGTTCATAAAGTCATCAAATTAGATTATTTTTGGAGGAATCCAGAGCCTCAGATTCTGGAAACAACCAGTACCTTAAGAGTCACTGTAGCTCGTTGTTCCAGTTTGTTTTCCCGGATGACAAATACATTTAGACAAATTTATAACCCGTCTTGTGCTGTTAAAGAGATGTCA
Organism: Tautogolabrus adspersus; assembly: GCA_020745685.1. Taxonomy (NCBI): domain Eukaryota; kingdom Metazoa; phylum Chordata; class Actinopteri; order Labriformes; family Labridae; genus Tautogolabrus; species Tautogolabrus adspersus. The sequence goes on along the minus strand of CM036554.1, from coordinate 5,309,749 downwards.
CATTCATCACAGACTACTTCTGCACGCTGACGCAATGCCAGTTTTTCTCCTGGAATGTCCCCTTCAATGCATGAGAACTTTTGCCACGAAAGACGCCAACCTGGAGACCCAAACTAACATTTTCAACTCAAAGCGGCCGCACAAAAAAAGGCGAAGATGCTGGGCGCTTCGCTTTTCCTCGGGGCGTCAGCATGCTGCTGCAAGCACTCTCTCCGCTCTCTCTCCCCAGAAAAAAAAAACGCTAGGCGGGCCTAACTCTAATTTTCTCAACTCCTCAGAAACATAAATGATCGAACATCTTTGCCTCATTCCTCCTTTTTGCAGTTTTCTGGGTAAAGCAACATGAAATGACTTAAAAAACATAAAAATATATATTTGAAAACACTGTGACACGCAGATTTTTCCTTATTTTACAAACACACACACACACTGACACACACACTTGAAGAAATCTAGGGGGAGATCTTAGCCTGACCACAGAATAACACGAGTAAAGTTGACGTGACAGATCGAAACTAACTGATGTTGTCACTGGCCCCTACCGCCCAGACAAAGTAGTGTGTGTGACTGTGATTGTATTTGTATTCGTGTGTGTGTGAGAGGGCAGTAAGGCCCATTAGTGTGCAGTAATGGGAGGGGATATTGGTGGTGTATAGGTGTAATTACCTCAAGCTAACATGGAGCTCAGGCCGCGTGGCGCCTCCAACACAAATATGAACTGCAGAACATAGATACCACTTTGTCCTCGCTCACTGCTTGACCTGGGGGAGAAAGTTCAACAGGGCCTGTGGTGCTGCAAGTGAGATTGTGCGTGTGTGTGTAGGAGAGGAGACCCTCGAGAAATAAAGATCCCAAAGAAAAAGCAGGAGGAGAAGGTCAGAGAAAAAAAAAGAAAAGTAGTGTGTAGGTGTGTTGGACTTTGTCTGCATTGACTGTTATCTTCTGGTTCTGTTTTGTCTGACTTTTCTCCGGTTGTTTTCCTCTCCGTGATAATACACAGAGCAGCTTCCAAACCCTCCGTTCCCATCATGTATCTGTCCATCGATCCACTTCTTTGGCACTCTGCACACAGCCCCCTCCAATCTTTTCCTTTCCTTGCACAATCAATCAATCTATCTCCACCTCCTCCCTGACACAGAGGTTGGACATATCACCATTATGTTTGCTTTATGAGAACATCTGTTTAGCTTACTGGCTTCAACCCTTGGCCTTGAAAAGCCTCCAATAAAGCCTTAACTCAGCCTCCATGTGGAGCACGAGTAATACCAAATGTATTATCGTAGTGTACAAGTTTGACAATTGTCTGATGTTGCAAATTCCCTTCAGGCTTCATCAGTAACAGCAGCGTTGAACTTCAACCACATCAGTAAAGTTTCATCCAATAATCTCATTTAACCTCTCGTTGAATTCTCTTTTACTTCTCTGTGCGACCACATTAAATGCATATTGTGTTGTTGCCACTGTCAAATGCATTAGTGTGCACTGAGTGGATCCAGACGCTGATGTTAGGGCTGTTGTGCTGGATTGATTCAACATCTTGCGATGAGTACAAAGTGTTAACACATTCTAGTTAATGTTCGAATCCACTGATGATAAAGTTGATTAACATTGAAATAAATTGTAGTGTGAAGCATATTGTGTCCCTAAAGAGACCTGTGTGCAGTATGATGAAATGCTTCAAGTGATGTGTTGAGTCGGCGCTGGTTTCGGCGATAAGGTTGAAAATGAAAAAGTAAAAAAGGGCTGGTGATGTCATAACAAAGTGAGACCATACTTACAGGGCTTTCACTTGCAGAAAACTCCCGAAAAACTCCTGATATTTGGCTGAGGAGCTGCATGTGTGAAGTCACATTTTTCACTCGAACTTCACTCGGAGTTTCTCCTGCCAGACCCCTAGTAATTTTTCCACGGCAAGTCTGGGTGGGCTGATGTGAGAACGCCGCAGGGTTGGGGGGGAAAGACGTTTGTATCCTGTGAGTGTTGCACGGTGCATAGAGTGTTATGTATGCGACCACAACGATCTCCATGCACGTAATTAAACGGCTGCATTACATTTTTTGTTCGCCAGTATGTTGTTCTCCGCTCTTTTGTTGATGGTGTGATTCCGTTGGACTACACATAGCATTGATATCAAGGCAAATATTCTCATTATAGCATCGTATAGTGGACTCTGTTGCTTTGTCCGCTACTTGCGCGTTGTCTTTTTTTTTTCGGTCATGCCTTACCTCAGGAGACCCCCTGCCCCCCCTCCTGTCTGACAGGGATATTCTCCCGCTGTGAGGTGAACTTGTGAACAGCCAGATCAGGAGAATATCCAAAGCAGTCCTCCTTAAATTTTCTAGATATTTTCAGGAATGCATTTGTGAAAACGGCTTTAATCGCTGCTTGAAGCTTGGACGAGCTCTGTCTGTCAAAACATTTGCATTTCTTTAGCTCACAACATTGTCATTTACATTCAGCCTTTTTATTATCAGTATGCCACTTGCATAATTACATATTCCACTGGGGTACCAAGATTGGAAAGAAAGCAGATGGATGGATTCTAAGAAACATGATTGCATCATCATATTTTAAATGGTTTTGAAAGACCCCATCATTCAAAAACAACAATACAGTCACTGCACATTTTCCATGTGGAGTAGCTAATGCCATCAGGGCTGCTTGGAAGTGACATGTTGTGCAAACTGGGTAGTAACCATGGAGGACCACTTTGACTGACATGCTCGCTACCCTAGTTTGGCCCTGAGATAGTGTTAGACTGTATTGAGCCAACTTGTTACAGTAATGTTTTTTGTTCCTGGAACAAGATGAGGAAGGTTTAACAAGAACCGTTGATGAGCAATGCTGTTTAAAGCAAAGAGACATGTGTTTGCATTGACACATGAAGCTGTACTGGCCTGTTACCAGGTGTTAAATTGAGTAACTGTAAATAAAGGCGCTGCTGAGAACCAACATGTGTGTTAAGACTGTGTTCAATTTAGGGTCACAAAAACAAATATCAATGAATGAGGAAGAAGAGGAGGAAAAAAGGGGGTGGGATTGGCAGACTGTCCAAAGATTTGTAGAGCATGGTGATGTCATGTTGGTGGTTTTGGATGTTTTTTTTCCCACATGGTTTCTGTATCAGTGGGCCGCTTCTTGGTGTGATGTTTCAGAGTGGGCTGGACTGACCTCGAAATCTAGTCAATGATCACATCCATAGATTTAAACACTGGTGAAACTGGAGTTTGGCTCAGGCTTTTGTTGGTCAATCAAAACTTTCCCAGAATGTTTGTGTGGGGGTGTCTAAGTGTTTTTTGAACGCTTCTGGCACACACCTTTTTTGATAGATTGTGCAGAGCAGCATGTAATGATCAGTCAATGTGTAAGCCACTTGAGGCGATTACCCTTTATCAGCATTGAGAATTCAATCTGACAAAGTGAGTCAGATGTTCACTGTCCTCTAAGCTCTGTTTTAGTATCCAATGAGCAACAAGTGGTTTCTTGACCCATCTATTGGGGGGAAAAGAAGGAAGTTCAGCGTTTATGTTATGCCAAGTGCAGCTGATCAATTCTAGTAGTTATCCTCTGGTGTTGTAATGATGAAATCAAGTTGTGACATTGATGTTTAATAGGTAACTGTAACATTATATCATCTAATATATTGTTCCCGGACATCATTACTGTTACCACCCTCTGGCATGACATGGTCCTGATGTCCGGGGGTCCAAGCAAGTGGTCTTAATTGAGCAGACTGCCCCATGGGAAGACCGGATGGAGGAGGCTCAGGAGAGGAGAAGAGGTAAGTATGCAGACCTGGTTACTGACTGTCTGAGGCAGGGGTGGAAGGCCCGCTGCGAGCCTGTGGAAGTGGGGTGTAGAGGCTTTGCAGGCCAGTCTCTTCACTGGGTCCTTGGCCTCTTGGGATTCTGTGGGCTGTGAAGGAGGAGAGCCATGTCAAGAACATCCTGGAAGCGGCTGAGAAGGCTTCCCGATGGCTCTGATTAAAGACGGGTGACGAGTGGCAGTGTATGCTACCTGCTCGCCCCCGGCTGGGTCACCCGGGTGAGGGTGTCTGATGGTAGGACCCGAAACACCCAATGACCCTGGGGCACATCACTGAGGATGTGTCCACGTTGCACAAATAAGTGTAGTTAGGTTTTTCACATAAAATGTTCTCACACATAGGAAATACACACATGCACAAACAAGACCTGTGGACATGCATTAGTGGAGAGCTGTCAGAGTGGGGCTGCTACACACTGCTACGGGGAGTGCACCAGAGCTGTTGAGGGTTCATTGCCTTGCTCAAGGGCACCTCGGCAGAACTCGAAAAGTGATCTGGAACCTCTCCAGCCATCAGACCAACTTCCATATTTTGGTCCGTAAACTGGACTAGAACCGGCAGCCTTCTGGTTCCCAACCCAAGTCCCTAACAAATGAAGTACTACCACCGCAAAATATGTGGCCAATGTTTCAAATAATGGGTTAAATGAAAGTGAAAAAGAGTTTTTTCCAACAGAAGAGCCTGTCAAACTACAGTATAAAACATTCTAATTAAGATATATTCTTCATTTCATATCCTCCAGCTTTAAACCCCCCGAACTTATTGTACCTTTGTTGATTTTAGAGGTTTTCCGTTTTAGTCTGCATTGAGAGCATTCCCATAAACCAATTAACAGATGGATATTTATGATATTCATTACTAACTCCACTCTAATTGCATACAAAGTGCATCCAATGAGTTTAGTTTTTACTAAATAAGGACATCTCGCTGTAATCTTTGTTACTGTGGATGAGCGTCGTCCATTCTCCCGTTACTCATTTGATTAGAGCCTGAATATCTCGATCTACTTCTGGATTGATTTCAGAAGTAGCTCAGCGCAAGAATGAGGAGTCACGTTACCGAGTTAGTGTAACATCATAATTTGCTTTTGAAGCTTCAGGAAAGCTTGCAAGCAAAGATTAAAGGGGCTGTAGGAAAAAAAAGTGTTTTTGTTTGAGACAGAGGATGAATTTAGGGACCACATAAAGAGCCAGTATACAGTTAGATATATAGGATATGTTACTGTGTATTGTGTAATATTACTCTACGGGCTACCACATTTGAAAAATGTAAACTTAGAATTGAGCATTTAAGGTCACCTAACGCATTTGGTCTTTTGTTATTTTTCTTTTACTTAGATTTGACTCAGTCACTTTGTGAAAAAGGCCATTTTAGCATACCTATGTTGAGGAGCCATGAAGACAGGCCAAACAAGGTGGAGATGAGACAAAAACCAGAGAGACAGAGTGATGGGCAAGGCTGCTTTCACTTACCCCCTCATGCGATCTCTATTACTCCTCTGCCTGTTTTTGTAATCACATCAAACCATTGTCCAGTTTGAACATACTGCTGACTTTATGCACATTTTTGAAAGACTGTAACTCAATTTTATGAAGACATGGGCTCCAAGAGAGGAGTTATTTCATGCCCTCTGAGATTCTGAAAATGTGGTGGTGATGATATAACCTCAAAAGGGTGGAAGTGAATGGTGCAGAAGGAGATGTACGAAGTGAGTCAGATGGATGGAATGACAACAGAGACTTCTGCTACAACTTCAACCTCAACTTTATTTTTATCTTGAAGGAAATTAGGATCTGCAGGAGCATCAAGTCACAACAGATACACAAAAGACAACGTCAGACATAATTATACAAACGTACAGAAATTACAAGTGAAGAACAAGTCAAACTCCAACGCTGATCCAGAGGCTGAAACAGTTCAAAAACAATAAAAGTGCAATCATTCTAATAAAGTGCTGTGCTGTTGGTAATATAAATAATAATCAATAACCAAGGTCACAAAGAAAGAATAAACAATCAATTAATTATCAAGGTCCATCTGTCCATCAAGGTATACGATCCAAAATCTATAACCTAAAAAAAAAAAACATCTTACCAAAGCTGTGGCTTAGTTGGTAGAGTCGATCCCCAGCTCCTGCGCCCCCTGTCTAGTGTCTCCTTGGGCAGGACACTTAACCCTGAGTTGCTTCCACTGCTTCGTCAGCGGCGTATGAGTGTGAATGAATGGATGTGTGTGACCTGCCATATAAAAGCACTTTGAGTAGTCAGAAGTCTAGAAAAGCACTGTACAAGCACAAGTCCATTTACCATTTACCAAGAGCCACATAAAAAAACAGCAAAGTTGACAAATGTCCCCAAGGGGCCAATAAAGTGTATCGTATCGTTCTGCTAATTAAGCTTGTCAATGGCAACGGGTAAAAGAAGCTCTGAGACGCCATGTTTTTGTTCTCTACAATCTGTAAAGATGACCAGATGGAGATGAAACTCAACAAAAAGAGGGTGGTCAGGACAGTTAAACGTACAATATGTAGAATTTGTATAGTACTAAATTCATTAAAAATTCATTTAACCTGTTATATATTTTTTGTTGTCGAGTACTTACATCACCTCAAATATTTCTAACAGTTATCAAAGAGAAATCCGTAATTTTATAGTTGTAACGGGCCGCTGCCATGACATGTTTATCGTTGCCGTGGAAACACTGGATGTTACGTCAAAGGCAGCTGCATAAGGAAGCGGGAATTGCTACTAAAAGCTGCCGTACTGTTGCTGTATGCGCTACTCTGATGAAAACGTCATGTCAATTATACTTGGATATATCTTCGGTAAACATATTCTCTTCCTCAGGTCGGTTTCACCCGTTTGTCTTTTTAAGGTCAACTTGGAGGTAATTTTCATCAGGAGTTGGGGGGGAGTAGCAGAGAGAATCACTCTCTTGATTCCCCGCCAGCCTCTGCATCATCTTTTGATATTGTTTTAGGTTGAGACCCCACTGGTGGCAGAATTTACATACAGTAATGTGCGTTTAAGGATTTATTGAGCCTTACTAATAATGAACTTAATATGAACATCGTGCAGCTGAGCTTGCTGCACCCCGATCACGCGCAGGAAAAGGAAGATGGAGAGTTTGATATGGATGAATGTGCTTTTTTAAAAGCAAAATGAATTTTAAAACTCTTTTGATTGAGTTTTGTAAAATTCATGGCCTAGTTTTGAACCTACTGACGCAGTCAAAGTGAATAATTGAGTCATTTAAAATGTGCAAACACTGCACTCTGTCATATACAGGTCACACAGGGAGAGAGGTTGCTTTGGGTGAGATGTTCAACCAAATTATTCAAGGCCACCTCCCGAACTTTGCAAAAACATGGGTGTGCATATGAATAGGCTATTCTCTTATTCTTGCATCAAAATGAGGGCTGGGCATTTTCTAGCGTGCAAGAAAAGATTAGCAAACCAGCTGACCCTCTGTTACCTTGGCTACGAGTGTTTACATAACCAACATACTCATGTGTGCATGTATGTGCAATCACAGGGACCGCAAACCTCCTCAGCAGGCTTTATCTGCGGTGGAACAAATCAATGTTGTGCATGCATTTGTGTGTGTGTGTGTGTGTCTACATGAGAGCTAGAATATGCAACTGTAGCAGTAATTTCCTCAAGCTTTTGAATTATGGATTATTGTATTAGTAAGCTGAACTATCATTAAGTCAGGCGGAGCACCCTGTGTGAAATAAATAGGCTTGACCCACAGAAAGCAGCACTGCTACTTGTATGGGTAAAGATGAAAAAACGAGAGCAGGTTTAATTAGTTCTATCTGAGTAGATCAGCAACATTTCATTCTTTTAACATCTCATTTCATTTTTCAATCAAGATCATGTGTGATAATTGACAGCTTGGGTTTTTTGGGGGGATAAATGGCTCGTACTTTTACAGTTAAGTGAACATTTTTACCAGGGCTGTCAGCATTATCTAGTTAAACGCGATGAATTAACGCATTCATGTTTTCAATCGTGATTAATCGCATGCTATTTTGTCCTTTTAGGCGCGCCGTGGAGAAGCCTCTGCATGTCTCCCTGTAGTCACAAAGATGGAAAACAACGAAGAAAAAAAGCAGGGTTGAATTAAAACAGCAAGAAAAGTACTCTTAGCTTAAGACAGTACAACATTTCAGAATAAAAGCCTCATAATTTTTATTTTTAAATGTGAAATAATGTAATTTCAAACATGAACTTTAGCGATGAATCACAATTCAACTTTTTAACCATTTGACAGCCCTTACTTTTACCTATTGGAGCTATTTCATATAGACTTTACTTCTGTGTAGAAATACATTTACATAACAAGCAAAACCACAACCAAAATAACAGTTTGAAAAGGACTTACGTATTCTTTATTATTGTTCCACAGATGATCATCCCCCCACTGTTTTAATGTACATACTGTAAAACTATCTACAAACTTCAATAAATATTGGAGATGCTTTTAGGAAAAAACAAAAGAGGTTAGAATGCAGAAAAGTTTCAAGACCGATGCAGAGCTGGCTAAACACTGAAGCTTCTGTGTCCACAACATGGCAACTCGCGTGTGCATCGAGTCTAGTGAGGAGGGTGCGGGGGGAGAAAGCTCTCGCCAATGTTTTTAATTTGGTTACATATTGCTCCTTCAAATCCAAAGGTAACCCACTCCTGGAAAAAAATAAAATCTCTCTAGGTTCAGGAGGAGGATCTAAGACATGACCATAATAACCATAACCAGACACACACAGGTTAAAGAAATAGCAGCTTAGTTTACTGACAAACCTGTACCTATAAATAAGCAATTTACTCAAATTTACATATATATGAAAAATAACAAACTGGGCCCTTCAAAATAAAAGAAATGAGTCTTGTATTTTGTTTCCCTGTAAAATAAGTCAGAGTGAACTGTGAATCCGGTTCATACAGCGGTCCGCTCTGTTAAAGTTAAGAAAGTCATTTCAAGGCAACACAAACACAACAAATTCCTTTCTTCAAACGACTTCAACCAACTTGCTAATAGATATTTGATGCTATGTTGACCATAATCTTCCATGAGATCAACCTGACATAGTGGACTTTTTGTTGGGCTTTTACTGTTAAATGTAAGGTTCGAGAACAAATAAGTCGCAAAGTAGACGTTGTGATCTTGCAGACTTGTGATAGAACAGAACTGAATTGACTTTCTTCAATCGAAGTAAGTGAATATTCCCAAAATGGTGCATCATGTGAGACATAGAACTTCAAACCTGAATTGTTTGCATCTTTGCTGTGTTTCTAAGGAGATGTGTTTCCACCCCTGTCCATCACTTGAATAGTCTCCATAAGTAGGACTAGGTATAGCCTTGTCCATGTGCACATGCACATGCACATGCATGTATCCTATGTCCACATGCGTGAGTAGGAGAACAAAATCAATGGTAACCTATCTGATAAATAGCTGCTATGTAGCAGCTGACATTATTCTTTCTATCAATATTGCACCTGGTCCATTCAAACCAAACCACTTTCTAATCACAGACGGTTCAGTGGCATGTTTTCTTTTTCCAAACATTGCTGTGTTCCCCTCTGTTGTCATAGAGTGAGCAGGAGGTACGTGGAGAAATGGTTCCCACATGTTTGAATATTACTCTGCTCATTAGCTGTGTGTGTGTGTGTGTGTGTGTGTGTGTGTGTGTGTGTGTGTGTGTGTGTGTGTGTGTGTGTGTGTGTGTGTTTGTGTGTGTGTGTGTGTGTGTGTGTAAGAGAGAGCTCTGATTAATTGAGTCTGTCCACTAAGCTCTGGAAACACCAGGGTTTGGACCAGGCCACTAATTGTCATAATCCAACTTTGTTTGTTTCTTCTGCTCGACCAGACCTCACCAGCTGAGAGTGTGTGCAAGTTTGTGTGTGCAAGTGTGTGTCAAATAATCTCTGGACAACACATGACTTGGCATCACCATCTCTCACCCCCTCCTCACTTTCTCTGTCTAGACTGCAGCAGAGAGAGCGAGAGGTAAACCGAGATGCAGAATGAAAGAAAGATGGACGGAGGGAGAAGAAAGTAAAGAGAAAATATGCTTTCTGCTCAGCCTAGCTGTGGCCAGACATGTTGCCAAATCGATCCCAGTGGATGCTCTGTTCTCAATAGATGGTTTAAACTGGTGTGCTGCTCATGGAAGCTCTTAAAAGGCTTTCAGCATGTTGAGGATTGTTGATTTTGCATGGTACAGAGCCTGTCATGACAGCTACCACCCCCGTAATGAAGTAGCCTGCAGTATGTACCAACAGGTTTCAATTCTGCTGAGGTGTCCTCTAAGCAACACTTTCTCTCTGTAACAGCCTGCATCTTTAAGGTCCTGCAAACTCTGTTTGTATATCAGGGTCCTCTTCTTGGTACATGCATCAACAACAAATACAACAAGTACAAAACGTATACAAAATATCAAAAAGAAGAGCTTTTTTCTTTTGCTCAGACTTAACCTGCATTAGCTAGCAGGCATGGCTTAGCCTATTTCCTGAAGTAGAAACCAACTATGAAAAGGGCGCACTCCAGTTCATTTGACTAGTATGAGTGCTCCGATCCGTGCTCAAGCACGGTACACTTCCTTGGCTCTGGCACTCTTGGAAGAGGTGTGCTTCAGCACTGCCACACAACGTGGACAGCCTTCGTTATCAAGAAATCCGGGAGTGTTATTGCTGTATCTGACTAAAATGACTCAAAATAAGCCGCAAAGTCAGTAAAGTAGGTGTTGTTCTCCAATGTGCAGACCCGGACTCGACTGCACGTCCCTCTTTTTCTTTTTCTAGAGTCCGCCTGTCTTGTAAACTGAGCACGCTTCATAATAACATAAAACATACGTGTGTTGTATTACGACGTTATGTACAAGAGGTAACCGTGCTCAGGTCCAGTTAGTCCTGGAGCAGTGTGATTGCAGGCCAGCGGCGGAATGGGGAGGGGGGACGATCGTGCTTAAGCACGGTACGGGACAACTTTGCTAGTGTGAGTGCGCCCTTAGCATACTACCCATAAGGCCCATTTTAGGACAGAAATATTATGATGACACAAAAGCTGTCATAACATTAAAAGTAGATGCTTGTTACTGGATTTGTCTATACTTTCACCTGATGACCTTAAAAGCAAACTTGTTAATAATTATCGTAGGAGCAGTGAGCTCTATCATCAATAGCTTGTGTTTTCAAAAAGCATATGCTGAGATTAGAATAACATCATGGAAATGGCTGCATGTTCTCAAACAATTGTTATGAAAAACTCCATTGATAGAGAGGAACATTTTAAGTAAGTCTTAAGCTGGATATCCGCTGTTATTTGTATAACAATTTGGTCAATATTATTTGTTGCCATGAGTCATATCTGGTTCCCATCTTACATTTAATGGGTTCCTTTTTTACCCTTGCTGCACCAAGTTTCATAAAAGCTTGGCATGTTGTTTTTTCCATAATCCTGCTGACAAAACTAATATGGACAACTGCATCAAGAACAAACAAATCCTTGCCGGAGGTGACAAGTGCTTACACTTATCCTGCAAGACGTAAACAATCAGTTATTTTACTTTTGTGTCTTTTACATGGATCATCAATTTGTGATAATCCTTCTAAAATGATTTAAGCTTAACGCCGATAACTACTTCCTTAATGTTTCTGTATCATTGCATAGCACTGATTTAGTTAATATTTGAAGCCATCCAGTTCCTATTTAAGCACCTTGAGTTGATGCTGGTTAGCTTAAGGGATGTGCATGATACTTAATTACACGATGAAATGTCTGCATCCTCGTTAGTTGGCACCGGTATTACTAGTTGGTTGAACTAGTTATGAATACTTTTAATAATGTAGGCCCAAAATGCAGGTTTAATGTTGTGTCTAAGCTGTAATGCACCAACCTACCACTAGCCGGGGCTGTAACTGCGGTTAAAGGGCCTGCCCTCCCTGATATACTGCCTAGGCGTAATCCAGCACTGTGGAAGAATGGCATCAGGTAGGAGCAGCGCAGTAAATTGTCATAAAACCACTGGAGCAATGCGTAACCACTGACATTCATTTTTGGGGGGGCTTTTGGTCTGTATCAGATTGAAAAGCTTTTAGAGAGACAGGAAACGTGGGGAGAGAGAGTGGGAGAAGACATGCAGCAACATCACCAGGATTGGAAGTCAAATCTGCAGCCAGTGCAACAAAAACTGAAGCCTAATCATGGGACGCTTGCTCAACTGCCCTGGGTAAACCAGCACCTCTTTCATCAACAGTTTTTAAGAATGCAATAATCTGTTTCAAATAGCAAATAAATAGGGTACACCCAATATGGTTTGGACAGTGTTTAGGTGAGTTTAATCAATGTGTTTTCTTACCATTAGACATATCTGACTTTAGACTACTCTGACTTTTAATATCTGTTTAACTGCCAGGGAAATTAGTCACGGTGAACATCCCTAGTTAGCTTCTAAGCTCTGTCAGTGACAGATTAAATCCTGCAACATGTATTGTTTTCAGTTAACAAATAGAAGCCTGCTCCTGTCCACTTCTACTTGAGGTCAAAGCTCCATTGTTTCAAAAGTTACCACATATCCAGACAACCTGCCGTTGTTGTAAACTGAATGTGTGCCATGCAAGATTGGTAAGATTGGCAGGCCTAGGAAACAGGGCTTAGTAAACAGTAGATTGAAAGGAAAAGGAGAGTAATGAGAGTAATTCTGGGAGCAGCAACATTTCATTGGATGAGTTAGATCTCATTGGGTGAAGCCAAAGGAGTAAACTAACAGATTATAACTTCCTATGAAGCACATTTTTCTCCAAAAAATTTTTCCATTGCTAAGACTTCAAACTGAAAACAGATACAAAATGACCAATATTGATGTCACAGGGATTAGGCAAACATATACAGTAAATAGAGACAGATTACACTTCTGTGTATTCATTATTAGTCACAGGATCTCCTTTTTTCATGGGCTGACTGGTTTGTTGCATGTCAGCAGGCAGGAGGTCTCACAGAGTCTCCAGCAGCCCTGCAGACAAAGCTCTGAGCCAGGGTTTGGACATGATAGATGCTGACTCTCTGATAAATTGGACCTCCTCTTAGAAAGAAGAAGGAGTCCGATTACGAGGCATCTTCTATGTCTTCAGGAGCTTCATCTTCCTCTGTGTTGTTGCCGAATCTGGGCTTGTCCTGCTGTCATCTCTCAACACCATATCCACTCTTTTGGAGACACAGACATCTGTCCCAGTGGTGAATGTGAGATACTTTTATATTTGCTTTTTTTGGTACAGTGAAAATAAATAGAATTCAAGAAATCCCCAAATTCACCCAGGGTGGAGCAGCACTGAAACTGCAGAGCTGAGAAAGAATAAGGGTGGATGGTTTAGAGAAGATCAAAAAAAGGGAGATCTGCAAACCAGAGCTACACTTTTCATGTTTTATATCATGGACACCAATGTTTGTTGGCCATAAAAAGGATATAATGTGCAGTTCTGCTCATTTTCAGGATTCTTAAGTTTTTGAAATTGATTTGAAATTCAAAGGAGACACATTGTTTTAACTTACTTTAAGTATCTAAGGCCTGCTCACTACCCCCTCTACTACCCTCTATACCCTCTCTACCCCCTCTACTACCCTCTCTACCCCCTCTACTACCCTCTCTATCCTCTCCCTCTCTAATACCCTCTCTACTACCCTTTCTACCCTCTCTACTACCCACTCTACCCTCTCTATCCCCCACTCTACTACCCTCTCTACTACTCTCTCTCTATCCCCTCTACTACCCTTTCTACCCTCTCTACTACCCACTATACCCTCTCTACCCCCCCCACTCTACTACCCTCTCTACTACCCTCTCTACCCCCTCTACTACCCTCTCTACTACCCCCTCTAATACCCTCTCAACTACCCCCTACTACCCTCTCAGAGGGCAGAAAAGCGTTGGCTGTGCACTCCGGAGCACTTGCATCAAGCGTTTGTGCGCTGAGAAGAAAAGTGCTCCACGTCCATCCTGCCTCAGACACTGCTCAGCAGGTTTTTATTTTAAATTCTAGTTTGTTTATTTCCCAATTAGACACAGAGCAAAGAGGATCAGGGTACTAGACACAATAACGGCACAAATACGGGGAATATCAAACATTTAGAAAAGAGCAAGTCCAAGGTGACGTCAACAATTCCTTTTTGAAAATTTGAAAGATCTTAATAATAATAATAATAACTTTATTTATATAGCACTTTTCAAGAGTAGAGTCACAAAGTGCTTTACAAAAGACCGTAACAATACACAATAAACTAAAGATGATCAGAGCGGCTGCACAAAAAAGGCAGAGTGCTCAGAAAAAAAGACGCTGCAGCGCTGTGCTTTTTCTCCAGCCGGCCGTCTGCTGCTGCTAACGCTCACTCCTCATTGAAAACAATTGAAAAAAAAGACGCCGGTCTTAGGGGAACTAGAAAAAAGATCTACGGCATTAGCTGACAATATTTATTTATAACAACATTGTTTTAGAAATAGCTAAATTGAAGATGCCATGAGATCTGCATTAGAATAAACCTGGTAATAAACAGTCATGCTGATTGGTTGATGAGGGGGAATTAGAGAATAAGTGTGTGTTTTAGAGAGAATGTGAGCCATTGTGAGTTATACAATTGCTTGAGTTATTATGGCCATCAATATGTAACTTCATTATAAAAATTTTTTATTTGTTATGCTTCCAGAGGAATGTCAGTTTGAATCAACCAGGGCACACCTACACATTTAGCCACAGGTAATAAATAACCAAGTGAGTAATATTTACAGTGCAGAATGTGTCAGCCTTAACAGACTCACACAGACAAAGCTGTCAAGATGATGTTAAGAAAAATAAATGTAATCAATGATCTTGATTTAGTTTGTAACATAAGTAGCATATCTTCATAATAACTAAAAGCACAATGGACACTGACGGTAATGTATTTCCATCCCTTGAACTTCACATATTGTCACGATTTGTTCTTGTTAAGTTTATATTTTGTTGATTCCAGTGTTTAGTTTTCATTTCCTGTTTTATTTTGTATTCATCCCTGGTGTTACTTGTTTCCTGTGTGTGTGTTTCTTTGTTCTTTATTTCCTAGTTTAGTCTTTAGCGTTTCCTGTTTTATTTTGTAATATTCTTATCCTCGTCTTTCTCTGTGTCCTAGTGTGTATTGTTACGGTTACAGTCTCGAGTTCTCTGTGTGTCTTTAGTGTTTCTTGTTTTATTTTGTTGTTGTTGTCCCCAGTGTTTCTGGTCTTGTCTTTCTGGCTCTGTGTGTTTCCCTCCAGTTTTGATTGCCCTCATTGTCTTCACCTGTGTCGTTTGTCTCACCTGTGTTTGATTGCCCCTTGTATTTAGTCTCAGTGTTCCTTCCTATCAGTTCTGCGTCATGTCATTGTCAGTCGTCTACCTACCTGTCGTCATGTTTCATCTGCCTTTCGCTTTCTGTTTTTCCCTATTTGTGGATTTTTGTTGATCTTTAAAAAAGTAGCCTTGTTTTTGACTTTTGCCTTTTTGTTAAATTCGGTCCACCTCTTTGTTTTTTCAATGAACGTCACACCTATAGCATTTCACAAAAACAAACATTGTGTAGATCATTCCCTAGGATGAGCCTACTGTCATACATTGGCTTCTTTGTCTTATGATAAAGCTGATACGCTTTAATGTGGATTATAAATGAATACATGGTGTCAATACAAAAACTCCTTTGCTTCATAAAAGACAGATAAGTAGGGCTGAAATGATTACCTGTATGGGGAAGGTAACAAACAAGTTACAGTGGTCAGCATCATGTCCTCCAGTTTATTGAGCTCTACTCTGGTCAGCCCCCCGCTCTCTCTCTGACCCCTGACTTTGACCCCACAGAGTAAACACAGGCCTGCCTCCCGTCCCTCTGACACCTCGTAAACATCGACATCAGCCCATAACTAGCAACTAATCGCTGGCCTGCACTGGTGTGGACGGGAGCCCAGGAAGCTCTAATTAAAACTTTCCCATGAAAAGTTGACCGGATGAGGCACCTGTTAATGATGACATGATGTCACCCTGTTACCACGGCTACTGGCCCAATTAGTAAACAGAAGTGTTTTCCTAGCCTGTTATTTTTTTTTTATTGAAGGCCACCAACAAGACTCTCTGGTTTTGCTGCTCCTGTATTTTCTTTAGCAGATGTTTTTGATGATAAGCAGGAACATGGTGCAACTTTCACGTCTCTCTGGCTCCTTTCAGTTTCTGATACTTCTGTGAATCGAACTGACATGAAAACCTACTTTGTGAACTTAAGCATAGAGGAAGAAAACTCTTTGGTCTATCTTCTTTGCAGAGGAATCCACATTGGCCTTGATTGAGTCTAGTTCATAGTCTAGAAGTGTCCCCATTTAATTTGCCACCCGTGTGTGTCATTTGATACCAAGGCTAACATAACTCTACCCCTTGTTTTACTGCCCTTGGGGTTACTCTAAGAAAACACTGCTCTAAAATACAAAAAGCCACTAAAGGCTTGCCACCACTCACACACATTGTTCTAATGCAGGCCGTGAAGGTTCACTAGCAGTTCACCGCCTGCTGTCCACAGATCGGGTGTTAATAAAGCATTATAATGTTTAAGGTCCAGCCTGAGGGACCCCTAGTGAGCCTCTTAAACTACCCCAAACCCCATAGACCACCCTTCCCTAAAAACCCACCCCCACACCTTAAAGTGGGGCCAATAAAAAGCAGCTCCATTTTGCACAATAATCAGCCCTTTTAATCATGCATCTTAGTCCTCCAATAACTTTAAACGTCATCTAATCCCCTAAAAGAGCCTTTGAGAGAAAGCTGGCCCTCTCGCCTAATTTTACCCAAGTGGTTTTCGTCGGGCGCCTGGTCTAATTCAAACTTTACATGGCCCCAACACGTCCAGAACAATGTGTAGGACTTCAGGGAGCAACTACAGTGACAAATGAGCCCAAATGGGCTTGTTGGTCCGTGACTGTCGCTGGAGCTAAACTGCCTAATCTCTCAAAGATTTAATGTGTTTGTGTGTGGCTTTGGACTTATGCACCATGCACGTTTGGGAATCAGCAATTGAATCTAAACCCCAAAGGTGAATTTAAATGTGTTTCTCCTGCTTTACCCTTTAGGGAGTTTAAATTGTGGGTTTAGAGCTGGTGGTTTTGTTTTCAAGCTGGCGTGTTTATAGAACTCCATTGTAGAAGGCAAAGAACATATCCTTCCTCCAGTTTTATGCAAAGTAGATCCACATTTCAGTAACATGAAACGTTTCAGCTTCAGAATAAATTTTTCCATAATTACGACTTCTTCCATAGCTGTATTCCTTGAACATAAAATTCTTGTGAACATACATATGTAAGTGTGTACGTACAAGTGTATCAATTTACAACCAATTCTTTTTTTCACTGAAGATTTCTGCATCTTGGGGATGCCAGTAGTGAAGTGGTTTGTGTGCGCGCGGCCCACATACGGAAGCTTTAGTCCTCAAAGCGGGCGGCCCAGGTTCAAAAACCGACCTGGCTCCTTTCCTGCATGTCATGACTCACTTTCTCTCTCCCCATTTCTGACTCTATCCACTGTCCTGTCTCTAAAATAAAGGGACATTTTTTCTTGCCACTGTAACTTGCTAAATGTTTCTACTGTAAGTGCTGAGTCCTACTCTTTTGTAAAGATAATGGTTAATCTGATAAGTGTTTCTATTTTCCAAAGTTTTATTTTATTGGTCCCCTTCACCTGCATGGCTCTTGTCTTTTTATGATTTCAAAACCTGTCTGTTCTGTTTCTTGCAATCAACCGCATTAGAATGTGTTGCTTTCCTCTGACTTTTTGCTTGTATGAGCAACTTTTCTCTCCTCAGTCCCTCCAGAGGTGGATGTGTTGCCTGTATGGTACTACTTACTAGTTGGTGAACATGCTTAAGACACAACCTGGAGAGGTTTACATTTTTAAGTCAAAAGCATTATCATCAATACACAAAAATGATGTGAACACTTTCAGATATTCCGACTCAAAACTGTGAAGCACTGGGCTAGAGTTGGCAGGAAAACTGCTACGTGTCAGTTTAGGTTACAGTGAGTTGTGCAACTGTCAATATTCAATATAACAAACTGTCAGAGTGAACCATAGAGCAGAGAACCCAAATGCACAACTCCAAACCACAAAGCAAATTCAAAGTCCGTCAATCAGAAAAAGGTCAGTACATAGAAATCAGAAAAAGCACTGGCAGAGGTATGCAAAACGTTACACAAAAGGCTGGTCAAAATACGAAAAGAGGACAGAATAAAGCTAATCAGAACAAACACTAGGAATCACCGTAACGCTGTCACAAGGGAGCCAGACTAACTGGCACAGAAGGAGGGGAACACAGAGATTAAGGACTCAAGGGGAGTGGAGACACTAGAAAGGTTAGACACATCAGGTAATCACAGACGCCGGAGACACAGAAGGAAGGACGGGAAGCAAAGGATCTGAAACGAAACACAGGGTAAGTTTCAAAGTAAAACAGGAAACACAAGACATGAAACATAAGGATGAAACCAAAAGGAACTTTACTATCCTGGATCATTTTAAAATGTATGATATGAAAGTGGTACTGTAGCTTTCTCAAGAAACCCAAGATATATTTGTCTTATTTCTACAGCTCATTGTTTTGGTTATCCAGCCTGCAACTTCATTTATACAGCTCTCATCACAAGCGTTTGCAGTCTCAACAAACATATTATAGACATACAAACTAAGGGCTTGCACATCATGAGAACACACAGAACAGTATGAGGGGGCAGAGATAATCCTTCTTAGGGAGCACATACGTTGTCCCACTTACATGAGGATGCCAATTTCTAGCTTTCACTTTTCAACACATGCACAGGAACAGGTCCAAGAAAACTCCCTTCATCCATATGTACCTGTAAACTTTACTGTGCACAGCAATATATTTCATTGCACTCACTTTCATATAGATCCCTTACTAAATAACTATGCTTCCTCCATGATCATCTTTCCAATTCACCTCCTCTATACCAAGGAAACTATGTAAAATCCCTGCTGCTCTCTGTGGTCTACCCCTGCTGCTGACCCATTGCGATCAGGCCAAGCATTGAAGCTTTTGTTTTATATGCTTGTAAGGTCCGGGCATTAAGAGGAAGCGCTGGAACTGCCAGGGACATATATCTGCCTCTTAAAGCACATCTACAGCACACACACATACTGTACAGCGGTAAGCTTTATAACAGCAAAACTTCATGTATAAATCATGCATCCATCCTGGATTATTGCTATATACAGGAGGAGAAACATGAGTACAGAGTGCATCAATAGCCATTGTGTTCTCAACCACATTTTATTAGTAACATCCGGAAACCTCATTGGATTGCTGTAACCTCCTGAAAGAGACCTTTATCTTAATTCAAATAACCCTTTCACATGAGAACATCAATATTGGCTTTTTTTATCCAGGACATGTTCAAGAACAGTGTTGTTCAAGCATTTTGATTTTTTTCTTAAAGGTTGCATATTATCCACTTTTCAAATAGTTTAAATAAGTCTCAGAGCTCCCCAAAACATGTCTGTGAAGTGTCTTGTTAAAAATCCACCCTGATCCTGTATTTGATCATGTCTATAAACCCCTCTATTTCAGCCCTGCTCAGAACAGGCTGTTTCTGTGTCTGTAGCTTTAAATGCAAATGAGCTGTGTCCTGTGACCACGCCCCTCTCTGGAAGGGGATGTGGCTTGGGCTTTCTCGCACCATGCCTCATTGTTTACGGTGAGAAGGCAGACTCAGAGGGCAGAGCAAACACCTAGCTGTGGGAGTGTCACCCATCTGGGGGAGGGGTTACTGCTCTTTGTGATGTCATGAAGGGAAAATCTCCAAACGGCCTGTTTAGGCACACATTTTCTGAAAAGTGGAGCAGGCAAAAGACGGAAAGGACAGACTTTTCTCATAATCGGAGGTTTGTAGACAGACTAGAGATGCATATTAGTGTTCGAAAAAACATGGTAAAGTGTATTTTGTATTATATGTGACCTTTAAAGTTAAGCAGAAGCTAAAGATAACACTATGCCTTTAATGAGAATTAACTCTGAATTAACTTGAAATCTGTAGGAGTCAGACAGCCTACACTCCCATACACTTTGCCTTTAAGCATCGTACATAATAGGGAACACTGCTTCCTATATCCCACTGCATGTGTGATGCAGAACTGTCCAATAGAAACATATTTACCAGGATAAAAGCTGCATAAGCAACTATTTCCCCACTGTAGTTGAGGAACAGAAGTCCAAAGGTGGACATCAATTTAAAGTTATTTTAAAAACTCACTGATATATATTATCACTTGAAGCAAAATAATCACATCAGTTTGCTAGCATGTTTACAATGATAATGCTAACATGCTCTTAATGATATGAAGCTCATATATTCTTTTCAATCTTACCAACCTTAGTTTTGCTTTTAAGCATGCTTAGAGTCACCAATTAGCACTAAACACAAAGTACAGTCGAGGCAGAATGATTTGTATAAAAAAGCTCGCGCAAAAGTGGACTCATGTTGAACAGCCATCTGCCGAGACCGTGTTGGGGTCTGAAAATGGGACATAGGGAGATGTCTGTGTAGGTTCTCAGTCATCCAGGTCATGGTAAATCCGAAGCTTGATCCAAAGGCAACTGGACTCTTCAACTAGTCTAGTTGCCTTTGGATCAAGCTTCGGATAGAGGGAGATACAGAAAGAAGGATAGAGGCGAACAAAGCAGCAACAACAACAATGAATAAGATAGACAATGTCAGTAATAATGGTTAACATATGTGTAGCATTAGCAGTAACAGCTAAGTGTGATAATAGACTGATCTGTCTAATATTCACTTTAGCAACTGTAATGATGATGAAACGGCGAGGACTGATTATGTTAATTCACGAGGTTTAGCAGCTCTAAGGTACCCTGACATATTCATATTTAACATACTGTATTTCCACAACACAAAATACAGCAGACGCTGAATGCTTGTATAAAATGACATCAAATCTATGAAAGTATAAGTAAAGACAGTCTGTCTTCTTCCAGTCATTAGGGTGGGCCAATAGCACAAGTGGGTGGGCCCAGGCCCCTAAGGCCCACACATGCACGCCGTGCCTGCTTTGCAGCTATTCAATCATCATGCAGAACATTTAGTCATTTAAATTTGACGTGCTGACAATGTTCTGGCAAAGTGAAAAAGGACATGACCATCAGCATGGTGGATTGTGCTGCAAATATTTACTGTGATTTACTTTACTGTGTTAAAGGAGACAATTTCTATTTGGCATATTTCCCAAGAATATTAGCTTCTGTAGGAAATGAATGTTCCTTAAATCATACGTCTCTTACAGTATTAAAAACCGGGCCACACAAATGCATCAGTGATGTCATGGCCTCTCAGAAGCCAATCTAAGCACATTCTCTGTGTGGCTGTCCATCTCTTCCCAGGCTCTCAGATCTGCAACATGAGCTCATTCTCATCCAGACCAGAGCACTCCAACATGTCCTTATTAAACGATAACTATTCTTTGGAGACTTCTGAGCCAGACTAACAGTAGACTAAGTACTGCTTATTTCCAACACTGTACCTCTATATGAAAGGCTTCATGCAAAGATAATGTTTATGTCAGATGTTGTTCTTTTTTCCCTGTAGCTTTTTAATTTTAAGATGATTTAAGATCTTTCAAGGACGAGGTACAGAAGGGACGTTGACAAGAGATGTAAACAGTTGATTGTAATGTCTGTACTAAGTACTAGATGCTGCTAAATCCAACACATTGCTCCTTTAAGGCGATGTTTCGTCATTGTCTACCAAACTCTTTTCAGTCGCTGTCCCTCTTTTGGATTAAGTACAAAAAAAAGAAGTATTTTAAAGACAATAAATATTATTTTTGCAGGTTTGATGATTTGCATAAATAACAGAAAAGTTTATGCGTTGAAAATTGTTATAATTAATTTCTGTCAGCTACCACCGCTACGCTGTGTTCCTGCTCGCTCAGCCATCAGGCCTCTGTGGGGTTTCATACGAGTGTTGAATCCCTGCCAAAACTGTTCTTCTGGGACTTCTGCTTCTCTGAGGGTCCCATCATGGTTCCCTCTCCAACGCCGGCTCTTCATTAACCTGAGCACACCTCCCAAAAGGACAATCACAATTTGGGGGCGTTAGTGTTTATCATCTCATAAGTAATGAACGTGTGAAAACACAAACTCATATTCAGCTTTAGGGAAATGTAAATTCTCTTTGTGCATGTGGATTTGTGGATTTAATGAGAGCCACACAGCCATGTTGCTTCAGGGGTGGAGTGGATTGTTGTTTTTTTTCACTTTGAACTCTAATTTACACCACCGTGAAGACTCATGGGGGATTTCCAGATTCAGCGTGTTTGAATCTCCGGAGTTCTTGAATTTCAGAGTCAAAGGGCACGTAAACACAGACTGACAATCTTTTTCTAAAAAGTTTTCCCTTTCATCTGTGCCTTTGTTGCACTTTGATTTTTTTCTCATCCATTATCTATAAAACTTTTTTGTACCGTTCGGGGTTACGGGGGCTGGAGCTGATCCCAGCTGCCATTGGGCGAGAGGCGAGGTACACCCTGGACTGTTCGCCAGTCAATCACAGGGCTGACATAAGACGATATGTCACGATAGGATAGGAATTCGAACCAGGATCATCCTTGCTGTGAGGCCGCAGCCCGATTTTTTTTGTTTTGTTGGAAGAATCCTGTCAATTTTTAATAGAAGCATTGCTTTTGTGCCTGGCGGTGTAGGTGAATTCAAGAATTCAAAAACTAAATGAGAAAAAGGAAAAGCCTCCATGAGAAGATGTGGCCTTAAATAACCCTTTAGTTACGTCAATGAGAATCCATGATGCAGGAGAGTATATTAAATTATACATTTGGCACCATGATGTCTTTTTTATAGGGCTTGTCTACTTTAATCATTACTTCGTTGTTATCAAAAGCATTCCGAATTATGAAAAGAAATACCAAAGTGCGACCATTTCTGAATGGAAAGACTATTTTTCTTGGTCAGAAGATTGTAGCTACAACCACTTTGTTTCCTGTGGGCAGCAGTAAAGTTCTGCCCAAGGCAAATTTTCACCTCTACTTCTGTGCTTTCGCAGGCCTTTAATTGTTCCTCTGCTGTGGCTCAAGCGTAAAGTTGGCCCAACCATTCAGAAATAATGAGATAGCAGTGCCAAGCCTGCGGTCAGCTCCGCCAATCAAGACACAACTTAGTGACAGGAGAAAGTTGCGGATCTGATGGCTCAATCCAAGAGTGGTAGTAGTTCAGTGAAACATCTTGTCATGCCCGAATAGTTTTGTTAGACATTATAGAAGTTTTTTGTGACAATAAAACATAACCCCCCCTGTTCGAATCCCCGTTAGACAGGAGCCTCTCTGGAGTTTGCATGTTCTCCCTGTGCATGCTAGGTTCTCTCCGGGTACTCCGGCTTCCTCCCACA
This sequence comes from Tautogolabrus adspersus, assembly GCA_020745685.1. NCBI lineage: Eukaryota > Metazoa > Chordata > Actinopteri > Labriformes > Labridae > Tautogolabrus > Tautogolabrus adspersus. The sequence continues at coordinate 5,286,455 of CM036554.1, read as the reverse complement.
GTCCAAAGACATGCTGGTTAGCTTTATTAGTGACTCTAAAACTGCCCGTATGTGAATGTGAGTGTGGCTGGTGGTCTGTCTCTATTGCTGCTTCTCATGTCTCTTATTTTTTGTTTCCTTGCTCCTCAATCCTCGCTTGAACCGGAAGTCGTTCCGTGCCGCCATGTTAAAGTACGTCTCAAGTCTCTTATTCCAGCATCCAGGAGCGAGGATCGAGGAAAGATGAGAGCATCTTTCCAGGACGTATTTTTACTGATGAGCTGGTGTCATCATCACAAACGGACGTTGCTTCACATGACGCTACGGAGAAAAGGAGGTCTAATGTCTCTTAAAACATATCTCTGGCGGGAGGGACTAAGACACAAGTGAGAGAAGAAACATGGATGCAATTTAAGAGACATGAGAAGTACCCTATATGTCAGACCTGTGAATGACTGGCAACCGGTCCAGGTTGTACCCTGCCTCTCTCCTAATGACAGCTGGGATCGGCACCAGCCCCCCCGCGAAACCGAATAGGAAAAGCAGTAAAGATAATGAATGGATGCTGGAATAATAGAATTTCTTCCCACTTGCAGAATTAGAGCATCTCCAAACATTCAGCCAACTTGGATGAACACACTGTTAAATGAAAGACAAATTCACTCTCGTATGAGCAACTGATCTGAGACTGAAAGGCTAAGGCTCGAGAGACATTTGACCCTCCAAAAGAAGAGGCGAATGTTCATGATAGACTCCAGAAATATTATATGACCCAATATTGACAAAACAAACCCCGCTGTTAGGGAGGTTTCTTTTGTTACTCTGTCATTGATTGAATATGGACCATCGATTCATAAATCTTCCTTTAAACGAGGTATCGACATAGTAGTTGTGACCTTGTTGTATTGAAAAATGGGCTTCGAGTGATCTTGTGTTCATGGCGTTTGGCCACTAATGATTCAGTTTTTCAGTAAAGCCTGTGTGTAATTACTAATGTGCTGGGTGTTCAACATTAGCCAGGCATCCTGTTTTCTTGTTGCTGGCTTGCTGTCTTACTGGCTTGCCTCGTGTTGGAGAGCATGAATATTTTTCTTCCTGTACTAACAAATAAGAGAGAAGGAGTTTAAACAATTGTAAAAGAAGTGACATTCACAAGAGGAGAAATCCAGTTTTTTAACCTGCAACCTCTGAAAATAAACAGATGTCTACTTGTTGAAATATGAATCATCTGAATGATAAACTTGGACACATTTTCACAAGGAAAGCCAACAGGAGGATTCCTTGTGTTGTTATAAATATGCTGCACTGGTCCGTTTCTTTCCGTGGGGAAATCTTCAAAAGTTTAAAATGGACATTAAAGACTTGGCTCCAGAAGCAGACCTCAGCTCATCGCTTGCATTGTGTAGAAACTACGTTGTCTCATGTCTCATTCAGTGGTAAGTAAACATTCAACTTTATCATGATACATGTACTCACAACAGCCAACAACACACTCACAGTATAAACTCCGTCATCGGTGATGTGCTTTGAGTGTGGGCTCGTGCATGTATGGGGTAGAGAACGAGCAGGGAGACAGGGAGGCGTGATTGGTTCATCAGATTGGTACCTCGTGGCAGACATTGGTCGAAGTTTTTACAGTCTTACAACTGCTACAGATGATGGATTTTCTTCTTTCCTTTTTCAGAGCACATGAGTTATTAATTTCTGTCAGGACCTAAAGAAAATTTCAACCAAAATCTTAAAAAGTGTATCTGGAGAAAATGACCAACCCTGCCTTTAGTCTCTCCTGATTGAAATTCTGTTTAGTGCGGGTCTGTTATCTTACAGTGTGTATGTAAAAACATGTTGTGCTGATAAAAGTTGCTTACTGTGTCTTATAAAAGTGCGTTAACTGCGACTTTTTAAAGCTCTGTAGGACTGAGGGGGGCAGCAGAGTCTGATGATAATTCCTGTTGATTGACTAATTAAGAAGATCACCTGATAGTTGTAATTAGATAGATGCTGCTTCAGCTGCTTAATTTGCAGAATATTTGAGTCCACGTCTTCCAATTGACACAGAAACAGAGATGCTGTGAATGTAGTGAAACAATCTCTGAGCCATACAAATCGTTGTGTGTGATTTTATCTGAGCTTTTCTGGCTGATATTAAGTACCTAAAAACACAGACCAGAAATCAGCCTAGTTACCACACACTCCTGAAAAAGCAGGTTCATTGGTTTATACTTAAACAAATCATACAATTTGTTTTCTTAAACTCACATTATTGCTTTGAATCACGAAAAATCGACAAAAGTCCTGTGATTTGAGACCAAGTTTCCACTTTCTTAAATGGGCGGTAGATTCCGACAAAGGAGACGAAACAGGGTGATGTCTTGAGCCTGGCATGTCCTGGGATGAGTCTCTCTGGGATAACTCAGACTATGTGCCATGCACAACAAAAGAAACATTTTCATCCAGTGGATAGACGGTTCAGTTTGCTGACCTAAAATAGAAGATGAGAACATATTTGGATTTATAGTTCCTGTTAACCCACATAAGCTTCTTTATCGTCAGTGTTTATACACCACAAGTCACATTTTAGTTCACCGACTTGTGTGCATGCCTGTGTAGCTGTATGAGCCATGCTTTGGTTAGGACCGAGACCAGAGGGATGTTGACTCTGTTATTTTATTGATACCTAAAGTGGAGGATAAATATTGTTGTCTTGCAGCCCTATTTTCTCAGACTTGTACATGACTGAATGTTAACCAGGAGAAGCTCAGGCCAATGGTCTGACTTCAAGGCTGGAAAACAACGATTTGATTGCATCATCGTCCTCATGTCTCTGTTGAGCTGTTTGCCCTCCGATGATCTACTGCTAAAGTCCAGCTCTCACAGGAAAACTCCCCCTCAGATACCCTTACACTGTTAGCATGGTTATTTATCATTAAGACTTGTTATTGACTTGTTTCTGGCTCGTCTATTTAATGTAATTCCCTATAATTCCCAGGATTACAATCCATTGAAAAGAGAATTTAAAAACGAGGTCATTCCTTTTATCTTTCAAAATAAGCTAATGGCTTTTACCTCAGACCATTTTGTATTCCCATTGAAATGAAACAATATCAGCATGAAACATTGGTGGTGTTTAGAAGAGAAACTAAAAAACTGAAATGTGGTGCTTTGTATTTAAGAGTAGCACAACACACAGAGGCTCGTCAATAAACGGCTCACTGTGAGTTGAAAAAAGTTTTTCTCCGGTGTTGTTGGCACAAGTCAAAGCTCAACATTTGAAACATAGATGTAGATATTATTAATACACCGTTAATTCCCCCTTTGTCAAACAAACTCTGTTGAGTGAGATAAGCTGGTGCCGCCGAGCCCGCTCCTTCCTCCTTCTTCGTCCGTCTACGTAAGCGACAGAGAGTAAAATGAAAACGGGGCATCGGGGGTTCCAAAAGACGTTCAAATATACATTTTGAAAACTGAACTCACACACAGAAAATATTTAACACATGTACAAATGAGTGAGACAAGACTTGAAAACGGCGGAGCAAACAGATGAGTTGTGACATGTGCCCTCCAAGTGCATCAATCGACAACTAATATAGTGAACAGACTCCGTAAACATGGTGGAGGCTGTGGCTCAAAAGACAAACGACGTGGAACAGGTAGGTCTTGAGACAAATATGCCAGAGTTATTGGATAAAATTCACGTCATAACAAATAGGCAGGTACATACAGCTGTCATTGGTGGATGGAAAGCTGCATGTTACCAACAAGTAGAGGCCTGAATCCAGAAAGAGTCATAGAGCAAAATATACAACCCTGTGGAAAGGAAAGGGGAAAACACCATCACATTAAAACAAACTACTGAACTTTTTACAGGAAATAAGGAAGGCTTAAAAAAAAAGAAAAGAGAGCCTTCAAAGTAAAGCTTGTTTTTACACTATGCAAGTCCCCTTATCACACTGCGTCGCTCGCGGCCAGTTAAGACACTTTTGTTGCTGACGCTCGCTCGCTGTAAGTTAGCTCCTTTTGTAAACCTAAGCAGCAATTCTATGAATCCTGTTTTTATCAGAGTTTATTTGAACTGTTCTAGAGAGGTACTGTCTTATCTTTGTGAAGATATTGATGAATAAAGTTTATAGCTTTTTTTAAGTATACCGAGTAGTTTCTGTTTAAGGAAGAATGTGCGACATTTTACACATAAATACGTATATCTACGTATATGATCTATATGAGTGAGAAGCGTGAGTCCCGCAGCCAGAGGTTATTGCAGCTGGAGCCGAGGACAATTTTGTCTGCCGCTTACGCTAAATGGTGCTTAATTATGATGCGTTCTAATTGATAACTCCTTTGTGCGAACATGAGGGGAGTGAGGTTGGAGGTGTTTAGTTGGAGGAGAGCGGAGGCTTCAGTACGGCAGAGGTGTCGCCAAAAAGCCTTTTGTTTTTTAGAATTCATTGATGGACTATTGGGCTAACTGCATTAGTTTCAGACAGGTGAAATCGGTAAAATGACCAAGTGTACAGTGTTCTTCTAAACTATAGGACTATTTCATGTACTGTTTGGCTCAAAAACATATCAACATGTGGAAGGTATCAGCAGTTTCTCTAATCCTAGGCTTATTGGTTAATCCTGAGTCACTGATACTTAAGTTCATAATGCAAAAATATCTGAAGATGTTGGGTTGGTTTTAAACCCTAATGGTAAAAAGAGAAATATTTCCTTTTGTTGAGTGTAAAGAAGAAAACTGAAACCATGCAAAATGGAATTATTTAAGTATGTAGCGTGCATGCATTTAAAGTGCCCTCTCAGCCATTTCTTTAATATCTTCTGAGACACATCAGCCACTTGCCTCGCCCACTCCCTTTTCTCAAGATCTCAACTTGGCCCGTCTGCTGCGTCTCTCCCAACACGGCCTGCAAAAACAGCATTAGCATACGTAGGAGGGGATTTTTTGCCATTAGTCAGAATCAGATCGTGCACAGTTGACCGTGACATAATTCTATTTATAATGGCTTGATACCAAAGGCTGAATAAATGTCATATCCCTCTATCTGGGCTATCTACATGTCTGCCCACAGAGCATGAAGAGAGAAGGCGTGGAGGAGGAATATGCAGGCCCGGCTGGGCGAGGACTGACCCACAACTGGTCATAATGTATAATGTAATTATACAGTGGGTAGTTTCAGCGAAGCAATCTGATTGGCCAGTGGTGTGGTCAGGTCATGGTAATAATTCCCATAAAACAGAGCAAATCTTTGCTGTTAAAAGGAATGCTGTAATTTACCTACTAAAGGCTCAATAAAACCTGAAGAGGTCTGGACATAGGATACCTTCTTTTACGTGTCTACTCGTCCTTCCCTTCAGTGTGGTTATCCTCTTATAAAGTTCACCTCTCCTTTCTGAGGTTGTGAAGGCATGATGAAACCTGTGCAGCACATGTGTTTGATAACATCATTTGAGTTAAGGATCAGGCCCCGCTCTGCGTCGCTTACGTAAAGACGTAACAAGGCCCATTTAGACAAACAAAATGAGGTCAATTCACCAAAACCATTTTCTATTCATGCACAATTAGACAAATTCTTCATAAATGGTTAATCAAGAGGGAAAAAAAAGGCAAAGATTACATTTCAAATATCTTTGTGGGTTTAGATCTAATTGTAGATTTATAAGTGGTTGATATGCCACAGAAGCACAAGCACGTTAGATTCACTGGAGAAGTAGAACTGAGGCCCTCAGGTGAAATGTCAGTCCTCTTTGACAGACTGTTCTCAATACAATTCTCTATTGTCCTGTTGAATTATAATGGTAAGGTGACATATAATAAAGACATGGAGTTAGAAAGGTAAAAAAAAAAATCAGGATCTTTAACCAGTTGACTCAATTTAAAAAAAATGATTTACCATCAACACTTGGACTTAAATGAAGATGTAGTAGCAGTTTGTAGAAGTTAAAAGATGTGACTCCAATCTGTAAGAGTACATAGGAGTTTTAGCTACCATCACATTGAACTGGGCTGCACGGTGATGCAGTGGTTAGCGCTGTTGCATCTCAACGGGAAAGTTTCATATCATTTTCTCCCTGTGCATGCGTGCTGGGTTCTCTCCGGGTGGCACACAGTCCAAAGACATGCTGGTATGACTCTACATTGCCCTTAGGTATTGAAAGTGAGTGTTGCTGGTTGTCTGTCTCTATACAGTATTTCAGCCCTGTGATTGACTGGTGACCAGTCCAGGGTGTTCCCCCTCCTCTCACCCAGTGACAGCTGGGACTGGCTCCATGAAGCGGTATAGATAATGGATGGACATTGAAATGGTTGAGCAACATATATACAGTACTTACTTTCACATCCATGATCCCCAACATTTCGGCCGTCTTATATAACCTCTAACATCTCTGATAATAAAAAACATATTTTGGTTGTTTTGTTCTGCTGATGCATCAGACATGTCTAAAGGAACTTCAGCACCTCCTTACATTTATTCTTGTAGGTGTGCAGCCATTCTGAAATTATGTTCCTAAAAGTTTGAAAACAAAGAAAAATAGTAAATCAGCAGTCTGAATGACCTCAGTTTGGATCTATTTGGTAAAAGCTAACACATAGTTAGATAGTGCTTTTGTATTTTCTGATCTCACTCCAACAGAAATCCAAACAGCATCTCTTGTTGATGGATTTGGCTGTCTGTCTTCACCTATAACTCTTTTTCTTCTCCTTTGGATTTGCACTTGTTTTAGAAGTTTAATCATCTGTAGTCATCCATCGTTTCTCTGTTTGTTCAGCTTGAGTAGCCGTTCAATTGCACTTGACTCAACAGGACTGGAGAAAACAGTGCATCGTTTCCGCCTACCCTTTCTGGCAGGCCAACCACTGCTGTGTGACGCTCGCAGCTTGGGATATTTTCTAGGAGAATGTGGCACCCAATTGACACCCAGGTTGTATTACCAAAGTAGGACATAAACTCAATTATCAAAGTTTTCCACTATTTTATTTAAGACTGTAATTTAGATTACATTGTTAATATTTTCAAGGGATACTCAAGCTTAGCTGTTTGATACAGCTTAATAAAGTTGTATTTTTTCAATGATACAATTTCATTTAGCAGAATCTTTTGTTCAAAGTGACGTACATCTGAGAGCAGATATAACACAAGCAAGGATCTAGACAGGAGGAAACAATATCACTAAGTGCCAACAAAGAGCCAGTTTGAGTTAGATCAGATACAAGTGCTGACAGGAACCCAACAGGACATGAACAGAGGCAATTCAACGAGGTCTGAAGAGAGATTTTCATTTACTGTATAGATAACAAAGCTGGCAATAAAAGGGTAAGACTTTGACTCTGTCTTTTTGGGTTGTATAAATTACTTAATTCTCCAATGGGTTGTATAAGAGATATGTGGCTATGACAAAAAGCGCGTAGCTGACCTGACAGGTGGGCCCGGTGTAACGGTTTGTCAGGAGGCTTAAAACCCGACTCAAGCTCTCAGCCTGTCGTTAGGTTGACTGAAAGTTAAGGTGAGACAGGATTTACAGCATGGCGGCTGCTGCAGATGAGCCTTCGGACCCCCCTGTCGTAACAGATGGGTGACGTCACTCAGGCTTCGTCCATTAATATTTACAGTCTATGGTTTGAATGGGTAGGTGTGCCCTGCGGTGTGAAAGTGCTTTGAGTAGTGAGAAGATAGGAAAGCGCTATACAAGCTCAAGTCCATTTACCATTCAGCTGTCCCTTGTGAGAGCCAGACCTCTTTCTGTAGCTCAGGCTGCTGCAGGTTCACACAGGTCACAGGTGGTTGCATGTCGGGGCAAGCAGCTCCAGATGGATGTCAAAGGACACCTCTCAATTTCCCTACTCACCTCCAAGATAAGTCAAGACAGGAGGAGGAGGAAGGACAAAAGTGTCAGTGAAGGTAAAGGGAAACTCCCTCTCATAGTTTAATCCGTCTTGCTTTGGCTGCACTTTTTGATTGCACATTTGGTCACACGTTCACCTTCATATCACTTGTTCAATGAAGCTGTCTGGAGGCAGATTTTCTTTTCCAGTTCAAGCCCAGTCTGGAGCTTTTTTGGGCAGAACAAAAGGTTCAAAAAATGAATGTGACATCTTTTTGACATCACTGTCACTTCATGTAGGTTGTGGATTCATGTTACATCCAAAAATACAAATGAACAACCATCCAGAGGTACAAAAGAAAAAAAAAAGTAGCCTTTTTTTCTGCAGCTACCTCTCTGTTTGTCTTTCCATACACTTTAAACTTTTTCAGTGGAATTCAACAGCAGGGAAATTCCCTTTTTTGACACTCCGACAGCCCTGGTTTATGTTGTTCAGGACAATCAGGGAATTTTAGAGTGGAGCCGACCTGTAATTACAAGGGAAATTAGCAATAGGTAGTAATTTGTGTCTATATACAGCCAGACTTTTGACAGGGAAGGCAGGTTCATTTGTAGCGCTTTCTACAAAAACAAATAGAATTCCAAGTGGAGACTGGCAGGGATGCTGAGTGTGCTTTATAATAGTCTTAAGCAAAACTGAGTATTTCCTATCACAGTTTATATCTGAGATCGTATCCAGGTAAGAGAAGAATCAATGCAAAGACACAATTAATTTGTAATGCCATTCGTGCAGCCTTCGCTTACTTCCTACCAAATAACGTCATCCGAATTTCTAAAACATTGTCCGGTAATCAAACCTTTGTTGTGTTCCTGAACAAAACCACTTAATTCTCTCATTCGATGCCCTGAAAATTGTGCTGAGATGCTTATTATCTTGAAGCCATTTGGCCAAAGGAGAGTGGATTGCCCAGAACACAGTTGTAACACATTGGGTCCATGTGGTTTCAAAAGCTCACACCGTTTTTTAAATGCTCTTTGTTGCTGAATCACTACCAGCTGCCACAGTCAGCATCCTGCCAGGTTAGTCACCCACTGATGTGTTAGCAGCTGGCCCTCGCCCAGCCTGCTTCTTATTCTGGTTTAGTGTAGATGCGGAGATGATGCTATCTAACAAAGTCAATGAAAGATATGGATATTGGAGAATGAATCAGAACTTGTTTTTCAAAGTGCAAAGTCCACCAAACAAATCTCGTAAAGGCCCTGACACACCAAGGAGATAGTTGGCCGTCGTGAGCAATCCTCGCCCTAGTTTTTCCGGTGTGTCCAGCTCCATCGGCACCAGTCTGCCTTTTTTCGTCTGATTCGGCGTGTTGAATCGGCGTAAGTTAGCGTCTGCGCAGTTGGTGAGAGGAATCACTCTGATTGGCAGTTCGGAGGTTAAATTTAACTCCAGCTCTCAGCACAGGTTCGGGACAGCCCCTTCAGCCTGCCACTGTAGTGTCCATGCTTTCGCCCATTTCGTGTGGTTTCTCCCTTTTTGTCACCTCCACCTCTTCTTTTCTTTTTCCACTAAAAGACCAAGGGCTGACAACGCCACTGCCATATTCAACTTTTTATAAGACATTATTCTCGATTAGAAGTATGAGTGGTGACCAGCAGCGTTGTGGAAAAGGTCTTTTTGTATCACAACAACGGACTACCGCCACCTGCTGTCATGGAGAGTTATTTCCTCTCACGCATACGCGTACGTGGTGGTTCGCCGTCGGCTGTAGTCTTTGCGGTGTGTTCAAGTGCAACTTTTTGGTCAAGACAAAAGGCGAAGTGAGGCGACGCCACAGTCGGCCTTCGTCACCAATAGTTCTTTGCCGTCTGCTTGGCGTGTCAGGGCCAAGGTGTTCTCTCCTCTATTTTCTCAGGTAAAGGAATGCACTAAAATGTATGTTTTATTCTGGTACTTTGGGGGAGCAGAACCTGCCGTCAACACATCCCTTACAGATAATCACCTACCAAAGTTGACACAGAGCAAATATGTTAGCAAAATTATGCTTTTATATTGTAGAAGACATCATTTGGAGTCGTGTTTTTGGACACCTGATAAATACAAGTCCAATACTTAGTCTTCTTATAGCTCTGTTTTGGCCTCCAACAACTCCTATGTACATTTCAGCCATTTTTAATGCTAAATGCTTTGATATTTATTCACTAGCTAGTTGCTGATCTTGCATGTTTGCTGATAGGTGCTGGAAAGGTAGTGGTCAGTTGAAAATAGGAAAACACTGGTAACAGACAGAATCAAAAGTCTCCCCTCTTGTCCCATTTGTTGTCTCGTGTTTTGTTTTAAATTCCTTCCTTAACAGTTGCTATGATATTTGGTTGGATATTTGCCCTATTTGAAGACACCTGTGCGGGGGCGTGAGCACCTCTGTATGAGTGTGTATGTGTGAGACAGCTGCTTGGGGGATAACAGCAGCAAGTGATGACAGGGCAGCGAGGGCTAATTAGAGACGTCTTCCAAAAGCTGCAGCGCTGATGTCAGTAACACTGCAGCTGGAAGGGTCATCTATGTCCACACACACACACACACACACACACACACACACACACACACACACACACACACACATACACAGAATGTATAACCTACCTATGTTACACACCTGGAAGAGGGTGTGTGGTGTGGGGGTTGGATGGTGAAGTGTCAATCATTAGCTTTAGTAGAGGGAGATTTCATGCTGACTCAGACAAACAGCTGATGGACAGCAATCATTAGCTCAGACTGGGGCTTCCCCACTCGCTAGCTACATGGATACTAAGAAAGCCAAACACCTGTACACTGTATTTAGATTAAAGTCTTCCTTTTTTCAAGAACCTACAAGTCAGGGAAAGGGCTTGTGTATCACTAAGCGTTACAATTACTGTAGTTTGGTTTGTGTAGCTTTCCAGAATAGCCCAAGGATACATTGGTAAAAAAAAAAAAAAGACATACTGTTTTGTCTTGATGTTTTAAACGCTATCTGTCAGCATTTTAACAAAACCATATATGATTTGAATCATTTACACTTGAATCATTTACATGTTTTAAATGTCAAATGGTAACTTTGCTTTACGTACTTGCTGTGAGCGACACATGTCAAGAACCATACTCTCGTGTGCATTTAGTACTGGAGCCGAGAGATTATCATAGCCTTGCGTCATTTTAAATAAGGGGAAATGGTTAACCAAGCTCTCGCTCTACTTTTAATAGACCTCAAATTTGACACTGGGGAGTTTTAAGCTATGATGATTCCTTTTCCTTATAATCTTAATGTGAATTTGAGCCTTGAATCATACTTAACACACTTGGAATGCTTTGTATCTTATCTAAAACTTGGACCAGACAAAAGACGAAAATAAGTAATCACCCAAAATGTAACACTATCCCAAACATACAACCCAAACAACTTACAGCAGAACTCAACTCGGAAAACTGCTAAACAGGAAAGCACCATAGTTTGGTTTTAATGAAGTCTCATCTTCTAGGCTGTATAAGTTATGTCAATGTAGTCTTTGTTGCATCTAACTTGATATGTTGTGCTAAGTATGCTCCACTGTAACCATGTGTAACCTGTATTTAAACTATTCAAACCAAGATGACTTTGTTTTTGCAGCTACCGTGGCTTACAGAGCCAAGAGAAGTCAAATAAACTTTAGTAGAATTTTTTAGAAGAGTAAAACAGAGTCTTGTTTAATTCTCCGACATTATCTTCTCAAGCTTCCCGCATTGTGCTCATCTTTTTGATTCCCAGCTACAGAAACCCAGACTCTTGGAACATATACAGTACCACAGTCTAATCTCTGAAGACTGACTTCCTCCAAAAACCCCAGTAATCTTGTTTGTACAGCCAATTGAGGGGTTAATAACACAATTCTGGTGTTTAACTAAAGGCTCTTTATCATTCGTGGGCTGACCTCAACATCCCTGCAGGGACCTAATGATGACATCATTAACAAGTGCCAAGTATTGCTCGTTGATGTTCCCTTAGATCATGTACTGCAAGTCACGGGGGCAGATCCTGATGGTGGGTGTGAGAAGGAAGGGGAGAATTGGAGAGAACAAGACAGAGGAAGGAAAGGAAGGAAGGAAATTGCAAAACCAAAAATCCAGTTAGTTTACCTTCACTGCAACAGATCTAATCCCATTTAGCCCAGTTAGCATCCACCCATGCAGATAGTTATGGTATACTTATAAGATCTTTAAGATCCATGCTGCTTTAATAGGGTCATATGCAACGTGTTGTTAGAATTACACCAAAATCTACCTGCTATATATTTCACTGTGACACTCTCAGGCCGCACTCACACTAGGCCCAGTTGCCCCGTACCATGCCGAAGCACAGTTGTCCCCCCTCCATATTCCCCGGCTGCCCTGCACCCACATTGCTCCATTAGCAGGGCCTGAGCACGATTACCTCTTGTACATATGTCATCACTTCAGAATCGCAGTCTAAAAGTTTACTGACTTTGTGGCTTATTTTGAGTTGTTTTTCTCAAATACGGGCCCTTAATATTTGCGAAGGTCCAAATTTCAAGTAAACACTTGACCTCTGCATCAACGTCATTGTTTCAAACGATTCTCTGGAGAAACAGTCGCATCGATTATACGGCATTATTGGTACGTGGAAGTGTTCCTTTCTGCGCATACACCGCAACTCACCACTATATTCTAGTTGTTTAACTAGAAATAATGTTGGTAATGCAAGACAGGAAGCTCACCCCTGAATGATCGTCAGCGTGTGTGTGTTATTAGCTCCGTGTGATATTGTAATTGCATCATTGTCAGTTTGCTTCTGTGTATGCAGCATTTTATTTGGTTGGCCCACATTTATCCACAGCACTACGGACTAACTTCTCTAGCAGGCCTGAATGGCAAGCTCCAGGACTGACTGAAAGAATGACACATCACTTTTAAACAATTTTGTTTTATCATTAAGTTACTCACATCTGTTTTCCTAATAGAGATCACTTCTAAACTTGAAGATAAAGTTCTTTCTTGTAAAAAGTTAGGCGTGTCTTTCAGCATCTATATAGTGTATGAACATATGGTTTCTCCTCAGAACTCTATGAAACTAAGTTCAAAACATGCTTCCCACTCAGACGTCTGTGCTGAGTGGGATAGTACATCTTATGTAGGAGCCATAGGCTGACACACACACACACACACACACACACACGAACACACACACACACGAACACACACACACACACACACACACACACACACAGCTTTGGACTTCTCTCCATTCTTCAGCGCTGAATGAGAAACATGTTGTACTGGTAAATAGTATCTGCTAGCAACTATACCTCTTGCACATTTCTGATAACATGAGCATCTGCTAAAGGTGTGAAGCTGTGAAAAAGAGCAGTGCAGAAATAGAGAGCACGAGGTGTCACTACCTTTAAATTTATTGCCTCTAATTAACTCCTTCCTGTAACAGACGTGCTGAGGCACACATCTCGTGTTGCCCTGAAGTGAGCTTGGCTTTTGCATGGGCCTTTACTGCCCCCATCAGGGCCACTTAAGTACTACAATATAAAAAAACAATCTGAGATTTGTCACTGAAGATGTGCCCTTAATCCTACTTACATAGTCTAATAAATAAGATGTATCTTCACACTCAAGGAGTGGATCTATTGTTTTTACAATATAATATGTTAGTTTGACCATAAATCAGAAGAGTAAAAACAGCACAAGCCATCATATTTTCAATAACAATATTGACTAACTACAAGGATTGAGGATGACGAGGGGAAAAAAAAACAGATGGAGTATAGAAGGGACAAACCAAAAGAACAGCAGGCCGAAATGATTCCTTTTTGGAATTCTTACATAGGAGCTACAACCGTATAATCAAAACACTAATCTGGACTTGGAACAGAGACATGTTCTCTGCAGTGTTCAAAATCCTTTTTTTTTTAGCCCAGAGTTTTACATAAGTTACATCAGATGCCCTGTCTTATTGGTGCAGTTTGTTGGGGCTGCAGAGGCAGGGGTTGAAAAAGTTATTCCTTGTCCATTGCATGGTTTCAAGCTACAATATGTAATTTTTTAATCTTAAAATAGTAGTTTCAAATTTGAATTTATAGTACAAAACAGGCAGGATAGCACCTCTCCCATGTGCAAAGATCGCCCCTGTGGCCTTCTTATAGCGCTATGTAAATTTGGCAGCTGGTTACGAGTAGTGGATACGGCTTTACAGAACTGGTTAGCTTGTCTGTTTGATACAAGGCTGAGGCTAAGAGAGGTAAGAGGACAGTGAGAGATGAAGCTAAGAGAGACAGAGAGAGAGTGACGGAGCAAGAAGCAGAGTGTACATCCCTGCAGAGATCTCTCATAACAGATTGTAGATATTATTTATAACAAAACTTTAGGCTGTACTGTTATCGGTCTCATTGTTGTCTCATGTTTTGCTTAACCAGGTGCACAAAGTCATCTAACCCAAGTTATGTCTCAGGTTTTTACAAACAAAGAAATAAATCCATCTTACACCAAAAGCTGTCTCTACAACGAGCTGTAGATTCTAGCAGAATCATAGCCATTAATATTACTGACCTTGTCAGTGGACGTGGGTCTTTGGCTTCCTATAACACCACTCCTCTGCTTCAACAAATGCATGCTGTCTGGGAGGGGGAGTAGTGGGGGAGGCATAAGAGCAGTGTGTTATACAACAGTGCAGTTGCACTAAGAGACCTTGGGTGGGCGCCAAAGTGCACCAAACCAAATTTCTACATATTGCTACTTTAAGGTAAAATTAAATAACAAATTGTCACAGGATATTCAAAAGTGAGGCACAATCTTCAACAAACATGTATAACTATGTTTGAAAACTGTAAATAAATGCATGAAAGAGCTTTTACCTCTCGTCTTTTTCATTTCTTTAACAGTTCTAAGTGTTTTTTTACAATGGCTTCATTAGTGACAGAGAGACTTATAATGAGAGAAGAGGAATCTTAGGACTTTTTACAGGGCTTGTATCAGAAAACACAACATCTCTTCCTTTTTAAGACTCCTGTATGAGCCAGTTGGTCAATTTAAGAAGTCGCAGGCTCCTTGAGGCACATACAACTCATTATAAGTGCCAGCAACTATCATAGGTCTGAGAATATCCTGGCTAACTAATGGGATACATTTGATAGCTTACTTGCATTACGTAAAGCTGCAGCCATCCATCTCGACTTGCTTGTCGATGCTCTTCTTCAAGACTTGAACAAACCAACAGGAAGTGTCTGGCCATGCTTTTTTAATCAATGCATACTTTCAGTGTTATGACAAGAGAACTCAAGGGCAAATGGGAAATAAATCCCGATAGATGATCTATCATAGTGAGATCCAAAAGACTGCAACTTCAATCATTGTGCAGCATTTTTGATTTAGCTGTGGTGATTCAACCTGTGATGCAACAAAGATACAGACAAAACAAAATTGTGTTATGTGACTGTCTCATTGTGGACATGGCACATTCAGTCATATTCTGCACTAACTCTTAACATGATTTTACAGGCCTTACATGAGCCTGCAGACATAAGCAGGACTCATTATGGTACATCACTGTGGGGAAATATCTGTATCTAGGTTGATGAGGATGTATAGCCAACAAGATAACAGGGGACCCGCTACACCCCCTTTGGTTGGAGTACGGACTCTTAACTTCTCGGCGCAGGTACAGTACCTCATGTAATCATGTGATGCTTCCATCCATCCATACATCCAATTTTATTTATGGTACTTTTTTGCGAAGTTGAAGCCTATAGGATTACCAATGTTAACACTGAGCATGCAACAACAAGTGAACTCTGAGAAATGAACATAGACGCAGCCTGAGTGACATCAACCATTGGTTCCTAAAGAGCTTCTTTGGAAGCCTATCCATGGCGGTTGCGATATTTGATTTGCTGACTGTCAAACTTTTGGTCGACCTAACAAAAGGCAAAGAGCTGGAGCCGAGGTGGGCCTCAAGTCTCTATACAAACTGCTACAATGCGGGCGCTTGCAGTCAGATTATTATGCATTACTCGTATCCTTCATGAAATCCTGAGTTACAAAAAAAATCACCCTCCGTACAGTGTGTGCCAATAAAGACATTAACTAATCAGACCAAAAACTGTTTATTGAACCCGACTGTAAACATGTTATTTTTTTGCTCTCAATCGGACGTGTTAATATGGGTGTGTATAGGATTTACGGGTCTGTGGAGCCAGTCTCAAGTGGACACTTGAGGAAGTGCAGTTTTTTTTTTTCAAACCAGAATTGGCTTAATTTTATTTATGGGCCTGATGTTTTTATTTATTGCCCAAACAAACTAAACACATGCGCCATGTCCTGAAGTTTACTGGATGGAAGCTAGCTTAAATGACTCTGTTTTTGTTTTATCCTTCAGGTCATGAAAACGTTTAACTGTACATACAGTGGTCATGGGCTCAGCAACATCTGTCATGATTTGGTCTTGTTTAGTTTTGTATTACGCGTATTTCAGAGTTTCGATTTTTTTTTTCTTTTGTTACATTCTTGAGTTCTCTGTGTGTCTTTAGTGTTTCCTGTTTTATTTTGTAATTTCTTACCCTTGTGTCTCTCTATGTTCTAGTGTGTTTTGTTACATTCTTGAGTTCTCTGTGTGTCTTCAGTGTTTCCTGATTTGTTTTGCAGTTCTTGTCCTCAGTTTGTCTCGTCTTATTTCCTCCCTTTGTCTGGTTTCCCTCCAGTTTTGATCGCCCTGATTGTCTTCACCTGTGTCGTTAGTCTCACCTGTGTCTGATTACCTCTGTGTCTATTTAGTCTCAGTGTTCCTTCCGTCTTGTTGTCAGTTCATTGTCAGTAGTCAGATGTCTTCTTACCAGTGTTTTCCTCGTGGCTCCTCGTTGGGTCTTTTTTTGTTTAAATAATTATTTTGTGGTCCTGCTCTTTATTTTTTCAACGTTTGTGACAACATCATATACTGTTACAATCAAAACAAAAACCAACTTCAAACTAGATTCTTATTAGTGATTGGACTGACCACATGGGTAATAAATTATTCTTGAGTTGTCGACTGCTTTGCTTTCAAGTAAAAAACAACAACGGATATCTGATACCTAATCCAATCAACAACTAATCATTATAGTAAATCAATTTCACTCTGTCATTTCTTCCCAGTGGTTCACTCCAGTGTAGATAATATTTGAACTTCATATGAAAGTTTTATTCATTTTCCCCTCATTTGGCTGAGATGATGTATATGTGGCTCTCTAATCGCTGTAATATGTCATGCTTTCACTTTAAGAACACATAACTATTGAATTTTTGATATTAGGAGATGAAAAGGGCACTTGAGCTGTTCCCTTCATCTACAGGCCTGGTACAAAAGTTTCACAGGGAACAGTTTCAGAAAATAAATCAAAGCATTATTCCTATTCTAAATTGTTTTGGATAAGAGCGATCAGAAAGCTGCCTGGGTTTTCTCTCCCACTTGTTGGAACAAAGAAACAACAAGTCTCAAATCTGCTGCCAGTTGAAACTGCGGAGGAAAGCCGGAGCAGATGTCTGATGGGAGACATTTCACCGAACTTGCCAAACCTTAAGGGAATCAGACTGGGACAGAAAACCAGAGATTCAAGAAAAAAGAAAACGTCAGGAAAATAAAGTGAGAAAATGATACAAAAAATGACCCATATATAATTTATATGTACAGCAGGAATTGAAAGTAAAAGTCGACAGGCAGGAAAAGAAGGTAACTGTTCAGTTTGTCCATGAGGGAGGTAGGAGGTAGATCTTTAATCAGACACCCAATGATCTGGAGATGCAGGTAGATTTGAGAGGAAAACTTGATGTGCTTCAGGAAATAGGTTGCACTTCTGGAGTGTGAGTCATGTGTGTTAACATCACATGGGTAGAGTAGCTTACAAACTTCAATACCTATTTGAAATAATTAATTTTGTGCCTATAAAACAAATTTACATCTGACCCAAAAATAAGTGATGATGTAAGTGTACGCGACACTTTTTTCAGCACTTGACTTTACCGTCAGCAAGCCACTTTGTTTGAGCACTGCTTCAGCACCCACGTACTTGTTCTTCCGCCTGTAAGCGCAGCGTTCATCAGTTTGGCTCTGAGGGCTTCGAATGAGACAACAGATACAACCAATCTAGAAAATTACAATGACATACTGTTTACTGTGGATACAAGTGGATCCTTTTGTGGACCATAGTGCACAGAGGATTCAATCCTGCAGATACGGAGTTAACAGGTCCTAGAGAGAGTGAGGGGAAACTCGAGGGCAGGAGGGATTCCAAGTAAAATGGACTTGGACTTGTAGCGCCTTTCTAGTCTTCGACCAGTGGTTCCCAAAGTAGGGGGCAGGGATCCCCTAAGGGGTCTTGAGAAACTGAAAGGAGGGTAGCGAGATGTCTTCCAAAAACAAATAAAAATGATTTAAATTGTCATATTTGACTCATTATTGAGAAAATATATACAAAAAATGTAGTTCAATTAAAAGTAAAACTGTAATTGTTTAGTGAGATTTACGCTGAAGTGAAAAACCCACACAGTCACACACAGACATCACCTGTAAGTCTATTTATTATAGTTATATGTTTATCAATGACACAGTCCATACATGGAGATTACCTGTGATCTGCTTCCAATGTTTCTGACAGTAAATTACTATAATAATATTCTTAGGTTGTTGTGTTCTTTTGTGTTTTTCCAATGCCAGTGTTTGGATAGGCCTATTAGTGTGTGTGTGTGTGTGTGCCCGGCAGTGTGCAACGTTAAATGCTTTGGATCAGGGACGGTGGAGGTCCCGTCTGTAGCACCCTGACTTTGGGGGTCGCAGGCTAAAAAGTTTGGCAACCCCGGATCTAGACTTCTCAAAGCTGCTTTTACACAGTAACTCACATTCACCCATTCCCTATACATTCATATCCTGGTGGCAAAACTGCTTTTTAAAGTGCCATTAGTATTACTTAATCCCATTCACATGCTTTCACATTTTGCTGGCAAGCGAATGCAGGAGCTGGACTTTAAACCCCTGACCTTGTGGTTGAGAGACTACAGACTGTACCACTGAGGCACAGCCGCCCTGCTGTAGTTTGTAAACTGTGAGCCCATATCCAGGAACCCAGAAAGCTGCAGGTGGGACATGGTAAAAACAGTAGCCTACTTCAGGAGCAACTGGTCAGACTTGAACCCAGGCCGCCTGCTTGGAGGACTTAGCCTCTGTACATGGGCAGCGACCTAACGACTAGACCATCAGAGCCTCCAATCATCACATTTTTCTGATTTATTCGTATATATATATACTTTATTTTATAAGAAGATCTGATGGGAAGTGAGCTCACTGTCACTACTCTAATGGTGATTGGCAAATTGCATCTGCAGCTCATACATGGATTTGGTTAAATGTTCTGGACTAACCATCAATGATACAAAGCATTTCAGATATCAATTCTTTGAACTAATGGGCAGGAAAAAAAAGAAATGTCTTTAATGGTTGCATTACTGGATCAGTATTTAATCCTCTGGGTCTGATGCATGTGACTTTAAAGATGATTCGAAGAAACTTGCGCAGTTTGTTCATGTTGTCCTTGGCCTGCTTTTGCCTTTTAACAAAACCAAGAATAAGTGGTGGGCAGGCACTCTGTACTTCCAGCCAAGCTTGGATGTTCAAGCCAAAACTGTAATAGGATATCATCTGGATAAATTGTGGCATTTTGAACCTTTGGACAAATATCAAATGTTGGTTGTTTTAAGGGGAATGAATCCTCCACTAGATTTAAACACACACGGACACACAAATATGGTGCAAACTAAAATCTACGACCCTCTGCTGGGTTGTTTTGGGATTTCTTTATGTTTTAGAACAACTCTTTTATTCCCTCATAGTTATTTGTGTTTACCCATAGCTAAATCTTTATTACCTTTCAATAACCTGTAAATGGTTTAGCATCCTCTCTGATTCATAAGACGGAGCTTTATTATGTCATCAGAATTAAATGAAGTTCATTATAACACTGCATACATGAGTTATTTGAAGAGTCACAGTACAGCTAACAGAGCTTTACAACTTTTTTAGGAGGAGCAGCTGCAGATGTGCTCACAACCAGTGGCTGTATTCTGTCAGGGCTTCTTATGAGTATTGACATTCTTGTATGGTGAAAGAGAGAGAGTAAGCTTCACTGTCCCTGAGGAGAACTTTGTATTGGACACGGTGCTACGCTCCGCTGCTTTACATAAAGCAAATCACAAAAAAATGAAAAGGATTCCACATAATGTTAGACATTTGTTTTGCATAAAAACATCTTGAAACGGAAAGGAAATCGATACAGACACACAGTTCATCATCTTACATTAAATGTTTAGCTGGCAGGAAACAAAACCTCAAGGGGAAGATGATGGTACAGAGCTGTTCATGAGTGGTAAGCTCTTTTCAACTTATACATTTATTTTGAATTACTGTAAACGGTAAAAGATGCATTAACTGTTTGTTTTTTTGGAGCACTTGTTATAGCGTGTTAGCAACACAGGTAAAGATCTGAGTTTATTAGAAATCTTTTGGTTATACATTATATCCGCTATCAAGGCCAAGAGTGGCTAATTTAGAGAACCAGGAAAATTCCCGGTGGGCCAGGCTGGTTGTAGGGCCACAAGGCAAGCACGGCGCTTTCCCGCCTGTCGTTCCCCGCTCTCTCTCTTTCCCCAGTTTCCAGCTCTGTCCGCTGTCCTAGCCCTAGAATAAAGGCATGAAAAAGCCCCAAAATAAACCTTAAAAGTCAAGTCAAGTCACATTTAAAAACAGCAAAAAATAACCTAAAAATAAAAACAAGATCTTGACAATCTAGTGCATGCAAATATGGTGTTGGAGGAGTTAAAGTAAGCAAGGTTTAATTCTTTGTTTTAGAATAGGGCTGCACTGCTCTCCATCATTGCTGAATGTGGATACTACATTTCTTGAAGCCTGATCCAACAAAACCCACTGATTTGGCAGGGATGTCCTGCAGAAGAATATTAGCAAAAACCAAACAGGACTAGTGATGAAAACTGGCTTCAGGCTGTGTTTTAGGAACAAATAACAGAAGCTGCAACCATCGTGTACCAGTGGCTCAGCCAGGGAGCAGAGGAACCAACTTAAGCAGAGCTCTGTGCCATACTTACAGAGGAACAGCCATAAACACAAGTAAAGTAGACGTTGAAATAACAAGACTGCTGTCCTGCTATGTGACGTCCACACTGTAGGGCTCCGACTCTTTTGTTTGTCTTGGACCAGCTTCAGCAACACACAGATGACCCTAGTGAACTCTAAAGTTAATGATGTGGCGACGGCTGGTGTATTTCGATGTGTTTGTGTGTGCTAACTTCTCACATGATTTAACCTTAAATACAGCAGGATTCTTGACGAATAGCTTGATATCACAGGCGGTAAGGTCAATTAAGTTTTTAAAGAGAAAGAGTTCCAAGGGCAATGGAGAAAAACTTTAAATTAAACAGATCGTCAAAATATTATGTAGAAGAGAGAAATTAAATCTTGTTAATTGTTACTTCTGCAGTGTTCAATGAGAACTTTCTTTTTTGCTTGAACAAATCTAAGATATATTCTCTTCTGTATTTCTCTGTCGGTTTATTTTGCTTCACCTCTAACGTTACCTTACAAACCATTGTCTCTCTCGTCTCTTCCTGTCATACTCTTCTCTGTCTTATGGTGCATTCCCTTAACCTCTGAACGCAGAGCTGGGGGCGACATCACACGTATTGCAAGCTGGCAACAAGTCCCACAAGCAACATGGACGCCTCCAGGAGTACCTTTGTATCGTTAGCTAATACCAGGTGACAACATGACACCATGACCACAGATAAAACTTGAACAATCAGTTTGATTCATTTAATATCACAAAAACGAGACTAAGTTGCTGATAAACACAGCAGTGAACAGATTGAACTACTATTGATGCACGTAGCGGCCATGGTGGATTTGATCTTCTAGCCACTGTTGGTCCTCCGAGTTTACAAGTCGGAATTCCGACTTCAGGGGGGCGCTCCTGATGACGTATCGGACCTGCAACCAGGAATTTCCGACTTCCAAGATCAAATAGAACGCACCATTACAATGATACAATCCTGTTTATGAGTAAATAAGCTGAAGAGAATGTGCTTGGCTGACATGTAATCATGTAATATGATTGAATTACTGGTTAGAGGGTTGAATTATTACATTTTTCAGAAAATAGCCTTTAGACTGATGATGTCCAAATCATATTGGTCCAACATTTACTTTTATTGAATTTTACAAATGCAGACCAAGTCAAACCATGATAACTGTATCTAGAAAATGACTTGAGCCTGAATGTCACACATTCAAGTAGCAGGGTAAACGTCTGAAAGAGGCTTTTTGATTTACTGGGAAACATGTTTATTTTATTTTATTTGTGGAGCCCTGAATGACATGACGAATGTTTGCACACACTCTACTCTTGAAACCACTTTAGTTTTGTAAATATAATTTGAATAAAATGCAGAATATTCCGAATATATTTTCTTTCCAAAAAACTCATCCTAAGACTTCCATTATGAAACTATTCAGATCATGTCCAAGCAATCCAATAGACTTTAAAGCGGTCTGTTGAATGGATTAAAAAAGGATGTCGACTAGAAGTCAGCTTCTGTGTCTCTACCTGTCTGTGAGTGTTCTTTCAGGCTGGATGAGTTTTCACTTTTGGCATTGATTATAGACTGAGTCAAGGAAAGAAACTCAACAGATATTCGTCATAGAGACAAGCCTCTCACCTTTGATCCATTTGTCTCTCTCTGTATATATCTATGCGCATCTTTCTCTGTCTATTCAATCATCAAAAGGAGTATTATTTGCTTTCTGTCCTTCTCTGAACCTCAGAATCCCAAGAAAAAAGCAAAAACACAAAGTTGTTCCATCTTAAATCCATTTTTTGGTCTGACCATGAAATACACATCTCCTCCCCCCTTGGGCTCACTGTGGGTTGCTGGGATGTAGTGAGAATGAGATAGACAGCAGGGAACATTCTGTAATCAAAGCAGACTGTCTTTTCGAGGGCTTTTATTTTTGATTAAAAGCGGTGTCACTTGTGGGTACCGATCCCATTTTTGTTTTGTTTTATGTTAAAATGTGCAAGTTGCTTACACTTCTCTGACCTCTGTTTGCGTGTTTGTCATGGAGATAACTCGGAAACCTACCAACATGATTCGCATGAACTTAAGCAGACAAGTCCCTCTAGGTTTGTGGATTCAATTAGGGTGTCAGATGATTTCCATATTTTCGTTGCAAACTTAATGCTATGATCTGGTGAGAGTCCAACATCTGGGAGTACATACTTAGTTGTGCAATAGTTTCAATACATTCACATGCTACTTTATTAAGAAAAATTCAACACAGATGAACATCAAATGTGAAACATGACAGTTATGCATTTCATCTTCAGCTGGATAATAATATATTTTAATTTATCAGCATTTTATGTTTGCAACATATGCAATCACTTTTATGTTCACTATCTCTAAAACAACAACAACAACTGAAGGGCAGCAGACCATTTTTTGGTTTTATGTTGGAGTGGTCCCACTTTGGACCAAGCCAGCCAAGCTTCATTTGAGATCTTATTGTAACACTGGCTGACTGGGGCGCTGGTGGCGCTGTGGTCAGTGCGCGTGCCCCATGTATGGAGGCTATAGTTCCCCAAGTGGGCGGCCCAGGTTCAAATCCGACCTGTGGCTCCTTTCCCGCACAACATTCCCTGCTCTCTCTCTCTGATTTCCGACTCTATCCACTGTCCTATCTCTACAATAAAGGCACAAAAAGCCCCAAAAACACTGGCTACATATTCACGTATAGACCTTAAATGCCTCTTATTTGGCAGAGACATGATTTAAGATCTTCATTTATTGTTGCCTTTGAATTCAAAAAGACTACCTGAAGTCAACAATGTATGGGCTTCCATTTCATACAGTCAACGATACAACTTTGCCGTTGTATTAAAGCTCCTGTGAGGACCACTGCCCACTGTGGACAGACTAGCATGTCTGATCTTGATCTTGGCCTGTGCATGTATAAATTGGTTGTTCTGATGAAAATCTTCTCCAGCTTTCTTTTAACAGTCAAGTCCGTCAGGGGTAGGTGTCGGAAGAGGTGTTAAACAACTTAGGGGTGGCTGTGGCTCAGTGGTAGAGTCGGTTGTCTCTCAACTGGAAGGTCAGGCGTTCGATCCCCAGCTCCTGCATCTGCATGTTGTGATGTGTCCTTCGGCAAGAAACTTAACCCCACTGCTTTATCAGCGGTGTGTGAATGTGTATGAATGGGATGGGAAAATGATTAGTAAATAAACTGATGGACACTTTACATAGCAGCCTCTGCCATCAGTGTGTGTATGGGTAGGTGTGACCTGCCATGTAAAAGCACTTTAAGTAATCAGAAGACTAGAAAAGCGCTATACGTGCTCCAGTCCATTCAACATTTACCTCTTCTGACACTTTCCCCCTCGACAGAAAATTAAGGCGTTAAAAATAACAATAAATGAAAAATCTTATGTTGATGGTCTAGTTTGCTTTTATAAGTCATAAAAAGGCATCATTATTAAGTTCAGCCTGTTTCACAACCGACTGAAAACTCTTTAAATAATCAGCATTACTTGATTTCATATTCACAATAGAGGGTATGCATGTGACGTCATTGCAGGCAGAAGTTACAGTAGTTACATCCACTGCATGGCAGAATGCATATATGCTACTGAGAAGCAGCATCAGCATATACATTTTACCATTGTATTCAGCCTGAATGCTAAGAAAACACTTACAAGACTTCAGAAAATGGGAAAGTCTGGTGTTGAGCATGATTGAGCCTAAAATCATAGTTTCAGTGTCATGAAGCTGGCTCTTTTTTTTTTTCTTATGGCTAGATCACCACAATAGTTTACTTTGTAAAACTAATCCAGTGGTGACCAGTTTATGTTCAGAGTTTAAATCACCTAAAATCAGCTGACAAGCACCGTTCATCTTCTGATCATCCCCTGACAATGTAAAGCCTCAGCTAACATATGTATAGAACAGTTTAGTACTGTAACTCTACTTTAATACAGCCACAGAACGAAGCTGCAAAGTTACAGTAGCACATGCATTCAGTGATGAATATAATCCGACACTGCCCCCACCTCACCTTCGTATTTACCGGTTTGCTTCAGATAATTTAACACTTTAAGTTTAAGCAGATCATCCATTTAAAGAACAATGAGGGCACAGCATCTATGGACATTGGATTACGTTTTTGGTGTCTGTCCCAATATCCAGAGTCCGTTTCATACGGCTCGTTTTGCGAAAGACCAAAAGTGTTTTGTCTGCAGACATATCACAAATGAAGTCTATTCAATAAATCAATGTGCCTTCCTCTTCACCAAACACTACATTTATTGCCACGTATTTTTCATTAAGTGAAAGTATCAGAGCTGACAGCAGATTATGTCTACGTTGCTGAAATCATGGCCATCATTCTTCAAGTTTAAGAGTTGTACTTTGTGTTTTTCTCAAATCAGAAATAAAAGTCAAGCATGGAAAACGCTTGACTATCAGGAAACGTGATCTCTGTCAAGTCCAAATCTTATAAACACAAGATGTACATCATTGATAAATATAGAGTAAACATGATCATTGATTCAGCATTAATGGAACAAATGGAAGCAGTAAGGTGTGTTATGGAAAAAGTGGCATCTCATTATAATTATCCAAACACTTCATACGGAGCTGATGATGGGCACTATGGGCGATAAAAAGTTTAAGAAGTTTGTATTTATGTTGCTATGAAGAGGCTGTAATGATTTGACAATAAGTTCAACAAAAAGTCAACTACGCTTTCTTGACTCCATCCCAGCACCACGCCCCAAACTATTTATTTACAACTATCATCATTAGCTGAGATTAAAGCCACATGCACTCTGCACGTCTTTGAAAATCTGTGAGTTATTGTGCTGTTCACTACACAAGACATTCTGGTTCAGACAGTTGTCATATTATCGTGAGTGTGCATGATCTATTCAACAATCTCAGGCCTGGTGTGCTGAACACAAGATTATTCCACTCGGAGGAATCCAAGTTTGCATTTAAGCATCTTGACGATGTGTCACAGAGGTCAACAGGGACAGATTGCAGCAGTTTCAAAGCAAAAATAAAAAATATACATCACATTACATTATAATATAACTTTGATCTACACAGGAAAACAAATATGGGCACCAAACAGTAATCTCAAATGAACACCTCAGATTGCTAACCTATAAAGGCAAACTAAAAGCTAATCATTAAAGGCTGTACTGTTGTGGGAGCCGTGTTCACATCATGTTTTCATGGACGGGACAGCCTTGCGTATAAAGCTGTTTTAATGAAGACTAGAGAAAAGAAGAATAACTCTACTACTCACTGCTTATTTAGATGTCACGTAAGTGTCTTTAGATCATGTTCATTCTGTGTCTTTTTCTGTGCAATACGAAGCTATGAGTTAGCCAAAGTGCGCTAACATTAGCCTGCTAAAACAATAATGCAGGACACAGGCAATTGCAGCTGGAGAAAAGGACAATTTTGTACACCTCTTGCACTTAATGGTGTTTAATTATGGTGTGTTCTAATTGAACTCCTTTGTGCAAACACGAGTGGAAAGGGGTTGGAGGTGTGCCACTGGAGGAGAGCAGAGGCTTTAGAATAGTGGAGGTGCAGCCAAACAGCAGTTTGTTTTGGTTTAATGCTGGTGCTCAAGGGCGACATCTACTGGATCAAAAAGTTGCACAATCTTCCTTTAATGTCTTTAGTCTGATCACATCAAACGGATGGTGGAGTGTGTTTTTTGAACAGTTTGTATTGTCGAAAAGCTTGAATTTTTCACTCTATGCTAAAACCATGGTCCTTTCTCCATGGCTTCCAGTTGAACTCAACTGCAACATCATTTTTTAACACATGTACCTTGGTGCTTTCGAGTGAGGCTTCGGATATGACCATTTCCGCTCCAAATGCTACATTCAGAGCTGTTAAACCTGCTACCCTGTTTGTCCTTCTGTATCTCTCTCTCCAGCAGTTTGGCAGGTTTGTGTATATGTTGTGTGTCTTTGATTCATTTCATGATGTTGCTTTCATTCCCCATGAGACTCTTGTTACATTAATAATATCATTCTGTGCTGGTAAACTGCCTTCCTCCCTCCGTGCCTCGCCTCATGTTTTCTGTCCACTTTCATTGGACACCACTGTTCTCTTGTCTCTTACTTGTTTCCAAATGCCCCAAGTACAAGTGCATCCAGTCTTTGGCTACAAGAAAACCAAGCATGTTTGAAAACTGGGGTAGCATCAAAGTCAGCACAAAAAAGTTAAAACATGACTCTGAAGATCTCAAATTCAGAGGACCTTCTTTAAAGGTGGATTCTCTGCTGAGGCGGTTAGTTATTGCTGCCAGATGGGATTTGCATTTTCCAGACATCTCAAGACACTTAAACCTGCTGTCTGCAATGATGCGTGGATGACGTTGTTGTCCAGAAAAGATAATGAGTCTTTGGGCCACTACAGCAAAGTACTCTTTCCTTCCATTTAGAAGACTGATCCGCGTGAACTGGTTGATGGTTGAGGAGTATTTTTCTTTGGGATTCAGAATCCCTCATGCCCTTTGCCATACCCTAGGTATGATTATTTTACCCAAGCCACTTTTATCAGTTTCCAGAGGTACTCCAGGTTGTGTTTTTATAGAGCTTGTGTGGAACACCACAGACCATGTTTTATGTAGGAGGCTTTGAGTCTGTCTAATGGCCAGGTGCATGTAATGGTGACATGTCTTCTCAGGTCGCTTACTGCTACTCTTAGAATCCCTATCTTCCTCTTTACTAAAATTCCTTTGATAAACTTGTAAGGATTTCTGTGAAAGTATGCTGCCTGTTCATTCTTCTTATGATTGTCAGCATTGCTAGTTGCAGCTCTTCCTTACACTGTATAGATGTGTTATCCCTTGGCCTTCCTCCTCTGTTTTTTTTTTTTTTTTTGCAGCTGTCTTCATTGAATACAAGAAATGAACAACATCTGTTTTGATGGTGTCCTAAACTTTTCTCTGGCAAGATTTAGGCCACAAGATTTGAGACTTCCATCACCAATTCTCTACAATTAGCCATGGCCGGTTGGGCTCTTAACTCATGTCAGTTGTTTGGTCCTTTCTTGGTAGATTCTGGTTCTATGGTTTCTTGTTCTCAGGGTGCTGATACCTTGTTGACGGTGGTGGTTGTCAGTGACAGCTGTTAGGATCACTGTCACTTTCAGTGAGTGTTCTGGGGCAGTAATGCTCGTTAATAGGCGGTAATATGGTGCGTCGATAGCCTATGTCGCGTGCCCCAGGTACAGAGGCTATAGTCCACGCCTGTAGGTTTGAATCCATCCTCAGCTATTTGCTGAATGTCATCCCCCCACTCTCCCCTCCAAACATTTCCCGTCTCTCTTCAGCTGTCCTATCCAATAAATGCAAAAATTTAACAAAAATAAGAGCAGCAATATTTTGATGCATTGTGTGTCAGCACCTGTGTCCGATCGGACTTAAAGCTGTTCGTTTGCACTTACCGACGTTGTTTTCTCCTTTCTACTGTAGATCCTTGCTTGTGTTGTATTACTCGCCGATGTACGTCGCTTTGGATAATAGTGTCTGCAAAGTGAATTGTAGAGTTGTACATCATGTGAAAGCTATGAATTGACTTTATTGGGTTTGTTCTTGGAGTGAGCATTGACAATATTGTAACCACTATGACACATATTTATGTACCTTTGCATACATTCTTTAAAAACTAAGGTTCTTTGGAACAAAAAATACCCATCTCTAAATAAAGTGTCATTATAAAGGTTGCAGAGGCTCACATTCCCATTAAAAATGTGTATCTCTCAGTTACTATGGGTATCCTGATATGAGTAACGCTGTTTTCCCTGTGTATCAAATGGTCGTCAATCCGACCACCAAAGTAATTTTTTAGCCATTGTTTGACAGTAAAGTAACTGTAAAGATTAGCCCATCATGAAGGCCATATTCAGTCTCTGAACACATTTTCTTTTGTTAAAATAATCAAAAAGATCATTACTCATAACATTGTCAACAGAGGGGGAGCTTGATGTGCTCTGGTCAGAAACCTGAGTGGTGATTAACGTTCCTACAATGTAATTATGCATTAATGAAGTTGAATTGCAGTAGCTGCTGGCCAAAGCCAAGCCTCACACCTCACCCTGACTCATGTATGTCTACGTGCATTTCTATAAAAGTAGGGTTCGCAACGGCGAAGGACTATTTGGTCATTAATTAAATGTAATTGCAGTCATGCTGAACTGTTATCAGCTCCTCCCCAAACAATCATTTTGGTTGAAACTCAAGATCCCTGGCTGCACTTCACGTCAATTATTTCGCTCACACTTTGTATAAACACTTTTTAAACCCTTTCAACCAAGAGGTTTTAGGCAAACACACACACACACACACGCACGCACACACACACACACACACACACACACACACACACACACACACACACACACACACGCACACATAATGCATCTGTTAGTTCCAAGCAATTGAGGCACTTATTTATAAATGAGGCCTGTCTCAGATTGTTTTGAGGCTTTGCAAGAAAAAAAATTCTGCTAAAGCTAGAAGCCAAAGACGCTAACAGTCTCAGCCATTTTTTTTTAGGGCTTTGTCAAAGAGGGTAAGCCATGCATAAAAGTATTTTGTAGTTTAACTTCTTACATTTTTACTTGTAAAAAAAAACATAGTTTTCATCCCTACAGGTAAAATTCTTTATGTGTGAGCGAGCAGCAAGCTTCATTCTTCAAATGATTTAGTCTGCCTTCTCACCTGTAACAATTGGGCATGGTTTGGAGAAAGCCCAAGAAACTCAAGCCCTTCCAGAGAGGGGCGTGGTCAAACACAGCTCACCTGCATTTAAAGCTATACAGACACAGAAACAGCCTGTTCTGAGCGAGCTGAAATAGAGGGGTTAATAGGCATGATCAAATACAGGATCCGAGTGGATTTTTAGCAAGAAACTCAACAGACATGTTTTGGGGAGCTCCCACTGAAAGGCAACAGTTTGCCAGAAGTCACACCGCCCACCTCTGCTTGTCACTTGTTGTCTTGTATTTAGGTTTCTATTTAAACAAACCAACACTGTTCAAGTATACGAAAACCTGAATTTGAATGTGTACCTTTGGCATTTCGGGGAGATAGAGAGTAGGGTATGACATGCGGGTAGAGAATGACATACGGGAAAGTAGCCAAAGGTCGGATTCGAACCTGGGCTTCCCGCTTCGAGGACTACAACCTCTGCTTTCCCTGCAATGCCATATCAAGCTCTCAATTTCAAAAGAGACCCAACTGAAGGTCATCCCAGCACTCACACACACACAAACATATTGGCTGACTAAAACTACTTAACATCTAACAGAGGTAACATCAATTAAAAAAAAGCAAAGTCACCTTGTGTAAAACAGGTACAGGTGTATTTTCAAGACTTATAAACATCTGGACCTGCATGTCAGAATATTGGATGTAAATGTAGCATGACTTAAACCCCTTTTTACTTTGCCTGCACTCTTACTGTAGGCCCTGTAATCTATATCCCAGCCCAAAGGTTTGGTCCAGGGTGGATTTGGTCAGCTTCTGGGGCTGCAGCAATCAGACTGCTGAAAGACAGAAACGTAGGAACTTTCTGTCTGTGTTTTTCCACAGAATAAAGTATCAGATACTGCAGTATCAGGGTAAAGAACAACGGAAATTAGAGCAGATAGGCAAAGCTCCAGCTTTTCCTCGCACCATTTGTGCTCACTATGTTTCAAACCAGTGACCAGTTTATGCAAATAAAGCATACACAGAGGGAGCAGAAGATGTGTGGTTCAGATAGCTCTGTAATAATAGGCTGGTAGCATGATGTATGAGCCAATCTAAATAACATAAACTCTCACTTCATCTGGAAACTTGACACACACATGCATATTATACACACATGCATACACATAATAATCATGTATCTGCACATGTTGTACAGCACATCTGCACTCCACGTGCCATTTTCCCCCGAGCCGCTGGAGCCATTGCTACAACAACTTGGCTACTTCAGTCGATTTGGCCAGTCCACCCTAATCTGCATCAGTCGAGCTGCAGGAGCCAGAAGGATGTTGGCACACAATAAAAAGACAAAGAGAGAAGTGCAAAAATGTCCCTCCTTCTAAACGTCCTTTCAACACCTAATTTCTCCAGTTCTGTTTAACATGCCTCCATCTGTTTCTCTGAGAAAAAGTACGATTCTATTCACATTTAAAGCTGCATGAATGCATCAATCCTTTTTTTTGCATGTTTAGATTTTGTCTTCTACCTGTCATGTTATGGTCAATGCTAAATGTTTCCCATTACACATTCAGCAGACATTGAGCAACGTTAGCATTCATTAAGAGTCATGTTTCTGGCCAATGGACAAAAGTAAGTTTTAATATACATTGCCATGTAAACTCTGTTTTTCCTCTGCAGCAGGTTAGTTGCTAACATTGTGTGCTGTTGATGACTGGCGGGTAATGAAAATCATTTTAATCAAACAATGACATCATGCTTGAGAAATAGAAAGTTTGTTGGTGCAAAAATCAAAACAAACAATATGCTAAAGACGACTGTTATCTATGAGGTATTCACTTTATTACAACCCAGGCCCAGTGAGCTGGACCAACAGGTAGAAGACACATTTTTAAAGTCATTTAAAAATGTATTTATTGAAAACTAAGGCAAACATCCTATAAAATAATATATGCAGTCTGTAATTTTTTTTTTTAATTTTTTTTTTAATTTTATATACTTTATTAATCCCCTACGGGGAAATTGTGGTTTGCACTCTGTTATTTTTAGACATGCTTCTCACACACACAGGCCTGAATCACACACATGCACAACGAGACCTGTGGACATGCATTAATGGAG
Source organism: Tautogolabrus adspersus (assembly GCA_020745685.1). Taxonomy (NCBI): domain Eukaryota; kingdom Metazoa; phylum Chordata; class Actinopteri; order Labriformes; family Labridae; genus Tautogolabrus; species Tautogolabrus adspersus. The sequence goes on along the minus strand of CM036554.1, from coordinate 5,254,671 downwards.
AGATGTCAGAGTGCGGTGGCAGCCCCTTGGGAGGCGCCCCCTGAGCTGGTGGGGGTTCGGTGCCTTGCTCAAGGGCACCTCGGCAGTGCTCGAGAAGTGGTCTGGCACCTCTCCAGCTACCAGACCAACTTCCATATTTTGGTCCGCATCGGGACTTGAACCGGCGACCCTCCGGTTCCCAACCCAAGTCCCTACGGACTGAGCTACTGCCGCCCTAAAAATATAAATCAGTGGTGATTACAATGGTCAATGAGTGTGTGGCATTGGGGAGGCAAAACAAACACATTGTTGGTGATGATAAGAGAGAGAGGGAGCTAGAATTAGAAGCCAGCAAAAATAACCTAGGCCCAGCCTTCCTAGGTTCATGATATCAAATTAATTGGCTCCGCCCCTCCCTACCTGAAGGCAACCTGAGTAGGGAAAGACAAGGAAGCAGGAGGAGCACTGACACAGTCTGGGGTCTTTACATCTTTTAGCAACCCATATACATTACAGATACCTGTTACATCCATAAAATACAAACTTGTTTTGGTTCCATTAAACAGAGGTGCTGCTTGTCAACAGGCAAGGCAGGCAACTGCTTAGGGCCCCAGACCAGTAGGGTGCCCCTGAGGGCTCACAAACTGAAACCAAAGAAGTGGCTCAACATTTGCAAATTTTGCAACAACAGTAGGAAACCTTCCTAAGGGGTTCCCATCTGACAGCACTCCCTCTTATTGCCCTGCAACATGCATTATTGCTGTGAAAACCAAAGTTTGTCAATGAAGGTCAACAAAGACAAATTAAGAGGAATTATCCGTCTAGAAAAAAGAACGAGGAAAAAAGAGGAAGAGGAGTGAGCGTCGGGACACTGGCAGACATGATGGTGATGAACGCTGGTTGGAGGGGCCCCCAGTTGATTTCTGCCTATAGGGCCCCAACAGACTCTAGAATCCCCACTGCCTTTAAAGTCATAAATGGATCAGACATACTGTACCAATGAGGCAGAGTGGGAGTTTTGCTTGTGACCCTGATGAAGGCCACGCTGAAACGCGTCGGTCTAATAAAGTTAATAAAGTTGATCTTCATACTACAAGAGTTGCTGGAGCTTTTTGACCTCTTCAAACAGTGACATCATTCCAATTTTAAACCATTATGTTATTTGCTTTGAAACTTCATGTTTTATGTATTCTGTTATTATGTTTATTTAGTGTGTGCTATTGGTTTTTACATTTTTCTCTTATGCAGAGAAGTTTCCATCTTTTTACTGAATCCAGATGTTTTTCCCACCACCACTCCTCCCTTTGGGTTAAATATTTGCTTTTACCTTCATATCTTTTTACTTAATTATGAATTAAAGATAATGTGATCACTTTAAACTTTTTTTTTATTTCCCCCCTTCCTCATGCATAGAATCTGATGCTGTAGCGATGTTTGAAAGAAAACCTGCAGACTCCTGATGTTTGGAAACATCAGGCATTAGTTTCTCCACTCTGCCTTTAATCTACTCTCCGGCTCCCTCCTTTCACCCCTCTGCCTTCCATTTACACATTGTTGGCATGTATTGCTCCATCTCTGGCACCAAACTAGCTGAACCCATTGGCTTTGGGTTATTTGTTGTTGTAAACACTGTTTGTTTGTGTAAAAAACTACAGCAATATGTAGCCTAGTGCAAAAATAAAACTAAAGCAATATGTAGACTAGTGCAAAAATAAAACTAACGCAATATGTGGACTAGTGCAAAAATAAAACTAAAGCAATATGTAGCCTAGTGCAAAAATAAAACTAAAGCAATATGTAGCCTAGTGCAAAAATAAAACTAAAGCAATATGTGGACTAGTGCAAAAATAAAACTAAAGCAATATGTAGCCTAGTGCAAAAATAAAACTAAAGCAATATGTAGACTAGTGCAAAAATAAAACTAAAGCAATATGTAGCCTAGTGCAAAAATAAAACTAAAGCAATATGTAGACTAGTGCAAAAATAAAACTAAAGCAATATGTAGCCTAGTGCAAAAATAAAACTAAAGCAATATGTAGCCTAGTGCAAAAATAAAACTACAGCAATATGTAGACTAGTGCAAAAATAAAACTAAAGCAATATGGAGCCTAGTGCAAAAATAAAACTACAGCAATATGGAGCATAATGCAAAAATAAAACTAAAGCAATATGTAGCCTAGTGCAAAAATAAAACTACAGCAATATGGAGCCTAGTGCAAAAATAAAACTACAGCAATATGGAGCATAATGCAAAAATAAAACTACAGCAATATGGAGCCTAGTGCAAAAATAAAACTACAGCAATATGTAGACTAGTGCAAACATAAAACTACAGCAATATGGAGCCTAGTGCAAAAATAAAACTACAGCAATATGGAGCCTAGTGCAAAAGTAAAACTACAGCAATATGTAGCCTAGTGCAAAAGTAAAACTTCAGCAGAATGACTTTTACAACAAAAATGTCAACTTGATAAAAAACAACAAGAACTCCAGGACTTCCACTTTCACCAGCTAATACAAGCAAACTCACTCACACATGCATAGACCATGCAGGTGGCTGACCATGATAACAAACAGCATAATTATGAACAGGTGAACGTTAGGAGCCAATTTCTACTGAAAATACCGTACAAGTGAACACACAGAGCAACGAGGGACACGAGTGTGTTCCAGTGATCAGGAATATCATCTTAACTGCAACAATTTGCCAGATGAAGTAGCGTCTGGCTCACTTAATGACAGAACGGTGAGGTCGCCGTACAGAACACGGAGGAAATGGGATCTAGGAGTGAAAAAAAAACAAGAAGAAGAAAAATTTGGTCCACATCCACATATAATACCACCGCCTCTGGAGCTCTGGCCAAGACTAAACGTTCCTCCTGTGTCTCCGAATGAAAGCTGCCAATTGAACGAGATGAAAGATTGAGTTCAGATACTGTACAAGCAAACAAAATAGAACAAGAGGCTTATTACTGTGAAAAAGAAATGAGTGAAAAGTGTTTCACTCATGTTCAAAATGTCATCACGTTTAGTCCTTTCGAATTGTGGAAATACAATATATATATATATATATATATAACGATAAGAAAGACTATATTACACTGAAGGAGATCTGTCTTGGAAACATTCAGTGTGTGCAGTAAAGTGATTCAACAAGGAAAACATTTGACTCTCTAATATGAACATTAAACACAATTAAGATATAACAAAGAAATCTCCCCTTGGGGACAATAAGGTGGAAGTTTCAGCTGAAGTTGAAGATATTTACGTATTACATGGGGCTGGCGCAGCTGTTAACATCTTTATTTGTATAGGGCCAATTCATAACAAGTGTTATCTCGAGACGCTTTACTAAAGAGCAGGTAAAAGGTCCGTAGCAGCAGGCCGTCCCCGCCAACAATCCAGAGGAACCTACAAGACATGATAGCACTATTTTCTGTGCCTGTCTAACAACAGACTGTTCATAAAGTGTTTGGAGAGATGGGTTTTTTTTTAACACTTTTGATTTTCATAGTAGTCTGAGAAGATGAGTTATCAGTGATTTCAGCTGAACAGAGAAGTGACCATACCGGGCTGTTATCTCGTATCTGATAATGCTTTCCAAAACAGCAGTGTAAAACAGTTACATACATTTCTGCTGAACTCCATAGACTCTCAGTCTGCGGAAGAAGTACCAACGCTTTTGCAGTCTGGAGCAGAGACTCTCAACATGGGTATGTGCCTTACTGTTAATGTTGAATGTTGGATGTTTTTCTGTCGTTTCTATTCATTGATTCTAGTGGAAGCAGCTTAATGTTTGGCAGCACTTTGAGTCCAAGAAAATTCCCCCAAGGGGACAATTAAGTGTATCGTATATCGTATCATACCGTTTCGTATCATACTGTACTGTATCATATCTTATCATCCAGCTGAGTGTGTTGTCAATATGAACCCCCGAGGTACATGTACGAGCAGACCTGTGTGGTGGGTTCATTGTGGATGACCACAAGCCGATGGTCACCCCCCTCCTCTGGGGTCAAACTACATCTCCTCACATGGTCACCTCACAACAAGAAAATTCCTGGTTCGAATCCCTGGCTGAACAGGGAATGATTGTCCGTCTCTGTCAGCCCTGTGTTGACCGTTGCTTTGTCCAGAGTTTACCTCACCTCTCACCCAATGACGGCTGGGATTAGCACCAGTACCAACAACCCCAAAAGAGAGTGGTATATAGATAGATTATGCAACGTGTTGTTATTGGCCTATATTATATTCGATGTGAGACTTAATTTTTATTGTTATCACAATGATCATTTTCATTTTAGACGGGACAGGATGGGTCTTTAGTAATTCTGAAAGAAATGATTGTGCCAGGTTGCTCCAACAATACAGTTCAAAGAGAGTAACACAAAAGAGCATCAACTATAAGATAAACACAAGAAACATGAAGTCCAGGCACAGCCTCAGACTGCGTTTATACGAGATCCAGGTAGTGACAACTCAACTAAAACTACATGATAAGAAAGAAAAGTGACATGGAGGAACATTGTCCATGGTAATGAACATGTAACAGCTAAACATGTATGGTATATTGCACGTTGCTGCCACAAATTCAAAATGTAGTTGCTCTAAGTTGGAAAACTAATATTGCATGTGGAAGGACATTTAATATGGCATATAATATGACAGTAATCATTGCAGATGATAATGGACACATAATACAGCCCAGTATTGAAATGCTTTACACTCCATTATATGACAATTATTGCACATCATTTTTACACCATCTGCAGTACAGCTTTCCACATGTGGAAAGCTGTACTGCAGATGGTGTAAAAAGTTATGCTCCATTTTTCCTGCTGCAGAAAGCGGAGGAGTTGTACAGTTTTTGAAAAGACAGGCAGGAAATTTAAAATTCTCATTCGCATTTTAAGAGCAAAGATGGAGTTGGTGGCATAGAAAGATAGGATGTTGGCTTTATTATGCAATATTTTTTTAAGTCAAGTAGACGCAAAAGTAATGCCATGGATACCACACAGACATTCTGCAAGCTTTGATTGCAGCTGAGCCGGGGAACGAGTCTCACACGACGATGCTGAGGCCTCAAATTAACACGAATAAAGCTTTTTTTCTTGCAAAAAGCACTATTTCTAAATGGACCTTAAGGATAGGCGCAGAGCCAATACATGTCTCCAAGTAGATTGTAGAAGAGACTCTCTTCTTGAAGAAGCTTCTGAGAAGCCAAGGTTTAGAGAAACTAACAGGCACACTTTGGACAGAAAGTGATGACTGCAGGGATGTCAGTGCAAGTACAATGAGTGGGAGGATCGACGGAAGATTTGAAGGCAGTTGACTTGAGTGTAGTCGAGCATAAACATGACCCCTACATGTCTGTGACAAACCTTTATATGTCAGAGGACAAATGTCTTGAAATGAGAGTCAACCAAGAAAACCACACAACCGAGAAGCCGGTCATGAACAATTGAGACATAAAAGAATCAAACTCGATCCTTACTACTGACACAAGAGTCGGGGAGAGTACCAGAGCCTGATTTGGGATTAAGGGATCTGCCACTCAGTTAAGAGTATATTGTCTCACAGTTGGGAACATGGACATTCAAACAGCGGTTCACAACATTCTTCTTTGAGGATGTGGTTTATGATTTTTCTGTCTGCTCTGCAGGGATTTTGGTTTTTCAGTACAGGCTCCGACAACAAATCTAAATGACCTGGATAATGTGCCAAACATTATTGAGCCAAACTTTTTAGTCAATGTTTGAAATGAACCTGTGAGACTTTGATCTAGGACTGATTTTTAGGCTAAAAATCTAGTTTTTTTTCTAACACTAATATGTGTCCCTAGCCTGTCTATAAAACTCCCTGATGATGAGAAAAGTCCAACCTCTCTCCGTCTTTTGCCTGCTCCACTTTTCAGAAAATGTGTGCTCAAACAGGCCGTTCAGAGATTTTCCCTTTGTGACATCACAAAGGGCAGTAACCCCTCCCCCAGGTGGGTGACACTTCTTGTTCTGCCCTCTGAGTCTGCCTTCTCTCTGTAAACAATACTGCATGGAGCAAGAAAGCCTAAGCCACCCAAGCCCTTCCAGAGAGGGGCGTGGTCAGACACAGCTCATTTACATTTAAAGCTACAGACACAGAAACAGCCTGTTCTGAGCAGGGCTGAAATAGAGGGGTTGAAAGGCATACAAAAGATGGATCACAGTGAATTTATAGTAACTTCACAGACATGTTTTGGGGCGCTCTGAGACTTATTTAAACTGGTTGAAAAGGAGGATAATATGTGACCTTTTAGTGAATCAGATCACATAATTTACTGATAGTGTTGTCTTATTTATCCAAGGTTTATGATCTCTGGTGAACCATATTCATTTTTGATGTACTGTTTTTGTTTTTTTTATCATCATAATTGACAGATATGCGGCCTTGTCATTCAACCATACAGCAGTCTACTCATCACACGTACTTCTCGTATTTCATGTTAAGTACTCTTGCACACACGCTCTACATTTGCACACAGTTGGGACTTTTGGGCATTCGTCCAAGATGAAAGCGGTATATTTAAGGAAGTCCATTCTTCATTTATGGAAAGATGAAACAGGAAGTCCTTAAGCCCCTACCTGTCCAGCATGCACACTCCCGCTCTCATCAGCTCTAGAGGATATCCTCTAGTCATCCTAATGGCTCCAGTGAGTATTAAACTAATACTCCTGTCTCAAATATGGCGATTGAGCCTTACAAACTGGCTGATTTCATCTAAATCTTCAGTTTTCTAAATCTCACTCTGTCCTCTCTCTGTGTCTTTTCTGTCACTCCCTGTTGATGTATGTCAGTTTCTCATCAGCCCTTTAATAGTGAGTGTTTCTCTAAGCGCTCTCATTTTCAGCTCACCTTCCTGCAAAATCCGTATCTTACTTTATTGAGACATTTAATGAAGCAGTGATTTAGGTGAAGGCATGGGCCTCATAAGGAGTTCATTCAGGAAATGGGAAAGGGAAAATGTGTAGGAAAGGGGCAGTCTTAAAAATAGGGCTTCCATTTTGTTCCCATACAGTCAATGCACCCACTATTGGTGCCCTGTTATAAGGCTTGATCACTGAAGGACATTTACTCAATCCTCATGACCTGCTTGTGAAATAATTTTTTTTTTCTTCAGCTGTCAGGGCTTCAAATCATTTCATAAAGAAATTAAAAATCATGCTAGTCACCAAGTCACCAAGTATAGTAAAGGCCCAAGTATACGGATACAAACCCATGGGGTGATACTTAAAGCAGCATTATGGAGAAATTCAGTTTGGTGCACTTTGACGCCCCCGCTGGTCGCTGAGTGCAACTGCACTGTCCTAAAACACAGAGCTGTCATCCCTCGCTATCATAGACAACGTGGATTTTTTTAAAAGCAGAGGGTGGCCAAGCAATAGTTCTGTAGTGCTGCCCATCCAGATACCCATGCGACTCTGTGTATTACAGGGAGCATTGTTTGATAGGGGCTTTTTGTCTATCGGAGATGCATCCTCTAACATCTTAATTAAAGGTTTTAACATAGAGCACCCTCAAAGACCTTGTGAGAAGCCAAAGAACCCTCTTAAGTAATAAGGTCACTCTCTCTTCTTCCCCTTTTAGTTTCATCTGTCACCATCATCTTCCGTTTCTTAGCCTCAGCCATTATATCAAACAGTACTGAAACAGGCTCACTGGATTCTTGTTAGCTGAAGGCTGCTGTGTGATCTAGTGACGTAACACTTCTCAGGAGAGAACCTCGACCCGGGGCGCTCTGTGGAAATGGGATAGACGCCATCTCCATGTTGAAAGTTTTTGTAATATTAGATCTACTTTGAAACTACTTTTTTAAGGTTGAAAGGAAACATGGTGTTGCTTTAAAGTTCCATTATGTGGCCCCTACAAAGGCCCCTTTTTGTGTCCACTCACTTGGACTGTAGTGCCTGAGTCACAAGTAGCTGAGTATGATATGAATGTTGGAAAACTTCAAGAGAGAAGGTTACAAAACCAAGCAGTAAAGGGTCTATATTTTGCTCTGTGTCTCCCTGTGTGTTAGTCTGCCTTTGTTTCTGTTTGTCTTCCTCTGCCTCTCTCTCTTTCCCACTTTCTCAGCCCGTTCTTTCTCGGCAGATGACTGTCCACCATGAGTCAGGTCTTTATGTAAAGTGTCCTGAGAAAACATTTGTTATGATTTGGCATTCTGTGACAAATTGGTTGAATGATTAAAGAAACAAAACAAATTATTCATGAATGCAGGGGATGCAGGAATTCAATTATACTTTAATATTACTGTATTAAACACTAAAGGTTCGTTAAAAAAAATCCAAAGACAACTCACATAAATACATTAAGAAAAAATAGTGCAGGTGTTGTTTTAAAACAGGTTTCAAAGTACACATTTAAAGAAGGTTAATACAGAAGGTATTTGAGGCTGCAGTTTTAAAGGCCACTGTGCAGTATTAGCACAATACAGGAGTGCAGTGTGAAGTGGTTTTCTTGGGTGTGCCATTATTTCTTTAAACAAAGCCACAACAGAAAGTAGAAGGACATGCCAATAAATAGACAGATACATGTCATGCTGCATAAGGCCATGCTACATGGGAAACTCTCTCTCTCTCTCTCTGTACATCAACACAGATGATTAGATTTGTATAAAAAGGTCAGATCAGTCATAGGGGTGTTTTTCTGGTTTGGGCGGATGTTTCGGCAGCTTTTAGGCACGTGATAATAATTTGTATTGTCTTGTTGTTCCTGGACATGTTTTAAAAAGAAAACAATCCCCTAGCAATATTTTCTGGTGTGGCTGTTTTGTAATTGTTCTTCGAGAAATCTGATTTCTTCGTTCTGATTGAAATCATTGCGATTGGGGATTACGATTTCACTGTTTACATGGACGCTAAGTAAAATGATCGGATTTTGCCGTGCTTGTTCATGCATCGGCATTTAATCTGAATGAAACCATACCGACATGCACAGACTGGTCCCACCTGTCTTACCTGCCGGAGACATCAAAAGAAGAAGCTGACATTTCCAGCTGTGTTTGTAAACAATCTACGCTGTCGCTGCATCCCTTCGGATGTCGGATTTCCTCTTGCCTCTCGCTCTGCACCAGAGACATCATCCTCGCATTTTTCTACATTGTCTGCCTATATTTTTGTGTACTTTTTTCAACATCAAAATTGACATACAACATATTCTGCAGACTCAACAAGGCTCAGGCTCAGCAGTACATACTACTCCTTCAATTGTTAAACAGGGGGAGAGAGCATGTCACTTTATGTGGGGCAGACATGCGCAGTAAGGATCATTTTACCCCAGTCAGGCAGACAGGATCAGATCCAGCATGTACATGGATCCTGATCCCAACAACGATCGGAATGACATTTATTTCCGAACTAGCCTGATCGGATCAGTCTGTTCTGATTGACATTTACATGAAGCGTTTTTATTTTGATCAGGCTTTTATTCTGATTATTTGTGTCCATGTAAACGCAGTCAATGTAGCATATGGCTATTCTTTTCAAGGCGGGCACTGTCAGACAACTCATGTTTGTAATCGTCTGAAATGTTTATTGCAGAAGACATAGTTTGTGTTCAGTGTCTCGGCCACGACCTCATCTCTCCTCGCAGAATTATTGCAGAATTGAGGCAGATGACTAAATACTACCCCCCACCCCCTGTACGTGTGAGAATGACATATGTCAAATAAGGAATCAGCGCAGCTTGAGTTGTAAAATGATACACAAACTTGAGCTTGTATGGCGCTTTTACACTGAAGGTCACACCTCTGATGGCAGAGGTTTCTATGTAAAGTGTCTATCAGAAGTAACTGATCCATTCATACACGTTAATACGCCGCTGATGAAGCAGAGTACTTAGCGCACAATTTATTTATTAAACTGTAATGTAGTTTAGCTGGAGTGTAGGAAGGTGGTAGGAAGGCAACTCAGCAGATATCATTTTCCCAAGAGGTGAGTATTTATTTACAATGAATAAAGCCACACGTGTTAACTTAACAAAAACAACATAAGTTCAATGGAAACCATGCAAAATTCAGTCAAATTAAGGCATGTGTTAAAGGCAGCACGGCCTCACCTCTCTCTCTCTCTCTCTCTCTCTCTGCAAGAGCAAAGTCCTGGATTTATAGACGGCCCCATTAACAAACAAAATGGCTGCAGCTAGGTGTAGTAATGCTGCATTCATGTGCTCCTCAAGTGGTCCAAGTTTCCGAGTTGGGAAGTCGTTCTTCCGACTTCAGTGTGTTCACGTGATTTCAGTTCGGGAAATCGGCATGTTGTAACAACAGCACAAAAAAAGCGTTGATGCTACGAAGAAGATCTGTGAAATGTAACTATTAAAAGTTATGTTTGAGCAAAAAGTGTATGTGCAACACGGGAATAAATAAAAAGTATGTTGACATTAACAAAATATATTATGCCCCCCATTTGATGACGATTCTGACGTCAAGTCGGGAAGTCGGGCACGTAATTCTTTTCCGAGTTTCCGAGCTGTTGTTCCAACTTGAGCGGGTGTTCATGAGCATTTTACAACTCGGAAACTCGTTTTTCCGATGTGTCCCACACCACATGAATGCACCACATGACTCAAATGGTGGGTGTACATTTTTTCTCTTACAACAAAGAAATCTAAATAAACCCTTAAATGAACCTTATAACTCATTCACACCACTAAATGAACTTTTAATAATTAAATTATATTCTACTAGTAACTCAAAATTAAAGAAGATGACTAGAAAGAAAAACCCTACAGTTGGTTTGCCCCAGTGATGTCAGCGATGACATCATCAACCTTATAAAGACCCAGGAAGTGCTGGGCCCCTCTTAGCTTTATGGGACCACATGGGGAACTGAACAAAAGAACAAACTAAGGTAAGTATGGATAAGAGACAATTATATTTTACAGATCCAGAAATTAAATAAAATGACTGAACTAAACCAAGACTGTGTGTTTGCTTTAACTTCATTAAACTTTCATGTGAACTGTAACTTAATGCCAACACAAACAAACCCGGGATAGTAAGTGCTGCAATGTTACACAAGTTTAAAATAACTTATAGCAAAATGTGAAATTCAGTTTCTTATTTTAGTAAAAGTTATAATCAGCGTTTTGGGCTAAAATACAACAACGATCCTTTTTAAAATCCTTACAGCACAAATTCATTTTGTTTATGAGTAAACAAAGCGATGTCCAAACACTCAGAATCTAGAGGTTCTATTTACACACCCTGAAAGCACAGACTTGTTTCGGTCTCTCTTGTATAGATAAATGCTAGCATGTGTCACAATAGAGGCATGTGGTGTAAGTCACCTGATCAGGAATAAGGAGTGCACTTCTGAAACATAACCAGCCTCAGGACGAAGCATTACCTGAAAAGGCTCACACAACAGAGGATGAAACGATCAACATCAGGCGGTAAGCTTTTTTTATTCTATTAATATTTATTCATATATCTATTTCCCTACATCCGTTATTGGCTAACTTGCCTCATTTGATTCAGCTAGTTACTTGATTTCTATACAACAGTTTATCATTATTTGATTTGTTCCTATTTCGGTCTCCATGTTGTTATTAGCTGTGTGTTTGTGGATGCAACCTTCATTCTGTCTTCGTACAGAGAGCACCTTTTTTCCTAAAGAACTAATTCAGACTTACTGAAACTGATTAAGTCACTTTAAGAAGAAAAAACAGAATATTTCTGTACGTGATTTTAGAATATCTACGTTTAAATCTATCTTAACACTTCAACAACAGAATTGAAACAAAGCTGTCGTTTGTTTTATCTCCAAACGTCTCCTCACTGTACACCTATAAGCTCCTGTGAGGAGTTTTAGGCTGGCTTTAAAAGCTGCCCTGCCTTAAACACACAGTATGTACATTCTGCCACCAGGGGGCTCTCAATCAAAACAATAACAAAACATATTACGTTGAGGCTGACTGGGAGTCATAAGAGTTCTCTCTGCTTACTCCTTTGCTCCTGTGATTACAACTACGTCCACAAGAGGGTGTCTTGGAGCCTCTTTTACACAGTGATCAACAGAACTCTACGAAGACATGAGATTTGATTACACCCTTTAAATACAATTTTAAGTAGCTGAAAATAAGTCACTACATTTACCTGCTTTTTGTAAAGTCTCCAGATAACATTACTTATGAATTGGCACTGATTGATACATTTGGGATATATGATGAGAATTGATGTCTGATTTGAGTTTCAGAATGCTTGGGATTTTATTTTTAGACCACAGACATAGGAACAGTTTCAACCGATTGTTAACATTATAATCCTCCAAGCGCACATACAGCTATTCAGCCAGACCATGAGACACACCTGCCATTTGTAATGATTTCACAGTGGCCATTCCACAAACATGAGATCTCACAGAAACCTCGTCTAGTGTAAAGGACTCAGGTCAAGTTAAGCATTATACCATATTTATGTTCGACTGTTAGGCAACTGAGTCGTTTTTTATCGTTTTTTTCTCAGGATGGCTCAATGTTCCTATCAAGGATGACTGACTCCTGCACACACTGACGACACACAGCATTGTGAACAAACTACAAGACAGGTAATATTCCAGGTCAGCAGAATGTTTTGTTTACTTTTGATTTGTGCCTTTTCAAAGTCTAACATTGAGACATTGTCTAACGGCTGATCTGTATTTTATCCTCCAGTTTGAAGCAGTAAAAACACGTCGGTGGTAGAAAATATCTCGTGCAACATTTTATCTGTGTAAGTCTGAGCTCATTCATGCAGTTAACACACTAAACTATGTGGCCATTTTGCATGCTGTCTGTACTTTTTACTGTTGTTGATTTTGGTTCTATTATATTTAAAATCGTATGTTTTATTTTGCAAACATATACAGAAAACACTACTACAGTACCTACATCTGGTTTTCCAATTACAAGCCAGAAGAATGACTGCTCTGATCTACAATCAATGCAAAATACCAGCACACTGAATTAAACACTGACTTCTGTCACGAGTGTGAGACAAGACATTCAGCAATCCATCCCCTTGGAATCTGGCATTTCGAGACAAGCATAACTGATTGGAGGGTTTTTTTAAATGGCCAGAAGTGATGGAAGCATCCCTCCACATTTGTCTGCTCTTCTCAACAAACTCAGTGAAACTGGGGCGTTATTTATCGAAGTGTATAAATCGAAGGAAGAGAGAATGCAAGCCATTGCACGAGAGCTTGCAGAGATATCAGAAGTAGTAATAGAAATGCAGAAAGACACAAACTCAACCAAGAAGTTCTGGGCAGCTTTAGGAGGATTCGGATTAGCTGTGGGAGTGGGTGCTGCTTTGTTTGCAGGAAGTGAAGGGGCTTCAAAAATGGCAGTACTAGGAGGAGCTGCACTACTAGGAGGAGCTACAGCAGTTGTTGGAGTTGCAGGTGTTGTAAAAGAAAATATAACAAAGGCACAAACAGAGAAAGTAAGTATAGAATCAGTTGAAAAGCTAGGGAAAGAATTCATGGCAACCATTGATCTGCTTATGGATTTAGTGAAAGAAATCAAGAAGGCCGCAGAGGAGTTGAAGGAAAAATCCTCCTCACTGCGATCAACAACTGAAGATCATGCAAAAACTATTCTGTCAACTACAAAGAATCTGCAGCAGCTTCTCATGCAAACAGCTGGTCTGGTAGAAATGGTCAGGCATGTTATGGATGTGGACCTAACAACAAGGAGGCAAATGAGGGAACTGTTGAACTTTATTAGCCGTATCACCCAAATCACTCCCACTTCTAAAGAGGATGCAAAGCTAAGAAACTTCATCACAGAATCAGCCACACAGTGTGACAAAACTGTAAGCAAGTTTGCAAAGATGAGGGACTTGCTTGCAGACTTTGAATATGATCAAGCATGATAGAAACGTGAAGCATTCAAAGACAGGTTAGACACAGAGTCAGTTTTAGCACAACAGAAAACTGAAATCACATGAGCTGAATCTCGATTTCCACCCTAAACCCTGAGCCCTTATGGACTTAATAGACGTCACCTGGACAGTGATTGAGTGCATGAGGCTGCAAGGGTTCAAAATGGTTTAATACCAATGCGACTTCTCTGTAACCATGACAACATGATGTCATGTGCCATTAGGTATTTTTCTAAAAAGGTTTTTTACTTTACTCACTTACAGCCATGGCACTTGAATAGTTCTTACTTAAAGAGAACATATTATCCCCCTTTTCCACCTTTCCTTTTTTTTTACTTTTTTTAATTTACATGTACAAAGAACATGAGATCATCATGGGTGTTACAGGTAAAATCAAAGTATTCTTTTACACATACATCATGGTACAATGTCATACTATTCAAGGTGCATACACAATCCATTTTTCCCAGCGTTCAATGCATTTCTCCAACTGAAGTCTTAAAACAAAAGTAAATCTCTCCATACAGTAAATTTCTTGAATGATCCCGCGCCACTGCTCCAGTGTTGGAGGGTCTGGTTGCAACCATTTCCTAGTTATAGCTTTCCTACTACTTGCCAAGAGTATCTTCAATAAGTATTTATCCTTCTGTAGGACTGTTTCCGGTATTTTACCGAGATATAAAGTAACAAAAGAGAAATCCAAATCCACCCCAATTATTTTATTGATCTCTGTAGCCCCCTCTCTCCAGAATGACTGGATTTTTGGACAGGCCCAAAAAACATGAAAGTGATTAGCCATAGAGGTTCCACATTGTCTCCAACAGAAGCCTCGGCTCTGTGTGCCCGCTTGCAGTGCTGTTATTTTAGGAGTTATAAAAAATCTCACTACATTCTTCCAGCCGAACTCTCTCAATGATCTTGAGTTTGCTGTGGTCGCTTGTGTCTCACATATTTCCATCCAGATCTCCTCTGATATTTGTATTTCTGACTCCCTCTCCCATTTTTCTTTAATGTATAACGTAGAATGATTTTTAGAGGCTTGAATACTTCCGTATATTCTTGATACCAACTTTTTATTGTCTTTTTTTGGTAAGCATCATGAAATATAGAATTCAAATTGTATTCCTTCTCCTCTTTGACCTGTAATTTTTTATTATAATAGTCTCTGACTTGCAGGTATCTATGGAAGTCCTGCTTTTCCAGTCCATATGTGTCTGAAATTGACTCATAACTAAGAAATTTTCTGTTTGAGGTGAGGGAACAAAAGGACATGATACCTCTCCTAACCCACTGTTTAAACCCCCGTCCAATCTAGCAGGTTCAAATTCTGGATCATATGCTACCCAATTCAAGACCCCAGCCTGTTTCTCTATGTGGAACTTCCTCAAAACCTTAAACCATAGCTTAAGAGTGAAGAGTCCATCGATTCAAGCTGTTATAATGTCTTTCAGCTTGGCTTTTATTTCCTAGTATAGATTGTATTGGAATTTTTATCTGTGTACTTTCCAAGCTTTTCCATTTGGATTCATAATTTGGAGCGCACCAGTATACTAAGGGTTTCAATTGTGCAGCATAATAATAATCCTTTAAGCATGGTAAAGCTCTTCCTCCCTTCTCTTTTTCCAGCTGCAGTATCTTGAACTGAACCCTAGGTCTTCTACTGTTTTAAAACGAACCTTGAGATCCAGGCATTTCACTCATCAAATTGTTTTTGGGGTACCTCCAGAGGCAATGACTGGAAGAGATAAAGAAGCCTTGCCAACACATTCATTTTAATTATTTCTATTCTATTACTCATATCTAGTGGGAGGAGGGTCCATCTAGAGATGTCAGATTTGATCTCTCTATTAATGAGGCCGTAGTTGTTTTCAAAAAGTTGGGACATATCTTTAGTAAGGTTTATTCCTAAATATTTTATTTTGGGTGAGTCCCATTTGAGATTTTATTTCCCTTATGTATCTGGATGGGGAGTATAATTAAATGTGAAGGTTTGCGTTTTTCACCCAGGTGGTGGAGTCCATGGGTGGAGAAAACAGGGGAGGGGAGGGTATTTTTTACCAGAATCCCACTGTGACATCACAAGGAGAGCAAATTGGAAACGGAGCATTTTTCTCTGTGTTGGAAGACTTATGCAGACCACAAACAAAGGACTGGATGGGTTTATTTCACATTTTGTGGGTCCATAGACACTCAGGTTACCCAAACATATGTTCAAAAACACTGTAAAAGTGGATTTTTCACAATATGTCCCCTTTAATATAGATACATTCCTCTGTTGTGGGATAAATAAGGTTTATCTTTATATATTTTTTTAAACAAATGTAGGGTTTAGTTAAGTGTGAAGGTACCTATGTTTTATTTTTTTTTGCTATGAAAGTGATTCAAGGTTTTGCTTACTTTTTACCACTCAACGATTCAAAATGTCTTATTTCATATAGTTGTGTTTGATGATTATAAATAGCTTTCATGGGATTTAAGGTGTTAGTTAAGACAGCTGATTCTTCATAACAAACCTAAACACAAAAGGACATCACACCCAATTGAACAATGCTCTCTTTGTCTTTCAAAAGAACATTGTCTGGTTTCAGTTTTGTTTATGCCTCAAACTGTTTGTTAACCTGTTCCTGTTGTTTACACTTTAGGGGAAAAAATGTTCAGGAAAAATGCTGAAATAAATAAATTTGGTATTATAATCTTTTTAAAATTGTCATTTTTTTTTTTTTAGCCATCTCGGGGAGTATAACATCAGTATAGTGTTGTTGCTGTTATTAGTGCATTACTCTTCTGATGATGCTGAGAAGGGCGGTGGTAGGATTGCTGTAAAATTACTTTAATTACACACCACGTCACACCTGTACAAACTCTCCTTTCATTTTCACTTCATTCTTCGGCTCAGAACTGAACATTCATTAGATGATGGGGATCTTATTGTAAGAAATTTGTTTGTGGCAAAACTTTCCCCAATATGTTATGCAAATATATGTTGTGTATTTGCAATGCACCAGAACCACTGCAGTTATTCATGCACATGCAGCGCATATAGCAGCAGAGGCAAAGATTACACAATATAAGGTCACTGGTTGCATTTGTGTTGTTCAAATTCCTTATCACTGTCATGCTGCAGGACTACTTTTTGAAGACAATCAGGTACTGTAAAGCTAAGCTAGGCTAGCCAAAACAGTGTGAAAAAGATGAGAAGGATATGCTGATATTAATAGTTTGTAATTATTTAAAAAAAAAAATTACCTTGAAGGTGAAAATAAAGGTCAAATTACAAAAATGAACACTAACTTGAATTCTTAAAGGGGCTATTTGTAACTTTCAAAAATACTGCGTTTGTAGCGATACCGCATGGCCTAATGATTTATATATAGCTACAAGTTACATATATATGTAACTTTTTACATGTATAAATCGTTTTTTATCGCCCACTAATAAGCGAACGTTTAACTGATGTGAAAAAGTAGATGTTCACTGTCTATCTGTGTTGCCTGTATACAACTTGCCCGGGTCTGATTTTCTGCGAAAGCTCCAGGCAGTGTCATTTTATTTGCCTTCTCAACGTCCTCCTCAGTTCACTCCGCTTACAGAAATCAACAGTACAAACTACAAACTCATCACACACTCCCGGTCTTCACCTGCACAGCCAGAGGCCGCCTTCACCACACTTATATCCGTCCTTGGAGCTCTCACAGGCGGACAAACTCATCACACGCTCCTGCTCTCAGGCAGTGTCTGCCGAGACTGTCGTTTGTAGGATGGAGAATGAGACGCACAGACTCCTTCACAGACTCTCACATGTGTATGACCACTTACCTCCTCTGTAAACATTATGCCGGTAAATATCCAGTGTTTCAGGGGCGATGTTGATGCTCGTTTGTGTACGTACGAGCACGTATGACGAGCATCGTCAGCTCATCGGCAGATGCTGCCATGCTGGAAATCCTGTCTCAGCCTAACATTCAGTCAACCTAACAACAGGCTTAGAGCTGGAGCTGAGGAGGGTTTTAAGCCTCCTGACGAACTGTTACATTGCGCCCACCTGTCAATCATGTCAGCTACGCACCTAACTATGGATAACACATATCGTTTTCAAAATCAAAAGGGAGCTGTTTTTAAAAAATTCACCACCTGTACAGTGTGGTCCAGTGATGACAATAACTAATCAGACCCCTTCGTTTTTTGTACCAGGCTGTAAACATGTTTATTTATGCAGTAAAAACAGCTTTTTTGCCTGTCATGTGTATGTGATTTCCGGTTATTTCGGTGTAACCTATAAAGCTGTGTCTAGTTCTCCTTACTACCCGTTAGATATCACTGCAGCTGTGGATCAGTGATAGAGTCGGTCGTCTCTCAACTGGAAGGTTGGCGGTTCAATCCCCAGCTCGTTCAGCCAAATGTCCCATGTTCTCTTGGGCAAGACACTTAGCCCCAAATTGCTTCAGCTGCTTCGCCTGTGGCGTATAAATGTGTATGAATGGGATTAGTTCATACTGATGGCCTTTACATAGCAGCCTCTTCCATCAGTGTGTGAATGTGCCTTCTGTGTTAAAGCACTTTGAGTAGTCAGAAGACTAGAAAAACACTATACAAGCTCAAGTTCATTGACCATTTACTGCTGAGTGTGTTTTACCCTGCCATCACAACTGACCCACTATTGTTTCCTGTTATTAGAAAAGTTTCAGCTGTATAATCCTGAAATCACAAAATTCGACCAAACACCCATATTTTTTATCCCTTGTGAAAGTTAAATGATGAGATTGATACCACTCAATGTTTTCTTGCTGAAGTAATTGAGCCAGAAATAGGTTAGCTTAGCTAAGCATAAGGATCAGAAACACAGGTAGACAGCTAGCCTAATGCTGTCATTACATGAGAAAATCCGCCTGCCAGGTATCTCATGAACAATTACGTCATGTAATTTAATTTTGTGAGCTTTGTAGATATTGGTTAAGGGAATATGTATTTTACCATTTGGCAAAGACCAGTAAGCTGTTTATCTCTTCCACTCAGTATGCTAAGCTATGCTAAGCTAGCCACCTTTTTGAAGGTATTTGAGGCTGCAGTTTTAAAGGCCACTGTGCAGTATTAGCACAATACAGGAGTGCAGTGTGAAGTGGTTTTCTTGGGTGTGCCATTATTTATTTAAACAAAGCCACAACAGAAAGTAGAAGGACATGCCAATAAATAGACAGATACATGTCATGCTGCATAAGGCCGTGCTACATGGGAAACTCTCTCTCTCTCTCTCTCTCTGTACATCAACACAGATGATTAGATTTGTATAAAAAGGTCAGGTCAGTCATAGGGGTGTTTTTCTGGTTTGGGCGGATGTTTCAGCAGCTTTTAGGCACGTGATAATAATTTGTATTGTCTTGTTGTTCCTGGACATGTTTTAAAAAGAAAATAATCCCCTTGCAATATTTTCTGGTGTGGCTGTTTTGTAATTGTTCTTCGAATTGCAACCTCTCTTATTGCAAAAAAAGTTGAAATAAAGATGAGAAATCTGATTTCTTCGTTCTGATTGAAATCATTGCGATTGGGGATTACATTACATTTCACTGTTTACATGGACGCTAAGTAAAATGATCGGATTTTGCCGTGCTTGTTCATGCATCGGCATTTAAACTGAATGAAACCATACCGACATGCACAGACTGGTCCCACCTGTCTTACCTGCCGGAGACATCAGAAGAAGAAGCTGACATTTCCAGCTGTGTTTGTAAACAATCTACGCTGTCGCTGCATCCCTTCGGATGTCGGATTTCCTCTTGCCTCTCGCTCTGCACCAGAGACATCATCCTCGCATTTTTCTACATTGTCTGCCTATATTTTTGTGTACTTTTTTCAA
This sequence comes from Tautogolabrus adspersus, assembly GCA_020745685.1. Classification (NCBI taxonomy): domain Eukaryota; kingdom Metazoa; phylum Chordata; class Actinopteri; order Labriformes; family Labridae; genus Tautogolabrus; species Tautogolabrus adspersus. The sequence goes on along the minus strand of CM036554.1, from coordinate 5,234,941 downwards.
CATCAAAATTGACATACAACATATTCTGCAGACTCAACAAGGCTCAGGCTCAGCAGTACATACTACTCCTTCAATTGTTAAACAGGGGGAGAGAGCATGTCACTTTATGTGGGGCAGACATGCGCAGTAAGGATCATTTTACCCCAGTCAGGCAGACAGGATCAGATCCAGCATGTACATGGATCCTGATCCCAACAACGATCGGAATGACATTTATTTCCGAACGAGCCTGATCGGATCAGTCTGTTCTGATTGACATTTACATGAAGCGTTTTTATTTTGATCAGGCTTTTATTCTGATTATTTGTGTCCATGTAAACGCAGCCAATGTAGCATATGGCTATACTTTTCAAGGCGGGCACTGTCAGACAACTCATGTTTGTAATCGTTTGAATTGTTTATTGCAGAAGACATAGTTTGTGTTCAGTGTCTCGGCCACGACCTCATCTCTCCTCGCAGAATTATTGCAGAATTGAGGCAGATGACTAAATACTACCCCCCACCCCCTGTACCTGTGAGAATGACATATGTCAAATAAGGAATCAGCGCAGCTTGTGTTTGCTTAAACTTCATTTAACTTTCATGTGAACTGTAACTTAATGCCAACACAAACAAACCCGGGATAGTAAGTGCTGCAATGTTACACAAGTTTAAAATAACTTATAGCAAAATACACAACAAGAAGAATATGCTTTAATATGAATACATGTTTAAGTGACAAGTAGTGAATCAGAGAAGAGCTTCACCCTCTTTCCCTCTTCACTCCTAATTCTATAGGAAGATGAACAGCAGAAAATAAACTTTTCCAAGAGTTATGGAGAATTATTGTTACTACATGATGTTTTTTGGGGGGGGGTGAAATTCAGTTTCTTATTTTAGTAAAAGTTATAATCAGCGTTTTGGGATAAAATACAACAACGATCCTTTTTAAAATCCTCACAGCACAAATTCATTTTGTTTATGAGTGAACAAAGGGATGTCCAAACACAGACTTGTTTCAGTCTCTCTTTTATATTGAAAGTAGATGCATGTGTCACAATAGAGGCATGTGGTGTAAGTCACCTGATCAGGAATAAGGTGTGCACTTCTGAAACATAACCAGCCTCAGGACGAAGCATTACCTGAAAAGGCTCACACAACAGAGGATGAAACGATCAACATCAGGCGGTAAGCTTTTTTTTTTCTATTAATGTTTATTCATATATCTATTTCCCTACATCCGTTATTGGCTAACTTGCCTCATTTGATTCAGCTAGTTACTTGATTTCTATACAACAGTTTATCATTATTTGATTTGTTTCTATTTCGGTCTCCATGTTGTTATTAGCTGTGTGTTTGTGGATGCAACCTTCATTCTGTCTTCGTACAGAGAGCACCTTTTTTCCTAAAGAACTAATTCAGACTTACTGAAACTGATTAAGTCACTTTAAGAAGAAAAAACAGAATATTTCTGTACGTGATTTTAGAATATCTACGTTTAAATCTATCTTAACACTTCAACAACAGAATTGAAACAAAGCTGTCGTTTGTTTTATCTCCAAACGTCTCCTCACTGTACACCTATAAGCTCCTGTGGGGAGTTTTAGGCTGGCTTTAAAAGCTGCCCTGCCTTAAACACACAGTATGTACATTCTGCCACCAGGGGGCTCTCAATTAAAACAATAACAAAACAACGTTGAGGCTGACGGGGAGTCATAAGAGTTCTCTCTGCTTACTCCTTTGCTCCTGTGATTACTACTACGTCCACAAGAGGGAGCCTTGGAGCCTCTTTTACACAGTGATCAACAGAACTCTACGAAGACATGAGATTTGATTACACCCTTTAAATACAATTTTAAGTAGCTGAAAATAAGTCACTACATTTACCTGCTTTTTGTAAAGTCTCCAGATAACATTACTTATGAATTGGCACTGATTGATACATTTGGGATATATGATGAGAATTGATGTCTGATTTGAGTTTCAGAATGTTTGGGATTTTATTTTTAGACCACAGACATAGGAGCAGTTTCAACCGATTGTTAACATTATAATCCTCAAAGCGCACATACAGCTATTCAGCCAGACCATGAGACACACCTGCCATTTGTAATGATTTCACAGTGGCCATTCCACAAACATGAGATCTCACAGAAACCTCGTCTAGTGTAAAGGACTCAGGTCAAGTTAAGCATTATACCATATTTATGTTCGACTGTTAGGCAACTGACTCATTTTTTCAATTTTTTTTTCTTAGGATGGCTCAATGTTCCTATCAAGGATGACTGACTCCTGCACACACTGATGACACACAGCATTGTGAACAAACTACAAGACAGGTAATATTCCAGGTCAGCAGAATGTTTTGTTTACTTTTGATTTGTGCCTTTTCAAAGTCTAACATTGAGACATTGTCTAACGGCTGATCTGTATTTTATCCTCCAGCTTGAAGCAGTAAAAACACGTCGGTGGTAGAAAATATCTCGTGCAACATTTTATCTGTGTAAGTCTGAGCTCATTCATGCAGTTAACACACTAAACTATGTGGCCATTTTGCATGCTGTCTGTACTTTTTACTGTTGTTGATTTTGGTTCTATTATATTTAAAATTGTATGTTTTGTTCTGCAAAAATATACAGAAAACACTACTACAGTACCTACATCTGGTTTTCCAATTACAAGCCAGAAGAATGACTGCTCTGATCTACAATCAATGCAAAATACCAGCACACTGAATTAAACACTGACTTCTGTCACGAGTGTGAGACAAGACATTCAGCAATCCATCCCCTTGGAATCTGACATTTCGAGACGAGCATAACTGATTGGAGGGTTTTTAAAAATGGCCAGAAGTGATGGAAGCATCCCTCCATATGTGTCTGCTCTTCTCAACACACTCAGTGAAAATGGGGCGTTATTTATTCAAATGTATAATTCGAAGGAAGAGAGAATGCGAGCCATTGAACTAGGGCTTGCAGAGATATCTGAGAAACCTATAGAAATGCGGAGAAACGCAAACAGAAATAAGTGCTGGGCAGTTTTAGGAGGATTAGCAGCATTAGCTGGAGGAGTAGTTGCTTTGTGTGCAGGAAGTTTAGGGGCTGCAAAAATTTTAATACCAGGAGGAGCTGCAGCATTTGTTGCAGGGGTTTTCAACGGAAATCAAACAGAGAAAGTAGGAATAGAGACAATTGAAAATGTAGTGAACGAATTCATGGTAAACATTGATCGGCTTATGGATTATGTAAAAAAAATCAACAAGGCCTCAGAGAAGTTGATAAAAAAATTGTCCTCGACAACCGGAGCTCAGGCAGAAACTGTTCTGTCAATAACCAATCAGCAGCTTCTCAGGCAAACAGCTGGTCTGGCAGAAATGAGTAGGCATGTTATGGATGTGAGTCAAACAACAAGGAGGCAAATGAGGAAACTCTTAGACTTTATTAGCAATATCACCCAAAACACTCCCACTGTCAGGGAGGAAGAAAGGCTAAGAAGCTATATCACAGAATCATACCTGCGTTGTGACACAATTATTAGTGAGTTTGCAAAGATGAGAGATTTGCTTGTAGTCTTCAGCAATACTGCCTATATGGCCTATACGCAGTCACCTAGAGTGCCACATGCTGGAGGGGCAACACCCCCTCCACCCCCCCGCCCAAATAATCTGAGGGCCAGTCTGCGCTAATTTTCACCCTTCCCTCTTGTTCTGTCTTGAAAATAAGAAATGAACATATAAAGAACGAAAGAATAATAAACTTTGCATCCCTGTTGTTACAGTTTAACAGGGCTGTTATAATATATTGCTCTGTTTTATTCTATATTTTTGTTTGAGAAGGATTTAAACTATTGATGGTGTTTCCAATGGCTGTTGACCATATATTGTATATTGTGGTGACAGGCTTCGAGAAAGGGGCGGGGGGGAATCCTAATCTCGCCTATAGGGCACGAAAATGGTTGGAGCCGGCGCTGATCATCAGACATTGTAGAAACAAGCAGAATTCAAATTTTAAACAAAGAATTGTTTCAGCTTGACATTACATCACTTTTTAGCCCACATGGTTCTGAAGAGTGAAGTGACATTTAGTCCAAATACTCTGGTGCAGTGCAGCAGACTGTCTTTTTATTGATTATCATAATACACACTGACTTTAACATGCTTGAATCAGATATTATCATCTTTGTGTAAACAAGTTCTCATTCTACCAGTACAGAGTCTTTGTTCTGCTGAAAACCTACAGTATTTTATATAGTTTTGTTTGTTGATGAATTCAGGTCAAAATCTCAACCTTGGAGTACAAAGTACTGAAATTCTACGTATTATGTTGGAAATATGCATAGTTACTGCCCTCTACTACAGGTTGAAACCTTGCTACTGCAATTTATTTTTTTCTATTGGTTCATCTGGTGTTTGGGGATGTATGTAGTACCAGCTTTCATCAGCAAACTATATAAAAACTACGCCATACCTAGCAAATTTTTAGGAGTCAATTGGATTGAGATAATTGTGTTGGTTGATTATAACTGAAATCTAAGTTCCTTGATGTGAAATATGGAGATTGTAACGTACAAAAACGGGGCTAATTGTTTTAAAATGTTTAAGCTATAACATTCAAATACTCCAGGGGGCAGTGTCTACCAATCAGAGACGTCTCCCATCATCTCTTGCAGCCAAAGAATTTGCTGGACTTAAATATGTAGAATATGTATTATTTGTTTGGAGGAGATACAAATTCTGCAGCAGGCAGAAATATGTTGACTAAGATTAAAGGAGCAATATGTAAGTAACTCTGACACCCAGTGTTTAAAATGGGTACTGCAGTCCAAAGTCAAAACATTGGAGAGCTCTGTCTCCCCTAGAGTCAAAGTGCCATGTTGCGGACATTGAAGCTTCAGTGTTTAGCCAGCTCTGCATTGGTCTTGAAACCTTTCTGTGTTCTAACCTCTCACAATTTTTCAAAAACATCTCCAATATTTATCCTAATTTTACCTCGTGTCTGGTTGTGGAGCTTATAAGAAAACTGCAAAGCCTTATGGTCGGGTAGAATCAGTTATATCTGAACCAGTTTGCTTGCCCGCTTCCATTCTATGCAACACCTGTTGGTTTGTCATTTGCCTGGCAAATCGAGGGCCGTCCAAAAGGGCTGTATGTGGGCGCCTAAAAACCGCCATACTTCTCTGGTCAAAACAAAAACAAACCATTTCTTACCGGGAAAAGTAATTTAGAAGGAGGAAAAATGGAATGGAATCTATAACTGTATTGCATTTATTTGTATGGTATTTTATTTTATTTTCACCAAAATTATACAACTGGTAGTGTTTTATACTGTAGCACAAAACCCTTTGGGATGTGTAGTACAGTATGTCTGAATGTAATCACTCTTTTTTGTTGTTCACGTGTACATCTTCTTTTACTACTCTGTGTCTTATTTGTCTGTATTATGAGGCATCTTTAGCAAATTCGTGTCAATGTGCTATAGCATTAAAGACTCAAATCTTACAGTAATCTTGTGTTTGTTTGCGTCATGGTTCAAAAATGTGAGAGTATTTCTTTCTCTTTCGTGCTATAAGGTTTTGCTTAATTTGTCATAAGGCATGATTTTAAGACCTATTATTTCATATCACGTTATTTGCTGACTATAAAAGATAGCTTGGGCGTTAATGTATTAGTTTAAAAATCTGTTTAGTCAGCCAATTATTCATACAGGTAACAAACAAAAACACACAAGGATATTACACACAGTTGAACATTGCTTGCTTTGTCCTTCAAGAAAACCTTGTTTAGTTTCAGTTTTGTTTATGCCTCAATTTTGTAATTTACCTGTTATTTACCTGCAGCTTGGGAAGCATCTGTACGGGAGAGATGGTACACATGTTCAGTTATTAAATAGTAATTTGCTATTATCATTTATTATTATTTAATACTACTACCACTACACATCTACTACTACAACTACTACACGCACTCTACTCATTATTATTATTAATAATAATCATAATAATAATCTCTGAACGGTAGGTCAGGGGTTCGATCCCCAGCTACTGCCGTCACATGTGGATGTGTCCTTGAGCAAGACACAAACACCTAGTTTTTCCCGCTGTGAATGGGTGAATATGCATGAAGTGTAAGTCCATTTATCATTTTTACCAAGGTTCCATCAGTATAAATTTGACTTATACACATGAAAAAAACTTGTAAAACATTAAATGAGGAGACTGATGCCACTCTTATTCTTGTTGACTAAGTTTAAAGTAAGAGAGAATTAAAAGGAGGTTAGCTTAGCTTCACATGAAGACCACAAACATGGGTTAACAGCTAGCCCTAATGCTGTCATTAAATGAGAAAATCCACCTATCAGCTATCTCATGAACAGTTCATTCTTATATTTGTGTGAGCTTTGCAGATGTTAGTAAAGGGATTTCTGTTTTCATTTTACAATGCCAGGTCAGCTAATTACCTATTCCAGTCGGCATGCTAAGCTAAGTTAACTGCTCTCCGGCACTTACGTCCTTAAAACATTATATTCCAGCCTATGGTAATACAACATTGGCTCAGTGGCATAGTCACTTTTCTCTCAACTGGAAGTTTGGGGGTTTGTTCCCCAGCTCCTGCAGTCACATGCCGAGGTCCTTGGGCAAGACAAGTCCTTGCTACATTCAGTGGTGTGAATGTATTGATACTGATAGACACTGTACACAGCATCCTCTGCCATCAGTGTGTGAATAGGTAAGTGTGACCTGGTGTGTAAAAAGCGCTTTGAGTAGTCAGAAAACTAGAAAAGCCAATACAAGTTACAAGTTTAGAATCATAAAAATCGATGAAATGACATGAACAAGGTGTTGTTGCTCTTCTTTCTGGTCACCATGCAGCTGTGGCCCCTGTAACATCAGCTACAGCTGAGAAAGATGGCAGACACTCTTCTAAAATCTAAATTTCAAACACTGAAAAGTGCTGCTCCCTGCTTGTTTGTGGTCAGAGTCAATAAGGATGCATTTTTTTAAAACCACTTTACATTGTGGCTGACTTCGACACCCCTGTCATATGTTTCCACTTTTGCTGTGATTGTATTCCTCTTCATTATTCATTCAAACAGAGCTGCAGCAGTGGCCAGCACTTGTAGCAAATGCCTTCCATGTGTCTCTAATTGCCTCAGTAGAGGTATTTAACACAAGGTGAAGTCATTAACACATGGACACACTGTCAGAAGTGGAGCCAGGCGGTCCTGGGTGAAAAGGTAGACAACAGCGCACTAAAGCTAATGCACCATATATTATGGTAAGGGGAGAAATCTGAGGGATTCCTCACGTACAAGCTGTGCAGCCATTAATAACCTAACCCGTAAAAGTCTTTACATTTGGCCGAAAGTGAGAAAGGTCACTGGATTTGGGGTGAAAAACTGAATAATGGAATTACAAAAGACGAAATATTTCCCACCCAACCAAATCCAAAAAAGTAACAGAAATAACTGAGAATGCAAGATTTGTTTAAATTCACTTTCAAAAAATGCTGACATTAAAATGTTATGCTCAAACCTTGATGTTGGTTCAAGATACATGTCCTATTCTTATGTATCCATTGCAGTTTTGTTCAAGACTCTATGGGATCAGAGATCATTCAATCCTACAACACAAATGAAATGCAGTCATGAGGTTTTCATTGGAAAATGATCAAACTGGGATCCAGCTCTTTTTTATTTACACCATCCCTTGGTCAATTGCTCCATCTGCTGTTCCATTGGAAACACTGCATCCATCCGGCAGCACATTAAAATACAGCGAGTACAATACACTCAATTAGAAACGGAAATGACAAGCATAAAACATGCAGACAGATTTGAAGTCTGCTTTAAGCTTTTGTAGAGCAATGCTGAGTGAATATGAAATGTCAGGATCTCTAGCTCTGATGTGATGGAGACAGAATGGAGGATGCCATTTACAGTAATCACATTTTGATTTCACAATTGAAACTGATTGTCACCAAAGGACATGTGTACATAATAAATGATGCCAGATTACCATTTAGCTGCTTCAGGGTCAATTTGATGATTTGTCATGTTTATTCTGACTCACTAATAGTGTCATGGCTTACTGTGATGCTTGATATTTGTGCACTTGTAGAAACTTGCCAGAACTCATAACACTACATGACACTCAATCAATCTTCCACCCCCCAAAGAAGTGCAAAGTTCTCAAGTGTCCACTTGAGGCTGGCTGCAAAAGTCAAAGAATCCCCATTAGGTCCCACTTAAACGCCCATTTTCACATCAGCAGAAATTAACACCATTTTTTTAACTGGTTAAAAAAAAGTGTTGGTCTGAATATCTGTTTTTTGTTGTTAAAAACTGTGCAGCAGGGGCGCCAGATGGCCTAGCAGTTATTTCCTGCCCCATGTATAGAGGTTATAGTCCTCGTCGCAGCGTGGATTCTAATCCAACCTCTGCATGTCATTTCCCGCTGTCGCCTCCCAGGGTTTCCTGTATCTCTTCACCTGTTCTCTCTAATAAAGGCAAAAAAGGCCACAAAAATAACTTGCTGACGAGCTGGTGAATTTCTTTTATAACTCGTCTATTTTGGTGATATTTAGACCAAGAGTTATTTGCATTATAGGGACAGGCTAAGATGACTGACAGACGGGCACTTGCTGTTTACCAGGAGGTTGCCTCAGCTCCGTCTCTTTGCCTGTTTCTATAGATTGGTGGAAAGTTAGGTTGAGATAGCAAGTCAAACCTGGCCCACTCACTCAAGGACTATAGCCATATACATGTGCGCGATATAACCGCTGGGCTGTCCAAGGCCCCGAGTTTGATTTTTGTGAGGGTTTCTGGTGATGCACAGTGAATTCTTGGAGTCTATTATTTGGTTATGATGTAACTAGCAGTACTCAAGAAAGCCACAGCTCCCAGCCAAAACACAGTCTTGATTTAAAATCCAAGGTTGTTACCAAGAAACTTACTTGTATTTTTTCTTTTGAAGAGGTGAATACAGAAAGATATTTTTCCACATTTGGTTCAAGCCAGGCTTAGTGTTTCCCCTCTTCCACTAGTTGTTATGCTAAGCTAAGCTAACTCGCACCTTGGTGTAGCTTTGTAGTTTGCTGACAAATAAAAGAGAAGTGTTAATCTCACCACATGAAAAAAAGTAAATTTACTGAGAATCTTTCCCTAAAATTGTGCGACACAAATCTTTGATCCTGGGCTCCAAGCTCCCTGTAGAGGACCTGGCAATTCACTAATGTGCAAAGGGACGTCCTTAGCCCCGGGGTTAAGCTCTGTACAAATCTACGTCAGAGGGCTTCCCTTTAAGTCTATCTGTGCTCTGCACATGGTGAGTGTAAACATTTAAGGACCTCCCACACCCATGAGCTGTCTCATATATGTTCTATGCCTGATTTCTCACAGAATCCCACGCACAGTGCACATATGAAGAACAAAATCACATATAACAGCGTGAGACACAGGCTTTGAGCTTCAGCCTTTACTTAACTTCACTGTGCCTTAAGTAAGGGTTCCCTGCAGCATTTTTTATACTTAGTATAGCAGGAAATTACTGAAAGGAAAATCATCCCAGAGAGCCAAAACATCATGAAAACTACTCCCCTTTCTGTTATTTGATTTTAAATGTGCCATTAGAGGTTAAACATCATATCTATGTCACATAATGTTTATTACTTGAAGATGTGACTTCTATAATAAGAGATACTTTATAAAGCATGACATAAAACAGACAAGTTTTGTATAAAAAGCAAATCCAATCATCATTTGATCTTCTGTATCTTGTTGTTTACACGGTTTATTGCCATAATCTATCCTGTGGTTTATCTGACAGCGTGGCTATAAGTGATACAAGAGAGATCAGAAAAAGGCCCATTCACAATGGGGTCTTAAACGTGAGTAATGGCCCCTAAATGAGGGGATCAGCATTTCTTGTTCCATGAATTTGATTAACACCATGAGGAGAAACCGGGCCATTGATCAGCATGATGATCTTGGGAATTTAATCCCCTTTGTTTGACCTGACTGATTAGAGATCATCTCGGATTCATCTTAACGGACGAATAAACATGTCATACTTACTTCTCAGTGAGTCACTCTCCAAACAGTAACAGAGGAGGGGAGCGAGGGGGGGGGGGGGGGGGGGGGGGGGGCGACACGGTGACCGGCTTACGTTTTGTGGAAACGTGCGCATTAACAAGCATCTTTTGAAAACGCGCTTCATTTGCGTCACGGCTCGGCTCTTCGTTTGCTCTTCACAACTGGCCTCATGCTGATAACAGACAAGTGGGCCGAGAAACACATGATGTGGAGCCCCGGCGACAAAACATCATAATGGGGTAACTTTATTTGGTTGGCCCGATAATTGGTGGGTATTATAAAACGTCAGTAATGCAGCAGTGTTAATAAAAGTCCGTTTCTTATCCATGACGATTCATCGTCCATACAATATTTATAGTAATAATAACAATACATTATTTAAGTATGTAGGCTATAATGAGTACATATTTATATAGCTTATTTTACTTTTACTTTTTTTAAATAACGTTAACACCATCCATGTTCATATTCATTGTTTATTCATATGTCACATACTGTATGTCATGTGTCTCAAATCTCTCCTCCTATAAAGTCTTAATGGACGAACAGGTCAAATAAGCCAAACGGCCAACAAACTGGAGCCTGGACTTACAAATGAATGGGAATTAGTCGTTTATTTGTTATTACCATTATAGATGACTCTCGGGTCGTTTTCACCTTTCCTTTGTGTTTCTTTCCACCATCATCAATCACGGCCCAATCATTTTCTGGTGTTAGCTGAATACAGGGACAGCCTGTCATCAAAGGCAGCGCGTTGCCCTTATCACCCCCCAGTCCCACAGGTGTAGCGCTCAGTCCACTCTCACGACAATGACAGCAGGAGCTCTGCACCTCTGGATCGTCCTCGCGCTCCAGCTGAGATGCGCCACCCCGCTCGCCATCCTGCGGGAAAGAGGGACAACTGGGCAACAGGAAAGTTTGGATGCGAAGACTGTGAACAAGCTGGACGCGTCAGTCCATCTGAAGGATTTACCTCGGGGACCAGCGGTGGCTCCTCACAAGAAGGCGCCACAGTTCATGTTGGATCTATTTAACGCAGTTTCAGTCTCTGATGGAACCCCGAAAAACCAGAAGGACATTCTGGAAGGAAACATAGTGAGGAGTTTCGAGGATAAAGGTGCGTAAAACTGGAAATCAATACGATATTTACGAATAGACGAAGCTTTTAAAAAAAAAGTTTATATTATGAAATTAAGTAAATCATATGTTAACTTGATGTAACTCAATATTTAGCAACATTACCACTCTGACTATTAGGGATTTACGTATTTTTATTCTGAAGGTACAGCTTTGAACGATTACGCACGACTCGTCTTCATGTAAAACAGATGTTTATGCACCAATTCTTACTCAAAACTTTATTGTAACATTTTACTCAGTCATTATTGTGTTTTTTTTTCTGCAGGTCACCCTGGAGAGAGGTTTCACTTCTTCAACCTGTCGTCTTTCGGCCGCGAGGAGAGAATGATCAAAGCGGAGTTTCGTTGGTTCAGAAAGAAACAAAAGATTTACCTCGGAAAGTCAAACAGGGCTCATTTCTATAAGGTAACACGTCTTTTCGTGACATCTTTTTTTTGGACATGTTGTAATATGAACGCTTTCTAGCAACCAAGACAGCTACCTGCCAGATGTATTATTGTTAGCAGTTTTTTTTGTGCGTAAAATAGAACATTGACTAAATAAGAACAATCCTCTCATTTTAGTGTCGGCAGAAATGTATCAGCTATGACTGATGACAAACAGACTTGTTATGCTTACAGCATAGTGAAGCAACAGATTTATTATGACTCCCCAGGTAGATCTCTATGAAGTGCTGGACAGTCGAGTGAAACCATGGAGAGGAAACCTCATCACCTCTAGACTGGTGCCCCTCTTCACGCAGGGATGGGAAGTTTTCAATGTCACTCAAACGGTAAATATCCTCCCTACTTTTGCTTAATTGTATGTATTTTATTGCTTGGAGATGTTAATGTGTTATTTTTAAAGTAAAAAGATGAATACATTTTGAAACAATGTGTTTACACTAATTGTCAGGTGTCGAAGTGGATCCACAACAGCCAGGAGAATAACGGCATCCTGGTGGTGACTACGCTTCCCTCTGGTAACTGGATTGAGTCATTGGTGTCTTCCAAACAGCATGGCGAGCTGTCAGACACGCGTGCCTACCTGGTGATATTCTCAGATGACGGGAGGACAGGAGCATCAAACCAGTCATACCTAGGTAAAGTGATCATAATGTTAAATGGTTTGGTATGGGTATGAAAGGGTCATTTTTTACTCTTCAATAATGCTATAGTTCACGCTAACACATAGACATGTTTTGATAGTTGTGTGTACACACATTTAGCCAGTCAGTATCCCTCTGCATTTTAAACTAGCAAACTCCATAACTGCAAGATAAGATAAATGAAGATAAGATGATTTGAGATAAGATAAAGTAAAATAAATGAGTATAAGATCAGATTAAATAAGAGTTTCCAGCACCAGATTGTTCTAAATTCACAGTAGAAAAAGAGCATCAAATACAATTGAATGAAATATAAAGACATTAAGTATAATGTAAACTGTATTAGGCTTAAATGCAAAGAAACCAAACCTAAAGTAGAATAGACCTTTGATAACATAAATAACAAGTAGAAAAGTAATGGCCGCTTAGTAGAACAGTAATGGCAACCAGTTGAACCAGTTAGCTTTGTTCGGATAAAGCAACAACAATGCTATTGTCCTGAATAAATTGTCTAGAGTTTGCTGGAGTTAATAAACAAAGTACAGACAGCAGTTGGGCTTTGTTGACGTACAGTTTCTGATGCATAATGAATTTAAAATTTGACATTTTGTTAGATTTTTATTCTGTGTATTCCATAAATATCATAAATAGGACAAAAGTCAGCACACTCAATGTCCTATAACGTTAAAGGACATTGAGTGTGCTGTCTTCTCTTCTTTCTTTCATGTCTTTTTGTAGTGGTGCACCTGAAGAGTTTTTATAGTTGGAGTGTGCTCCTTTTTCTGCTGAATAAAAATAATTAATGCCACAAAGTCCCCCAAAAATATTGTATGATTTCCTAACCCAGTGTGATCTTTCTCTTTCTAGGACAAACCAAACCCGCAGCAGCACCTGAGCTTCACAGCGGCCCAAGCAGAAGAAGACGTGCATCTCCGGGACTCGTGACACACGGCCGACCCCAGTCCTGCCAGCGGGTTCCTCTGTTTGTTGACTTTGAGGAGATCGGCTGGTCCGGCTGGATAATCTCTCCGAGGGGATACAACGCCTACCACTGCAGAGGCTCCTGTCCGTTTCCCTTGGGGGGAAACCTCAGAGCGACCAACCATGCCACGGTGCGCTCCATCATGCACGCCCTAAAGCTCTCTAGTGATGAAGTTGGAGCGCCCTGCTGTGTTCCCGACAAACTCCAGTCCATCAGTTTGCTATATTTTGATGATGAAGAGAATGTGGTTCTGAAGCAGTATGACGACATGGTGGCACTAAGCTGCGGATGTCACTGACTGGCACTGACTCTTTCACACTGGGACAATAACGGACGGGGAAGTGATGGTTTGCTTGAGTTTGATTGAAACACTGTATTTTCGTGCATATGTTTAAATATTGTACTATTTTGTGAAATAAAACAAATATTCTTCAACGATTAAAAGGGGTCCTTTGTCTAGTTTAGTCCTGGGATTCTCAATCTTTTCATGAAAAGATGCCCAAAAATATAAAATAATACAATTAACAACAGACCTAAGAACGAGATTCAAAGTAATAAGGGCAGCCATTACTTACTTTTATGTTAAGGGAGTGTAGCCCCAGCTATGTAGTAAGGGCAGTCATTATATTTTATTTAATAATGTTACATTCTAATAGTGTTAAATCAATTTCTTAAGATATGGCTTCATTACCGGGTAGCATAGCACCCTCTGGTGGAGTAACTTGGCTAGAAAAACATACGGGAAAATAGTGAGCAGACTGCAGATTATCAGGATTATCCTTGAAACCTTGATAGAAGCAGATAACTGACACAGCCCACCCCGTGTTTCTGTGATAACTGAATATCCAAGTCGTTACATAGCAGTCAAATGTCAATGGTAAATGGACTTGAGCCTTGACTAGTCCTCTGACCACTCAAAGCACTTCTTACACTGCAGGTCATACTTACCCATTCACACACTGATGGCAAGGGCTGTTATGTTAAGTGTCCATTAGTATCAACACATTCACACGCCACTGATGAAGTAGTGGGGGTAAGTTTCTTGCCCGAGGACACTTTGACATGTGACTGCAGGAGCCGGAAAACGAACATGCGACCTTCCCGTTGACAACTGAGGGTGCATTCACACCTAAGACGTTTGGTCTGTTTGAAAGGAACTCTTGTCCGCTTTGTCGGACAGTGTGTTCGGTGTGCGGTGTTGTTAATGCTCACACAAACTCTGGTGCGAACCAAAGAACCGAACTCTGGTCCGCTTAAAACGAGGGGTCTCAGTTTGCTTCCAAGTGGACCAGAGTTTGGTTCGTCGTAGGTGAGAACATGATCCGGATCAAACAAGGGAAGAGAACCAAAATGCAGTGCATTGTGGGTTGATATTGGTCCGTAAATTATGTCAAATAGGTTTGACGAGCTTGGCTAACGTTAGCATTGCTAACAACACCAGCCTTCATTCCTCCTTGCATATTAACGTTGTGAGGTGGCACATCGCTCCAGTCGATCAGTTCTGACACAGCCGACATTTAATAGATCTAAATACTGACAAATTGTTCCGCGCTACTGTATACCATTCTTCCACTGCCCTGTTGTTTACTTAGTGCAGCATTAGACCTTTGTGGCATTGGCTACTGTACACAATATTTGACAGGCTTTGGTGCGCTTGACAAAGTGCAGTCTGAAAGCAAACCGAACCAAATGAAAAATGCAAAAGGGTTACAACCTCACCCCTGAATCGCATCGAGTCCACCGGACCTTATATGTGAAAGCGACCTGACTCCACTACTAAATCACAGCTGCCTCGTCAACTGCATGCCTTTTGATATCCTGGTGAGGAAGAAACTGCAGTTCCTTGAGTGTCCACTTGAGGTTGGCTCTTTTCCAAAGATAACGCAGGTTTATATCCAAACAGGAAGTAGGGTACTCTTGGCTTAAGACAGTAAACAAATACAATATAATATGATTAACAAAAACTTATCTGAAAAGCAAAATCATGGAATTTCAAACATGTGAATAATCACAATTAACTATTCAATTTCAGTGATTAATCGGTTTTTAAAAGACTTATAGTTTGACATCCCTAATTATAATCTAAGTCATCATCAGACAGCTCATGAATGTTGGTGTACACTTAAAAATAATTACCTGTCAAAATGGACAGTTCCTGTTGACATGCATGGTGTGACATGACATGCTTTGATACTGTTCAGACACCAAAAATTCGTATCCCTCGTTAACAGATTTTGTATTTATATGCAGACTATGCTCACAGAGAGAAGGTAGTAACTCAAACAAACAGAAACAGCAAAAAAAGGAGCACACTCGACACTGATAAAGGCCTAGTGTTGAAACGCGTCCGTTGTTGTTTTGTACGCTGCTCTTCAAATAAAGGAAACTCAAAGGACATTTAATGTATTGACTTTTCTGTCTCTTTTTTACTCAAACAAATAGAGACTAAGCTTTTTTATAGGAAACATCTTAAATCTCCACACTTTAACTTAAGGTCAAAATATTCACCATAAACTAGTTGCTTATTAGCATGCTAATTAGCAGCATACTGGCTGCTTGTTAGTCATTATTGAAAGCTTAAATAATGTTTGTAAAATATTAATATTAAGTACAAAGTTAAATTTAGGAATTGAAGGTCAGAGAAACACTGTCACATGTCAACATTTCACTGTTATGTTACACTAAGGTCAATTTGTGAAAATGACCAATGATTAATACATTAGCAATCATATCAGTTGTAATAATTGTGGGTTTTTTTTCAGAAAGGTTCAGTGTTTTTTATATAATTGGTTTAGTTTGATGCATTTGTTGAGGACTAATGACAGTGTGGTGACATTAATAATGACTAATACAATATAAGTCTGTAACGACAGTTGTTTTTTTATTGGAATGCATCACAGACACAAACAGCCCTGCAATATTCTAGGTTAGAAAAAATCTGATGCAACAAACTTGAAAAAAAACCCAATTCCTCTTTTCATGTCTTCTGCATTAAAAAAATCCTCAAAAATACCGGTCAAAGCTTTTGCTCAGTAGAAATACAATCGTTGTTGTATCAAGTGTTTTTGCGATTTTCATTTCAGCATGCATAATGTTTCTTAATTTAGTTGTTGGGACACAATGGTTTAAATCAATAACTATAAAAATTAAAGAAAAATGTAAATCAAGCTCTTTTGATAACTCACATACTCTCTTACTTTAAACTTAAAAAATAAATGTGCGGGCGACAAACTCTTCAGGTCATAAAACTAAAAGCCATTATTTGAAAAGTGATGAAGACCACAATACTACCATAGTTGAATATAACAAACTCACAATAAATACTCCTCATTTACATTCAAGCTTACCTTCTCTGTTTACACTTAAATACATTATGTACATGGATCATCCATGTCTCTGAACACTCAAGCATTGCATATTATCTTACACAAATCTATAAACCCAAATTCAAATAACAGCATTCAACAACTATCATACATTAACTATTTATAGACCCCTGCCAGTTGCATTTAAGTCAAACTGATTCCTCATAATCCATCAAGGAGACAATGGCATTACAAGAGTCCAAAGCCAGCTAAGGCTAAGGCAAGTAAAACATCAAACCTTGAAGAGAAAATCCTCCAAGGAAATACTTCCTGAGGGCACGTTCAACACTGTCTCATGATAATATAGCCACACTAGGTGGCTCTTCTGTTGCTCATGATGTGTTTTCTTATGATGTATATGACCACCCGAACATCACATTGAAGTATCTCCACTACAGCTGAAGTAGTGTTCAAGGGCAGAATTTGTGTGCATAATTAAGAGCGTCTTTCTATTCTTACACTAGCATCCATCAACCCCACTGGGAGAAATTCATCCATGAAATGTTGCCGTCTTAAAATTATTGTGGCAAAAGTAAGAAGCCACTGACCAGAAAGTTGGTGGTTGCCCAAAACAGAAACTTAACCACTTGATCACAAATGATCCCTGGAATCCAACGACAACCATATTTTCACAAAACAAATCAGCAATAGCTCAATTTTTCATTTTTTATTTAATACCTCATGTCCTATCAGCTTGGACAGTCCAGCTCTTCAGTGCCCAGAAACTCCCCCAATATGTGGTCGTGTTGCCCATAGACAGGCTCTACATATGGATGTCTCTCTTTACAGAGCATTTGCCTTGACCTTTCCAAGTGTCTTTGATCAAACTCCTCTGGTGCCATATGTGGGGCTTGGATGGGACCTTTTTGTGCCATTGGAGACAAAGGCACTGGGACAAATCCGTGATAAACAACCAGAGGAGGGGTTAAAACCTCCAAGGGGGATGCCTGAGGAACAGCACCCTCAGGTGGCTGGACTGGCAACTGCACATAACTTCCTGTTTCAGGATCAAAGAATGTTTTTGTCTTGATTTGTACAGGCATGTCCACAAAGAAGTACTGTCCAGAATCTGGATCCTGGAGGAGCTTACGTTGAGTCATTGGGAAAGATTGTGTAACGATGGCATGCTCAATGCTAGACTGGCGTGAAAGCTGGCTGGTGTGGCTGGTGTGGCTTAACTGACGGGACAGGGTTGAGGGGTGAGGAACTTCAGTGCTGTAGGCATCAATACTGTGACTCCTTCTCAGTGGGTTGTCCCTGCTTGTCTTGTCTCTGGCTCGTCCTCTCTGCTGAAGCTCGTCCATGATAGATTTCTCGATGCGCTGGGACCTTGGATCAAGCCTCTCATTGACTGACATATCGGTGCTTAGTCTTCGCTCCAGTTTATCTCCTAAGAACCTATCGCTGCTTTGTGATCTTAAGAACGGCCTTTCCGGCATGGGTCTGTCATTGACTTGAGCTTTGTACACAGGTACATTGCTGATGACCCTATCACTACTGTAGTGTCTTTGTGGCTTGTCTCGAATTTGTCTGTTGTTGCTGCGGCCTTGCCTTTCTGCGGCAACCTTGGGTAATGCCTCATTGTTGTGGTTATTGCTCTCAACCATATCATGGATCTGTCTCCGAGTTTCCTGATTCTGGTCGTTTTTGTCCAGTTGGTAG
Source organism: Tautogolabrus adspersus (assembly GCA_020745685.1). Taxonomy (NCBI): domain Eukaryota; kingdom Metazoa; phylum Chordata; class Actinopteri; order Labriformes; family Labridae; genus Tautogolabrus; species Tautogolabrus adspersus. The sequence goes on along the minus strand of CM036554.1, from coordinate 5,216,638 downwards.
TTTTCCCTGATGTGGCCTCTTCTTTCATGGACTACTTGCTCACTCAAGTTGTTTTTGCTTTGGTGATTTTCACTTTGATTATGATTGTCCTCTGTTTTCTCTCTGTGTTTTCTCTCACTGCTCTTGCTGCTTTTACTTCTGCTGCTGCTGTTTTTGTGCTCAGATTTCTCACTCTTGTGTCTATCCACTCTATGTTTGCTGCTGCCTTGAGAGGACTTGTTGGGAGACTTCTGGGCCTCCTCCTTTTTCATCCTTCTAGTTGCAAGCTTAATGGCTTTAAGAACCGCCTTTTCAGATTTGGGCAAGACGGCTGGTGGTTTGGGCGCCCCCGTTTGGCTTTCATTACCACTGCAGGTGGAACCTGGTCGTTCACTGGGGACCTTTGACACTTCACACCCTACCAGCAGTTCCTCATTTGCTCCCATCTCATCAGCTGTGTCAGCTGTGCTAGTTGTGAAGCTCTCCACGCCTTCAGAAGATGGACTCACACCGGAAAACCTGTCGTCCTCCTGTGGTACAGTAAGGAACCCTCCCACTTGTGGTTTCTTCGGGGTTTCAGTTTGCAGATTTGAAGGAGACAGTAGTAGGGGAGGGGAAATGTTTGTTGAAATATCTTCAGGTTTGAAGATTTTCTCTTGGATTGGTAACATTTCACTGTTGGCAGGTTCATCAGTTGGAAGAAGCTCTGGATTTTCCTTAACTTGATGTAATTCCTCCTCTCCCCTTACTGAAACACTCAGACTTCCTCTTCGTGACCAGGGTTGTACAGTCTTCTTTAACTTATTACTGAAAGTGTTGTCTTTGACCTTAAACAAGGCAGGGATCCCCAAAGATGGCGAGAAAGTGTTTGAGGGTGACATTGGTATCTGATTATTTTCATCTTGGATTGAGCATTGATCTGAAGAAGCGTTTTCACCCTCTTTGCTGTGCATGTATGGTACTTCTGTCTCTTCTTTTTTAGGAGACCTAATTGGTTGCCTTACATGATCTGGCTCACTTTCATGATCACTCAAAGAGTAGTATTCCACATCTGTTCTGTCGGAATCCTGTGTTGTGGTCTGTGAAATATGCTGCATCACCCCATGAACCTCTTCCACCTCTCCAATCAGGTTCTCCAGAGAGTGGTAAACATTTGACTCAGTTTCTGTATTTCTGTGTTGAGCACTCTCCACAGAGAAGTACGAAGATTTTGAGGACAAGCTGGCATGATCAGGTGGGCTCTGATTGATGCTAATGCCATTTACCAATAGTAAGGGTGATATTATTTCCCTGGGGGTTTCACTGAGAACCTCTGAATCTAGTTTTATTTCCTCACTAGTTCTATTTATTTTGTCAGGTTCTGCTTCCACCAAATGGTTAGTTGCACTGTCATCTGGTGTGTCCAAATGGTCTGGTTTTAAAGGAGCTTTACGCTTGACCTTGTATATTTCCTGTATCCTGTCATTGCTGCTTTCGACTGTGGCCTCCTTTTTTGGGCTCATATCTGCCAAAAAGTTGTTTGCCTTACATTCATTTTCTCTTAGGTCTGGTGATAAACACGATGCATTTTCAGACTGGGGGTATCTCACAGGTAAAACGGACTCAGTTAAAACTGAATCAGTAACAGTGATCAAATTAGAAATTGCATTTTGTACCACATCTTGCCAATTATTATCTGAACAGGTTTCACTTTGACTGGACACAACTTCTTTTCTGAATAGGTCACTACTTACTTCTCGTTTACTTGCACCTGTAGCCATTTCTTCTAAGTGTACAACACCATTTTCATATTTTCCTTCATTTTTGAAGATATCTTCCTCTAAATCTTTCAAACTATCTGTCTCCTTTGTGATGCTTCCCTCTCTTGTAGTCCCTCCTTTTTTGCTCCTAGGAGGAACAGGAGGAGCATCTGCCCTTTTGCCACTATTTTGGTACATCCAATTTTCTTCGCTGTCTCTAGATAGCTGTCTTTCTAGATGATTAAAATTCACCTCTTCTGAATCATGTCTTAGATTATCGATTTGTTTAACATCGACGTCTTTACTTTTAGTTTTTACGAGTGAGTTAGGCTCGTTGCCAATGTTATTCATGCCTTGCAGAGCATTCTTACCAGCTGATTTGTAAGTCTCTCCAAGTCCTGGTTCAGTTTGTGAAAGGATATGTCTTATGTGATTGTGATCTCTCAGATCACCTAACCTCTCTTTTAAATCTGTTTCTTTAAGTGAATGAGCATAACCCATTTGATTTTCCTTGGCCTCTGCGACAGTATCTTTTATAGATTGTTTACGTTGCTTTACCCTTGCTACTTGACTTTCATCACCAGCATTCTCATTTAATACTGGATTTCCCTCCTGCTCTTTTACGTTATTGTTTCTCTTTTGCCTCTCTGAAATGATCTCTTCAAGTGCCATTTTGGCTTTGTCATAGTTGTCGTTTATAAGTGCTTTATTTACTATAACATTGCTGTCTGTCTTTGACAAAGCCTCTGGCTTGCTTTGATCCTTCTCTTTCTTTGCAAAAAGATCTCTCTTAGCTGTTGTGTTCCCTCTCATAGACAGCATACCCTTCTTAATATTCCTTAGCTCCCTCGAGATCAAATCGTTCTTGGCTCTCGCCTCCTCATCGATGTTAATAACACCAAATTTGTTCTTCGTGTTGTCATGAACACGATCGCCAAGTCGTGCTCTCTCCAGCTCTTTCAACGCATGTAAATCATTAATTAAATGCTCGCTGTCTCTCATTTCTCTAAGCGACATCAATTCCTCATCAGCGTCCATTCTTGTGTTCACTTTCAGATCACCTGCCTCAAACTCCTTTCCCTGTTCATCTTCAGTCTCAGCATATCTCTGATATTTAATATAATTGTTCTGTCTGGCTGAGAAGACATGTTTAAGTTTGGCCTGTTTCCGATCTGATTCATTTTGTTTCAATGGTAAATCTAGTTTTGTATTCCCTGAATCACCATTAGTGAGCTTATCAAGAGTACTTATTTGCTGCTGGTCGAGAGCAAGCTGAATATCAGATTTAGCAAAGTTTCTCTTTGGAATTGGTGGGGGCTCTTTCTTAACATTGCCCTTTTGGACAAGTGTATCACCAGTTGAATCACTTCTACTTTGAGAAGAAACATCGTTATTTTCTGGAACTAAACTCTTGTAACTAAACCTTTCTTTTGAATAGTCAACCTTCTTGTCTACTTCTTTCTCCTTCAGTTCTCCTTTGTCTAAAATGGTCTTATCAATGCTATCTGATTGAGATGCCATCAGAGCCTTATTTTTGGCTGCATTTATTGCTTCCCTTGCTGCTCTGATCACTTCCTTTGTGCTTAAGGGTTGGACACTTGTATCTTTTTCCTTGGGAATAACAGGCTGCAACCCAAAGTCTGTTTCTCTTAAGTCTTTCATGGGTTGTTTTGGTTTGTCTGGTACAGTTGGTGGTATTTTACATACTGATGCATTTGATGACAAACCTTCTTTCTCAAGTACATTGGGTGGAATTAAGGGGGAACGGTCTTTGTTTACATTAAAATAATTCGGGGACAACCCTATGTTTGTCGGCAGTGCTTTTGGAGAGAGTTCTTTATTACGTGCGAGTGGTGAAAGTCCATTTGTCTCAGTTGGTTGGTCTTTGTGTATAGGAGCACCAGTGTTTGGAGGGACTTGAAGATATTTCATATCAATGTCAACAGGGTTAGCTTTCTTGTACAAATTCAGGGAAGGGTAGTTTTGCTTTTTAGCCATGGGACTCTTGGTCTTTTTAGAGTGCATTAAGGGAGACATTGGATTCTCATCACTAAGAGTGCTGAGACTACTGTTACCTGCTGCCTCTCTTTTGGTTTGCAATAGATTTGATAACAAATAATCATCTGAAAGACATCCATCAGAATCATGCTTAGGAAGGCCAACAGTTGAGCTACTGTTTAATTCTAAAACAGGACTACATACTGGCAGTCCGTCTTTTAAAATGGCAGGAGTGCTTAAACCAGATGCATTGCCCTCAGAGCCAGCTTGTGAATGTTTCATATAATCTGATTGTGGAGATTGGGTGCCACCCTCAGGCACTTCTAGGGTTTTGAATTTAGGTGGGCTGTAACGGCTTTTTACCCTTTTCCTGTTGTCTTTGAGGTTGAAGAGGATGCTACTAGCAAGTGCTTTGTAGCTGTCCCGCTTGACTGGAGGTTCAGGGGTCAATTTAGCCTCAGAGTGTGGTCGTAGTGGAAGGTCAAGAGCAGAGGGGGAGAGGACACCTTGGAGGATTTCTGATGTTTCTGTTGGTTGTCTGGAGGGAATAAGGGGAGTCATCAGCTGGCAGATGCTAAAAGGAGTAGATGCCAAAGAGCTGACCTCCTCGACTGCTTTCACCTCCACAGATCTAGCTTCCTTTTTGAACAAAAACAGACTTTCATCCACTTGTTTTGAAATATTTTCCTGTGGTGTTATCCCAGACTGATTGACTGGGATCACACTTTTAGCCCTGGACTTGTTGCGCCTCCAGGGGGCAGCACTCCCTTCCCCTCCATCCGATGAACACCTCTTCTCAGCTGGAGCAGCTGAGGGCTTTGGCAGGACCTTTGGTGGCGGAGGGGGAGGAATGGGTTTAGGAGCAGCGGAAGGAGGGGCCTCAAGTGCTGCTTTTTGGCATGGTTGCACCTCCTCTGTATGCTGAGTCTCTTGTTTGTGTGCCTCTGTCAGCTCCTTGTAAAAAGGCAAGTCGTACCACTTAGGGATACTATCTGAAGGGAGAACTGTATCCTCTTGGCCAAAGGGAAACCGGTTAAAATCTCCCCATGTTTGAAAAGGGCTTAACTCACTGTGGAGGAAAAAGTTTTTGATGTTAAGTTTTCGTAGTTTGACAGTAGATTTCCCATTTTTAATCTTTGAGGATTTCCCTGAGGGAAGGGCGACATCTTTGCCTGTTTTGGTTGATGGACCATCACCAGAGTAATGTCGATGACAGTTCTTGTAATATCCATCTGTGAGATTTGTGGGGTAATCCGAGGAGAACTCTGATAGCTCTCTTTGAATGCTTCGAAGTGCGGACTTATCCCAAGATTCCCCCTTAATGTCTGTCATACCTCCATTTTTTATTAACATCCCCTCACAGCTTTCTTCTGTAGCACTAAATGCTTTGAGGAAAGATGACATGTGGGACATATTCTTCTGTTGCTGCTGGTTCCAGGGCTGTGTATACGATTTTTCACTTTTGTTTTGTCCCTGCTTTTTAGCTTCCTTATGATGAGTCTTTTTAAGAGGCTCCCCCACCAAAGGTTTGTGGCAGCTAAAAGGCGAGTATCCGTACAAGAACTCGTCATTGTAAACTGCGTCATCTCCAACGCAGAGACTGCGGAAGGCTCGATCAGTGAGAGTGCTGACCTCTCGATCAGTGTCGTCCATGAACAAGTCAGTGAAGCCATTGGGGAAGCGATGGTGAAGCATGCTTCCCACCCTATGGCTCATGTGCCGTTTTTCCACACAGCTCATGATGTCAACAGCTTTCTTTCTGTCATGTGCATCACCTGTCCAGCTCAGGTTGATGTCAGGATATGGATGAAAAATATGATCCTCCTAAAATGAAGAAAGTAAAATCAGAGTTAGTGTTTAAAACTTGCGGTTTTCAATTAAATGACATACTCAAACATTGGAAACAGCTTTTATTTCAGCAAAATGTGTCGGTATTATGAATACTATAAAAGGTTTTGAACTCTTCTGTTGATCTGATGACCTTTATGTACATGACATGTGCCAGCTTCAGCCATGCTGTCACTATGCAGGCAGCAGACAAACACTTATACCATGCGCTTGTCTATTTTAAGCACTAAATGGTTCCCTAAGCTGTGAGCACTAATCATACTGTTGGTGACCCAGAGAAAAGATCCCTATCCATGTATAGGTGTGTCATTAGAATAGGCCAACATTTCCATTGCTGATGTTCAATCGAGGAAAACACACTTCACATTGGTCCCTGTCGAATGCAAGAACACCTTTCTTACACTAAATGTACTGTATGTGTTGGATTTACATACAGAGATTCCTCTTCAAAGCTCTCAGATGATATTCCTGCCGGCAGGTCACCACAAACACAAAGCTCAGGAAATGCAAGTATTTGGTCACATCAGTTCCAGCAGCAGCTGCTCTACTGTAGCTTACTTTAGCTATCCGGGTGAGGTCTTAGAATAGCTCTTTAACCCATTTGTACTGACATGGGAGTTTAGTCACCTGCATATAAGTCAGTATTCAACTACTGTATATGCAAATTCATAACCTTCCTGATAAGCAGATGAGGTTGATTGACAAACATAAACAGGGACATTCAATGGTTCAATCACAGGCTTGATTGCATATGTATATTAAACATTGGAACAATCCCAGTTGCCGAGCCATTTATACTCAAAATCAAGGTTTTTATTGAAAGCTTGAAGAGTTTACAAAGGCGGAAATATAATGAATTTTTCATTATAAGCCAACAGCATGGATACTTTTGCTAGGACTTGACTTTACTGTATATATTAAGTCACTCAGAGAATGTTATGGCTTTCCAAGAGACTTTGGTCGCCAACAGTCCTCCAGTTCTCATAACCAGAGATCAGTTAGCAACCACGGTACTTTCCCAGCATCTGCTTGTGTATTTATACCCAGGAATGAGGCAGCCAGGTTAACTATACAGTTTAGAGTAATAGCCAAGTAAAAGTTATTTTTAAATGTACAATCATATTAGTGTTAATAATATGCTTTTATGTGTTAGGGTTTAAAAGCAATACAATTTAGAAATACAGTGGTTGTTGTTCTGTGGGAGATTTTTGACCTTTAGTTAAAGTTGAGTTAAAAGTAAAGATAAAACTCATTCTCTTATAGAGTGGTTGCTGGTCCTCAGCATTTTCACGTCTTGATAAACATCAACACACGGCCATCTTACCTTGTTGATGGGTCTTTCATGTTGAGTTTAACCATCCAATCTAAATAACTGTATCAAACACAAATCCTCAATGTAGAATCCAGGAATTCAGTCCAGAACCATCTGCTGAGAACAAATTGTAGTTAGGGGTCGTCATTCATGGTAAACAAACCATATCTCTTGAAGTTGAGTGAACAAAGAAATCTCACCAAAGTGAGTCAAGCCCTCAGATCCATGTTCAAATGCACTAGTGTGGACAGGGTCCTGATAGCGAGCTGTGAAGATACTAAAATAGACGCACAAGCTTGTGTGGCCAAACTGAGCAGCAACTCAGGGCGCAGCTTGCTAGCTCACATTGGAATAACCATTGGGTGTCGAGTGGCAGGGCAAGACAGGCTAGCAGGATGAAATGGACACTGTCATTGGTTATTTTTGTAACCAAGCAGAGAAGGTTGATAGACCTTACTGTTGGGAAGATGACAGGGACTTCATGTCAATGAAGAAGATGGAATCAATCATTTGAATCTTTGTTCAGACAACACAGAGATACAGGGTGTACTTATCATGGTCACCAACTATATTGGTTAATGTTTAGCTTATAGTTCATTTTGCCTCTGTCACCCAGGGAAACAGGCTCTCTGATATAGCCCATTGCATCACATAACTCTAAATCAGCAGGACGGTCCCTAAAGTGGAGTTCAGGATGGCTGGTGTCTGATGACTGAAATGACTACAGAAGGGCTGGGCTAATTCTTGTTGATCAAACTCTGTTTACAAGGCCGTGTTGTGGAAATGAAGAAGTGTGACTGGGTTTTCCAGTTATAGGACCAATGCAGCTGTTGTTGCTGTGAGATTCACTGAAAAGGAGAGGACATTTTTATACTTGTTATCCTTCATGAGTCAGAGGAAGTCAGTGGATGAGGTCACATGTGAAGGTTGACCCTGTGCATTCCCCAAATGGAGAAAGTGAAGTGTCATAGAATTAACAAAATAATGACTACGTGGCTAAACTTGGTTATATCTTGAGAGAACAACAGCACACACAACACACTCCACTTCTCCAGCATCTGCCTGGCTGTACTCCACTAAGGTGCCATATTTAAGCCAGCCTATTTCAGTAACGCTGTATTTCATAAGGTAACAGCCTGCCTGTCTGACGACTGCACCTTCCACTCTTCAGCTGATAAGTCTAACGCAAAGCTCCCTCATGTTGGTTGACCAGTTCTCACATTAACATGTGCCTAAATAATTCAAGAATGAGTCTATAAATAGACAAATGCTGTGAAACCTGCACATCAGATTAAGCTTGTGTCATCTAACTGCTCAATGAATCTGTATCTCTTGACCTAACTCTAACTCTTAAAAACAATTCATTAATTTAAATTATTTTTACATCCAGACGCCAGTCAATAGACCATGAATATATATTCCAGTACATACTGTGTGTATTTTGAATTATAATTATTCAAAGCAATCTGGCTACACAGCTATGTTATATTAATAATCATCTTTTAAACTACTTACTACTGCACCATTGCCTTTATTGATTTATTGTGTATTTGTGCACATACAAAGAGCCCCAGAGTCAAACATATATGCGTACACATACTTGATTCTGATTCTGAAATATTCTGATTAAAAAAAAAAAGACATGTCCAGTATCTGTTGCAAGCTTGTAATGAGCAACCTTCCTGCATACTCTGCCTATGCACTTATGTCACGGATGTACGGATGTGGGGTGATCCACAATCTAAATGTGGCAAACCAGTTGAACAGACATCACAGGGAAGGGTAGATGGATACGATTAGAAATCAGAACTTATAGTGCTGCACTCCTCTCTTTCAAGCTTTAAGCGCCACAATATAGTGAGGAAAGCCTCACTATATTGGACCCCTAACCCATTGTTGTTGTGCAGTCTATACTTTATAGTCATCTGAGTCAGATTCAGAGGAGGAAGCAGGGGCCTTACGTCTGAAAATGAGTCATTGATATTGGTCACTGAACTGAGTAACAAAATACTTTGTGTTCTATTAATCTTAACATGCAACTTAAGATGCAATATAAGAAAGCTATCAAATGAAGGCTCTGTAGAATTAGCCATATTGTTCACGAATTCGAACTCTCTACAGCATCATTTAACAAAAATGGTTAATCAAAGGCCTTAAAACATTGTCAACATGAACACCCATGGCTGCTTATTAGCATATGAACAAAAAATGCTCATACTGTGTATACAGTTATGTAGCTACCATATTGCTATTATCACTTTTGTATTTGTTGTGATTTGGTTGGACATTTCCTAGCTTAAACAACCCTAAACTCTGGGGTTGTGGTGGCGCAGTGGCTAGTGTACGCGCACCATGTACTTAGGTGGTGGTCCTCCAAGCTGACGGCCCAGGTCCGAATCCGACCCATGGCTTGTTCATTCCCCACTCACTCTCTCCCTGATTTCCGACTCTATCCTCTGTCCTATATCTCTAATAAAAGCCCAAATATAAATCTTAAAAAATTGAACTCTAAGATCAGTGATGTTAACAGAAATGTTAGTGACAATGTTTCAAATGAAGATTGAGAGTAATGTCCAACATGTTGTTGTTGTTGATTACTGTTATGTACATTCCCAAATTACACAGTTGGAGGGCCTATTTGGGATTGGTTTTCTAGTGAGAGAGAAAGACAGTAGCCAGAAGGCCAGTCAGACAACAGACACTCAAGAATGAACTCCAGTCCACCAGGGTCAGGATTCTTTGTTTGTGCCCTTATGAGTGACACCCACAGATGTTCTGGTTGGCTCTGAAACCACAGGGAGCCAGCAAACAGCCTGGCTCATGCCCTCTCATGCCCATTTAGAACTGGGACAGACAGTCAGGGGGTAACTGGCCTTCAGGACTTACAGGCTAGTAAACCCAGGTATGGTGAGTCTGGAACAGCTGAAGCTCTAGAGACGGTGAACAATTTGAATTTGTTCTTCGTGTCAGTATGAAATTAAAACAAAAGTTAGCTCAGTCTTTAGCCAGCAGCTTCAAAATAAACACACTTATCACACAGTCAGCTGTTATTTGCCTTCTGTTAAGGGAGTGTTGACAGGACTGCAATAACTGACACCATCCAGGGTTGATAAATAAAACGCAGCTGGCCAATCAGAGGAGAGCATAAACAAACTGCAAATGCACTTACATTATCATCACATGAAGAAGTAGAGATGTTAACCATGTTGGAAAACTAAATGTCAAACACACTATCAACCTCATGGAATAGTCTGAGCAGGAAACTTGGCCGATGATATTTTATTGGCTGTAATAAATCTAAAAAGAGGAACATTTTGTTTGCGGTGGCAACATCTGGCCCACAAATCTTAGGCCCCAGGTTCACCTAATCAACCTAAATCCCAAATCTTTCAACTTTTTAGAAAGGCGCTGTTGACGTCACTGTTGCTCTTTTCCAAATGTGCGGCCGTTGTCAACAGACTGTTGTCATAGAGACAGGACGGAATTGCAGCACGTTTTTTCTTAGCACACAAACGCTTCATGCAAGCGCTCCCGAGTGCATAGCCAGCGCTTTTCTGCCCGGAAAGAATGCCAGGTGGACACGGGGCCTTAGACTTTCATCAACATCAGCCACCTGCGTTAAACAAACGTATGAGTGAGGAGGCTCCAGATCATTAAGCAACACACACAACGTAAAACTGAAATATCATTAACTCTATTTTTCAGATATGTAAAGTCCTATGATTTTAACGTATGCAAACAAAAATATACACTTATTTTGATAGTCATCGCAACTATATCTGATTTGTTTTGCATCAGCAGACCTGAGAGTGCAGGTGGAGGAGCTCAGACAGGTAAGGCAGGCTGTGGAGAACTTTGTAGGTGATACTAAGGAGTTTGAAGTGGATACGCTCGAGAGTTTGAAGTGGATACGCTCGAGAGTTTGAAGTGGATACGCTCGAGGATGGGGAGCCAGTGGAGGTTATGAAGGACGGGAGGTTGATGTGGTCACGGGTGAAGGAACGTGTGAGAAGACGAGCAGCAGAGTTCTGGATATATTTTAGTTTTTTGAGTGTTTTGGATGATGATATGTAGATGAGACTGTTGCAGTAGTCCAGTCTGGAAGTAATGAATGCGTAGGTGAGGGTGTCAGCAGCTGAAAAGGTGAGGGCTGGGCAGTGACGGGAGATGTTTCTGAGATGGAAAAAGGCTGTTTTGGTGATGTGTTAGACATGGTGGTAAAATAATCAGTGTTATTTATGATAGAATGGTTGACTTTTGTAGGTCATGGTGAGGCATATTCTCAATATGTTTCATAACTGGTGAAAAAAACCCCAACGTTGGTTTTTAATTGAGTTCAGGGAAGCATGACCAAACACCACTTCCTTATGTTTCAGCATAGATTGGTCAGATATCATACTCTGTCAAACTCTCCCTGCAAGAGATTGGAGGGCTCATGAGAGTAAAGGACTCTCGAGATGCATAATCTTGAATCAGCACAGATTTGAAACCCACAAGCTCAGGAAATCGTTTGACTTATACGTAGAGTAAATGAGAAAAGACTGACAGCACTAACAAAAACTCAGACAACTGCCTGGAAACAATAGAGATGAGAGCAATTCAGATGTGTGGGTGTTTGTCAGCTGTTATCAGGACTGTCCTCATCACTGGTGAGTCCTTTTATCTATTTATTGTAGTACATAATACATCTCAATTTTATGCAGACTCTCTATTTGGTGCCTCCACTTCTTCGACACGTTAGTTGAGTTTTTTTAGTCTTTTTTTGATGCTGTCGTATCAAAATCTGTAGCTTTCTTGTTTGAAAGCTTGAGATCTAGGACAATGGATATGACCTTGTGGCTTCTTTTATCATATGAATGTCTGGAAAGATGACCTACAGTCAAGTGCATTACAAATGAACTGTCAGCTGGTGGGTTTAGCAAACTGTAGAGATGTGAAATATTTAACAAGATACAAAAGAAAAGTGTGATTGGCATATGAGAGTAGGAGTTTGTGTGTGTGTGTGGGGGGGGGGGGGGGGGGGGGCATGTTTCTCAGGTTGTTTTTCAGTTTTATCTGATTTACTTTTCTTATAGCTTTTTCACACTCGTACAAAAAGTTTTCACGGTGAGCTGCACGTGTGAACACAAAGAGACACAGATTTTTCACTTTGACTTTATCCAAAGCTATTTTTAAAATGCATCAATTATTGCCGTAAAATTTCAAGTCTATTTTCTTGGTTTCAACATAAATACAGATGATCTATAAACTGTCAATAGTAATAGGGACGGCTGTGGCTCAGGAGGTAGAGTCATCGTCTCTCAACCAGACGGTCTCCTGCAGCAACATGTCTGATGTGTCCTTGGGCAAGACACTTAACCTCCCGCAGCTTCGTTGGCGGTGTATGAATGCATTTGAATGGGATTAGTTACTTCTGATGGTCTCACTACACAGCAACCTCTGCCATCAGTGTGTGAATGTGTAGGTGTGACATGCAGTGTAAAAATGCTCAGAAGACTAGAACAGCGCGATATAAGCTCAAGTCCATTTACCATTTAATGTATCAAGGCTAAAATAACCCAGTTTCATGTTTTTTTTTTAATATGACCTTTGTTTTTCCAATTTACACTGTGTCTCCCAGGATGCATTGCAAGTTTAGGGTATCATTTCAAGTAAGTAAGTAAGTAAAAATGCTGAACAGTGTAGTTATCCACATAGGATGTGGGTATAACCGAATAATTAATCTAATTTTAGAATAAAAAACGTTTAAATAATGATATCTTTACCATCCCTGTGGAGCACCAAAACAAACATTTTGCATTTTGACCAGTGACGATGCACAGCTTCATTTTGCGATGGGGGCTCGTCCATCAAACGTGTGTACACAGGTTTAAAGAATCAATAAAATGTATGTAGGAATAAAATTAAGAGGGATCAATATTTCACACCTTTGTACATTTTTTTTAAATAGAGTATAAAGCCATGAAACACACGTCTTTATGCGAGTGTCCTCCATCATTTTTCAACAGCAGCTTACAAAATATTCTTTAAAAAACTTTTTTCAAAAACAAAATCCACCCAAACTGTACTAAACTTAAAAAACTAAAATGACTCTGATTACAAAGCAATAACAAATGTCTGTGTCCCCCCCAGATACTGAAACCATTTAAGGGTTAACACTTTAAGGTGGCATGTGTTATCATATATATTATTTTAAAGGGTTAATATTATTAGTAAGGCCTTAACATGGAAGCAATGCCAAAGTACAACAACGTTAATTCAGTTCTGTGTAATAAAAGTTGTTATATGAGTATTTTCAGGACTTGTATCCTGACTTGGCCTGTGAGTTTTACAGTGAACTGTGAGTGCTCTTCTTGCTGGACTTGACACATTATGTAAGAGGTCGCACTGTGGTCACTGGAAACGTAATCTCTCCTAACAGTCTGGATGTGTTACCCGTTCAGCTGAACTGACCAAAGACTGATAAATAACACATACATGTAGATCGTTCCGTAGCAGCAACAGGTTTAGTTTTTGTGCAACAGGCAACACGTTAAATCATATAACCTTCAGAAAAGTAGGTAAACTGATGACTGAGGGCAATTGTTGGAGTTTCTGCCTGCAAAGTAAATGTTACTAAATTTAACTAATACAATATGCTGACAGATAATTCCATAAAAGGTCAAAGGTTATTCCCTGTTTATTTGTAGTCTGATTTCTGCTGCAGCAGCATTTTGTATTACTCTTCAGCAGATTCTCACACACAGTAACAAAAAGAGCTGCCAGAGTCATGTGCCTGGTGGTTCTTAAATATAAAACAGCCACTTACTGAGCATGCATGCTCTATTTCAGTGTCACCCTGCTCCAGTGTCAGTTACAGCCATAAACCAGTATGACTGTACTGTCCTCTAGCCTGTGTACAACAGTGCTGGCTTCATGCTCTCCTTTCAGTCACTCAGATATTCAATGCCTCCTTCTTATTTTTAACCTCAAAGACTTAAACTGCTCTGAATTGTTTGAAACACAAGAGCGAACATGATGGAGTTTTTTATTTTTTATTGTCGTGCCCAATCCATACAGATGAATGTACAAACTGCAGAGAATATTTGTAACAGCTAGGTTACATATATTAAAGTACAGAGCAAAGCTGAGCTGTAATCCAACATTTATTCTGGATGTTGTTGCATCATCAACAGACTTGGATCGATAACAGTTCAGTCAGAATGACAGCTGAGGTCTGATTATGATCCTTATCAGTGAGTGCCTAACATGTTTGTGAAGTACTGTGTAACTTTATTTTTTTTTAAAGGACTCTATTAAAATAGATGACTGCTGTAACTACGGTTACAAGAGAAGAAAATGTAAATGATCTAAAACCATTTAGCATTAATGACTTAATGATGTCAACTTTTTGATTTCTCAATACTTTTAAATACCACTTGTTCTGAAACTGCATCAAAAACCCCAAAGGAGAACTTACTGCTAGTTAACCCTTAAAAAAGTAGATCAACATACTGGGTAGTTACTCACTTACCCATTACCTAATCATTACTGACTTATTTTGTGTACCCTATAGTAAAGTGAAGCATCATAAAGTGTGTGCACCTTATTGTAAAGTGTTACCATATTTGGTATTTAAACCAATGAAACTGAGAAGGATATCGAGTGCTCCAGGTGGCAGAGCAATAGACTCCAGGTGAAAGTCAGGTAGATGGCTTAAAGAAGATCGAAGATCAAAACAGCCAGGAGTATACATACCACTATAGTGATTAGTCCGTGCACCCCTTGTACAGAGGCTCCTCTGAGTGAGCGGCCCGGGTTTGGATCTGACCTGACGCTACTGTTTCTGGTGCTATGTAGACACATTAGAGGTGCTATATGACACCTCAACCACCCCGAAGAACCGCTGTAGAACCACTGAAGAACCATACTGGGCTGAAACACTTCTTTGTACAGCAGTGGTGCTATATAGAACCTCAACCACCCCAAAGAACTGCTGAAGAACCGCTATTCTTTGTGTGTAGGGTGAAAAGCCACAAAGCTATCCTGAGCAGGCCGACCTGTGTTTTCACCTCCGTGTGTTTTTATATTGATACATGCCCTGATTCATTTAAGGTATTTTACCTCAGTCTTTGTCTCTTTGATGCACCTTTTAAATGCTTGTGTTTTGTTGTGAATGTAAGGCATGCTGTCAACATACCGACCAGCAGGCACATGGTAAGCTAGGTCTATATTGAGCATGTGAACTGTACAAAGCCTCTCCTTAGAGAGCTAGTTTGTGTTTGAGAAGACTGTGATTGGCAGTTATGTCTTTCTGTGAGACTGTCAATGTTTTAAATTGTTCATTCTTGGAAACTTTACGTTGGGAATTATCTAGGTGTGCAGTTCATACATTTTTTGCACGTGTGTTATTTACCCGCTCTAGGTTTGCTATAATGGCATTCATTAGTACATTTCTGAAGCTGGTCAAATACGAAGGTTACTTTAAGAGACACGTTCATTTTTTCTGCTGCCAGAGCAACATTTTAGAAAGTAACAAAGAAAACTGCAGATGCATGAAAAATCTCCTGTGTTACTGCTTTTCACTGAACTGTGCACACCACTGCACTGAGCTTGTCCTTATCTGCAGTCAACAGCGAAGCTGAGGTTACCTACTTCCTGTACGTCTCTGAACCTGTTTTTGTGACCACAAACAACAATGTGTTCCAGATTGTCTGCTGATGAGTGTCAGAGGAGATGGAGAAGATTCTACAGAAAAACTAGGTGGGTTCACAGTTTACACTAAGTACTGTATATAACTACTTAGTGGTGATTTCCAAACAGCACGTTGATGACTCAAGGGTGATGAGGTTACATTGCAGAAAACAGTCAATTATTGGTATTTATTGATAAGTGGGCGGCCAAGGTTTGAATCTGACCTGTGGCTACTTTTCTGCATGTCTTTCCCCGCTCTCACTTCCCAATTTCTGAATTTATTCAGTGTCCTGTCTCTCTTTGAAAGGCATAAAAGGCTCCAAAATAAATCTTTCAAAAATAAGTGCAGAATGAAGTGCCACAGTCCAAGGTGTCATATTTGAAGAGATGACATCCATTCAGATTGGTGTCTCACAATCCATTTACTGGATCAATGAATATTTCTGTTGACATATTACAAGGTCACACGTATTTTAATTTTCAAAATAGTCAAATGAAACAAGACGGGATAAGCTGTCTTTGGTTGAACCTGTAAAAACTTGTGATGAAGGACTATAAATAAACTGTGTAAAAAGCGTTGGAAGCCACCTGTAGGGATGATACAGTAAACTGCTCCAGCAATAATGCCTGTGTTACTAAGTCCCCCTTTTTGTCATTTCAAATGTGTTTCACTAAATGTTCCGTAACATCATTCCATGATGTTTTTGTGCTTGATGTTGAAACTTGACCGTGTCAGCTGGACTCCTGTCAGCTTAAAAAACAAAAAACAAAAAATCGTCCCGACATCCTTTAGAACACCTGCAACATTTCTTTCTTAACTGTCAATTTTTTTTTTTTTTGAAGAGGTCAAACTTTGACGAGAGTGTCTGCTGATGTTGACCAGCGGTCACCCCCTCAATGGTTACTAGATGTTCAGGATTCAAATTGCAAACACTTGTGACGCAACTGAATTTGTGGAAAGGAGCATGATACCATGACTGAATCTTTTCATCTTCCACACAGTAAACAAGTTGTGAAATCACACATCGTCCCTTTCTTCTGCTCCTTCCCCATGTCCCCCCTCCACACACACACACACACACACACACACACACACACACACACACACACACACGCACACTAGTGCTAGTGTGACGGGGTAAACATGAGTTGACATTTCCCAAACTGATGTTGCAGGTTTTACATTGCATCATGTGATGTTTGCTGCTTGTTTTTGTTCCAGATATGAAGTATGTTTGGATCGGACTTGGGACCGGCCTCTTATTGGCTGCTGGATACATTATTTTCATATTCTGCATCAACAAGAGGGATATGAATGAAAGCACAGGTGAGGGTTATGGACTCTTATAAAGATTCAATATATCAAGAAACATCAATTTGTCTTTTTAGATTCTACTAATTCTGTTTTTTAAATCATATCTATATGAAAATTGGAAGTACGAGATGATATGACACTATGCTTTAAAGGCAGGGTTGGTCATTTTCAAAAAACAAGCATGATTTCTAAAGAAGCAGTCCCTCAGTGCTCCGTCTATAGCAAAACGTCAACCCAACACACTTTTTTTCTCATCACTTTTTAGAAAACACCACAGTACTCTACATTGACACATCATTCAAAACAAGACAGCCTGTGTGTGTTTACACCACCAATGAAACAGCACACTCAATGAGCAATCCCCTGAACTGAGAATGCACATGTGCAGACCCCTTTAACCAATCAGATCACACAGAAAACTCAATTGACGTCCTCTCTGGCCAATCATCGAGGAAGGTATTGTCTTGATTCGGGTTTCTAGTCCAGCGTATTGGTGTGCAAAATCTGAGCTGATGTTTTGCATCCTTGTGTGTCGAGCTTTGATTTATTGATTGATTGATGGTCGATTGATTGTTTGTCTTTATTTCAAACATGTTAAAAAAAGTAGTTCACTAAATAAATGACAACAGTCATAAACAATGCTAAAGTAAGCCTGATCAGCAATTTCAGCAAACACAGCACACAAAGCAAACACTACAAGTTGGAAAAGGAGTATGATGAGGTTTACACTTATTTGATCCTATCCCCTCACGTTACAATGACTGTGTATTCATTTTAATTCTAGTATATAAGCAAAATGGAAGCTGGTGTGCTCACTGTGTGTCGGGTAATGTTGGGTAATACAAGGTGCGCTTTAGGGACAAATTACTGAAAGAACAACAGTGTACCAGCTTACCTCCGTTTGGTTGTGGAGTGGTCTCTGAAGCAGTTATGGGCACACTTGTGTGGGAGAGGTTCAGGTGGAAAGGTAAGAAGAAGAGTGGAAAACGCAGACGCATTTCAGCCTAATGGCCTTCGTCAGGGCGTTAGAGTACTGCACAGGTGTGCTGGGATAGAAAATAGGTGAGAGCTTCCTTGTTGCGTCGGCAACCCGACATGTGACATCCTGTGTCCTGAGACGTATTGATTCACAATAAAATATACAAAAGTAAAATAAGTGGGGAAAAAAAAGGTAAACTGCAGTGGACAAAAAAATTAAAGAGGACAGAAAATATTAAAGATAAACAATCGTAAAAAACAGTAAGTGCAATTCTGTGTGCTGTATTTTATGTTCATGTCATATTCAGCTCAGTATTGAGAATGAATAGTTGTATGTTCATATATTTACAGCATGCTAGTGAAAATGCTAAAAACATTGAACAGTAATGACGTTATCTTTTTACTCAGCATACATCATTAAGGTGTACACATGTTTAGATTTAGCACATCTGTGTGCAGCTGGCTGAGTAAAGGTCTAATTATTTGGTGTTTTTTTTTGTTTATCAGTTTTAGAAGAGTGTGTGGTTTTCTATTTCGTGTTTGGTTTTGCAATAGATAAATATGTTTTGTATTTTGTGCATCTGTTTTAACTTTGTGTGTGTGTAGTTTAGGCAAACAGAGCCCTATAGTTTTAGCAACTGTGTTTATGCAACTGTGAACAACTGTAATATTTTGAACCTTTTTTTCCCTTCAGATGCTTCCACCTTCAGAGGTAAGATATTACTGTATGAAATAATTCCTTTTTTATTTGACTGTGTTTTAAATGACAATCATTGAAGAAATGCAGATGGTAATAATGGGATGTTTGCATCAAATGCTACAGGTTTTCATGTCCTTTATTTACTTTTAACAGCAGCCTCATTGACTTGCCATATGCTGTCTCAGCCAATCAGAACATCCCATGCCACTGGTGTCCAATGACATGCAGTGTTAAAGGTCAGACAGAGTGATATGCAGGATGATGTGAAACCTGCAGAAGAGGCACGTGGGGGGTAGAAGATCAACCAGGCGGACAGTTTCCCCCCTCACGTTTTCACACATAAACACTGTTATCGATCTGTTTTACATCTTAAGAGTACGAATCGATTAACAATAACATGTAGCAATGTGGTTTTCAAACTAAGTATTCTAAGATAATTTGTCTTAAGCATTTTCATTTGTCTGCTGTTTGTTGTGTTGTCTGATTAAATTGTCATTTGAAAGCCTGAATGTGTGCGTACATTTGTGTTTGCTTTCACTCCTCCTCAGTAAAAATCCAGCTGCTCCACTGACACACATTCCGCACTCAGCAGAAAAGTTCTGCACTCTAAGCAATTCTTACATTATCCACAAGAGGGCAACATTTCCCGCAAATAAAAAGAAAACTCAGAGTAACCAAAATGTTCCCTTTGAACACCAGAGGAGCCTTGAATACAGTTTTTGTTTTACTTTGATTTCTGGTAGAGTCATCAAAAACTTTATCATAACCTCTAATTTGACATTTTGTCACATCTGAATAATGACGATTCGCCCCAGTTTACCTTCTTCAAACAACATCTTCAAGCTCCAATTATTCAAACATCAAATCAGAAACTCCTTTGTACTGTATTATATATCTGTTCATGTTGCTTTTGTCCCACTTTAAAGCGTGTTGTGTTTAAAAGACATAGCTCTTTTTTGAAAACTAGCATGATTCTGAAAGAAGCATTCCCTCAGTGTGCCATCAACACCCCCCACCCGATATTACTGGCCTGACAGTTAAGTTCAATAGGCCCGTGAAATTAACATTACCAAATAAAACTTCATACCATTGGGAAAAGAGGGGGTTTAACTTTTGAAAAAGGCTACATTTTACTGGAGCAACAATAAATAAAACGTATTATGTTGCTTTAAGAATTTATGTTAAGTATTTAGTTTTAAAGTTTGACCTTGTTATTGATGACCTCCATGGGGGCCCCTATGAGGCTGGGCCCCAGAAAGCCTGTATTTATTTTCATGTTAAAAGTGTAACGCTAACTCTGCTAGCTTCGCAGTTTTGTCATGGGATTTCCCACGTTTTCTGTTAGCATCATGCTAAGCGAGTCTTAGTGTCCTCCTTTGCAACTGCATTGCACTTGGTAAACATATCTCTCACTCAGGTCGGTTTAACCCGTTCGTATTGACTACGGTCAACACCGAGTTCGTTTTCACCCGGGGGGGAAGGAGTAGCAGAGAGAACTCCCATGATTCCCTGCCAGCCTCGACGTCATCTTTTGTTATTGTTTTGATTGAGAGCCCACTGGCGGCGGATTTTACATACTGTGCATTTAAGCAGCAGACTAAATTCTTGTAAGAAGAATAACAGCACACAGAAATGTTTATTGGTAGTTTTTGGGAACGTTTGCATGTCATAGGTCAGTTGTAGGTTTACTTCTGTGCATACTGTTTTGAATTGTTGACAAAATGTTGTTGGAGAAAGATCTGAAAACAAAAATACAGTTTAAGTGAAACTGAAATACATTTAGATATGTATTAAAAGATAGACTGACAGAAGCAAGGAAAGGAAACACACTACCTGTTGCTCATCTCATTATTTCCCTTTCAAAATCGAATCTGGCAACAGTCTTCCATACCGTGCTCAAGCCTATGTAGTGCAAGGATTCTTTCACTGTGTTTGGCGCCATAGTATGTGGTTTCCCACATTATATTTTACTCTGAATTCAGAGGGTTAAAGAGCTTTATTGTAAAGTGGGGACTTTTTTGTAAAGGGAACAGCCATGTTTGAAAAACTGTCGCCAGACAAGACGCACTTATGAGGCCCTGCAAGGCGTCTCTTTTATTATCTGTAAATCAAAAGTGTACCCGATCCTCAAGCTTTTCTCTGAGGTTTGATAAAAGCCAGTAAATTGTCCCAAGAACCCTGAGCTGACAGACTGAAGCACAAAGATTTACTGTGGGATCAGATTTCATGAGACAGGAGAAGAGGGGAGAAAGACATGGTCACCAACAAAGAGCTACCAGATTAATGGCTTATGACAAACAACAGGAAAAACTCAGTTACTTTAGAGGCAGAAAAAAAGTTTTAGAAAAAAGGTGTGTTTCTCTTTCATGTTATTGGCCACAAATATCCCAACACACAATGAGAGGCAGCAGCCTGCCTCCTTCCCTCCTGTGTGTGTGTGGTTCAAAATAAAAGGCCTTACTTTGGTCTGCGCCTGCTGTCCTCCACAGCTGGAAGTGTGATTTGCTCGGTGTCAATCTCAACAACACAGCCCTCCATCCCTTCCATCCTGCACAGGAAATTACATTTCCCACTCACTCGCCAAAACCAGAGGTGTGTGTGTGTGTGTGTGTGTGCGTGTGTTTGTGTCTGTGTCCTCGCACATGCTCACCTGTCTGTTTCTGTCTGCTAGTGTGCATGCGAATATGTTTGTGTGTGTGCATGTGAGTGTGCCAAATGTGTTTTCACTGTGTGTGACCGAAGGGGGGAGGGGCAGAGGGAGGTTCTGAGCAGAAACAGAGCAACCAATGTTTCATATTACACTTGGCTGGGGAAAAAAAGGAAAGAAGAAGAAGAAGAAGAAGAGTGGGAGGGGAACCTGGGGCTTCTTTCCTTCAGCAGCATTTAACTGGGAGTTTATGGAGGCTGCAGTCGTGGAAAATGAAGATCTCCTCTGTGGTCTTCGCTCTCCTGACTCGAGCACTGCTTGGAGGTAGGAAAAGTTGATGTTGTTTCATACTAAAGGGGATGTAGGGGGGAGGCAGAATGTTTCCAAATGGTTTTTGTCAGACTTTGTGGAAAGCATCTGAGAATGAGAGATGTTGGGGTGATGGTTGAGGAGATTGAGAAAACACTTTCATCTGGTTGCCAAATTTTCTTTGTACACCGTCCAGTTTCTGCTCAAATGAAAGCAGTTCAGAGTAAGATTGCTGGATGTGTTGTCAAGATAATAAAAAAAGGTTACAAAGTTGCATGCGCTTGCAGAGATTATAGGGACATCTGATGGTTCTCCTTGGTTGACTGACAGAAAATCAGTTTGCACATTTACCTCTACTCTTATTTGAGATCATTTCAGTCAAAATGTAACAGCATGAATGCTCGGAACAAAACATGCAACATCCAAATAACACTTTTTAGCCACTCAGCTATGTATGTTATATGCTATGTATGTATGCTATAGAAGACACAACTGGCACTGATTTAATGATGTGGCTGAAAGAGTTGGGTGACAGAAAATGCTTGCGTGTCTTAGAAAGTGTAGATTGTGAAACTGCTGGGATAACAGATGTGTGATACAGTGTTTTAGAATACAGTGAAAGTGAACCTTTGTATCATATTCATCCCACGTATGTCATCTCATGCCAAAAACAATAGGCTGTCAGCGCCAGAGACTGTTGAGCAACATCAAACCCACAAGAGATGTACAGACTAAGTAATTACTTGTAGCTTTCACTCAGTTTTTTAGGCTGCTTGTTGTAAATTGTGCCACTTTGGTGTGTTTAAGTCAACCAGTTACAGTTAGGCAGGTATGATATATTGAATGTACATCATCCTGAGACTGTCAGGCTTTAACTGTGTTTTTTGAGATGGTTTTTAAACTTCACTAGTTGGTGCAAAGTATCAGAGTGCTTGTAAAACGTACAATATGTAGAATTGTATAACACTGTTTACATTAAAATATCAAAATGTATAAAAAAAAACATGGACTAAACCTAGTTACAAAAATTGAGTACATTACCTCAAATATTTCCTACAGTTTTCAAATTCAGAGAAATCCGTAATTTTATAGTTGTAACGAGATGTGTCTTGTAACGACATGTTTATCGTTGCCGTGGAAACACCAGATGTTGCGTCAAAGACCGCTACATAAGGTAGTGGGAACTGCTAGTGAAAGCTAACGTGCTGTTGCTGTATGTGCTGCTGTGATAATAACATAATGCAAATTATACTTGGAAACATCATCGGTAACATATTCTCTTCCTCAGGTCGTTTTCGCCCGTTCGTATTGACTACGTTCAACACAGAGATCTTTTTTATGGGGAGGGGGGGTTAGCAGATAGAGCTCCCATGATTCCCCGCCAGTCTCAAAGACATATTTTGTTATTGTATTGATTGAGAGCCCCCTGGTGGAGGAATCTACATACTGTGCCTTTAAAATAATTTGAATATATTGGGAGACAGTGAGTGTGTTAATTTAACGTTCTTATAAGGTGAAAGAAATGTATTATTGACTTTACTTTTTCAACACTGCGAGCCTTCTAATCCATGTCAACTTAAGAGGCAAACAAATTACATTTTACCTTGAAATGTTTTTTATATAATGAAAACAATGTTAAGTGTTGAGCTGTGCAAATGTAATCAGCTTTTGAGCACGACCTGTGAATCAGTCGAAAGCTGCAGAACAAGTGAGTATGTGGAGATAGTTTGTTTAAATGCCTTTTCCAAGTTCAGGAATGATCATTTAAACTGTTTCCTTATGAGAACTGCTCACAGCTTCTATCTCAGACAACTACAACAATCTTTACACTGTAAAAAATATCAAATCAGTTTTTTGTTTGTTTTTTTACGATGTGATCATTCCAGAAAAAACAACCTGAAAGGTTACAAATTCTGCTTCCCAAAAGCTCTTTTGACTTACCATATGTTCAATAACGTTCAAATTCAGAAATCACTGAGCTGATGGTGACAATAACTCCTTAGTCCGGTGGTACCCAACCTTTTTTGGCTGGTGCCCCATTTTGACTTTAAAAGATCTGGCAACCCCAGACACCCAAAACACATACAGCTTAACTAATTTGTTTTCAACTGTGTTGCAAGTAAACATTCTTCTTAGACCACATTTAGGCTTAGCCGTGTATATTATTGTGGACAGAGGAAGAAAGACTGGGATGACATTTCTGCACAATGGATGTCAGACAGACAGAGACTCTGCAAGTTTCTTGTTTTGGTACAGGCAGTAGCCTGTGTTCACTATATTTTAATATAAAATATATTTCTTGTTGATCAATAAATACAAAATTACAGGCGATCCCATCTGAATTCCATGTGACCCCAAATGGGGCTGGGACCCCAAGGTTGGGAAAGCCTTTGTTGAATCCATGCATCAAATGAGGAGAGTCGTTTGTATTAGTTAATAATACTTATCTTTAGTTCTTTGCTGATAGTACGAACTTAATAGTACTGTTTAAGCAATGTGTCAGAGAAACTAAGTGTTTAAGTGTCTTGCTTCTGAAAGACTGTGCCTGGAAATAAAATGTGAACAACTCTAAATATTTAGTCTCAAAGGGTCTTAATGTTTCTTCAATTTTTTGGTGAGTTTTATGTAGAAGAACAACTACATGGCGATTAAAATAAAGTAGCTTATATTAGACCCAGTACTTAATTTACCTTGTGATTTTTTACAGTGTAGCTAACCATCTGTGGTCTGGACAAAACAATGCAGAGACAGGAAAACAGCTGTGTGTGCTTAGAGGGACGCCTCAGCTCTGTCAGAATCAAAGGGCTTCTGAAGCTAACATGCAGTCAAAACAAGAGTAGCAGTCTCCACAGTCATATGTGTTTTATTTACACACAACCTGCATCCAATTCAGTGACATCATTTAAGCTTAAAGGGGATTGGATCATTTTACATATGGCAAACTTCTTCAGTATTTCGAACATCCAAACATCCACATTTTACATACTTATCCAATAAAATTCATTTTTTGTTCTTTGTTCTCCAGATTTGTGTTTGGCCATTAACGTCACCATCGCCCCCTCTCCCTTCACGTTAGCCCAGGAGGGTCAAAATATCACACTCTCCTGTGTTGTGTCCCAGCGGCGCCGAAACGCTGCTCTTCCTGTGGTTAAATGGACCTTCCTGCCTGCCGGCACAGACCGGCCTGAGGACGAACTCCTCATTGCCCGGGTCAACATGAGGAAGGCCCGTTTCTATGGCAACTACACTAAGAGCTTCCCATGGCCCAAACTGAAACTGACAGTGGTGAAGCAGGGGAAGATCTTTGACCTTGTTATCTTAAATGTGTCTGAGGGGGACCGGGGGCTCTACATGTGCCGGGTGCAGGAGTTTAAAAAGCACCAGGACCGCTGGAAGGCCTCTTCAAACTGCACCGCCGCCACTGAGCTCAGAGGTGAGGGTCATATTTACTGTTTATAACTATAACTATAAGGACTTCCTTTCCCATTCTCGGTTCCAAAATCCTACATTGGTTTGCCCAATATCTATTGTATAAACTCAACATTTATACATTTAGAAAGGTTTTTAATTCACATCCTAGACTACAGAAAATGTTTGTTGAACATTGTTATAACTTTCAAACTTCATGAAGGTTTAAATGCAAAACGTTGTATGTTTGACCCATTCTATCTCGCCTCTGTTGAAACTACATACAGCTGACCAAGCTGTCATCCAATTGGATGCCACATTTACAGGTGTTGGGTTAAACTGGATTTAGTCAAATCAAAGTTCTGCTGGCATGATGAGATAGATGAGATAATTGCATAGCTTTGATTTCTTTCCAAACATTTTGGACATTATAAACTCAAATGAAAATCAGTGCCATGTTATTGAGCGCAAGAACTCTTCAATAGCACAGCTGATGACTCCTTATCAAAATGGCTTCCTGTCATTTGAGTAATTTACAACTGAAAATAAGGATCCTCAGATGACAGCTTTGGGTTCCTCTTTTCTAATCCCTTCATGGTAGAAGAACCAAGTAACTGCAGGTTTCTCACAGAATGACATCACTGCTTCTAATGGTGCAGGGCGGAGACTTAAGAGCTATTTCTGCAACCACAACAGAAGCAATGACAAATGCTGCTTTGATAATATTCGGACCGCAAAGAGTTTTCGCAGATGCAAGGTTTGTCTGCAGAGATCTACCAGGGCCAGAATCAGAAAACGGTGACTGCAATGGCCACCCCTAGACGCCCCACACTTTCTATAGTTGATGGAACCCCCTTCTTTTAGTAATTCAAAACTCAAAAATATGAAAGCGACAGTTACACTGGTCCACCAAATGTGTGTAATATGCTCAGAAATTGTGGATGAAAGCAAACTAAAACTAAGTTAAACCAAAAGTAATAATTAAACTGAAAATTGGGATGGAACTATTTGTTCTGTTGGAGCATATCTAATTTATCAGAGGTAGCATTTTCTGTAACCACAACTGGATGATGTAATACATCTGGCTGAAGATGCGGTGAAGTTGGTTGCAATGTCCTGCTCCTGATTTGGAGAGGGGGAATCAGTGGTGGGAAGCCTGTCTGGAGATAAAAGGATCTTCCATCACATTAAATTGCGGCTTTGACTGAGTAGATGATCTTGGAGAAAGAGCAGAGAGAGTGTGAGGTTTCAATACCACCGCTGGCACATGGCACGTTCACACAGGGGTATGGATGACACATCCACTGGTACCAGACATTGAAAGCCCAGAGAGCCGCAGAAATCCCTTCACTTTTTAACGCCACGACAACGGTTTTTATTACAATTTCTCGTTGGTGTCAGATTTAGTATGCATGCAGATGTTTGTTTTTTTCCAACTTTGGTGTTTAAAGATCCTACACTTTAATCCATGGATGTTAATGCAAAGTGTAAACAGACTGATAAAAAGGCAGTATACACCTGGAATGGTCACAAATCAATGGAAAGGCTGGCACATAAAGATGCACAACAATTCATGCTAAAATTCTAACGTACAGCAAATTAGATTTAGAATTCACCTAATTTTAGCCTAATATTAATAAAGTCAAACCCTGTTTTAACTTACATTAAAACAGATGAGCATGACAGGAGAAGACTTTCTATGGTAACAAATTGCTGAGAGTTCAAGGAAATCCCTAAAAAGCAGAGCTGCTAATGTTAGCATAAACTCTTACAATTTCAGTAGCTATTGGCTGTAGAGAACCAAAGGTAGCCCAAGAAACATTGTTAAGAGGTTACTCACTTTATTAGCTCACATTAGAGCGGAAAAATCACATATTTTAGTGCACTTGAGCTCTGCTGTTTTTAGTTTAGGAGATGCTTGAGAACACCCTCAAACCCTTCAAATGCTTACTATCTCTCTTGCTACAGTCCCATAATAAGTTGTTGTACAAATTGACCATGTCTTGTTTTCTGGTGTTGATGAAGTTCTGGTTAAGGCTTATGGTGATTTTCCTACTATCCCGCATCTGTTTTATGTAACAAGCTAGAATTGTGTAACTTCTTTATGCTTCTTTAATCTAGAAAAAGAGCAGAAAAACACCACACACTTCTCCACAAAAACAGATACCCTGATGACGTAGATGAAGGTTCTTTCATGGCTGTATGTGCAGAAAGCCGTTGGAGAGGCATTCAATTGAATTGCCTGATTTGATCGTGGTTTATCCAAAGAATAAGTGCATCACAAAATGTTCTCTTTTGCAACAACCTCGAGACAATTCATACTGTCAGTGCTCAACAACACTAAACGTTGCTCACCACATTTTCCATGGAAGCGTTCCTGCAGGCTGTGACTTTCAGGTTGTCCACAGCCAAATGGGCTCATGCAGACACGCAGTCCCTACCAGGAGCTGTTGACATTGGCCCTGACAAGGAGTTTCCCTCCCAGAAGTAGAGCAGACGGAGTCCACTGAGACTCAGCAGAAATGGAACAAGAGATAGTTGTGCTGAGGAAGGTAAAGTTTGAATGTTTGTCTGCAGTAACAGTCCAGTGGGCAGCTGGCTCGTGTCTGGCTCCTATAGTCTTTGGTGGTCAAGGATGTGGGGAGTTATTTTCATCTGAGGAAGCAGCAGTCGTTTGTGGCTTCGGAGGTATTAATAAAAAACTCAACAGTGACAATTTGGATAAACACTGCAACCACGAACAGAGCACAACTTGAATATAATAAAGATAGGTCATTTATTAAGGAGTGATGAGGTTATTATTCTTGATTCAAGTGGAATTCTTATCCTTTTCACATTTTTACTAATCTATTTTGATTAAAGAACATATTTTTAAAAGAACGATTGTTAGTGTATTAGAGACAGGAGATCAGTCAGCCCAGACCCTAAATGAAAAACGAACGCGTAGGCTGGACTATATGCGCACCCAGTGGATGGACATGTATGTTGCACGCTGACGTAGTGTGCTAACAAGCTAACAAATTGGCTAGCTGACGGTAATATATAGTACTGAAAAAATTCTTAATATAGCGTACACTTATACATGGTCATTGATTGAGTTTTTTCTATAAAAATTACCCAAATTGCGTGGTCGAAAACAGCTTTGTCTGCAGCAGTGTATAGGCAACCTTGATGCTAGCATTCAAACCGTTTTATTCATAAAGGGGCCTGGCTGACCGGCATCTCCTGTAGCTAATACACGACACTTACCTCATACAACCCCACTTCAAGAATACCAAACTATCCCTTTTAATGTTTCTCAATCCCTTCGCTTAGAAATCAATTCATAATTTATGTCGGTATTTAAAGTAGGTCAATTACTTCTAAATCTTAATCCCAATCTGTCTCTTTACAAATCTTCTCTGAACTCCTTACCAAAAATGAGTTGTGAAAAGATTTCAAACCAGATTATTTGTTTTAACTACAGAGGTTATTGAGTTAAGACAGAGGAATAGTTACAAACAATGAATCTGGATCAGTATATTCTTGGGGTAAATGTGATAAGGAAGCGTATTTTGCTGATGTCCTCTTGCAGCATGGCACACAATAAATTAAGATATTTTGGGGCTTAAAATCCGCAGGTGAAAAAAGGCTTTAATTATTTAGCATTGTGCCTTTACACATTTGGGATATTTCCGAGAGACAGAGCAATAAGGAGTGGTTGAATACAAAGCAGAATGAGCTCGGCTATTTTGACTTGCCAAACTAATATCTGAAAGATAAACTATTAAATATGTCACTGTTTGAATTGGGTCTTTTAAAACCAAACTCTTTCAAACACACTGTCAATGATGTCAGCTGGGTACTTGTAATGGGCAGGCCAAAGCAATCATTATGCTTGACTTCACTACTGGTGCCCAGTGGACCAACAGGAAGGGTTAATTATTCCCGGTATTCACAGCACTGTTGACAGCTATGATAAACATCAGCTTCACATCTGAGGGGTTCAAACCTCCCTGGGACTGTTGCTCCATGGTCCACACTCCTGATGAGAAACAGCAGATGACTGAGACTTTTATGAGCATAAACGTGTGTGTTTCTGACGCCGTACTGGTGGAATTCCTGCTGTGGGATAACATTAGGTGACCAGGTGTTTCCACAATCCGTCACAGACACAGAACTCCCATTACTCTATACCTACTACTGCTATAACAAACACAGCCCGAGAGGTCAGAGGGTTTGGTGGAGAATTTAAAGGGAAGAGCAGAGAATGGACGGAGCACCAGTTTGACTTAAACAAACTGAGCTGAAGACATTTCTACAATGTGGGCGACTTTCAGTTAACAGGGATATTTCTGCGAGGAACACGGGACACGGATGTGGCATGGTTTAAGAATAGAAAGAACATGGAACTCTGGGTATTCTTCTGGCAGCTACTCGTGGAAATATGAAAATAAGAAATATCCCAATTCTGAGGTTACAAACATCTCTGGGGTGCTTTGAAAGACAAACAGGAGCATATGAATAAGTAGCAAACAAAACAGGCCAATGTTTTTGGCCATAATAGGGACACGAGGTACCAATGAACAGAAAAATACTCATTCTTGCACCAAAAGACAACAGGAAGTGAAGGATGATTCAAAGCTTTGTAAAGACATTCAATGATGCTCTGTACTTAAATGAATCTGCTGGCTTTTAAATACAGTTAATTATAGCATTGACTGGCTGTAAATGGGGATGAAACAGAGGATCATTATTCTATCCCCTGTCTTTGTATTGATGTTTACAGTGTTGGGTTTGTTGGGGGACAAAAAAGAGGCCACAAATCTGAAATACAGTCAGCCAATGAATGCAACTCTGTGGCTCAGATGAACAAAAAGTAGTTTGTTGTTAAGTTTCCGCTGTAGTCCGACTCAGTCTTCAGCCATTCAAAAGCTGCCGTCAAAAGAAGACATGAGGATAAAAGGCAGTTTTATGGCTCACAGTACTCCAGATTTATCCAGTTTCTGATCATTCCAGCATGTACAGCTGCTGCACTGACAGACCTACGCAGAACCTCGGACAAAAACACCGCATAAACGTCATAGATGTTATCGAGATTTACACTGTGAATAATTTACTGTGAAGGCAGACTGGGACTTTAAATTAAGTCATCTGCCATTTTAAAAGACGAGAGAAAGTCTGTTTGAAATAGTTTTTCTTTCAGGAAGACTGTGCAGTTCACAGTGAGGCGATGTTTGTACTATGCGCCAATTGCTGTAGATTTGCTCCTGACACTGTTGATTTGAGATACGCTGGTTTTATGTTTTAATGAACAATCATCACATATTAAGGAAACATCACAATAGTAAAAGATAATATGTCAATGAGAAAAATGCCTACTCATTCCCTGCAAATAACCACATTTATTATATAAAGAAAAAAGTTAACCACAACACTAAAACCAGGGACAAAAACACTAGTCCCCATGTCCACATAGCTTTTTTTTCTGAGCACCAGCATATCTTTTCAATTGTTTCCGATGAGAGTGTTTGCAGCAGTAAGCGGTCGCCTGGAGAAAAAGCGCATGCTCTCTTTTCCAAATGTATGATATTCCCCGTATTTTTGCCTCCTACGGATCGTGTCTTGTACCCACATCCTCTTTGCTCCATGTCTGCTGCTGGGGTAAAAACAATCTCAAATAAAACATACAGTAAAGTAACAGAGCAGTGTCGGTCAAACACTAGGTGGACACACGGCCTTAGAGAACAATTTTCCAAGTGTTAACTTTTTCATTTTTCCTTTGATTCTTTTTTGTGTTGAGAAAAAAACACTTAGTAACTTTGTAAAGTTTGTAGGTTTTGTCGTTAGTTTTATATTCTAATTCTCCAAAAATGCTAACGTCTAATCTTGCTAGCTAGGCTAGTTAGCTTGATAAGATAAGAGATAAGATAATCCTTTATTCATCTCACGAACGGAGAAATTTACAGAATCAGCAGCGATGTACATTAACTTTAGTGTGCATTTCCTTTTTGCACGTTTAATCTCAACTACTGCTTACAGAGCTTTTGTCAAAACTTAAACCAAACTAGTAAAAAAATTCTCACCATTTTTCATTGCAACACCTATGAAGAAGTCGATTCTAAGGTCTGCTTGTTGACTCTTTTTTTATATTTAAGTCTGTTAATACTATTTTCTCATCATTTTGCTTGCTGTTTGACTCATGGAAGTAAGTGATTGTCATAAGATCAATCATCAAGTTGATATTCTGTGTTTTCATCATGCACATGTTAATCATGAAGCACAGGCTTAAACTCAATCCTAAACCATTTCATCTGCAAACCTACTCAGATTTAAAAGGTAAATATTTGACATGAAATGTAATAATCCACAGCCAAGTTCCTTTCTTTCTATCTCCCCCCTTAACGATAAAGGTTTCCAAACAGTAGAATTTAGGTCACATATGGTCGACGAGAGATTAGTGGTTTCACAGACAGGGACCGTATCCAAAAGGTATATTCCCCACTGAGCACAGTCTGAAACCTGTTAGGTCCATAAAAGTCTTTTATGGAAAGTGTAAAGCCAAAGAAGAAATCACCTTAACTGGTTTATTGACAGCATACCGTTCACCACTGCTTGGTACATTTCATTTTCTAAATCTGACTGGTAAATGTATTTCTCTGTGAAGTGAACTGAAAGGTGCCTTTGGCTTTTAAGTAAGGGTGAACATATTTTGTAACAGAGCTACTTTCAGCCTGAACCACTGTTTGTGTTTTCTCGTTTTAATATGGCTTTGTATTTTGGCTTTCAACCACAGACGACTGAAAATGGACACTTGCAGTGTGCAAATGCAGCATCTTCATTGGCTGGTACTTTTCTAAAGAAACTGTAACTCTCCTGCAGCCCTTTGGAAACTGCTGACTTCCTTTTCAGTATGACAGCTAGCCTACCTGTAGTTTCCTGTTGTTACGCCGCAGGTCCTGTTAGTATGATAAGCTCGGCCAGCCTAGATAAGCTAGACTCATGGTGCATCAGCGGTTGTTTATATTGGTTATCAGCAACAGCCTTGGCAACAACATTGATTGACATATAGATATATATGTTAAAAAACAGTGTTGTAAGCATGGTGTATTGTTTTGGTTGGTTGAAACTGGGACATGGACTGTTCAAAAACTGGGACATATTACTGTTTTATAGATATTTGTGGGGACTCGGGACGGAGCTTGAAAATGGGACGGTCCAGGTCAAATGGGGACGAATGGTTTTTCTTGACGTTAATTTTTTTTTTTATAAATGTAGTTCTATAAGAAAATGAAAAGTGGTGTTTAAGTGTAAACATGATGCAGCATTTTCTATAAATGTTAGTTTGTACAGAACTGCAGGCTTTGCAGTGAACATCCATTCGATTACGGTATGTCTGACACATTAATTCATGCTCAGGCTGTCCCACACAGTTTTATGACACTGGTTGTAATTTTTTTTTTTCTCCCGTTGACAGCTGTGCTTGGGAAGTGTTTTTTCCCAGTGTGCATCCAATTATTTTAATGTCAGTTTCCCCTAAAACAAACAGAATATGTATTCACCTTGACGGAATTGTGTCTCCCTAGCACACATTTGTTTAAGTGATGCTAAAAGAACAGCTTTAACAGCAATAAGAGGAGGTTTTCTGGTTTGAAATTGCTTCATAGGTTTGTTTCAGTTTTTCATTTACTCTTTTTTATGCAGTCTTAAGTAGTTTTGCATGCTAAAAAATTAAATCTATGTAGGAGAATCCATGTAAGCTCTTACTGTCCAGATATGTTATGGATTCATCTTTTATAGAAACTTGTCAGTTAGTGAGCTCGCAGGACAGCCAGTCTGCCTGTGGGAAAGTCTCCAGCCAGCATGGCCAGCCTGCCTGTCGTCAGCTGCTGGTGGTTTGGGGTATTTCAAGACGCCTTGGTGGGTGTCACTTCACGAGCTTCCTACCACCAGCTCAGCAGGAGAACAGCAGTGTTAAGACTACTGTGGTCAGATTGGGTGGAGAGATGATTGAGTGTGTGGGACGAGATTTCAGGTTGAGTATGGGAAACATATTTTCTCAGCCATTTAGGACTCAAGCAGCACATATGCTGGGATTCTCATCAAACAGATAAAGTCTGCATTGACACTTCTGACTCCATGTTGGTGCTCAGATTGGCTTTTTTGGAGTGGAACAGTTATCTACAGAAATGGTAACACTGAGAAGACAATTTAACCATAACTAAGCATTGCTTGTAATTTAATTTGAGCCAGAAAAAGTTAACCTGAGAAAGTCCTGCCAATTAATGGAGCGTATGTCAATTAGCTAGCTAGTTACATAAAATCTGTCACAAACAATTACTCATAGTGGCCACATCCACTGGCACCGACAGGAAAAGAGAAGCTCTTCTTTTGTCTTCATCCAAATTAAATGTATTAAAAGGACCATCACAAGAGAGTAAAATAAATACATTTATGAATGAAAGTTATCAACTCTGTCATTAAATGTTGATGGTGTTAGCCAAGTTTTGCCAGACATATAAGCAAATGCATATTAGTGTGGAACCCCTTTGGTTATCTAACACTGTGTGTCCCTATACCCTGTCTACAAACCCCCCAGTTATGAGAAAAGTCTATCCTCTCTGTCTGTTGTCTGCTCCACTTTTCAGAAAATGTGTGCTCAAACAGGCCGTTTGGAGATGTTCCCTTCATGACATCACAAAGGGCAGTAACCCCTCCCCTAGGTGGGTGACACTCCCACAGCTAGGTGTTTGTTCTGCCCTCTGACTCTGCCTTCTCAACGTAAACATGCATGTTATAAGAAAGCCCAAGCCCTTCTAAAGGTGCGTGGTGGAAGACAGCTCACTTGCATTTAAAGCTACAGACACAGAAACAGCCTGTTCTGAGCAGGGCTGAAATAGAGGGGATTATAGGCATGATAAGATACAGGATCAGAGGGGATTTTTAAACAGAAACAGACATGTTTTGGGGACCTCTGAGACTTATTTAAACTTGAGTATAACATGTGACCTTTAAAAGACTCAAATCAAAACCGACACTTCTTGTTGTAGTGAACAAAATGTGTGACGTAGTAGACCACTAGGCTCTGTATGTTTTTCTAACATCCAATTTATAAAGATCCAGTCCAAGATACTAATACACACTTTTTGATTGTTTGAGTTATAAGCCAATGCCCCCCCCCCTCCCCCCAAAGAACCATGAAGTGCCATCCAGTTCATAAAATAATGATGTGATTGCAATTCCAAATGTTCCACATCAGTGGAAGCTGATAGTTGTTAACAAAATAACCTCAATAGCACTCCACACTCAGGCAGTGAATCAAAATCACCCCAATATTACAAGAGTGGTTATTGGCCCAACATGAATACGTTCTGAATGGTTCAAAAGTGTCTGCCAGAGCAAATGAAACATGATCTTGCAAATGTTGTTTGAAAACTGTAAGTGTTGTGCTTGATTGAAATGCTAAACCGTTGTAACAAAAGCTTCAGCTTGACAGTTATGGGCATCCTCACTTGTGTCAATCATGCTGGCTTACTTCCCCCAATGTTAGCAAAGTGGCTGTGCTGCAAACATTGTGGCATCTGTTTCAATCAATGTGCATGAATTTAACGTACTGTTAGCACACAGGGAAATGGTGTAGCTGGAATGTGTGTCTGAATGTTTTTGTCACAAAAAAACATGCAGTCAAAAGAAGAGAATTGTCAGAAAGGGCTCAGGTTGTTTTGTTTTACCAAGAAAGTTTTGTTATGATGACAAAAGAGAGGTTATTGACCAGCACACGGGTGGATGTGTGGTAAAAGTTCAGGACGGTGTATTACTTTAACCAAACTGTTCCCACTAATGGCTGAGTTAATTAGATATCTAACCTTTTTTCGTTCAGTACAGGTTAAAGTTGAGCCCTCTGGACAGTGAATCAGAAACAGGATCAGGCAGGGAGGAGGCTAACCTCAGCTAGTTGTCTTCCTACAATTAGCTTTATTTAAACTTTAGCTAGCATGTAATCAGGCGGCAAGGAAGCCACAGTGATGACTACGGACTTTACAAACTTCTTTTCCTCTCTCTTTTTTCTCTTTCTTCATGTAGTGCACGTCCTACCATCCACCAAGGCCAAAGAAAGCCTGTGGAGCTTGTTTGAAGGTAAGTCAGCCTATTTTTAGAATGGTAAGAGTGTGTGTGTGTATTGTGGTGAAACAGCAATGCATCGTAGTTGGAGGGCAAATATAGCCGCCTAACCCAAAGGATATAGCTCAGTGCCCTAAATAGCTCGGCAAAACATGCACATCTTTTTTCCTTCAAATGTGTGAAGAGTGAAGCAACAGGCACAAGGCTGAGGTACTGTTTGACCAAAGTGTGTGTAAATGTATTTGTGTTTCAGATGTGTACCTGTGTGCAGTGCTGATCTGTTCAGTGGGTCTTCTGTGTATGTGCATGTTTACGGTGACAGTAACCTGCCAGTACATACAGAGGAAGCAGAGGTTAAAAGGTTAGCAGCAACATTAAGATAACTCTCATCTGACCTTTGAAATAAATGTCTTCATGTTTTCTTCTGTTTTCTTTTGTTTCTCTGTCTCTACCAAATATCCCGTTTCCTCCAAAGTCAAAACTTTAAATTAAGTCAATTTTGTGTAAAGTAGAAGCTTGCATTTAACCAAAATACAAAAATCTTTGGCTGAAACGTTATGATTTTATTCCAACATCCTTTATATCTCTGCAGACAATTATCACTTGGTCAAAAGCCCCCAGAACAGGTACGATTTTATACAGTGATACACAGCTTATTGCATTTGCCAAAATTGTTCTTACATGCGCTTAACCTTTGGTAATTCTATCTAAATCCAGCTCAGGGGAGACTGTCACAAGCTTAGTCAATATGTCTCCTGCCCTGCCTAAGAAAGAAAGGAGGTACAGGAAGAAACGGAGCAGAGACTACCAAGAGGAGATACCACCAGAGATACCAGCAAAAGGTAAACAAGAATTCACACCCTCAGCTTTGTCCTCAGTAATAATTCCTTTTGCACATTTGTTTTTTTGATTTATATATATGTAAATGTTCTGTATAAAAAAAACACTAACAAGCAGTTCATGTTTTAAAAAGCAGGAAAAGGTTAGCAAGAGAAACAAGGTAACAAGTTCTTTTGTTCTGTCCCTGCAGCTCCCATTGGAGAGAAAACACGGAAACCCAAACTTTTAAAACCACAACCGAGGAAAGTTGTGTTGGTGAGTTCAATGACACCCTTTTGCATATTGATTAATTAAGTCATAATTGTTTATTGTTGCAAAATAATCAGGAATCCAGTCAGTACTAATTCTAACAATGCAATGCATTTCCTCTTGCGTTAAACGTGACATACCGCGCAATGAATACGGCCAGTCTGTCACTTTTACTTTGAGAAACACCTGTAAGAAAAACTACCAGAAAATGTCATAACACGTGCAACATAATCTGAAGTAGTTTTGTTGCAGCTGGTAATAAGATAGCACACAAGAGGTCATTTAAAGGTCGAGTCAGTAGCTTTTTCCAAAATAATAAAATATAGACTTCTACAAAAGTAATGCAGCTTGATCATCACTTATGGCCCTCCATACATGTGTGGTGGTGATGTCTGCAGAGATCCTGTCCTCTTTATGTATTTTGATGTTTTGTTTTGGTTGACGCGGGACATTCGGGGCTGTTGTGTTTCCCCCGACCAATGACAGCATGCAGGCGAGTTTAGCAGTCGATTCAATTCAGCGATTGGACGCGATTCAAACCGGCTAATATGAAGAATTACGTAGCGGCAAAGAAGAGTGAGGCGAAAACCATGTAGATAAAGCTGGTTCCAAAAGCACGGCGACCTTTGGGTTGGAGAAGGTCCCCAGTTCGAATGTTGTGTTTACAAGCTGCAACGAAAAATGCTACTGACTGCCCCTTTAAATTTGACATCCTCAACCCAAGAGGTAAGGCGACATCTACTGAGGTTATATCTATCCTGAGAAGAACACTTCACTATGTAGGGTGTGGCAGAAATCTTTCCCAACTTTCTTCATAATTTTCTAACCACTGATACCACTACGAATACTTTATTCTTTCTTTAACGTATCATGATTTTTACCTCGCTTTTTTTCTTCCTTTCTCTCCCCATCTCCAGCCGAAAATTGTGGAGGAGAATCTGACCTACGCCGAGCTGGATCTGGTGAAGCCCATTCCAGAAACCAAGGCATCATGTAGCGGCACTGTGTATGCTCAGATACTGTTTGAGGAGCAGCCGCTATGAAAGGAACAAACACACCACTAGAAACTGTGCCTTGTGTAAAAAGTACTGTCTATTTATAGTCTGTGTTATTTTGTATTCAAATGGTTTGTGAATAGCAAAATATGTATTGTCTTACAATAATGAAACCATATGATTTTATGTTTTTTATACCTACCTTCAATAAGACCAAGGTGCAAAAGGAGATATTTTGTATAATGGCGTATTTCTCTTTTTAACCATGTTAAAATCCTGTGTAGCTTCAACTTGGAATGCAATAGAAGTTAACAGACCTGATCTAGACCAAGTTAGTCCGTTATAGTAGGAGGGGAGATGTGAGTTTTGGGGCGTATGCTATGAGATCTTTGATATTCCTTGAGCAAATTGAAAAAACATTTTAGAGTATCAGATTTTGTCTTCCGTTCTAATGGGTGTAGATCATCACATTTTCAAAGTTAGATTTACTCCTGGCATGTTCCCAGCATTATCTGCCTGACAACATCTGTGTCCAGTTTGTTTTTATGTGACACTTCATAATGACCACAACTCCACAGAGCTGATATTAAGGTAGCGATTAGCCCCTCGACCTTCCCCCACAGGCAAGTATGCGAGACCTTTCATCTGGTGCCAACATCGACTTAACAGGCTGTTAGCGCCACACACACACGAACACAAACACAAACATACACATGAGGGTGGAGTTACATGTAGGGTAAACACTCTTCTAAGTTTAAACACATAAAGGCACGTCCACTGTTTGTGACACCTACACCGTGAATTGGGACAAACTAAGAGCTGTGTTTGGACCTTTTCACGTTAACGTAAGGAAAATCTTGTGGTGATTTTTGTAGTTTAAGATAAGATCAGCTGTAGTCACACATGCTTTCTCACTTTCCATGAGTCCCAGTGTGAAAGTGCTTAGGCTTCTTTTTCCATTCAGTGATCCTCTGGATCCAGGCATGGAAAAGCAAAGCAGAGTTTTTAAAACAGTGAACTTGAAACCCAGACAAAAAGGCACCGGATCCCTCCCTTCCCACAGACTCCCAATATCTCATGTGGAGTTACCAGTGAGGTCAGATCAGTGCTGGAAGAAGCACTAAGGTCTTAAACTAAAGTACTATTACAACATTAAACAACAACAACAACCAGATGATCTTCATTACAAGTCAAAATTTGGCATCCTGAGTCATAGTTAGGTATGGTCAGTACAAGCAGAGTTGAATTTAAAGTTAAAATACTTGTTGCACAATAATACTATTAAACCCTGTGAGTGTTTGTTTTCTGTATATTTCATTGTAAAACCTTTAGTAACTGTAACTAAAGCATCAGTGTGTAAGACATATATGTTCTAGTGACTTCAACTCTCTCTCCATACTGAACTGATTACTGGGAGAGGAAATCCAAAGCACTGAAACTAAAATATGTTTTCTCTTTATTGGACTATAATCTTCAGCTTTTTATGCCTTCATTTGTATTTTATGCATTTTTCTTATAGTATCACCAACCTACGGAAGCTTATTGCATTCAGCTGGGGAATTATTATTTTTTGCTTGGTTTCTTGTTATTACGAGATAAAGATCTCGTTATAACGAGAAAAAGATCTCGCAGCATTAGGGTGGTGGGGTGGAATCAACATGCCACAAGAAATTCGGGCCTGGGTTTTGGTATAGACGCCGTCGCAGGCGATTCCGGCGCCGCAGTTGTACTCCATGGGGATCCAGTAGTTTCAGTAAATGCCTAATCGTAACTTGAGACACGTAGCCAGCTTGAATGCATTTCAGATGCATGACTTTATATCCGTGAAGCATACCATATCTATTTAACTGATCCTGGAGGAATAACACTAAGAGTGTGCGTTCCGTCTGAACAACCTTAACGCCTTCAGATGCCTGTGCAAAGTCGACAAACTTCATTAACCCTCTAGTATATTTTTAGTCTTTATAATGTGGTCTTTTCTCGTTATAACAAGAAACCAAGCAAAAAAAAAAATCCCCACATGAATGCAATAAGCTTCCGTACCAACCCATATTTCATGGTCATCTGAGACAACTTTAACTTTCAAATGACTCGTAACTTTTCTTTTCAGAAATAAAAGGTAAATAAGTGCTTCTTCTGAAATGAAGTCGAGCGCATGCAATAGGAGAAAAACAAAATACTTATTTAGAGTATAAGTACAGAAAATACACTTCTCAATACTTTAATTCTTCGCACCGCTGAGAGGAAGCCTTTCAGTGGTGTATTTTTTAAAGGTGTGCCTGTTACAGTGTTAGCTACCATGTTTGACAAATGTTAGCTAATACAGCTAGGCCTATCTGTCTGCTAACATAGAACTAGAGAGAGAATTGAGTAACTTTAGTTCAATTATTTCACTCTTCAGTGAACCATTAAACCATTACCTAATGTGTGGTAGGCGTATTTAGTTATGTAGTGACCTAAAAAACAATATAGCCACTATAATGACTTTGCTAACAACTGATTGACATAAAATGCATACAGTTGGAGGCATGCGTATTATGTTGATGATGAGTATGAAAGTTTATCTCCGGTTATGCAATCAAAGCAGGATTCTGTATCTATTTAAAAATGTCAAGAAAGTCTAATTTCTTGATTGTAACCTGAAGCAGTTAGCTTGTAGAACGACTGCTTACTTCCAATATGGCTGCCGGCCAAGGCAGAGCCTGTGCCACTTGAAAAATCACAACAAAGTAAGTAGGACAGAGTTTTCAGCTGCGTCCCATGTACAGTGTAAAAACTGATTCATGTTTCTTGCTGTCGGGGCAGCAATATTGCACAATTGCAGCCGTCGCGAGGACGGTCTGCGGAGGGTCTAACCGCCCAGCTGCGCACCTCCAAGATTTTGTAACAATTCGGACGGGGTCTCACCGACCGCGTTGCAATGATTGGCTACAGGGCCCGGAAGCACTTTGCGCGGTTCAAATTTTGAGAGGTCCGTTTCTCGGGCCATGATGCGCGTTGACCGCAATCAGTATGAAACGACTCAACGTTCGCAGGGACTGTGCGCGCCGTCCGCACCTCGCCGACGATGCCGACCGCAAGAAGCATGAATCAGGTTTTAGTCACCTTATAACTAGCTGGTGGTTTAAGACTTTGGCGTTGTTTGTTCCCCTTCCTCTACAGTTCATTTCAATCTCAACCACCATCAGCCTCAGTTTTTTAGCATTCCAATGTTCCTTTGTTGTTCTCTGTGTCTGTTGTACAGTTGTGTGTATTATTCACGTATAAAATGCCTGACAGTGACCTTTCAGTGGCAGGCAGAAGTGTATTTAAAATGCCCTTAAACTGTGAAATGTAAAGTTTCTTCCAGACCACATTGTCCTTAATGGGAGTCTGCTAACTCGAACCATGTGTTTGAATTGTGCTCACTGCTCCCTCCCTCCCCCTCACTTTCTCTCTACCCACCACTGACCTCTGCATTCAGCAACATTCCAGCATTTGTTGTTCATTTTGTTCCTCTGTACAGTTTTTTGTATCAGTAAGTGAAATAAATACGAAAGTGGATTTGAGCAGCATGAGCCTAAAGAAGTTTTTCTGTTGCGTGTTGCTCTTTGGATGTTGTTGGTTCGTCCATCAGACCACAACTTTGCTTGAAACTGAAACACCTCTACAACAATGGGATGGACTTTCATGATAAAAAGAGAAATGTATGTCCCTCAAAAGATGAACCCCTCTGACTTTGGTTATCATTTAAGTTATCCTCACATCTTGCCAGGTGATACAAACTGTTAATGAGTACCTGAATATCTACTGGGAGGACTATCACACATATTCAAACATCCCAAGGTAATGTGTCCTAATCCTTTTGTTTTTTTTTGCTGGTAATGCAAAGAAAAAAAGGGATATGATTTTCATTTTTCAGTTTGTGTAAACTTAATAAATCCACAAGCTTCAGTAGTACTCTTTGTGTTTGCTGCTAATTATCAAATTTCCATACAAATATGATCAACTAGGATGGTAAAAATGGTACCCATAATACCTGAAGATACACTAAAAAATAGCTTATATTGTCAGTTTTCATGCTCAGTTTCCCTCAGAGGTCAATTTCATGACTTGGCCTCTGCCACAAATGAAATTGGCCATATTGCGCCCACAAGCTGTTAAAATGGGTTTGCAAGTTGTGGATTGTTTAAGAATAAAGAAATATGAGTGTTTTTTTATGCAGAAATTTAAGAATTCCATTTTGGGATATTTCCTGTCAGACACATGTCATCTGCCTTTTCCATTTGTCACTTGACATCAAGCTGACCCAATTGATTGCAAGTAAGAGGTCTGCATGGCTCTTTTCATGTTTAAAGAAAGTTCTAACATGCTGTGCTTGTTTTTAAAGTTGGGTGCCGTGGATCTGGTGTCCACCATTGGCATGGCCCATTAATTTTCTGGAAGATATATGGTTTTATATATGTATATATATATATATATAAAACCATATATCTATGTTTGCTTTTACAGCTCTGAACTCTACAGAAAGAGTTTCAACAAAGGTGTTCTCCAAGCTCTAATGCTGTCAACCTATTTCAATGTTAATCATCACATGAAATAATATCTTTACTGTAACCTAAGCCTGGATTCCCCAGCGTATAATCATAATTCACCTCCATGCTGTCGTAAAGTGGAGACACAAGAGGGGTGCAGCTGTTCGCAGCCGGGATGGGTGTCAGCTACTCTTGAGGTGGTGGAGGCGTTGTAATAAGAGAGGGGGAGATTTAAATGTTATGTTTAGTTTACTTACAACCTCCCAATTATTTTCGAAGGGAAAAGAGAGAGGAAGTTCAGTGTGTGCATGACACAAAAGAAACCCCAGAGGTCGAATGAAAATGTCTCACCCACGAAGAAAACTTGAACATAAAGACGCAGATCTGTAGAGGACTGAGAAGGTTAGGGGGAAGTGATTCATTAGTAATAAAATATGATCAGTTAGGTAAATACAGTTTGAGTTTTTGAAGTGGGTGGTATTGCTGAAAAGAAATTGGAAGGAAGTATAAAGGGGGAGTCAAGAAGGAGAGAGAAAGGTTGAATAAAATCCATATTTCAAGGGAGGGGGCCGAGACTCGGACACCATGGTGCTCATTTCCTGTCTGAGCACAAAACAGCAGGCATTACAGACTTAAAAAGAAACAAGTGATGTCACCAGTAAAGCAGACAAAAAAAACCTATTGTTAAAGCTGAATTCTTTGAGTTTGTCTGTGCTTGTTCAGTCCCATGTACGCAATCATCTCCGTCCAT
Source organism: Tautogolabrus adspersus (assembly GCA_020745685.1). Lineage (NCBI taxonomy): Eukaryota > Metazoa > Chordata > Actinopteri > Labriformes > Labridae > Tautogolabrus > Tautogolabrus adspersus. The sequence continues at coordinate 5,174,282 of CM036554.1, read as the reverse complement.
AGAAAAACAATGCATAGTAAACAGTCTAACATGTCCTGTGTGGTTACAGTAATGCATAGCTACACTCCCCTGAAGACAAAAAAAAGGATTTAATGATAGACTTTGGTAAAGAGGAATCACTAGAGATCATGTAAGGCTCAGAACTCAAATGTCCAGCATTGAATGCTTAGTCCATGTTGGAAGATTGACCACTTCCTCCTTGGCCCCTTCTGTAAGTACTGTATAAGCACCACTCTAAGGTCAAGTCTGTACAAACCACACAGTTAAGGTCTTCAGCCAGACCCACTTGGATGCAACCCATAGGCCTCCCAATCAAAATAGTTTCAGACTCTTTTGTTTTCCAAACTTCATTTATGAACAGTACTTAACCCACATTTCTCAGTTTCCTCAAAGACAAGCAAGTTAAAAAAAATATGCCGTCTGGTCACAAACGTTGAGGTACAGCACTTGTTTTCAAAGTCGTTATAGGTCATTATGCAAAATACACTTTACCATGTTTTTCTAACACTAATATGTGTCCCTACCCTGTCTACAAGCCCCCCCAGCCGTTTGGAGATTTCCCTTTGTGACATCACTAAGGTAACCCCTCCCCCTGGTGGGTGACACTCCCACAGCTAGGTGTTTGTTCTGCGCTCTGAGTCTGCCTGCTTACTGTAAACAATTGGGCATGGTGCAAGAAAGCCGGAGCCACATCTTCTTCCACAAAGGGGCGTGGTCAGACACAGCTCATTTCATTTAAAGCTGAAGACACAGAAACAGCCTGTTCTGAGCAGGGCTGAAATAGAGGGGTTTATAGGCACGATAAAATACAGGATCAAAGAGGATTTTTAGCAAGAAATTTCACAGACATGTTTTGGGGAGCTCTGAGACTTATTGAAACTTGTTGAAAAGAAGGATAATATGTGACGTTTAAAGGAAAAGCAGGAGAAGACAAACCAAGAGAAATAAAAGAGGTTTACCTTTTCTCTCTGTTACTGGATATAATATACAGAATCACAGAAATCACTGTAAATATCTGCCTTTTACGAAAGCTACTGTGAGGAACTTTTAGTTAGTGTTGATTTTGGTGATACCTTCAAACTCAGCTGATCATTGCACCACTCTGTAAATCTTGTCGTGTACATGTGTTTGGATGACTTTATCTGCTCTTTCAGTTTTGTACCCAACACCATCTTAATTTATTTGACGGACACAGTAACTGCTGAGGATTCAGTATGAGGTTTATTAGTCTGCAGCACAGGCGACTGTCATCTCTCAACACTCTGAGACACTGTGCTGTTGTCTGGACCTGCAGTGTAAGCTGAACTAATGAGAAACAGCTTTACTCAGGCTTTAGGTTACCAAAATGATGACATCATTCCACCGTGACTTTTAACATTGTTAACAGTAAAGAAAGCTGTGAATGATGGAGCATTAAAAGTCAGGATAGAGCATTTTGGGTTTGTACACAAAACTCAATTATTTAATTGTTCAATATATCTTAGAAGAATGTAAATACTGCTGCTGCTACTGCTGCTACTATCCATCTACTTATGTTATTTTTAGTCATAAGCCTATTATATCATGGTGTAACTGTAGGGCTAATACAGTTTGCCCTCTATGACTCACATTATGTGAATATTACCTAGATGTATTTATGTATTTATTTATATAGTTGTCAGTTTATTTGTCAGGGACAATATATGTTCCCTGTTCCCATATTTAATTAAAGTTCAACAGATGCAATGTATTTAGGACTTCTAGCCATGGTTTTGCAGTCTTTGTTCCTGGTTAGGCTTTTAGAAAATGACACACAGTAATACAACTCTGTTATATAGACATACAAACAGACAATTACAGCAGACATAGATGCATTAAAACTGACAGTAAGGCAGATATAGAAAAGCAGTTTGGTTACAATGACTAAGACTAATAATAGTTTTTTGTTTCTGTGTTTTTAAGATGTATTTTGGACTTTATTGTAGAGGACAATTACGGAAAGAGTCTGAAATCAGGGACAGAGAGGATGGGAAACGACGGGAGAGGAGCCACAGGTTGGATTTGGGTGCTTGCCTCAAGAACTACAGCCTTCGTACATTGGGCGAGCGAACTCGGCCACTGGTGGCCCGAATAAGAATTGTTGCATTTAATTAATGCTCTAATGTAGGCTAATAATTGCAGGTTAGGCTATATGATGTAAAGTCTGTTAGTTCAATAGCTTACAAATATAAATGTCTGCGCTTTGCTTCACAGGGCATGTTCGACGACGGTAACAATGGTGGTGTAGTTTTGTTGTGTTCTTATTTTGAAATCCAATGGCACAAGTAGACATTGTTCCCTTAGTCAAGGGAACTGGATTGCTTCTCTGTGTTTCTTATCACTCCTTTAAAGCCAAGTAAAGAGCTGTGAAAACAGAAAGTAATCAGAGGCCACCAACCATATGATACCGTGGCTAGTTGTGTCAGCTTGAACAGCTTGAACTAGCAACAGACTGGAAGGACCACTGAACTGAAGACAGTATGAACAATGATCTGTTTACTTACTTTCCTTCTTGCTGCAGTATCTTTGTAGAGTGATGTGTTCAGTTACAGGCTACTACCAAGAATGTGGGTTGTCCCTGATAATGTTGTTCATCATTACAGAAGACAAGACGAAAAGATTAGCTGTCCTTGAAGGCCAATATAGAGCTACGGCAACCAAAGACAACTGCAACATTTTGACAATGTGACTGCTGCTGCTATTTGATGGATGGATAACACGCACATTTGCTGTTATGGAACTGAACCAGAGAACATAAAACATGCAAAACAACCAAAGAGTTTCTTGCTATGTTGATGTACATTAAAACTCTGAGGTGTCTCATGCTGGTTTGAGCTCTACCTCTACAAGCAGTGATTATGGCTTCAAGAAATGCACATGAATAGACTGACCACAACTCAAAATATTTTTCTTTAAAAGTTAGGAGTCTACTGGGATGATGACTTTTCAGTTAAACAATTCAAAACAGCTCAGTGCTTCAGGTAGTTTTGACATTTTTGCAATTATAAGTGTTTTTAAATAAAACTAAGGGGGGGTTCACACTAGGGACCCAGATCCGAGTACGCTTGACCACAAAGTCTGGTTCACTTGATCAGTGTGAACCCAAACGTACCGTACTCGGACTAGAGTCCGCCTGAAGAGCTGGTCTTGGGCACAATTCATGTGTACTCAAGCACAATCCGCAGGAGATGTGAACGCAACCTTGCTCAAACAAGCAAGTGGACTGCTATATGACGTAATTCTAAACGGCTCCTGTCGCTTAAAAAACTATCATGTCCGCTCAGCACGGGCCTGTTTCGTCCTCTGAGCTGCACGGTAGATGTTGAAGTAGGATGAGTTGTTGGCATCTCAAAAATAACAAAAACATCACAGGTAACAGGAGTGGCTTCCATGGTTGCTTCTTCTTCTTTACGCTTTTTGGCGGATTTGCAGACCAAATATGTGCATACCACCACCTGCTGTATAGGAATGTATACATACGCAACTCGGGTACGGGACGATGTTACTAATGTGAACGAAGACCAGCAGTGGAGAGGGGAGGGGGGAGCAATCGTGCTCAGGCACGGTACGAAATAATCATGCCTAATCTGAAAACGCCCTAAGAAGAACACTGATGAAATGGTTACACCAATTAGAAGTAAGTGGACAAGCTTCTACTGCAAAGAAGTGTAAAGTTAATGCAAAGGTTTGCTTGTAATGACGTTTATAGTCATTTGTTTTGCTCACAAGGCTTCCCAAATAAATTTCCTTTGGTGGTCTAGTGCAAATAAATTAGGACCAGGATGACTGATCACTTTACGTCCTGTAATTTAGGCACATACATTTCTGTACACAGTGCCAACAAAGTAATCCAGACCCAGTCATTACATTCATCATGTACAAACAACCACTCCATGATTAATTGACTTCCTCCAAGAAACACTTTCTTAAAAGCATAGTGAATAATGTCAAGTCAATGTAAATCTGTCCTGAATAAAATGATGACAAAGATTTACCAAGAGGAAAGGAGGCCTTTAAACTTGCAGCCTTGAAAGTAAAGGCGACACGACATTGACATAGTTAGAGGGAAGGAAAGCCACATCCATTCAGAGCTTAGATAAACACATTCATGAGTCTGTCCTCGTGGTGCCAGCTTTCCTAAACATGTCCAACAAGCCATCACTCATCTCTGCACAAACGCAGCTTTACTCTTGTTATGGACTGGAGGACCTTAACAATAGTTCATAAACATGACAAATGTGCAGGAGAATTCTGGGAAAAACATCATAAAGTCTATGAGACAAATTCTGGAGCCGTCACTCAGCATCTGTGTGTCCATGTTTCTAATTCAGAGGGAAAATGTGCATGATTCCTGTTTCCTTAGGTGTATCTAATGGTTTATAAGTATGAAACACCAGGTCTTTTTTGCACGTCATAAAGCAGTTGATCCCTTTTCCACACCTGGGACATGCCCAATGGTTTAAATGTTTTAACTCTAAGGAGCGGCAGAAGACACTCTCCAGTTTGTTCTTTCTTAGGATACTGTTTGCAAGAAACAGTGCACCCTAAAATGGACCCTAACCCCATGATCAGACTGTGTTTGAGCTCTGCACCGTCCAGTAGATAAAAGTGGTTGGAGTACTCCTGGTAATGTTAAGAGTGCTATTTAACTGTATTCACTCTTGAGAAGAGTAATACTTGATAAGATCTAAATAGTCCTTCACCATGTCAACCTGTTTTTTGGAAATGACTTCCAGTATGAGGTAATCAAGAGACTGTCACATATGACCTGAATGGCTCTATCTTTAGAGCCTTGGTGCAAATAACCTGCACACAGAAACACAGATGTTTTCCATGCAGCTGATTATTAGTGATGCTCAAGATATTAATAATTTAAGCGTATCTGTCAGAATGAAAATAACTTGTTATAGGGACAGTTCTGTATTTTTTTTAAGTGGGGTTGTAGGAGGTACTTGTCAATAGTAGATATAATAGCCACAGGAGATGCCTGTCAGCGTGGCCCCTTTAAAGGTCACATATTGTACTAATTTTTAACCAGTTAAAATAAGTTTGAGAGCTCCCCAAAACATGTCTGTGAAGTCTCTTTCAAAAATCCACTCCCATTCTGTATTTTAGCATTCCTTTAAACGCCTCTATTCCAGCCCTGCACAGAACAAGCTGTTTCTGTGTCTGAAGCTTTAAATGCAAATGAGCTGTGTTTGACCCATCCCCCCTAGAAGGGGTTAAGGCCTGGGCTTTCTTGCACCATGCCCATTTGTTTACGATGAGAATGCAGTCATCCACCTGGGGGAGGGGTTACTGCCCTTTGTGATGTCATGAAGGGAAAATCTCCAAACAATGGTAAATGGACTTGATCTTGTATAGCACATTTCTAGTCTTCTGACAACTCAAAGCTTTTACACCGCAGGTCACACTTACCCATTCACACGCATTCACACACTGATGGCTTGCTATGTAAAGTGACAATCAGAAGTAAAAAATTCCATTCACACACATTAACACGCCCCCGACAAAGCAGCGGGAGGAACTTGAGGTTAAGTATCTTGCCCAAGGACACATCAGACATGTGGATGCAGGAGATGGGGATCGAACCCTCCACCTACCGGTTGAGAGACAATGACTCTACCAACTAAGCCACAGCCGCCCCCGATCTGTTTGAGCACACATTTTCTGAAAAGTGGAGCAAGCAAAAGACAGGAAGTATGGACTTTTCTCATAATTGGAGGGTTTGTAGTCAGACTATGGACAAATAGCATGGTTAAGTGTATTTTTACCAGAGTACCTGGACTGAAGCTAGGCTCAAAACATTTCTGGTTAATGTGACTTTTGAGTAAACCACACGCTTGTGATTAGAGACAACTAACCTGCTTTGCTTTGCTTTATTTTCCTTATGGATTCTTTAGTAGAAACACATGTTTCTTTTTTTAGCAATAAGTTTGAACTGTTTTCTTTTAATCAATGACTATTTATTAAACGTATTTGTTTCTAAATCTTCTTTTTGCCTGCTGTCTGTTTTTACCTCACCTTTATTGCCTTCTTAGAACTTTTTATTATTTTATTATTATCGTAAGAAATGTTTGAAATTCTTTTTGGGCCTGTGTCAAGCACTTTGAATTGCCGGGTGTCTGAAAGGTGCTACATAGGTAAACGTGCCGTGTGTCTATGCAGACAGGGCTCTAAGCTCCACGTAAGTAAGCTCACCATCTTGTGCAGGAAACCTTTGGAAATATTAAATATGATCGATAAATTTGCATCAACGGGACACTTGGATGAAGTGTTGGTAGAAACACAGTAGTGACCAGCAGGAAACGTGCTTCTAAATGCTGTCAAGCAGCTGTGAAAGAAGACAGGAAGGACGGATATGTGCAGAGAAAGAAAGGAAATCCTTGCTGGCAGGTTAGTAAAAAAAAAAATAAGAATGATGACATAACATGACGTTAGTACAGAGTCTGTCTTCATCATTACTTGTGTATCAACTTAAATATTAGTTTCTATTTTTTATTTTTTTTAGAATTAGGACATGGACTTTCCCCCTAAAACTAAATCAATTAAAAACATTCATTAGTCGACTGTTTATAACTCAGACATTTACATTGTTAGTGTTACATCTGGACAGATGTAATGTAAAGTAAACATCACTTAATGATTTGAATTACATGAGTAAGACTTATATTGGAGCTAGACCAAAAATAAAATGTAGTGTACATTCTCTGAGTGTTACGTCTACAAGCCGACTTTAAGCCTCTCAGATAAAAGGCACAATTGAACACACTGATTCTGTTAACACAATAAACCAACATAAAAATGTGTCTAACAAAAATCATAATTTCATAGATCAAAAAACAGACAGCTCAAGTTGGCATTTTTAGCTTGCTAGCCAAAATAGCTAACTCTGCACTAACTCTGCTTTTTAGCTGCAGTAGCTTACCCTGGCTAAACTATTTCCTGTAATCAAGGCTAGCTAAGCCTAACAACTAAATGAAACACACACACATACACACTCATCAGGAGCAGTAATGTGAGCTCCTGTATACACTACCTCACTCATTTAGGTCAGCACCATTTCCTCCAATGTGACCTGCATATCTCCTGACCTGTATTCCACACTGCTCAGGAAGTGACTCTGGCTTAAAGTAGACCACATCATACTGTTGTTTCAGGAGATAACAAATAAATAAAGAAAGAGGAAATCCAACAGCAACCGATGGGCAAAAAGGTCGGAGTATAGCGAAGAAGTAAATGCTGTTGGGTTTGTCTCTAATTTAACATCACAGAAAACACAGCATTCTGTGGCTACTATTTCTACACTCCTCTATACCTCCTCTATGTAGAGTAGAATGTATCCCATAACCCAAGCAGAATATCATCTTTCTAAGAGGGGATTATAGTTATCATTTTGCATGTCTCGTATTTACATGCACATAATATCCTCTTAATAATGTAGTTTGGTAATTGGCCTGATTAGGTTGTTTAAGAAGAAGAAGAAGATGTACTTTATATTATTTGTATTAATCCTGTGTGAGGAAATTCAACATTACACTGTGTTGTGGTTGGTTGTTGAACATGCTACACATATAGGCTTAAAAACACACAAATGCACAAACAAGATCCTATGGACATGCACTAATGGAGAGATGTCAGAGTGAGGGCGCTGCCCACTGCGAACGCTCCTAGGTTGGAGTGGTGTGTGTGTGTGTGTGTGGGGGGGGGGGGGGGGGGGGGGTCTTGCTCAGGGGCACCTGGACAGTGCATAGGAAGTGAACTGGCTGCTTATTTATAAATCACAACATGTATTTATTTTCACCCCAAATAACAGAGAGGATTGAACTTTGAGGGATTGTCTGACTGGGATATATAAAAAGTGTCTCGATACTATGGTTTGTACACAGACAGCACCACCTGCTGCTGGGTATGAAGTACTACATGGCAGTGACTTTAATTGAAGGAGCATATGAAATCCTTCCAGATAAATTTAGACAGGTCACAGCTGACTAATGTCTGAAGAATATGAGACATTATACTGATGACAGAAGTCTGCATGTGTGCATGCAATGTGTGTGAGCAAGTTTACGTGGGTGTGTGTGTATGTGGGGGTTTAGAGACTTCAGTGTCTCTGTTACTGCTGTATCATATCAAAGTTTGGAAAAAGGCTCAGACTGTAAACTATTAATAAACACAGCCAGAGTCAGTACACGTGAACTCTAAAAGTATTTTTAGATCTTCTTTTTTTCCTATATGTTTCCAATTTCTTTTGACAGTACAATCCTATTATTGTTATTATTGTAATACATGAGTGTTGGAAAAAAAGTTTCCTTACCCACTGATTCAGCAGTTTAAATTAATCAATGATATTCATTTTTTTTCCTCCATAAATTAAGTTTTGGGAAAACTGAAAACAACTTGCAAAGAAAGACACATTACAAATCTGTCCACTATAGTGTACAACAGGTCTTCTAAAGTGAGAAGCATTTTAAAGAAGAAGATCAGTTTTATTAATCCCGCTAGAGGAAATTCAATTTTACACTATGGACAAGCACTAATGGAGAGATGTCAGAGTGAGGGGGGCTGCCCACAGGGAGCGCTCCTGAACTTGGGGGGGATGAACTGGCACCTCTCCAGCTACCAGACCAATTTCCAGACTTGGTCCGCACTGGGACTTAAACCGATGACCCTCCAGTTCCCAACCCAAGTCCCTACAGACTGAGATACATAGAACATGTAAAAATCACTGCAAACTAATTACAGTACCACATAGACAATGAACTGTTGATGTGGATTTTCTTTTTCTTTTGTATCAACATTTCACTCTACAATTGTATTCATTAGACATTTCACTGTTGTGGCTAACCAGATTTCACTGGTCTTAAGCGTCAAACATTTGATGAGCAAGTATGAACTGGAAAAGTAAATGGGACCATCCACTATGAGATAGAAGCACGAGAGATAGAAACAAAATATGATGTACCCCACAGTGGACAAAAATGAATTGCTGGGTCTCAGGAGGATAGTGAAAGACAAGTAGTGAAATTAACTTGACTGAGAGTGATTGACTTTTTGGATAAATAATTTAATGAAGAAAATTTGTTTGAGTGTTATAATGCAAGGAAGAGCCTGCTTTGTAGTTCTTTTTCTTCTTTCATTTCATATTATATTCAAAAAGCAGGAAGACATACAGATTTATGGAGGACAATTAATATCCAGTTACAAAGTACTGAAGTTGGTTATTTATCTTCGATAGTAGAGTTTGAGAAGGGAAAATCATAAGTAAATAACTACAATACTGAATACATATGACCACGATACAAATCCCACTGTATTCAACTTGTAAAAGTCTCTTCAGTAAACTTCTTTCTGTCATAACTGTCTCACAGCAGTCGTCAGGATTGTTACACCCCTTGTGACCTTACAAAAATTCAGTGAATAACATTGACATTGTTGTAGTTTTTGTTTGAGCAGAATGCTCCTGGAAACAGTTGCTGTCTTTTTTTTAATTTAAATTTCTTCCAAATACAGACCGGAAAAAGAACAAACTGTGCTGCTGTAGCTGCTCACAGCCATAAAGTTTACTGTCAGCAAACAGCAGTTGCCTGGGAACAGACGAAAACAAATCCCATGTCTGGCCAAGTGAGTCTGTCTGACAGAAAAAAAACACTGCGCAACATGTCGGCTCTTTCCTCATCTTTATACAAATCTACACATCTACTTCTTTCTATTGTGTCCTCGTGATACAGAGTTTACTTCCAGATTTGATTTTTTATCTCATTTAGTGTCTTTCCATGTCCTCTCTGTGCTGGATTTAAGGGAGTGGGTTGTTAATGCAGGTAAGAAATCATTGTTTTTAGTAGAGAACGTATTGTGTGCTTGTGTTTGAAAAAAGTAAGGATTTACTTAAGCTTGTATGCATAAATACTTCTACTCATGTGATCTAATGCAGTAAGAATCACGACATTTCAGACGTTAAAGGAAGAATGTGTCACATTTTACACATAAATACATCAGAAATCAAGTACATCCTCTGTAAAATGTTTCTCTCTGAGTCATGACTGTCTACAATGAGTGAGCAGCGCGAGTCCCGCTGGCTGTGTTGTTGTCAGAGTCGTATTTACATCGTGTTTACATCGACGGGACGGCCGGCTCCTCCCCTTGAGTGTGAAAGCTGTTTAAGTCAAGGAGAAGAAGCAGAAAATACTTACTGCTTATTTGATTGTCATGTAAGCATTTTTAGATCACGGTCATTCTGGGTAAATTTACATGCAATGTGACACTACAAGCTAACATTAGCCTGCTAACACAACACTGCAGGCCACAGGCAATTGCAGCTCAAGTCAACCTCAACTTTGTCCGCCGCTTGCGCTTAATGGTGCTTAAATATGGTGCGTTCCAATTTGTATCTCCTTAATGTGAACGCGAGGGCAGGGGGATTGGTGGTGTGTTGTTGTTTCTGGGGGAGAGCGGAGGCTTCACTATGGCGGAGGTGTCGCCAAACAGCAGTTTGTTTTGGTTTCATGCTGGTGCTCAAGGGCGACATCTACTGGATGAAAAAGTCACACTTATCCTTTAAATACAACCATCTTCTGGACGAGTTATTCTAAAGCACGGGAGAATTGCTCCGTGATTTCCTCATTCATTGTTGTTCTGTCTGTACTCGGATTATTAACTAGTAGTGCACTAAAACAAAGCAGACTGAAATTCTGAGTTAATGTGCCTTGCCATGCTTTGTCAACCATGTGCGATAATGTTACAGATATGTTTTCTACAGAGAGAGGTAAACTTCCTCTAGCTGAGCTGTGTTTGGTAACATAATCTCTTACATGGCTTCCACTGTCAGCTCCTCTGTCACAGTGTATTACTGACTGCTTTAACTACAGACTACATCTGTGTCCTATCTCTCTCTCTTTGCAGCAGCAACATGGCCAAGGGAAATAAAGCCACACAGAAAAAAAGTAAGACTATCTCGTTGAAAATGGCACAGGACTGCGTGAAGCTGGCAATGAACGGCAAACGTAGTCTGGACCTGAGTTTTAAGGAGATCAGCACGGTGCCAAAGTGCATCCAGAAGCTGTTCGAGATGGACGAACTGAACCTGAGCAGGAACTTCATCAGAAAAGTCCCGGACTTCACTGACAATTTCATCAGAATCCAAGTCCTGGATCTGCACAGCAACTATGTAAGAGGTTATTACTGGACATATTCTGATTTGTTTGACTTTAGAAGTTTATTTATAGAGTGACTGTTAAAACATCTTTAGCATTCATGCAAAAACACATCTTGAAATCTTCATTATGCTTAAAGAAGCATAAAAGGAGCTGCAAACATTTTTTAACTTCTGCTTTTTTTGCTGATACAATATATTCAGTCAGAGATCTGCAATTGATCCTATAACAGTAGTGACAGATATGATACTTTATAAGCATTTTCTCTGTGCAGTACTTTGTATCTTTAAGCCCCCTGTGGTCATTTTATGAATTTTAGTTCTTTTTTTGAATGAAAGGAAACCAAATACAAAAGAATCACCTGGACTGTCACTACAGTGCCTCAAATGAAAATACGATCCTTAACCTGAAACCTTTTTGACCTTTTTCTTGCTGTAAGTATCAGAATATAAATTAAATCATGATCCCACTAATTTAACATGTAAAGCTCAGTTTACTATCGTGGAAGTATTGAGCTATAGATAGTCCATCTCTGCCCTGGCTTAGCATCAGAAAACGGAAACCATGATCTACACCTCTCATTAAGCTTGTGAGTGTTTACCATGCATCCACTTTGGGTATCAAGTTGCATTGTGGGAAGTGAAGGATGAAGGTTAACCCTTGTTTAGTAACACATTTCAGGATCTTTGTCAGTCTGTTTCTTATAATGTAGATACATCATGTTGGATTATCTTCACAGTTTTGGATACCTTACATTTCTTTTATGAATATAGTTTCATTATCAGGTTGTACTTTTCTTTGCACACTTTGTTTGACTTTGTTCCATACATTTCCACGGTAACCATTTAGTGTTGTGTACTTAGATTGACTCACTGGGTCCCTTTTGTGTCCTGTGATGACATATCCACAGATACCTTTCAGATTTTCTGGTTGTACTGTACTGTACTGTTCATTACATATGCAGAGCTAGAATAGTCCTCTAGAGGGCAGCAGGGTTTTTAGTCCAACTGTTTCCCTGATTTCCCATGATAACCTCTTTAGAGAGGTAAAAAAAAAAAAAAGCATCTCCCACCTGCCAAATGCAAGGTATGGGCACAGGACTGCGTGAAGCTGGCAATGGGAGGTATATTTTTTTTGGCCTTGTGTCATGAATTCCTAATACATCCATGGATGACACAGTGTGCCCATTGTCAGTGACGTGCCGCAGCGCCGTAGAGGTTTGCACAGTTTTGGAAAACAAAATGTGAGTGTATCCATGATGCAGTGTTTTATTTGTAATCTAGCAACCAAAATGCCTTTGTGATGACTAAGTCTCTAGTTGGATGCAACAATGTCTTACACTTGTTTTCATGCTAAGTATAGTTTTTTACGAATGAATAAAGGCTAATAAAGACAGAAAAATAAAAGCAATAAAGTATCAAGACAGTTCTCAAAAAGTATCTGTAATTTGAAAAGGTATCAAGCTTTGTATTACTGAATGTGTTTGTTTCATTCTGCAGCTGGAGGAGCTCCCTGTGACAATCGGTCGTCTGCACAACCTCCTGATTTTGAACCTGTGTAACAACCGTCTGACGAGCCTCCCCAATGAGCTCGGCTTCCTGAAGAAGCTCCAAACGCTCAACCTGGGGCTCAACCTGCTGGACGCTCTCCCTGCCTCTCTCGCAGGACTAAAAGAGCTCCGTCACATCGGCCTCTCTGACAACAGATTCACCCGCTTCCCTGGCTGCCTGTCCACGCTGACCGATCTGGAGAGGGTCAACCTGGACAGAAACCCCCTCCTCACTGAGACAACAGACAGCCAGGATTCCATGAACACAGAGAGGCTGTACATGGTGAAGGAGAGCTTCCTGTGTGAGGGCTGCCTCAATAAGTTCCAAACTGAGAGGAGGATGCTAGAGGACGATGAAAAGGATGAGTCTGAACAAAAAGTGGTCCTGACTTGAATATAAAAAAGTAGAGATCAACCTCTATTTAAAGAACACAACATATTTATTGCAGAACATTTCAAACGATTAATAAATACTCCTTAATTTGAACTCATTGTAAGCTCAAGAATGCAAGATAATACTTTTTACTCTAAAGTCATTTTAGCTGCTGATGTGAAGACAGTAGGAACCTGTATATAAAACTTCTAAATTAAATAGATATCAACTCTCTATAATGAACTAAGTAACTGGTATGTATATATTGGAGTGTTATTCTTCACTGGTATTTTCCTGTTTATTCACATTATAACCAGCAGGGCATCTAAGACTTTAAACAAAGAAGAATACAGAATACAGTTTTTTGTAAAAAGCTACATTTCCAGTGGTGACACTGCCCAACCTGTAGTTTCACTTTAGTGATTTCCTCTATAGGGTGTTGGGTATAGGTGACAGTAGCTCAGTCTTCAGGATAGGGACTTGGGTTCAAGTCCAGGTGCGGACCAAGTCTGGAAATCGGTTTCGTAGGTTCCACTTCACTTCCTGAGCACTGCCGAGGTGCCCTCAAGCAAGGCACTGACCTCCACCACCACCACCAGCTCAGGAGTGCTCGCTGTGGGCAGCTCCCTGACTCTGACGTCTCTCCATCAGTGCATGTCCATAGGATCCTGTTTGTGCATGTGTGTGTGTTTCAGCCTGTGTGTGTGTAGCATGTTCAACAACAGAGTGTAAAAATTACTTTCCCCTCACAGGATCAATAAAGTATATCTTCTTCTTCTAGTTCACAGAATAATAATGAATTCTATTTCACGGGACACTCGTGCAGGTTGTAACTGCAAATGCACTGTTTTAATATTTACTGTAAATACTTTTTGTCATTCTGGACGTGTAACAAAAGCTTTCGCCTATAGAGGGCAGCAAAGACTTCCATTACTGCTCACTGACCATCATCACCATCATTGGTCAAACAGCATCCATCTGTCATTTACTGGGGATCTTTAAACAAGCTCTGACTGTGCAGTATTGATTTCAGTTAGTATTCTGTCATTACATTTCCAGCACCATGATGCTGATGTGTTCTTATTGGAAAGGCTGTTAGTTTTTTTAAGCAGTGATGAATCATAAAATGTCTTCTTAACACTTTTTTCTTCCACATACATGAACATACCTATGGATGGGAAAAATAATTTTCATGTTCAATTAATTAATTCAATTTAATTAACTGATGAGTAAACATACAATTAAACTGTGATCAAACAACAAATCAGGTAGTCTTCATGTCTTTATCGACACACACTGTAATGGGGGGTGAGAATTTTTTGATAACTCTTCTGCTTTGAGTTTATGAAGGATAAGAGTGGTTAATATAAGACGTTTGGCTGACTTGCCGGTGAAGCTGTTTGCCAGGAAGCCCTTATGGGAAGGGATGATGAACGGACACTCTTTGAGGCCTATGTCGTTTATTTTTTCTATGTAACGACGCCGATCGTCTACCAGCAACCCGATAATATTATTGTGCGATAGACTGGCCAAAGCAATCGAGCTACATTTGGCTTGAAACACTGTAGTATTTTTTTTCTTCACGCTAAATGGGCAAAAACGCTGTCATTTTCCATTTACCACCATTCATTTAGAAGGAACGTTTTCATCCAGAAAGGGGCGGGGCCGGCATCGTTTGGGCAAAGTACCTGGATGGGTAATAGTGTGTCACTTTTATCTGTATGACGACTGGTTCTCCCAACAATAATCCTTTTTGCAAGACAACAAAGACAAGAGCATTAAAGCCATAACTTTGTCATGTTCATTAATTACATTAAAGGATGAATTGTCTTTCACACGGCCTCTTCTTGTCCCACCTGATACAGTCAATACAAGCTGACACCGCAAATAACCGCAGAGGCCCGCACCATCCCGTTTTTACCACTTGGCTGAGCTGCAGGATGCTGAGTAGGCTGGATTTAGATCTCTGCAGATAGACTCATTAAGAGGAGAGCTGCTTGGTATTGACTCAGCAGTAATATAAGACAGAGCAATGTTTTAGAAAAAGAAACGAGGTATCAACAGTAACACTAATACGTTTTCTGAATTTACCGAAAATCCATCGTAATGGATTGATAACTCAACCATTTCAATCAAAGAAAATTACAGCTGCGACTGTAAGTTTCAGCTGTTTATGCTGCACATCGTCAATCTAATTGAGTTTTTGGCTTGTGTGCCTCATTATTGCAGCAGTGACTCTCTTGCAATCTATTCTTACCATGAAAGCTATTAACACTGACACACCATTGACCAGATAATCATCTTTCTTATACAACCAGAAACGAAGGCAACAATTGTAAATGTATCTGTTTATTTTAAGGTTTTTTCTTGGGTTGATTATGACTTGGTTTAGCCGTGTGCAGCAGAACCTGAAGGTCCGTCACAGCTGAACAGTCTAATGCTCTTTGGGCAAGACTCTACACATGCCTGGGCACTGTCAGTGCTATTGAAAATCAATGCACACGCATGCACACACATATATACCGACATGTGCTGCCTGATTTTCTCCTCAGCCTATCTACAAGCCCCCCAACCCCCCACCCCAACCACACAAACCTATACAAACACACACACACACACACACACACACTCCTACTCCTAAGTCAATCACCCAAACACCCACAGGCAGGTAAAATGACTGAAACAGAATTGCTGTAGAGGCAGAGTAATGTGGCCACAAATAGAACGTAATTAATTCTGATTGACTGGCCTTGGCTCTTTTACTGGTTAAGATGGAGGGCACTTGGACTTTGTTACAGGAAATGAAACAAGGACCTCAAAAACCCATTGAAGGGCTTTTCATGAGATAAAGGTGCCTTTAATATTGACATTTTGAGGTACTTTTTGTACTATTCAAATAAAATACAAACATACCTAGTAGTTATTTTTTTACATCCATGGGGCCCTGATGCAGCTGTAGTGCTTAACAGATATTGACCTAAATACCATACCATACAATGCGATGTGATGCGAGATGAGACAAAAAAAGGCAATAGATCATATGATACGATACAATATGCTAGATGCGATGCAATACGATACGATACGATGCGATGCAATGCAATACGATACGATAACACTTTACGATGTGAAATGACTGGATACGATTCGATACGATGCGATATGCGATACGATATGCGATACGATGCGATAAGATGCGATACGATGTGTTGCGATACGATGCGATGCGATACAATATGATACGATGCGATGCAATACGATGCGATGCGATGCAATACGATGCGATACGATGCAATGCGATATGCGATGCGATACGATACAACCTGAAATGCAAGCTGTGTAATGGAACCACACACTGGCTCTCTCAGCAGAAATACAGACACAAAGTTGAAGAATGCACTTGAATTGAGCATTGCATGGATATGAGAGGAATGTTTATAGTAGTACAAACTCCTCTGGCAGAAACTATGGGAGAAGTTGTTTTTTCATGCATTCAGATCTTCGTTTAACTTTAAAATCCCTGACTTTGACCGTCAAGTCAACCTCTTTTATGGCTGTAGAGGGATTTCTGCGAACAACAACTATGGCTGACACAAAGATAAAGGCAGAAGGCTTCCATCTATATTGCATACGCCACAGTCTGCTGTCCTGTCAGCTCCTCTCATAACCATTAGTGGATGAAGTCATGGCCCTGTGCTAATTGTCAGTGACAGAGGAGTGAGGAAGGGTAATGGGGGCAGAGAGAGAAAGACAGACTCAGACAGACAGACCTCAGGGGAGAACACCTGCCTGCAGTGCATCTCTTCACTCAGTCACACATCTCTCATAATGAGCTCAGATTTCATTTTCTTTCCTCTAATTAAAGTATGTGAGGTGAGAGCTTCATTACTGGGCTGTTACTGATTAGAAACATTTGTTTAAGTGTTTTATCCGCCAAAGTACATTTAATCAGGGGGTTTGAGATTACAGTGCAGGTTAAAAAAAACACCCACTGGTATCCTTCTCCTGCTTTACGTTATTTTGCCGCTGCATTCGTGTTATGATATTGAATATTTCACAGAATAAAGGAAAACTCTTGTCAGGACATAAGCAGCTGAATATGCTGACATTCTAAATTTCTGCATTGTGAAAATAAAACTAGATGAATAGTTTAAAACGACTGAAATACTTCCTTTAAAAATACTTTGATTATTCTTAAAATCATGGATAAGTCAAATGGATTTATACATCTCAAAATGTGTTATCAAAATGTTGTTTTGACTGTATATTATGTTGATGTCTGAGGTGTACAAGATAAATCCAGACACTTCATCACATCAGTGCAAGCATCTTTCTTATGGTATGTGCACACGTCTTGAAAATGTTATAGTCTAAGGCAGTGGTTCCCGAAGTGGGGGCAGACCCCGGGGAATTGTGAGCCGCCAAGAGAGGGGGGTCACGAGATGCCCTCGAAAAAACTAATAAAAATTTAAAACCCATTGTTGTAAAAAATATATGAAATAGTTCAATCAGGAGAGACAAGTGAATTAAGAAAACTATTTACAATGAATAAAATGGAAATGTGACTTGACAGAAATACTTTGGGGCTTGGACTCTATGGGGGGGTTGATGTGTTTGGAGAATGTCAATTGTGAGCTAAATAATAAACCCCCCCATGGAGTCCAAACACTGGTGGTGGTGGAGCTGATGACTTGATGAGACCGGATGGGTGAAGACTTGATGAATGATGATTCTGCGAAGGCGGCCGATGATGGGGAGGTGGAGGGGTGCACGAAACATCAGCATGAAGGAACTAAGACAGAGAAAGAATCATATTTAAAAGGGGAGCAGAACAATGATAGGCTGACAATGAGGGAGGAATGCCATGCAATTGGTTAGATGAGTACCGCTGACAAGACAGCTGATTATCTAATGACAGCCCAAAAATGACAGCTCGAGAATGACAGCTCAAAAATGACAGCTCGAGAATGACAGCTCAAAAATGACAGCTCAAAAATGACAGCTCGAGAATGACAGCGGAAACGTGAGTGAGCGTGCAAAAAGGGAAGAATGAGAAAGAGATTGTGAAGACAAATACAGCCTTCCTGACTGACCTTACGCTAGAGCTTCATTTCAATTCCAAATAAAACCATATCATTAAGTATAATTTAAATAAGTCAATGTGTAAAAATACAGCAACATTTAGGTGTCTGCTGCTCTTTACACTTACCGCTGCACACACCTGTGTCTCTTTTTTATTACGTTTAGTACAGTATGTCCACTCAGTGCTAAAGTGGAATGAAGAAAACAAGAGTCCATAACAAATATAACGACTCAACAATCTGCACAAGAGAAAAAAAAAGTACTAAAAAATGTTGATATGTGGCGTAGTGGTTTGTGCGTGCGCCCCATGTACATAGGCAACTGTCCTCCAGGCGGGCGGCCTGGGTTCGAGTCCCACCTGTGGCTCCTTTCCCGCAAGTCATTCCCAACACTCTCTCTCCCCGAATATCTGACTCTATCCACTCTCTCAAATAAAGGCGCAAAAAAAACCCCAAAAATAAACCTTAAAAAGAAAAAGAAAAGCTGATCTGTCCACATGAACAGCACACTCAGGTCATACATGTTCATGTTCACACGCCTTGTTTCACCTTGTTATGTTTATAGGAAATGTAACATTCAGATCTTTTTTTTTGTGTCAGAGTCAATGTCGATGCATCCCCTCTGTCTGTGAATGGCTGAAGAGGTCCATTGTAGTCTGTCGGAGGCGATCAATTAGTAATGCTAAGTCAACAGTCACACCTTCAGCAGCCCCCCCCTGCTGCTCTGTTTTAGCACGGCCCACCCCAGCCAATATGAAATATTAATCACCCTCACAATCAATATTTAAAAGGTTTGCTCAACACTGTGGCAGCTCCTGAGGACTAGTTAGCATTCTAACCATGGTTTACCCTCAGTGACATTATTTGACCTCCTTGGTCACAGGGGGGGGGCAGGACAAACATTAGCATTTTCTGCAAGGCATGCTGTAAAAGTTATCCTTTTATATATAAGGAGTTTTATTGTTCAGCTAACCAAACAATGGCTGGTTGTGAAATAATCAGCGATTTGACAACAAACAATGTTCCCAGTTCACTCCAAAGTGTAAATGACAGGTGTTCTTGTGTAACATATGGTGCTATTGGTGACATATAAGTTCCTGCCAATCCATGTTGGTTTGGCGTGCATATTAGTTGCAGATTAATTGCAAAATGTAACATTATGTGTGAAATACAGTTTTACTGTTGCAAGATCTTTATAAAGAGTTGAAGTAACAAAGACAAGAAGAGTGTTCTGCAGCACTAAGTCCGGTTCCTTTGATCAGTGTTAATAGAAAACGTACCGTACTTGTACCATTCTCAGATACTGGGACGATTCATAAGTACTCGAGTACGGTCTGTGGGAGATGTGATTGCAACCTTTTTCTAATACTTAGACTAATTGTTGGCTGATACCAGGAAACCCCTCTGATACCCCAATGATTCGAATAATATAGCTGGCATTTTGCTATGGCTTCAACTAACGTCTCTGCTAAAGCGCCATTCTGTTGTTTGTTATTGTAACATGCTATTTTATCTGACCCAGATCAGAGCATTAACTGGTATACTGGCTGGTAACACTCCATTGAAGTAGTAGTCTGAGTCTGATATCTGTACAGGTATCCAAACAACTTAACATAGCTTTAAAGTTGGTTTAAGATTAGATGCATAATAGAAAAGCATTCTTATCTGAGCTTCAGTAGGATTTAGAGCAGAGGTTAATGAAGCCTGAAGAGACAGGACAGTGGACAGAGTCAAAAATCGGGGAGAGAGACACGGGGCACAGCCACAGCCCCCGCACACGGGGCGCCCGCACCAACCACCAGGCTACCGATGCCCCCAAAAAATCTCAATATTTAACCCTATAATTGCTTTTTGGTATCAAAAGGTGCTTACGCATAAGGGTATTGATCACCATGAAGGGATTTACTTTGCCATAAACAGCAGCCTTTTACATGTGATAACAATCGCTTACTATCAGAAACTTTATCCCACAAAATGCTTCTCTGTGGATGTTTACTGTACTTAGTGGGAAATAAATCCCAAACTGCGTTGTTATGCTGCGAACCGCACAACACAAGCATGCAAGTTTATCTAAAAAGAAACAGACATGAATACTTTCTGAAGGGTCAGCACTCGTCATATTAGGAATACATGTGAAGTTAATGGATGTCTTTGTGTTGCCATGTTGGAAGGTAAATTGAACTTTTTCCAAACAGAAAGTCAGAGCCGTACCAAAGTGGTGTTTACTTAAATAAGTTTAAACATTTTTTAGAAGCTGATTGTTTAAATTGTGCCTGATTTTAGGGGGTTCTGCAGCACCCTCAGCTCGCTTACTTCTGGCATCTCTGGTCTGATCGTGGTCTTACCGTTTGGTGGGGGTATGGCTGTGAACACTGAAACAAAGCTAACAATTTGCTAACAAATGAAGCTAACACAAATGTATTATCTTACGTATTAGGACCCTTTTTTCATTGTCTGATCATCCTGGGGTCCTCAGATATTAAGGCTGATGTAGGTCCCCTGTTATTTTTTTCAGCACAGGGTGCAGTGTTTTTCTTGTATCCCCCCAAAAAAGGTTCAAATTGTTTACTTAGACATACACGGCCTGGATAAACATTTACTTCAGGCTGTGAGGGGGGCTGTCAGTCAGGAGAAGTTGTTACACAATCTTGTCAGTGTCCAGCTGCAAAGTCTCCTTCTCAAGGTCTACAAGCAGATGCAGATCACCCCACTGCCCCATGTTTATACAGCTTTGACAGAGATCAAATATATATATATGACCTTGAGTGCTGTCAAGTCCTAAATCAACACAGAACCTGTCACATTCCACAACATGTGTGCTATAAGTATCATAAAGTTTAAACTGCGGGATGAGAAGCAGACACACTAGTCCAAAGTAGGGTGAACTCTTAGGGGCTGCTGCTGCTGCTGGCCCATTGTCTTAATATTTTCTTGTGTGCATTACCTTTGTTTCTGAGCAGGAATGTAACAAATTAAAATGATAAGATATTCTACGATTAGGTTAAACGATTTAGTTTTTAATTTCCCTTCAATAAGATTGCAACATGAAGTCATTGGTGAGTGGCATCTGTGCCAGCATTGATGAAGAAATGGACAAAACTCTACAGAACAAACAGTTTACTGATGCCTCATTAAATCACAACCCAACAATCCTCACTAACAGAAAAGTAAGGGTTACACTAAAGGGGCTGTGGCTCAGTGGCGGCCACATGTCCGATGTGTCCTTTGGCAAGATACTTAACACCAAGTTGCTCTTGCTGCTTCGTCGGTGGCGTATGAATGTGTATGAATGGGATTAGTTACTTCTGATGGACACTTTACAAAGCAACCTCTGCCATAAGTGTGTGAATGTGTATGTGTGACATGTGGTGTCCTTTGGGTTGAGAGACGACCGACTCTACCAACTGAGCCACAGTTGTGATTGCCCAATATGTGATTGTTTATGTGACTTGATTTTGTGTATGTGATTGCCGTCCCATTGGTAAGTTGAAAACCTTAATATGAGACAACAAAAGGATTTTGTTCCTGATAAAAAAAACCTGTTAGAATAACTTTTAATCATCGCCATTTCTCCTTTTTCACAATGAACATTACTGCACAGGTGTGACATGTAGAACACAATCATCAGGACCAAACATGAGAAGCAACAGGAGATTTAATTTTCAGTGAACAGCATGAACACTGTTTCAGAAGGACATACATTATTTATATAAAAACTGATTCCCTCATTAACCTTAAGTAGGACCCCTACAGGTGTAGACCTGCAGAGATTTATGAATAGTATGTGACTAAATGAAAATAAGAGTAATAAATGAAGCAAACTCAAAGAAGTAAAAGTGATTTATTTGAATGCAATGAATAATTAATGATGAACAATATATGGTAAGTTATGGATGAAACTAATTAAACTGTTGAGTGTTCATCTATCACCGGAGGTGAGGGTAAAGGTCAAGGACATACTTAATCCTCTGAAAAGATAGTTTGGGAACAAAGAAGCCCCTTCTTAAAGCTCCTGTGGGTGTAAAAAAAAAAAAAAGTGGGATAATTTTGTGGCGGCTCGGAGGACCCTGCACCAGGAATTATTTAACAGAGCAGACATCATTTCCTGAACAGTATTTGGATGCATTTTTACATCTTTTGATACTTTCTTCTTGCTATAGCTTGAGACACTAACATGAAAAATCTTATTCTGCTTTCTTCAACTGTCAAACACATCATTTAAACGTACAGTATGTAAAATCTGCCGCAAGGGGGCTCTCAATCAAAACAATAACAAAAGAGATGACGTCGCGGCTCGCGGGGTCTCATGGGATATCCAATGCAATCTTACATACTGTACCTATTAACGTTAGAGAATAATCAAGGTAATGCTTTGAATAAGGGGTTTAACATAATATTGTTTGGGGTAAAAGCTGAAATATCTGATGGCAATGATTTATCTGTGGTCCTTTTTATTGTGTGTGGTTGTGTTGCAGTTGGATATAATAGCACGTTTTAATTTTAAGGCTCAATTAATGAAGATTTTAACATTGTACATTTGACCAGAACACATGTCCAGCAGCTGTTTATCTTCGTAGTTGTGGCGTCATAGCAACAACAGTTTGAAAAAAAAAAAGCATTCAGTTCTAGAACGTTCTCCTCATTGTGACAACATAGATGAGAATCTTAAACCCTCTCTGCCTTCAGCCAGCCTGCTCAGTTGTGCCTTGAGATTGATCGTGTTGGAGTCATTTTGAGTCTGTTGTTTGAGTTAAGCCATTTTGAAAGTTTTTTGTCAGTGCATTTCCAAATTATCTTCTACTGTTTTTGATACACTTCAATTGAATTTCCATGGAGTTCATTGAAGGGAGCCGAGGCGTCTACAGAGCCATCAGGGTTTTGTTCGATACTCCCATTTATGAACGCTCATTGCAGATCTGCTGGCACATCCAGTCATATAAGATCAAGATCGCAATGGTGGCTGAATTTTTACGTCTTCAGCAGAAGAACGAGCTCCCAGCCGAGGTTACTGTTGAAGACCTGACAAACCTGCTGGTGATGGAGAGTAAGAAGTCTCTCAGAGGGCAGCTGTGGGACTTTCAGTTGGAGGATTTTGATGACGTGGACGTCAAGCCTCTTCTCAAGCTGGTGTGGGAGGTGAACACCAGCTTGCAGATAAGAGATGTGGAGTTTGAAGCAAGAAGATTGCTGAACTCACCGGAGAAGATGCCACCCTCCTTTCAACACCCTAGGATCCTTAGCCAGGCGCATCAATATTGCAGGATTCTGGCAGAACAGCGGCACAAGGTTCCCATTACCAAACAGTGTGGCCAACATGGGGTGGTGATGGATGTCGTTCCCAAAGTCCTGCAGGACTTATGGGTCCCTCCAAGAACCACCTCACGGGAAATGCCCTCCTAGCAGCTCAGTAAGATGGCTGTCGGAGTCACGAAGGCTGTTCTTGATCGTGTGTCCAATGCTCTGCCTACAAATCTACGTGAGATCTCCTTTTCTAGATCCATGAGAGACGACATGGTCCTCTTTATCACAGGAAAGGTGAGACAGATGTACACTCCAGACATCCTAAAGAAGAAGAAGAACTGCTTTGAAGCACAGTTGTTGAACACCATCACTGATGTTGTAGTTGGGCACATCTGTGGGCTGTTTCAGGCTCAAGCTCAAACGGATACACCTGCCGATGATCACCCAGCCAACACGGCTGTTCAGAGTTCGGTGTTTAACTGTCAGGCTACACCAAGCGAGGTTATGGATGAAGAGCCCAGCAGTGAACCAGACTCTGTTGGTGTGTGAGCTCCAGTACCATCTGCAACCCTGCCTGCTGAAGCTACTGTCCTTGCTTCAGTCCTGGAGGGTAAAGAGATGGATGTTCAACCAAACGAGGAACCTGCCTTGGCTAGCGTTTCCTCTCATACTTTACCTATGACTACAGCTGAACTTCCAGTGGATATTTGCATGGATGAACAAGCAAATAAGATGATGACCTGTCCCCTAACCCTGCCAGCTGAAGCTTCAGTTAATGCTCATGTGCTGGAGGGTGAGGTTATGGATGGAAAGCCTAGTTGTGAACCAGACTCAACTCCAACACCTACCCTAACCCTGCCAGCTGAAAGCATTATCCTTACTTCATTCCTGAAGGGTGATGATTTAAATAGGCAGCCCAGTGCATATCAAGAACCTGCTGAGTTGCATGCTCAATCACCTCTGGTTCCTGATTCACCAACTCCTGTAACTCCTGCTGATGAAGCTGCTGGTCAGATGGGGTTGAAAGTCAGCCAGGCTACAATAGAAAAGCTGTTACAGAGCCCGGAACCAGACTCTACTGTGGCACCGAATTCAACATCTCATGGTACCCTGTCAGTCCTGGTGGGTGAGGTCATACCCTGCAGAGAACAAGATCTTCAGACCCTCCATGATACAGCGCAGAATGACCCAAACATTAAGCAGGAGAAGGTCAAAAAGACTAGAAGCCAAAGATTCTTCAGATGGCTGGGAAAACGATTCAGCTGTTTCAGACCCGAAGATGAAAACTGAGACATCTTAGGTTTGCATGTCACCAAAATGGTGATCTCATCAAAAAAATAAATGTATTGTTTCATTGCAGTCAGTCTGCCTCAGCCTATTTTCTCATTAGATATTGTGAATTAAGACAGTCTTGGGTTGGAGTTCTTATAAAGGTGAAACTTGAATGTTATATCAATGTTCTAGCCTGTAACTTGTCGGCTATCATAAAAATATTAGAATCAATAACTTGTGTGTCATTGGAACTGACAGTAGCTGACTGTCTGTTTTGTCTTTAACTGCATGCTATTGGTTTGTGGGAGATAGGTGTCTGTTAGGGACCAAGCAATCAGGCAAAAGACAAAGGTGTAAAAAAAAACAAATTTGCTTTAATTAAGTTGAAAACGTCCGTAACAAAATTAGTCAATTTAACATGCAACAGAAAAGGGAGGAAAAATACAAAAAATAGGGCCCAAAATCAAAATGAAGTCAACAAACAAAATAGCTTAAATGCCTTTCAGATAGGATCGCTGTTTGGCAACACCTTCGCTATTTGGCAACACCTTCGCTATTTTGGAGCCTCCGCTCTCCTCCAGCGGCACACCTCCAACCCCTCTCCACTCGCATTCACACAAGGAGTTATCAATTAGAACCCACCATAGAAAAACGCACCATAAAATTGTGCTTTGCTCGAGCTGCAATTGCCTATGTCCTGCGT
The DNA here is from genome assembly GCA_020745685.1 of Tautogolabrus adspersus. Lineage (NCBI taxonomy): Eukaryota > Metazoa > Chordata > Actinopteri > Labriformes > Labridae > Tautogolabrus > Tautogolabrus adspersus. The sequence goes on along the minus strand of CM036554.1, from coordinate 5,148,892 downwards.
TGTTGTGTTAGCAGGCTAATGTTAGCACACTTTGGTTAACTCATAGCTTCATATTGCACATAAATGTACACAGAGTGACTGTGGTTAAGACACAGATAATCAGTGATTATGCTATTATTATTCTTTTCTCTAGTCCTTAACTAAAACAGCTTTATATGCAGGACCTTCCTGTCCATGTGAACATGATATAAACACGGCCAGACAATAACACAGCCAGCGGGACTCGTGCTTCTCAGTCATTGTAGACATTCATGTCTCAGAGAGACATTTACATATGATTTCTGCAATGTGTAAAATGTCACACATTCTGCCTTTAAATGGAATCTAAATGGCTGAATATGAATATAATAACAAAAGAAATACTAACACGAGGTGGCAGCAGCTGATGCAGCCGCCACAGTGTCATTGCAAAATGTGCTAATATGAGAGGCCATCAAGGCTGGGATGCTGCTTGTCAACAGGCAAGGCAGGCAACCGCTTGAGGCCCCAGGCCAGTAGGGGGCCCCCCAGGGCTGACAGAGTTTAAACCAGCAGTGGTTCAAAATGTGCAAAGTTTGCAATGACAGTAGGAAACCCCACTAAGGTGGCCCCATCTGACAGCACTCTCTCTTGTTGTGCTGTGAAAACCTACGTTTGTCAAAGAAAGTCATCGGAGGAAAAATGACGGGTTTTATTTTTTCTTTATATCTATGTTTTGAAGTTAATGCTAATGTATAAAATCTTTAAAACTTTTGTAAAACTTTAAAAAGTTAACATTTCACTATTTTTCGTTGGTGTCACATCATTTATGACATAATGGTGATGAATGCTGGTTGGAGGGGCCCCTTGTGAGTTTTTGCTCAGGGCCCCAACAGACTCTAGAACTGCCACTGCATCAACTCACGTTTTATTACGGGGACTAAAATTCCCAAAGCCTGATTTACACACTAGAGGTATCACAAACACGTGAAGAACATATGTGGTTTGTAATATTCCACCTTGACAGATTGTTAAATCAAGCTCTTGGTTGAGTTATATGGCAAGTGAAATGCGCAAAAAGAGCAGTGGTTATGGTTAAACAAACACAGAAAAGGTTTGGTTCCTTCCTTCCTCTTCGCTGCTCCTGTGACATGCAAGTCTGTGCAACCCGCTCTGGGATAACAAGACAACATAATTTGATTTGGTGACACATGCAGCAGGAAACAACACCAAGAGCCACACCCTGCATAATTGAGCCACACCGATTTTACCAACCTCAGTCCCAAAAACTGGCACTGAAGACTTTATATTGCTGTCTTAGTTATGCTTCTTGGTGTGTTTGTGTATGCATGTGTCACTCCTCACTCTGCTTCATCTTGGTTTCATTTCAGTGTGTTAGGGTGTATGTGTGCGTGTGTGTGTGTGTGTGTGTGTGTGTTTGTGCTGCCCCCCCTTTCACTTTAAACTGTGTGACCCCCATCTCTGTTTCTGTCAGCTCCATTTTAGCTCAGTTTTGGTTTACTTCCTGTGTGTGTACGGTAAATCCATCTTTCCATTTGGGTTTTCATTTTAGCTGCTTTAGGCCTGTGTGTATATATACGTTGGTGGGGGAACACACTCACACACACACACACACACCCACACACACACACACACACACACACACACACACACACACACACACACACACACACACACACACATATATATATATACATATATATACACACACACTCTTCCAGCCCTCTGTGTCTCTCTCCTCTTTTCTCTGTAATAAGAGCAGCTGTGGTTGACGTGAGGCCAGCTCTGATTCAATTGCAGCTCAGGACTCAGGGCTATTATCTTCTGTACACTGGAGGAGGAGGAGGAGGAGGAGGAGGAGGAGGAGGGCGGCCCGGCTGCTGGAGCACAGCTGCTAACAGAAACGACAGAATGCTGCATTCAAACATTACAGAGAATAAAACATTTCTACATTTGATGCAAAAATGCAGATAAAGCTTTTGTTGTGTGTTCTCACCAGGACAACATGGCGATAAAAAACACAAGTCGTAGCTTTCACAAAACATGTTGTGCTTCACCTCATTTAATGGTTCTTCATTCAAGGCGTATATGTACTGTCCGTAGTTTTCAACACAAACTTTCATGAAAAAATTGCTGATGGCGCTTTTTAATAACATGCAAAATTACATTTGTAAATTCAAACATTTACATACAATATGTAGAATTGCATTACAAGGTTTACATTAAAATATCTTAACTCATATGTTATTTTTTGTTTTTTGTTACCTCAAATATTTCCAACAGTTATCAAAGCCAGAGAAATATGTCATTTTAAAGTTGTAACGGGACGTGTCAAGTCGCGGCAGCCGCCATGACATGTTTATCGTTGCCGTGGAAACACCGGATATTATGTCAAAGATCGCTACATAAGGAAGCAGGAATTGTACTGAAAGCTGCCGTACTGTTGCTGTATGGGCTGCTGTGATAAAAACGTCAAGTAAATTATACTTGGATACATCATCGGTAAACATATTGTCTTCCTTCCACTATTTTGCTTTTATCGGGGGTCAAGGGGAATTTGTTATTGTTGAGATCGAGAGCCCCCTGGCGGCGGAACACACATACTGTGCCTTTAATGCTGTCATTTTTTTTTACAGTAAATATAAAGATAGTATAATAATGAAAATGGCTTGATAGACAGATTCACTAATATTTCTAATCTCTTTTTCTGTGGTGTTAGAGAGTAAATTAAAGAGTTTGCCTTTGGTATTTTTTGAAGGAAAAAATAAGGGACAGCTTTCTGACAGTAGTAGAAGTTTAAAATGTTTAACAATATAAACTGTGTGCGTTTTTAATTAAACCATGCAGGGCTAATTAGCTATTAGCTGTATTAGTTTTATTTTCTGTTTACTCCATGAGAATTATTTAACAATTGTCTCATATATAATAGACTAACTTAATTAAGATGTTGGAGTATCCTATTTGATTTTCCACAATCAAAAGCTTAGGATGGAGGACGGATAAAGTCAGTAAATGAGCCTTTGGTAAGACCTTCTGTAACTTCATCTTTTAGAGTCAACTAGCAGGTGACCTTCACTGTGATTTTTTTAAACCCCATGTTTGTTTCATTCAAATGACTTAAAAACGTTTTAAAGTCATGTTAACTTTATCAATCATCAGACCCACTTAAGATTAAGCAGCAAACAAGAGGGAAAAAAATTCAATAAAACCATGCAGCCCAACATGTCACAAAATAAGAATGTTTCATTTTAAGAAGATGCAGACAACTCAGACATTATGTAGGCTGTCAGACATCTTCAATTTCCCTCAAAGTAAATGTTTGGTCTGTGGAATATCCCCATATTAATATTTACTTGTTTTTTAGCAAGTCTTCCAAAGCTAACCCACACAGTGAACTGTACTTTGTGAACGATCGGGCTGCTCTGTAGTGAATGAAAAAGCTCAATGTCACGCTAAATGAGCAAGAATTACAGTAATTCAAAGTCAGACTTTGGGATTAACAACTGGATTTACAAGTCTTTACCATCAGCGCAACAAACATGACGACTGCTGCAGCCTCAGTGTGCATAGAAGAAGAAAAAAAACATGACAAAAATGGGATTGAAATCGCAAAAAAACGTTTAATACCAAAGCTAAAACTCAAAATGCTATTCTCCTCTTAAATTACATCCTGTTAATGCAGCAGACCTACATACTTTGTTGTGTCACTTACAGGCCACTGTAGCTTGAGGCAACATGACATTGTCTGTTTGAGGAGGAACAGTTTTTGTTTTTTCCCCTGTTGTTTTTCTTCGCTGTGCCACTGGAATGCCTGAAGGAGGTAATTATGTCCTACTGTACGAGCTGGGAATTTCCCACATTTTACTTTGAATTGAAGGCAGCGTCATTCTTAGACAGCAAAGACAAAAATAGTGAAGGAAAGTCATTAAGGGGAAGATAAAATAGAAGAGCATAGTGGATTTATGCAGGAATAAGAGAGCTGGGAGGAAGGGAAAAAGAATACACTGAGAATTTAAGATCAATCATTGATATAACCAGGACGGCAGGAAGAACATAAGAGAGAGAGCAGAGAAAGGATGGGGGTAAAGGAGTTATTAAAGGAAGGGAGGTGGAGACAAGCTGAGGATTTCTACAGCTTAATTAGATGCAGGAGGAGGAGACACCTGCCACATGAACACCCCCTCTCCTTCTCCAGTTTCTCCCATTAAAACCAGCTTAATGAAAAAGCAATCATTGCAGAAAATAACAACACTTAAAAAAGGTGTATGCTCTGTCAATGGGAGACCCACCCCAAAACCTTTTCCTCCATCTACCCCAGACGGATGTAGCGCAATGAATAATGTAACAGAATAGGGGTGGAGGTTACTGGGTGTGTGTGTTTGCAGGAGGGGGAAAAAAGATGGGTAGTCCTTCCCCCTCCTTCTCCTTCTCATTCTCCGTCACCACCCCCACCTCTTTCAATTCTCCTCCCATCCCCTGTTCACCCAACCCCCTAGCTGCCGGCCGCACTGCAGAAGGTCAGAGGGAGAAGAAGAGGAGACACGGAGAGAGAGGCAGAGGGAGAGACAGAGAGGGTGGGGTGCTTGGGTGTACACGAACATGCCGAGAGGAGAGTGTGTGGACGAGCGATGACAGCCATGCTGAGCCCAAAGATCAGACAGACCAGGAGAGGTAGGACACGGCTTTGGTTTGCTCCGCCTTCGAATCTACAGTACCTGCCAGCTGCATGAGCTGCCCATTCAACCATAACTCTGTGGTGACACATCATGTCATGTGTGACAGGGGCTATGATTGGACTTAATCGGGTCACAGGATGTGTCAGGATGCTGTGACTATATCTGGACATTGATATGTAAATTAAGTACATCTTAAAAAAGTGATTTTTCTTCTCGAGATCTTATGTCTCATACAAAAATATTCCTGCACAAACACTACTTTTTCTCCACTCCATCTATTTTACATGGTTGCATATTTCTGAATGAAGCACGTCAGCCCACGCAGGACAACTCTTGTGCACGTTCTACTACAGTACAGCTGGCCAACGCTGCCTCTGTGAATTCTGTTAAGAGGAGCGATCAGCATCTCTAGTTTCATCACTGCAATGCTCAGCACTATCAGGCTGCTGTCAGCTGCTGCTGCTGCAGAGTGTGTTTGTGTGTGTATGCACACACTCGTACATGTACAGTAAATCTGTGTGTATGCGTGTCTGCAAGGATGGATATATTAATATATCCATTTGTGCCAGTGTGTGTTCCTTCCTTCCTTCCTTGGCACTAATCTCCATGACTGCAATTATACAGCTGGATCTGATTGGGAGGAAATGAATAGTCCAAAGAATGGGAGACTAGTGTGTAAATCCTTCGCTGGAGGGGCATGAAATTGGTAGCAAGTGGATTAAATCTGCATTTGCATGTATTAATACAGCAGAACAGATTCATCTGGCTTAATGAGTGAGTAGGATTCACTGCATGTATTTTATAAATGAGTACTTATCTGGTTACATCACATTTAGGCTGCTGCAAATTATTTAAATGAACATAATGATGTGGCATTTTAGCATTAATGTTAAAAAATTGAGTCCTGTATGTGAGAAAGGAGGTTTTATGAGACTTTTCAGAAAGGCAACAAACAACTAAATCATGATCAAAAATTGCAATGATGTTGTCGTTAAACTTCGCCTTCTGCATTTCTGCTAAGACGCTGAAAATGAAAGAGATTAAAGGGACTTGTGATTGTGCGTGAGAAACATTCCCTGCATACCCCCTCTCCAAATGAGTGCTTCACCGCTGACAGCATCACATTTGTTGCATGAAGTCCATGAATAAACGGGTATGTGACAGATGTAGACGTGTGGAGTGCAGAGTCAGCCGAGGTTACAGTGGGTCAACAAAGTACACAACAATAACCAACGACCATCTGACATGTAAGGTGACCCAAGTCTTCCTGAGCTGCAATCTATAAGGTCAAAAAGGACGCTCCAAATATGAATCAATAGTATAAATGTCATTGACTTTTTTTATAGATTTTTTATGGTTGCAACAATCATGATGCTGGAAGGTCAGATTACATCTGCTAGCTTAGACATGGCTTGTAAGAATTTGGAACATTAGCTTGTCTTTCTATCTTTAATGACTGAATAGCATAGATTTTTAGGAAGGCTTTATTGGTCAGGTTCTATGTTGTCTTCCTCCTCTCCTTCCTCTTTATTTTTAAACTCCACTTCAGGTGATAGTTGGATATTTTGGGACAAAACAATCCTTTCAGATAGTTAGATGAACAGAACAGGTTTGTATACGCTAAATATGAATTTACGAAATATACAGTTAGCTTAGCGTAAAGGACTGGAAGCTGGTGGTGCTTGTAAAGCTCACCAGTAATACTTTATGATTTTTATTTAGGGTGTACAAAAATGTTGATAACAAAAATAACCCATTTTTGGTCGGGTTTGATATATTTGGGCAGAATTTAAAAGGCAGATGTGGCTCAATTGGTAGAGGCAGTCATCTCTCAACTGAAAAGGTGGGGGGTTAATGTCCCCAAAGGTCCTGTCTTTTGTCAATTTAAACTAATAGACCTCATGCAGACTTAAAAAGCAGTATTACAGTAAGTTTCTAATCAAGCTGAAAATGCAAATAAGGACATTTCTTCAAATGTAGAATTATATGATATTCACCCAGCTGCCTTCTTTTGGGGGGGAATCTTCATTCTAAGTGTTCATTTAAGTAAAAACCCCAATTTAAAACCAATTTAGGAAACTATTTGATGGATATCTCTCTCTTTTTTCTTCATTAACTTCTGCGCTGCAGCATCATGATAGATGACATGTTAAAGCTCTAACAGGGTTCTGTGTGCAGTTTTCTTTGGCTGGAACCAGAAATGTAGTAGCAGCTTTAATTGCCCACATATCAGCTGCTTCGCTGTCGTGCTGTGCCTCTCTGATCTACGTTACCATGGTTTTTATGATCAAAGTCCTACAGTGTAGCACCATCCTGACATTCTGCCTTCCCAAGGAATATGAATACCCTCATGATGATACTGTGCGCAAAAGCATCCTGCAGAGATAAGAAATTCACACACTGACACACTCAGGTAATGAGCATGTGCAGATGATAGCATGCATAGAAATGCACACATATGCACACAGCCGCTGCTGCAGATCAGTTCTGCACTGCAGCTCTCACATATGGGCTGAGCATTAATGGCCACACCTCCAGCCTGTCAAGGAAGGCAGCCACTCACACACATGTACACACACACACACACACACACACACACACACACACACACACAAACACACACACACACACACACACACACACACACACACACACACACTAACGTAATGGTTTACACATTAATCAACAGTGATAGGCTAACTGGAAGTTATGCTCTGATGCACCTGTAACTGCCATTTTCTACGAGTCATCAATCACTGCACAACAACCGGATTAATGAAATTGAATTCCTCTAACGTGCCTGTGTGCATACTTGTGTGTGACTGAGTGTGTTTCTGTGTGTGTGTGTATGTGATTTAGCTATCAGTGTAGTATTGTCTTGTTATTGTGGAGTACCTGAGCTGCCAAGCTAATGGATGGGTGCCTCAATGTTGAGCATAAGAGCCATACATCCATTTCCTGCTGATGATAAATACAACTCCAAACTGCATTAAGTGACATCCCAGTGTGTGTGTGTTCAGGCCTGTGTGTGTGTACAAGGACATAGCATCAAGTGTCGTTTCATGTGCTGTACCACGTTGTGTTTAGTGTAGGCCTGTAGACAACCATTCGTCCCTTTTGTAGCATAACTTACATTCTAAGACTTGACATTATGAGCTGGACTTTTTATGGAGAGTGGTTTGTAGGAGACTGAAATTTCGATATTAGTATTTCCTTTTTGATTTGTCAATCCCTAAAAGAACAGACATAGACATTACAGACGTTATTGTTTCAGGAAAATTGACTAAAACAACACTTTATCAATTTGTATGGATTTTTTTTGGAATCCTTGTGTAATGCTGCCAATTTATTTACCTCCATATGTAACAGTCCCGATCCCAGTATTTCTTTAAGTTGATATTTTTGGATCCACTTGACAAGTTTTGGAGAATTTTGTCAAACACTTTGTCTAAAATCAGATACGAGGGAGCTGAATTGACAGTTAGAAGAAGGTTGTATTTTAAAATCAGATAGTGATATGTATTAACAATCACCACGTGGTCAACGTTAATGCGTATTCAAAAAGCAGTGATTCTTAAATATCCTGTGGGGAACTTTTTAGTTGTGTCAACTTTGGCGCCCCCTGTGGACAAAGCAGTGTGCCTGATCTCTTTGCTGTCTCTACGTTAATTGCAAGTTTAGTCCAGATTTGATCTGCTGAGAACACCCCCCCACCTCACTAATACACAGGCGTTTTTGATATCATGTATGAGCTCATTACTGAGTAAGAAGCCAATCCTTCTGGTATTCCTGGATATTCAGCTCCATATCCCAGAATTATTCATCCATGTCCTTGAAATAACATGACACAGGTCAATTTACATAAATGATCATTGGGGTACGTCATGATAAATGTAGGGACTGTACTGTACTGTTGATCTGCACACAGATCAAACAGAGCCTATTATTTGACTCAACCCTTCCCTAACTACTAACTAAAGTAAATGAAGGAGCCACAGTTATGCTCCCTGTTATGGTGAATTGCAGTGATTATGCGTAGAGCGCGCCTTTACAGTAAAACAGCCTCTTTTTTCGGCAATGTAGTTGATAGTTGCAGAATTGACCACAGAGCAGCTCCACCCAAGCCAAGGAAGGCCTGAATCACTCTGAACAGAAGGTCCAAACTGGCGCAGAGGGTAGCTGTACTTGGCAAACACACACTCACACATTCAAAAATCAGTTGTTGTGACGCAGGCGTGAATCATAGGCCAGTGTATGTTCCACTCGGTCCGGGATCCAGACAGCTGACGTGTTTAACAGTGGAGCCTCTTTCAACATGAACACTGGCAGAGTGACGAAAGATGGAAAAACATGAGGGAGTTGTGATGAGGAAAAACAGAGGGGTCAATAAGGACATGGAAGGTGTCACTTTCAGTGGACGCCACTTTCTACTGGCAACATGAAAGTCAAGGTTTTAAAAATCTGGGAACACTTTGGTTATTTTCTGATGATGTTATAGCCTCTTGGATGCCATTTTTTCCAACTTTGCATCAAGATGTTTGGGGCTTCCCGTGTAGTAAGCGGTGGAGATTAAGGACTTTCCTTTTCCGTGTGTTTGCCTTTGTTTGCTAACAACTTAAGAAGAGAAAGTGGAGTTGTTGTCGAGACATGATGTCTAAGAGCAGATTGTTAGCTGCACTTGCATGCAGTTGTCTATTTGGAGACATTGATCAAATCTAAATCTACATTGCATGACTACTGAAGGGTTCCAGGAATGCATTATGCCCTATTGCATTTTACCCCTTTTGCTCCCTGTGGGACCGCTTTCCTGCCAATGCCCACTGAGTGGACGCTAGGGGATGATTATACTCCTACTACAACTGGAAATCAGAACACTTCCGATACCCAAATCAAACCCTCACGCAAACAGATCCTGCATTTTAATGCAGACACATTATTTTGCAGCAGTTGGGAAACCATTGGGAAATCTACGAGTGGTATATTGTGTTTTAAGAGTTTAATATGGTATCTTTATAGTGATACAGTGCAATGCAAAGTTAGTTATTATAAGTAAAATGGGTAGTCATAGCTCAGTTGGTCAGTATAAGTTGATTGGCAGCAAAAAAGCATAATAAAGTGTGATGTGCAGAGCTTTAATGCTGCTTTTATTGATAAAAATGCAACTTGGGTAAAGTAATATCTATGAAGAATAACATAATAACATGGTTTGCAAAATTACTGGAGACATTTTATTTAAAATAATCAGTAATGGAAATGTGCCTCTAATCCCAGAACTCATTTATTAGACAATAACTGGCTTAATGAGGTGCCAGCGGTGAGAAAAAGGGTGTGTGTGTGTGTGTGCGTGTGTGTGTGTGTGTGTGTGTGTGTGTGTGTGTGTGTGTGTGTGTGTGTGTGTGTGTGTGTGCGTGTGTGTGATAAGCATGTGTGCTCTCAGTAATAACAGAGCTTTGATTCAACAGGGCCAGCAGTAAGGAGGGTGAGAAGAATTAGAGCGAGTCAAAGTAGGGGAAATTAGGTGTGTGGGGTGGGTGTGTGTGTGTGTGTGTGTGTGTGTGTGTGTGTGTGTGTGTGTGTGTGTGTGTGCGTGCGTGCGTGTGTGTGTGTGTGTGTGTGTGTGTGTGTGTGTGTGTGTGTGTGTGTGTGTGTGTGTGTGTGTGTGTGTGTGTGTGGAGGGGGGGGGGGGGGTTAGGAGTGTTAAATTACAAGGCTGAAAATGACTGGAATGAAAACAACATTTACAAAAAAGAAAAATTCAAGATGGGTGTTTGCTCTAGTTAGACGAGAGGGGAAGACAATAATGCTGAAGAATATGGTCGTGATGTTTTCATCACCATTGTGAATACAGTTATGAGGAGAAAAATACAAAAAAAAGTTGATTTTGTTCCATTGGATGCTTTGAGCTAAAAAAGAGATCTTGTCTTCCCCTTTTTTTGTTTCTTGAGAAATGTGGAGCATATCACAAAATGTCCACCATGTTACCAACTCATGTCGACCAGATGCCTTTCAGTGGTAGCCCAGCACAGTGTTCAGCTGTAATAACACAATTACCTAATGTAATTTGTATAAGTCACGACCTTGCCTCTGAATCTAGAGATGTAATGAAATATTAAAGCTGTAAATGTTGACATTTTAAAAACCTTTGTGATACAGTGAATGGTGGTGCTCAAAATGATGAACCAACATTGACATGTCCCCACACTTTGCAGCTCTATTCATTATTTTAACACCTTTTAGCCCCATGTTTTGATTGGGCAACTTACAACTTTAACTTTCTGGTTCAGTCTAAAGATTTCCATCATTTTTTAGCCGAAGAAGGCAGATGTTTTCATTTAAAAAAAAAAAACTCCAGTACAGCACTGCTGTAGCTGTCCTGCCTTGAGAAAGCAGAATTATGTTTCACTCAGTAGTTAGCAGAGACACAAAAAAACAGCGCTAAAAGGAAATGAATAATGGATCCATAGAACCCCCCTGCAAAACAAAAAGGCTGCTTTAAGGTGATGTATTTGCCCATTAAACAGTTTGCAAACTTGCTCACATTCCTCTTTAAATTAAACTGCCATTGTCATTTTTGCGTACTTAATAACCTGAAGTGTAAAAAAGAAATTCATATAACAGCTCTACTAAAAACACACACTACACTGGTTTCTAGAAATAAAATGCAGGTTTGATGAGAAAAAAAGGGTCACAGGTCTTGCTTTAAGTATTTAAATGTTCATGATTCACAGGAAAACACATATTTCCAAAATGGCAATAAAACACAAAGATGACCTGGAATTGAAACTGACAGTCTTAGAAACATGGCTTGAATATCCTCAACATGTTTAGAAGTAATCAGTCATAAAAAGGTAAATCTCAGTGGATCAACAGGCTTTAAAAAGGCTTTGACATGGTATAAGAACGATGTCACACTATGTCCTTTAAGCTATATATGCTGGAGAAAGAGATGAGACAATAACGAAGAATAGGCATCGATTTTCTTCCCCCTCCCCATTCATCCATTCCCTTCTCCCCCTGCACCATAAGAACATTGATCATTTCTGTGCATGTGCGGCACAAAGCACACACCAGCAGGGAGGATGTCAACACAATTGATTTCTATAAATTATATATGATCATCAAATTGCAATGCCTTGTTGGCCTGAGCAGAATAAAGCCTTATCGCATTTGTAAAAGCAAACAAACGTGAAATCTTCAGTTTTGTAAGCGTGTCTTTTTTTCTATGCCGATGACACATGCTTTTTTCTTTTAGTCTTGATATCATCACCTGGTTCATCATGATATCAAATGCAACACTGACGTTACACCCAGCAAAGGTCTTTTATCTGACAGCTGGTGTAATCTTCTTATTAAATGTTGTCAAAAAGGATTCACAGAGCACCCTTAAATCTATTTTCTCACAGCTGATGTCATATGAGGACAAAATGAGTAACACAGTGGGGCAACTATAAAGCTGCCATCCCCTCCCTTTAAAAAATGTCCTTGACTGAGCTCAGGTTACACACATTTACTGAGAATGATCCAGTCAGCCAGCCAGTCACTCAGAGAGTCAGACAGTCCCATGTGGTCCTATTATCCCAGCTCAAAAGCCTCTGCTTTTCTATTGGTTTGTGGCAACACACAGTAAGTCCCTCCAAAGGACCTCTGAAATGGAAGCGGGGATCCCTGTCACCTGAGGCTATAAGTGTGTATGTGTATGAGTGTGTTAGTGTCTGTGTTATTCCCCCTCCACTGTCTCTATTTTATCTGCTTTCTGTTATTATTTGTGCCTGCTGCCTCTCTGCGCTCCTTCTCCCCCTTCATCTAGAGGCAAGCAGCCTGGGGCAGAATTGTGTGTGTGTTCATGACTGAAGAGGCTGGCAGAGCATGTGTGTGCATACAGCATACAGAATGAGGGATAACGCAGGCTTCTATTAAGGGGAGAATAAAAAGACGAGCAATAGAAGTAAATCAAGCAGAACCACCGACTCAATCCCTTTAAACCCACACTGTCCCCCAATTTCTCTCTGCTTGTGTATGTTAAGCATTTAAAATGTCTTACATGTGTGTGTGAATGTGTGTCCACAGCCAGGTCCAAGAGCATGGTGATGGGTGAGGTGTCGCGGGGCTCCTGCCGGCCTGCCTCCCCCAGCCTGCAGGAGGGGGCTCTGAAGGCTGGCTGGCTGAAGAAGCAGCGAAGCATCATGAAGAACTGGCAGCTCCGCTGGTTTGTGCTGCGCTCAGATCAGCTGTTTTTCTACAAAGATGAAGAGGAAACCAAACCACAGGTAAAACTTCAGCCACGTGTTTAATACACTGATAAGAGGGGGAGAATCAAACCTAGCTGAGTCCCTGTTCATATACTGTAGGCTTGTGTGATTTCATTTACACAATTAAATGACAGTGTTTTATCTTCATGCCCCGTGGTGCAGTTTTACTCCCTGGAGTACTGCTTTTTCACAGTATAATGAGTCAGACTGTGGGGAGGCACTGATCCGATACCAGTGTTTAATTAATGAACTGCATGCTTCACTGTGTGGAAGAGACTGGGATCATAAGGCTCGGCTGAAACCCTGCTTTGTAGAACAAAAAAATAAGCGTCTTTGCAGGGGTTGCAAGTATTTCAGCAGAAATTGTTGGCATAGCATGCACGCATTACTAAATAGCTAACACTTGAGCTTCCTGAAGCAGGCTAGGCTAAGCTAAGCTAACCATGGTTGGGCCTTGTTAGTATTTGGATGGGAGACCAACTGGGAATACCAGGTGCAGTGTGTCTCAGCGGTAGAGTTGGTCATCTTTCAATTTGAAAGTTGACGCATCGATCACAGCTCCTGCAGTCCACATGTCAAAGTGTCCATTGGCGGGACACTGAACCCCAAATTGCTCCTGGCAGCATATGTGGTGTTTGAATGCGTATGGATGGGATGAGTGAATACTGATGGGCACTTTACATAGCAGCCTCTGCCATCAGTGTATGAATGTGTGTGTGAATGGGTGAATTTGAAATGTAGTGTAAAAGTGCATTACTTGGCTGGAAGACCAGAAAAGCACTGAATACACAAAGTCTGTTTACCATTTACCTTATTCTTCCTATGAGCATATCGGCTGTCAGATCAGGCTATCGGAGTAAGAATTGAAGTGATGTCCCTATTTGTTCATCCCTATCAGATAGCACTTAAAACACCTCTTAACCTAAATACAATTCTATCCTGTGTGATAAGTCCATAATCCTGGTTAAAAAGGAACTCCACAGTTTTTACTTATCCAAGTCACATATCTTTGGGAGTACTACTCTCTATGTGAAAAAGGCAGTTGCAATCGTTTTTGACACTAGGGGGAGCTGCACAAAAAATGACTAAAAGTAACTCATGTCAAAGCAACAATATGTAAATTGGTTTGGTCAGCCTTGGCGCCCACCGAAGGTCTCTGAGTTCAACTGCACTGTTGTTAGACACACAGTGCTGTCACGCCTACCCCTCTTAGAAAACATGCATTTGTGTACAAGCAGGTGGTGCATAGTAAAGCCAGAAAAGAGTTGAAAAGTTTGATAAGCTAAACAACCCTGTCGACTGAGAAGGGACATAGCGGATTTTGCGCATACAGTATATGACTCTGCAAGGGTCTTCAGCCCATTGTTTGCAAACTGTTTGCATGTGTTGTATGTTTATGTGTATTTAACTGTTGCCATGGCATCTTTGGGCTGTTGCTGAATTGCTACACTTGAGAGGGTAACTTATAATGCTAGTTGAGATAGGTTTGTAAGGTTCTGAAAGTATAAAGCTAACTTGAAGATCGACAAGAAAGAGACAACTTTTTGCTGTAAGATTTATATGCAAACCTGAGACATAACTTCTAAGGTTAGATGACCTTCTGCACCCGGTGAAGCAGCTTAACATGAAACAACGATGACACCTATGATGATACATGACGTTACATCGCAATCTGCTATGAGTAATATCTGCAGGGATGTACACTCTGCTTCTTGCTCAGTCACTCGCTCTCTTTTCTCTTCTTAGCTTCATCTGTCACTGTCATCTCCCTCTTAGCCTCAGCCATTATATCAAACTAAATTTGCACTACCGCCATACAGACATTACTGTACCCTGCCAGATAAATATTGCCAAAAGCATCTCCAATAATTATCCTAGTTTTACCACGCTTCTGCTCGTGGAGACTATTTGAAAATGCCAAGGCTTTTGAGGTCGAGGAGAATCAGTTATATCTGAACCAGTTCGCTGCAACACCTGTTGGTTTGCAGTTTTCCTGGAAAACAGAGACCTTAAGGCCCTGACACACCAAAGAGATCGTCGGCCTGTTATCCTAGTTGGACCGTTGGTGAGCGGGTCATCGCCCTAGTTTTTGTGGTGTGTCTGGCTCCGTCGCTACCCGTCTGCCCCTGTCGGCCTTTTCTTCGCCGATTCGACATGTTGAATCGCCGTCGGTGAGAGGAATCTCTCTGATTGGCTGTTTGGAGGTTTCATTTATCTCCAGCTCTCGACACAGGTTCGGGAAAGCCCCTTGAGCATGCCGCTGTAGTATCCATGCTTTCACCCATTAGTGCGGTTTCTCCTTATGTGTCGCCTCTGCCTCTTCTGGCTGACAACGCCAGTGCCATTTTTAACTTTTTATCAGACATTATTCGATTAGTAGGCTACTTATAATACGAGTGGTGCGCGACAGCGTTGTGAAAATGGTCTTACTCGTATCATGACAACGGACTACCGCCGTCTCATGCATGCGCAGAACGTACGTGGTGGTTGGCCGTCGACTGTAGTCTTCGCGGTGTGTTCTAGTGCAACTTTTTGGCCAAGACAGAAGATGACGTGAGGCGACGCCACAGGCGGCTTTCGTTGTAAAGAGTCAGTTGTAAAGATCACTGCTATCGTGCATATTTTTAATGCATTAGTACAAACAGCAGAGCATGTGAAGCCTGGTTTCCTCCTCCATTAGAGCACGGTTATAAAAAATATTTACAGAGTTAAACCTTTAATCAATCACAGTGCATCTCTGAGGGGGAATTCTTTTGTGGCCAGGTGCTGACTCACATCTCCCCATTATGATCACAAGGCTGCTGGCCTGAAATGACCTCGAACACACGCACACAAACACAGACCCACTGTCACATGAACAATCGTGGGTTAGTTTGTCATCGCAGCTGACAGGATTACAAAGTCGTAACATGAGGCGATGATGTAATCCAACAACAAAAGACAGCAGGGGCAGGTCTCACACACACACACACATAAATACACACGACCTTTCAAGCATAATAATCATCCCTTTACATTTCTGGCTGAAATCTTGACACTTTTATTGATTTCTTCAGTCTCTCTGCACGACCACTGTTCACTGAATATAGACAGCAGCCGTCTGACATCAGTGTGCGCGTACACACACACACACACACACACACACACACACACACACACACACACACACACACACACACACACACTCACACTAACACAAACACTATATTTGCACCCAGAATGACGTATTCCTTTTTTGCTATCCCCGTTCTGTGAGGAACAACTGACTGAAGGCTTTGACAGACTCTCTTTAATCAGACCTTGCCAATACCCATCCAGCCGGCATTGATTTGCAACTCCCTACAGATTCAAGTCACACACATGGCTGAAGCACACACACACACACACACACATATACACACTTATGCATACACACCAGACACCCCCCACACACACGCACACACCCAGAGAGTCGGATGCGTGAGAAAGTGTCAATCCGTTTTTTTCTTCCCCCTATCATCTTCTAATCGATCGGAAATTCGAGGCTAGCCGGGAGAGGTGGGGGTTTTCAGGGGAGGGAGGGGTGCGTAGGCAAATTATTGAAAGAGAACAAGACCCCCTCCCCCCTCCCATCAAGATGAAAAGATGTGATAATTGGTCGAAGGGAAGGCAATACAGAAGAATGATCTATACAGGTTTATTTTTCCTTTCATCATATGAGGTTTATCCACTCTGAACAAATGGACTTCGGTTTTCGGACAATGGATTTCCGCTGGTGGGGGTGGGGGCTGGGGGGAGGTGGAGGTGGTTTGGCAGGTGGAGCAGGAGATCATTAGTCCTTTCAAAGCAAAATCAGTCTGTGAACCATGCATATTTCTATGTATTAGAATTTAAAGAAAAATTGGGTAGCGCTTTTGTAAATCCCCTTTAAAGCGTTAAAGCAGCTCACATTGATCAAACGAAGCTGACAAGAACCTGCAGGTAGGAGATTTACATCAAACACAAGCTAGAATAAAAGAGCAAAAGATGAAAGATGACGTAACCTTATAAATGTATTCTTGTGTTGCCTTATTAAAATGTGCAGTTTAATGATCCAAATAAAAACTGCTGCTATCTAACCCTTAACCTGACCAAACATTGTGTTTTATTTGGGCTAAAAAGGTAAATTGGCGGAAGTAGGGAAAGTTGGGTTGGGAATTGGAGGGTCGCCAGTTTAAGTTCCGATGTGGACCAAAATATGGAAGTTGAACTGGTAGCTGGAGAGGTGCCAAGCACTTCCCGAGTACTACCCAGGTGCCCTTTAGCAAGGCACCGAACCCAACTCAATTGCTCTGGCGCGCTCCCTGTGTAGCAGCCCCACTCTCACTAATGCTTCTCCACAGGTCCTGTCTGTGCATGTGTGTAAGAAGCATGTCTCTCAAAAACAGAGTGAAAACCAGAATTTCCCTCAGGGAAGTGATTTCAAAAAAATACATTAAAGAAATTCACTTTTCTAGTGTTCTCACCACTAAAAGTGATTTTACCTTTTACACTACATGTCACATCCACATGACATCACACACCAATGGCAGAGGCTGCTACATGTAAAGGGCCCAAACAACAGAACAACTGTACTCACATGCATGATGCTGGCGTAGCAGCGGGATCTTTTCAGGGTTCAGTGTCTCATCCCAAAGACACTTCAACATGTGACTGCAGGAGTCGAGGTTCAAACCTCTACCACTGAGACACTGAGTTTTCCATTCAGAGCGATCCCTTTACACACTACAAATGGTTAGTAGTCAAAGACAGTATTGGTTTCTGCAGTTTTGTATGTTTAGCAATTCATTTTATTTCATCTATAATGGATCTTTAAAGCAAATTGGAATCAAATGTTCAACTCAGCCCATGACTTGTGTGTGATTTTGCCTACATTTCCAATGGTGCCTCAGTGCATTGAGTCTGGTTGTGTCAGTGGTTCACTTCTGCTCTTTTGACTGGGATCCAGTATCAGAACAGATTTGTATGTGAGCGGACAGCTGGCGAGAGGCTCGGTCAGAGCTTCACTGCTTGTGTTAAACAAAAGGAGTGTGAGGTGATAATGGGTCTGAATTTAAGGCCTATGCACAGGGTACTAATCAATATCAGAGTGTGTGTAATGTGTGGGCTTTGGCACAGGTGGAGGAGTTTGCCGGTTGGAGACGTGAGAATGAGTCTTTAGGGTCCAAGCTGGCGTTCTAGGTCCTGGATAATGATTGGCATTTATGAGCAAACCAGGTTAAACTGGGCGTGTCCACATCTGGTTTTGTTGGTTGAAGGCGTCCTGCATGTGGCGCAGTTTCATTTCATTTTGATTGCAACAAAACGTGAGCTCTTCATCAAATTTTGATATCTATCCTACTTTTTCAGCGTGCATTTTATGGCTGTGATTTGTGTCCTCAGGTTACGTGTTGCCGCTTCTTATTCATTCAGCCCCCGCCAGCTACTCGTGTTATTCCGAGCACATAGGACCCCTGGGAGTCCCCCCACCCCCACCCCACCCCCTTGGTTACTGCCCTGCCCTTGTGCTCCATCCATCTACAGCTCCCACCCCTTCCATTTGTTGCCATGGCGACTAATGTTGGCGACAGCCTGGCCCTCTGGTTGAAGTGATTTGGCAGACTCCTCTTCCCCCGTTTGAAGAAGGGTGCCAGCGTGCAGATTAACGGGGGGCCGACCCGCAGACGCTGGCATGTCTTCACAGCTCACTTTGGCCCCGGCTCTCAGGGCTAAATGGGTATTGATCTGGATAATGTATTCTGATAATCTGTACAGGTCCCTGTTCAATCACAGGAGTAGCTGCTTAAAATTTAAGAGAGGTTTAGATAGGAGTGATGGGAAGAAAGGAGGAGGGATGGATGAGGGATAAGATGAGAGGGGGGCTGAAAGGAGTCAGAAGATGAGATCAGAGCTGAAGTTGAATGATGAATATTGCATTGTGATTTACATTGTGATAGTTTGCTGTTGATTCAACTGCAGGTCTGCATCATGGTATTAATTAACATCACTGTACCAACTAATATAACCCTCAATAACCCCTTTATTCTAAGACGATGCATCGTCATCCCCATGCACTCTACATACGTCACAGAGCCTCGTTTGTTGCTGATTTAACATTTAACCTATTAAATCATCAGATGGTAGTGACGCTTTAAACAAGAAAAAATATATATCATCAGATGGCTGAAAATGACCAAAGATGTTAGATAATACAAAGAAATGTCCTCAGAGATATTCAATACAAACCATGAAAAGCAAACATGGTACAGGAAATTCATCTTTTGCTTATCCCTTATGCTTCAGTGAAAAGATAACAAGCAAAGTCATCTGGGCCACAGTTACATTTATTCCACTCCAATATTGAATACACTCTCTCTGTGTATGTTTCAGGGCTGTATACCTCTGCAGGGATGCCAGGTCAACGAGCTCACAGCTAACCCAGATGAACCAGGGAGACACCTTTTTGAGATTGTACCAGGTAAGATTTCTATTAATTCGTTCTATTGAATTCAGAGATTCCTTCATTTTGTTTCTCCACATACATCACCTTTAACTTCTTACCCCGGGTTCTCCAAAAACACTTTGAAAACCACATGAATAGTGGCACAGTATTTTGGTAAAGTGGTCCAGTTTGATTTCAGTAATTCATGTTTCATATTTTCATGGACTAACAATGGATTTAATGCTCCCCGATGCAAAATACGCTTTAAAAACAATTCTGCTTTTCTATTTCATCTCAACACTTTTCTTGTCTACTTGGATTATCTTGAACAACTTGAAAACTTCTATATCTAAGTGTGTATTACCAATATGAAGGTATTATTAGAGTTTGATCAAATGTATTCTGATAAGGTTTAGTAATCAATAGTCATTGTACAAAACATTACAATGCAGATTTACTTTTGCCTAATGGTGCCTTTACCTACAAAACACTTCACAAAGGGTTATATTTAGTAAGTATAAAAAAACGACATCACATGATTTATGTATTGTCTGATTAGTTATTATGTAGAGAAATTCAGAAGTTATGTTTGCATATCATCACACAGATCAATCAATCAATCTGTATTTGTATAGCGCCAATTCATAACAAATGTTATCTCAAGACATTTTACAAAAAGCAGGTCAAAGACCTTACTCTGTGTTATCTACACAGACCCGACGTTAATCCATCATGAGCTCTAAGCAGCATTTAGCAAAGTTACAGTGGCAAGAAAAAAAAACGTCCTTTTAGAGGCAGAAATCTCGAGCAGAACCAGACTCATGATGAACAGCCAGTCGGTCAGAGCTTCACTGCTTGTGTTCAACAAAAGGAGCGTGAGGTAATAATAAGTCTCAATTTAAGGCCTATGCACATGCTACTAATCAATATCAGAGTGAGTAATGTGTGGTTAAACTGGGCGTGTCCACATCTGTTCTAGCTGGTTGAAGGCATCCTGCATGCGGTGCAGTTTCATTTCATTTTGATTGCAACAAAACGTGAGCTCTTCCTCAAAGTCTGATATCTGTCCTACGTTTTCAGCGTGCACTTTATGGCTGTATGATTTATCTTATTCATTCAGCCCCCGCCAGCTACTCGTGTTATTCCGAGCACATAGGGAGTCCTGGGAGTAAGACCTTACTCTTTGTTATATTATCTACATGAGACCCAACATTAATCCGTCATGAGCACTAAGCAGCATTTAGCAAAGTCACAGTGGCAAGAAAAAACTTCCTGGAAGAGGTAGAAACCTCGAGCAGAACCAGACTCATGATGAGCAGCCGAACTGAGCTGGGCCTGAAAAATGAGATAGGGAGATGCAGACCATACTGTGAAGGCATCGAATATGAACAACATGTAAAGGTGAAATTAACGTGTCCAAAGTTCCTGAGTGTGTCTGTGGAGCATAATTGAGACATCGGTCTGCCACTGAACACTCTCTCCTCTGCCTGGTTAAGGTGCTGTGCAGAGGGCAGTGGATGTTGTCAAGGATGGAGAGGAGTTTTAAGAAAAAAACGTCTTTTAAGAGGCAGAAACCTCAAACAGAACCAGACTCATGATGAACAGTTATCTGCTGAATCTGTCGGGCTTGGAAAGTGGGATATGGGGAGATGCAGTCGAAGGTTTCAGACAAACAGAGCAACAACAACAACAATGAATAAGATAGATTCAAAGCTACAATGTCAGTATATAAGCAGTAACAAGTAAGTATGTTAATTATAGAGGTTAAAGTTGAGCATCTCACTTTAATATTCATAATAATGATAATAGATCTGTGCTCAACAGGCAAACAGTAGTTTAATTATCTCATTTCCTGGTTGCTATTCTGTTTTCAGACAGCAGGGGGAGCTATTAGCCAAGGATTAGCTGCTTCAGTGGTCAGTCTCCCTCTCTCAAACGGTGTGACCTCAGAGCGAGACACATGTCAGAAACCAGAATTGCATTTTGAGCGCCATCAAAAAGTACCATGAAGCAAACAGAAAACTAAATGGTCTCTCCATCATGTCAAGCTGCTGTGAGCCTGTAGATCTCAGGACTGTTAGTGACCCGTCATGCTTCATGTGTTACTGAGGGATTGCCTGAGGCTGAACACTCTGCTTAGCTTGACCTCACGGAGCCTTTTTACTGCTTGTACTGTGTTTCTATGTGTGTGCATGTGATGTTTTCAAGCGTTGAAGCATGAAGGCAGCTTATTGAGAGAAAGGGCCCACTAAGTGGAAGATGTAAGGTGGTTTAATCTCTTGACACCGACCAGAACTTCAACGTCACAATCATTGGCTGTAGATGGATGAATCGTCTCCACCTCTTTCTGATCGCTTACAAAACTGAAGCCGTAATACCTGACATCTTGTGCTGGTGGTGACATCATTTCCAGCCAGAGTCTGCACAGTGGAGATCGGATGGTGGATCTGCAGTACTCATGTCCCGCCCCTTCTGCTAACTTTTTTTAAGAGTATGTCATGTGTTTCATCTGTTAACACGGGGGAGGCGGGCTTTATGACCTTTACTGCAGCCAGTCGGTAGGTGGCAATCAAAATGTTTTGGCTTCACTTTTGGGAAGCTGTCACTTCATCCGTCTTTTCTTCAGTATATGGTCACAAACAATCAAGTACTACAATCCAAACTGCAAGTCAGCAGCTGCGTGCAGTGGTGGTTCAGTAAATCCCTCCAGCTCTACAAATCAATCTGTCACTCTGGGAGTGTTTGCTCAGAGCTCCTTCCTTGTGTTTAGAATGGCCCACAGGCTTGTGAGTCTCTGTGTGTTTTGTTTATGGCCGGTCAACATAGCAGAAGGGTGAGAACCTCGGTCAGTTTCTACGCACAGGCCTGCTGGCCCTGAGAGACATGATGGGAGAGGGGAAGATGAAAATGCAGAGGGAAAAAGTAAAACATGATCAAATGCAAAGAGACGAAGTAAAAAAAAAAAGGAGACATTACCTGATGAAGACATTAGAGTTCATATAACATTGTAAGGGATGCTGTTTCCTTCTGGACATCAACAGTAACAGTCTGACTGTATTCCAGTATGTTCTAAGTTATCCAAGGTACTTTGTCTTTTACAATGCCTATGCTGCCTATTATATGTCTTCTGTTTACACCATAATAGATTTGTTAACTCCCTGCGGAGAAACACAAGTTGCTCTGCTTCTCCTCCAACCTTTAAAAGGTAAAGAGTAGGGCTGTCAGCATTGATTAGTTAATCACAATAACTTAAGGCATGCTATTTTGTCCCTGCAGGCGCACTGTGGAGAAGCCTCCGCAGTGTCTCCCTGTAGTCACATTGTTGAAAAAAAGACGGTGCTGCATCTTTGAATGACTTTTTCCATTTTAAAAAAACCTCATAGACGGAGCGCTGATAGCCTAGTGGTTATGACGCGGGCCCCATTTATGGAGGCAAAAGTCCTCAGCGCAGTAGCCGTGGTTTCAAGTCTGACCTCGGCCCTTTTGCTGCATGTCATCCCTTACTCTCTCCTCTAACATTTCCTGTCCCTCTTCAGCTGTCCTATCCAAAAAAAGCAGAAATTGCACCCCCCCAAAAAAATAAAAAAATAAAAACCTCATAGACAGCTCAGTTGAAGAGTCCAAAGTAATATCCACCTTATGCAACAAACATTTTATGTTTTAACCGTCCTCTTTAGCTGTTTTTATTCAGTTTTTTTAAACTGAAACAAGTTATTTTTCTGTGGTTTAGTTAATGTCGTTACCTTCAATCTACCAGAAGTTCTTACTTTATTTCAAAATAAAAGCAGGGTTGAATTCAAACAGCAAGTAAATAACTCTTGGCTTCACACAATACAAACATTCAAAATGAAAGCCAAACTATTTTTATTTTTAAATGTGAAATACTTGAATTTCAAACATTCGAATAAAAATGTGATTAATCATGATTAACTACTGAAATTATTGAAATTAAAAATTGTAATTGTTGGACAGCCCTGGTATGGAGTGATAAAAGCTTTATCCACTCCTGTCATATTGTATGAATACACTTCACATTGAGTTAAAAGTGATTTTAAACAGGCTAGTTATTCCTCCCGTTTCTTAAAACAGTCATATCTGCTGATTTTGTCCTTGGTGTAGCAGATTTTTACTGATCTGTACTGAGAGAAACAGCAGCTTATTGGTACAAAATAATCACATGATGTGGTAACTGTTTGGAGGAGAAACATGAAAAGGCTCAGCCTGCTTGAGCAAAACACTAATTAAGAATAAACTCAATAAACACAGATGCTCCTTCAAACAAATGCTTTCACTCTTCTGTGCTTCTTTCAGTCCTTAAAGAAAAGACAAGTAAGAATATAATGAGTCTTTCCTGTAGGACACTTAATGACATCTCAGCCATTCTTTGTCAAAAGAGAACACTGGGTCTTAAGAGTATTTGATTGAACTTTTCACATGAGCACTCAGCTTAAGTCACAACTACATCTTACAGGGCTGTCACTTGTCATTGGCACACCATTTCTTTTTGACAATCCTTTTGTTAAGTACTCATTTCTTGCCAAATGAAAGGCTTTAGGGCACAAATTATTTAAAATGTCAGAGCAAAAGCAGAAAACAGTTTGGTGTATCTGCAATTTGCTTGAAGTGCATCATCTACTGTATGTCCAGGCAGGAGCAGAAATCGATTCTTCTTTGCTTTCATGATAATAGTAGAACTCAATACATCTAAGATGCAATATCAATCAAACTGAGGTTGACCGAGATTGATAAACCCTAAGGGTGCATTCACACCATAGGCGTTTGGTGCATTTAAAACGAACTCTGGTGCGCTTTGTTGGATAGTCTTTTTGGTATGAGGTGGTGTGTATGCTTTGGCGAACTCTGGTGCGGACCAAAGAACCGAACTCTAGTCCGCTCGAAAACAGGGGTCTCTGTTTGCTTCCAAGAAGCAAAGTGAAAAGGCGATCCGAACCAAACAAGGGATGTGAAGCAAAAAGAAGTGCATTGTGGGTTCAATTTGGCTGGATACTTCAGAATAAACAGTGAATGTCAAATAAGTTTGACGAGCGTGGCTAACGTTAGCATTGCTAACAACAGCAGGTTAACGTCCACATACCTGTGCTAAATGTGGTTACACATTGCTCCGGTCGATATTTAACCTGACACAACCGACATTTAACTTCATCTCCATTTTATGGATCAAAATACTGTTAACTGCGCCATGCTACGGGATGCTATTCTTCCACTGTCCCGCTGTTTACTTCAGGGTCATAGCGCAGCATTTGGCCGGATAGCAGTGCCACTAAACAGAGCTACAGCCCCAATTAGTGGCGAGTGGCTACGGTACACACAATTTGACAGGCTTTGGTGTGTTTCACAAAGTGCAGTGTGAAAGCAAACCAAACTAAATGAAAAATGTAACAAGTTACAACTTCACCACTGAATGTGTCCACCAAACTTCATATGTGAAAGTGAACTAAATCTAAGGTCAGACATGAAAAGACTGGGTTTCTTTTACTTCAGCTCTGCTTTGTCCATGGACACAGTAGCCTTGTCCTTCAGAAAAACCAAAGGACCTTTGCTGTTCACCTGGGTCATGTCATTGACTGATACAGTTTGTTATTTGTTAGACAGTGTGATGCTTGTGTATGTGCCAGAGGGTAAAACCATTGGTAATGTTTATTGTGGAGGTGTGGAGCACCTGGCCCTGTTGCAAAAGTCAGATACAAGATGGATAAAAGCTGCACGATGCCAAACCTCCAAAACCCACACACGGTTTAAAGCGGTGTAGTAATTGTCTACAGTACACGTCTATGTCCTTACTGTGGATAAGCACACAGCTTATGTTAAAAGAAGCTGATTAAGGACACTTTTAAAATTTTACCCATGATGTCATCAGAATCAATGGCGTTCTTATTACAAAAATCAAAAAGGGGATTTGATGATTTCAGGGACAGAACATGTGTAATGTTTAACAAAGATCTTATTAAAAATCACACAATCCCAGGGTCAGGGTTGGTATAGAAATCTCATTATGTGAATTAATCCTTCAAACACATTCAGTGTGATACAGTTTCACCTTGCAGTCAGTTTTTTTCTTGAATGCAAAAGCGACACCAAACTGAGCCAGCCTCTCCTTGTAATTTCCTCCTGGCATTTGAGTAAAATAACAGAAGCAGTCTAGCATGCTTGCAATTAAAGAATTGGACTCCCACCATGGTTTTTATCTGTATTTACTGCAGACAGAGCCAAAAGTGCACGCAAACAAAGCCGATTCTCCAGTCATGTGCCTGAGGCTGATTCAAGCTTGTCTTAAACCCTGTAGGCATGAAGGAAATGGGCAAATAACTGAATACTTTTTAAATATTCTTTGTATTTAACGGCTGAGTCAAGGCTATAAGCCCTCCGCTGTGGTAGTGTGAAGCCATTAGGCCATCTGGAAAATAACACCAACACACAAAAAACACAATTGTGCCTGTGCAAACGTGACAACTTCTGCTCATTTGTTATAGTGGACTAACTGTTTAGGAAGCACACACACTCCCACCCTGCCTGTGCATGCATGAACAGAGACAGAAATACCACTTAAACAAGAAGCAACAGCAAAAGCCACATCAGAGTTCAAGGGTCCATAGAGTTAGTGTGACCATTACTCTTTAGATTCTGTCTCATTAACACAACTGCATTGGTCATTAGGTTGATCTATAGTGAGTCTAATAGTCATCAAGATTTTCATACATGGCTTAAAAAAACACGTGGCAAGAGGCACACAGGGGCATATACTGTAGGTTGAGAAAAAGGAAAATGTTTTACCTGAAATTCTCTTGTCAGATGCCAGCTATTTCTGTAGGATTATCTCAGAATCATGCAGGGAGAAGCTAAAACAAAACTGTAATTCTGTTAAAGGACAGGGTACAACCACAACGCGGTCGTGAGCACTACATATTTGTGCGATTGGTGTGTGTAGCTCTGCAACACTATGCCACATTCTCTGCTTGTTAGTGTACACGTAACCATGGCGACTGAAACCAAGCGTAATATGTTGGAGTTGGAGCTGATAAATATTAAGCAGAAGTTGATTATACTGCATTTATTGCGAAGAAGAAAACAGAGGAGACATCGTAAGAGGTGGAATGTATGGCGGCTGATCAGTTGAGGCAGACGGCAATACCAGAAATGTTGTAAAAGCAGATTACGATGATTCCCAATCACAGGACTTTCGGCCCGCTTTGCTTGGCTGAATAGTTACATTTTAGAGGAGGAGCATGTCAGGTGTATGTACAGGGATACACAAACCTACAGCGTATGCTTTGGCATAGATTCGACACAGAAGTATAAACCAGGCTTTGGTTGAAAATATTGACACCACTTTTAAGTCTGTACCATCAATAATTAGCACGCTAAAGCTTAGCTTAGCATGAAGACTGGAAACAGGCAGAAACATTGTTGTTTGTGTGAAGACATAGTATAGTGTTATTAAGATAAATTAAGGAGTTAGGAAGGTGTTTTTTTCTCTCGTCAGTCACAAGTTAAAAGTTTTACGGTCTTACAGTTTTTGTACAAAACTAAGCTAACAGCACACTGGTTAGCTTCATGTGTTCTATTGTGAGAGTATTGTAGTGTAAGTATCTCATCAAACACAATCTAACTGGCCGACTGAATGACTTTAAAAGATGTTTTGTACAGTAGCGTATACACATATATTCTGACAGTCATGCTTTAACAACACAGAGAGGCTACCAATCCTTCACTCTAAACATGGGACAGTGTCACGTGTTTATATATACTGTAGCCTAAATACAACAAATTCTGAGAATGACATGTACTCTGTGTTTTGTATACGCCGAGGACGCAGGACAATGTGTTACACCAAAGCAAACATCACATATGTAAATCTTAAGATGTTGGATTTATCAGTGTGAAGAAATGCCTCATTTAATAATAAATGCTTAAAATGTATCATAAAGGTTTAATTATGCAAGATTGCTGCTCTTTTTTTTTTTTTTATTATCATGGCAGCAAGTCTTTCAACTGGCATGTGATGACCTGCCAATCAAACAGAGAAAGCAGGACTGTCATGGTTTTTCTTAGAACTTAAAAACAAACAAGAAGTGTCCAAAAAAGATTTGTACCACTTATCACAACCTCGGACAGCCTCCTCTTTACGTTTAAAGTGTGTGCCTGTTCATATCTTCATCAGTTTAGATGAAGACATGGAAGCACTCAAGAACCCTTGACCATATCCGTTTGTTATATCTGTGCATAATCCATGTTTTTTGAAGAGAAGTGTTCCTCAGTAAAAGTCTGAAATGAAAAATAAAGATTGTAGATTTTTTTATTAAAGCACACATTATAGGTGCTTGTAGCTCCAGGTAGTGTTTTCAGGAAAACAGACAGAGACTCAGTCACATTATCAATCACAGGATCTACCTGAATAAAATAAAAGGTTCTCATACTGGTGACTGGTTGCAACCCCAGTGAGTAAAGCAGTCAGACATAGGATGTTGCAACACACAGACTTGGCAGAGAATTATATGACATTCAAACTGTTCAGTATGATCATGAAATATATCTGACATATGGAAGAATCTAAAGTCTGTACTGCTGGTATCTCACAGACATTGATTGGCATTGTCTGTTTTCCCTCTCTGTGTGTACACGTTTGTTTGGCAAAGACTAAAGGACAGCCTACTGCACACACACATACACACACACACTCAGAAAGAGAGAGGGAAGGACACAGAAAGAGAGAGGGAGTCTTGTTATACTCCTCCTCAGGGATTTGCTTCTCCCCAGGGGGGCTGAGGGAAACGGACCTGCTGCCCACACTGCTGAATGAAAGAACCAGGAAGAAAAGAGTGAATGAATGGACAGAATAAATGAGTGAAGGGCAACGAGCGGGACTATAGTTTGACGGGTTTTGTTTGTGCTGGCATCGAGCATGCTTCACTGGCAGGTTCTAGCAATTGGAGATACCTGCTTACTGATCTGCTTCCAAGTGGACTTAGTGGTAACTGAGAAGGCGCTTCATGCTGCAGCTTTAGGCCAGAGCCAGTCCCAGCTCCAGGCTGCACCGCTCACTCAGACATGGGGCCAGTGTGCTGCAAGCCGGACAGACTGAAGAAGCAACATCTCCAAGGTAACAGGAAACAGATGATAGAGATTTGTGATGAGTGTAGCACAGCGCTTGTGCGTGTTTTAGACAAAGGAAACTCATATACATTATGTTAAGAACAAACTGTTATTCACTGCTTTTTGCATAAAGATACTGTGTCTGCCAAAGTAGGAACATTTTATTCCTACAAGATTTGCCATTTTTTGAGATTATTGCAATTTTAACTAAATCTGCTGTTAAAGGATTTTTTTTTCCAACGGCTCAGGAAAGAAACAGATAGACAGCAGAGTGACTTTCTGTTCAAAGGTTTGCTATGAAAGGATTATTTTTGGATGTGCTTTAGTAGAACGCTTGAATGTGAAACTGGATGAACTGCTGTCCACAATGAAGAAAAGTGATGTATATCTTGTTGAATAATTTCTGACTACTAATTTACGAATATCACTTCTACGTCAGGAAAGTCTTCCTGTCCTTGTAAGCAAATTAAAACTTTAATTTCACACAGTTAATGATTTAGTATGACAGGCGCAGTGTCTATTGTATTTTGTGTCGGACTTACAGTAGTTGTGGTCAGAGCTTGTTGTGACCACAGATTAAATGCTGGATGAGAACATGAGGTCAGATCTCTACAGTGGCTGTAGGCTAGGCGGTAATAAGACTGTATTTACGGTTTAGTATTCCTCCATGGTCACTCCTTCCTCCCTAGCCTTTTGTCTGGCCAATATTATATGTGCATTTGTCTTTGCCTTCATTGACATTTTATGGTACATGACAAATGGACTTTGACTTGTTTTTCTAGTCTTCTAACCACTCAAAGCACTTTTACATTTCATGTTACTGATGGCAGAGGCTGCTACCCAAAAGTAACATTCCTTTCACCCACACACACCTGCCACAGGTTTCCCCAAGGACAATTTGACATGTGGCTGTGGGAGCTGGGGGAATTGAACACCTAAACCTTTCAATTTGAGAGACGATCGACTCTACCACTGATCCAAAGCCGCCCGTCAATGTTTAACAAATGAAAGCTGCAATTAAGGTTTATGTGTTAATACAGTTTTCCTTCATTTTTAAAACTGCTGCTCGCTTAGTCTCAAAATCTTGTTTCCATCACTTTCCTTAAAACTAATCTCATCCAGACAATACTATAAATACAACTCATTTGGAAAAATGAGACGGTATTACACAAGGTCACTGTGCAGCGGACAATTTTGTCCTTGGCTCAAGCTGCAAATGTCCTGCATTGTTGTGTTAGCAGGCTAATGTTAGCACGCTTTAGTTAGCTCGTAGCTTCACATTGCACGTTAATTTACACGTAATGTCCGTGATCTAAAAACGCTTACATTACCCAAATAAGCAGTGAGTATGTAATTCTTCTTTTCTCTAGTCCTTGACTAAAACAGATTATATACACAAGGGGAGGAATCAGCCATCCGTCCTTGTAAACTTGATGTAAACACGGCTCCCACAACAACACAGCCAGCGGGACTCGCACTTCACACTCATTGTAGACAGTCATGACTCAGAGAGACATTTATATAGGATATATTTGATTTCTGCTATATTTATGTGTAAAATGTCACACATTCTTCCTTTAAGGTAGCAATTGCCTCATTGAAATGCTAACACAATTAACCTCTTCTTTTTTTAAAGTTAATTTTTGGGGCTTTTTTGCTTTTTTGGATAGGACAGCTGAAGAGAGACTGTTGGGAGAAGAGAGCGGAGGTAACATGCAGCAAAGGGCCGATGTCTGATTTGAACCCACAGCCATTGCGACGAGTAATATAGCCTCTGTACATGGGGCGCGCGACATAACCGCTAGGCCATCAGCGCTCCACAATTAATCTCTTCTTTGTTAAAGGAACTGAAAGTCATGTAAAACAGCTGATCACAGCTTTTAGACTAGCCAATTAGTTGGACGCAGAAATTACTCACTAAGAAAACTGTTGCCTAGAAACTGTAGACAACTGAAGAGCATGTATAAATTACATCACCTGACATTCGTCTCATGCTAAATACAGGTAGCTTATCTTTCTTGTTGACAGTTTACCAAGCTTGCATTGTGACATCAGAAAAGGATCTAAGAATTATTTTGAATAACCTTTTCTTTCCTGTCCTCATCTCACTTCTCTTCAACAGCATCTGAGAGTAGTGTGACATTAAAGGACTGATATTGTCTGTTCGTGTGTGCAGAATTATAACTTGAGCTCTGAAATGTCAGGCACGCAAAATAGCATTATCTTTCTGCACAGACGCTGTAAACATTCATCTTTCCTTCAGGCTCAAATGTCAAACATTGTCTGGTGATTGCAAAGTGGAAATCGAAGTCATCACAGAGTATGGAAGAGAAAAAGTCTGTTTAAAGTGTCTTTGTAAAGCCTGTAGTCAGTGTTATCTTAATTGGCTCCCGGAGGGATCTTTGTACTCTGCACCCACCCAGGCTTGGATGTTCCAATAGTTTCGGTGTCTGTCGGCTAAGTTGGGATTGATTTCAAGTGGCTCCGTGTGTGTGTGTGTGTGTGTGTCTGTTATCAAGGCATGATTCATTGAAGAGGAAGCATTGGATGTGGCATGGCTCCTTGATGTCTCAGCCTCCTGTCTGTATTTCCCACAGACTTTAATTGGCCTCTTTCGCTGAGGGCAAAGAGAAGCACTCACGTATTATCATTACATTAACCATTATTATTCATGCAGACACCGAACATTCACAACTTCAAATATCAGATAATGCTAAATCCTCCACTCACTCATTCTATAAGACCCTGGAGCACATCTGAAGACAGCCCTCAGTGTGTTGTTCATCATGATAGTGTGAGTTTGCAAAGCTGGCTGACAATGCACTTAGCTTTATGGCACCACTGTTTATATTTGGATTCCCTTCTCACAGTTTAATGACTGTGACAACAATGACTGTGACTGTGGCAACACACCATCCAAAACTAATGGTTCAGACAAACGGGAAACAGATGACACATTTCCTAGAGAACAGCAGTGTATAATCAAAGATCAAAATATGTATGTACATTTTTGTTGTTAATGTTGCGTGCTTTTTTGCTATAGTAAGATGTCATACACTGTGATATCCACCAAACATCTTTCATAATGCATTATAGTCCTAGTGTCGCTGAAATGTGTGTGTGTGTGTGTGTCTGGGAAATGAAAGTAGAACTGATGCCACGATAACTGGAAAGAGGTCCACATATGAAGCATGCTAAATGGGATAACTGTCCCCTCTAGTGGTGAGTGACCTTCATGACACCTTTTATGCCTCTGTGTCAAATGTTTACTGTTTTTTTTTTTTTTTTACTGACGTGAGCAGCGGTCTTTCTTTTCATTATTTGTTTCCCTTTTAAGCATTTTATTTTTTATATATTTTTACAGTAGTAAAACCACATTGCTGGACAATCAAAAAGTCAATTTGAATGAATTTGAGTAATGTGATAGCATTGTCTACTACATCTGTTGTAGCCATTTAAAGCATTCTCAGTTTTGCGTTATTGACTGTTTGCATTACCACTTTGCAGCAAAGTAGCAACCTGCTTAAAAATCACAGTCATTGTGTTGGCAGTACATTTAAGAACAGAGAACAGCAAGTGACCTTTTAACTCTGTATTTCAAGTTACCTCAAGTTACTCATAAAGCCTCCGTGTATTTCAGAATGTCTAAACGACACACAGGGGACTGTTGCAACAATCTCAAAATAATAAGACAGAAGGATCTCTCAATTACAATTAAAGACAATGAGTGTTGAGATATTATATTTAATGTGGGAAAAAGCATCAGAGAATCTAGAGGGAAACTCATTCAATATCAAATGGTTCACAGATATCACTTGATACCAACAAGACTTCGAAAGATGAGAATTGTCGATGGCGGAAAAATGCTGAGTGTGTAAGAACGAAGTTACATATGTACACATGATCTGGGAGAGCAGCATGGTATGGTTTGGGAATTACTGGGAAGTTGGCTTGGTGTCACTCTGAGAGAAAAGATAAGCCTTCATGTATCTTCTTCTCTCTGCTGTTTTTGTATTGCCCTGCACCTATTTGTGATGTGCGTATAACTAACCCTTTTCTTGGTGTCCCATACTCTGCACGTACATCTATGGCTTTGTGTCCTTGGTGACAGGACAAAGGTACCTAATATATCTATTAGCAAATTCAGTATTAGAAAAGTTGGATGTAATACAGCTTCAAGACTCATACTGCAAAACTGGAGGAACGCTACAGTAGGTGTCCCACAGGGAAGGAATGAACTGAGGAAGCGACGTCATATGAATAGGGCTTACAGGCAACAGAGATGTTCTAGCTACATGTCAACTGAAGTCAACACAGAATGATAATGTGAATGATTGCATATTTTTCATGTACAAGGCTGTATTTTTTGTGAATGAATAGCTGTCACATATATTCTATAAATGCCATGTTGCACCAAGAAATGCTGAAGTGGTTAAAAATGTTTTAAAAAAAATGAATAAGCATTTAAATAAAAAATAAAAAACACACAAAATGGGATTAATGCTGTGACATGAACTCAAACACTGGAATGTCTTACCTTTAAATGTACTGACAAAGGCATCCCTCTGAAGTCATAGCCTCAGAAGTTTCCTTCTGGCAGACTCAGGATTTGAAAATACAGCGTACACAAACAAAGG
The DNA here is from genome assembly GCA_020745685.1 of Tautogolabrus adspersus. NCBI lineage: Eukaryota > Metazoa > Chordata > Actinopteri > Labriformes > Labridae > Tautogolabrus > Tautogolabrus adspersus. The sequence continues at coordinate 5,115,801 of CM036554.1, read as the reverse complement.
GGCTACTTAGTGCTGTAACAAAATATCACTTAAAGACAAGCTTATGAATTCAGCTTTGCACAGTCCAGTCATTGCACAAACCCAGATTATCGTCCACAATCCTAAATGATGAAGAATAAGAAAGGAACTCAATGTATGTACCTGACACTGACGCTTACTGTATAGTTTGTCTCTCCTCAAATTGTCTCACATTCATCCTTCTTGTTCGTCCCTTTAGGTGGAACAGGAGACAAGGACCGAGCACCGATCAGCCATGAATCCTTCCTGCTCATGGCAAATTCCCAGACAGACATGGATGACTGGGTCAAGGCCATACGGCGGGTCATCTGGGCGCCGTTTGGAGGAGGTATACAGCCAAACCTTTAAGCCTTTGAAACACAGGAAACATGATCACTTTTAAAAAACAGATTTCCATACTTTTTACATTCCTATTTCAACTTCTAAGGAAGAGCGACAATTAAAACTCACGGCTGTTCTAATGCAAAATTGGGGCTGTTGTAGGCCCACCTTAACGTTACACATAAGTAAATGAAAAGATGAATTCCATTCCCTTCAAGCACGGCTCAAAATCAGGAAAGTGTAATTTTCTGGAGACAAATTATTGCTGCAAATATTGGATAAGATTACAGTTCATTCAGTGGTGTGTCTACATTATGCTGTATGGAGTTTCAAACTTGGGCCAAGTCATGATAAGCATCATCTACCCCCACTGTGTCTCATTTCATTAGCCTGCCGTTAATTCTCACCCTGGTGTCTAGCTTCTTTACCTGTCAGGGGAAATGTGATCAGAGTAGGCTGTCAACTTTTCCATTTGACAATAAAACAAATATTTTAGGTGGCTTCTCTTTGGATTCTTACTGTGATAAATATGAACCCCTAGTTCAGCCAGTGAACTATGCAGTGATTCCTTTATTCCTATACTTAACCTCTTCATGCACAGAAAGCACGTTGTTAATTCTCACCCTGTCCTCTCTGGTCTGGATGTCTAACTAGTGTACTTGACAGGAGGCCAGAAATATAACCAGGCCTGTCTGGGTGTGAACTGGGACATAAGGAGCAGCTGAACAGCATGGTGTTGGGTTACACAGACTCAGTATATAAGTATGGAGATAAATGTAGAGAAATACACCAAGGATAAAGTCTGATGTTTCATTTTTTTAATCAGTCAGGTTAAAGTTGAAATTGGGGACAGGGGTACCAAAACTTACTACTCATTATTATGCATTAAATCATTTGGTTTGATAGATAAATTAAATCATTTTTATTTATTTATATATATGTAATGCTTAATTAATAAGTAGATATTGATAGAGAAAGGAGAGCCAATCCTTATGGGATTGAAATGGACATTGTATATGTATGTATTAGGGCTGGGCAATTAATCGAAAATGAATCGTAACCGACATTCAGAACCGTAATCTTGCCCATGTCGATTATTTCAATTATTTTCAGGGCAGTCACGTGACAACGCGTCCAATCCGCGACATGGAAGCAATGTCTGTCGTTTGGACACATTTTGTCTTTAGGTAAGACGACACCGAACAAATAGAAGTCAAATGTAAACACTGCAGAAAAACTGTTAGCAAGAAATGCAAGTTATTTATCTTCTACTGTTTTAGAGAAGTTCATTTCTACTTTGAAACTAAAATGTGTCGTTTTCATTTCAAGCGATGCTTTGATTTCAGTTTGAAATATTCAATAAATAACCAAAAAATAGTTCATAAGATATTCACTCTTTCATTAGAAACAATATCCCAGCTTTAATAGTTGAGCATATTTACAGTAGAGACCATGTCAGTGAACTATGAGGGCCAAAAACGTAATAATCGTTCATTAATCGTAATCAAGGTCAAATGTTCAATGAATCGTGATACTGATTTGAGGTCATATCACCCAGCCCTAGTATGTATGTAGCCTATATGTATGAGTACTTTATTCAGCCACCATATAATACAATCATTCAAAAAAAATACAGACAAATCAAACAAAGACAACAGTCAAGTATTATGTAGGCCTAGTGACTAAAAAGGCAATTTGCTTTTTTAAAGAAGCTTCAATCTGCAACACACATGTAACCTATTTGTAATGTTGCTTTCTTAATAGTGGTAATCTGACAACCACTCTCTTACCTCACTGGCTGTGTCCTTTTTACAGCCTCCCTCTCAGATTCACGGGTAGAGGGTGTCTGTCTCTCGGTTCTCGGTCCAGAATAGATCTGTCGCCAAGTTATAGACCAGTCGTTAACAGCAGCAGCGCGGTCACAACAGCCTGACCCCCGTCAGCTGCCTTTACAGTCTCAACTCCTCCCTCACCTTCAAACTGAAGCGTGTTTGTGCTGTGCAGAAGAAGTTGAGTCAATGTTGGAATAATCTACCAGTGGAGACAAATGCCTGAACCTGAATGGAAAAACTTGATGAGATGTGGGTTTGGGATGTATGAGAAACGCTCTCTGCTGCTGTGCAGCTCCTGCTCGGTGAATTACTACGATTACAGCGAGCTGTCCTCCAGCTGCGACTGCTGCAGCCAATCAACAGGTACCGTGCAGTGACAGCCAGTCATTAGCATATCAACTAGAGAAGTAGTGCTAGTGCAAATGCGTAATTTCCAGTACTAGGCTATTTCAAAGACTTCGTTATGAGAGTGTCGTAGGACTAGTTATGTAGGCTATGTTCTGTCTGTCCGTGGCTTCAGCACGAGGGGGAGATTCCTTAGACTGTAAATATTAAGGGAGATTCAAAATGAGTTATTTTCCATCCAACAGGAACTTTTTTATTTGTGTGTGTAAATAAGGTACAAGGCATATTACTAGTCCTACTTATTCATTTCCATGTTTTTCCTAAGAATAATCTCCTCACACACATAGGCTCAGATAATTCGACTTTTTTTTAATACTAGTAATGTTGGCCTGCCTACAAATATTCATTTAACTGTTTGCATATTTGTTCACATGTTAGTATGCTACCTTATTGGCTCTTCATACGCCATTACCAAGCCCTTTAAATATCCTATTCTTCAACTACAAGGCCATTTTTTCCGTATTAACTCAATAACCTCCTAATTATTATTGCATTATGACAATAACCTTGAAAAATATTCTATTTAACTTCAAACCAATTGTGGGCCCTAAAAGTAATGTTTATGGATGTACATTCACTCATCTCACGATACGATTTATTTTACAGAATGAGACTGTAGACAAATGATGACTGAAACAGATTCCTTTAGGGGCTGCTAACCTGCTTGTCAGTGTGGTTTGGCCTTTAAATGCTTTTGTTCTCTCAACAAGGGGAGGTGATTGGAGCTTCTCATTGAGGTGTCGATTAAATGCTGCATCATGTTGGTCGTGCTATTTGTGTAGTTCTCTGTCTTCTTGTAATATTTGCACACAGTTTTTGTCTTGTCTGTTATCTTCTCACCTCTTTCATTTTCTGTCTTGAGGAAGCCAAAATGCTTCCACATCTCTGATTTAAAAGACGGTGCTGCGTCCTCAATTTCTAAATCTTGCTCTGCAGCTGCCAACCTCCTCTGCTCTACAGCTGCTGACGCTCACCATATTATTGTGATTCATTTTTCAGAGTACCGATATGAATCTTGACACCTTTGAATCGATTTTTCTATGATTTTTACATCTTTACATCCCTAGTAGTGTTACAAATTACAATACTTAGCAAACATACAACATGGCCCAGTAGTTTAACAAAATAGTTGAACTTCAAACCATTATCAAACTGTAAACATCCTCTAACATGAAGTCTCTTAGACTTTATATTTGCGTGTGTGTTTATTCATGTCTTTATGTCTCAACAACATCATTCTACACGGTGACTCAGCGGCCCTCTGTGGATTTATGAATGAAAAACAATGGTGATAATCTGTTTGACCTAAAATACAAACATGCTGGTGTGGTTTCTGCATCTGTCCTCAGGGATATTTGGTCAGCGTTTGGAGGACACAGTGCAGTATGAGAGGAAGTTTGGCCCTCGGCTGGCCCCCTTGCTGGTGGAGCAGTGTGTGGACTTCATCAGGGAGAGGGGTTTGGATGAGGAGGGTCTCTTTCGAATGCCAGGACAGGCCAACTTGGTCAAAGAGCTGCAGGAGTCCTTCGACTGCGGCGATAAGCCTTTGTTTGACAGGTAAACGACAGAAAGGTGACTACTCTAGCTTTTTGAGAGTTGAAAGATAGAACATTCAGTAGAATTTTTTTTTTTACTTCATTGCAGTAATACTGAAGTCCACACGGTGGCATCCTTGCTAAAGCTGTACCTGCGGGAGCTGCCTGAACCAGTCATTCCTTTCTCCAAATATGAAGACTTTCTAACCTGTGCACAGCTTTTGGCCAAAGATGAGGAGGAGGTATGTAAAGTATACTCTGTGTGTGTTAAATATTGATGTGTTTGTGTTCATGCGTTCATGAAAATGGTTCTCTTTGTGTTTTATCAGGGGGTCCAGGAGCTGGGAAGGCAAGTTAGCACTCTACCTCTACCTAACTACAATCTCCTCAAGTACATATGCAAGTAAGTACACTGCCATTTGACTCCATGTGATATCAATCAATCAAACTTTGTATCTCATAACACGACATAAATCAGGTCAAAACCAAACTCTTTGTTAGGTGCAAGACAAGGAAGCACAAAAGCTGCTGTGAAGAAACAAAGATAGTCATTTAGATCATCAATCAATCTTTATTTTTATAGCGCCAATTCTAAGTCAATGTTATCTCAAGACACTTTACAAAAGAGCAGGTAAAATACATTTCTCTTTGTTATATTATCTACAAAGAATGGGTCATATATGTATACAGATGGAGAGAGAAAGGAGAAGACAGGAGTCTAAGCAGAGCAGGGCGGCTGTGGCTCAGTTGGTAGAAAGTTTGGAGAAATATGATTGATTTTCATCAATGCATCTTTTTGAGACAGGGTGTGCCCAGTTTACCAAGCTAAAAATGTGAAATTCGCTATATGTGAGACCTGAAGGAACATTTATTCCAAGATTAAATTAAATGTATTTCATTTGTAAAGGGACCATGTACAATATTAAACAGAAATGTTGCCATTTGTTGCATAGAGTTAGCTTAGAGCTCATTTACATCCACAGTCACTGGAAGCAAGGGTTTCGCCCCATAGTGGCACCTAGTTAGTCCCAAACCTTTTTCAACTCAGTGACTAACTCTTGCACGACGCACAGTGCAATGGTGTTAACATGGGATCAATCTGATAAACAGGATTTCAGCCACCCCCAATGCGGTTCCTTAAATACCAATTAAGTGTCCCATTCTCTGTAACAGGATATGATGGATGATTGTTTCAAATGCCACAGGGAGATGTAACAGGACGAGTATTAAGAGAAATCCTTTGTTCTACCAAAGGTGTATGGGATAGGTATGAGATAGTCTGTGCCTTTCACCATGCTGTCTCCGTGCTACGTTTGACACCAAATCCCGACTGAAATCCATCAGAAACAGTTGATTAGCCAATGCTTTCTCGAGGATGTAAACAAGAAAGAGGAAGTGAGAGATAAGTCTCTAATTGGCTAAGGTGCCTGAATCAAGATTAGGCTTTTCAAGAAGAGGTTTAATTGCAGCTGCTGACTGTGTTTCAGAGCCTGTTGATAAAGACACATGGGGGCTAAGAGACTGGTGGAGGGTTAAATATAGAAATCCTTACAGCTAGTTCAGAAAGGTCAATTGGAGAAAAAAAACTGACTAGGATTATACCAGCTTTTACTAAATGTTATTGTGCTCATAGGAAAATACGTCATCATGTTAATAGTTTTCATTACTGTTTTACTTTGTTATCCCTTCTTAGATTCCTTGATGAGGTCCAGTCCCACTGTATTGAGAACAAGATGAGTGTCCAGAACCTCGCCACAGTATTTGGACCAAATATCCTTCGACCCAAGATGGAGGACCCAGTAACTATCATGGAAGGTACAGGCAAATCACCACAGTGATATTTAGACTTACATCTTGTAGTATGAGCACTGAGCAGTGTGTATTAAAGTTATATCTGCTGGATTAAAGCTGAGATCATTTGACATTAATCAAATCCTGTCTGGTCGTGATCCATAGGCACCTCTTTAGTCCAGCACCTGATGACAATCCTCATCAGGGAACACATGCGGTTATACTCAGGCCGGGACCAGGAGGGACCCACATTAACCGAAACAGAGCTCCCTGTTCAGGGGCATCAGCTCCAGCATCGCAGCCTGGGAGCCTGGATCTCAGAGGAAGACCTCCAGAGCTGCCCGATTTCCAACCCTGACCAAGAAATGCACAGCAGTGCCTCATCGCTGGATGCCAAATTGTGTGCAGCCGTCACTCCCACCCAGACCCCTAACCTTAACCCTGGACCAAAACTGGGATCTTCATCTGGGAAAGGAGAGACGGTGGTCAGCCCGAGTAAACAAGCCAAGACCATTCCATCCTGGAAATACTCCTTTAAAAGCTCCTCTGCACCGCGTCCACAGCCGCAAGCCAAGCAAAGCAGCAGTGGCGGCTCAGTGGCTGATGTTACTAGTGTGTCTTCTGGTGGGGGAGGAGGCGGAGGTGGAGGTGGAGGTGGCGGTAACTGGCTCATGAATGGTCTGTCTTCCTTAAGGGGGCACAGACGCACATCCTCAGGCGAGCGCTCTGCTCGTGATCGAGACTCCACAGGATCCACGCAGAGACTGTCCACCTATGACAATGTCACCTCTTCCTCCAGTATGGGTAGTGTTCCAAGTGTGTCCAGCACACCTTGGTCTACTTCCTCGTGCGAAATATCCGTCCCTGACTCAGGAAGTGAGCCCTCTGCGAACCAGAACTGTGGAGTCGTTAGTGAAACCGGGGAAAAGAGCGAGTGGATGGAGAGCCAGAGGGAAATGGACAGAGGAAGGGACGGAGGAATGACAACAGACCCGAGCTCTGAGCAGGACAGTTGCGAGGCCATGGAGCTGTGCAGTAGCAGCGCAGCTTGCAGTGAGAACGGAAACACGGCCATGGCAACTGGGGTGCCGTCCATTATCATGTCGGAAGATGGAGACGGGACAAATCTGACACTGAGTGGCCTGGTGGAAGGAATGAAAGAAGAATTGAGGAAACAGAAGACTGCATACGAATCCAGGATCCTAAAGTAAGTCTGTGCTATCCTAAGAATAGAATTACAATAAATGTGGGGGTCTAAAGTTTTGAAGTACCCTGCTATAAAGGAGCAACCCGCTAACTCTTATGTCCAATAATTACACTTCTAGTATCTTAGGGTTCAATACAAAGGTTACATTTAGAAACAAAGACAATGGAGAATTCATACACAATGGATCAAGCTTGCTCGCTTGAATGTTTTGTACCTACGTCCCCCAGATGGTATAAGTTGGAGAATCCTTGGATCCTACATTTCCCATAAGGCAAATCAATAGCATCTTTTATATTAGACTTTGCCATCAAATGCAGCATCTTGCCAGTGAGACAGTTTGTAATGCCTGCCTAGTGTTACAGTGAAGTGTCAAACTGATATCGATGATGACATCATCAGGGGATATTTTCTCAGGCTTGATCCTCTGGAGACACAACATACATAATGCAATGTTCTTCAAACGCTGAGTCATTGCCTCTATTGGTGGCACATCAACTGAGCATTGGTGTCTTTTCAAACTATCACCAGGGGCTGCTATGTTTTTTTTTATGTTTTGAAACTTTTAAAGTAGGGCCCAAATGATTTTTGGGGCAGATAGTGATATCGATATTGGGGAGCGTAAAAACCTGATACCGATATATCGGCCGATATCTTTTCCTTAGCTCTATGTTCGATCTGTAGAGAAAGATAGATAGATATAGATATACACATTTATTGTGTTGATCCCTCAAATGCAGTTATCAAACACTTGTGGAAAAGATATACAGTATAATGAAGACAAAATGGTCACTCAACTGGAAAGTAACCGCGCAAGTACGTGCATCATCGCTTGACACTCTGAAGAGTGATAACGCTTGTTGTAGTCCATGAAGCAAACTCTACTGGTGACGGCCCGAAAGAGAAAGATAGTGTAATACGATGATACTCAAATGAAATGCTTTTTGACTGGTGAATAAATTTAGCAATATCGGCGCATAAAATTAGCTGATGCCGATAGTCACTTGATATGCTAAAATCGGCAGATGTTATCGTCTGGCTCTACTTTAAAGTACAGACTTTAAACAGTTCAACTCAAAGACCCTTCAAGGGTTAATCCACCCAAACCTCTTCTTTGTTTAGGTATTAAAACTAGCACTTTATTTGGTTGTATTACTGTTTGAAATACAACTTGCCAATTGCAGCTTTAGGTTAAAGGTATGTCCTGATAACATTTAAGCATTGTTCAACAATGTCAAGGGTGTAAAAGGTAAATGTCACTGACTTTTGCTTTCTGTCTCTGCTGCTGCCCTCAGACTGGAGGAGTCGAGTGCTGCTCTGTGCGCACAGATGGAGCGTTTGGAACAAGAGATGGAGCAGGAAAAGAAGAAGCAACGCATGCTGGAGATCAAACTCCGAAACTCCGAGCGGGCACGGGAGGACGCAGAGAACCGCAACCGGCTACTGGAGAAAGAGATGGAGGATTTCTTCTCCACACTGGGAGATCTCGCATTGGGAGCAAGGACTAGTGATATTTGACACAGCAGGGCCACTCATCTCTCTCTGGCCAAGACTGCCAGCTTTTATATGTTTTTGGATTTGGTGTCTTTTAAGGGCTTATGTCCTCCTCGGTGCATCAGGCGTTCCTTCAAAAGAAGAAAACTAAAGGAACTGGCCAAGTTTGTGTACATTCAGGACAAAACAGATGGAAACTGAAATGACGAAGGAAATTCTGAAGGATGAAAAAAGCTGTGACTGACTGTGTGGTCCTTGTCAGAATGTTTATGTAGAACAGTTTTTGACTGCGCATGCTTGAAATGGAGCATTTTGATAGGAAGAAAGCGCTCCTGATCACACTCCTTGATGAGTCCAGGGTTTGTCTCATGAAGGCAGTCTTTCACAGTTTAGGTGCCTGTATGTGAATAATTAAAACATAATGTTATTTCTATGACATTCTCTGTACTGGAGAGCACTGACTTCCTTAACCCCTACTTTACCACAAATTTACATGAATCAATTCCTTACTGAAACTGTAAAATCCATCAGAGACATGAATGTTGAAAAAAGCTAAATACTCTTGTCTTCTTGCAGAGAGTTAGGTTTAAAGCGTGAGTCCTCTTTCTTGTAGCTACAGCCAGCAGCTTGTTAGCCTAGCTTAAGAAATCCAAACACAAACAGAAAAAAACTAGCTTGGCACTGTCCAAAACCTGTAAAGATACACTAACGTACCTTGTCGCTGTGTCCTTGTTTAAACAATGTGTAGAACTAAAGGCGATGGTTTTACAGTAGGTCTATTCTTTTATAATATAGCTTGTAGCTTGGCTAACCAAGCTACAAGCTATATTAAGCAGATAACATTTTTATTTTTGCTTCAGACAGCACTCGACTCTTTCTAGCTTCCCACTGTTTTTTATCATTATGTTAAGCTAAGCTACAGCTTACCGTTAAGCCGGGTGTTCACTGTACAATTTCAGAGCGATTTAGACTCGATTTTTGAGTCGTACGACTGATGTTGAAGTTGAATTTTGTACACTGAGGCGTAACCCGCGATCACGGCCCGATCAGCTGCTCCTGACCGGTCAGATTGTTTTTCTGGCCTGTTTGATATTTTGGTTGTACAACTGCACACACGCACAGTGAGAGCAGAGCCACGGGCTGATTCCCTGACTTTGGGACTCTTTTACCTGATGTGCCTGCGCAAACTGACAGCGTCCAAAATCACCATGGCAACAGCAGGCATGCCTGTTTAATGTGTCTGTCCCCTCCTATCATGAAAGGAAAGTTGGCAGGAAATATGTACAGACCTCCAGCTGACAGTGCATATTTGTTATGACTCAGCTGCTAGTAAGCTTGTGTTTATTGGTGATGCAGACTTCGTGTGTGTGAGAGACAGAGAAGGAGTGAGAGCTTTTTTGCTGGTGAAAAAAATAATTTAATCTCAATCTCTTGGAGTTTTCTTTTGTTAATTGCAAATGCTCATTCTGATTGAACTTGTACAGTGTGAGCTCTCAGGTTGTGTCCAACAATCTGGCACAGTGTGATCTTCGGTCGTGCATCGTAAATGATTCAGTCGTACGGTGTGAGCTGACATTCCACCCTGACTTTTATACAGTCGTACAGTGTACACCGGACTTTAGGTATCTGCAGAGACAAGTTTCATCTAATCTTTCTCTAAGCAAGAAATCAAATTCATGCATTCTCCAAAATGTCACACTACACCTTTAACTTTTCTTCTGGATATTCAACTGTAGACTTGTAGAATATAACTCAAAGCCAGGTTTAGAAAGGTGGGATTTTTCTAGATATTTCTTTTGGAGCTAAACCGAAGCAGTAATAGGTCGAACCTCTGCAATAGCTGCCTCTGTACTTCCTCTGTCCTCAGGCCTTTCCAGTGCCTCTATAGACACCATCTACATGGTTTCCACATCCCTTTGATGTCAAAGCCTCAGTGTTCGGTTCACCTCGACCCTCACAGATGTCAGTATACCTTTAATGTACAGATCAATACAACAGGGACAATGAAAACACCAGTTTCAGCATTTTCAACATAGCGCATGCTGCCAAGGACAAAAGGACATGTGGCTGAGAAGGTGAAGGCCATGTACAGTACACAGTAAATACCAAAGCTGGACCGCCTCAGCTGTTCGCTCTCTAAAGACAAGAATGACCTGCCTGGAAGCCATGTTGATTTTGGCACATGAAGCTGAACACTGCCCTCACAGAAACAATGGAATTTCCTGGTTGTGCCTTCAGGGAAATGTTTTGGGATTGGAAAACGTAGTGTTGCTTGCCTGTCAAGAAATGTAGTGCATTTATTCTCGCATTGTACACGCAGTGGCTTCATTGTTTGTTTGTTTTTTTAATATGGCAACGGACTGCTGAAGAGAAGTAACTTGAAGGTGCCAATTATTGTGAAAGTGAATAGTGCATTGAATGGAAATGTTGAATTCAGAATGTATCCTCGTGAATGTAACGTGTTGTTGTTGAAACCAGCCCAATGAAAAAAAAGTAAACTACCAGAGGGAGAAAAAAAAAAGATAACCACTATTCATGTCCAGTTCAGCACCACATCACCCTTACTTTGCCTTCTGCCTTCGGCTACACTGAACATGGATTATATTATGGGATATATCACACAGGCCTATATTACATCAGATAGACATGCAGAGCTTAGTGGATCTGGTCAATTGAATGTTTAACAATGAAATCTAAAGTCCTAGTATGAAGAGTTTATACATCTCTTTTTGTGAAAATTGCATGAGGTTAGATTGTGGAAAAGGCCTTCTAAAAAAATCATCATCAACAGGGTTTAAATGACACTTCTTAAAGGGCCAGACAAACAGTATACATACAAGATAAGGTTTGTTTGAAGTTGGACAATGTGACTTTTGTATACATTTTTTTACACAGGTTTACAATAAAGACTTCCCTTAAAGGCTTTTGGAGTTAGCTCCAAGATTCACCACGACTACACTCGACAGTTTCATTGTCTTAATTTCCTGCAGGTTGGCTGCCGACAGCTAACTGATATCTGTCAGACATTGATTTTCCTTTATGTATGTCTCATGATGAAAGGCTTGATGTTTGTTAGTGCTCTGCTGATCATCTATGGTGCTTATTTATTATGAATTTCCACTATTGTACTGGATGGACTTGTATGGGAATAAACATGACAAAGATCATTTTGTAGAATTCTGTATTCTTGGATTTTCAAAGCAATTTTCAAAGATTTTAAAGGTCACATATTATGCAAAATACACTTCACCATGTTTCTCTAACACTAATATGTGTCTCTAGTCTGTCTGCAAACCCCCCAATTATGAGAAAAGTCCATCCTCTCCATTATTTGCCTGCTCCACTTTTCAGAAAATGTGTGCTCAAACAGGCCGTTTGGAGGTTTTCCTTTCATGACATCACAAAGGGCAGTAACCCCTCCCCCAGGTGGGTGACACTCCCACAGCTAGGTGTTTGTTCTGCCCTCTGAGTCTACCTTTTAACTATTAACAGTAGAGCATGGAGAGAGAAAGCCAAAGCAACATCCCCTTCGAGAGAGGGGCGTGGTCAGACAGCTCATTTGCATTTAAAGCTACAGACACAGAAACAGCCTGTTCTGAGCAGGGCTGAAATAGAGGGGTTTATAGACATGATCAAATACAGGATCAGAGTGGATTTTTAACAACAAACTTCACAGACATGTTTTGGGGAGCTCTGAGACTTATTGAAACTTGTTGAAAAGGAGGATAATATGTGACCTTTAAAGCAAAAATACACAAATACTACCAGTGAAGACATTACTTCAATATATGGTGCAATGATTGAATCTTCGTGTTAGAATATGATGTAGATTTGTATTTACCAGGTATGTCCATTCAGGTGTCTTTCAGCATGCTGCAGCCGTTTCAGTGTTACCACAAGACCAGCATGGGCTGCTCCCAGACCGCTTTGATTCTGGAATATTTGGTGTGCTCCTTTAGAGGATCTGCTCATGAATGTTCACATTTTTTTTAAAGGTATATTTTAGTGGCCAATCAGTGGTGGTCTTTACTGGTCTTGATTTAAAATCCGCAGTCCGCCCGACAACACCGAGTAAAAATGCTTTCAGTTCCGAGATGAGACTAAGACCTTCAAAAAGTGCTCTCGAGACCGGTCTTGTTCCGCGTACTACGGCCCTCACAATCGCCTCACAACTGGGAACTTCAGTTTTCAGCAAAACTTAATCAAGAGCAAAAAATAAAATGTTCTTTATTTCGGGACAAAAATTCACAGTAGGCGTGAAACTGCACGGCCAATAAAAAACAAGGAACATGTCATAGAGTAACACTAGTGTATCTCTGCGCTTAAACTATCTAAATGTAACAGAGCCTTATTACCGCACAAAAGAAAACACATACAACCCTTAAAGTGTATTTTTTTTATTTGCAGTACATGTTTTTTTCACTTTTTTTTAAAGAGGTGGCATCATCAGATCCCAGTGCATGTATTCTAGTAGTGCACTTCTTCGTTGGTTGCGGTTTTTAGGACGCGCAGATCCAGGAATTCTTAAAACTACTTGCATGGCTGGATTCACTAGCAAACATAACAAACCAGCACCATACATATAATGATTTCTTGTAGGTATTTTACTCATCTTTTTTTGTATGTGTGTTTGTGTCTATTAACATTATTGTCATTACCACATCCCAAAATCAAAGTCTGTTAGCTGGGGTTGAAACTCGATGGACTTCCTGTCTCCGTATCAAGCCTTGGCCAACAGATTTGTTTGGTGGGTAAGACTGATTACGTAACATGACTATAAATAAGTCACAGAAATAAAAATCGATCTTATTCATAAAAAAAAAAAAAAAGGAAAACATGGATTGACAGTACCAAACATTTTCTTTACCTTCAGGAGACAGCTAACAAAGGCTCATCACATACTACTAGCACAGTTTGCTGAAGGTATTGCACATTTAGTTTCAAAACAAAAAGAAAGAAAAAAAAAAATACATATAACAATTCTCTTACTTCTAGGTGAAGTATACATAATGTACAAAACTAGAAGTCTGTTGAAACCAACAAATAGTACACTTTCAAATAAATAAATAATGGAATCTGTTATTCACACGTCTTCGATAGCTAATTCTGCAGGCGACTAAGTATATGCGAGAACTGGCAGAAATTCAGCATGAGGTAGTTCATCAAAGCCAACTCAAATCAGAATGACGTTGTTTGGAGAGATGCAGTAATTATATTTTTAAAAAAAAGCAACAACAACCTAAGCACGAGAAACAAATACTCTGATTAAAGCCCCCGATACGGGGCCGAGAAAATTAAGAGCACTTTAGACAAAAAGAGGCGTGTCCTCATTATTTGAGCTAATATGATGAATTGATTAATATGAGAAATGGATACATATGAATCATTGTCTCCCTCGTAGATGTGACACTGAGTAATGATTTACTCCTCACTTATCATTTCTCCTAATACGTCTTCATATGTAGGAAAGGATTCTCGTTTGCTCTTTAAATCTTCAATAACTGACTCCAGAGAGAGTTTAGCTTTGTTCTGTGTGAACCTGTCAGCAGCTGCTTCTTCATCCCGACCCTGAAAACTCGACTCACACAATAACTCAAACGTTCCCTTTAAATTCTGCTGAGAGGAGAATGGAAGCAAGTTGCACCAGCTGTTTGTGACTTTACACAAAGTGAAGTTTAAACATAGTTATAACTCAAAGAGTTTATAAGGTGGAGATTTATATTTCACTCAACAAATTCACTATTTCTTATTAAGTGTTCACTAATATTTACACCCTGTTACTGCTCATTTAAAAGCTAGCATTTCCTGGCTAATAGCCTGCATTAAACATTAACCGTAAATATAAACACACAAAGCTAAAATAAGCTTCAATCATTCAAGTTATTACCTGTCATGTCCAGAAAAGGATCTAAAACCAAATGACTTAGGGTGCATCTGAGATTAAAGGGGGTGCAGCTACAGTGCACCCTTGTAGAACCGTGCCTGGTTCTGCCGCTCAGTGACACGGCTAATTTGAGCTCATATGTGCACATATATATTAGCTTCTAATGAGGGTAGCTTAGGTGGCATACAAATGGTCGGTGCTAGCTACTGATTTCTATCGAGCTAAATGTCTTGTATATTGTGATATATCAGCATTATGAATTGGAAGATGGGACTAGCTTCCTTCACTGTAGCATACTGTTCAGTCACATTTCATTGCTCAGTGCTCATGTTGTAGCATCGAGGCATTTCATTCTGCACCTTTTGAAAATCAAAAATAATTCAGAGGTTCCAGAGGAATTACATTTGTAAATTGTTCACGAACAATATTTAAGCTAACACTTCTTTAGTTTTTAATAGTGATAATAATAATAATAATAGTGAAACCTAATTTAAGTTGTCACTAGTGGAAACTAGCTAGTTGCTAATAAGAACTAACTAACTTAGGAGAAGATTCACAAACAGCTGGTGCAAGTCCAGACGTTGATGTGGAGAAGAAGCCACAGTTTGTCAGTATATAAGAAATCCTGCTTTTAAATAAGATTAAATCTGCGCTAACCTTTCGATGTTTGCAGACAATAAGTTGCTAAAGTTTGTCTTCTGCATAACTGAGACAGATTCCTGACAGACAATGCTGTTACAGGTTAAACACGTTATGCAAAGTCATGTGTATGCGTCTGCCTTAAACACCCGCAACACCTGCTCGTGAATCATGACAGCAAAACAAAACGTCCTCTTTCTGCTCTTGCCCAGGAGGTTTAGTTTGGGTTTTGCAAATCGTTCATGCAGACACACTGGCTGAGTGAAACCTCGAGAGGTTGAGCATCAATGAAAATAAAAAAAGACATGCACTACTTTGTTTACGATCATGATATTCATGATCTTTAAAAGTAAAAAAAAAAACAAGATTCTGCATTACTAGCCTTTACAGTTGGAGGCTAACATGGTGAGTTACAACTTGGGTAACGGCGGTTAGAGGACAGATTAGATTAGAAGGGCAGAATCTCTGGGGATTTTGGCTCTGCCTGTCTGATATGTGCTCATCACTAAAGCCTCACTCTGCCTTCTAACAGTCTAACCGTACAGCTCCACTGGTTCCGACGATGGATAGCGTCTTAAAGCTTTATATTCATTTCCTATGGCGAGCCGGAGAGGCAGTCGCGCTGTGCATGTTGGGATGGTTGCGGCAAGTTTCAAGAGGCGCTCGCCGGACAAGAATAGACCTGAGCTCTATTCTATGCAAATGAGTCCAGGGACCGCCCGGACATGCCGCATGTTTATCCAATCAGGTGAATTCATTGAGGCTACGTCACCTATTCGCGTAACCTACAGCGAAACACTTGGCTATCAAGAGTGGCTGAAAATCGGAACAAGCCCACTTTTCAGCCGGTATACACCCATCGAGCGGCGAGTTAAGTGCTCCAGCGCGATCCCTAGCGTCCTCGCCTGAAGCAGTGGAGCCGTAACAGAAGTATCTGCAAAATACTGCGATGACACAATCTCAGAGTTCACTTGTTTAGTTTGATCCAGTAGTTAATTTGTGTCAAACACATCTATCATGTCCATTCTTCTCTCTGCAATCCTCGTATTAAAGTAGCACTCAAAGAATTTCCAAAAAAAACGTATACTCGGTTGCTGTCACTGCAAAGAAACACTTCTTTGTACTTTGATGAAAGACCTTATTAAACTGCCTGTTCTTCTGAAATGACTCAAACACACGCTTAAGCAACTCAACGTATACGCCATCACCTTCTTACCCTGCAAGAAAAAAACGTCTCCCGCTCAGGGGTCCAACTCAAAACAAGTAGAAAAATATACGACACATTTGTGACAACTACAACCCCATCATACACGATTAGCTTGATATGGAAGCTACTGTTGTTATCCAGACGCCATGAGAACCTAATGAAACCACTGAAAGCTCACATATACAGGAATGAATGACAGACAACAGGCACTTTTCCTTTCAATGCTAAATCAAAAACACTCAAAAAAAGGGCACTCTTATTGCATACAGTAAGAATCCTTTGTTTCCTTTTGACTGGTGGTTTGTGCTGCTGCTGTTTCACATGCAAGCTTTTAGGTTCTTTTGAGTTCTATTCACAATTGGAGGCAAGTCTGGTGCACCAGGAGTTTGGCCAACTTGTAGAAAAAAATCACTTTAAGTGTCCAAATTCACAAAATTCCTGACTAAGAACAGGATCTGGTAGTAAGAAGTCGACATCTTTTTTCGCACCGTCCCATCAGGCTGCAGCATCACTATCCACCCAAGACACTGAATATCGTCACGTTCACAAGCTTTCTGAATACCACAATCCCTACTTTACTAAAAGCACATTCTACTAACACCGCCACCGACTTTACAACCTCTCACAGCTCATCTACATCTCCAAAAACCTCCCAAAGCACGACAAAAAAAAAACATTCCCAAGTCCTTAACCATAATTTCCCCCCGTTGTGGGATCACAAACAGTTTATCTGAAGCAATACCTCACTGTTAAAAGAAAGCTTTCGGGGAACGTGAAAGAGCCTCTTCAATCCAGTCCTCTAAAGCAATACCACCACTCCAGTTCCCCAATGTCACAGCCTGTTGCACATAAGAGGAAGAGGTACTTTAAAAGCACTTAAAAACACAGAAAACAGCAATCCAAAAAGCTCCAGGTTATCTTGCGGGACCCAACGGTGCCATTATCGTTCCCTTAGCTAAATGTAGAAGGTCACTGAATCACATGAGGGGTGAAAAAACCGATCATGTCTGAATAGGAAGTTGAGATTAAGCAAATGATAAAGCTTACTTTCAATTCAAATTTTACAATGTAGGAAGTAGTAGTGACTCAAAAGAAAAACAAAAACATGACGAGCAAGAATAAACTTAAAGATCTCAGTTTAAAAAAAAGAAAGATGTCATATGCTTTGAAAACAATCAGCACATTTCATGAAATAAAAAAAAGGAGGGGGTTACTAAGACCGTACGTTTGTCAATCCAATTATGTTTCAATGGCTCACTGCAAACTCGTATCAAAGAAAAACTACATCTACCATCAAATCTGTACAAACTGAATCTACATTGATATGGCAAGTTGTAAAAGCAGTAGCTTGAACCAAATGACTTCCAACAGAAAAATATAGATCACATTAAAACATCTTACAGATAGTTCTTGAAACTCTCACCGTCGGTTAATACAAACCGGAACAACGTGAAATCATAAAAATTCTCTTATCATCGTCTTAGGTTTCTGAAAAAATTAAGAAAATGCCACAATAAATTACAGCTAGGACTCAAAGGAAGAGAAACATCCTTATTTAAAAAAAGACTATAACAGTAATAAAAAAAGAAAAGAAAAAAGTATCTGTCCTTCTAAGAAATATTTCTCAAACAGCTAGCTGGCTAATCGCTACACTACTGAAGACAAGCACAGAGAGGGGGATGGGAAGAGGCGAATGCAAGGGGCGGGGCCAGGAGCCAGTGTTGAGCTTGTGGTCTTGGATTTGACCAGGGGGCTCCGCCAGGAACCAGGAGGAGTTGGTGTAGATGATAGTCATCTGCAGCAGCCCAAGGGGGCGGCGGCTGTAGCAGCAGCGGCAGCGGCAGCAACAGGGGTGGTGCTGGCCGTCTTCAGGCTGCTGTCAGTGTCGGTCAGGGTCGGGTCGGTGGTCATGGAGGAGGAGGACGTGGAGGTGTGGTGCTGGTGGTGCTGCTCGGGGCTGCTGCTCACTGCTGCACCTGTGCTATAAAAAAAACAGTGAGAGTGAACATGCAGCAGACACTGAGGAAAACCATTTCTTGAAATACATCTACCGTAGTTTGAGAAATGTTTCTGCCCGGGCAGGTTGAATGGTAAATGGAGAATGGCCTTGAGTTTGTATATCGCTTGTCTTCTGATTACTCAAAGCCCTTTTGCACTGCGGGACAAACCTAACAATTCACACCCATTCACACACTGATGGCAGAGGTTGCTATGTAAAGTGTCCATCGGCATTAACTAATCCATTCATACACACTCACACGCCGCCGACGAAGCAGCCGGAGCAAGTTGGGGTTGAGTGTCTTGCCCAAGGAGCTGGGGACCGCCCTTCCGATTGAGAGACAACCAGCTCTACCACTGAGCCACAGCCGCCCCCCAGTTCCATGATTCAAAGAGTGGATACAAGTTTTAGATTTACAAATGATGTTGTGTTGTGTGTATTTTTTAACATTGTCCCATTTGTGCCTGACAAGCTGCCAGTTACTCTGTATCTTTGGTTAAAGAATTTACAAATGAAGTCATATGAATGCATTTAGATCACTATCAAGGAGATACTCACACAGAGTCACTCACATCAATATTTCGGAAAGCTGAACTGTCCTGTGTGAAAACATCAGCACTTATATTAATGAAGTTAAAGGGTCTGAAGTCAGATCCTCAGAGGACACGAGTGTCAATGAAATCGTTTAGAGACCTTTTATGGTCCAACATATTGGTTATATTCTGTTCTATATTGGTTACATAAACAATACTAATGCCACATTATAGTAAGTGCTTTGTGGTGAAATTCTACAACCGTCACAACTGGAAAAAAAATCCATTCTGCTTAATAATCCTGTGCCTCCTGCAGGTTTAGTGCAAAACAGAACATGTCAAAAGGACCTCATTGGATGCATTAGTGCGTTAATTAATTCCTGCTTAACCACAGTGTGGTTCCATTAGGGGACTTACAGAAATTAAGTGGGCATTTTGATGAGCTTAAGAATAGTAAATACTCAACAGAAAGATTTAAACACCTCAACATTCAGAGCTGATAAGTGACAGTACTGCTTTAATCCAGTGTGTAGCTTTTCTTGTTTTCTGACCCTTCAAAGCGCTTTGACACCTCAGGTCACACCTACACATTCACACCTGATGGCAGAGGCTGCTACGTAAAGAGCCTTTCATAGACATTCATACAGCGAAGCAGTGGGGGCAACTTGGGGTTAAGTGTCTTGCCCAAGGACACATCAGACATGTTGCTGCAGGAGCTGGGGATCGAACCCCTGACCTTCAGGTTGAGAGACGACTGACTCTACCAACTGAGCCACAGCCGCCATAATACTAAAAATCAAAAGATACATCACTAACCTATGGACGCTGGCTGTCCCCTGACGACACCGTTCTTTGTCCTCTCTTCCCAGTCAAACACTTCTTTGTATATCAACTCTGTAAAAACAGGAGATAGTCACGTTACACAGGCGCAAGATGAGAAAAAAGAGAGAGGGAGACAAGCATCATAAAAGTACGCAGTTCACAGATGTCACCTTAGAGCGATCAACCATCATCTTTTTCTTTAATGTTTTCCATAAGTGTGATGTATTATTTATATACTAATCTGTTTCCCTTTACCTGCATGAAAAATACGGTTATTTTAATATGATAGATTATTTCGGAGTAGAGAAAGATGTGATGAATCATCCTCCAGCAGTTTGTGTGGAAACACCAACAAGTCACACCACAGTTGTGAATCTCCTGCTGTCATTATCACTCTGTCAGCACTGAGGATAATGATGTTTAAACAAAAGAGGGATGTCTTCTTTTCGGCTTTCTCACAATCGTATGGTGTTCCCCAGGGGTCAATCATGGGTCCCCTATCATTTTAAACTTTCATGTTGTGTTTGGGTAACAGCACATAAAACAATACAGCATTGTATGTGCTTTGTAGTATAATGATGATGATACACGTGTTCCACAAAAATCAAGTAATAAGCACAACTACTTTATTGCATATTTTCCCTTTTTATAACACACGTTAGATCTTAAAAAACCTTGTGTACTTTCAAACTATATTAGGACCCTTCATTTACCTCTCATCTTAAATAGATCATCCTCCTTTCTGGAGGTCAAGCAGGGAATTGGGCATTATCTACACGTTTGTTTTCCTTTGAGTAACTAATGCTGTTAAGTCATAGCTTCCAATTCTTATCTTTGTATTCAGTTGAATAACAGAAACAACATTTTGTCATTTTTGGCTTATACCAAAACTTAAAAAAGGTTATCTTAACTTGCATTTCATCACAGTTAAACAATAAAACATATTTTTATGAAATCCCCACAGAAGCATGCCATGATGTATGTAAATTTGGATTTTGCGAACATTTTTAAAAAAAACATTATTTTTAATTTGTACAAATTGAAGTGAAAAAAGGAAACCAAGAGGGCATGAATGCAACATGTGTATGATGTACTTCCTGTTTAAAATGAGGATTGTGCAGCATCAGACAGCACTACATTCAAACTATGCAGAGGGAAACATGCATCAGCTTAAGAAAGAAGATTAAATGTCCCACAGGCTGCAAAGCACGAACACAGACCAACCTTATGCAACACACTGCACAAAGCTAAGTACTTATGACAGCTTTTCAAAAAAGGAGAGGGGGAACAGAGGTTCTATCCTACCTTTCCACTCATCCACTGTGTGCTCTCTCTCGTCGAGCTGCTTGTCTGTGATAACTGGTGGCGGCTAGAAGAAAATAGAAGGAACCCGTCATTTATATATTTCACTCTGCTAACAGATGCTAATTCTAAACACACACCACACTTGGGTAAATAAATTGAAGACTCAAACAAAAAACATGTACAAATCCTAAAATATTTAATAAGACTATGGTAATTGTAAATAGACTTGAGCTTGTAGAGCTTTTTTAGTCTTCTGACTACTCAAAGCGCTTTACACCGCAGGTCACACCTACACATTCACATCCATTCGCACCCTGATGGCAAGAGGTTGTGAACATCACAAGTAACTAATCCCATTCACACAAATTCTTACGCCTTCAATGAAGCAGCCGGAGCAACTTGGGGCTAAGTGTCTTGCCCAAGAACACATCGGACATGTGGCAGCAGGAGCTGGAGATCAGACCCCCAGCCTTCCAGTTGAGAGATAACCGACTCTACCAACTGGGCAACAGACGCCCCCTATGGACTTTATCTTACACCTAGCTAAACCATGCACCCAGGCCAGCTGACAAATCTGTTGCTCGTATAAGCAGCAGATAGAGACATTGACAAACAAAAACCTGATCTAAAATCAATGTCCCCTAGTATTTTCCTGCAATTTAAAGTGTGCATGATTCAGATAAAATACATGCCAATCATTTTTGGAAAGGTTGGAAAGGTCTACTAAACTCCTTGTTTTTTCTAAGAAGGAGAATATTACTGAACTTTTACTTGCATGTTTCACACTCACATTTAGCAAAGGATCACTGTCTTAAGATGACTAATGGGGTGTCACATATATGAAGTCTTTCTTTTTACATGTTATTTGCCACTGTAGGTTGAATGCATGTTTGCATTTTAGCTCGACAGTACAGGGGATGAAAGATGAGCCGCACTTGAACCATGTTGGGTGGGGGGAGCTCAGGAGTTGAGAACAAGAGAGAAAACTGCTGCATTAATTGTCCTTCAATAATCCCGCTTAATGCTGACATTCCTTTTCAGGAAAATATCACAAACTTCTAAATTAAAAATGTTAGCACACACTGAGCTGGAACAAACACCCTAAAAGTCATTAGCAATGATGCAGTGTCAGAGCAACATCTGTGTACAAATCTGCACTCTAAAGGATGAGCTGTCAGTTCTGCAGAGTTATTAAATGCTAGAGAGAAGAAAGCTACAATTCATCACATCACTGCTTGATCACAGGCAAAATCAATTTGCACTCGCTGAGTCATTGCACTCCCAACGAGAGCGTGTTGGAATGTCACCAGCCACATACAGAGAATGCTTCTTGCATGCAGAGAACCAACATTTTCAGAGAGAAGAGGCGGTGGCAAAGAAAACATATTTTCTATATGTGCGAGGCCACTGTCCATCAAATCTGACCACATGAAATCCACAAAGTGGTGCTACAGCAGATCTAGTCTTAACTAGTATTAATTAGAGAGCACTTACTGCCTCCACTTCAGTGGGGTCATACCACACGTTGATATAGGGATGCTGGAGAGCCTCATCCACTGAGATCCGTTTTGACGCGTCTATTACCAGCATCTTTGATAGAAGGTCTCGAGCTTGGCTCGCTGGAAAGAAAAAAGAGAAGGTCAATGGTTAATGCTTGGCTTTGAGTCAACCTGATTTCCACTGTGAAGATTGTTCCATCTGAGAGTGTCTCGCAAATGCAATGAATGGTCTTCTCATCACTGGATGCTGGTAGGAACTATACACTGACAAAAACTCCAAAGTGATCAATATGCTGTACTGGATAGCCTAGGGGTGATGTCGTGCGCCCCATGTACAGAGGATGTAGTCCTTGTCACAGGGGCCATGGGTTCGAATCCGACCTCCGCAATATGCTGCATGTCACCACCCACTCTCTCCTCCCAACATTACCAGTCTCTGTTCAGCTGTTCTATCTAATAAAGGCGAACATTGCTCAAAAAATACCTTTAAAAAAGAACTAGCGAGACGAGAACTAGCTTGGAAACCTATTATTGTCCAGTTTGTTTATAGCTGTCCTGTATCCTGCTGTGGTCTCGTCCGTTGTGGGAAACAAAATTAGGACTACAACTAAAAAGCACAACAAGAGGTCAAAATGACACAAGTGGCCTTTGAAGCTGAGGGGATTGATGGATTAAATAGGTCTGGGCAATAAATTGGTTTAATTAATAAATACAAGTTTATGGAAATTGAATCTTCACTTTAGCTGGACTATTACAGTCTGCCACTGCCTGCTTGAAATTCCCTCGTTTATAGTTGTGCAAGCTAAGGTTCTCTAGTCATCACTGTTGAATGCTTCGTCATGTGGAGCCCCTTCCGTATGGCAGCATCTAACCTGAAGCAGTCTGCAGTGAGGTTTTCTTACCTCTGTGGGAAAAGAAGGCAGCAGCACAGCTGAGTTATTCTACAATCTCAATCAGAGACATTACGCCGAGTTGGGAAAGTGTGTGTGTGTGTGTGTGTGTGTGTGTGTGTGAGCGCGTGCGTGCGTGTGCCATTTGCTAAAGAGCAGGAAACATAATCAAGATCATTTTTTCCCCATTGTATCTGATATCAGAGGAATCAGGAGGCCTTACACTTTATATGTTACATTGCCAAAGACATGGTGCTGCTATCAATGTTACCTGGGGGGATTATATTTCACAGTAGGATTTAAACATCTAGGTCTCCCAAGCACATTTAAAAAAAAAAAAACATGAGCGAGTAAGCAAAAGAGAGAGAGAGCTTCATGTGTTTGAACATCAAAATGACTATCACATCACCACCATGTAGCTCGGATTAGCTTACTGCTTGCATACAGAAAGTCTTGGACAGATGTCTATGTCTTTATATATCTGTGTTTAAATTATTTAAGGACATCCACCTTGAAGTTCATATGTCAGGAAGCTTTGCCAGTGTTGCCTCTCAGAGCTTTCAGAGCCAAATGTGAACATCCAACAAATGCGCTTCAACAGGAGTACTTCAGAGAAACACATTTTCTGTCACACACTCCTGCCTCTGCAAACTAATGAGGACAGGAAAAGATAGGCGTCTTTTTTCTCTCTTCTCTTCCTGGGACATCTTGCAACAGCTCAGCGCTACTTGCTGCGAGCGGTCCTGTCATCTTCTCTCCATTTACACATGAACACGCTGGAGGTGAATTCTTCCCCCACAGAAAACAACTCGGTCCTGAACTGTCAGCTCCCTTAATAAGTGTTTAATCTCAGGCAGCCGCTGAAAAGTGATTTGTCACTTGGGCTTTGCTGTCGGCGGAGGTTTGTACGGCTGCGAACACGCAGCCTGCGACACGAACTGATGCTATTCAGAGGAAAAGTTCTCCTTTCTGGGTTGTGAGTGCCTGGAGAATTACTCACTTGGCCAACTTGGATCCATCATATTAATCCTTCAATTACAGGAAGAGACATCACAAACATAACTGACTTTAAAGGGCTTTTGTTCAAATGTAAAGCAGACTCTCTGTTGCATATTATGGCATTAAAGTCAGGGCTCCAGAAACAGGAAAGGCCCTTCATTCATTGTACTTTCTATCATGAGATAAAAGAGCAATTTACATTTCAAAATTGGTTCCAGGCTGGTCAATTTATGCAGCTATTATAGAACCACAAAGGTTTGAACTCTTGGCAGGCAAAACCTGTGATACAACCTCACACCTCCTTTCTTGTGCTTCGGAAAAAAGACCTAAAGGAGAGCTCTTTCATCCACATTGATTGAAGGACAATGAAAGAAACAAGTGGATCTTTACCTTTCAGTTTGTTGTGTTCAGAGTCTGCAGGAAACAGAACATCAGGGAAGAGCTTCTCGAAGCTGTAGCCGGCATACCGTGGCCTGTTCTCCACGTAGGTCCTCACAGACTGGTTGAGCTTCATCAGGAACTCCTGAGACGGAGTCCCAAGCTGCTCGATCACCTTATTCCACTGGTCGATATCTTGAGGTTACAGTATTAAGAAAAGCACTAGACTGGGCTTGGGTGAAAAGGAGTGGGTCATTTAGTGGTTAGAGAGGGTCATCTTGAGAAGCATTTTAAACTGATAAATAATAAAAAAAGAAGAGATTGATTGGGTGTCTGGTCCTTGTTCAGTGTTGTTTTGGTTTAGATATGCTTCTTAAATACTCGTGTGACCACAACCTTTCTACAAAGGAGCGTTAACACGATGATTTCAAAACATGTGCATGTTAGGAGAGGTTCATCTCAAGTGGTCCAAGTTCAGGAAATAAGCGTGCACCTTATGTTATAGACAAAAACATACATACATAAATACAGATATAACATGAAGGACACATACAGGAACTCTATGATCCTTAGCAATGATTGAAAAAAACAAGAAGAAGAAGGAGCCGACTCTGGTCAAAAAACTGTGTTACCGTCTCTGTATTGTCATAAAAGCAAGACTCTTAATTCTGATTTGAAAAAAATTACAGCCAATTAATGCCAAGTTCATTTCAAGAGGACAATATTTCATAGTCATGGTCCGAACAACCACGAAACCCAAAAATGTGGACGCTACTAGCAGCATGTTTCGATCCAATAAAGCATTCGACTGAGAGGTGACTCTACATTTTAAGTTATGGAACGTTTGGCTTCAGTTCAACAAGACTCCTTGAGTGGTAGCATAATATGACAGAGAATCAGCTTACAGCAATACAGGAGCAGAGTGGAGATTTAGCAAGACTCTTCACTGACTTGTTGAAAAGGAGGATACAAGTGACCTTTAAAAACACAGGTTCTCTGTTTTACAATATTTGGGAAAAATCCCAGCTAGGATGGGAGATCTTACACACTGTAAATATTGCTCCTAGCAACTTCTGTCCCAGTGATGTTCTGATTAAAAGCAAACCTGTGAGGACTGATATACCATGTCTCTGACTAGCTAGGGTAAAACAAGTTCTCTACCCTGAAAAAAACTGTCTTACAGGGAAACTGTAACACTGAATACTGGAGTGAACTCGGGGATGACGACTTGGGCCTTATAACGATAAGTTTTAAATCAGAAGATTGTAAATAATGACCCAAAAACAAGTTCATTATGATTACTAACATGCACGTCTCCTGTGTCACTCCCAGGGGACATGCAGATAATCATTGTTACTACAACTACAACAGATTTCATCATAGAAGCAGTTAGACCCTTTGCTAACACTGCTAACACTTAGCCTAATATCTTTGTCAACATAACTTCTTATAACAGGACGCTCAACACTGCAAGCACCAGGTGCAAGAGACATCATGAAGTTTGAATTATCAAGCTAATGTTATATTATCTTTAGCTGTCTAAGGTAAATAAGTTGTATCCATTACCGCCTGTGCAGTATACTCTATAGCCCCATTTCCACCAAGCGGTCCGGATTAGTTCAGTACGGTTTGGTACGGTTAACCCTGATCTAGCTTTCATTTCCACGGCCAACCGTACCCTTACTTGGTAACCTGAGTGAAAGCCACAGGGCTATAGCCGCATCAGCTACGCAATAGCGTGACATCTTATGTGGGTGACACAGTGTAACCTGCCAACAATGTCAACGAAGAAGAAGAATGCGACACAGTGAAGAAAGGGCAACAATGGAGGACGTCCAGCAGAGGTCTGCACCTCCAAGGTCGTCCATGGGGCGGTGCTACGCGCTGACATGAGTCGCAAGAAAACAGAAACAGCCTTGAAATGACTCTCTTGAAATACAAAGGATATTTAAACATACCGAGTTTTGTGTTTGTCCTTTATTACCGCTGTCGCACGGAAAGTGACTCTGTGAATCTGTACGCTTGGCACCCAACAGAGATGTAGCAAAAAAGTAGACCGTAGACAAGTACCGATTGGTCATTTTGGTACCATTCCCAACTTTTGAGAGTGGAAATGCCAACAAATGCGTACCGTACCGATGCGAACTGGACTGCTTGGTGGAAATGGGACTTTAAAAAACCATCGATGATCACAGAAGGAGTGTTTCAGGAAAAACATGCAAACCAACTTTAACTGCAGAATAAACCTCTTACCTGTTAAACGTGAACTCACATTGTGTTCACTGGTTGACAACAACATCAAAGGTAAAAATACAGAATAGACCATTTTCATGACAAACATCTTAATGTGGCATAGCAGGACAAACAAAGCTATAGTTAATAAACTGCTAAAGTCGTCTTATTAGCAAATAGCCAGTTTACTGAATAACTTTAATGGATACTTAGCTTCGTAAGTTATACCTTTGCTTTATCCGCTGTGATAACTTAAGTGTTTGCCATGAAGATTTATTCCTCTCTAACTGTAATGAATGTTGACGCTGAAAACATAGACGTCAGCACATATTGAACAGGAACAGCAGACTGGCAGCTTTCCACACTGTGTTCAAGGATATGAACAAGATGTCAGACAAAGAATGAGGCAAGACGGCATTTTTTCGGGGAGGGGGGGAAAGGGTTCAACTTAAGGATACGATCAGTGCCTGGAAACAACACACTACCCCGGACCATTTCAGCCATGATGCAGCCAACAGACCAGACATCAACTGAAAAATGAAATGACAACCACTAAATTAGCATGCAGGACTGAAAAACAAACAAACAAAATCTAAAAAGAACAACAGGGCAAATTAAAAAAACAGAAACATGATGTGGTGCCAGGTGAAGTGTGACACAAGACAAATATGAATAGCATGCAGCTGCATGCACTCTCAAACCTGAGTCAGCGTCCCACAGAGCAAAGGATCATTCTTTGTAGCTTGCGCAAAGTGTACCTGTGCAAGTTTCAGCAAAAGCAGCATAACTTATCAAAGGATGTGTTTGACATAATGTCTTCTTCAGGTACACTGTGAAGTGATCATAAGCTTTCATAAGCGAGACACTGACTTTCAAGGTCCCCTGAAAATGTTTTTTTTTTTGCAGAAATACACCCTCAATACCCTCACTGCTTTTCAAACTGTAAGTTTGAAACGGGTGTACTCTGATCCATAAGGTTCAGAAAATGCATGCTTTCATTATACGCCACTTCCACGTTTTTTTTTTTACATCATGTCTTACCTCAGGTGACCCCCCGCACCCCCCTCCTGTCTGACAGAGATAGTCTCCCGCTGTGAGGAGCATATGTGAGCAGCCAGGTCAGAAGAATATCCGGAGCAGTCCTCCTAAAATTATCTAGATATTTTCAGGAGTGCATATGTGAAAAGGTCTATAATGAAAGCAGCTGAGGATAAATGAGGATATGTCTTTGCAGTTATTTTCCTGACTATGGAGGAGCAAACTTAAATTCTATTTCAGGTTTTTCAAGTGACTGTCGTGGTGCTTGAAAGAAACAGTGCTGCTGCTTTAGGAGAGTGAGCAGGGAGTCTTGTGAGTTTGTGTATCTGTAGGAAGAGCAGGTGGGCGGCTGCAAGTCAAGGTGTCAGGCAAATTGGAGAGATAGAATTTGTATAGTTGCTCACAGGAAATGATCTCCATGCGATCCATAAGATGATAACGGAAAAAAAAAAAAACATGAAGAGACGTAAGATGTTTGTGCGCTTTGTTTTTTGATTCGTACGAAATGCCAGACACTGCTGCAAGCAGCTTAAGGATACAATCCCTTCCTGGAAAAAGGATTTTGTGGCGAACCATTTCTGCCATAATACAGCCCACAGCCCAAATATCCACTACATATGCGCAGCATTAAAGGAGGGAGAAGAGAATAAGCAAAGAAAATGCAACAAGTCAGCAGGAAGAACTAGTGTAAATGTTTGGGGGTCAAGAGTATTAACAAGATTCTCCTGAGTTCTGCCCTCATGGGAGCATTATTACTGCCATGCATCGACCTCATTAAGCCTGTTAAAGTACTAAAAAAATCCAAAACTTACAGTTTATAGACTTATTATGATTATATAGATGAACAGAAATGTAAAATATGCGTATTACTTGTTGCAAAAAAAATCAAATTAGACGGGAAGACAGACACCACTCCTGTGAGTGTTCAGTTAGAACCAGGAGACAGTAATGCTGCCTTCATGGACTCCTCGGAAATACAGTATTTACCATATTTATGAGTTATAAGCACATGAACGGCCCCTCCAAAGTGCTTATTAGGAGGGGGAAATTGGAAAATTTCAATGATACCCGAGTTGCGACCTTTGTGTGACATTTAAGGGCAACAAAAGTGGCAGAAAGCTTAGAAACAGTAAAACAGGAAAATATATATTTGTTATCTTGTTCATAGTAGCTATCCTTTATTTTTAGTAGTCGCAAATTCTAGTATATGCATCTAACAGCTGTAGCAAGCACGAAAACATTTAACTCTAAAGCATGCCAGGCGTATATTAACATTGATTACAATGTTTACTTGATGCATATTCTATGTTCTTTATTCTGTCACTGAAGCACAAAGTAGTTTTTTGCTTCTTGCCTTCGGTCAATAAACATCAGCCACGAAAAAACAATGTTACTTCTAGCGTTCTTTTTCCGACCAGAGCTCTTGAATGTGTGCGTTTTCGTCATTGCGACAGCACAAATAGGAAATACGATGTTTCAGAGGAGAACGTGAAGGCAGCATAAGTCCAGGTTAGCTTAGCTTCAAGACTGGAAACGATTTAACAGCTAGCGGGGCTTTGTCCAAATTCAGAACAATCTGCATAAAAGCACTGCCAAAGCTCAATGCATAAAATCTAAACAAAAAATAACCATTTCATGAAGCCGCCCCCTCCCCCCCCCCCAACCTCATCCCACCCCACCTTGTTCAGCATAAAACCACACATGACTCTGGACTTATCCAGGCGAGCTGTTTTCACCTTCTACCAGTCTCAATGCTATGCTACAATAACTGTCACCACTTTTTAGGTTTGTATCTAATAAACACAATGAGGAGTGGTTTTAATCTTTCCATCTGTCATAAAGCAAATTAGCACACTTCCCAAAATGTTGAAGTTTTCCTTTAAGAGTGTCTTTTATAAACTGGGATATGTTCAGAGCAGGAGCACCAAGTGAAACTGCTGAAGCATGCACAAGTGCCTGTATTCATTCTTTTTTTTTAGCCAGGCTGTTAGGAGCTCAGGACAGGCAACCTCTTAATAAAACATCAAAGGCATGCTAAAGCACTGCTGGGAACTGGAGACCCCAGACAGGAAGTTTCCCACAAAGCACCGATGCCCAACATGCCAACTTCCCCCCCTGAGTGTGACCTTTACAGGAACAAGGAGTGTGTGTATTTGTGTGTGTGTGTGTGTGTGTGTGTGTGTGTGTGTGGTTGGGAGGTGCTGAAATTAAAACATCCTGGGAAGGGGGGCCATGCAACAGGCCAGGCAGCAGCTTAGGAGTTCCTCATTGGCCAGTCCCTTTCAAGAAGCTGCTTTCCTCCACTCACCATTGGCCTGGTAGCCCATGCCCAGGATGACTTCAGGGGCGCGGTAGTAGCGGGTGACCACATAGGGTGTCATGAGGAGGCCAGTGGCGGCTGTCCTGGCCAGGCCAAAGTCCAGGATCTTCAGTGTGCAGTCTGATTTCACCACAATGTTGCTGGGCTTCAGATCCTGTACAGAAAACACACACGGACAGTTTCGAGTCAGATTTGGACTGAGGAGGGGCAGCTCTTACAGCTCTTACAAATGACTTAATAGAAATAGTCTTGTTACTGATGGTCTTGTTTGCTTTTGTAGGACATAAAGAAGCCACTCATTTCAGTCTGTTTTATAACAAGTTAAAAACTCCTCACAGGAGCTTTGAGCACAAAGGGAAATAAAGACAAAGATGGATAAGAGAGGGGCGGCTTTGGCTGTGGCTCAGCTGGTAGAGTCAGGGTTGTCCCTCAACCGGAAGGTCAGAGGTTCGATCCCTAGCTCCTGCAGCAACATGTCCAATATGTCCTTGGGCAAGACACTTAACCCAAGTTGCTCCCGCTGCTTCGACGGGCGGCGTATGAATGTGTATGAATGGGATTAGTCACTGCTGATGATCACTTTACATATCAACCTCTGCCTTCAGTGTGTGAATGGGTGACCTGCGATCTAAAAGCGCTTTGAGTAGTCAGAAGACTAGAAAAGCACTATACAAGCTCAAGTTAATTTGCCATACAAGCCATCTCTCATTGCCTTATTTGCCAGCAGGGTTGGCATGCAGTTAGGCAGAGAGGATTAACTAGAACAATGCAAAAAAAAACTTGCCCAGAGATATGCTCCTGTTTAGTTAGTGGAAGGAGTCTTTTAAGGACACTTCAGAGCAGCGGCTGTGGAGTGGGTAGTGTTTTGGAAAAGTTTGTCCATATTTACTTCAGCACTTTGATGTTGGCAAACCAGCGTCCTCTTTGCATGTGCTTGAACACTTTATAAAAAAACATGCAAGTACTTAAATATGGAAATGACTTAAAAGGCCCCTCTCACCCAGTACACATCGTTACTCTCATAATCATAAACATCGCTTGTTGACAATGAAATCATCAAATGGTGAGGCTGAAGCACAGTCGATTGTGCTTGACTGCCTGCATAGGTAGGAGAGCATCTTTGAAAGGATTGGAGAGCTCTCATCACGGAGACAACGCCCACAAGAACAAGAGAGCTGAGTCTTTGGCGATCCGTGACTCATGTTGCATCTGTTCACCTTCTGAAAGCTTTGGCGTGCCGAGCCGTGCTGATGCAAGCCTGGCTGGTTAGCTCCGCCTGTGGCTCAATTAGTTCTGCCTGGCAGAGCGGGAGGAGCTCTGCTAATCTACTGCTGCGTCTTCCACTGAGGGTGATTGACAGAGAGCCGGCAGTGTGTGTGCAAGTGTGTGTTATTGACTCTGTACGCTTGGATACAAGAGGGATCATTTGTATACTCCTGCTGGTGCTTCAGGATGTGTGTGCGTGTGTGTGGTGTGTGTGTGTGTGTGTGTGTGCGTGTGTGTCATCTTGCGTCTGTTGATTAAAAGTAACCAAGCACCTGAGTGTGTATATGTGTTGTGTGTGTCTGTGTGTCCTTAACCGCCATTTGTACATTCTTTCAGCAGCAGAACAAATAGTCCACATTTGGCTGTGTAATCTGGTCATTATATTTATTACCTAAGTGTGGATATATATATATACCGTGTAATCCGGAATATAGGTCGCTCGCAGTCTGTTTCGGGGGGTTTCCCAGAGAGAGAACTCGTTTTAACTTTCCACCTGCATGACAATTTCTACTGTGTTCAGCCAAGTCCACAACGTGCAGTTTCTGTGCAGCTGTGTCGCTCTTTTAGTCCCATCTGTTTTAGCTTTGTGGAGTTTGCACTCCTACTAGCTACAGTATGGTAGTTGAGCTCTCAGCCTGTGGTGAAAGTTGTGAAGCACAGACCCACAGCCCGCGAGTTGTGCTGCCCACTACCGCAGCCGCTGGTCACTCGTTAACTTTAATTGACGAGTCTTTCAATCACCCCACACGGTTTATTTACGGAACAATATGCCACAGTTATCTTTAAATAAGGACTGGACCGACTTTTTGGGGCCGATACCGATACCGGGATGAAAAAAATCTAATACCCATATATCGGCCGATATGTTTCTTTGTCTATCCGATTTATCAGTCGGGCTCTTCTTTAAATGCGTGATTAAATGAGGGAGAAAAGATGTAGCGCAGCCAGACCTGTCTGTGTCGCCAGGTAACCCCGCACAGCTTGCAATAAACAATGAATGGGAAAAACGTTTAATTGCGTTGATGGTGGCGGCTGCACTCGTGGTAATGACGGTGCTCGTGTCAGCATTTTATACTGGTATATTGGTTGCACCGAAGTATAAAACGCAGTGCACTTTTTAGATGAAAAAATAGGTATTTAAAGTGCGTCTTATACACCAGATTTTACGGTAAGTGAAATCACCTTCTATGAGCTGTAAGGTTGATAAATCTGAAGCCTTTGATTGGCGTGCAAAGCAAAGTCATGGAGCATTTTCCTCTCCATAAAATGAAGTGCAATCACATTAAGCTGCTTCAAAGTAGTAGTTGGTAACATAAGAGTTGTTTTAATCCTTTGTTGGATTGCTGGAGCTTCATGATTCTTTGCATCCTAACCTCCTTTCATAGTCAGTTCTGGAAATGCATCACAAAGCAAACAGGGTTGTATCTTGTTTTAAGATGTTAACATTCACCCAGTCTGTTTTAACCTTACTTGTGGTTTTGCACCAATGCTGCATGAGGTCCCTCATCTCCTTTGCTAACAAATTGCGAGAACAGAAATGTAAAGAAAGGACAAGTTGTGGTCTAAAGAGGGTTTGGGGCTTGACTCCATCTTGGCTTGTTAAAGTGACTTCCTGAGGCCTTGTCATTCTCATCATCATCTCTGAAAAATCACAGGGATTTTCTTTTCTAACGCTAAGCAACAAGGAAAGAAAGTGTTTTTTTCCCTCTACATATCCTAATAGTACTTTATGCGGTCGTTAAATGCCAATGTACAGCTGCACGTTAGTCTGAGCTTACATTCACGTGCCTTCTCTATAATATCTTCGCTTATATATGCAGAGGAAATGCATGCACACAGGTGTGTGTGTTTGCTCCCTCTCACCCTGTGTATGATGCCAGCGGCGTGCAGGTGTTTGATTCCACACAGCATCTGGTAGAGCAGGTAGGACAGCCTCTCGTGGTCCAGCTCCATCTGAATCACCTGGCAGAGGTTAGCATCCATCAGCTCCATCACGAGATACCTGCGGAGAGACCACACTGGGTTACAACAATCACAGACATCACACGTATGGAGCATTTTTTTTTAAAGCTCGTATTGTAACTAAAACAACTAAGCATTATGACCAAACTGGAGTGTGAGTTATCTGAAGCATTAAGAAGAATTATTATTTCTTATATTGTCTTATTTTGACATATTTGACTCATATGTCTTTATATAGCTTTGGATTTAAATCCTACTTTCCTTTGGATTGTTTTAAGTTTCTTGGCTTTGTCATTAACAACTAAAAAGATTGTTAGAAGCAAAACGTTGTTGTCTTGTGTCCCCACTCACATGCACTTTCCTTGGCATTTAGGAAGTGACAGTAAGTGTTCTGCTTCTCAAAACAGTGATGATGTTATGCTATCTGGCAGCTGTTATATCATCAGTCCCTACAATCCTCCCACATGGTAGAACGACCTTCTGACATGTTTTATACTAAAAAGAACATCCCAGTAACAGAGAGTTCACATTTACACCAGAAACAAGAAGTAGAACTTGTGTGTTACTATGTGTATGACTTCAAAAACGGACACTCTGTCTTAAGTGTGTTTGTGCTGGACTGTTGAAATCCACCTCCTTAGAAATGGTTCAATGTACTGTGATGCGCTGTGTGATAAAAGTATACATTAGGTACTCAAACACTGAGGGGAATGGAGTGTTCCTGCTTCATCCTCTCACTGTGGGTTTGCTCTGCAGCCCTCTGGCTACGATTTGGCCAGTTTCCTTTTTAGCTCCAATCAGGCAGACACAGCGCGCTCAAACACACACACACGCACATGCACACGCACACACACACACACACACACACACACACACACAAAGCTTCCAGTGGATGGCATTAATCATGTTTGTTCCCGTCATACTTGGAGAAACCATCACTCCCCCCACATCTCAGTTTAGAACTCCCCTCTCTGCAGTTCTTAAGCCAGTTTTCACTCACATGGACGTCTTGTCGACTTGGAAACACATCAAGGACGCCGCCAAATATACCCCCAATACTGGTTTTATTAAAGTCACCGTCCACACAAATGTAAACAAACAGGGAAATAAGACTTTGGACAGATTCAAGAAGGTGCCCTCTATCAATGCCACCCAAGAGTTATTTGAATATTGTTATGTGGAGGAAGCTTTTGTTTTGACAGCAGATTGTTTTTTCTGATCCTTTATATCAAATATGGTCATCTTTAAGTCACTGTGGCTCTAGTCTGTGTTCTTGTTTACTTCAAGATGAAACATTTCCTCTGACTGAAAGCAGTTTGTAGAAAGACTTCAGGTGTTTTATAATTATTTCTTGATATGCTGTATTATGTA
This sequence comes from Tautogolabrus adspersus, assembly GCA_020745685.1. NCBI lineage: Eukaryota > Metazoa > Chordata > Actinopteri > Labriformes > Labridae > Tautogolabrus > Tautogolabrus adspersus. The sequence continues at coordinate 5,080,857 of CM036554.1, read as the reverse complement.
CTTGTACTAAGGCAGAATAATTCACTAAACAGAGATCCAGCTACACTGCACCAAGCCCCTAAAAGTCATAGAAGATCACCTCGGCTCCCAGCATGCCACATCCCGTATTGATTTTACAAACCGACAGCGAGCAGCTGTTATTTGGCCCAGTGATACTTACACATCTTGGAATTCTTCCAGTGTCTTCTGTGGTGTGAATACATTTAATAGGCCGATAATCTGCCAAATAAAAAGCACAGTTATTACTTTGTGTCCGGAGGGGGAGATGTGGATTTGTAATGTCTCTCTGCATCCCTGAACCAGCAGAGATAGCAGCTGGATCCAGAGCATCATTAATGAATAATAACAGGAAACACCCTCATTGAACACATTACATAAAAAAAACATGTAACAGCAGCGGGCGGGGGGGGGGGGGGGGGGGGGGATGAGGTAATCTACAGGAGATCAGCTGTCAATCAAACAGTTTCTTAGATCACTATAGTTCAGTAGAAGACAGCTGAAGATGTCACAGGTCAGTTATTTAATCATTCATTTATCATTTCATCATTTGTAATGCAGCCTGATGAAGTGCACTTAAAACTGGCAGGTCGATGTAAAGACTGAAAATTTCCTTTTTTCACCCAAATACCTTCTAGAGCCCGACCGATTCATCGCCCAGCCGATAATATCATCCATCTGATACATTAGCATTTTAAGTGACTATCGGTATGTAGGGCTGTGAATCTTTGGGTGTCTCACGATTCGATTCGATTTCGATTCTTGGGGTCACAATTTGATTCAGAATTCAGAATTCTCGATTCAAAACGATTCTGGATTCAAAGTCTATTTTTGAATTAGTCCATACTTCAGGATCTACTCCAGTCATCTGTGAGTCTGGTTGAATTTCTTGCTGCTCTATTTGGCGTTCTACTGAGTTAAAGAGCTAGCCTTAGCACTTAGCAGGGAGTGACTGATTAGCCAAAAAAAAAAATCGATTTTAGGAAGTTATGAATCGATTTTAAATCTCAGAAGATAAGAATCTCTTCACAAACAAACAGAAAGCAGCAACACCTGTGAGCGTTTCAAATGAAATGTTTGAAACTGAAGTGTAAGAATTGTACTTTTGATCATGAAGAAGGAGCTGTTCTGTCTCGTCTGAACGTCGTCATGGAGACGATTTGTGGACACTTGTCTGACCGCCTTCAAAGCGAGACTGTACGAGTTCTTGATCAGTGGCGTGATCAGCCCGATATCCGATACGTAAATGACATCAATATCAGACCCGATATCGACATTCGATCGGATCGGTCCCATTTATAATTAAACCAACCATTATCGCTCTCCAGTGTACGTGCGCAGCTACTTTCCAGGTGAGTGAACATCTTGTCTTTGTTATCTTTTCCACAAGAGTTTGATAACTGCATATGAGGGATCAACGCAATGAATGTGTATTTCTAAATCTATCTATCGCTACAGATCGCAGATAGATCTAAGAGAGATAACGGCCGATATATCCGAATACATTTTTCTCTCCCTAATATCGATAACGGTATCACACCCAATAATCCAAAATCGGCCAGGCCCTAGTATCTTCTGATATTTCTGTGAAGTGTTCATTGCTGCCACGTCTTTTCATCACATTACTTCTTGGCTGTTTTTAAAACAAAGCAACTTATCCATTTCAAGGCCTGAATCAAAAAGGACGCACACCTCTAAGATAAGATAAGATAAGATATCTTTATTGTCACTGTACAAGTACAACGAAATACTGTTGGAGCAAACCTGTAGATGCCTAATATCAAAATATCAAAAAACTATACAAATATACAAAACAAAATACTAAAACCAAATTTACAAAATGTCTATAAATATCTACATAAATGTCCAATGAGATGTCACAGCTCAAAATGTTCAACTCTCTTTGGAAAATGTCAAAAACAACAGAAAAGGTGAGAAAAGTCAAAGCGCTTACGTTCTTGTGGTTGACACATTTCATGAGCACCAGTTCTCTGTAGGCCCGCTTTGCGTGAGTTTGATTCTGAAATGGCCGGCTCAGTTTCTTGATGGCAACATTCCTTTCGAAGTTGTGATCATACGCTGAACTGGAAAATGAAAGTGAAACATTACTCAATAATATATTTCAAAAAGCATACACATTTCATTTCATTTCAAACCTTTATTTAAGCCTCGAAAATCATTGAGGTTTCCCTCATTTACAATGATGTCGAGGTACAGATCAAAACAAACAAAGTGGTAAAGTGGTTTGAGATCATTGTCTTAATCTGCCCAAGAGAAACAAAAGTGTCAATCTTGAGATAACAAAGAAAAAGATTTTTGATGACAACACGCTGATTCTTAAACCATCTGTGACCGTTTCTAAAGGTTCGATGAATGCTGAAGATGTGATGAAAGCGCAGGTTGTGCTATCAACACGTTAGGGCAGTTTAGGAAAAGAGGTAAAGAACAGGGGCCTCGTGTATAAAAGACTGCGCAGCTTCCATACTGAAAGATGGCCTACTCACAAAATTGGGAATGTACTTAGGCACAGAAATTTCCACATATATAAAACCCTGCACACGCCTGTTACTGCGGCTGTGCCTCTTTCCTTTATACATCCATGTTAACATGAAACTGAGCGCAGCTGCACGTGCAACTTGGCCCCGCCATGTCTTGTCCTTTTTTTAAACTTTGAGTTTCCAAAGTCCAAAAATGATCAAATCATTTGCACAGCTGCTTCAATTTTGTTTACATGGATTGCAGATATGATGTGGAGTCTAAATTAAATGTCATTTGGTGACGGTCCAATCAGCCAAATAAATCAATGACAAATATGTAAACAATGAATATTATCATGACAATCGGCCTGAAGATCATCACACACAGCAGAACCTGCTCCTGGCATGAACCTGACTTTTAACATTCTTCTATTTCTCTAAAGCACGTCACACCTACTGTAAGATACAGTCGTACAATTGTATATACAGTACAGTTAGAAAAAGACAGTTTGCAGCCCCTGCTGATGGGTGCATGGTCTGTGTCTACTAACGCCTTTTTTGTGCTGGCAGCGCCAATTTTCTGTACAAAACCAACGCACTTCAGCATTTTCAGTGCTCAGCGTCCTGGGTGCAAAGAAGCCCTCGGCATCAGCCCTCTTTTGTCGCGAGTTGAAATTAAAAATAGTCCAACTTTTGGAATAACCCTTCAATGTCACTTCTCCCTCACCGACCAATCAAAATCAAGAAGGGGCTGGACTTCTGGTAACAACTTCATAAACAACAAAGGGCCTGATTTACTAAGATCCCAATTAAAGAGTACTAAATTGCGTGTTCACTCCAAAAAATTGCGCGTTTGGCTTGTGGGCGTTTTGCGGGTGATCTACTAAGAAACTTTGCGTGAATGATAACGGGTGCAAACCTTGAGGAGGCGGTTGTATTTCAGTCAGGCTTTTGCGTGTTATACTGGGTTACGTCACGGAGAGTTTGGACGGAAAGCAGAATGACTGCAAGCGCAAAATAGGTATTAGTGGGAGAGGCAAATGAACATACAGTATTTTGGAGTTATAGCAGATAAATCTGAATATTACAAAAAGAACATTTGGCTTATAAGAAAACCTCGGCATTAAACAGGGCCTCTCTTTTCTTCCCTCCATCTTTTGAATGAATTGTCATACATTGCGCAGGAGGTGCGAGCTGTGTCCTAGGCGCTCAGGCGCGCCCCTCGGGCTATTGTTGCACACCAGACTGCTGGCCAGCGCTGTGTCTGATCGGACATAATTGCCCTGGCAAGAGGTATCGAAGACGGGGGTACAAGCAGTGGTGACGTCCTCCAATCCAAGTGCCTACAGCTTGGCAGCAGGGGGCTGTAGAGGTTGGAGACGAGCGCGATAGGGAGAGGAGCGCACCGGAGGAGACAAGCTGGAGAGACGCGCAACCCGAGAAAAAGGAAATGCCCAGTTTAAAATGTAATGTTGCAGAAAAGAGGGAAATAGGACATAAATGTCAATGTGTAAATTCTTTAGAATGCAGAGGCTGTGAATGTTCAGTTATATTAGTTTAATCATGGTGTTTCTCTTTATTAACTATTATTGAATCGAAATAAAAAAATAATTCATGTCATTTATTTTTATGTCGATCGAAAACATGTTAACATGTTGGGGGAAAAACATGATCTTTATACCTTCTTTTATTGTGCCTATGTCTCCTCATAACTGCAGCCTGTTGTGTGTAACACTGGGCTCCTGGATTAGCACCTGCCTTTCAAAGGTGTTAAATTTAGACACCGTCACAATCACCGCAATTGTTGCCTGGCTTGGTAAATCGCAATGCGTGTACTAACTTAACTTATTTGAATTTTCTCCTCCCAGTATTTTGCACGCTACGGCAGAAACGCCCCATATTGCATATTCATTAAGGCAAACGTGCTAAATGGACAATGCGTGTTGTTTTGCTCATATGAAAGACGCAATCCTCACTGCACGCTGTTAGTAGATCAGATAGCACATTTTTTGCTAGTGGTATCAAGTTTGCACACGTTTTAAGACACGCAAACCTTTAGTAAATCAGGCCCAAAGTGTAAAAACAGATCGGACTCGTCTTTTCAGGGCTACAGAGGGGCACGATAACTTTATATTGTTTTACTCTTCTCTATGTGAAAAGTCAGCAGTGAGCGCCGGTGAGACGCACTCTGAAATTGAGTTTGTTAACACTGCCAGCGCAATAAAAAGCCTTTCATGGACACGAGTCTGTCTGATCTCAGCAACTTTCAGAGCCAATGGCTGTCAAGAAGTGAAAGTTGTATCAGTAGATTCAATCTAATCACCTGAAGAAATCTGCAGTTATCATCATTCATTCATATCCATTCCTGTTTTTGCTTTCATTGTGAAATGCAAAACAATAACAGAACTTTGGTTGACAGAGAGGTCGGAATTTAGAAATAAGACGGGGAAAAGAAATGAAATCACTGCAGAGGAAACAAACGCTGAGTTTTATTTCTTAAATCTATAAGTCGAAGAAAAAAAAGGAGGACTCTAAAAACAATGAATTTAAGAATTACTTTGCAGGTTTGTGAGACGAACACCCACACTTTTCTACTTTATGGAAAGTCACTCCAAATCGAACATGAATGAATGCACAGAAAGAAACACACTTAATCTTTTCCAGGATGTATCTACCAAATCCAATGGAGTCAAGTAAACATGGAGATGGCTAAGTTCTCATCATGTGACCTACATGAGTGACCTTCAGCCATCTCCACTGATGCATAGCAGACAACATCCACTAAAGACTTTTCTTTAGTATTTCTGTCACACTAATAGTTCAAAAGTCAAGACAGTCTTTTATTTTTTCTTACCAGACTATTCCCTGTGCTCCTGAGCCGATGGGTCTGAGGTTCTGGTAGCGCTTTAAAACCATAAAGGTCGAATCTCCCACATCTATACTGTAGTACTCCTTTTCACGCTTGTTCCGGTTCATGGTGACGCCTTGGACCTGCGCTGTGGCTGGGCATCCAAGTGGAGCTCTCCTCTCAAGACCTGCAGTTTGTGAAGAGGAAAAAAAGAGGTCATTGTTTTTAACTCCATCTTCAGCATTACATGTCATACTGTCTCTTCCAGCATCCACCACAGTCATATTAAACCAGGAAGCCTGGAATTTCCAAAACACAGATTTTTGTCTTTTTTAAATGCTTTGAAACTTTAAAAAAGGAGATCGCTCAAAGTGCATTTTCTCTATTTACAATGGTGCAAATACAATCTTATCATGTTGCTTCAACTTAATGAAAAACCTTGATTGAACACGCTTTAGTATGTGCAAGTCAAAGCAGTCATGCTTTAATCCTCGAGTGAGGTTTATCAATGATAATGAGTGTGATATAAAACCCAAAGGTCCAGGCACTGAAGCAAGCAAGCAAGCAGCGAGAGCCACAGAGGAAGCTGGGTTTCATGCCGGCTCTGAAGACGACGGATCATTAGTGAAATTTGGAACATTGAACTGAGAAGGTCAGCTTTTGTCATGATAGCTGTACATTCCCCGGAAAATGAACTGACCTCTGGAATTATGAAACAACAGATAACCCCCACCCCCCTTCAGTATCCTTCAGCATGCCCTCCTTCTTGCTTGCCTCTCCGCTGCACTTGTCTTCAATCTTTCCTCCATTATTCTTTCTCTTCCTTTGTTAAGGCTGCAATCACATCTGAGATGAGTTTTTGTCAAGTTCAGACGTAGAGTAGAAACCAAGTCAAGAGCGTGGCCAACGCGATTCAAATCCTCTCCAAAGATCAATTAGCTACCTGCTCTCTAATGAGCAACCCTCATATTTTTTATTCTAGCTCTTATGTAGCATCGTAGCCCTGGAGGACGATTAACTGTGTACTTGTATATTCTTGAAATGGCAGTAAAGAATCTGGACTTGACTTGAGATACACTTCAGGGCTTGACATTATAACCGGCCCACTGGCCCGGAGGCATGACTGAAAGACCCCGGGGGCAGCTAATTCCACGTTCCACTGACTGATTGGGCGAGCATCTCAGCTGTGGCTTCAGCTTTATTCAACGTACTCGCAGCGGGCGCAGCAAGCTAGATTACGGCAACAACAACTGCTTTACGGCAGCTACGGTAACTCTCTAGGGACATACAACTCCAAAGTCAAAAAACAAAAGGCGACGATAACGTGCATGTAAGATCCGTCCATCCACTTTCTATACTGCTTTTTTTCCCGTTCGCGGTCACAGGGGGATCCCAGCTGTCATTGGGCAAGACGTGAGAGGCAGGGTACACCCTGGACTGTTTGCCAGTCAATCACAGGGTTAAACTTACATATCATAGAAATACTAAAGGGAGAGAAAGTTCCAGCCACACTGGCGAGAGTGCTGGAGTTGGCCAGGACAGAAAATGTAGTCTTTTGCCAAATCTGTTGATCAATGCCGGCATGTGTGGACAAGTGAGTGCACTCAAAGAAAAGAAGACTTTCTTTTTTAGATAGACAGGAAATCAAATCAAATTCTAAAAGTGTCTGGAAACTAACAAAAGGATGCCAGAAAATAAAAATCTTGACATTGAGCTCTTGCTTGTTTTACCCTCCTGCCTCCACCTCTCCTACACTTCTGTTTCATCCTTTCTGCTTCTTCTCTTCTTCGTCTCTCCTCTACCTCGGCTGCAGACGGTGAGCCGAGCCACGCAGTGCAGACACACAGGGATGAATAAAAGGTTTAGAAAACTCTGTGAAATTCTGTTCTTTTATCTTGCATCAAGAGAAAAACTAATAAATGTTTGTCATAAGGTCAAGTACTTGAGCAAAACCTTGGAGATGCAGAAACAGAAAGAAAATATGACACATGAACCCCGAGCTGTTAACTGGAACCTTTCCTTAAAGGAAACAAGGCAAAGATTGTTTCTCCATCTCCTCCTGCTGTTTCATAACCTGATATTCAACATCATTCTTAGCATGGCATGTATCACCTGCACAGTCACAAAATTTACTGCTTTATGTGGATATGCCAGCGGGCTATTTTTCCCCATGCGATGCCTCCGTTTCCCCTCGACACCCTGTCAAAGTTACAGAGGCATGATAGTGGAACAAAATTGTATCGCCACCGAGCTGGGAGTCAGAGATAGTAGCAAGAGGCACAACAGAGACGAAAGAAAGGCATCTGTGTAAACAGTGGAGTCAACAGGACGTAACAGTGTATGCATGTGAGGCTGTTGCTGCTGTTAACACATCTGCACCTCTTTTGTTTCTGCAACACCGTAACGCTGTTTGAAATCACACACCAGAGCTGCGGCAGATGCCACCGTTTGGCTCAAGGTAAAATCATAAAAATGACGTAAAGTCAGAGCTGCAATACAACAATATTTCTGTTACTCTGTCTAATAATTAGGGCTGTCCCGAATGCAATTTTTTGGGCTCCGGATATTCGTTAATTATCAACAGCGAAAAGTCGAAAGAACAACATATTCTGCAGATTCACTCTGAGGCTTATTGCATGGGTACTATTTTAACTAACTCATAAATCTAAAATTCACTGCTCCTTCAAATAACAGTTCAAGACACAAAGAAGGATTTGTGCACAATGTAACGTTCTTCATTTGACACTGACAGCATGACACGCACCAGAAACACTGAAAAGCTGAGTTAAAGCTCATATGCATGTTTGTCACATGTAATATATTCATCAAGGGAGTTGTTCACTGGGAACTTCCTCTTCTTTTGTTTTTTTAAATCAACCTCGAACAAATTTAGAATATGACACGTAGTGTTTGAAACACAGCGCTCCACCACCGCATCCTGTAGAGTACGAATTTGAACGGCTCATTACAGTGCGAAAGTGAACTTTCTTCCCCAGTTTCCAATGAATGTTTGAACTTTGAATACAAAATGACAGCGCTAGTTGGAAGCGACAAACCACTTAGAACTAGGGCCCGACTGATAAGGGATTTTGGGGCCGATACTGATATCAATATATGTCCGCAGATATCTTTCTTAGATCTGTTACAAGTAGAGATAGATGGATTTAAATACATTTTTTTCATCGATCCCTCAGATGCAGTAATCAAACACCTACGGAAAAGGTATATTATGAAGATGGTCACTCAACTGGAGAGTAACCATGCATGTACGTGCATCCCCACTTGACACTGTGGACAGTCCTAATTAGGGCTGGGAATCTTTGAGTGTCTTGCGATTTGATTCGATTTCGATTCTTGGGGTCACGATTCGATTCAGTATCGATTTTCGATTCAAAGCGATTCTGGATTCATTGCTCCATGGATTCAAAGTCTATTTATGAATTAGTACATACTTCAGGATTTACTCCAGTCATCTGTGAGACTGGCTGAATTTATTGTTGCTCTATTTGGCATTCTACTGAGTTACAGAGCTAGCCTTAGCACTTAGCAGGGAGTGATTGATTAGCCAAAAATCGATTTTTTGAATTTATAAATCGATTTTAAATCTCAGAAGATAAGCATCTCGATTTTTACATAAATTGATTTTTTTTCACACCTTTAGCCATAATGCTTGTTGCAATCCATTTAGCACCCTCTGCTGGTCAAAGAGAACTGCTAGTGTGATACAATGATATTCTAATGAAATGCTATTTGACTAGAGAATCAATCTAGTGATGTTGGCGCATGTAGGAGATAAAACTAGCCAATAGCGATAATAACTTGACATGCTAATGTTGGCCGGTATTATCGGCTGGACGATTTATCGGTCGGGCTCTACTGAGAACAACAGTACTGTTTGCAATCAACTACATATTTTTCTGAGAGCGCTCTGCCTGGCCTCTACAAGAACGTATGAGGACACTTCTCAGCAGAGTTAATGGACTTAAAAGCGGTGGATACCTGGGGCTACGACATTACCACACGGTGCTACGCTACAGGCTACAAGCTAAACACACTTCCAGGAATCACACACAAGCAACTTAATTCAACTGCAATCAAGGAAATGCTTTCTCAGGCCACTTAAGTGCATGACATTTTGAGAGACAATGCCAGCGACATGAAAAGGCCATGAACAACAAAGGAGTGCACAGCTTTGGCTGCATCTGCTCAACGAGGGTTCACTGCACAGCAGAGTGATGCCGTTGCAAGTGGTACACAGATTGTAGTGCAGTTATTATGTAGAGTGGAATACAGGTTATTCATTTGAACACTGGCATGGCATCGATACTCGGTATCGTCAGATACTCGCAGCTCAGGTAGGGATCGGCGGTGAATCTTTAATCAGAACTATTTAGGGAAATTAATTGTGATTTTTTCCCCCACAAATATTGGGATTGCGATTTAAAATGTGATTATTTTATAAGTTCTGTATCTTCTTTATTTTTCAATAAATACAAGCAATAAATCATTCTATAACATGACCAACATGATATTAGATTCATCAGAAACCGGTGTTCAGCTTCCTCTTCTTAAGCATGGTGCAAGCATTATAAAGTCGGGGACAAATCACACAAACTCGGGTGCAGATTGCAGAAACAACTAATCGGGGGCTTTACTTCTCTGTGTTTGGATTATTCAAACTAAGTCATTGTAATAAACATTCTGTGTTTACACATAGACGCTACTCGGTGCATACCCTGAAAAAAAGGTATATTTCAGACCTTTTTTGGGGGGGTTCGACATAAAGCCACCACCTGTGCAGGCAAGAGCGGGAACGAGCTAAAGAGAGCTAGAAGGAAAGAGAGAGAAGTCCAATGATCACTAGTCCCTCCTGTAAATGCACCGATTGAGGTGCTACGTCTCATCTTAAAACGTTAGCTTCTTAAGCTGTCATCATATTTTTCTGCGTCTGTGGTGCTGGTCGCCATCCTAAGAGCCATCATATCTTTCCCTATGAACTCTGTTAGTGGCTGAGTTATTTCCCCGTGCCTTTTTAAACTTCATTCATGGAGTGATGTTTTCAAACATTATGGTCAGTGATGTCTGTCAGGTTGTATTTGACTTACTTGACACACTGGTGGTTAACATCTTGGCAATGCAACTATCATACATGTTTTTTGATGTGTTTTTTTGAAGGGCTGATACAGGTCAGTGTTGCCCCGTGGGGTAGCAACGGTAGCAAGGCAGTTTCTGCACAATACCTGACGCTGTGCAGGCTCTTCTTTTTTTAAAGCCTAAATCGACGTACTGCTCCTCTTAGATACTAAAGTGTCCGCAGTGCCAGGTTCTGTCAACCCTGGGGCCATTGTTCAACAGGTCAAAGTGTTGACTGCCAAGTTGTTGCCTCCGCTTTTAGCCGACTGCTCTACTCCCGCTTTCATGTCACGTGACCAGAGCGTAATCGCAGCCTTTGCGGTTAGAAAATCTCATTTGATCACGTCACGATATTATCGCAAATGATCACAACTCAGAAACTTAAACAGCTTGTTCAGCCTACAGATGGCTTTTATTGGAGCACATTCACTCAGTGTTGATGTGTAATGTTCCACATTTTAACTTAACTTAAGTCCAACACAATCATAGACAAACCCTGCAGGTTGTCCTTGTTTAGTGCATGCTATAGGCAGCCACATGTCACACTTTTTACTGATCCCCACAGAAGTGAAAATGTCAACTTCATTTGCAAGCTCGACCGGGCTTCAAAGGAACCAGAAATAACATGTAATCCACTGACTCTAGCATGCTTTTCAGAAAAATACATCAAATATCGGCCACACTGGGAAAAGGGCGTGTACTCATGTCAAGTTCTATAAGCTACAGGTAGGTAGCTGGAGAATATAAAATATGTGTAAGCTGATGTTAGGCTTCAGCATGAGGTGTGACATATGTGCTGTTCTGTCTTCAGGTTAGAGAGAACATCATAAGTGTTACTGTGAGAAGCTATGGCAGCATGCAAAGATGGGATTGGGGATGTTTGGAGATCACTTTGTGAGACTTAAAGGCAGAATGTGCGACATTTTACAAGTATATCCTCTGTAAATGTCTCTCTGAGTCATGACTGTCTACAAGGAGTGAGAAGCACGAGTCTCGCCAGCTGTACTGTTGACGGAAACGTGTTTATACCTCCAGTTTACATGGACGGGACGGCCTTGATTATAAAGCTGTTTCAGTCAAGGACTATAGAAAAGAAGAATAACATAGCCCACTCACTGCTATACTGGGAATCTGGCAGGAGAAACTCTGGGTTAGCGTTCAGTCCTCCTGGAAATATCAGGAGTTTTTCAGGAGTTTTCTGCAAGTGTGAAAGAACTATTATACATATGTTTCCTATCCCCACATAAATGAATATGCAAGTAAGAGCTGTTAGGTTGTAATCAAGTAAGTTCAGATATTGTAGATCAAACAAAACTACAGCTACAACTTCTCATTCTCTATCTGACCACATCGCACATTTAGGGGCCCAGGGTCATTCGGATCGAATGTTAAACTCACAGTATGCTCCTGCTGTACTGTAACAACACTTCAAGCATCATCGTGGATTTCATAAAAACCAAAGGTGACACATTTTTTGCCATCCATTTAAAATAACTGGCTGTCAGGGAATGGTGTATCTAACAACCAGAGAACATTACAGATTGCTGTGTCATAAATCGTCAGGTAAGACAGGTGCAGGTAAACAGTCATTCTCTTTGGCAGACCAGTCCAGATTCACACAGCTCTCTGCCTCACAGCTGTCCGTCACGCCGTGTCTGTCTGTAGGGAGTCGATCTGTCTCTGAGTGGATATCAGGTCAGCTCCTGGTCACTCTAGACATCGTGACTTTACTCTCCGGACTCTTACAAATAGATCGAGGTTTGTGTTATCTATGCAGCCCAGATTGAGACCGCTGGCAATTTGGCAGAGTTGGATTTTATCTTTGAACTGCTCACATTCAGCAGTAATGGCTGCTGACAAGAGCCATGAGGGCAAATTCAGTGCCAAGTTTGGGTAAATAAAGGCACTGAAGCACATTTCTCTTCTGATCGTCTAAAGACACATTTTTAACTCAAGCTTCCTTTAATCTAGCCAATCTTAACCAATGTGCTCGTCATTAAAGAGGGCGTTTATTAAGATACTGAAAGTGGGAAGTGAAAAGAGCATTTCACATTCTTGAACAGAAATCATGCAGACATTCTCTCCACTCATTAAAGACGTGATGGTGTTAAAGATATCCACTGAAGCGGTTATGTCGCGTGCCCCATGAACAGAGGCTATAATCCTCGTTGCAGCGATCGAGGGTTCAGATCCGACTTCGGCCCTATGCTACATGTCATCCCCTACTCTCCCCTCCCAACATTTCCTGTCTCTCTTCAGCTGTCCTATCCAATAAAGGCTAAAATGCCCCCCCAAAAAAGATATCCACTGATCACAATAGAAAATGTCCTTATTAAGAAAATTGGACAAGAATAATGCTTGAAAACGTAGAGCTGAGATCACATCGGAGGTTTGGAAAGTAATTTGTCTACTTGAGACCCCGTTTGGCCACACAATGGATGAAACGGATTAAAGCAGGGATATGTTACTTTTATTCCTGTTATACTGTTTTCATGTTATCGAAGACAAAAATGAATCAATGACAAGACTCGTTTTAACAAAGCCTTGGTCCCTAAGACCAACATCCTCTGCAGAAAACTGCAAGGTGCTCAGAGAAACACTCCAATTTCTATTACTAGTATTGGCTTTTAAAAAAACACCCCACCAACACTGGTAATTTACCAAAAGAAATGGTGCAGACTTGCAACACCTCAAAACTGAGGATTTTAACTGATGATGATCTCTGCCCTGCCCCTAGTTGGATTAGCTCAAAGAACCTGCCTTTGCTCCTCAAACACGACCGTTTGAGCTGCGGTATATTGTCGTGTTTTTGTCAGAGGTCGACCCTTTCTCCCGGTTGAACACAGGACAAGTGCATGCTACTTTTTGGTCTGTTCATGGATGTTATGAGACTTGCATCATGATATAAGAAAAACTGCATTGTGCCTTAGGATTGTTTAAATTTGCAATGACAATATGACGTTGGATAAATTCAAATGTGTGACAAATATCAGCTGACCCCTTTAGACAAAGAGTCAAATAATCCACTCAATTTAACAAAAATAAACTAATAATCTAATGGCTTAAAGTGTTAGACAATACAAAAAAAGGAAACTTATTTATTCACAAGTCAATTGGCAAACAAATCTGCCACTCAAAGTCAAAAAGGCCTCCAGATGTCAAAGTGGTTGTATCATGAGTAAACCAGCAGTCATATTACTATCTCTGCAGGCCACCTTTCACTTTTGGTGCAGGAATCAGATTTCTTGGGGCTTGTATCTGACCACCGCTGGTCTCTTGGCAAGTTGTTCAGTAAGCCCTTCAAACAATGTGCATTGCAGTGTGTCAGACGCATAGCCCAAATATGACTTCAGGTACTAATATGGGAAGTTCCTCAAAAACATTGACAATTTCATGTACCACAAAACTGCTTATGTTGTCCCCTAGCTATCCTGATTAACATGCCTGCTTCATTGCACATAAATAATCTGATACTTGCACACAATCTGATCAATGAAACAAAGATAAATCACACTGCAACATTATGCAATTGCCAAGAAAGAATGGTTGCATTCAAGTCTGAACTCGTAGGTCACTGGGGCCTTTACATGAATAACATGAAAACGACACAATCACACTTCAGCTTTGCACAACCCCACATAGTAATCTTCCCTACACTTTGTCCTGTTATAACATCTTTAAGAGATGCTACAACAGTGTAAAAACAGAAGTGTGCACGCTCCTGTGCTCGGTTCACAGGGTATGGATTAAGCTTGCCCGTGTTTCAAGCTAATAGAAATGAATATTCATGATAATACCACAGCAGTAAACATTAGCAATCTGATGTTAGCTTAACAACGGGGTGTATTCAAAGGCGTCAATACGTGATTTCTGTTTACATTGTACACGCTATCGTCCTTAGGTGGCTACAGACTGGAGGTCACAGCGTTTCATTTCAAAGTTTAACTAGTGTCATGACTGGCAACACCACCCGCTTCGCAGGACACAGTATAAGCAGTGCTAATGTGTGTGTAGCATTACATGGAGAGGTTACAGTAGTGTGCTTCCCAGTGTAGCCACTCAGTCTGGTTGCCTTTACCAGTTAGGCCAGACCTGTCCTGCCTGCTGTGGTGGTCACCATGTATATTATAGTAACACCTATTTTACAGTAACATGTCTAACTCAAATGTGTCATTTCCCATCCCCCAACGACTGACAGTAACACGTCAAACATGTCTCACAGGAAGAAAACAATCCATATGTCGAGCTCACCCCTCTCCGGTTAATTCCAACAGTGTCGACCCGCAGTCGCTGTTTGCTGCCTCCCGGAGACACAACCCGGACGGTGTTTTTTTTTTAGAGAGAAAACAGCTCTTTAATCCTTTCTTTTCCAGCAACTACACTCTCGTTTCCCTCACACTAACAGGCCAGGGTCATCACTAAATACATCCGTAGCTTCAACGTAGTCTAATCTTTGTGCTTCCGTGACACAAGCAGTTTCTGCCATTTCATACCAACAACGTCGTCGAAACCTTGCGATGTTTCCTCCTCGGCTGCACAATGAGGACCAGGGGAGCGTTCAAGACCGCCTGCGCGTCCCCGGCAGCCACTCCAGGGAAGCGGAAGTGACGATTTCGCAACGTTTTGCTATGGTACTGGAACTAGGACAAAGCAGATGTACATGTTTTATGGCATATGTTATATATCTATACATTATATAAAATGATTATAACTGTAATATGATTGTTTGTTATACCTCTTTGGTGTGTAAAAAAAAAAAAAAAAGCTGGAATATTTTAGACATATTTATATGATTAAGAATACTACATACAATAACTTATATAATCACATAGGTGTACATGGAAAAGTTACACAAACATCTTAGCCACATAGTTAGCATTTTAGGTAGCATGTCGGTTCTTAGTCTATTCTTTTAGCTGTTATAAAAGAAGTAGCCTAGCTCAGGGGTTCCCAAACTTTTCAGCCCATCTGCCCCCAAATAACGGTGACCTGAGGACCCCCATTGTCCCTGGGGGTGGTAAAAACATTGAATACAGCTGGCCACATTATTGCCAAAACACGTAATATTATTTTAGTAATTCATTGTAAGAAACGCTAGAAGCAGAATACCTGCAATCTCTTGAACTATGTTTTTGTATATATTTTCACAATAATGGGTAAGATCTGATATTTTAGATGTTTGTGTCTCACGACCCCCCAGGGGGTCCCAACCCCTACTTTGGGAACCACTGGCCTAGCTGATTAGAGTGTAAAACAATTTACTGGTTCTTCAGGGCTACCCTAGTTATATCTTTCAGGTAATATAATATTAGGGGAGTAAAATATACCTGTTTGAAGTTTATAATGTTCAACTTCTGTTAACTGCATTAAACCATTTTGCTACAACAATTAAAGCAACAACTAGTCATATGATAGCAGCCTATTGTTTTGTTTTTGTTGTCATTAGACTATAATAGCAGTAATCTTGCTATAATTTTTATTAAGCAATCTTAGAGGAACTTTCAGTTTGCTACAATATGTTTTATCTCTATCTGTGTGTCTTTGGCCTTTTTTCTGATTGTATTTATTTTAAATCGTTTGTCAAAATAATGTAATTCACTGTCTTTTCTGTGATTTTCTGTACCTTATCACAAGATTTATCTTTCATACTGCAACCAAATTAAGATATTAGAACACTTCAGTGTCCACATAAGTAGGCCTATTTGAAATAAACACAACAATGCTGAACTATCATAAACATCAATTGACCCTTAAAGTTTGCCTTGGTGGAAGAAGGAGGCCCAGTGCAAGATACAATATTTCTTCAGGTCAGGTCCGTGTGTTAATTACTCCCTATGCCCTAAGGGACAGAGTGTCAATACATTTCAAGGTACTGGTATGGCTGAGGATGAAGTGGTGTGTTAGCCTATACTTCCTGATAAACATGCTTACAAGTTAAATGCAAAAACATAACACGCAGCAGGGACAACTGAAAGAAGAAGCAGAGAGCATGCTCAATGAAACCTGCTTAGTCATCATCCTTGGGGGATGGCAAACCAATTGTGTGTTAATCTATGTACGGTACTAATAGAGAGTGGGACAATTAATGTGTCACTTGTCTCAGAAACATCAGATTAACAGTCCCGTCTACAATGGATTGGTCCTTTGCTGCCCCATCTGCCATTAGCTTGCCCTGCAAATCCAATTATGTTCTTATGCTGCCTGCGCTAAAAATAGGAGGAAAAGAAAGGAAAACACAGAAACAACACGTCAGTAGCGCTAAGAGGAGACCAAATTATGTTATGGAGCTGATGTGTCCTTTCTGCAGAGATAACTGAAGTGTCAAGATAAGATGAGGTATCCGTGACAGGCTGCCATGACAGACAGAGCTCGGACCAGGGAGAGATGGGTGGAACGGCAGCAGGGGATGCATAAGAGGAAGAAGGATTAGGTCTCAAGGAACTTCGGAAAACATTTTTCAGATACTGGATGAAATAAGGTAAGACACATTTAGGCCTTAAGGTGTTTTCAGACACAGTGCTGGCTGGGCTGAGGTACGAGGCTTTTTATATATGCTACTACTGTTACAACAAGATATTGGAGCATTGTGCACACGGCAATGTAGATAAATGAATGAGTAAAGAGAGCTACACAGCATCTAACCCTTTCAACTCATACGGATCATGTTTGAAGCAAGCAGGCACTGACAGATCCTGCATGCTCTTATTCTAGCAACGAAGCTATAGCAAGAACATACAGAAAGATAACTTGTGCCAAGTAAATACTACCAAACAAAGTGCAGTACAGTGAGTTTTTGATTGTCTGAATTGGAAAAAAATAGTTTTTGTAATAAGTCATAGATGGTTTAAGTAGTATTTTTACTGGGTTGCATTTTTACTCAAATTAATTGTTAACCTTTGGTTAAGTACTCCTATTTCCTAACACAGCTTGGGGCAGGGGAATTGAATATTTATGATGAAGAAAATTATTTGAAATATCTGCCATTATGCTGTAGGCATTTTGACATGTCAAATAAGCTGAAGTACAGCTTTTGATAATAGGGTCAGGCAATGGTGGCTGTGAGCCATTTAGCTGCTCAAGTGTCAGGGTCCTGGTACTTTTCGTGCTGGCTCGTTATCAAATTGTAATGACTTATTGGAACATGTAATCAGGACGGAGGCATCGTTAATGTTATTAGTAACACATGTACTTTTCCTACATTAGCAACTCAAAATGGCTTTGACTAATTGTTGATCACGGAGACACTTCACCCAGGGTTATCTTGTTTAAATAAATCAAAGTACTCATGGATTCTTGGAATTCTGTCATGCCACCTGACATGCCACACTAAGCTCGTCTGCTATCTGTCAGTGTTTTAATTCTTTCCAAGTGTCCCAAAGGTCACCGAGCGGAAATCCCAGTGACAGCAGCCACAGTTGTAACTCAAATAGTACACTGAGTTACATGAAAATAGGTTAAAGTATGTTCAAGAGGTTCATTATGAAGGTAAAGCTTC
The DNA here is from genome assembly GCA_020745685.1 of Tautogolabrus adspersus. NCBI lineage: Eukaryota > Metazoa > Chordata > Actinopteri > Labriformes > Labridae > Tautogolabrus > Tautogolabrus adspersus. The sequence goes on along the minus strand of CM036554.1, from coordinate 5,062,907 downwards.
CTTCTGTTTTTCTCCACTAACCCTCTAATTTAAGAAGGAATAAGATGATTATGGTAAGACGGTTCCTGGAGGCAAAAATACTAACTTCCGGATGTTAATCAGATTTTGAAACCAATCGTAAAGACTCTAGATGAAAACAAGCTGATTCCTCAAAGCGTAAAATGTATCCAGTTATTCACAAAAGCTATTGTATCATGCGAAAAGGACAAATACTTCCATCCATCATCATAAAAGTGTTGTCTCTGTTTTGAGAGTTCACTCTGAAAAGGTAGAGCGCATAATGTTGGTTCTGTATTCGTTTACCACATTCTGGTATTATCAGTATTAAAATGTGTATGAATTAAAATCATACATATAATATATCTTATCTGCAGATCTTGTGCAATATGGGTAATGTTCAATATACAGTATGTTGTGTTGTTTTGGATTGGTATGTGCCTTTCTGTTCACATTTCCCCTAGGGGACAATAAAGTGTATCGTAACGTGTTGTGTCATATCGTATCGTAACATGTCGTCGTATCTTATCGTGTTGTCGTATCGTATCGTGTTGTGTCGTATCGTGTCGTGTTGTGTCGTATCGTGTCATGTCGTGTCGTATCGTAACGTGTCGTATCGTAACATGTTGTATCGTGTTGTCGTATCGTGTCGTAACGTGTCGTGTCGTATTGTATCGTATCGTAACGTGTCGTGTTGTGTCGTATCGTATTGTAACGTGTCGTGTCGTATCGTGTTGTGTCGTGTCATATCGTATCGTTTCGTACCATATCATATCGTATAAATCCAAAGGTGCTCTATCAATAGCTGCATGCATCCATTATAAATACAATTTAATTAATTCAAATAATGCCCGTCTTATTGTAGTATTAAATGACATTATAGGGCCACCTATATTTTTTACCAACAAATCAATAATGAGGGTTAGACTATTTTTTTTTAAATTTGAGCAGCATTGCATCTAGTAAACTTAACCTATCTTTTTTTTTGTTCTGTGGTTCTCTTTTCCCTTGGTGTCTTTTTACTGTGATTATTATGATCTCATTTTGCATTACTAACTGTGTCACAGTAGATTCAATCCATTGTCCAACTTGCTTGTGTTTTTTGCCCATTTAAGGAGCAGCCTAGGAATCAATAGTCACGGCTGTTTTTTACGCTTCTTTGTGTAGAATTGCAAAGATCAGCAACATGGTTTACAAAATAATTTACAAAAATGATGCATACACGCTCACTTCCCCACCATGAAATGCCTGGATTGACTTTGATTGCAATAAGCAGAAGTGCAAGTTAAGGAAGTGAACAAAATTATCTTGTTTTTTGTGTGTGACAAATATTTCAAAAAGGTTATTAAAACAGCAGGTGCAGCGAAAAAAACAAGTTTTGTTTCAGGTTGTGATAACCAATAGCCATCATGTGATTAGAGATTTACTGATCCAATTTGAAACTGACATCAGCTTCTGTTTGATACTGATTTAAATAGCTGCACTTGGTATCAGTAACAATAGGGTCAAATCCTTGAGTGATTGATTTAACTCAATTCTCTGCTTAAGTCTACATGTCATACGACGTCATGTATCAGCAGGATGTTCAATTTGGCCAAAGGAAGAAGGAGGAGCTCTGAACAGCCACTATCCAGAGAAATGGGGTGTCAGATATTTGAATCTTTGTCGCACTTGCTATGCCAAAAAGTTCTCTGACTACTATGTAAATTAATTACACCACAGAAGACTCAACTAACCAATGAAAGCTCCTGTGATGAGCTGGTCATGAAATAGACTGAAATTAATACTGATACTTCTAAATGACCCGCAAAAGCAAACCGCATCATCAGCTAGAGGACTGATTATTTCTATATCGATATTTGTAATGCCTGTAAATGCTGCCATGGGGTAGTTGTTAGGCAAGGAAATGAACAGCACACTGCTGAAACAGACTTGGTGTACATTTTCCGAGGCAAAGATTCACAGTGACTAATATGTTTGATCGTTAAAAGAAGGCTGGATACGATTTTTTTAGTCAGAAAACACCACTCACACATACATACAGGACAAGATCAGGAAAGAGATAAAATGTACTGCTGTGTCCAAAGGGGGCGCCAAAAACAACGCAAACTGAAAGTAACTCACACTCACTTCAAACAAGCGTTTATCAATAATAATTAATTAAACAATAAGGGCGTGCATCTGCAGTTGTTTATGTTTGTTCACTCACTATATGAAATGGTGAATGTATATGGAAAATCTAACTCTGTTGAATCTACTTAACCTCTCAGTTCAGTATCATTTTATGAGACCGTACATATAGTTATAAGAGATAACTTTTTGTTTTTGTTTAAAGGAATAGTACAAAGCAATTAACAGTGTGGCTGAAAGTGTTTCCAATTAGATCTAATTCCACTTAATCCTGAGCTTGTCTGCCTTCAACTTTAACCTCTGACCTCAAGACGTCCACTGTATCTTAGTGGGATTCTGGTCTGTGAGGACATTTTGCTCGCTGGTTAAGAAAGGACATTACTCGCAGACTTAACCACTTGGCAAGACTCCTCCTGATTTACCATATTGTGGTACTTAAGAGTATAATTACCATTAGTTGGTATGATTGGTAAGTAAAACTCCATGTTTAAATGTAGATATATACTGTGAGATGTTCATTTCAGGGGCACATAACCTTTTTCAAAGTGTATTATAGCAGGGCATTCTCTAGTCTAGACTAATTGACTGGGTTTTTTTTCTGTTGTGGTTGTGTCTCCCAGCAGGATGGGTACATTTGTGACCCTGACTGAAGTGTTGGAGGCTCGGGGTTCACCACTGGATGAGGATGAGGTCTGGTGTCTCCTGCTGGCCAGCACTGAGGCCTTACTGGACATTTCAAAAGAAGGTAACCACTTACAGTATTAGTACATTTCCTTCTGGTTCCACCTGTTACCGGTAAAGATGCTCTTTTTTTAGGCAGCATTCAAGAGCACCTCAGGTTAAAACAATGTCCCCATCCAAATAGCCTCTAGTAATTAAATTAACCTCTTTGTGTTGTTAAATGTCAGAAGTGTCTGCTGTGTTTTCTGTTCAGGTTCAGGTAACATGTGCAGTGTGCTGAGTCCAGGCTCAGTGCTACTCTCAGCCAATGGGAGTCTGGCCTTCAAAAGCTGTGCCCGGTATGAAGACGTGGCCTCCTTCACAGCTCCTGAAGCCCAGGGTCACACATCCTCCTCCAGGACTGCAGTTGAAAAGGTTGAAAAAAAAATCTCAGACTTATTATTAATACATTTAGTACAAAATCTATAAGGATACAGACAATGGCTTCAAAAACCCGGGGTTTTGGAACCTAAAAAGGCGTGCGTGGTAAATTTGTGGTGGTATTAATGTGTGTATCATTTCCTTATTCCTCAGATGGTTGTGTACTCACTCGGGATGACCCTTTATTGGTGTGTTGATTATCATCTTCCACAAAACCAGGTATTTCGCTCACTCAGATGTATTCTTACATATTCTTAGTACCCCCTCGTTACTCATTTCACTGCTCTTTTTCCTCCCAGCCTGTCCAGCTGAGTGCAGAGCTGGAGGGTTTGCTGCTGAGCATGTGCGAGGACGTGGAGGTTCGGAGGAACGACCTGCTGACAGTGCTGGAGACCTGTGAGCTTCACCATAAGGTCGCGATGCTGCCTCCTGCTGAACAGCTGGTCAGGCAGCTGGTAGAAGATGTCTACAGAAACTCAGTGAGTGTTTGATTGGGTTGGTTTGAGCTGGTTCAGTGCAGCCATGTTTCATTTTGCTAGAATATGTTTATAAGAGCTACTGTATATCTCCATGTTTCCTTGAGCTGGACTCTGATCTGTTTGCAGGTAGATCATGTGTCCATGTCTGAAAATGGATCCCCACTCACAGACCGCAGTCAAATCGTCAGGGACAGATTACACAGTAAGTCACTGAGTCCTGGAATATTTGTTTGCAACAGCAAACATATTTGCGCTGTTAATCACTCTGTGTGTGTTGTCCTGTGAGAAAAAAATTGCAAACCCAAAAGAAACCATTTGAAGTTTTTAGACTCACAGTAGTGTCCCCTAACATACCTTCAGACATACATTTAAAAAAAAATGTGTGTTAGCTTAAACCGTTAGTGTTCTATTGAAAGCAGAGCAAGTGACACTTTGCAATCATAGCAGGACAGCAGACTTCTTCTTAAAACAAAAGCAACAGCCTCACAGACTTTAGTTTGACATTTCAGAGATTTTTTTGCAGTGTAGCAGAAAAATCTAACTTGAAATGACCAAATATGATGCTACTACTAGCAGCTAGTTAGCTTAGCCAACAGACATAAGGCAGTGGAGCCTACTCTGCCTAAAAGTAATTTAAACTACCTACCAGCACGACCAAAGCTCATATAAGACATACAAAAACCACTTTAAAATGACATGGTGACAATAATTTGACTCATAATGTGTATATATATTATCTTAAGTGACCCTTAAAGTTGTGCTTGTCAAAGCTTACCAGCTTCTGGCTATTGTTTCATACTTAAGTAATATTCTGCACCATGAATGTGAAGCAAGCTAACAGCAAGTTAGCTTCTCCGAAAGACTGAAAGTAGGGTTGAACAGCTAACTTTTCTCTGTCCAGAACTAACGAAATCTAGTACCTGTAAAGGTCACAAATTTACACGTTCAGATTTGAGTATATGGTTTTAAAAATGAGATATTTAAAAGAGAGCCATGTTAATTTGTTCTCCTTTGATGACAGCCATGCTAGATGTCACATTTCCAGTCTTTATTCCATGTTAAGCTAACGAATTTCTGGTTGTAGCTTTACTTTTACTGTACAGAAATATGAAGTGGTAAATCTTCTTATCTCACTCTCTGTAATAAAGAGAATAGTTTTGGCGTTGTTTTAAATGTCCAGCTACTGCTTTTACACATTTTACAGAGTCATATGTAAAAACTGTAATATTGGTAATACATTCCGATTTGTTTTTCAGGAGGTTCATTTAGTAACTCGACATGGGCTTCGAAGAGGATCTCTAGAACATTCTCAGGAGCATCTTATGCATGCGAGCCCATACGGTATGAAGTCTGTGTCCACACATATTTTTTACATCTTCTAACAGAGCTAACAGTACATTGTCATTGGCCAACATTTTAATTAAAGTAAGAAGACACAGTTAACAGGCAAAGCCCAAACCACTAAAGGACATTTCTTCCATGAAATGTGAGCTTTTTGTCCGGGCCATCATGAGCGACAGATCTCTCCATTCCTCAGACTGATTATGGAACAATTTAATTCTCAGGATTCCCTCAGCAAGTCGACACAGAGAGAGTTATAGCAGCTGGCAGCAACTGAACCGCGGTCCCTGCAGTCCTTTCCTGGATGGCAATCGAAACTCCAACTCAAGATCGTTCACACAGTTCGGCTCCACAGTGACTCTGACTGACAAGAAAGCAAAAGTAAGCCAGATGACTATATTACATAATATAATGACACTACATATAGACTATACGGGGTCAGCCCTATGTTCCCAGGGGTTAGGGTTAGGGTAAGGGTTAGGGGAACATATGTGGAACATAGGGCTGTGGGAACATAGGCACGCTCCTGACTATAAAAAAGAGATGGACGCAGTCACAGTGTCTGATTTGTAGAGTACTGTGTAGTATCTTTAAAATTGGCACAATAGCCAACACCATCTTGGTTTATTAAAGCTACAGTAGACAGGGTAAGAACCTCCAAGTTTAACACTGACAAATTTCATCTGGACTTTTGAGTCTATTAAATTTGTATTTTAATTAATTTTGCTTATCTTTGCTGTTCTTTTTGGATTTATGTTGATTATTTTCACTTGACGTCTGAAACGGGATGGGGTCAATAGTCTCAGTGCCACTGCACCTGACTTTCAGCAAAAGTAGACAATTGTAAACTCTGGTACCATATCGTCGCCAATAAACAGATAAGCTGCTCCAACATCAAGTTACAAGTTTATTAGAGAGATAAGACAATGGATATAAGGAAGAGAAAGTGGGAAATAATATGCGGCAAAGGAGCCACAGGTCAGATTCAAGCCCGGGCTGCCCACTTTTGAGGACTGTAGCCTCAAACTGTACATGGGGTGCATAAATAGACCACTTTGCCAACGGCACTCCCTCTTCGTTGGTTTTCAATGTCCAGCTTTGATCTGTATTTTGTGTTGATTGAGGCAACTGCAGAAAAACCTCTATCAAACACGTTGAAAGGAAGGCGTGTGCTCTCTTCATTGCCCACGGTTGTACAGGTGAAGCCGGGGAAGAGATCTGGCTTCTGGTCATATATTTTTTTGTCTTTGTTTTAGTAGTTTAGTAGTGGTATAGATTCATTGTCAGCCTTACGTTTACCTGGAAGTCCCCTCACAAAATGTTTCATCCTTTGTTGGCAGTGCAAATCGGTGTGCATTGCTTTAATTAGCCTTGACGGGCCCCCTCTCATAACTTCGGGTCTTTGGGCCACGGGCCTCACTTTTGGACTCACTGTTTCACACAGTCCATGGTAATATAATAAACACAAAACGTTTTTGATTGGGGACAAACTATTTTCTTGTGCCTTGTTCTTTGTTGCAGGACATGGGTCCAGAGTTTATAAAGATGTTAGACGAGCCACTGATTACCTTAGAGCTCCCTGGATCCATTGTGGTGAGTTCTTAATAAACCCTGTCACTTTTGGGGTTTTTATCTATTTAAAACTCCTGTTCTTACTGTCTTCTTACATTCCCATGTAATCCTAATCTTTTCTTTAATTGTATTTTTCATTCTGCTTGAAGTCAAAGAAAGGAAAATCTCCAACCACTCAGAGGGAGCTGAGTGTGGTGATGCCAAACGGTCAGAGCATCCTGGTCAAGTGTGAGGTGAAATCCAGGGGAGGGGACGTCTTTGACATGATCGTGGCTCACGCCAACCTAATGGAACACTTCTACTTTGGCCTTGCTTATATTGACGGTAAGACGAAACCTGAAATAAAAAAATAGGTGGGATGAGTAAACAAGAGATGGCCGAACAACTGGATGAATAGTTGTTGGCTGTTTGTCTGAAGAACTATGTTTTTGTCTAAATGTCTCACTGATTTTCACTGTTTTAACATGAATAATGCTTGTCCAGGTATTCTATTAAGGTGATGCAGGTAATCAGTTGATGATTTACATTATGGTAGGAAACAAGCACCCATCAGAGGCCTGAAACCAAGGTCAACCATCTTGTCTTGGACTGCTGTAGAAAGTATATAAATGTGTTTTTAAGGGTTATTTTGGGGCTTTGTATCCCTTTATTAAGAGATAAGACAGTGAATAGATTTAGATATTAGTGAGAGAGAATGGGGAATGACATGCAGGAAAGGAGCCACAGGTCAGATTCAAATCCGGGCCGCCCGCTTGGAGGACCACAGCCTCCGTACACGAGGCGCACACACTAACCATTAGGCCAGTGGCGCCCTGGAAGTCACATATTTCTGTCAACTCACCGTTCCTTCTTTTCTTTCTCTCTTCTCTTATCAGATAATGAGTTTTTCTTCGTGGACAATGACACCAAGATTTCCAAAGTTGCCCCAGATAGCTGGAAGAAAGTGCCTACAACCACCTTTGTCCTTTTCTTCAGGATCAAATTCTTTGTCAATGATATTTCTCTTCTTTTGTAAGTCTTAATTATATTAGAACTGAAACTCTAGGTCCAAAGTATCTTACAGAATCCTTTCAATGTGTACGCTTTTCTCCATCAGGCACAAACAGACCCGTCACCAGTTTTACCTTCAGCTCAGGAGAGACCTTTTAGAGGACAGACTGTCCTGCCATGAGGAGACGGCTCTGTACCTGGGAGCGCTGGCTCTGCAGATGGAGTATGGAGACATAATGCCTGAGGTTGTGTTCTATACATTTGAACAAAACATATGAATGCAAAAAAGTAAATGTTATAATAACTGTGCAAAGCTTTTGCATTCAAGGTCAGCTAAACCCAGCTTAAGACTGATTTAAAGGTGTTATTTGTTTGCATTTTGATGCTCTATACAGCAATGATTTGTAGTTTTTTAGAGTGTTGTAATTCCTGATACATACTGTACAGCTATCACTTAGTTCTGTATTAGATTTTTTCTTTCTTAGGGACTGAATTTCCCCTATTCCTAAAAAATTTACATTTTGCACCTTTGCAAAAATGCTTTAGAATTTTAATGATTTAAGATTCTGGATAAAAATATGCTAAAACAAGTGTTTTGATTTTATTTGTTTAGGTGTATGGTAGAAACTACTACCGCCCTGACCAGTATGTCTCCAAGAGTGTGATGGAGAAACGTGCCTTGCCGTATATTCAGGGGGAGCTGATACGACTTCACACCAACAACACTCAGATGCTGCCCGACGAATCAGAGCTCGAGTTCCTTAAGGTAAATAAATACAGTCAATTTGACATTTAAAAACATGTAGCTTGTCAGCTTTTATTTCAAGACTAGATTAAACACGCCTAACAGTTACCTTTCTTGATGTGTGCCTTTAGGTGTGTCAGCAGTTGCCTGAGTACGGCGTGTTTTTCCACCGTGTGTTGCGTGAGAAAAAGCCTTCAGAAGGGGAGATTATCCTCGGTGTTTGTGCCAAAGGAGTCACCATCTACGAGGTTAAAGATGGCTGCCGGTCAACCAGCCAGAATTTCTTCTGGAGGGAGACAGCTACAATCTCATCAAGTGTGAGTGCAAAGGATTTTAAGATGGGAACTTTTCAACCATTTCCCTTAAATTATGAATGTTTTTTTTTTTTTTTTGTTGGCTACACTCCAAAAACTCTTCCTCTGTCCTCCCGCAGCGTCGTAAATTTATTTTAGAGAGCCGGGGCAGCAATAAGAAGTACACCTTCATCACAGAGAGGTCAAAGATTGCCAAATATTTGTGTAACCTCTGTTCAGCCCAACACAAGTTCAACAACGAGATGAACTCTCGCCAGCTCAGCCACAGCATGGTCTCAGGTTAGTTACTGTACTACTACTTCAATATTTCATCCTTTTTAACCTTAGAACAAGCTAAACATTGGCACCATTTTTCAGACATTAGTAAAAAGACGAACCAAAAATGCACACTGCTTTTGGTGACTGCTCTGGCTCATCATGTTCTCTGTGTTTTCCGGTGTGTACCTCCAGAGGAGAACATCGTCCAGTATGCTGCAGTGTGTCGGGCTCAAAGTGGCCGGCTCAAGTCCTTCTCTTGTTCAGAGACGCCTCAGGACGACAGTGGTCTGACCACGCCTCAGGATGATTCACTGTCCAAGCTGTGTGATGATGTTGCAGCGAGGATCGAGGCTCGCATTAAACAGCAGCGTCAGAGCCTCAATGAACAGAGGTATACATCCTATGCAATCTTTGAATGGTGCAAGAACCCCGTTGCATATGGAAAAAACTGCATCCACTGAGGTCATATCGTACATAGTTATTCAACTCATTGACAAATATTGAGGCCTGGACTTTTAGGAATCTGTTCAAGATTAGCTAATGTAGTCCCTTCTTCTGCTAATTCCTAACAAACCAAATTTGCATGAAAAAGCATCTGTTCCCGGAGTTTTGTGTTCTATTGATCAATATCACTCATTCACATTTATCACATGTATTACCTGTGTTATCTCTGCAGCACCTGTTCCAGCAGCCAGCGCAGCAGCGTTGGTATGCGTTCCCCATCCTGCTCTCAGAAGAGCGGATCTGAAGCGCCTCCAGGCTCCCCGGCAGCCAGAGGTACAGTATAACAAAGAATTTTCATTGCTGTGTTTACATCAGGTTTACATGGACGGGACGACAGACTCCTCTCCTTTCATATAAAAGCTGTTTTAGCCAGGACTAGAGAAAAGAAGAACAACATACTCACTGCTTATTTGGATGTCACATAAGCATTTTTAGATCACGGTCATTCCGTGTCAATTTACGTGTGAAGCGAATTTACGAGCTAGCTAAAGCATGCTAATATTAGCCTGCTAACACAACAATGAAGGCCACAGGCAATTGCAGCTCAAGCAAAGGACAAAATTGTCCGCCGCTTGAGGTGTGTCGCTGGAGGAGAGCGGAGGCTTCAGAATGGTGAAGCTGTCGCCAAACAACATTTTGTTTTGGTTTCATGCTGGTGCTCAAGGGCGACATCTACTGGATCAAAAAGAAGCACATTCTTCCTTTAAGCTATAAAATGCAGAAAATATTTTCTGTTTCCATCATATTTCTGTATGTCTTTAAACGTGATTGTGTTTCCATAATTCCTCTGTGGCAGTTCATGTGCGATGCTGTACTTCAAAAATGTCATTGCAATGCCATGGTGGGAGTTTTAATCAAATGTGGATGAAATCAGTTTCATAGTGATACTGTGCTTTGTGTCTTACAGAGACCCCAACAAAACTCGGGTCATCATCAGAGAGAGAAGTCATATGTGTTTCTCTGAGGAAAGACCCAAAGCTTGGCCTTGGTAGGCTGATCATATTTCTTATTTAACAGTTTGATGCTCTTCTTCATTTTATGTGGAATTGCACTAATCTACAACAAAATCTCTGTCATGTACGTCGCTTTGGGTAAAAGCATCTGCTAAGTGAATTGTAGAATTGTAGAACAAAATGTCATCTGTTCTTTCGAGTCCATGTTCACTTTACGTGTCTGTAGGGACTTTTTCCTGGATTATAAAAGAACCTTGAAACTTTTCTCTCAAAGTAAAAAACATGAAACTAACACAAGTAACAAATGTTTAAGATCATGAAAGAACCCAGTCCATTATTGATCCATCTGTGGTCTGTGTTCAAACAGGTATAGTAATAGTGGGAGAGGACACCGTGGGGCATTATGACTTGGGGATCTTTGTTGCCTCCCTTGTGCCTGGTGGACCTGCTGATAAGGACGGACGCATCAGACTAGGTAGAGAACCGTGAGCATTTAAAACTTCATTTCTGTAACAATGCATTTATTTGCCAAAGTTCAGTTGTTAGTTGCAGATCATAACTTTTTCAATCAAGAAACAAAACTTTACGGTCTATTGAAAAGTAAATCTTGATAACAGCTTCTTTGTTTAGCTTAAGTTCCAGTAAGTGTTTTTTTCAAATGTTGGATATTTTATTTCGGTGTAGACTCCTCATCTTTGTGAGTTTAATCTGGTAGTAGGTGCTTTTCTTTGTATCTAATCCAGCATTTTACTCTTTAATCTTTAAGAAAATGGATGCTGAGAGTTTGCAGCAGAAAAGTACAGAGGAGGACAGAGAGGGCATGTGAGGTTTCTGTGAGGGTTCAGTCATAGGCCTTTGAGGTAACAGGTGGTGGCTTAGAGGTGGTGGTGAGATCTCCAAACTCTACAGTTACCGGACACCAGCACTTTTTCACTGTGACCTTTGCCTTAAGGTGGTCGTCTGATATCTCTGAACCACATCAGCCTGGAGGGCGTCACCTTCAGCGAAGCAGCAGAGGTCATGCAGAGCAGCCCTGAGGAGGTGCAGCTCATTATCTCACAGCCAAAAGGTGCTGTTCTGATTGTGTGTTTTTTGTGTGTGTGTGTGTGTGTGTGTGTGTGTGTGTGTGTGTGTGTGTGTGTGTGTGTGTGTGTGTGTGTATAAATATACTGAGCTGTGACCCCTTACCCATACTTGTTTAAGTATAACGTTGGTGGTTTGGTATCAGCATGTTCTTCCGATGCACCTGCTCCGATTGACAAACATGTAAATAGAAGATTTGTGACTTTCCTTCCCTTCTTTGTGCTGTGTAGTTACTTTTCTGTGGTTTTAGCATGTGCATTTGATAAATGATTTGTCAAAACTTGTATGTTGTTGTTTATACCATCATCCCATTTATTTGTCCTTGAGCAAAATGTCGGTTTACTTTGACTCGTCTTGCTCTCAAGGGCTTCAACAAGTTTCCTCCTCCACATCTCGTTATACTGTTTAAAGCTTCAACTCAGAATACTTTGATGTTAAACCCTTTATGGTCTACCTCAAAAATTGTTTAACTGCTCTGACAGCACAGATCACAATGTTTTTATTTAGCTATCTGGGCAAAAGTAGAGTTTGTATTTATCTGTCAGATTCAATATGAATCACGAAATTCTTATTTAAGTTCTTGTAAGAAGATAGATAAGAAGAGTTATACTCTAATTTTGACCCCACATGAGATATCAAGACCCAACAAGCAATTGTTAGCTTAGCTTAGCACAAAGACTGCGGTCAGTCTGACCAGCTAGCTTGGCTTTTCCCAGAGGTTAAAAAACTATTTATGGGTTTTAAGACCCTTTAACAATAAGTGAAAAAATCGTAGATGTTGGTTAGATTTACATGCCGGCTGTGGCTCAGTTGGTCGAGTCAGTCGTCTCCTAACCGGAACCTAAATGAACCTAATCGTGTCCAAGACAAGGCAAGACACTTAACCCCAATTTGCTCCCACTGCTTTGTCGGCAACGTATGATTGGGATTGGTTACTTCTGATGGTCACTTAAAATAGCAGCCACTGCCATCAGTGTGAATAGGTTAGAGTGACCTTTGGTGTGAAAGTGCTTTGAGTAGTCAGAAGACTAGAAAAGCCGTATACAGGCTCAAGTCCATTTACCATCCATTTGCATGTAAGCTACTGTTAGCACGATTTTTCATGTTTTCAGTCATTCGGCCAAGCTTAGCTTAGATCTGGGATCTGGCTCTGGCCTATGTAGTTGCCAGAGCTGACAGAGGTGTCCCCAAACCCAAAGTCAGACTGGAGGAGGGCAGTATCTTATACACTGTTTCTTTTTGCTAAGCTAAGCTAACCTGCTTCTAGCTGCAGCGCATTCAGTCGCCAAATAGCCTACTGCTAGAGTTGCACGTAACCAGATGTCAGATTGAGAGCTAAATATGATCATCTTTCAGAGTTACAGAGAACCCACTGTTAACACCATTAACTGGACAGCGTGTTGTTAAAACTAGTGTGGGTCAAATCAACCATTTTATATTTTACAGATTTAAAGTGTAAGTAAAATATTAACCGGCTTCCAACTTTAACTGATTACTGTTTTTTATCCACAGTTAGTCTCAGCCCCATCGTTGTGCGTCCTTCAGTGTTAAAGAACCACGAGTCCAACAGTACACCGATGACAGACGGGCATTTAGGGGATGATAGTCTGGACGAGATCGTTTCAGTCATGATGACACCAAAGACTGGCAACAGGCTTTCTGTCCCCCAAGAAGTACGAGTCGTCGGTTCACAGGTAGGATCACAGAGGGGTTCAAATGTTTGAGGATGTAAGTTTATTTACAAAAATGTACATGGTCATAGAGTCATTTATAACTCTTAAAGGTCACATATTATGCAAAATACACTTTACCTTGTTTTTCTTACACTAACATGTGTCCCTAGTCTTTCTAGAAACCCATCAAATATGAGAGGTCCATCCTCTCTGTCTTTTTCCTCCTCCACTTTTCAGAAAATCTGTGCTCAAATAGGCTGTTTGGAGATTTGTGACATCACAAAGGGCAGTAACCCCTCCCCCAGGTGGGTGACACTCCCACAGCTAGGTGTTTGTTCTGCCCTCTTGTATCTGTCTTCTTTCCGTAAACAATTTGGCATGGTGCAAGAAAGCAAGAAACTTCACAGACATGTTTTGGGGACCTCTGAGACTTATTTCAACTTGTTGAAAAAGAGTATAATATGTGACCTTTAAAACGCCATATAGGAGGCCATAATTAATATAAACAATACCAAATATTGTACATGATTCTTTGTCTATGATGAAGTGAGTGTGGTAATTTGGTAATTTGACTTTTAAAGATGCATTAATAAACTTAGATAAATATTATTAGAGCATATAGAAACTGATGTAAATGTTGCTTTTTTAGGACAGCCCCCTGAATTGTGGGAAGATGGAGATCACTGTGGAGCTCAGAAAGATATCAGGAAGTCTGGGCATCAGCATCACTGTGAGTTTATGCATTATTTTGATGTTGATATGACACCACGCCAAATGTTTGTATTGCTATGTTTTTAATAACAGCAGTTTTACAATGGTTTAAGAAACAATGCAGACACAAACAATAGACGTGGTGGTTATCATTAGGCAATGTCAGTATTATTGGTGCTGTTTGAAACAAGTGTTTTTAACACATTTTTGTCTGACACTGACACAGTGAGAGGGGGATGCAGTCTGATGCCATCAGTTTAACTTCTCCTGTGTTAAAAAGCTGCTTTTGCACCTTAATCAGTTCATACTGTAAGCCTGACTTTCCAGTGAGAGCTTAGGTGGGTTGAATGAAAGTTAACTGTCAGTGTCACATGATACCTCTCGATGCTTTTCGACACTTTTCCGTGATCACCACTGAAACAGTGGAAGAAAAGGAACAAATATACAGTTTTCTGTGGTTTGGAAACTCTGTATCGGTAAAATTCTATTTTTAGAAGAAGCAAGGATTCGATTAGATGCTCAGAGAAGAAAAGAAAAAGGGGAGTAAACTATTTATCTCCATCAGTTGGTCACAAAGTCTGCTCATCCCAATCTGATTAACATCTGATGAGATTATCCATCCACGTCACATTCACTTCATCCACGTCACATCACTAGTCATACATCACCACTGTTCCATTAGCTGAGCTGCGACCAACAATGGAGTAACTACTTAGCTAACTACTATCTGAACGGATCTGTTCTGAATGATAGCTGTGTTGTTAACCCTTCAGGGTGGTGTCAACACTAATCTACAAGGGATCTACATCAGAAGCCTTGTTCCCGGAGGAGCTGCTGAAAGAGATGGACGCGTACATACAGGTAATCAAAGCTTAATATTAGAACAACCAGGCTCAAGTCTTCATCCATTTTACATAACAGGCTTTTTTTTAATGGACATACAGTATATTGGTATGTTTGATCTGTTTAAGTCATTTGACTCTTCAGCAGTGGGGTCATTAATTGATTTTTCATTACGATGAATTTTAGGTTTAGCTCCTTAGTGCAAATCTGCGGTTGTAGTATGTAGTGTGCTGTCCTATAGGAACATATACTTTAACATAAAGCTTTGGTTGTTCTAACAGGGGACTAAGGAAAACAATAAAAGCCTTTGAGTACAAATAATATTATAATTATAAAATTCAAATACAAAAAAAAAAGGTCAGATATACAATGTAAGAATAAAAGTTTTTTGCGAGAGCACCAAACATTTTACATTTAACACTTTGGATACATTTGTGAGCATCTTCCCCAAAGGCATAACAGCTCCCTGATTGGACAAACAACACCCTCTTTAACACTGTGTCACTGAAATGTAACACTCATTTTCATGGAGGAAACTTGTTTGAATACATTTTAGCCTTAAACTGATGCTTCTGGGAGAGAGAGCATGATATTACAGGCCAGAAAACAGGAACCAGTACAAGGAGCAGATGTTGCAAAGTAATGGAACAAGTAGAGGGGGGACATATGAGTGAGGAAATTCTTTTGTTTGTTTATTTGTCGCCAACTTTCCTTTATCATAGGTGACAGACTGCTGGAGGTGGATGGGATTAGCTTCCAGGGCTTCACCCACCAACAGGCTGTGAGCTGCCTGAGCAAAACTGGGGAGGTAAAGAACAACATATGAATTAAATTTTGTTTTGTTCCTGCAACCGACGGGCACCTTAGAATGTAGGTTGGCTTTTGCACAGGGTACCCTGTTGGTCATTGATGAACTTACAACTTTCAGTCTTTTCAATTCTAATCAGAGCCAATTTGACACCATGGTCTGAAATCCAATTCAGGTCTATTGCAATGCCACATCAGCATGAACAGTCATATACCTTGACATTCCTAACGATTCTGCACTTGTAGAAAAGTGCTCACAGAAAGAGTTAAGGGTAGCCGTAGACATCCAGAAATTTTGGATGTAATCTATTCATGTTACAATTACACTCTTTGCTCCGACTACATCCAAACACACCTCTGTTCGGAAGTTGGCTCCAAAGATTAAGCCTTCATAGAAAAATTATGATCTGCTTTCCTCGTTATTTTCTGCTCATGTATTTTCATCTTCGATTGCATGATAACTTAAAGGCCTAAATGTAACTGTTAAATTCTTACATCAGCACCCTTTGCATTTACTGCGATATGACAACTGCTGATTGTTACTTTTGTTGTTTCTTTCGTGCATGTTGGTCAGTTTAGTACAGTCACACTGAAATCCAGTTTGCAATGTAAAGATTTATTGAACAAAAGAATATAATCAGCTCAAGGGAATGCAGCATTAGGCCACAAAAAATGATGATTATCTATATACGCTGATGATGATGAACTATTTTTATGAGGTCATATTTTTTAATACTAAACTAACTGTACTTTGCTTTCTAAAAATTAGCAATCATCAGCTTCCTAAAATGTTACACTAGGATGCATATGATGGTGAACATTAAACCTGGTTGAACTGTCGGCAAAGTTCTTTAAAATCAAAGTCACAGAGCTGCTATTGAAGCATTTGACAACTCTTGTTCTGATCATTCTTATTGCTCAAACGTTCTCCTTTACTGTTCTGTCATGACCACCTTTTAGCATCTTTCCAACAGCAACCTAACCTTCTCATCACATGCTCTCTCTCTCTCTCTCTCCTCACTTATCCCATTGTTCTTGTCCTTTTCCTTTCCTTACAAAAACTTCAATGTCTTTCTTGACTGACTTAAAACTACATTCTTTTCATTTCCTCTCCTCCCTCCCTCTAGGTGGTAAACTTGACGGTGGAGCGGCAGTCAATGAAAGTACCCAGGGTTTCTCTAGACACCTGCAGCATTGGATCCAATCACAGCATCCGTCCAAGACTAAGGTTCAACAGCTGCTCAACGATCAGTCCTCCTCCAAACATGAACTCTGACCAGCCCAGGGTCTACAGCTTTGTAAATGAAGGTAGGTGACCACAGCTTAGGTGAAGACCAATGGTCTATGAACACAAAATACATACATTTGGGAAAAACAAACGAAAGCTCAGGATCTCTTTCCGGGAACTGCTCAGAAATGTTTGCTCTTGCAAACTTTAAAAAATGAATCAAATGTTGACAATAGATCGATCTGCATTTCCCTCAGAGAGACCGAACGTTATGTCACAACACCTTACACTACTGAGGAAGAACCTGCGTGAGAGAACCTGTCCGGTCGACTCTAAGCTGTTTTGTGCTTTAATATCCGACCAGGCTAGCCTGGCTGCTTCAAGGTGAACTTTCACACACTTCCTTTTCTTCATCCTGATCTTCCTTACTGACCCTGACCTTCTCTTCTTATCCCCTCTGGCCTCACTTATCCTTCTGCATGTCTTTCTTTATCTTTCGTCCCCCATCTCTTCACTTCCCTTCTACACAGGCAGGCAGATCTCATTTTAAAACAATAGAAAATGATACTTTTGTAAGATATCATGTCGGCGATAATTTAAACAAGGTCTAACTAACCAATGTCCCTTTAACAGTAACCCTTGTTTTCAAAATGTCCTTTCTACTACGCTTACAAACAATTCGTTTAACTTTGTATCAGTCATTGGTTTATGTATTTTTTTTTTAGTACAAATGTATCAAAATGATTTCTTCATTTCAACTTTGACATAAACTTTTTTATTTGGTCTTGAAGAAAACAAAGAAGTCAGCACACAAATGTCCTTTTAGGTTTCTTTATCCGGGTAAGAGCAGCAAGAACAACACAACAATCACGTTTCGGCAATAGACCTTCATCAGCTGCTGAATGAGAAATTATGATTTGTGATAAGAAAAAATGTGTTCAAACTGAATTTTTTTGTTAACAATTTTTGTTATCTTAGTACCAAAGTTTACAACATCTTTCCTGAAAGATTCTCTCCTGAAATGTCCTTTGTATTGGTGATTAAAGATTAAAAAGAAAATGTGCAGCCAGCCATTGCAAAATATACCATGTCCATATTTAGGTATTGTCTTGTTCAGAGCCACATAAGATTGATTTTCTTGTGTATCTAGGTGGAAATATACTTCTGGGCCTACAACTAGCAACCTGTTAGCTTAGCTTGTAAAGAGACTGAAAACAGCAGGAAACAGCTAGCATTGGCAAAGGTTTGAGAGAAAAAAGCGTGTCAATTAAACTTAAACAATTGCCTTATATGAAGTGTCAAAGAGTGACACAGGTTTTTAAGCTAGCTGTTTTTCCCGCTTTCAAGACTTTATGCTAACAGGCTGCTAGCTCTAGACTTATGATAATAAGAGGGGATATGAGAGATGTGTTGATCTTCTTACTTACAACAAGAGAGAAGACAAGCTACAAAGGACTGAAAGCCACCAAATATAGAACGAGCAAAAACAAAAAATGTCCCTCTCGTACAAAAGATTGGCTTAGCCTTCTAGCTAGGTCAGGATGACTACAACTTTCAAATCTTTTCTAACAACATAATGCATATCCATCACACAGTGTGGTAGCCTACTGTATAGCACTAATCTATTATCCATCATTGTTCAATTTTTGGTGATGCTACTGTATGCATGTTGCTTGTTGCTCAAATGGAAACATTGCTTTTATTCCATTCATAGGTGTGACATAGGATCCACCATAAAGTCAAGACATCCACCTCTAGTAGTCGTAAAAGTTTCATATGGGAATTTTATTGTCTTTACGTCACTTTTTTGTGACCTCTTTGGGAGCCAGGAAGTGCGAAACACCTTGTGTCTGAATTGAAATATTAAAACGTCAAAAACAGACTAAACTAAATAATAAGCTTTTGTCTTATCTCTTTTCTACCCATCCTCTTCCCCCTTCCCCGTCCTTTTTCTTTATCTGTTCATTTACATCTACATCGTGTTCCAACTCAACATCATCCCATTACTCCCAACAACGTCCAATCCCTAAGACAACACTCAGGAAGTGACTCTGACTAAGAGTGCAAACGGCCTGGGCTTCAGCTTTCTGATGTGCGAGCTGGATCCACCCACGCGGGACTTTTGCAGTCTGGTCCGGATTAAAGAGCTTTTCCCCGACCAACCAGCCCAGCAGAGCGGCAGGATCCAGGAGGGAGACGTCCTGTTGGCCATCAATGGCGAGTCACTCAAGGAGATGTCCTATCCTGTATGTGCAGATTTCAAACTAAGCTGATTAGCCTTAACTAATTTCTTTATTGAAAGTACACACTTCCTTTTGTAAGGGACTTACCTTTATTTCAATTTCTTGAGAGATTTTTTAATGGAACATTTTATTACATATGCAAAAGATGGATCCGATTGCAACACTACTCTTAAGTAGTTGAAGTTATTAAGACGTCCTTACTGTTCTTGCATTAAATTATATATTGCACATCTGCAGTAGAAAACCATATACTAAAGCCGAGAGACGCAAATTAGGGTCATGGATCCAATGATCCATTTTCTAAATCTTTCATATGTTTCTCGCCTGTATTTATGACTTAACACAGTTAGTTCTTCCAGTTGGTTGGAAAACGTTACTTTTAAAGGGTCAATAATGTAAGATATTTACTAGAGCCCGACCGATAAATCGGCCAGCCGATAATATTGGCCGATACTAGCGTATATCGGTATCGGCTAATTTGATCGCAGATGTATGCTGATATTACTAGATTTATTCACCAGTCAAATAGCATTTCATTTGTGTCTCACTTTATTACACTAGCAGTTCTCCTTGACCAGCAGAGGGTGCTATATGGATTACAACAAGCATTATCACTCTCCAGTGTCAAGCGGTGATGCACGTACATGTTCAGTTACTTTCCAGTCGAGTGACCATCTTGTCTTCGTTATAAATCTTTTCCACAAGTGTTTGATAACACAATAAATGTGTATATCTACATCTATCTCAGATCGAACATAGATCTAAGAAAGAAATCTGCAGATATATCGGTATCAGATTTTTTTCCTCCCCAATATCGATATCGTATCGGCCACAAAAATCATATTGGTCGGGCCCTAATATTTTCTAAATTAAATCATAAAATGTCAGACATCAATAAACATGCTATGTTGAAGTATGTCCTCCTTCTAAGTTTAGATTCTGGTGCAAAATGGTTTGTTTTTGTTTTGACCAGAAAGGTAGGCGGCTGCGCCCCCCCCCCCCCCCCCCCCCCCCCCCCAAACATTAGTTTTGCCCCTTGCCCCTCGGTTTGCCAGCCAAACTGCAAACCAACAGGTTGAAGGCAGGCTAGCGTACTGGTTCAAAAATAAGTTATTCTTCCCGACCTAAAAAGCCTCTGTATTTTTCTAATACGCTTCACAACTAGAAACGTGGTGAAACTAGGATAAATACTGGAGATGCTTTTGAAAAATTGAGAGGTTAGAACGCGGAAAGGTTTCAAGACCAATGCAGAGCTGTTTAACATAAAAGCTTCAGTGTCTGCGACATAGCTACCTGCATAAACATCGACTCTAGGGAGGAGGGGGCGGGGGGATACAGCTCTCTCTAATGTTTTGAATTTGGACTGCAGTACCCATTTTTAGCGCTAGGTGTCATAGTTACCTTCCTTACTTTACCTATATTACATTCCGTTAAAAAATAAAAAACAGTCTCAAGCGCTGTTTTAGTATTCATTTTGTCCGGCTGAAGTTCTATAGAGATTATTTGACTAACCTGAAGAAAGACACTGCTCATTATGGGCCCCAATGAAACAAAACAAAAAATCACCAACTGTTGAATTCATAAAACATGGGAAAAGATTAGTTTGAACCTTTTTTCCTTAACACAGGTTAGAAAACACTTAAGATTAGACATCTCTCATCTCTGTCGTCCCTTGGGGCCTCTGTATCCATACAAAGCTCTTCTATGATTATATCGTATAAATATTGCATACTAGGTATGTACATGGAACTAGTAGTGGTAGTGCTATTACTACTTCTAGCTGAACTGTATGTGACGGTTTACTGTTGTTTCAATGTGTTTCTTCACCCTGACAGATAATTAAGGAAATACTGTAAATACTGTAAACTTGATTTTTCTTTAACATAAAAATGGTGTGTTAAAAAATCCATAACTACAGTTTCAATTTTTGTCTATTGCCCTATTAAAAAGTTATCTCTTTTGTCTGTAGAAGGTGCTGAAGCTGTTCAAGAATTCCCCTCCAGACGTTCGACTGACACTCTGTCGGCCCGCACCAGGTAAACATCCGCTTTCTCTCATGGCCTGTTTACACCTGGAAGTAATACTAGTGTTGTGTTAGGGCTCAACACGCAGTACAGTATCTCAGTCTGTAGGGACTTTGGTTGGGAACCGGCGCGTTGCCAGTTCAAGTCCCGGTGTGGACAAAAATATGAAAGTTTGTCTGGTAGCCGCAGAGGTGCCAGGTCACTTCCTGAGTACTAACGAGGTTGCCTTGAGCAAATTTCCCTCAGGGATTACTAAAGTTATCAAATTAACAGCATTAGGTACAAGTGTGCTTCTGCATGAGCAGAAGTTTTGACTTATTTGTGTACCAATGGCACCAAATACAGCATGAAATACGAGGAAGATGTCACAACAACAGGATAAATGTTTCTTGTTTGGTCTTTGCAAACAGATATGATGTACGTTTTTTTCTCTTTAAGCATATGGAGCGGGTTATTAGAGCAGCAGGTGTTTAATTGGGATGCATGTTAATAGTACCAGGTGTAAACAGGGCTTAAACATTAACAAACACATCCACTTAATCTCCTCACCTGTTTCTCTTTTGTTTCTGTAGGAATCCTTCCATCCATTGATCAGTTTAATGGCACATGAACAACGTCACTGTGTTGTAAAGCGCCAGAATCGACAGATATTTGGAAGCAACTCTGTGCTTCTTGATCAACCAGGATGTGGTGATGGAGGTCGAGGGCAGATTGAATGATATTATTGATAGACTCCAACCCTGCAGAAAGGTCAGAAGAGTTCCACAGTTTAATATGATGCGATGTGATTTGACACACCATGTTGTGACCTTCTTAATGACCAGCCAGAGGCGTTTCATTTATTAAGTGTTGTCACAGTCCGGAGGGATAAACTGATGTTTTTAGTCACTTCAAACTCTGCAGCCAGGCACTCGAATTACATCAAGACATCAGGACAACAACTTCAAATCATTTGACATGATGTGACACAGTGTGATAGCTTATATAATGTACTGTGACTTGACATGATGTGACAAGGTACATAACAAAATCTGACATCAAAATATCATTTTATTACAATATCAAAAAAATGAATAATGTTAGTGCTTAGCACACAGCCTCCACCAAGTATTATGTTGGCTCTGAATCACTGCTTGCTGTTTGCATTGTCTTGAGTTGTACTGCAACTTTTGAAGTCAACTTTGCAGCTTCTAAATAAATATTACAATTCAATCTCGTCTGTTTCCCAGGCCTGCTGAAGAAAGAGTGACGGACCAGGAAAGCAGAAAGGTTGGTGGCTGGATGTGGAAGAATGTGTGCAGGTAAATTATTTAAAAATATCACGTTTGTCAAGTGTATGTCGAGGAGATAAGGAAGAACCCTAATGCAGACAACCCGTATGACAGTATGCAGTGATTTATAGGTCAAATTAAGATTTAAAATGTACAAGCAAAAGCAGGATGCCAGCATGTGTAGCAAAGAATCCACAGAAATGACGCAATGAAAAGGCTACATGCAGGAAGGTACACAGTCCGGTTCAGGTTCAGGTTGCTAGAATGCACATTGTGATGCAACATTGATGATCTGGTCAAGAGTGGGTGGAGATGGGAAGCTATAAATACTGTGGGAGGTCATTTTGGAATTAGGAACAGGAAGGTATGACTCAGACAGGTGAGAAAGTTTGAGGACATCATGGTTACTAAGGATTTGATGAAACTGGAGAAGGAAACAGAACAGCTGAAGACAGAGAGGGTCCAACTAAAGAGGAAGAAAAGTGTGGTAACTGTGAAACACAATATCATCATTAAGTGTCTCTCCCCCATATTTAGGGCTAGACGAGCATAATCTAGTCATTTACTATTTTACTGTATGAGTGAGTGCTTTCAGATGGGGCCCCCTTAGGGAGGTTTCCTACTGTCATTGCAAACACTGCAAAATTTTGAGCAACCGCTGTGGTTTGAAGTTTATCAGTCGTAGGGGGCCCCCAACTGGCCTGGGGCCCTGAGCAGTTGCCTGCCTTGCTTGTTGACAAGCAGCGTACTGTAATCAAACATATATAATGAATGGAACTCGGACTGCCTTTCAGTTCATGTCATAAACATAGAAATCTACGAGGTACCATCACGAGTCTTTTTCCTCACAAATAAACTAAAAACATTTTGTGTCATTTAATGACTTTTTAATTGAACATGCATACTGTATAACATTGGCTCTTGTAGCTGGAAATGTAGCTTGATGAGACGGAAATTCTGCTCTCATTCTTTCTTTTACAACTTTTTCACATGATGTCAACAAGCTGTTCTGATCTAAGGAAGGCAATCCTTTGTGTTTTTAATGGACTCTGAAGCTCCTTCAGTGAGCGACTAGTGATGCCTCAGTGTTCTACTGAACGACTCAGGAGGTCCTTTGTTTGTTCCAGCAGCCGTCAGATATTTCAAATGGTTTTCAGTGGTGTTTGTTATTTATTCACTTGTTGTGTACTGTGATTGTACTGTCGATATTGTTTGTTGTGTGTTTGAATTGGCAAGGTGGCAAATGAGTTTCCGAGCTGGGGATCAATACAGTTTTCTAATCTGTCAATAAACCTTCTTTGACTATTTTCTTAACTACATGTGACAATCTCAGGGCAACCTTTTATTTTTTTAAATTCCACTTAAATTTAAAACAACCTCATATAAGATTGTGGTTCTTTTAGGATATAATTCAAACCACTAGTTTAAACATTACACTTACATTAGCTGTTGTTCTCTCAGCCACAAGGTGGCAGCATAGTCCTTTGAGTGTTTAAATTTGCCATCTCTGTAAAGCAAACAGTACTAATCAGTGTTGCTGCGTTTTTAATTAACAAGACTTATTGGAAAGAAGAAGGAAGCTAATAGTGTCTTCTTCTCCCCTTCACAGGAAATTTCTAAAGAGGCCTTTTGTTGACGCCAAGAGAAGAGGACGACTGAAATAAACTGTCAAACAGCTATTGGTGTAAAGAGTGTCGAGGACATCAAAACTCAAATATCATATGTAGTATAATATCAAGTTTTCTGTGTTTGCAACTTCTTGTGTTTTCTCACAAAAACAAAAATCATTAAACTAAATACAACCTGAATATGAACGATCCATCCCCAAACTCTCTTTAAGTATCTGGACAAACGAGGCAGCACACACACACACACACACACACACACACACACACACACACTCTCACACACATGGGTAAGGAGCCAGTAATGGCCCCTCGTAAATAAGGGTTCCTGTATTTTGGTGAAACCCAGTAGTGCATCTGGATCCCATCAGAGCTCGTGTTCCCTTTGCAAATGATCCCAAATGTTTCTAATTATGCCAGTGGAGTCGGCACGAGGCTGTGTGAGCGCTTGTGTGTGTTATTGTGTACGTGTAGCCGCTCTGACGGACACGCACACCCACACACTGGCCTCTGTTTATTCATGAACGGAGTAACAGAGATGGACAGCGTGGTGTTGACCTAGGTAGCCTCTGCTTAGGTCACTGCACGTGGTGATGACTGATGAGTGAAAGATGGGGTGGAGAAGGAGATCTCCACTAGTTTTGTCTGCCGACATCACTGTCTTCATGCTGCTCTCGAGTGATTTCTAACCCTGGGGGGCTGGTGGGCTACGTTTTTAAGGATGGCTGAGGCTGGAGTTGGTTAACAGATAATGTTTAAAATATGCAAATATATTCAGAGTTTTTACCATAAATGTTTCACCTTTGAGAAAACCTTATTCGTCAAATCAACAGAGAAAAAAGACATTCCCTGTGTTTGGGGATTCATGCAATTTATAACCTCAAAGCCAAGCTCTCCATATGCAAAGACCTGGACCATTTGGATGCATTCTGATTTTACATACAACCATGCAAATGTGATTGTTTGCGCTCTCATCGTGTTGTTATAACTTCATATGTGCGTGACTGCACACACCAGGGAACATTCATTAACTGCTAAGATTATGGTGGACGTTTTTATGGTGCTCTACTGTTGATGAATTTGCTGGAACCGAGCCACTGTTGTTCACTATGCCAAATGTTGTGTGAGACTGAAACAAAGTGCAAAAGAAATCAAATAAAACAGAGGAAACCACCATTCGTTTACTGGTTGACCCTTTTTGTTATTTTAGAGAACAGAGTGTAGTAGCTGTTTCTGAAGGCAGGTGTTCCCAGCCAATCATCTGGCTCCTTCAAGATATTTAAAGCCATTTTATCGCAGCTTTCTGGGACGATTTTTTTCTCTGAATTCCCGTAAATGTTTTTTTTTTTTAAAAAGAGTTCTGGCGATCTTGGATTATTTCCCTCTTCCAGACACAATGACATCATTTATGTTCAGAATCTATTGTACCTTTTAAGAAAATGTATGAGCATTCAACATAACCACTGACCTAGCGTCCAAAAATGTTCTACTCATTAAAGCTGCAACCATTAATATGATATAGTTATGAATGTAAAATGTGTCACTTGAGTAAGAGAAACAGAAACAGAAATATGACTTGATAGTTGTCCAATCTGTGTAGTCTTAAAACTTTATCATTCCACACAGGTCAAACCCAGTGACAGAACTACAGTACAACAAGGAAAATGCCACACCACGACACATAATCATTTTTAAACAGCGCATTCATGCAGACTTAATCAAATCCCAACCCTTGTATCTATGTTGCAGAACTGCTGCATTCAAATTGAAAGTAAGTATCGGGCAGCTGTGGTTTAGGGTTGGATTCAGTCTTTTCTCAAAAGTAAGGTCTGGAGTACGATAGCTCTTGCAGCCACATGTCTGAATTGTCTTTGGGAATGACACTTAATCAAAAGTTGCTCAAAAGTTGCCGCTTTGGCGGTGGCGTGTGAATGTGAATGAATGGGTAGATGTGACCTGCGGTGTAAAAGCGCTTTGAGTCGTCAGAAGACTTGTGTTGTAGTACTTGAAATCGGTCGTGGTCTCAAGACCGGTCTCGAGAACAATTTTTGAAGGTCTCGAAATCGAAAGCATTTTTACCCGGTCTTGTCTCGGTCTCAGACTGGGTGGACTCTGCATTTTAAATCAGGACCACCACTGATAGGCTATTTTTACAGTGATAAGAAGGAAAACACCCCTTTCTAAAACAACAAAAACTCAAACTCATTCGTAATAACAATGTTATCCCCCCGGTTACGGCCACAACCTTCCCGGTGTTACTGTCTAAGTGAGTGACACGTCAGCTGCACACAAGATGAGGATTTTTCTGCGACGTGTCGGTCTCACCCTGCCTTGGTCTTGCTCTTCACTTGGTCTCGATCCCTGTCTGTCTTGGTCTTTTCTTGGTCCTGATGGCACTCTGGTCTCGGGTAAGTCTGTTTATTATTCATATGATGCTTATTTGTTTTTCCTCAGACAGTTCTAGCCTATTCGTTTCTGATGATGGACCACTTGGAGGGCATTATACTGGATGCATGGTTCAAATAAAAAAATTAAATGATTGAATGCATTTTTAAATGAAATATAACACTTTTAGCCAGCTGTTACTCCATCTCTCTGGAACCACATGATGGTCATTCAGTGAGCCTGTAATGCAATGAAAAGGTTATTCAGTTCTCCATTTAAAAAGGTCAGGTCCTAGACACACCTTGGAAATGTGAGATATTTTTGGTCTGCTCAACTTAAGAAAAACTACGGCTCAGTTATGAGGCAAAGAGCTAACGGTTTCTAGAAAGATTCACAATCAATAACTTTGTGAATGGAGGATACGAGGTAGATAATATGACGGTATGTTTGACAGCAAGACTAGCTAACTAACAAGGCATGTCATTATCCCTTAAACAAACAGTTTCCTTTTTATCCAATAAAATAATCTGCCCTCTTTTATCAGCTACAGTCCCACCTGCAGTCAATAATGGGATGAGGGACGGTCACATAAATGATGTAACCAACAGTATCAATCAGAGGGGCGGTATACAGGTATGTACAGTAGGGACTGTCTCTCAGTCAGTGTTTCATACAACTACATTTTCACACTCTTCAATTTGGTTTCTCTCTTTCAAGCTGCATGCAAGTCATCAAAAAAGTCTCATCTCCAAGGAGGTTAAACTAAGTGTTGGATTCAGTCATTTTTGAAATAAGGTTATAGCTTTAATAGATTAAATAGAGAGCTTTGATGAAGTCATGTGCTGTGATTGTTTTAGATCATGGTTGATATTCAGCACATTAAAATAAAAAGGTGATCCGAAAAAGGTTAGCCCAAGTTCAATAATTAACTTGTTCTTCTTTGCTCTCTTTATAGAGGAGGCATATGAATAATGACAAAATGCGTTACTCATATGAACTCTGAAATATGATGATGCTTAAGGGGTCTGAGGGGATAACAGGCCGTTAAGCTTCCCTTAAAAAATGCTGAGTCCCCTTTTATTTTCCCCTTTTCCCATTAGTTTAGAGATGAAAAGTCTTTAAGGAATTATAAGTATAAAAATATACTTCAGTCAGCAGCCAACTCACGTTTGTTTAAAATATTAATTGCAGCAGAACAGTGTTTGGCGTCTAGGCTCTGACCGCATCACTCCTCGCAGTTTTAATTTACATGCAGAAACTTGAGAAGTGATGGGATGATATCTTAAAACTGCCCATCGGGGCCTGCAGGTGGATGCTGGGGTGTTGGTTGGGCTGAGTAAGAGTGCAGTACTGGTGCAGGTCAGAGCTTTTCAGAGAGTGTAAATCTCGCAGCTTAAATAGATGGCTATAGCTGGAAGGAGGTGTTGTCAGGTGATTGTTAAGAAAGAGGCACGTCTAGTGTAAAGCCAGTGCAGCTCGAGTTGACTGCCTGAGCTAACTTGCAGGCATCGCCTCTTTTAAAGGGGTGCTGACTTATATGTAAGAAAATATTCACAGTACAATTAAGTTCCATTTGTTTGCAATCACTAACAGGCAGCTGCTAGCTAGCAGGAGCTGTGTAGCGCTGTGTAGTCACTGTCTGCTGCAGTCCTTTGTGTTCACAGGCGAAGTATCTAAAGTAAAAGTTGCATTTTGCTGCAATTATGATATGGATTCTAATTGTTCATGGTGGTCATTGTATGCATTTGATTTTGCAATATAATTGTGATTCTGTTGTAGGATGAAGTTTGTGCAATTTAATTTTTTCTACTCCAGGATAACTGAATCTTATTTTCTTTCATAACAATATTTGCTTTAAAATTATTTCAACCTGTCTAACCAATCCAGCTCATGGCTCCCCTCAAAACAACTCTCCACCAGCAATTAAGACTGATTTACGTTTGAACCCAAACAAGTTACCTCTTACCCTTATTAGATCAGCTCTGCCATCATAAAAATGTAGTAAGCTTTGACTGCACCTAAACCTCACAAAGTGCTACAGACAAACTTTGAGCGAACATGCAGGGTGTAACAATTTCCCACCCTCACAGTGCGTTACATGCCAGTGTGCATTGTACACATTTACAAAGAACAGCATTATACAGTAACTGGAACTCAAATAAGTGGCCTGACCTCACCCTTACCTTGATGTAAGCGAGGAGAGTGTGACATATGAGAAAGCATCTCCTTAAACCATAAAAGTAGATGATTGTTTCATACTGTATCCAACAAATGGGTTAGGATAAATGTCTCTGCCCCTGATGTGGAGTCAGGGGCAGGCAGTCGCATGCTGGAGCTCCATGACCCCCAAAGAAACATGAAAAACAACACCCAGACAAATGGGCACCGTGATGCAGTGTGGCAGGCGTCAGAGGCCTCTCTCTGCATTACAAGGCATTGTGAAACATTCACATTTTCCACTGCAGCCAGCATGACTCACGGCCCTGTCCAGTGGCAGCAAAGGATGCTGGGTGATTGCATGCATTGGGCTGTTTGCCTCCGTCTTTGATGCCACCTCTCGTACTTTCCCAATTAAACAAAATTTGCTAATGTATGGCGTGGAATGCTACGATTAAAGGTAAGGCATGTTGTTTTTGAGAAGGGCCTTAAATCCATCACCATGGCTGCAACTCCAAGCAGCCGGTGAGACAAACTTTAGTTGGAAAAAGCTGGCAGTTCTGTTTGAAATTTGAAGGGGAAATCATCAAATTTGACTTATTACTGGCAAGTGGAAAAGGATATCCTAATTATAATTATAGCCTGACCAAGACGGTGGATATTTAATAAAGAAAACAGCGGTAATTGTACATTTTAATGGAGCAGCCAGCCAAAGAATTTCACCTTTCTGTTGAAGTTACGGGGATTGAAAGGGGGATGTCAGTAAAAAGGAAACAGCCAAAAGCGAATAAAAGTTCAATATGTTGAATAGATGAATAGGAGGTGAAGGGGTAAGTGGGTGTGTATGTGTTCGTGTGCACACACATACACACACAGAGACATACACTTAAAGGGAAAGTGAGAGAATCAAAGGGAATAGGAGTTACGCAGCTAGTTCATGAAGTGTCAACATTGTTCAGAGTGGGAGGTCGCCCCAGGGGAATGCTGCCTAACACACATGGGAGAAATTCAACAGCTCTTTCAGCGGAAATCCTCATCATACATCCCCACCGCTTCAGGAAAGCAAAACAACCTGATGTTGCCCGGAGTTGGAGCTGTGAGTTGTAGCCTGGGCTGTGGCTGTCTCAGTCAATGAGGTGAAGAGGACTGAGAAAGATTTACACATTTTGACGACAGAAATCTAATACTTCCAGTGTCAAAACTTCCCCAAAGATAATACTTCAGCCGGGGGCCGACATGGTTTCTGATTGATGCCTCAGGATCAACAATTACTTCATTAGATGAGATTTACGGCTCTTCTACTTTCTTTGAAATAAATACTCAGCTTCACCCAAAGGAGCCTTTAAGCCATTTTGACAACATCTACCTATCCTGGGAAAGGGGACTGTAATGTCTCATGCACCCTTTTTCACACTTGGTTACACCCATGTGCATGAAGGCGCCACACACAACATCAACAGTCTACTACAACAGGACTACAACTGGCTGGCTGAGCAATTCCCAATTTAAGCTAAAGCTGCTGGTTGAGGGTTTGTCTGTGTTGCAAGACATTCGAAAAGGAAACATGTCAACAATTATTTGTCTTGGGAAACGCTGGAACAGGTGTATAAGATTCAAACATTTCCATTGCAGATAAAAAACGTGTATAAAATATTGTTGAATGTCCCTGTCCCACATATTCATTAGCTGTAGTAATCAGTTTGTATTTGTCCCTCCCCTTCTGTTGCTTCCTTCAGGTGGCCATACAACAGTCTCTCAAAGGACTTCATGACCACAGACGTCAGGGGGACATGCAGTCCTGTAGTCATTCAGTCAGGTGATGGAGGGTTTCTTGGCCACAGGGATGATCTTGGAGCATTTGAAATGGGAGGGCACTTAACACAGCTCCAGAGATCTGTTGAAGATCTGAGTGAAAATCGAGGGATAGCAGGCCGTTGCTACGTATAGGCCTATCAGAACCAAGTATGAACTCAGCCATGTAATAATCATTAGTTACAGCCAGTAACTGCCCAGAGGAACTGTTGTAAGCTATTCAATTAATTTTCATTTGTATCGTGCCAAATCATAACAAATTTTATCTCACAAACTTTACAAAAAGAGTCAGTCTGGATCTTACACTTTGATGAATTTACTGAATAAAGCCAACTGAACAAACAAACATTACTGTAGCTCTCTAGTACTGTGTACAAGGCATATAGATTGAGGACGGGCAATGGAAGTTGGGACGTACATATGCAACACTTGTGCTGTGTCAAAAATCATTCCCTAGTTAATATGATGTGCACATATTTAATGGCGATTAATCTACGACACATAAGCTCTAAAGCAGGCATAAGAGAAATGTAACTACCTTTTAACTAGAAGCACAGAGGACGACAACTGCTTCTTATCATCCTGATATCATTCTTTTAATAAATGAATAGTACGAGCAGTAATTCTTGACTGCATTATGGTTTGAATGCTGATCTGTCATTCAGCTTATAACTGCCAGTCATGTCGTCCAGATGTGATTCGAAGTTGAGAAGAAAGAATAGTTGAGTGTCATCAGCATATATGTTTTATGGCTTTTTTCCACATCACTTAGTAAACACAAATGAAAGTTGAGGTTTGGACGGAAACCATTTCCCGCTGAGGTTAGAATTCACCCGGGATAGATGCTAATCTTACGGTTCAGTATGTCAGTAAAGACAACAGGATGTATTGCCACCTTCCAGAAGGCGTAT
Source organism: Tautogolabrus adspersus (assembly GCA_020745685.1). Classification (NCBI taxonomy): domain Eukaryota; kingdom Metazoa; phylum Chordata; class Actinopteri; order Labriformes; family Labridae; genus Tautogolabrus; species Tautogolabrus adspersus. The sequence goes on along the minus strand of CM036554.1, from coordinate 5,031,750 downwards.
GTAAGTGTTGCTGCAGTCTGATCCTCAAGACAGTGCTAACATTTCAAGTTCAAACATAGCTACTTTGACTTTCTATGTTAGCTTGTTAGCTTGACATTTATTGAGCAGCTATTTTACAACTTTTATGTTTATATTTAAAGAATAACGGTTAGGATAAAAAAGATAAAAGACTTGGTTAAGTTTCTGCCAAACACTCAGTGATGTTCAATAAACATACATGTCAAACCAAATAACTACGAAGATAATTACATTTTAGATTCAATTAGCATCATTTGTCAATGTTACGTACTGTTCTGTTCTCTGTCTCCCTGATTCTCCCTAGTGTAGTGTAGAGGGGTATTTAGAGGAGCCAGGTAGGAGAGCAAACACTCTGGGCAGCATTGCAATTAAGAGTTTGTGTTCCCCAATTTTTACTTTGTTACTCTTTTTCCCCAATTTAGGTTTCTGTTGCCCCATACATGTCAAGGTTTCTTAGCTTTGTTATTTTTGTTTGGGCTGGAAACACAGGTAGTCCTACTTTCTGTCTTCTGTTTTATTAAGGTTAGTCTTTTCCTCTGGGGTAGTATTAGGTGGCGAGCCCCACGGCCCATTAGGTGGTTGGCTCGGCACCCTCCCATCTTGTGCTCCTTTTGACCGGGTCTCCAGCCCATTTTGATTCGCTTGGTTTTCTGTTTGTCTTTGATTTTTTTGGGGGGCGGAATTTTTTTAAGGGGCGATTGATTCGTTCAATAAAGCTTGGGGTTCAAACGAAAATTTGTGTAGCGTCCGGATGTTTTAGTCTCCGTTTTCTGAGCCTTTGGGTGTAAAATAATTAATTATTATGATTATTCTATGTACCATGTTAAAATTCATTTAGAGACAATTCCAATATGGCAAGGTTGATTGTGGCGTTACCAGTCACTTTGGTCTGAACTGTTAATCCCTGCAAGTAACATTCTTCAAATTTCAAGATTGTGAATTGCTCAAAATTGATTGAATGTCCTATAATGACGTCTATTTTTCAGGTCTCTCATTTAAACAACAGTTTATCCACCTTCAGAGTCTTTTGGTTAGCTCATTCCCCAGCTATCCTGAGCCGTTCTTGGCAAAACAGCAAGCACGGCCAGTATTCTTGGGTCCTTTTGATATCATAAACCTGCTTTTTCAGCTCTCACTCATCACCTTTTCCTGAAGAAAACCATCTGTGTAAAGGATCAGACAGCCAGAAGGAAAGAGGCTCAATCTCCCTGCAGCACAGGTTAAGCCAGGGCTCGATATTAAGAGAAGATCAAGGCCAAGAATCTCGGTTATGGATTTACAATGAGGGAGCAATCGTACTTTTAACAGACAGAGGACTGATGGGACTTTAATATCCCCGAGTCCCTTCGCAGTGATGATAAGACCAGAGAGATGAGGTATTGTGTGACGAATTAACTCGTCTTTCCAGCCTTAATGAGGTTTACATAAAGGGAAGCAGCTCAATATTGCCAAAGACTGGAATCACTTAGAGAATTAGCTGCTGTTTAAGACATAGAGATGTTACAAAAAGGAAAGCTTACCTCATAGTGATCTAAGCTTTAAACAGATAAATCATCATTTTTCTTCTCTATATTAGAAACTACTGCTGTATAATTTACTGTGTAACTGTGGCTCTTACTTTTAAATAGTTTGATTCAAAACCACATTACTTTGAAAGCTAAGTTTAGACCAGTGCCGTTTTCTCATTTGCACTCCTGAAGAAACAGGAGGACTACCTCTGAAATCCTCCTGACCTGGTTGTTCACACTTGCTCCTCACAGCAGGAGACTATCCCGGACAGACGGCAGGGGGAGCAGGGGGTCTTCTGAGGCAAGTGGCGGACGAAGCAACACGTTGAGTCCACTTCGACGCTAAAATTAAAAAATATTAGCCTTTATATCAATGCTGCGTGTAGTTCGACAGAATCAAGGAATCAACAAAAGAGCGGAGAAGAACCATCTGGTGAACTGAAAACATAATGCAGCCGTTTTATTACGTGCACGGAGATACACCAGTCGTGTGCATACAGTCTATGGTTATGCACTGGTTGCAGGGAATAAATGTCACCACCCCCTCCCACTCACTCAAGATTCATTCTCCTGGTTATATCCCGCTGCGCTCTCAGATCGGCTCACTTTGACAGTCTGCAGAAAAAATACTCGAGGACTGGCAGGAGAAACTCCAGATAAAGTCAGAAAAGTTGGCTCTTTGTGATCACACATGCAGCTCACCTCAAAAACTTCAGGACTTTTTCTTGAGTTTTGTGCGAGTATGAAAGCACTCATGGATAGCATTTCTTTGACATATACAGTGGTTAATTCTCTTTAAACTTGTGAATTGAATAAAACAGAGAATAAATAAAGAATAAAGACAGAATGAAGAATATAACATCATGTTTTACTATCTGAACAGTTTAACTTGAGTCTCACTTTTGTCCTGCTTGTCCCAGGTGTGTAAGTTATGCTGCTAAACAGGGAAAGTTAAGGAACCCGTTTTATTTTCATTGTTAATATGCTGTTGACCTCGTCCTGCTCTGTGACCTTTAATACAAAGTTTTATTAGGTTTAGGCACCAAAAGTTATAATACGGGGGTGAATTTCAGAATGTTTTTGAATTGTTTAAGCAATACTGTCCCTGATAGGTTGTATTGCATGGCTGTCAAGCTATTAAGGGGGCGGGCTTTCCTGTCTGGTCGTACGGCCAATGGCTGGGGAGCCACCGTCTTGATTAGCTGAGGCGGGCAGGTGTGCAAGGGAGGACAAATGTTTGGGACTGTGAGATGCTTCATGGGAGTTGGACGATAGACTGTTTATTTCTTCCTGTTTTCTTTGTAACAAAGTCTGTTAAGTTATTGTGGCACATTTGTGTTAAAATAATTAACTGTCATCCGACACGGGGGAGAACGCGTTGAGAACCGAGCAGAGTGAGGTGGTACTGAGAGCGACGCATCGCTGTGCCGAAACGAGGCTGCAACAGGTAAGATCTGTCTCCCTTACCTTCGTTGGCAGCCGCAAGCAATTATGCCACGGGCAGCAGACGCCTGGAAGCCCTGGACAACGATAATCCCAGAGTTTGCCGTGACAGAATTATACAGTCAGAAAAAAACATAAACAAATCTGCTGGGAATTTTGCTCACTGATGCACCTCTGACAGGAAATGTATTTTTATTAATTATATGATATCAAACAAAATCATCTTGCTTTGGAGTTAAAATGTGATCTCTCCAGTTGAATTAGTCATTTTACAGCGAGTGTTACATTTATGAACAACTTTTTAGGTCCTGATTTTTCTAGTTAAACCAAAAAGTGGCGAGGCGACACAGTGTGAGCTGATGAGAACGTGCATCCGATAAACACTGACAAACAATGTGTCACTGTGTGACAGAGGACGTAAGGCTCTGCCTGGTGGGTGAAATGATGTGTTTTTACCAAGTCCCACTAAAGAACAAAAAGCTTCACATGGGTATCAAAGATACCAGGGAGGCAGGGCTTAACAAATCAATGTGTAAATGTCTTGAGTAACCCCTTTTCCTAATTCCCAACTAACAGACACATTGCTTAACTATCACACTACCTCCACACCAAAGACCGCCTCTAATGAGTTCATAGATAAGAGATTCCCCGCAATACTGTTGTGACTAATTCAAGAGAGCCCTTGAGCAAAGTACAAATCTCCCAGATGTTTTAACAAAGCTGAACAGCAGCCAACTAGGGATGGGTTATGGTTGACGCACATGTAGAATGCTCAAGTAGCACAGAGCCAGATAAGAGCCAACTCTCCTTGGACATAATGTTAATAAACCACACACACACCATCACACAGCACTCAGCCTCTGTTAGCTAACACAACCTTTGGTAAATCTTTTCAGTCCAGTGTGAGATTAGAGAGTTGTTTCTCCAGAGGAAATCAGGGCGACCCTACACATGGGACTCGAAACAGGGTGTGTTAATGGTCCTAATTTTTTTCTGCTGTTCAATGGGACTCGCTCCATTGGCTCTTTATGGTCTGAATCCTGATGTAGTGCACCACCCAGATCAGCATGAGAAAATGAGTGAGGGAAATGCATTAAGTTGAGGAGCATAGTTTGAAGGAGGCTGCACTTATGCTGCACAGTGTTAGAATTTGAACAAATATGCCAGAAGCTGTTCTGAACTCGAGAGGTGTTTTTTTTTTTTACTTGTTTCACTTCACATGATTAACGACTTATTGTAGGCTGTGAACCAAGCTGAGCTTCAGGGATCAGAATGATGAGAAATTACGTTTTGTGCAATCAATGATCTGCAACACTATCTTACTTCTTTCCCATTTTTTTAACATTGAATTGAATCCCCCTGATGCAGAGACAGACTTTCCAAGGTTACCTGACCTTGAGGACCAGTGCTCTTAATTGCACAAGTTAACACACATTTAGCTCAACCAAAACTAAATAAGGCTTATTAAAAAAAAAACACAAAATAAACCTGCATGTCAATTTCTTTAACCATTTAGATACAAAAAAATATATACGTAATAATATAAAAAAAGAGACCCAAGACATGCAGCAACAGAATGGGAAGTGACCCAAACCGAAGTGACTAAAATAATCATAATACGTAGACCAGCAGGGGTCCCAGGTTGGGTCTTGGGTCCTAGTAACTGGGGAGACCAAGGCCTTTAGCATGCACTAAAGATGCAACCATCTACTGAGTCCAAATCATGTGCATAATATATAACATGTCTACTTAATGACAAACACATTCAAATAATGAAAATATTTTGGATAGAGGTTAACTCAGTCCTACTCAATTCTTTTGAAAAACACATACTGTAGGTTTTAAACAGAATAGAAGAAGCATTGATTTGATCTGATAGCCTGAACACCATCCAAATTCGCCTTCATCTGTATCCAGCTGAATGAGGTAGATATCGTGTATATGTGATGCAAAAGCCCAATTGATGGATTTAGTGATAGTGAAGGAGTGGTTGAGTAGAATGTGAAGGCAATAATCATTGTTTCAGTGGGGTAGTATGAGCATCCACCAAATGAATGCATGCGGTAAACCCCTGCAGTACAGTTCTTGCACGTTCTGTAAAGCCCACCCATCAGCAGTGAGAGCCTGGATCATCCCTCTCTGTGCACCCAGCTACCTTCCTGTCCAGGATAAACACGCTGGGTTCAGACCCTCCACCTCGCTGCAGCAGTTAAATTCAGCCTCCATGAAACGCAGCAAGACCGCATCAGCCCCAGAGAAGTTTTACAAGCGCAACGTTCTCTCTCCCGGCCTGGTTCAGCCCGCCACTTTTACCCCAAAGGCCCCATTCCCCATCCCTGACCACTCCCCTAGGCCCCATTAGCACTCTCAGGTTGAGGTCTGACTTTTAAGAAAATGTTCTCTCAGGCACAGCTGCTCGAGAGGAATCTTTTCTCAAGGCAGAAAACAAAAAGCAGATTTTACATCTGAAAACTTGAAATCTTAACCAACAGAGAAGGACGGTAAACGTTTGAGTATTTGTTTCCTGATTCGAATTTGAGAATCTGTAGAGTTTTTCACGTTTTGCTTTTTTTTTCTTATTCTGGTAAAATATAGATGACAGGCAGGGGAGAGCGGTAAAAGAAATGAGTTTCAGCAGCCACAGTAGCAGAAAATTGACCAGAATTCCGTGAAGCTTTCCAAAAGTTTGGCAGCAGTTTTAGAAGTCTTAAGCACAAAAACAGTCATACAGATGGTGGGCTACAAACCAAATAATGACAAAGTAATGCCGACAGGCACGAAAACAGCATTTTGTTGTATGCTAATGTTATAGAAACATTTAAGCTGCACCAAGTAGTTATTGATAGGCTGAATATGCCAGTATTTTTTAAGAACCCACGGATAATGATCTTCAAACTCTGCACATCCCCGCTAGCTTTATAGAGCTTTTCAGCTCCTTTCAACTCATTTTGAAGAATTAAAAGATGCTAAAATAAAAGTGTATTTGAGACTCATATTCATTGCGATTGCGTCTGTCTTTTTGTTTATGCGTTTGTGTTGTTTCCTTTTGCAAAAATGCAAACACGCACAGTGAGCAAGAAAAACAACTCCTAGGCTAATGCTAATGTTGACTGACTTTTGGAGACAGGAAAACAGGACAACACGATGTGAACCATACATTTAAACTTGTATTTTCTTTATGTTTGGCCAAAAAAACACAGTAAAGACTGTCTTTGGTTGAACTAAGTTAGTTACATTTCAAAAAAATAAATGTGAGATAATCACACAATGGACTAAATGTACTGTAGCTTTAATACAGGGGCACCTGAGACTCAAAACGTTGCGAAAGGTTGAAAGGGTCGTCCACCAATCAGAGGATCAGCAATCCATCCTCAGCTCCTTTAACATAAACTGCTCCCTAAATCATAGCCTCGTGTACGAGGTCAGATGATGACGAGCCCTGCAAGGCACCATGAGTGTACGAATATGTGTGTGAATGGATGAGTGTTAACAAGCAGTGTAGACCTTGCACCAATGGCCAAAAAGAGTCTGTTTGATAAGTCGCCTTTCTTTTAATGCTGTAAGAACCGTGTAACCTAATCATGGATTCTTTATGATAACTGGAACTGGTAGTGTTCAAATTTCAACAGCTATTTTCTTCTTTAAATTAGTGGTAAACATGGGGCCTTGTTAACGGCCTTAACATGTTAGTATTGTTCTTAAATCCAGTAATAGTTCATCAACACAGCTGCAAACAAGTCGTGTACTGTAGATCATTTCTTACCTTAGAGCATCTCGGCTTAAGACATTTTTAAATAAAACTATAAAAATCCTGTGTGTTTTCTTCTCGTTTCAAATGGACAGACTTCTACATTCTTTGCAATCATCTGAGGAGATGTGCACAAGGGGAGAAAGAACCAAAGGTCCAATAACTTCTCCAGAATGTGGGAAATGTTTCAAGGCATTGTTGCAAAACTCTGAGAGTTGAATCAGTGTCAAGTGTTCAAGGGCAAATTGAAGATACTTTAAGGTGTTTATTTGTCTCTGGTTTGAGACTCCCAAACCCAGTCTGCAGAGGAATTCACTCCAACCATTCCTCACTTCTCCACCTGCAGTTTTTCCTTTTGTTTCTCTTTGATTTTCTGTGTTATTTCTCTTTGGCACTCTCTTTGTCCTCTTCACTTCTAACTCTTCCTTCTCTATCTCTCCCTCCCATCTTTTCCTTAATGTATCCCTGCAGACGAGCAGACCACGCCAGAATCATAAATCTCAGCTCTGTATCTGTCCATCACATCTCATAAAAGTCTTATTCGTCCCTGTAAAAACTCCAGCTTCCCTCTCTGTAAAGGTTTTTTTGAGGGGTAGCAAGAATCCCTGTAAATAATTTGTTGCCATATATTTTACAAATCGTCCTCCCAGTGTCCATCTTGTTTCAATCACCACTTGGAATGGGTGATTTGATGCACAGCATGCACAGATTGTTACAAGGTGGACTGGAGCTGGAATCAAGGATGGATGCACGCATGTAAGAATAGAAGAAGACTGTGTGTGCATAATGCATCCTGACCTATGGGGTCCAATTGTCTCCACCTGTTAGTTTGTCTCCTGTTGCCTTTCGTTTTGGCAAATTCAGAGTTACAAAGAATCTTTTCAGCATGTTGTGAACCATTTATGAATCTTGACTTCAGACATTATGTTTGTGTGCAATGTTTGTAAGCCTCATTGGTACAGCAAATAAACTGCCATTGCAATAAAGTGAGTATATGGCATTTGTTGGTTGAAATCAAAATAAGGAGAAGCAGTAGAGCCAGACTTTTTTTGACCGGGGTGGCTGAACTGGGCCACTGACTTTTGCAGGGGGGGCCAGAAGTGTTAAATGTGCACGCATGTGTGTATATATTTTTTAACCTTAAAGGTCCAATATGCAAAATATCTAGTGAATTGTATCATAAAATTAACTTACGATATCATCAAACAAGGAAACATGCTATGTTGAAGTGCTGGCTTCTCTGTCAACAACGCAGCAGCCAGTATGTCCTCCTTCTATGTTTAGATTCCGGTTCGAAATGGTTTGTTTTTGTTTTGACCAGAGAAGGAAGGCGTTTTTTAAGGTACCCTTACGCGGCCATTTGCCAGGCAAACGGCAAACCAACAGGTGTTGCAGTTATGGAGGCGGGCAAGCAAACTGGTTCAGATATTACTGATTCTACTTGACCTAAAAAGCCTCTGAATTTTTCAAATAAGCTCTACGACCAGACGTGGAAAAACTAGGATAAAAGAGAGGTTAGACCTCAGAAAGGTTTCAACACCAATGCAAAGCTTCAGTGTCTGCGACATGGCAACCTGCATGCACATCGACTTTAGGGAGGAGGGGGCGAGGGGAGAACGCTCTCTTCAGTGTTTTAAATTTGGACTGCAGTACCCATTTTAAACACTAGGTTTCAGAATTACATGTTGCTCCTTTAAAAACAGTAGCAATATTTAAATCTTCTTCGCTTAATTCTTTAAGTACTGAAAAAGAAGATGTATGTTCAAAGTCACAATTTAAAGTACTACCAAAAAAAATTGTCTGCATTGAAATGTGAAAAAAAACTTTAAGCAACCTGTTGTAACACAGCCCAAAAATAGCAAATGCAAATAGCCAATCATCAGCTCAGGGTTTTGGGGTGGACACTCAGTTTTCTGTCTCTGGCCACCCCTTGGCTCCGCCCCTGAGGAGATGCCCTTTAACCAAGATTATCTTGCGGTGTCTGCATTTCAACTTTTAACAGATAAGACATATTTGGAGTTTCCAAAACGCGGGTCCGACGATAATAAATCCAATTTGTTGTTCCATCTGATTTCAGACTCTACCAGAGATTGTTTGTTTTTTGACTCCAATATATCTTCTTTTTTTTTTTACAAAGAACTGACAACAAAACAACGTCACTACCTCCAAATCCCCAAAGACTAGACAGAAAAATGAGGTGAACATGGTTTCAGCATTTGAAGATTTAGATACTGTATCCACCTCAGGAAATGATTGACTAAAACAGACGTTGGAAGAAACTCAATTCTGAATGTTGTTGACACACATCAGCACACAATCTGTGTTATCCTTTCAGAGTGGAACAATCCATCAATTATCCATACTCCTTTGGTTTTGAGTTTTGTGGAGGCTGGAGCCAATCCCAGCTGTCATTGGGGGAGAGGCAGGGTACAACCTGGACGGGTCACCAGTTTGTTACAATAGAATCGGACAACAATTCAAACATGCTCACAACTGCAGGAAACTTAAGAGAGTGTTTCAGTCGAGTGTGCAATGTTTTACATGTTTTAATTATCACTCTCTAATTAGATCTACCAAGAAAAGGCAATTTGGTTGCAATACAAGATTTTTTTTCTCAGTCTTATTTGATATTGCAAATTAGTGGATATACGTAATAACTAGGAGACAGGGTTGCTGTAGGCTGTCAACATGCTGAGTTAAGACACTGTTACTCCAAGTATTAGCTCCTTCTGCCTTATTAGATCCATAAGAACTCAATATGAACTAGTAATTCATTTTGTCCTTTTCCTTTTCATTTACTTTGCAATTGTACTGTTTCTTCATTGGAATGCAACTGAGGGTATCAGCCAAATGCATCTCTTTCTTCTAAACGTCATGTCTTATCACAGTTTGTCCAAAGCCAGAAGATGGCAGTGCAGAGCTTCAGCTGGTGTCATTATTGCAGCCTGTCATTCTGCCACATGTGTCCCAGCTGTGAGCCTGGATCAGGACTGCTCAGCCACAGAGTATGACCCAACTATAAATCATAAAATACTCTGCCTGCAGGATTTGATTGATTTAATCGTAGCTATTGTACTGCAATTTACCGTGATGGAAAACTTTGCAGAATGCATTCACATGTACATGATACAGTATCTAAATAAGTATATCTGTGTAGGACAAAAGAGACTGTTGCTGCCTGCTTAGTGACAGGTTTCTTCAGTTTATGGCCTGCATAATGCATCCTCTTGTGCATGCGTGTGTGTGTCCACTATCAGTGTAGCCCTAGTTTGTTTGCATGGCTATTACTAGAGCAGACAGACCATCACATTGCTAAATGTACCCTGTTCATAAGTGTGGTCCTCTCTATTAGGCTGCATGTGAATGTATAGATATATACATGTGTCCTGCACTTGCAAACAGATGTCTGTATGTTTACCATAAGAAGAACTCTCTACTCTGCTTTGATGAGTATCTAAAGACGGACGCAGAGTTGGATAAGTAAATCTGGCTCATTGAGAAGTGCCAACATAATAATTTGTCAAGAAAACATAGGGTGAGAGAACACTGCATTAAAAGTAGAGATGATTATATGGAAGAACTCCAGCTCTACCAGGAATCCATTGAAAGTTTTGAGGATGGAATGTTTTCAATATAATCTTTTTCTAATTTTTTCAATTAAAATATTAAGGGAAAGAGCATAAAGGAAATATTTTCTTCCAAAGTCTATGCAGTTTACATCACGTGCCACTTTACCCCTTTGACACTGACAAAGTTGACAATAAATCATACCTGCTGCCTCGCAAGCCACTTGCACTCCGTTGAATCCGTTCTCCCCACTTTTGCATTCATGCAACATGTTGCATATCTGCAGAAAGGACAGCAGACTGTGGCTCTATGATTCCACCCACTGAGGTCAGCTAATGTGATTTTCTGTGGCTTAAGAGCAGCTTTTAAGCTTTCAATTTATCCAACATCAACATTAATAATGTCTACAGAAAAGACAGAGTGGTGACAGGAACTCGGAGTCTGTCACATTTACACCCAATTCTGCTTCCTGCAGGGGTGCACAGCACTTTTCCATAACCCTCCAGCAGTGTGTGGTTGTGAGCGTGCTCAGTTGCTCGAACCTCTTTTTGCTTGCTGATGTGTCAAGTTAGTAAAAATACCTTTTATTTCCATTACAGCCTCTGTATTTTTAAGCAGCTGTGTTCGTGTTTATATGTGGATAGGTGTCCAGTAGAGTGTGTACTTCTGTTTAGTTTAAGTATTCTGTGTGTGTGTGTGTGTGTATGCGTGTGTGTGTGTGTGTGTGCGTGTGTGCGTGTGTGCGTGCGTGCGTGCGTGCGTGCGTGTGTGGTGTGTGTGTGTGTGTGTGTGTGTCCATGTTTTTATTAACAGGTGAATAGTTGCTTAGTGTGTAATGTGTGTATGACATTGGCTCTTCCATCTGCCATTACCTCACTGTAATAAGAACTCCATTATTCTCACTAACAAAGATTCTATGCTCAACTTTTTGATGACAGTTAAAGCTCCCACAGCTTTGGTTTGCGTTTGTGTGTGTGTGTGTGTGTGTGTGTGTGTGCGTGTGTGTTTCCCTGCAAAAGACTACTGCCCCAGGACACACAGCTGAGCCGGCTGGTGGGGAGGTAACGTTTCACTGCAGAAAATGTGTCATCTTTTTCTCACTGTGGTGGATATTACAGCCAAGCCTCCTCCAGGTGCACAGGCTCTGTTTGACTGCGTGTGAAAGTATGTGTGTGTGCGTGAATGTATGCAAGTTCCCCGCCTTACTGTACCCTTACCAAAACTTCATTAATCACAACCCTCAAACATTCTTCCTACAGTCAAAAGAGCAAAGCCCAGAGACAGATGATCTTTGATTTCCGACAGCGTCTTTCCTCCAAAAACCACTAAATTGGATACAAAACATGATCTCTTTTGACTCCCATTCAAAACACTATTGGCGCTGCAGTGATTGTGCTTGCCTGTATTGTCTTTAGATATGGGCTAGATCGTATAGAGTGTGCATGCGGTTTTCCTGGCTTGGTCAAAAATGCAGGCGGGAGAGGAAGAGAAATGTTGAATAGACATTACTGGAGTCATTTATTTTACATTGCTGAAGGGTATCAGTATCAGGGAGGGATACAGCCCATTTACTCAACTTCTGCTTTTCTAAGTTAGATTCTCAGATTCTGAAGTGCACACTCAGATTTTTGTCCATTGACTTGTGTTCCATCATCTTAAAATCTGCACTTTGCAGACCTTGGAAGTAAGATGTTGTAAAAAAGAAAATAAATTAAAGGTATAAGTGAGAATCCAGATTTGTGGAGAAAACTGACAACTTATGTCGAATGGACGGACGGACGGACGGACGGACAGACGGACAGACAGACAGACAGACAGACAGATGGCCGCTTGAAAAATGTAATTCAGCTCATTTCAAGAAAAAACAACCCAAAAATCTGTGAAAAGCTTGACTGTACCACCAGCAAGCCACTTTGTTTAAACACTAGATCGGCGCATCACATACGTGTTTGTCTACTCTCACTCTAGCTCAGGATGAATACCGTGATGAACATTATCGCGTATCACTGGGAAAAAGTCAAGGTTCTCTGATTTCTGCTCAGAAGATGCTTGGTAAATGTCTTAACTGAGTAGGAAACCTTGGACTTTTAAACACACTGTGCTCAGTCTATGTTAACTAATTCTATAAGGGAGTATGCTACAGTGTTGAAAGTTTTTGGAAAGTAAATATTACTAGCTCAACATATAGTTTTAGTATTGTCATTTGGTGAGTCAAATTTGTCTAATCACATATCTATAAATCTTAACTTCTGTTTAACCCTTGTGTCGTGTATAAAACCCGTGTAACCATTCTGTACAGTCATCAGGAAGAGCTCTCTCATGGACTATTCGGTCTCCACAGCATCCGGGGCCAATACCAATCTTGCAATGACTTGATAACATTTGCAGGCTCACTCTTAAAAAAAGAAATCAAACGTTTTGATCTTTCATGTGCCAAAAGCCATAAAGGTACACGTTTATGATGGATCATTTCCTGCAGAGCTTCTGTTTCTTCCTGTGGGCATCCAGTGGTTGGAAGGAAGCGGAGCTTAACGTCATGCAGCACTGATATGAAAACACAACTCAGCACAGCGATGTGATGTGAGGTTAAACCAGCTCTCTTTATGGTTATTGTTACGGATAATGTCTTTTGGGGTAGTTTTCATGATGCACAAGGATGAATGCCAATGAAAACTTCTTCTGATGAAGAGAAATAAACAAATATCCAACTATGGGGCTTTTGGTAGAAACACAGGAAAAATAGAATAATTCATGAATGCATCATTCTCCTTGTTCATAAAGCTATAAGGTTACACCAACAGACTAAGGTTATTCCATGTTTCTTCTCCTTAATATTTATGGTCAGCAGTGTTTTATCTGCCTGAATTCCTGTGGTTTCTGAGCCACGATTTAATAGCTTGGAAAAATCTCAATCTTGGACCATGAGTTTGGACACATCCAGTAATCACCATATGATCGTAATTATGCACAAACACACACATATAGAAAAAACACAATCAGTATGTTTTTGTTCTGATTAAAAAAACATTCCTGGAAAAAGGTTTGAGCTTACAGACTGTAAGATACACGTTTCAGAAAGTGGTTAGTGAGAGTTTTGGGCCAGCCTCCCAGACTGAGGCCAACTGACCCGCATCGTTTCCAATGAAGATGTTCGAGGTGAAGTCATTTCTCGGACAGATAAGGTTTTTTATCAGGGTGGGGAAATATATCAACTGTGTGGTTTATGGTTTGGACAACACAGAACAACCTCAGTGGACAAACCCAAGCGTTATCCACATCCATTTTCTGGGTTGGTGTATCTAATCATGCAAAACACTGTTTATGTGTTCAGTGTGGAACTGATTTAAATGCATATTTTCTCTAAGTCCCTGGCTGCTGTAGTGATAGCTGTTGTTGAAATGCTAGTTCGAACTCAAGGTTATTTATTTCTTCAGGCTGTCATCGCAAGTCTGTCTCAAATCAAACTAATCAACAATTATAGAGGAAAAAGGACTTATACAATATGAAAAAATAAGTATGAATGGCAGACATAACAAGCCTTCTTAATCTACAGAAGCCAGCCCACGCTACCTGGCTCCGCCAACCTCAAACCCTTCCATGTGTTTAAGGAAAACTGCCACAAAAACCTTCGTACATTTATTTATCCTACATCTTTCATAAGCACTAGAACAAAAAATACAGTCACCTTCAAATCTCAAAAGCCCCACTCTATGTAGTTATTGTAGTGGCCAGGTCTGATTTGAATCCAGTGCAAATCTGCCCTATTTATTATTGGTTCAGTTGGGCATAAATGACCCTCTACATGTTCATGTTCTTAAAGACAATTGCCTCTTGTTTAAAGTAATCCTACAGATATCAAAAACGTAACTTATAAATATTATGGCGCAGTTACCACCAACTCAAGCAGCCAATCATTGATTTGCTCTAACTGCTTATTAGTACTATTGCTAATGAACAAGACGTATTTTTCAATAAGGCTGCTCTGCATCAAAAGGTGTCCATTTTTCCCCAAAGTACTGCATAATGGCTGATTTAGATATGTGCAAACAGCACTGGAGCACAGAGATGCTATTTGCATTGCAGTGCAGAAAGGGGAGCATTTAACCCTTTGTGTGTGTTTTGTGTCTTTTTGACTCATGTGCACAGGTTTAGTTTTTGAAAAAGCCCCACAATCCTTTGGTGAATCAAGCCCTAAAGTTTCTGGTTAACCAACAATAAGCTCAACATTACTGGCTGGCAAATTTCTCCTTTTCATATATTATCATGATATTTCCAGGAGGAGCTGTTTATGTGAATGCAAACAGCCAAATTTTTCAGTGGGGCTTCACCCGGAGTTTCTCCTGCCATACCCCCTAGTATTTTTTCCGCAGCAAGTCCGAGTGAGCTGATGTGAGAACGCCGCAGGATATTATCCGGAGAATTCACCTTGACTCAAAAGGAGGGGGAGTGACGTTTTCATACTGTGACTGCTTCACGGTGCATAGAGTGTATACATGCGACTACTACGATCTAAGGCTGCACCACGTTTTCTGTTCGCCAGTATGTTGTTCTCCGCTCTTTTGTTGATTTTGTCATTCCGTTGGACTACACGTAGCATTGATATAAAGGCAAATATTCTCATTATAGCGTTATATAGCGGACTCTGTTGCTTCGTCCGCTACTTCCGCGTTGTTTTTTTTACGTCACATATTACCTCAGGAGACCCCACCTCCCCTCCCATCTGACAGGGAAAGTCTCCCGCTGTGAGGAGCATATGTGAACAGCCAGGTCAGGAGAATATCCGGAGCAGTCCTCCTGAAATAATCTAGATATTTTCAGGAGTGCATATGTGAAGTGTCCCAAAACCTCAACTGGAATCAAATGTTTAAAGCACAGCAGCCTGCAATCAGACAAGTTATATGAGTATTTGAAAATAATGTCTGCATTAAGTGAATATCTGCTGTTTATCTGCCCACACAGATGCTTTTCATGAAGAAACAAACAACTTCCCTCTCTTCAGTAACATGGTGATGGATGGAGGAACTTAAAAGAAAATACAGGTCAGGACCCCAGATCACAAATTTGTCACATCAAGGTCAGTTTTCCCACAGAGACTATTTAGTTTGAGGTCCTTCATGCATCAGTTCTTGTATAGTATCAATCTTATGAATTGAAGATGGAAGGCAGACACAATGGTCGCTACTGTTTGTTGAGCCGTGTGATTGTGTGCAGTTTGTATTTTCAAGGCAGGACCATTAACTGGCCCCTCACAGAGAATCTCAGCAGGGTTCAGATGTGTTTTGTTTTGCTGTTGATTCAAGCTGTGTTACTCTGAGGCGCCACAGTCATCATGGGTGGCCACATCGGGTTCTTGGCACGGCACACACATGCACATGCTAACTTGTCCTGTGGTATACAGTAGGACTTCTAACTCTCTTACACACGCACTTACATGCAAGAGAAAAGTGTATGCATTCGTAATAAGTACAATACATGCACTCTTTCCTCTTCAAAAACAAACTCCTTAAACATACATGAGCATAGAAGTGAAGTAAATGCACAAAAAAGAAATCAGCTTGATGTATGTTTATATAACCTCAGCAAAAACTCGAAGAGACACACACTCACTCATGGTAATTCTGACACTCACACACCCCACTGGGCCGTAAAAACAAACTGCTCAAAATATGGTATTTGTCTTCTGATTAAACACTCGCATTCCAGCCGACTGTGTTTGGCCTGCCGGGGCAGCCGTCATATTGACAGTCGGACGTGTGGTTTGTCCGGGTGATCTCTCATGAAGGGAAGCTTTATGGCACAGCCAGCTCCATATAATCAGCTCTAAATGGCCCAAATGCTAACGAGAACGACAGCTCCCGCCCTCCCTTCATACCAGCCGGCTGGCCCCAGGAGTCAGGAAAGAAGGAGACAACAGCGAGAGGGGCCACGAAGAAATGAGGAATGTTAGGGGACGCACAGATTGCCAGAAGTTGAGTTTGTTGATGTATAATTGTGACAAAGTTTCAGACAAGTCCATGACCATCCGTCTGGAAATTGTTAAGCTGGAATGATAATTGGTATAGGTTGATATAACTATGAGAAATGATGGGGTAGTAAAGTTTTCAGTCGACATATCTGAGAATAATTCAAATTGTCTTTGTGAGAAAAAAAACATCTTAATTTATAGGCTGATAGTGAACGCTGAATACTCTTTGTCAATGATTGTACTGCTTATATATCTTCAATATTTCCAAAAAGAACAACTAGGGGAAAAAAGACCGTAAGAGCAGGGTTTGGATGTTAAAGGAAACAACATTTAATGGGAGTTAAAGAATTTGATCATCCTTTTTTCAAATTAAAAATAATTGTGCTGATAATTAACAAATGACAGATGCGGTGTGCACAGCTGTGGAAGCTAGTTAGCCTAGCTTGCTAACGGAAGTTCCAGCCTTGTCAGTCCACTGTGTTTCTGTACAAGGTCAGTTAAGTCAGAGTCTTTTCTTTTTACAACTTTTACAAGTGGCTGACACAAGTCAAAACTGTCATTTTGGATATTTATCATAATTTTGTTGCAAAAACATATTTAAATTCAAAAGGTAGCCGACTTGAGGCTGTGTGAAAATGTCACTTTGTAGGACGGCATACTTGCTCAAATGCCACAAAACATTTTAATCGATCACAATGTTTTTTTCAAAAATGATCACTTGAAGAAGACTCCTGGTCGAAACATGGTGATCAATTAAAAGATTTTGTGGCATTTGAGCGAGTGTACCTATCTTCTTCCTCAGTCTGCTGAGTTTACACTGACCTGCACCCACGTGATGTGTGTATAAATACCTCCTTTTTCTAAAATGTCACTTTGTGTCATTCAAGTGTGTTGTGCTGTTTAAAAAAACCTAACTGGCATTGTTAAGGTCAATCAGTTTCAGTCACCTGAACTGCATTTCTACATGTGGAAAAGTCATTCAGATAAACATTTTCATTCCATATGGAAGAGGAAGACATGGGTGTAGTGGCTGCGGTGGGTAAAAGTCCCAAGTGAATTTACCACACATATCTGTGGGTAGCTTCTTGAATTGTTGACTTCATGTTTAGCCATGCAAATCTTATTAAATGAGCTGAGCTACAATGGGACAAATGGGTTGAAGTTAACAAGGCAGAGACCATCTGGTAAAAGTAAATCTTTACAAGCCCATGACACACAGACAAAGCAACACAGAGAAAGAGACGCTTCATACAGAGATAGGAAGAGGATGGCTTTACGGGACAGCTGTGTAACCCGAGAGAGCAGGAGGAAGTGTTAAAAGATGCTACTGAGGCATTTTTACATGGACTGTCCTTTTGTCACATTTTGTAGAGGAACAGTAGGCAACTGGCCTGCAATCATTAACGCCAATGTCAAGACTTTTTACCGATTTTGCTTTGAGTAAAGCAGATAAGTAGAGTTTAAAATGATTATTGATCATTACGGGGGGGAAATGGTAAGAGGACTTAAATACAGACGCCAATCTGACACCAGCATGTGCTGGTTTGTTTTAATGTTGTTGTCAAGAAAACTGCCCTTAATCTTTATTCTTTGACAAAGTGTGAATCATTTTTGTCTGGGCTTTTATTGGCTTTATTTAGAGATAGGACAGTGGTAGAGTCAGAATTCAGGGAGAGGGAGAGAGAGTGGGGAAAGACTTGCAGGAAAGGAGCCACAGGTCAGATTCAAACCCAGGCCGCTTGCTTGAAAGATTATAGCCTCTGTGCGTGGGGGGTGCGCTCTTACCATAAAGGCTTCCGATGCCCCAGTGAATAATTTTATCTCCATATTCACAAATAATTTATTCACCCACAGTCAAATCTTGACCGGTATGTTAAGCGATGTTACAACGAGGGGCCTAATGAAACAACAGCAAGTGTACAAATATATCATTCTTGAAATAATGAGAAATCTCACCACATGTAGGAAATAACTGGACAAACTCGAAGCCAATTTCACAAATACTCTGTGCTCCTGAAAAAGTAAATGTCCAAATCCATTCATCTAGACTTAAAGCAGATTTCCTGCCAGTCTCCCGGTACAAAGCCGTTTATCACAACTGAGAGCGTTATGAAGACATTGCTCACATCGAGTTGGGTTTTTCCACTCTAGACTCTAGTTTGCTTTCCTCAATTACGGCCAATGGACAATCTACCACTTTGGGGTACTGGTGTGAAAGGGCAAGTTCTGAATGTCAGGACATACATGTCTGGAAATAGCCTCAAAGTTGTCCAGAAAGGGGCTATAATGTTGTAGCTATTAAGGTATCAAGAGGGTCGTCTCTATGTTCCCTTATCCTGATGTTCCCACAAGGGTTTTCCCCCAAATTAGGCCCTATGCCCCCCCCCCCATACATGTATTCATTACTGCAGTAATAGTGAGGGAATAGGTCTGAGGGAACATAGACATGCTGCTGTATCAAACTGGATCCAGGTTTTTCAGGTAATCAGATAAAAGGGAACCCTTAAAAAGGATAATTTAGTGTCTAAATTGGTGTACGCAGGAGATAAAATCATATAAAGAACAACCTCTATAGCTCTCTTTGTATCAAACTTTGGTTCCATTGCTTTCTGCTTTCATAGCTCTGATATTTGTCCTCATTGCTCAATAGAACTAAATGATCTGAAGCGAACATTTCTCCCCGTGTGTGCAGCTTGTAAAAAATATCTCTGCTGCTCTGCGGCTGTAGAGTCAAATGGTTGTAAAAGCTGCGCTGTCTCAATGTGTGTTTGCGCGTGTGTGTGTGTGTGTGTGTGTGTATACATGTTTCAAAGCCAGCACTGGTTGTTGCCTGTCTGTTTGATTACTTCACCACAAAATACCACAAATTTACAGGATTCCTATTTTGCATAGTAGACATAATTGACACCATAAAAATGATAGTCATCCTGAAGGAGGGAGAGTCAATCATTTCTAGTATTCTAATTACTGTTATTATGAAAAGCTGTTTAATGTTCATAGAACAGTAAAAAAAAGAGTTCATGTCAGTAGATGATTTGTTTACCATCGACAGTGCAGTGCCATTGAGTCAGTGCAGTGTACTGTACAAACCTCTTTCTGCTTCAGTGCATACACAGGCTCGGATTAGCAATCTTACATTTCGTTTACAATACAAAAAAACTTTGCGTGCCCCATGTGCAGAGGCTTTAGTTCTCGAAGCGGGCAGCCCGGGTTTGATTCCGATCCTGTCGCTCCTTTCCCTCTTGTCCTTCCCCACTTTCTTTCTCTCCCTGATTTCCAACTCTATCCACTGTACTATCTCAATAAAGGCATAAAAAGCCCCAAAACAAATCTTTAAAAACAAGTAGGTCAATACTGTGTTGCAGGCTCTGTTTGTGGAAAAAGGGCTGATAAAAATGTAGTGAGACATAACCCACTGTGCAAGCAAAGGCTATCCAGAGGTGGGGAGTAATGAAAAACAAATACTGGGTAAATGTACCAAAGCAGAGTTCTTACAGTATGTACTTTCCTCAGTATATAGTCTTAAAACTTAGTTCACAACATCACCTGTCACTGCAGTGTCCACCAGTTAGTTTGTCTTTAATGTATTTACTGACTTCATTCATATTTCCTCCTTCAGACTGAAGTTTAACTGACTCAAATTTGACGTGAGATTTAGTTTGCTTTTCATAAAAATCAGCTGGTACAATAGATATGGCTTTCAAAGGGATCCTTTTTTCCTTTCATACCGTGAGTACATTTCAGGGCCTGTGTTTTGTATCGTTTACTTTGCTAGAGAAGTCAAATTAGAACATGTGTCTTTACCAGAGTCTTTGATTACACATGCATCTGTACTTCTACTTGAGTAAAGAATGTGTGCTTTTGCCCCCTCTGGAGCCATCCAATGTACAACATTTAAGTTAAATTTACCTGCACAGTTTGCCCGATGTGTCTGAACTAACACAGACAAAGGTAGGATGGCGCTTTATGACTATCTGGCAACTCTTTGCAACTTTATGAGCACTCAGTAGTACTTTGGCATAACAAACTCAAATTCTAACGTGTCCAATGTTCCCTTGAGTTCAGATCAGTGCTATGGAAAAGTTTGCAGGTCCCAGCAGCTGTAGAAGAAAACCTCCAGAGTCCAACTGCGCTGGCTCACGGGGACTACTGGACTCACCTCTGCAAGTGTGTTCTCAAGTGAGCTCCAGACTGGGAGACTCAACTCTAAAGCACTAACCCAGATGTAAACTATGCATCAAGCTATTTGATTGCTGTTCGTAGGACACAGCGCCAAAATAGCCGTGGATCCGATGGCTTCCCAGTGGCTTTATGACTTGAGATCTTAATAAAGTGTCTGAATGACTTTCCAGTGCTTTTATTCACCCTGATTCTCTCTGCAAGAGGAAAGTGAGCCCTCTCTGAGTGCTGTGAGGATCTGCCTTGAAGAGCTTAGCAGGGTGTGTGTTTTTTTTGCCTTTGAAGGATCTGTTCAGAAGGGATTTTCCCACTCCAATTCATCACTGTCTGTCTGTTCTGTGTCTGCCTGTGTGTAAGTGTGTTGGTCCGCCACAGGCCTTTACCACTAATATTGGGGATTTTGCCATCTCTTTGAGGTGGTGATCTGTTTCATTTAAATAGGTGAGAAGTTGAATTAGAGCTGAATCTCCTCCACACGTTGTAGGATTCACTTCCCCACTGGGCGCTGCAGTTCATCATGTCGTGGACCACCAATTCCCTGGATGTGCGGTCAGTCCTCGTTGTGTGCATTTAAAGAACCGCGAGTATGAGATCACGCTGGGACTGTGGAAAGCATGGTGACCAAGAAGTTACACAGACTGTCATGTAAACGGAAATGTCGGTTTGATTAGCTGTTGAGTTTTCTGGAAGATTCAGCAAAGAGTGAGCCAGATATTTCTCTCAGGAGTTGAATTGTTGTATTGAAAACAAGTTGAGACGAAAATGGAGCTAAAAGGGAATTAGTGAAAGTGCACACAAGGATTATCAAACAAACTAAATAGTAGAACATTAGGTGTGCTGCAGAGACACTGCCATTCACACACTGATGGCAGAGGTTGCTATGTAAAGTGTCCATCAGTACTAGCTAACCCCATCATACACATTCACATTCACATGCCAAAGCAGCGAGAGCAACTTGGGGTTAAGTGTCTTGCCCGAGGACACATCGGACATGTGGCTGCAGCAGCTGGAGCTGGAACCTCTTGACCTTCCAGTTGAGAGACGAGCGACTCTACCAACTGAGCACACAGAGCATTACCAACACTTTAATATGATAAATTTAAAAGTAAAATCACGTAACATTATTAAGAACACGTATTGCTTTCACTTTGGAAAATGAAAATCTGCTTTGTTTTTCTGAATAAACGAGATAGCAGTACCTCAACAGCAGCTTTCATTTAGACCCCTTAACGTAGCAACATTAACCCTTTTCACACATACGGACATCTCCTGAAAAACTCCAGAGATTACCCGGAGGAGCTGTGTATGTGAACGCAAACAGCCGAATTCTTTGCGTGGACTTCACCCGGAGTTTCTCCTGCCAGACCCCTAGCTGAACACAGAAATGCTGTATTAAACCACATTAGAAGAAAAAAGTGTTCTCTCCCGTATTCTGTTCAGCTTGTTTTCTGAACTTGATTGCCCCATGTGACTTGTTGCAAGGACAAATAGAACATCAAAAGTGTGGTGTTATGGGGTTAGTGGTTAGTGCGTGCGCCCCATGTATGGAGGCTGTGGTCCTCCAGGCGGGTGGCCCAGGTTCGAATTCAACCTGTTGTTCCTTTTCCCGCATGTCATTTCCCCACTCTCTCTCTCCCTGGTTTCCGACTCTATCCACTGTCCTCAAATAAAGGCCCAAAAAGGAAATAAAGGCCCAAAAAAGCCCCAAAAAATACATCTTAAAATGAAAAAAGTGTGGAGTTATGGAAAGAAAAATTGTGTGTGTGAATTTTAGTTTTAGCTTGACAGATTATTCCACCAACACTGATACTCCAATCATTCTAACAGGGAAGGCTTTTCTGCAGACAGCGATGCCATTTTACAAGCTTTGGGGCTTGCTTCAGGACTCGTATGTCCCATCTTAGAAACATTCATGCACACACATACCTATTTGGAGTACCTTTCCAGCCAAGTATTTTTCAGGGAACCTCAGACGCTTTCATGTGCTTAAGTCACGTCTATCACATTAACCTTAATTGGTGTGTGCGAGCCAAAAGAACAACAAACACATCCTGAGTGCTGCAGAGACAGCTCAGGCCTGAGGGGCAGGCAAATACACATCAAATATAAACATGACAGGAGAAGATGCTTGAGGACAAATAAAGCTGCTGTCTTTTCTGCAGAACAGTGTGTTGTGAAGACCACAAAGATCTGCAGAGCTGCTACTGTATCATTGTTGAATGCAGTATGGAATAAAAAGAAAACAATAATACCAGAACTTACCTTCATTTGCTGCATTGCATCGACACTTCTTTTGTACAAGAAATACTTTTTTGTTCATGTTAACTTGTGCCAGAAAATATTTTTTTCTCCAGACCACTTGGCTCCATACGTTTTCCCTTCCATTGAGACCCAAACTCTCAATCATCCTCTTCCTGTTTAATGGTTCGAACTAAGATCCATTAAGATTCAACCACAAGGAATTTGTGGTAAACACTCTTAGATGATGACTGACTTCAGTCTAAATTCATTGCAGTATTTAGAGTCCAATAAAAGTCCAATAAATGTTTAATCATGTCCAGGTGCTCCACCTACGAATTTATAGCGTCACCTTTCATCGCCGTGTATGGAAGTCTCGCAAACACCAATCAGAGCAGCACGGTGTTAAAAGGTTTCATGCAAACAGCAGAGATAAATGATTACATGATTATCTACACCTCTAGCTCACATGATTTATTTGCACTGAACCTTTGTCCTTTTAGTTGTAAAACAACTTTTGGTCACTTGAAAAAAAAAAAAAAAAAAAAAAGAGCAGATTTTATGTCATGCTTTTGTTTTAGGATTGAGAAACTTGAACTGCTTGAAAAAGCTTTAAATGGTTTCATCATTACATGCTCAGTTGCTAAAATCCTGATCAAAGCTTTTTTGCCTATTTCATATCCCTTTTTTCTAATTATGTCATGTCTTTATGTGGCAATACTGCAGATCAGCTGTCGTTTCCACTGACACCACCCGTCAGGTAAAATCGTAAACTTCCTTAATTGAGCTTGTAGACGTTCAGTCTCCTGACTACTCAAAGCCCTTTTTTACACACATTCCCCTATTTAAACACAAATGGCAGAAGCCTCGTAAAATGTCCATTTCCATTCATACACATTCACATGATGCAGCAGGAATTTAAAGTTCAGTGTCTTGCCCAAAGACACTTCAACATGTTACTGCAAGAGCTGGGCATTGAACCCTGGACCTGCTGTTTTATTCTGTTACTTCCCTTTTGCTTTGGCTGTTTTCGAAACCACCTATACTAGTAGTATATTACAGTACTCTTACTTTTACATATATGCAGCATGTTGGCTGGCTGGCAAGCTTCACCAATGCATTTAGGGGCGATTGAGTTTGAGTGAGCTCTAGTGTCATACTTAAAAATGATGGCCAATCTAGTAATATTGCATACTATGAATTCTGAATGCACTACATACTCAATATGATGGCATACTTGTTATGAGTAGTATATAAGTGTGCAGTTTCAGACACAGCTTAAGACCCACTTAGCAAATAGCTGTTGTGTTAATTTGGGGCGGCTTTGGCTCAGTGTTAGAGTCGGTCGTCTCGCAACTGGAGGGTCAGGTGTTCAATCCCCAGCTCCTACAGCATGTTCAACTGTCCCAGTTACGTCAAATGCGTGTGAATGTTTATGGGATTCATTAATACTGTTAGCAGCCTCTTCTGAATGTGGTGTGAATCGGTTAAAGTGGCGTGCAGTATGAAAAGCTTTGAGTAGTCAGAAGATTAGAGAAGCGCTATACAAGCTCAGGTCTATTTACCATTTTACCATTTAGCCTTTTTTGTATTGTACACGGACAATACAGAAGTAGAGTTATCATAAAAATCTTTCAGTGTATCAAATTAGCATGTCGCCCAAGGGTGGCCCAACATTTAACTTGGTAAACTGCTGAGAACATGAAGTGAGTTTTCATACATCAGACTACAATAATGGTCTGGCAATAAGTTAGCTTAGTGATGGCTGGATTGTTGTAATTGTTTGTTTTTATGTTTGTTTTGATTTTTTTCAGATATACTTTAAAGCTAATATGTATATTCCAATAATCAAATCAGAAAACATGCAACAAAAATGACAGGCAGCTTTATGTGTTTATACAAGTCTGCAGGAAAAAATGAGCGAGCAACTTAGTTACGTGTTTGATTCACACCTTCACACCCCCATATGACTGTACACACACACACACAAGCAGACACACACACACACTCACACATACACTCAAACACACCTTTCCCTCTCCCACCATTCCTGGCGTCAGTTGAAGCACTACATGCGAGACACCCCTCATTAACTTTGTGTGTCCATGAATTTTGACTGGCCCCTCTCCTCGCTTATTAAACATTCATAGGAGGGGGGACGACTCTGATGTATAAGTTCCTTTAGTTTTTGTGTGTATGTTTGCTATGAGCCCTGCATCCTGCGCTGATCACACAGGGAGAGTGTTTCGGTCTGCTAACAATGAACCACTGTTCAACACATTACCATAACACACTGAGTCGAGAAACAGTGTCTCTGCATCAGATCCATATCAAAGTTCTTTACTTAGTTGATGACTGATCTGTTCACAATTTAAACACCGTAAAAGCATGTGACTATACGGCACAAATAATGTTACAGTACAACTGTACCTGTTGCCCAAAAACATTGACTATATACATATGGGTGTCGTCTCAGTGACGCCATCAATTTGTTTCAACTTTTGAAGCCCATCAGTGGCAGTCACCATAATGGAAATACTGTCTCAAAAGCTGTTTTCACATGTTCACTCCTGAAAATATTTAGATAATTTTAGAAGGACTGCTCCGGATATTCTCCCGACCTGGCTGTTCACATATGCACCTCACAGTGGGAGGATATCCCTGTCAGACGTGTGGGGGGGGGGGGTCTCCTGAGGTAAGACGTGACGTAAAAAAAAGACGCAGAAGAAGCGGACGAAGCAACAGAGTCCGCTATACAATGCTATAATGAAAATATTTGCTTTAAAGAAAACATAATGCAGCCGTTTAATTACGTGCACCAATAAATAAAGAAATGGGCTATTCAGACCGAGTTAGATTAACATGCCGTAAAACAAGACTTTTTGAATGGTTGTGTATGTGACGTTTTGTGATTTTTAGCCAGAAAACGTGATGTACTGCAGGTTTTGGCTCTTCTACGAAAAAGTGAATAAGACCTCAGACAGCTGTGGTTGTCTCTGCTGAATGTAAACTTTACTGAGACATCTCCATATCTGCACTAATCCTTTTTTATGAAGAGGATTATGCTAAAACAAATGCCAAATAATTCTGCTAGACTATTACAGAGCACCACTGAAACAGATAATCAGGAAAGTAAGAGTTAAATAAATAAATGACACAACTCCAGATTCAGCCAGTAGTATCTGTAAAAGTTGTTCCTCCGTCTTCTCTGCTTCGTTAGAGTATCGAGAGTATCCTTTAGAGTGAACAACAATTAGTTTTCCTTAATGCAAGTCTTTTACTTGAAAAAAAAACAGCTAACCTAACCTGTTTTGCGTGCTGCATGGGCAAGAATAAAGGGCTGTTACAAATAGTTCCAAAGGCAAAGTAAGGTTTGAATATTTATTTTTAAATGCAGGGCTTTTTTTTGTGTGGCTTAAAAATGTTTCTTGTGACGCCTGAAGCGATATATAGCTCAGTTTCCTAATAGAACTTCCAGCAGGCTGTTATCTACTGTACTTAGTAAACTTACAGTACTGATAATAACCTCAAATTGTAAGTTAGCAAGTTCTGTCACATTACACTACCCTCCAAATGAAACTGCTCCATCCCAGCTAAGAAAGGGGATGTCATGATTCTGAAGATGCAAAAAAAAACATGTCAAAGTGTAAATTGCAGCACGAGTGTGCACATGGATGAAGCCCATAATGCCTCCTCCATTTTTAAAATACAGCCCATCAGTGCCTTTTATTGCCCCTCATACATCCATCATAACCTCCAAATCCCCAGGAGAAACTGAGGAAATGACTTCAGTGTAGATGACCTCACAAGGCAGAAATTGTGAACCTGATCCAAAACAGACCATTTTTTTAAAATACCTAAAACCAAAAGGCATGCATTACATTTATTAAACAAGACACCCAATCAGAAAAGGGTCCAAGCACAGTCCTGTATAAATCAGAAAAATTAAATGGCACTGAACGAACCCAAACTGAAACAGAACAGAAGCAATGAACACAACCACCTTCGACCTGTGCATCAGTTTATTTCACACAGTCTCCTGTTTGTCCTGCATGAATGCATAATAGATGGAGAGAAGTTAAAAGTATGATTTGAGACTTTCAGAGTAGATGTCAAGAAGATGTCGCACTTGAGCACCCGTCTCTCAAACCAAAACCAAGCTGTCCCTCAGGTCCACCGCTTCCCCTCTCCAGAATTTCAACAGTGGAGCCGTTTCTAGGACTGATCTCCATTCAGATATACGGGCAACAAGTCCAGAGGGAGATTGACTTCACTCTTTTTTTTTAAATAATCACTGATATAAAATGGAAAAAGGGACTAAATACAAATTAATGCATGTCGCGACTCGCTATATGTAAATCTTAATTACTAACCACGTATTTTCCTGGGAGCTCCTGAGCTCTCATTTCTTGGGGATTGTTTGTGACGTCCTGCTGCTTCTGTGTGTTAAAAGCCAAGGAGGCCTTGTCTCGGCAGCATAAGCCAAGCTCTCGAGTAGACGGAGCTCCCCCAACCTTCAGCGAGGTGATCTGGCTCTACTACCACCCGACATCCCTGATGCACAGACCACCATCGGACTGTGTCGCCCCCACAACCACTGCCGTCCTCAGTCATGCACGGCCTGCTCCGGCCTCCACCTCAGCGGCAAGGAAGTGTGGACAACAGGAATGCGAAGGAAAAATAAAAATGAAAAAGCAGCTTCTGAAACAGAACAAATTATTATTTCTCACAGTCACGGTCAGGATCGCTATATTATACTCCTTTTTTTGAACATCTAACGCTTACCACCTTCCAAACTTCACAGTATTTTTTCAAAGACTAGAGACTTTTACCTTCCACCATGTTTTTACTGCAGGAAGTGTCATTATTCTTCTATTAAGAACGATGTTTGTTTTGAAATGAAAGCTGTCCAATCTGCTAATATTCATATTTTGGAGTCTGCGTTCTGTTATATAAGTTCACAGAGACTCTGCGACACATCTCTGTAGACTTTGTAATACGATAATTGGCTGTCTCGCTCTGTCTCAACAGAGATGAAACACAGAAAAGCCAGTGTGAGTAGACTATGTGGCTACGACTGCACACAGCTGTTTATTTTACTGATAACATAGAATATGAATTCTTAGCTAATCCCTCCTCTTATCGTTTTGCTCTCTTTTTGTTATTTAAGTATTTATCTTGCACTTGTTTCTCACTTCTTTATGATTTCGTGATTTAAAGCTTTGAGCCACTTTTTTTTAATTGTTTTTATCTCTTCTCAATGCTCTTACTTCTTTTTGTTTGTCTTTAAATTCGTATTTATCTTCTTGCAGCCTCGATCCTCTTGGTCTCAAGTTGCCTGGGTTCTGTGGTGCATGAGTTACTATGAGTTATTATGTTGTTTTTTTGGTGATGTTGGTCGGGTTTTTGTTTGGGTTCTTTTGCTGTTGGGGTTTTGTTGTTGTTGGCTGGGTGTCTCTTCGGTGGGTTGTTTCACATCAAAGCAATGAAAAATGATAAAGCGGGAAGAAATAGAGAGGTTGTTGTCGAAGCTGCCAAAAGTTACAACATTTTTCATAGCAGTACCGGCAGCACTGTGCTGCGGCACAAGCTTACAGATTCCTGTGAGCAGTGGACGATACAGTCATGTGGAGGCCCTCTACATCCATTGGGCTAATATAATGTGGTGGTTCTCAACTGGTGGGTCGTGACCCACAAGTGGGTCGCGGAGCTGTTTTCAGTGGGTAGCGAATAAGTACCTGAGTACTGGTTGGGCGAGGAAGCATCTGTTTTTTTTTCCCTTTCTCACACTTGGTTAACAAACGTGGTCCGTTTTTTTTTGTTAAGGTACAAAAATCAGAGTTTAGCAGTCTCATAGGTAATAGTCTATCCCCTCTTGCACAACCATAAGTGGTCTTTACTGTTCCTACTGCATCACTGAAAGCAGTTTCTCCCAGCGTGTGAAAATGGTGCAGATAGGCTTTAATCAGAGTTAGTTCAAAGATAGACACAAAAGGACACGTTTGCTTCAGTATGAGACTCTGAAGGCTGCAGCAAAGTGTCAGTTTTTGACAACATGGGAATTAGAACTGGACACAAATAATTCACAGGAGCGCAGGAATGTGATGAAAGGAGAATACCCAGGATTGTGATGCAGTTTCAGTTTCACCACTCAATCTTCTATTTCTCTCAGGTTTGAATTTCATGTCAGGCACTTCTTGAGATTTTTTCATCCAGTCTGGCATTAACACAAACCATTCAGAAATTCAAAATCTTTGAAGAAAATCGACACATGAAGTTCAGTGGAGGTTTGGAATTTAACCATTTAACCCATAAACCTGCTTTTCTCTTTAACGTTCCCCATTCCTAAACCGTTGTCTTTTTTTCTCCTTTTCCTCTCTCCACACGTACAGTTTGGTTATCAGTTCAAAGCACAAAGAAGGTCAGCAAGGGAGCATGTCAGTCAGACAAGTTGTCACCCAAATGATGACAAATCGGCCGCCTCTTTGCTCGCCTCCCAATCAAGTCCAGACCTGGCCTTCACGCACGCACAGTTCCTGTAAATGGAGATCAATGGCACTCAGGTGAAGCTCACAGTCCCTTGGCTCAGTCATCGTCAGCACTCTGTCTCTGCCTCGATAGACTTAAGAGCTGCTTAGAGTCAAATAACTTTTGCAACTGAGAGTTTTAGTGTCTGATTGCCGGAATGCTTTTGTAAAGGCTTTTGGAACAAGCACACACTGAATACTTCTGTTTTTGACAAGATAATTGTCATATTTGACCAAATTGAACACAATTTCTTCCTCCCGCCTCATGCAGTATACAGTACAGAGACAGTATGATTGAGGGAGAGCCTTCACCTGTTTCTGATCTCGACACTGCTACTAACACTACCGCCTGTCCAATGGGCTTGTTTCCAGGGAGACAAACATCGAGTAACCCAACACTTTGAGTCTTGGAATAACATTGTCTTTATCATCTGTGATGGATGGAATTTTCTCATTTCATGTCGTGAAGCTAGAAGAGAATATGCAGGAATGCTTTTCCTTCTTGTGAATGTGGAGCAGGAAGGGGGCAAACGATTTCTCTCTTTCATGCTACTTTCTGCATCTTCTCTGGTCCTTTTTTTGTCTATCTTCTCTTCTATCTTTGGCTTCACTTTGTTCATATAGGCTAAGTTTGATTTGCCTTTTTTGTGTGGCCAAGTCAAGAGTTTCAAGTTGAAAATCTTTGAACTTTTCAAACGGTGCTGTTGATGTCACCGGAACCCTTTTCAAAATCTATGATAGTCCACGTATTTTTGTCTCCTTTGAATCGTACCCTGTACTTAGTTTCTTCTTGCTGCGTGTAAAGACAAAGTAGGAGGGCGAGCTGTTTGATGCTCATAGTGGAGGGGAATCAAACTCTCACATATAACATACAGTGAAAAGCAACAGAGCAGAGTCAGTCACATCGGTCATGTAACGGCTGCTTTTAAGGGATGTTGTCATAGAGACAACACGCATGTTCAGCGATTTTATTCTCAGTCAATAAGTGTTGATTTATTTGAGTGTTATTTTTTGTCAGTATGCGAAATGGAGTAAAACTGTAATAAAGTAAAAGAAACAGTAATGATACACATGATCAATGTACATATCTGTGGTGAATAATGCTTGTCAGTGTCGATCAAATTCCCAGTATTTGACTGACAATATATCTGGCCGAAAACCATCACAAGGTGAACGAGCTATACTGGAACATATCCATCTGCACAAAAAGGAAAACATGGTTGCAAAACTCACAGGCAATGATTCTACAGTTGCTTCTTAGTGCAGGATGGATTTAGATCCTTCAAAATGCAAGTGTCCACAATGTGCTCCCACCAATTACTTATTTTAAAAAAACAAAATGGCCTCCTACAGTGAGCCACAAGGTCCAAAAACAAGAAACAAAGATAGCACCACCTAGTGGCTGCAAGGCGACCCATCACTCCTTGCTTAGGCCAGAACAACGGAGAAGCCAGCACTTCATGTTTCATTAACATCTGATGATATAGTCAGGTCATCTTATGATTTGATTCAGTAGATATCTTACATATTGCTCCTTTAAAGAGACAAATAAATTATTGGGGATTCAAATACAACGTGTCCATCATCAAATAAATTAATTTGTAGTTGCTGATATAATGACAAATGAAAGTTGTAATTTGTGAATTTACAGTTTAATTCAATTTCTTATTTTCCAATGATGGTCTACTTTGGTCCTTTATATAAAACATGTACATTTGTTATCAGGTCATGTTTCCATGAATAAATCAGTACACTAATCAAAACAGAGAAGATGGAGAGTGAGGAGGAAGAATGGAAAATATCAGGCGAAAGTCACTTTGAGGTTTCTTTCTGCCTCTTGAACTTTTCTTTGTTTTTATTGCTGCTGTGAAACCTTCAGGGATTCATAAAATGTAATGACCTGTCGCTGTATAAATCTGATATTTACTTTACCTCTGGGCTTTTGCTCGTCACCTTTCTTTTTTACCCCCCAATATCTTTATTGAACTTTTCAGATATACAAATGTGCTCTGTTGAGATCAGTGTGATACACTTAGTACAGTGGGATTCACTATTATTTAACTTTAAAGAACAAATTATTCTGAGGACAAATACAGGACAAAGGCTTCTACAAGGGTTTCTGGTCTGATGTGGACAAATCCACAGAAATGCTCTTTGTTCTATTCATTGTGATCACTTTGGTCATTCCCATTTGGACAGTTTGGGTTTTAGACTGATGTGGGTGTTGGGAGGACAGGGGTGAAATCCAAACTTTAAGACTAAACCACAAGGTTTGCATATGAGCTAAGTCTGGACCTCAGATGGCAAATGTGAACAAAATGACCTGACTCATTTTCTTTTCTTTACCACAAGCTTTCCCCAGGCGGGGGTCCGCCAAGTCACAAATTAGCGTTGATTTAGAAACAACAGAAGCCTTTGTCTCAGAGGGCTCGGGTTTTTTCTTTCTCTCTCTGGACTATCGAGCCACTTGGCTCTGTGTCTTGTTATTTTTCCACGCATAAAACTTTCATGATGAAATAAAGCAGAGTGTGTATGGCAGCAGAGACGGAGCAGCTCTCAAGGCCTTTGGCTGCTGTCACTCACAAAGCTGTCTGATAAGATGAGGTTGAGACTGTCTCTCTTTCTGGCTCATATTGTGTGTTTCAGACTTTGTCTTTCATTGTTTCTATGTCTTTTTATTCTGTATTTTCTTTTCCTGTCTTTTTCTGCGACTTCTCCCTTGTGTCTCTTTTCTAGAAAAACTTTCTTTGCCTTTTCTCTTTTTTCTCTCTATCTCTTCTCCGTTCATTTAAACTCAATTACCCAACCTTTTCAGCGGCCTGCAATCCTGAAAATCAATCTTGCTGATGAATCAGAAACACTCCTGTTATCTGTATCATTCTCTCTCTCATCTTCCCCCCCCACGCACACACAAACACACAGGCTCAGGTTCCCTCTGATGTCGGGCTCAGGGATTCACTCTGGACGTCTGATGGAGTGTGTCTGGGTCATTTCCACGCGGATGTTGGTTTTGCCTGCAGAGCGTTGCTTTAACATCGATATCTGATATTCATATTCTGTCATTTCTGATGTTTTTCTAAGCCCCCTCTACCTGCGCTCATAAAAAAGGATAAACTGTGCTTTAACAGGCTGCAGCAGTCACTGATGGCTGCTGGTGTGTCTGTCGCCGCATTTATCTCACATATCTTTCATTTGGTGACGCAGTTTCATTTATGGCAGAGAAGCTGAGCTTGGTCTTCAGGGTACAAAAGGACCCTTGTTTTAATGGCAATAAGGGCTTCTAATCCTGAACTAGGACTGAATTAAGCACAAGTGTTAAAATCTGACACAACTTCCAGGCTAATACACCATGAACAATTCCCCTACAGTACTTATATCAAAAATTGATTTTGTATATGTGTATGTAAAAGTTGTCTCATTAACAAGTCCACAAAAACTTGTCACTGAGCTTGGAAGTTCTCCTCAGCTTTAGTGGAATCTAGTGTATCCTCTTTTAAATCAATGATTGGTTTAACAGCCTTCAACTTTGAGAGTATTTCTACTGTAGTACTTTCAGCTAGTAGCTACTAGCTAGCTAACTAAAGCTACATGTCGGCTGAAATCTAAGAGTCATAGGAGAGAGTTCACTTATTGTCTACTACTTTGTAATCAAGCATTATTTTTAAAGGTGCACTATGTAGATTTGGTGATGAAAATAGTAGTGAAAGTTGGAGAAGTGAAACAATTCTATGCTATATTTTCTGAACTAAATACCCAAACTTGTGTATTTAGTTTTGGAGCTGTTTGGAGCTAAAAAGCTACCAGGAGAGTTACAGTTTCACTGATGCGGCCCCCCCACCATAACTTGTTGCGTAGCATTTTATCTTCAAACAGTTTTCCAGGGACCACATTTTCCTCTGAGGACAGTTTGTGTACAGAGTTATGAACATATACCACAGAATCTGTACATTTCTCCAACTTTCACATTTCTCTACCAAAACTACATAGTGCACCTTTAATGAGTCAGGGGCTGAAAGTGACAACTTCATTAACGTTAAATGAAACCTTTGCATTAGCTTCATAGATCCATAGCATTCATCAAAATGTCTTGGCAACACATTATCTTTTCCTATAACTGAAGTGACCAAAAAGGCATTAAAAGAATTCTGACAAAGAACTTGTTAAAATGCTTAAATGGTTTTTAATTGAATTTTTTTTTAACACTGATTGTGTATTATAAGAAGAAATTACAGTTTTCATAAAGCTGTAGCATCTAGTGGCCATTAGCAGAACTACATTTAAATACACTTTCCAAATGCACATTTCAAAGCAGTAATAAAAGTCATGTTCAGATTCTAGCCTTTTAAACGCATTTCAATATAGCTCAATGCCACATGACCGTTCAAAATGAAGACAAGTCAGTCATAAGCAGTCTTTACTGAGTATGAGAAAAGACACATATTGAGGTTATTAATCAAATGACACATCGAGGTGAGGCCCTGTTGCTAAACCAGGAGAAAAATGAATTATTGGTATCAGATATCATACTGAGAGGTGTTTGGCAGAGCGCAGTGACTATCTCCCTTCCTAAACACTCGTCTGACGCACAGAAAACAGATTGACTGACAAGTAGCACGAAAGCAAAGAAAGTGATCTGTGAGCTGGGAGTTCCTCTGTGTTATTTGATGAAGAAGTTGTGTGTGTGTGTGTGTGGGGGGGGGGGGTTCAGCGTGGTTTGATAAACGCAGCAGTCAAAGCTTAACAATCACATCACACTCCATCTGCAGTATTTGATGTCATAAGTTCAGGACTGGGTCAAACGTTCATTAAAAGCAACCTGAGAGGTCCTTGTAGCCGCTCAGTGTGTGGTGGAAGTGTGTCATTATGGAAGTAATTCACTCGGAACCAGGAATTAGCTCCACTCAGGTCAGAGCTGGCCCGCTGACAAGCTTATGCAGTGTGATCGTACATGCCATTTAGTCTATTTCAATGGAAATGTGGGTTATTAAGAGTCAGAGAAAGTTGAGAATTGACATCCTATACAATCAAAAAATTATACAGGGTCTGTATAAAATTAATTTTACCTTGGAGGCTGTTTCTGTCTGGGGTTTTGTCAGTTTGATCGTGGTGCAGTTTATACAAGAAACAGCTGCACACCTATATGACAGTATGAACTAAAAAACTTTATTGACACAGGTGAATAATACAGAGATACTAGGGGTGTAAAGATAAATCGATCTGAATCGGTAACCGATCTTAACAGTAAAGATCCGAGTGAATCAGTGTGCGGAGACCCGGATCAGTAAAACTGTACAAATCGATTAGTGGCCTGGTTTCACTGAGGCTTTGCTTCCTATCACTCACAAAACTTTGAGTTTGACCTTTTACCTCTCACGAGAAAAACCTTAGCTTAGGTGTCTTGCTAGTTAGCGTAAGTTAGCTCACAAGTAGAAAACAACAACATCCAAAATCTCTGAATGAAGTCATGTGGACTTAATATGAAGAGAAACTTTCCAAGAGTGCCGAACAGAAAGACAATTCTCACCTGTTGAGATGACAAAGGGAAACCTGTGCTAAGATGCTAACATTAGCAAACAGAAACCCAAGCAGACCTGTATATAAAACACTTTAACTGGCCACAACTTGCCGGAGTCATTGTATTCATAGCACACTGTGTGGCTACGGTTTACAAAAGAAAAGGATATATCATTTTGAAAGCACTTTGGATTCAATTTGCCTATCAATTTGGATCGGATCAAATCAAATTGTTCTATATTTTAATGAATCATCCCTGAATCTGATTGTACCCCTTAAAAATCAGATCAAATTGTCTTGTAAAAAGGAGATGCGGTTCAAAAACAAACTCTAACACAATACATTCTTACACACAACACACCAACATGCCAACCAGCCAAAATAAAATGATGCATAAACCAAAGATAATCACAGGATGAAAATATAACTTTACAAATATTCCTGAGCTCAGAAATAATCTCGCAGTATAAACTGAAGCGTTGTGGGTCGAGCTGAAGACAGAAAGGCTGAGTAACACAATATCATCTCACACTTTCTACTCTAGGAGAGCAAGAAACCACAAAAACCACTCAGACTCAAAAAGCTGGTCGACTTACCATTAAACAACCTTAATAAAACATCCATTTTCATAATGTTTGTAGTGAGAGCTCCAGTTCCATGAGAATGGACATTTTCAGTTTGAGCTCTCCCAGCAGGACCAGAACATTTCAAGTATTAAGTTAGTTTTCTCAGGAGAAAGGCTGCAGCCAAAAGGGACAGGGGTATTCACTGAAACAACTCGTATGCAAGTGTTCTGACTTTAAAGAAGACATACGCAACATAACACTTCATTAGTAGTAGAGTTGTTGGTTAATAACTTCTTTAAGAAATTGTTTAAAATCTTGGGAAATATTCACTTTGACACGAACATCGATTGAGTATGAAAAAAAACAAAGCTTTAAAGTACAACTGAAGCGTCTTGTTAGCTTAGTTTAGATAAAAGACTGAAAACAGTGGGACACAGTTAGCCTGCCCCTAATTTATGCTGTATTGGTTTGAGCTCCACTGATTGAATGCTAAATTAAACAGCAAACATTTAAGCTCAATTTAGGAGTCTTAAAGAATGCACAATGCAGCTGACATGAAAAGATCCTGCTTTTCTTCCACTTTTTGGGGGGGTGTA
The DNA here is from genome assembly GCA_020745685.1 of Tautogolabrus adspersus. Classification (NCBI taxonomy): domain Eukaryota; kingdom Metazoa; phylum Chordata; class Actinopteri; order Labriformes; family Labridae; genus Tautogolabrus; species Tautogolabrus adspersus. Next base: position 4,995,881 of record CM036554.1, on the reverse strand, counting down.
GAATATATTTTGTAAACCCTGGGATGTTCGCAATATTTTTTTCACCTGTAACATTTTTAAGTCACACAGACATTTCATGAAACTATCTGCCTATTCCTACTGTGCACCGATTCAGACATCTGCCTTGCATGTCCAACTGAACACAGTAGACAGGAGCCGTTGAGAATTACATCGTATAGCAGTCCACTTCCTTGTTTGAGCACGGTTGTGTTCACATCTCCTGCAGGCTGTACTTGAGCACACATGAATCATGCCTGAGACCACCTCTTCAAGTGGACTCGTGCACAGAGTACGGTGCAAGTATGGTAAGTTTGTGTTCACACTGATCAAGTGAACTGGACTTTGGGGTCAAGCGTACTCGGATCCAGGACTCGGTCCCTAGTATGAAACCACCCTCAGCTTGCCTTGTGTGGAGTAGTGCATGAGTCCATTGTCTGTCATTCCATTGGTTGTACTATTGACTAAATAACTAAAAAGCAGACTTTACAAAATATCAAACTTACAAAATGGACTTTCTTGGTATTTTGGAGACATTCTGTAATGTTTTTTCACTGCTTGTAGTTTTTGAGAGTCAAGCTGGACAGTGCGTTCCAACATTTTTTAATGGCATTAATTGCATCTCTGTTGCAGATGCCCTCTCAAGAATATTAAAAAAGTGCAAAACAATGGTTCTTTAAATTTAAGAAAAGAGATTAAACGTCTCTACCCTCGGCTTGCTTCCATCACTCCGCTGGTTTTGCTGATTTCTCTGCTATCTGCTCTCTGAGCGCCGGCTGCCTCCTTCTCTCTTTCACTCATCAGCTCTCTGAGACAGGAAGCAATTCACTAACCTCTCTCATCACCACTCCAGTTGTTCCCGTCTGCAGCACTTTGGCAAGCCATTTTTGATAAATACCATGACAATTCATATACAGCGAGCCCAGCCATACCATATTAGCCTCAATATGATGGAGTGTGTAAATGTGCAGCACAAATCTAGGCCCCCTAACTGAGTACAGTGCAGTATCCTCTTAAATCCCTTCGAAAAGCAAGCATTCCCTCATGGATTCATGAAAAGAGCCCATTTATAGACTTGAAAAAAGGCCTGTTTCAACAGACTTTAAGCACAGCAGCCAAGGAAAACAATGTGCCTGGCCAGAGAAAGTGAAATCTGTAATGCACCGACTTAATTCCATTCTCTTGCATGAAAAGAGAATAAAAGTTCAGGGCTGGCTGGAAAACTCGCTGTGTCCGAATTGTGTGTGACTGACATACAGGGTATCACTCTGCACGAAAATCAACTTGAGGCTAAATCACACCACAGGCCGCCACAGTGGGAGTGAAATACGTCACAGTGATATGACAAGTGATTAATAGACAGCTAAGCCAGCGTGCTGCAAACAGGAATGAGCAAAAACGTGAGAGGGAAATGAAGAGAGAGAGGGAGAGAAAGTAAACAAAGAAAAAGTCATAAAGTGAGGGGTAGGAGAGGAAGACGGAGAGCACTTGGTGCCAGTCGTCAGTCCATTTGGTCCATTAATGTTCCGAGTAACGGCCTCACTGACTGAGGGATGATGGGAAAATGGTTCTTCCTCTAGGGCAGCTCTTGAAGTGATGTATAATAGCGAGGAGAGAGCGCAGCCCCTGATGGTCGATTCCTCTTTCCTCAGCTCATCACAGGCATAAACAACAGGAGGCTTTCCTGTACAGAGGAGGCACACACACGATACAGAGCCAAGACAAATGTATGTGTTGCTGCTGTTTTGTTTTTCTTACTCTGAATCTGAGTAAATGAAACTGCACAAACACACTGAGGGCCTGATTCACAAAAAGATTGCAAGGCTTCTGCGCCCTCTAGATCTTTTTGACTCAAAAAGATACAGTTTAATTAACGAAACACACGCACAGAGTTCAATGCACCCAAACCTGCCCTACAGAGCAAACCGTGTCTGGTGTTGTTTGTGTGTATTAAAACGAGCCATTATGCAATCATTTGGGGGAAAATGCCCCCTTTCTGTTCAGTCAGTCTCACTGTAAAAATCATCTGATTTTAAAGCAATGGCATAGCCACACGTAGCTAAAGTGAGAAAATTACCTTGTGGAGAACTGGTGGTTACTGCACTGCAGTATTTCTGAATGAGTAAGGCTCACAGAGGCACTCTTTGAATAACTAAGGGGTCTTTTTGGATGCATCTGTGCACATGCATCATTCAAGACTGAGATGTCAGGCAATATGCAGCCATGCTAAGCTGATGTGCTTGTGTTTCTGTATTTCCAGGTGAGCAAAATTGATGAAACAAGACTTAAAAAAAGAAGCAACACAAATGTGTAAGGAATTTGTGAGAAAGAAACGTAGCTCTGTTTAGCTAGTTAGGAAGACAGCAGTGTAGCCACCTTTAGCTTGCTATGATATTAACTTTGTAAGTGTGCAGAAAATTGTCCAAGTGTGGTTAAGAATTACAATGTATGCAGACATTTAAAGCATCACGTGTGAGTGAGAAAGAGTGCTGTGCACACACACCATTCAGTAGACCAAGATTTCTGGCATGATGCAGCCATGCTATAAGCTTATAAGCTTGTGTCCCTGTATCTCCATATAACAAAGTAAGAGTTATTATTAAAGCTGTGCATGCCTGGACAATAATACATTTAATTTATAAAGCGCTTTTTAGGCACTCTAAGACACTTTAGATTAGTAAAACTAACAAACAAAGAACATTTCCCACAGCTCATACAAGCAACGCCATAGAAACAACATGTAAAAACATACAGCACAATCATACATTGAATCATTGATTGATACATTGATCTGAATGTAGATGGGTCAGTCCTGGTTGTGTTTTGGGAGTGAGTTCCAGAGGGAGGGGGAACCTCTGGAGACGTTTCAATGTTTGGTTCTAAAAGGTGAGGACAAGAGGTCTGCGTCAGAAAAACGGTGGCTACAGGAAGGAGTTTGACGGTGAAAGAGGTCAGTGAGGTAGGATGGGGTCTGGTGGTTCAGGGCTTTAAGAGTAAGGAGAAGGATTTTGAATTGGATACAATATGGGACAGGGAGCCAATGGAGGATTTTAAGGGCATTGGTAATGTGGTCAAAGGAGTGGGTGTGGGTGAGCAGGCAGGCAAGAGAGTTCTGGATGTGAAGTTGATTAAGGACTTTGGATGATGTGCAGTGGTGGATGCTATTGCAGTAGTCAGGTCGGGATGTGACAAAGGCATGGATCAGTGTTTCAGCAGCAGAGAAGAGGAGAGGAGGGCTAGTGTGGAAGAAGGCGGTTCTAGTGAGCTGGGTGACGTGTAGATCGAAGGAGAGGTTACTGTTTACGCTCCCAGAATGCAGGCCTGCTCGTGGTACCTACTGTATAGTCTCTAAATGTACTATGGGATGTAGAGCCTTCAGTTTTCAGGGCCCTCTCCTTTGGAATCATCTACCAGTCAGGGTCCGGGAAGCAGACACACTCTACTTTTAAAAATAGTCTTAAAACTTTCCTTTTGATAAAGCTTATACTGTAGTTAGGGCTAACGCAGGTACAGTATGGACCACATCTCCTATGCTGCTATAGGCTTAGACTGCCGGGGGAACTGGCACCTTGAGCTCCTATCTCTACCCCTCTCTCTCTCTTTCCCTCTCTCCCCCTCTCTATCTGTAAATACACATATGACTGCATGTCACTATTTGTAAATCTTAGCTACTAAACACGTTTTCCTGGGCACTCCTAAGCTCTCGTAGTTCCTCTGGATCGTTGGTGGGGTCTTTTACCTGCTTTTTGTAAAGTGTCTTGAGATAACATTTGTGATCAATTGGCGCTATAAAAATACAGTTTGATTGATTGATTGGTTGATTAATTGATCGATTGATTGATTGCCTGTCAAACACTATACAGACATTGCAGATATGTGGCGAACGAGATAAGGCAGGGTTGTCGATGGTTAAACTTAAGTTGTAAGTGGATTCCAGTGAGGGATTCGGGGCCGATAATGATAATAACAGATTTGTCGTAGTTTAGTGTGAGGAAGGGATTCCCCTTTTTGTGTGCAACATTTTTTTCAAACATGTGATTAGCCAAATCATATGTTCATAATAAAAATAAGGATCTTGTTTTATTGTAAGTAAACTGACTCTGAAACTGTGACTAACGAGCTTTGTTTCAAAGTGGCAGTTATCCGTTTGACTGCCTTTCCGTTCTGAAAAATGCAAAAATAGCTTGGAGGCCGCTAACAACGTGAAGCCAAACATAAGCATACAAGCTTCTGGAGTATGAAATCCACTGAAGCGCCTACTTCTCTGCACTTCTCCAACTGGCACAAAAAGAAATGCAATCATGGCTGGCTTTTAAAATACAGCTGCTCCTGAAGCTCAGGTTGTGAATAATTGGTGCAATTTGAGACTGTTGTCAATTTTTCAAATAACTGACAAACACATTGTGGATGATTGCTCTCATTCGGGGCCTCAGAGGAAAAATTGCCAAAACAACCCGCTTAGAGAAAATTGCAGTCTCGATAAAACACTTGAGGAGAGTGATCACAATTTACTAATGGAAGCTCTCTTCATGGGAGACCTTCAGACCCATCCGTCACACAGTCACAGTCTGACACCTCAGCTTTGAAGGCTCCCTAAGACATGTTTCCTTGTGATTAGTAAGGATGAGTGGAAATCTTCTGTTGGATGGCACAGAGAAGTCCTTTTTTTTAACGTGTGTGTTGGTCTGTCTGCACCCATTCAAGCCTGTCTGTCTTTGACTACTAAGTTGTTCAGCACCCATCATAAGATCTGGTTTCTCACTTTCTTTGGTGCAATAGGATTTCCCAAACTCCTTATTCCTAACCATAATGAAACTAAACTTCCTTCCTCAAGTCAATCCATCTTCAGGCTTACAGTTTAATACATCAAACTTTGGATCAGACAGTACAACACAATGAGAACTTAACTCTGTTGAAAAGAAAGAAAGAACAACCCAAAAAGTATTTTCCTAATTGGGCCGCTTGAGGAAAAGCGCATCAGGGCTGAAATCCATCACATTGATTGCTGGCCTTGTCTGTGTGGAGCCACATGGGGGTGGTGCTGTGTGGGGTTTTTGTTGGGGTTCTTGTGGTTTTGGATCCTGCACATGCTAGTTGGATCTCGGGAGGGAAGCCCCTCGCACGGCCGAGAGCAGCTCATTACCTCGGTTAGTCATCAGCCCCACTGTCTGCAGAGGGATGATAAATGAGCAGGTCCTCATGTGTTGCTCTGACAGCTCTGTGGCACCGGGTCAAGCAGACATCTATCGAGAGGCGCAGACAGCAGGGAGACAGAGCGAGACGCTACCACACTTAAGAGAACCTATGAGGGCTTTCTGGGAATTTAAACACATCCACCAGTGGCTGACGAGGAGTTCTTCTGAGGCCGCAGAAGCTGTGTGATCAGTTAAGATTGTTCTTTAAAAAAGGATAACTTTACATCCATGTCAGTGCTTATTGTCTAGGGGGGTAAGGGGATGGGTTGATTCAAGGAAAAAAAAAAAAAATCTTCTTCTCAATTGATTTACAAATGCCAAATGATATATTCATTGTCTTAAATGTCATTATGGTGACATAATGATCCCTGTGCTCTTTCAACTTTGTTTAGAGAACAACTCCGTCTGTCATCAATTTAATTTCAAAGCCCTGTGGTCGTGCAGAGTTTGTGAATAAACATGGGTTTTACTGACCCATATACGGAGGCTATGGTCCTCCAAGTGGGCAGCCCGGGTTCAAGTCCCATCTGCGGTTCCTTTCCCACATGTCATTCCCCACTCTCTCCCACAATTTCCCACACAATTTTCCACTGTCTTATCAAAAAAGGCAAAAGCCCATGAATAAATAAAAAACTGAATGAGACTGAATTAAACTTTGAAAAAATAAACCCAATCATGGTCTATACCTTAAAGTCATAACGGCTCATGATCTAAACTTTAAAAATCGTATTCATGAAACAATCACACCCTCAGTTAAACCTATTTTTTGGAAGAAAAATCTGAACAAAGATAACACCAATACTGACCAAACCTGTAACTGCACACTGTCAGAAACCATTACCCAAACTGTGAACTCTGGCTGACTTCCTGGTTCAGCTTGGACCTATTTACTGGTGTTGTGCGCGTACGGTTCTGCTGTGCAATTTGGGATTATTAGCAACATTATGGCTGAGCTCAATCTTGGTTTTCCCCAAAATGAGATGCCACACACATTTAAAAAAAACTCAGCATGTCTATCCTGATACAGCCTGGATCATCTGAAGCCCTATCTTAAGGCTTTTTGTTTTTGTATTTTAGCTTTGTCACTCTTTTGAGATGAAATGATGTTGGTGAGTACAAATTTAAGAATTTAGAGCCTAAATTGACCAAATCGGATAAATAGACTTTTCCTTAAAATGCTACTGAAAGGCAAAGCAACATGAGCTGCTCAACAAACTGACCACCACATTGAATGTATTCCACTTTTAACAACTCCCAAGGTTTTTTTTATGGAATTTCCCAAGAAATAAACATTTTAAATCTGTCACTAGCTTAGCTTTAGCATCTGATAGCTAACTGACACTGCCATGCTATAAATCCACAAACATTGAACTTGTTTAATAGGCTAGATAGTTTATTTCACACGTGTTTAAAGGGCCCTCTTATTAGTATATCCACCCTGCTCAAAGTACAAAGTGTCACTTCCTTTTTTCAACCTATCGCTGTGTATATTTTCATGCCAATGTTGTGTAAAGAGCAGATGAACTTAAAAGCTCATCTTAGAGCCCATGGTCGTGTTGCTCTCACCATGAGGAGTTGTCAGGTGGTGGCACATTCCTATCTTTTGAATGCAGGAGCTGACTGTGTCATAGAACTCAAAAAGCTGGTCTAAAGTCTACAGCAAAGTATTTCTCTGCTGTTTAGAGGGAGCGATACAGGACAGTACGATAGGCATACATAGGGGATCTTTATGCATTTTGCTTCTTTTAGGATACAAAGCAGCGCTCCTTTTTCTCATATCAGTGCATTTGATGACACATTTATTTGAGTTCCTCAATGGGACAGAGGGCTGGAAGGCCATATAGACCATTGTTGTTGCAATAATAGTAGTAATAATAATACTTTATTTGTAGAGCACTTTTCAAGACAGGGACACAAAGTGCTTTACAGAAGCAATTTCTAAAAGAGAATATCCCAATTGCACACAGAAAATTAAAAACTCAGACATACAGTTAAAACAGCACCACTGCGAGAGAGTCAAAGACACATGAAGGTCAAAACCAAACACTTTTGCACTTTATTTATTATTGATCCCGGCCAATGTTGCTGCATGTTTTTCAACTATCCCTATGTAGGGAGTAGGGAGTAAGGAACGAGTGTGTGATTTCACACGCATCCTTAGAGTGTGTTTTTTTTGTCCAACACACATAAAAAAGATCATGTTTATCCATTAAGGTCAACATGTCTTGTGTGGAGGTCTTTTCAAAGGGAATCAGAGCTTCTTCAATCTGATTGGTTGAATTCATGTTATGCCCAAAACACAATGATATATTGAAGACACTTAATCCAACTTCTTTGCACCCTTCGCCTCACTAAGCACCCAGATTGTTCACCACTTAACAAGAAGTGTATTTGGACACGACTTAAATCACTTAGAGCCATGTGCAGAGACCATGTGCTTTAGACTTTTTTAAATAGGGCCCTAAGTGTCTGCTGTAAGCCAGCTAAGCTAACAGTGCCAAGAAGTTAATTCATATCATCAAAGAAGATGTTCCTAAGCTTCTTCTTCTGGTTTTGGTAGAAGAGGTAATGACAGAGGATAAGTGTGGTTTTCAGATATATTTAAAATGTGTTCCTTCAGTCTCTATTTTTGCTGTTCTGAATGTGAAAATTGACCTTGAATATTGGCAACGTCTGTGAAACAGGAAGTGCATATTCCAGTGTCTGCTTTAGGAAGTCACATTCATCACCAGACACATGTGTGCTGTCTGTCTCTCTGTCACACACACACACATGATGCTGATGACTCCTCTGTCAGCATATTGCCCAGGTGCTGCATGAATGAGCAAATGTGGTCTAATGCCCCTCAGATGTCAGTTGTTGTTTTTTCACTGTAAAGTCTGGCAAATTGCAGTGATTTGCAGTTGTAAATTTGTCATGCTGCAGTTTCCTCTCTGACTCCAGCAGAAATTCCTCTTTCAGCTGGCACTGCTTGGGCGAATGCATGAGACAACCGGATATCTCCCACAGAGAAAGACATGTGTGTGCTTGTGTGTGTGGACCTGTCACTCTGGGTTGAGTGATGTTGATGTGAGCAGAAGTGGCATGACTGTGGTTCTCTATGAGGGAGGTATGGCACAGAATCTAGACCAGAGTGGGACATGGTGGGTGAGTGGACGTGTTTGTGTGTGTGGATGGATGGCTTGGCAGACAGCAGATGAGGGGATGTCATGGCCCTCCGACTCTCTCTCTCTCTCTCTCTCTCTCTCTCCCATGCACACACGCACACGCACACGCACACGCACACACACACACACACACTAACACACACACACACACACACACACACACACACACACACACACACACACACACACACACACACACACACACACACACACAAACATCCATATCCAGCAGCAGCAGGCATGAATGGTCATTCAGCTCCAGCCAGCAGTATGAAAACAAGTCAAAAGGAGGAAAACGGGATTCAAAAGGGGGAGGATGGCGGATGGGGTCTTGGGCCAAAAAAAACATGGTGGGCTCGTCTGTGCTCCTCCCTGTCCTGATGAGCACCCCAGGCAAATATTCTGTGAATGAGAGCATATTTTAGGGGGGCTACGCTTCCCATTTCAGCCTGAGAAGGAGAAGCATGAGGAGATGTGACTCGCCTATGATGTCATACGAGATGAAACATTTCAAATTAGTCTGAATATGTAATGTAGGATGTAAATGTTGTCCTGCCTCTTTGTCTGGCACTTCCATTATTTCAGAAACAACTCTGGTTCTCTAACTTTCCAAGTTTGGTGATCCTCAGAATTCATCGGAACCCATTCAAGTTTCTCTGGTCAACAATACTGCTTGTTAGTGTTGACTAAAAATCTAAGAAGCCCATATGATGTACCAAACAGCTATAGTAGGGCATGAATTGATTTCATGAAACAGAATGTCAAATATGCTTATTTTCCTTCTTAAATCAAAGGGTTTAATCAAGAGGTACATGTGTAAATATTTAAAGTCAAGCTACAGCTAGCAGCTGGTTAAATTAGCTTAGAAATCAGGCTGGAAACAGAAGGTCCTATAGTCCAACCCTACAGTGCTATGATGGGCCAGTAGTACGGGCTAATACCACTGTGCTTTGGTTGGTCAGTTAAATGGTACATTTTCTAGTCTTCTGACTACTCAAAGCACTTTTACACCGCTTGTCACTCCCACCCAAACACACACTGATGGCAGAGGTTGATATCTAAAGTGACTATCAGAAGTAACTAATCCCTTTCATACGCACTCTGACAAAGCAGCGGGAGCAATTTGGGGTTAAGTGTCTTGCCCAAGGGCATATCGGACATGTTGTTGCAGGAGCTGGGGATCGAACCCCCAACCTTCCGGTTGAGAGACGACAGACTCTACCAACTGAACCACAGCCGCCCCACAACAGCTTAGATCAAACCCAAGAGTTTTTACCAGGAAGTTGCTATTTGTACTTCATGTTAAACCAACTGACTATGTTGGCTACGTTTTTTAACCTAAACCATGATCATATTCTTAACCATGTAGTTTTAGTAGCTAAATAAGAAGTGTTGTGGGAAGTACCTGGGAAGACTAGAAAGGTTTCATCACCTTTCTAGTTTGGTTAGGTTTATGCACCAACACCACACGGTGTAGTTTAGAAAAAGATTCAGTGGGTTAAACCAATAAGTCACTGGTCTTTCACACAGAACATGAACAGCAGTCGTCTGTACTCAAAGTCTGAAAAGCTTCCCAGAAAAAAACTTCAAAGACACATCAAGCAACAAGTGCATGCCAATCGCATCACTGCACCTTCCAATCCCGCCCTAATCTTAAACCCAAACAAAGAGCTAACACACCTCAAATCCTCGGAAGGTTTTTCTGGATACCTGGTGGGCTGATCACGAGGAAAAAGCAAACATAAAACTCCATAATGATCGGGGTTTCACACCAGAGATATAACAGGTTTAAAGGTAAGCTGTGCAAGTTGTTGGTTGGTGGATTGTGTTCATGAAGCTGGATTAAGCTTTCATTTAAGGGGGTCTTACTCCCAGCAAAGATTGTAAAAGCAATTTTCCAAAATTGTTGAAAATGTCACTTTCCCTATCCTCTCACATAGAACATGATGAGCTGTGATATTTTCAGCACAACTACAAAGACAAAAATATATTACATAGCTTTTATTCCAAAATAATTTATCCTAAAATAAATAAAATAAAACTCCTCATGGAACATAAAGTCTCATGTTCACTTTTAATATCCCTGTTTTAACACCTAATAATAATGAGTTTGTCTTCATTCACCCATTCTCTCTGGACACTCTCTACTTTGTTCAGCTGCTGCATTGCTGGCCGGCTTGACGTGTGTGGGACACAGAGCCTCCACATGCTCCTCTGATCTCTGGCTGCAAACCCACCATAATGAGGTGACTTCATGAATATTGAGAATTTATGCTCATTGGAAAAAAACGTTTTCAATTCAACAAATTATGAGCCTGGTCATTTACAATGTCCACTCTGACATTTTCTTTACTTCTCATATAGCAGAAAAAACCATTAAGTAGAAGGTCTTGTGAAGTTTGCTGGGTGTGACAAGTACTCATAAGTGTCTAAATTACACTTGAGGTGGCGGCTAATCACTGTGGTGAAGAAGTTTTTTGGCTCATTGGCTACAGCTGCTTTACCAAAGGAGTTGATATAGTTTACTGTACAGGTCTTTTCCTTTTGGGGTGGAAAAATAGAGTTTTATAATTTTCAAACACCAGTTGTTGGAGTCAGATTTGATATCCTTATTAGCTGGCAACACACTAGACAATATTTTAAATCTTAACCAATTTTAAAAACTAGGGAGACCACAGACATGAAGACAATTTCAACTGATTTTTAACATCGTACAGTACTCCTCCAAATGCACACACTCCATGATTCGGCCAGACTGTCAGACCACACATCTGCCGTATAAAGTAAGATTTCACAGGGGGGATTCCAGAGACACGAGATCCATCAGAAACTTGCTTGATCAAACATGACTTCTGAGTAAAAAAGAACAGATATAGAGGAGGATCGATATCGTCAGCTGGCGTCCTGGCGTACGTCAGAAGACAGTTCGGGTGCAGCTTATACACTTTGCAGCATGAGCTGGAGGTGAGCTGTTAAAGAACGTAACATCTGGTTATTGATGCTTCCCAGTCTTCTCGCTTTCGCTGGCCACTGCAGGTATTCGGAGGGAGCCCAATCTTTAAATATCCAACATGTTTGAAATATGTGGGAGGCTCCGACTGGATGGGAAACAGCAAAATAAAAACTTGAGAATTATTTGGACAAATAATCGGTTGTGACAAGACTTGAACTGGGGGGGGAGTTCAGCCTTTCAGTTTTGTGACCTTCCCTGCTAGGAGCCCAGCTCTCAATTGTCACCATTTCCTTTGTTAAGCTGTTAGTTCATCCTTTCTGGTTTGCTTTGCTACTGTAGAGGTATTTGTTTATTATTTTGAGATTTTCTCAATCCTTTCTGCCTGCCTACAGATCTGTTTCCAGATTGACTACCCTCCCATCTGCCAATAATTTCCTCTTATCTTTCCAGTAGAATGTTTCTTGGTTTAGTTTAGGCAATTCAACTAACAGGTTACGGTAAGGGTTAAACAATGTATCTCCTAAAATCAGGTCAAATATGAACCCTATCTGCAATATCAAAATCATCCTAATCATGTCTAATGTGCCCATAAGCATCCTCCCTGCCATCCTCTTTGCGAGGGTTTGTGGTATTAATACTTTAAAGCCTCTTTCAGGGGCCCAGATCTTAAGAGAGATTTTGGAAATCAAACCTTGGCTATAGTGAGAAGAGTCAAGTATTCAATTCCATGTTTCTACTTTTTAGAATAGCAAGAAAAAAAAGTTTTGGACTAATATGTCTGTGTAACAGCACCGATCTTCCCCCTTTAACATCAACTTATTTGAAAGCATTTACAAAACAGTTACAACTCCAAAAGAAAAAGCACCAAAGCAACATTTAGTTGTCCTTACCCAATTAAAACCAATTAGACAACCCCACGCTGAGTGAGGTTGAAAGCTCCCTGGGTGGAGACAGATGTTATCTGGCTCTGTCATTGAAGCATCACGACCTTTAAACACAACAGTGTTTTACTGAAGAGAATCCCAGTCCCAGCAGAGTCCTTTATCTCTGATGTAAGACACAGTGTTGTCAAAGAGCTCCTTGTGATCCCCTCAAGGCCAGTAGGAGGTATTTTAATAGCTGTCTGACCCGTGGTGGCTCTAGCCTGCTGCCATCAATCACACACAGGGAAACTATTGTGCAGCATTTGAAGTACAGAAAGCAGAGGACGTCTTGAAGGAAAGTAAAGCAGTTCTTCTTCTTCTTGAGTCAGATGCCTACATCTGTTTGAATGGTGCTCTCCTGCAGGCAGATAGCTCCACCTGACAGACACAATCGCTAATTTTGGGGAACAGAAGAATGGGGGAAATAGGCCTGTACTGTATTTCATTAATTGTTAGGAAACTATATAAAAAAAAGTATTTTACACTTTTTCTTGCTGCTTGCAATTTTTCACAGATTTTATTCTCCATGACCTTGACAGAAGAATCACTCCTGATAATACCATTGACTGCTTAATTATCTGTCTTGAAATTCCATAATTGAAAAGAAAATAGAGGGAAATTTAAAGGCATCAATGTAACTGACGTGCAAAAATGATTTTATGTATTGGTATTTTCTTAATTACAGTATGCAGCTTTTTGTTCCCACATTGTTTGACTGCTTCAAGTCTCCCTGATCTCCCTGATCCTCAGTCGAGTGCATTGGTTAGTGAGGGTTTGCTCGGAACTTTGCAAAACTTTGTAAGCAGTTGACCGAAAAGGCTGCATGTCTCTCGTTGGTTGTGCGCTCCGAGGCGTCATCCTCTGTCATCCTGCAGCAGAGTTTCATGCATGCGTCCTCCTCTGGTCTCCTCCCATTGTGGAAACAGCTGTAGACCATGAACCGTGGAGCGCGGGTCTGACGCGGATTACCTGGATACTACTTGTAAGCGTGGGTGGGCATCTACAAGCGAGAAACTGAAGACAGCGCTGCTTTGCTTATTTTTGTGGAAAAAGAGTTTATCCACGTTTCTTTCAAATGGAATCAATACATAGAGGCCCAACCATGGCGAGTGGACTTTTTCACACTCTGCATCTGTTACTGATTCTTGAGTCGAGTTGGGGAAAAGTGTTTGAGGATCTCGGCGAAGCTGTGCGTCAAGGTGCGGATTTCCCTGTGTCTTTGGAGCAGCGCGTCTTTACGCACGAAAACGCACACCGGGACATGGTCTCCATCAACATGTTCAAAGTGTACGAGAAGTACACTAAAGAGCCGCAGAGCCAGAGGGACGGGAACACCGTGAGAAGTTTTAAAGCAGTCCCAAGTGAGTGAACCATGTAACGATTTATCCAGCCAAAAATAAATAATGATACCTGCTAACTGCTGGAAGTTTTCACTATATGTTATAATCACTTTCTGTTGAATTAAAACCCTGCATGTTGTCTTCAGGTCACTCATGACTAAATATAATCACGAGTATTTTGTCAAAAAAATTGAACAAAAAAAAAGATCACTCATTTATGATCATTTGTACTGTAGACACATTTCTGTTCTTAAGGTGTAAACTTAAACAGAAACCTTGCTGAGTTTGTAAGCAGCAAGAGTTACTTTAAAATCATAAAAGTTGAATTAGACTCATCAACTACAATTATTTATCCTATTGAAGGACATGAACATGTTTTTTTATTTTTGTTTAGGCTTGTTTGAAACCAAGATTTCTGTCATTTTCATTTTTATAAATGTCACATTCATGCTCCACTTTTGTTTTTACCTATTGGTGTTGTACGGTTCATCACAGATCTCCCTTATACAGACAGAACTACAGAAAAGGGGATAAAGTTCACATTTGATTTAAAAAATGTAACCTCATGCACATTTCAATATCATAAACAATATCTGATCTTGATTGTTTCATTAGTGGAAAACCTCTAACATCCTAAACGCAGGTGTTTTGTCAATCACCCTGCAGCCCTCACTTCCCTTTGGGGTTAACATCTTCAACTCTCTGCTCGGTCATGATTTAGTGATTAAGTGCCGAACCCTGTTAGTTACCCAGTAGCTGAGACAGCCTAGGTGTTAGACAAGAGCCTATTATCACACTCAGACACAGGCCGCACAGAGAAAAGCCTCAAAGGAGCTCTTTCTGCTATAAGCATTTCCATATGTGTGCGACAGACCTACTGGACCGATCCAGTGTTTGTCTTTCAGGCTGTGGTGCTGGAAGTGTGGGAGACGAGGTTTAACTTCACGAGAACAGTGATCTAGGATGAGACTTTTGGTTATTCGTGAGGCAGGCACTTAAGCGTGCCACGCTTAATATCTTCCATGCTGCTGCATATGTATATCAGATGTGTTGAGCAACATTTTGCAGAACATAAATAAGGCGTGATTATTCATGTCAGTTATTCTGCCAGAATGAAACGATAAAGAAAGGAAGGAAGAGAGGGGGGTCGGGGAACACTTAAGTTAACCGTAGTGTGCATTTCAGTGAGAGATCCTCCTTCAGGTCATCTGTTCGAAAAAAAACTAATAGAAAAACAAGAAGCACACGAAAGAGTGTATGAGTCACTCACAACAAGTGTCTTTATTTTTCAGGAGAAATTATTTTTTTCTTGTCAATCGTCTCATCTTAACTTCTGATTTCTTTTCAAACTCCATAGCAGTCTCTCATGGCAAAGATGTGTTCCAGTTCAACCTGTCCTCCATCCAAGAATCAGAGCTCATCCTATCTGCCTCATTACATTACCTCTACAAGCGACCACGCCATCACCAGCGACCATGGCGTTTCAGAAGACCTCGCCACCCATCCAGCGGCCTCCAGCATCCCTATCCCTCTTCCCCGACGCTCCTCTTCCATGGATCATCCCTAAACTCTGCTTTTGCAACACCACTGGGAAACATAACTTTGTCTCCTTTCAAAAAGGGCTCTTGGCAAACAAGGGATATAACAGCGGTGGTGAAACATGCCAGGGATAACAAAGAGCTTGTGGTCACGGTGGAGTTTGATATGGGGCTTGGTGCAGCTCGGGTGCAGCAGAAAGAGCGCCTCTTTCCAGCCAACCTGCCGTATATTTTGATATACGCCGATGATCGAGCCATTGATGAGCCGAACAGTGTGGCCATGTCACTGCAGCGGTATGGCTCTTTACCTGTAGGGGAAGAAGCACCCACCTCAGCTTCAGCCTCAGCCACAAGGATTCGTAGGGAGCTTCACCTCCAGATCCAAACCAACGACATCCCAGAAGTGCAGTTTAACTCCCTGAAGAACCATGAACTGTGGCAGAACACATATTTCCCTGCCAAAGCCAAAGCAGCAGAAAAATCAGGAAGGAAGCCGGGTCAGGACAGCAGCGAGGGCTTGAGTAAGCCCCAGGTGCTGAGCTTCGATGAGAGGACGATGAAAAAGGCCCGGAGGAGACAGTGGAGCGAGCCCAGGGTTTGCTCCAGGAGATACCTCAGGGTGGACTTTGCTGACATCGGCTGGAGCGAGTGGGTTTTGGCACCGAAGTCATTTGATGCCTTCTACTGCGCGGGAACCTGTGGATTCCCCATTCCTAAGGTAAGCCAAATAAGCTCATACCATTTTGAATGTATAAAACAGGAAATAACACAGAGCATGCTCGTGCAGCACTTGTCAGATTAACTGTCTCACATTAGGACTTATATTAGGAAAAACTACTAAAGATACAATTGCATGCTCTGTAATATTTCAGCTTTCATTGTAAAATTAAACTAAATTAAGGTTTTGTTTAGTTCTGTGTATCATGGATTTAAAAATAGGAAATCAGGGACACGTACCCATTAAAAGTGATTATCTGTTGCGTACTTAAAGCTCCTGTGAGGATGTTTTGTTTGTTGCGATTGTGGCGCCCTTTATGGACAAAGTGGTATCTCCTATCTCTCTACTGATCCTATCCTGTTTATGCGTAGGTCATGTTTTCTGACAAAATATCTCCTGCTGCTTTCCTTAAATAGACAAACGTACCACTTAATGTGAGTGTCTGCTGTGGAAAATGTTTTTAGCATGCCTCAATCTGACACCTACCCCACGGCAGCAGTTACAGGCATTAAAAATGATAGTGTATAAATGTTTCATTCTTCATACTGATAGTCTCATTTGCATTTGTAGGTCATAAAGAGACTTCAGTGTTAATTTCAGTCAGTTTAAGAACCAGTTGAAAACTCCACACAGGGGGCTTTAAAGTTCAAGGCAAGGCATACAAGAACGAGTATTTCAGTCTAGTTTTACACCTTTTGGTCACTTTTTTTACTTTGAGTTAATTTAAATCAGTTCTTTTAAGGCTTTGTTGACATGTAGTTTTATATTTTGCCTTGATTTTGACAGTTGTAAGAGTAAGATGTTTAAGATGTAATCCTTTCCACTTTTACTCATTACCGTAGGTGGTTCGTCCTTCCAATCACGCCACTATCCAGAGCATCGTCAGAGCCGTGGGAATCGTCCCTGGTGTCCCTGAACCGTGCTGCGTACCGGAGAAGATGAGTCCGCTCAGCGTTCTTTTCCTCGATCCACACAGGAATATGGTGCTAAAGGTTTACCCCGGCATGTCTGTGGACACCTGTTCGTGTCGATAAGGCTGGAGCTGGGGAACATTTCATCAAAGGAGATTAAAGATTATGAGGGGGACGTATAAATTTAGACTCATAACATATGAGAACAGCATCTCCAAGAGGACAGTAGTGATACGGACAGCTGAGGATAAACTTATCTGATCGAATGGACAATTATTGGGTCAACTCTTTGCTGAATCTTGGAATATTTTTTGCATGTTGGGACATTGACTCAGTTGTTTTAGGATTCTTATAGATGTATTGTTGTCCAACCGGTGCTTCTTTGTGTATTTTCCTTCCTTAAAAGCATTTATAAGAAGTGCACTTAATACTCTCCTGTGTATGTAATGGTGGTAAAGGTGTGCTGTATAGATGAACTGAACATTAAGGACAAAAGTCTTCAGCTTTGTAGATTATTCAAGAACATTTCTTCTATCCTGTTGCACACATTTTATACAACATTTTTACCCTTTTTTAACGTGTCAGAAGTTTATATTTGATTTTCTGGTCTCTTTTTTTAATAAGCTCAACTTCTAGGTTCAACAGTTTCTGGCACAGTCTGACCTCAGGAACCTCTCATCTTTGCCCATGCCTGTAGGATTACCCTACAGACTGATGAACTTTACATGGATTCACAGACTCGGGAGGAACACAGAGGATCTATGGCAGCACATTTACATCCTACCAAGTTAACAAACCCTTGTCATGTAAACACTGTAGCTACTAATGCAAACTAAACACTACTTATTCATAAGTGATGTGTTAATAGGTGTCCTAATGTGTTGTCATTGAGCACCCCCCTTGTTTTAGCGGGGGTGTTAGTAATGCACGAGAGGTTATATCTCCTTTGAATGAAGTTTCAATAGCCTTTTGTTTATATCTTGTACATAATGAGTGTATTTTGACATCGTCTGAGATTTCATGTACTACGAGCACAGTATGGTTTGTTTTTACTTCAGCAGGAGAACAGCGCTTTGCTGCCACCTGCTGTGCATTTTGGGAAAGTTGAAAGGGACATTTTGAAGGAGAAAATCTCCCTGAGACTGTTCTGTTATCAAGGTTGACATGTACAGTTTGTAATAATAATAATAGATTTCCACAGTTAGAAAAGAAACATGTATACATATATATCGTATTACTGAATGCTTCAAAGTGAACTTGAAAAGTTATGTGATGTGTATTTTAACAGATTATAGAAGTAACGTAAGTCTGGTAAGGAAATAAAACAAATTGTACATACCTTAAGAGATTCTTTTGGATTTAATGGCGCTTTAAAAAAATGTAATTCTTTGAGACTTTGAGACATATTCTTTAACAAAGCAACTCTCTCTCAATCCCTGGCATTTAAATGAGATATAAGGCACACTCAATAGACTAATGGTAAATGGACTTCAGCTTGTATAGAGCTTTTCTAGTCTTCTGACTACTCAAATCGCTTTTACACCGCATATCCCACCTACCCATTAACACTCATTCACACACTGATGGCAGAGGCTGCTATGTAAAGTGACCATCAGAAGTTACTTATCCCATTTGTACACACTCACACGCCTCAGACGAAGCAGCGGGAGCAACTTGGGTTTAAGTGTCTTGCCCAAGGACACATCGGACATGTGGCTGCAGGAGATGTGGATCGAACCCCCGACCTTCCGGTTAGATCGACTTTACCAACTGAGCCACAGCCGCCACACTAAATTACACATAAAAATGTGGCTAGTATCTTGATCTCTATTTGTATACAACAAATGTTGTCTCAAGACACTTTACAAAAGAGCAGGTCTAGACTGTACCCTTCTTTATTTTCTACAAAGACCCAACATTTATCCATCATGAGCACAGCTCTAAGTAACATTTAGCAAAGTAACAGTGGCAAGGAAAAACATTCTTTTAACGGGCAGAAACCTGGAGCAGAACCAGACTCATGATGAACAGTCATCTGCTGGAGCTGTGTTGGGCTTGTGAGAGGACAGAAGGAGATGCAGAAGGAGAGAGTCGGAACAACAATAAGTAAAATACATTCATAGCAACAATGTCAGTAATGATGGTAAAAGTATATGTATGAGTATTAGCAGTAACAGCTAAGAATGATAATAGACTGATCCATCTCCGCTCAGTGTCTTGCCCAGGTACACACAGCACAAGCGCTGTAGATGGGGATCGAACCCGCGACCTTCCGGTTGAGAGACGACCGACTGAGCAGAAAGAAGAATAATCCTATATCTACTATTTAACCTTAAAACTGATAACACAGTTCATTACCATGGGGATTAATGTGCCATTATTTAAAGTTATTTGGGTTTTATGAAATTTAAAATGAGGCAGTGTTAGATGTTTAAAACTGGAACCAGGGACAGAGGACTTCAAGCTAAAAGTTACACATAGGCCTAAATGACTACTTCTTACATAATAAGAATAATGACCCAAGTTTAATTTATCTTTATATGTTCGTTGAGATTTGAAAAAAATAAAAATGTCAATGTTTTGTTTTCCTTTTGGACTTCAAGCAACAATAAGGGCTACAGTTAATGAATCACCTGTGAGTTTGTTTTATTATGGAGATTTCTGTGTCTTTAAAACTTTCTGTAGCCTATTTGCCTATTTATGAAAAACTTTTCGATCACAGGGTAGAGAAACGCAGGTGAGTGCAAATGGCTGAAGAGGATTCCATGGTTGCTATGGTTCGTCTCCAGGTGCATCATTTATAAATCATCATTTAAACACAAACAAAACCTCAAAGTGACACGGAAAGTTTTCAGCTACGATTTCTACAAAATTCACGCTTCAACTGCGGATTTGTATCACCTTGACAAGGAATAAAGACTCCCTAAATCAAATCAAGATCCAAAAACCAACTTCCGGAACGGAAACTGTAAGATTTGAAGTATTTGACGATCGTCGGAGTTTAGGCTAAGTTTGGCTAAATCAGACTGTACCGGATCAATTCATTTATTAAAATAAGACCAAAAACTGATTTTAATAACTGAATATAATTATTAATGCAAAGTTACTTCTAATGTAGTTTATTCAAAGTTGTTTTTTTAAAAGAAACAACTTCCAAGCTAAAACGTTGCTTCTCTTCTTCTGTAATATCATCGGAAAAATGTAAAGAACAGAAAACTAATATTAATCATCCGGTAAATGGAAATAAGATTCCTGCTATCTCTGATGGTTGTCCCACAGGTTTGCACCTGGATTAAATAATATAACAGCACCTGCTAATAAATTGAACTGTCTGTCAGTAGACATACCGTCACACCCCGTCTGATCCTGTTGTCGTGAGACTTAATGAACTGAAAATAAAGGGGCTGTGCCAAGTGCGTAAAATGCGCACAGCACCTCTCTTGATTTCCAAACGCACATTTCCATCCGTGAGTTGACTTAAAATTATCAATAGGCTACCCCTACACTTAAGATGAATAAAATAACAGGATAGGATATCAGCAAACAGAACCCCATTTTTGACAGTCTGTCGCATAGTTGTGTTTTTGTATTTTGTTTTATAACGTGGAAGATGTTCGGTTAAAGTTTCTTCTCTTTGTGTGCTTGAATGACTTTTGCGATTTTTGTAGTTTAATGTTTACTGATTAAAGCATAAACTGTAAATAATATATAGGCTATATACAGTCCATGGATCAGTCATATGCACCGTAACAACGCACGTGACTGAATGGCTGAAGAGGATTCCATGGTTGCTATGGTTCGTCACCAGGTGCATCATTTATAAATCATCATTTAAACACAAACAAAACCTCAAAGTGCCACGGAAAAGTATTCAACAAGTTTTAAGTTACGGTCTTTACATTCACGCTCCAGCTGAGGACTTTGATCACCGTGACAAAGATTCAAGACTCCCTGAAACACACAAGATCCAAACATCCAAACATCCAACTTCCAAAATGGAAAATGTGAGAATTCAATTGTTTGACGATCTCCGGTGTTAATGATGCAGAGGCCTTCTGTTAAAACTGGACTCTGTTTATTAGGATATATATTAAATAGCCTAATGCCTTCTTCTTCTTTCTAATAACTAATTTGTTTAAAATATTCAAACCCTGAACTGTTGTAGGCCTAGGTAAACAGAGTTATTCATAAACTAGTATATCAATATTAATACTATATCAATCAAAACATAGCCTAGCTAGCATACTTCAATAAGGCTTCAATAAATAAAACAATAGAGCTTAAATAGACCCTTTTTAAGTAACCTTATATTCATAACTTTGTTCATGTTTGATGAATCCCGAAATATATCGGCTACCTATATTCTAAAATGATGCGTTAAACACAGTGATGAGTGTCGTGAATCTTGCATCTTCAGAAACAGTATCAGCAAAGTCTCCTGAGGATTGTGTGTTAAAGATAGACTATAGCCTATAGTTTCAAATAAATCGCGAGCAAAATGTAGATTCAGGGGGGTCCTGCAGTCTTGTTCAATAATTAAACACAATAATTGGACAACAATAACACAAAAATCATCTCAGACCTAGACATCCTAAAAAAATGTCCCATCAAAATGGTTGATCTGAACATTCACTATAACCATTTTTTTGTTTACATTTATTGAGATGACTAAAGTACATCTGGAGCTAGTTAGCATTCCCACACATACAACTGAACACACTGGAGGTAAGTGATGGTCCAGCAGCTCATGCTTGCTTTGAGGATTCATTCAAAGGACTAACTGACTGCTGAAAGTAGTCATTTTCTACAGGAGGCTTGTACTTTTGCAGAAGGTTGTCAATTTGACATCATTCAGTGTATGTGAAGCCGTGTGTGTCTGTTTAGTTGCATTGTGGTTCGCCTCACCTTCAGGACCATGACTTTTATCAGACAAGGAGGAGCTCAGCTAGCCAGGTGACCTCATGCCAAGTTATTCTGAATCCAATTCCTGGAAACTTCAAAACCATTGAACATAAACTTTGTCACGTTATCTCCAGACGTACTTGATCTTAAGTTGTTAAGAAAATTGTGAAACCAAAAACTGTTTTTAAATTAAATAGTGAAAACCCATGTCTTTAAGTTCAGTTTTGCATTAATACCACTCTCTGCACATTTATGAGTGATTCTGCCACAAGGTGGTGCCATAAATGAAAACAAGTATATCTTTTAATCCACGTCATGGATTCATATACATTTGATATGGACAATCTGGAGTTCTGACTCAGTTAATGCAACAACACAAATTCAAATGATTGATTAAATTGTTTGTGGCTTATTACAAAAGTAATTTTCTAAACATTTTACATTTCAAACTTCAAATATCTGAGTAAATTCCCCTTAAGTATCACAGAGCTTGAAGTGTTTTTGCAGTAAAACCATAAAAATCTACTAACAGCTGTAGTTTTTAGATGGTTGAACATAAAGTGACACTTATTGACCTTAAGGCAACATCAAGCATGTTCTTTCAATGTTGGACAGCCACAGATTTTTCACCATTCATTTAATAATTTCTGCTCTAAGAATGTGAACATTTGAATTTCATCCTACATTTTCTAAAAATCCTAATTAAACATCTTGCTACAACGTCTAAATACCTTCTGCAGGCTTCACATTTTTATACTTCGAGCAGTTTTAGCAAAATGAGCAAATAGATATTTATGTACTAACCAATGTACAGACTTGTCTTCACTGAAGTATGAGCAACGTCAAATATTTGTGAAAGCAAAGAAATGTATAAAACATAGAATCCATATGCTTACACCTGTTTGAAACCAGATTGTTTCCCATTACGGTTAAAGTTGCTGGGGAGATTTTTAAAGTCTGCCGCTGAGTCTGACATTTTCTCATTTAGTATTGTTTCCCAGGATTCAACTCACCACCACTCAGCTCCTGCTGCCACACTGTCTCGTAAGAGGAAGCGAGCTTGCGTGGCCCTTCTCCAGAACGTGCAGCAGAGCTGACCCAGGATCCTGTTCCTCAGCCCTCCACCCACGATGCTAACTTTCCAACTTGGGCCCAAAGGCCTCAGTCTACCATACCACCTGCTGAGCTGCCCGTAGCCTCGAAAGTGGTCCCCAATCCCCAGCCTGCCACCGCTCCTCTGCTAGATAACAGCCCACTGAAGATCAACAACTATTCAGTGGCTGAGTACCAGCAGCTCTACCATGCTGTGGTAGATGACATGCTAAGGTATGTTCATGTCACCATTAGGAACATGCCACTATCTGTATTCCCATTAATCATGTTTTTTAATCATTATGCACAATCATGATATAAGATATGTCCCTTCCACAGGTACAAGAGAGCTGCCGTCTACGTCCCTACATCCTAGATTTCAGACGTTGTTTGAAGCAGAAGCTGTGGGTCCCGACCCATACGCTCCAACAGTGGATGAGACAGGACTCGTTCATGTGGACGTTTCATACGGGGTTGGAGTTTAACCTCCCCTCTATGATGTGGACATATCTGGGGAACCACAGCCTGAGGCTCCACCAAGAAAGAGAGTAAAGAACTGATATGAAAGTCTTTACATTAGTCAATAAGTTAAGATTTGTAAATAGTGTAGTTTTAAGTTTAAGCTAAGATCTGTAAATATTGTAGTTTTAAGTATAAGTTAAGATAAGTAAGTGTTGTAATTTAAAGTATGAGTCAAGACACTCTGAGACATGTTTTGCAAACAACCTTTAGTATCTGCATAGTCCTCGACCGTTAGCCCTTCTGCCTCCAACCACAAATCCTCTGCAAACCAAACAGCCAGCCTGTCAAACTTCCAACCTGCCTTCAATAAAAAAAAATGCAATTTCCAACATGTGCCAGTGACTTTTACCAACAAACTTCTGCACATGAAAACATCACTTAACCTCCATCTCCAGCCTCTGCATGAATAGATTAGCCTCTGCCTCCACCTGCACACTAAAGATATTTGCTTCCACCAACAACTTGCAGCCATCTTCACCAGCAGAACGAGGGTGACAGCTGCAGCCCTTGCCGCATACTCCAACCTCTGCAAAACGCTAGCAGCACCCACCTACAACCATGCCTCTTACTGAAGCCTCTGCCATCAAAATTGAGCTACCTACAGCTCATTCAGTTTGTGAAAATTTGTGACTAGCAGCTAGAGTTGAAGGCCTACTTATCCATCGGCCACTGCCTCCTTCGGCAGAATTTCAAAGACTGTTGCCTAAATCCTCAAGCCTCCGCCAGCAACATGCAGCCAGCTCAACCTGCAGTTTAAGGGTGACAACTGCTCTTGCCTAGTACTCAAACCTCGGCCAAACACCAGCAGGGACAGCCTCTAACTTCGGCCTCTGATTGCATATCAGAAGCCTCTTCCTCCACCCGCAACCTCTAAAAGCAAAACAAGATGCCTCTCCATGCAACCTTGACTAACGTTTAGCCTCAACCCGAAACATCAACCACTGCAACCTGCAGCAGTTCACATCAGAAATCATTGCAGTTCGGGGCTTATACAGTTCATTCCTCAACTTTTTGCCATTACTGGAAACTAACAGTTTTAGCTCATATCATAAACACAAACTTCAGCCAAACAACAGGAGCCCCTACCACAAACTGGAGCCTCTGTCAGCAACCATCAGTTTTACAGCTGTAGCCCAAAGCATCATCTCCGACCTCAGCCAACAACATCCAACTGCCTCCACATGCTGAACAGTGCCAAAGTATTTTTATCCTTATATGTACATGTATGTACAATATTGTTTTGCTCTGCTTCTTCTTTTTGACAATGTTGGAAAATGTCCCTTGTTTGGCTAATACTAAAAGCTAAGTTTAAAAAAAAAGAAAAAAAGTCAGCATTGCTGGGAATGACATACATTTAAAAAATAAACTCTTGTACAAATGAGTTTTGATATTTTTGATGATTTGAACTTAAAAAGAGCTCTCTATATATTTACATAAAATCACATGGTAAAAAAACATCTTCAAATACAAAACTTTGTTTAGCCGCAAACTAACGCCTGAATATGGAATATGGTCAATCGGTATACTGCATTTCTTTGAACTACGGAATTAACACAGAAGTAATTGAGACCTTAGATTGTTCTCTGTTTCCCCCCTTGTTTGTTTTCCTCCTGCATGCCTACATTATTAGCTAAAACCATGCCAGTAGATTTTGTCTTCCCCTTTTATTGCTGATTGACTCCACAGAGAGGAACCCTTAAAATTAGCACAATGAATGCATTTTAATGAAACTCTGCATGAATCAAGTACTGAGTGACTGTATGGGTGCGAGACAAAAATTCCAAGACATGCGGGACTCAGGCCAATGTCCCCAGAAACATTGGCTTTGGTTCGGGCTCAAAACCCCCACAGGAACAAGAAGCAGATCCCATCATCCATCAATGACACACAGGATGTGATGGTGAAGGCACCACCACCATGTCTTTGTTCAGTTTGGCAGTGTTTTGTACTATTCTGACCTCAAGTCTCTCTGGATTTGTAGAATCCCACAATAATGCTATCAGTTCATGAATATTTTCCCATGTGTTGTAACCAGCACGCTACATGTGGTTGTTCTTTGTATAGAGTGATCCTAAGGTGTTGATATAAAAGGAAAAACGAGTTAGTGATCGCCCCTATGTTGAGGAGGAAACTGAAATAAATCAGCCTACAAACATCACAGGGAGAGAATGTGAGAATAACACTCATAATGCCTGACCCCCAAGGTGGTCTCTCTGAAGTGTTCCCTTTCAGTTTTTCCATATTCATGCATTAAGTTAGAGCTGAGCTGGCATCAAACGTATTAGTGCAATAACAAAGAACCTACCTAATATTACAGCTGCTTAATATAGCAAAACCAATGTGTGTACTTTAGCTTCTGATATAAGCATGCTGCTGCTGTGCAGTCTGTTTTTTTTAATGAATGCCTGGCTACTGAGTTGAAATATTTTGTAACAAACCCAGCTGCATCCGCATACCAAGCATTCTCACATGACATTATCTTTTTGGTCTATCAATTTGAGGCGTTAGAAAATTGTTTGTCCTGGAAATTAAGAAACAGGAGTAGTTTTTTATACATCTTTCATTTCAAGCTCTGGTTAGCATGGATTTTGCCATGAAGGGTCAGCTAAGCCTGCACGGGTCAGAGGTTAACAAAATCAACTGTTGCTTTCCTTTTCTGCACCCTCTGCATATCTGCACACCACGTTGCAACACATCACAAGAAGTAGGAGCAACGCGGTTTTTCAATCATTTTTTAGCCTTTATATCTATTAATTGACAAATTATATTTTATCAGTGACCTATTGACTACCCTGTAATTAGTGGATGTTATTGGATTTTTTTTCACTGTGCAATGTGTTCTATTTTTGGCTCTGGCCTCTGCTCTATGTCACTGACTGATTATTCCTCTTGCACATTCCTATAACTGTCTGTATCTGAAACATGTGTGTGATCCTTGATGTTTGTAATATGTGAAAAAAAATCACTAGCCTGTCACGAATATGTAAGAATAAAGATTGTGAAGAATGCTAAGAACTTCTTTGTTTCTTCCAAATGGGTTATTTCCACTGAATAAGAAAAAGTTTCACCCTCAAGCTGGGAAAAATCATTTCATGGAAATGTCTGCTTGTCATAACCTCACAGTTTCCAGTGCCTCCCTCATTATCGCCGTCAAGTGTTTACAGTGTCTTCATTAGCAGCCAGCCCCATAATGATAACAAAGCTTAAAAGAAGGCATCAATGGTAGTGATAAGCATGGCCAAGCTACTATTTTGGTTGACACAAGTCCCCGTGTTTACTCTGGGAGCATGGGAGCGGACATCAGGACAGTGGTCCTTGTGTTTGGGATCTCCATTTTCAAATTTTGCAATCGCAAAGTCTGTTTTCAAGCTGGGAAGAAGGTGAAGTTTGTTCCAGATTAGTGGCTTAGAAAGAGTCAAATTTTAAAATGCAGAGCTCA
Source organism: Tautogolabrus adspersus (assembly GCA_020745685.1). Classification (NCBI taxonomy): domain Eukaryota; kingdom Metazoa; phylum Chordata; class Actinopteri; order Labriformes; family Labridae; genus Tautogolabrus; species Tautogolabrus adspersus. Next base: position 4,969,184 of record CM036554.1, on the reverse strand, counting down.
AGATCATTCCTGTTTCAGGTGTGTTTGAGTCTGGTGGTTTCTGTTTGCTCCTGCACATGTAAACCTCTCAATAACGACATCCAGAGTGACTATGGTGAGGAATTCTACTCTCAGCTGTCAGAGCAGGACCTTCTGGAGGAGGAAGACACTGACGCCAGGATGGCGAACCTCCTGGGAAGCATGAAGGAGAGCTTTTTAAGGAAACTCAACCTGTCGGATGTTCCTCAGGAGCAAAGCAAGATATACCCTCCTCAGTTCATGATGGAGCTCTACAATAAGTACGCTTCTGACAGCTCAATCCCTCAGTCTGATGTCATACGAAGCTTCACTGTGCAAGGTAAGTGAACAAGGTAACACCAATGTGTAATTATCATCTGTCAAGCTAATGAGATGTTGCCATGACAATGACAGCTTTTAACCTTCTTGAATATTTGGGAATCCTTTTACACTATGTAGTTTAGGTATCACTTTTATATAACTTGGCAATGTTATCCATGTTTGACATATTTCAGTCCTTTGCTTTTACCGATGTCAGGTAATAGGAAAAAAGGAGATGGAAAACTTAAAATGTTCACAGAAAAATGAAGTCCTAAACATCTCTTTTCAAAACATTCGAGGAAAAAGACAAATTTGAATGAAAATAAACATTGAGACAACAATGAGAAAACCATTGTTGGTATCCGTCGTTCATGACGACATAGAAAACTCAAGATATGAGAAAACAACCAAAGTATAATGAAATATATGGATCCATGTCTTCTCAAGGCTTCCTTACTTTTCACAATGAAAGTGAGTATTTATCATTGACTGTAAATACAAGTGGACAAAGCCATCGGTTACTGAAGCCCGTCAATGTCGCTTGCCATGCTGGAAACAACGTCTCAAACTAGGGGAGGCAGGTCATCAGCCTCCCGACAAACCTTCACACCACGCCCAGCTACGCGCCTTATTATGAAAACTCTTATCCTTCATCAAATCAAAATTGATGAGTCATACAAAAATGTGTCTCCCGTACAGTGTGTGCAGTTAGAGACAATTGCGTTTTCTGAACTAGGCTGTAAACATGTCAATCTCTGCTGTAAAAACGGGCATTTTTTTTCACCACTGGAGGTTGCTGCGCAGCATTGATAAGCCAAACTTGTTAACATTTCCACTTAAGAAATATATTTGGTTTAGCTGATCTGTTAGCAGCTCTTGCACACCAATGGTATTCAACCAGCTTTACAGAAAGGAAGGGGGCTAGGTAGATCACTCATCAGACTGCCATTTTTGTTTTTTAAACCTCTGTCCTCTTTGTATCTCATCAACAGATATCACTCTCTCTGTGACAAATGGCACAAAGTCAAAACACAGGCTGCAGTTCAATATCAGCATTCCCAACCACGAAAAAATCACTACTGCTGAACTTCAGTTCTTCTTCACCCCAGAGCCCAGGTCAACGGTCAACTCAAACAGCTTCAGGACCACAGTGAAAGTCTATGAAGTGGATTACAACAATTTCACATCCACAAACCAACTACTGGTGGGCAAAGAGGTGAAAGGCTCACAGAGCACATGGGAGACCTTTGATGTTACCACAGCTATTCAGAGCTGGATCAAGCTTGGCCATGGAGCAACTGTTTTGGATGTAGTGGTTGATAGGAAGGACTGCAAAACTCCTAAAAGTGGAGAAGAAGGAGTTCGCTGCATAAATATGAGCACCTCCGTCGGAGATAACACTTCAGCTGCATTAATAGTCTTCTCTGATGACCTGGGCAGCAGAAGAAGGGAGAAGAAGAAGGAGTTAAGAGAGATGATTCTCCATGAAGAAGAGACCATCTTACACTCGGGAGCTGATTGGAACAAAGGAGATCAACTTTCAAACGAAATCCCTGAAGCTGAACATCCACGAAGAAAGAAAAGAAAGGCAGAGAGGCAATACTGCCAGCGGACCTCTCTCAAGGTCAACTTTAAAGACATCGGATGGGACAGCTGGATTGTTGCACCTCCAGAATATGACGCCTACGAATGTCGAGGCCTGTGTTACCACCCGCTGACGGACGAATCAACCCCATCAAAACATGCCCTCATCCAGACGCTGATCAACATCAGGGACCCCAAAAAGGCCAACATGGCTTGCTGCGTCCCAATCAAACTGGACCCTATCACAGTGATGTATAAGGAGAATGGACGCCTCACTATAAGATACCTTTATGAAGAGATGAAGGTGGCAGAGTGTGGTTGCAGGTAGTCAGTGAAAATTGGTTTCCTGATGTGATTTAAATGTTGCATTTCATTCATGTCACTCGCATGTCCTTCCTTGGATCCAGTTAAAGGAACAAGGTCCACAAAGAAACATGAACGCCAGCTTCTACCTAGATCAAGAAATACCTACTACCTAGGAAGTAGGTAAGAAAAATTAAATATTACCCTTTTTGCCACCAATAATAACCCAAAAGTCTACAGTCATGCCAACAGCTCTGTGACCGAGATTACAAGTGCTATTACCAGAATGATTAAAACATGTGTATAATACGCTATTTATAATATTCCATTTGGCTTGTCAACACGTAAGTTAACGCCAAGTGTTGGCATGTTAGCATTAAAGGGGACATATTATGAAAAATCCACTTGTACAGTGTTTTTGAACATATATTTGGGTAACCTGAGTTTCTACCGACCCACAAAATTTGAAATAAACCCATCCAGTCCTTTGTTTGTGGTCTGCATAAGTCTTACAACACAGAGAAAAATGCTCCGTTTTCAATTTTCTCAACTTGTGACATCACAAGTTGGATTCTGGTAAAAGAAAAATAATCCTCCCCTCCCCTGTTTTCTCCACCCATGGACTCCACCCCCAGCCTAGAGTAAAACTTTTGCGCAGGTCTGCCATTTTTATTCTCACTACAGAGGGGTGATGTCTATCGGGAAAACTCAGGGGGGGCTCATTGCATTTAAAGAGACACACACACCAAAATGGAGCATTCTGAGAGAGCTGGTTTATACAGGGTCACAAGCCTCCTCTGGTGCTTGATTCATGTTATATTTTGACCAAAGCACAGCACAGATGTTTCATTAAGACCACAGGAGACTGTTTGAAAAGGTGGAAAAGAGGGATATGTCCTCTTTAAGCTAAATAGTATCATCTACACACCCACAATGTTACGCTACTGAAAAACATACTGATCATATTAATTATCTTATTCCAAATGTGTTAGCACTTAAGCTACCCTGAAACACATGTTCCTTTGTTAGTTTCAAGCTTCATGATTTGATGAGCATGCTCAATATGATAATAAAAACATAATGATATTTTGCAGGTATAATAAAGGTCTATGTCAGCTTCGTGACCTTGTTTTATCGTGTAAGCAAGTTTTTTGACACCCTGACGAGGTTGTTAGCATCTTAGCTTTGAGCTACTTGGTGTCCTCGGCATGCACACAATGGTAATGAAAACATGCTGTAATTTTACAGGTAAAATCATAATCAGTGTTAACACTATGTAAGTGTGTTAACACGTTAGCATTAGCTAATCATCTCTCAAAAAAATCTACAGCTTAAGGATATGGAAATATCTTTAGCATTGCAGGAAATTAGACAAGAGGCAAAGATTATCAGTCAAAAACAAAACATGCGCCTGATGATTTGGGCTAGAGAGAAGCTGCACCAAAGGCAAAGGTTTTCTTCTCTGTGTACACATGTTAATGGCTAACTGGTTACATATTACAGACCAAAGTGATGGACAAATGACATTGCCATTCTCTTGAGTTATGCCCCTTGCACGGGGAAGGGGATAAAGGTCATGCAATGCTACAATAAAAACATAACCTTTTTTTGTTCGCATTTCAACATCACTCAGCAGAAAACTAAAGGAAATAAATGTCTTTTAACTGTTTATTTAATACCTGTACATACATCTTGGTCCAATGTGCTTCAATAAAACAAATGAAATTATATTAATAAAGGGCAAATAATGTAAAAGTGAATTTAAATATGTAAAAAGTAAAATGAAAATAAATATGTAAAGTCAAAAATGTGTCTATGGTCTTATTTTATTACTAGTAACCTGTATCTTAAATTGATCCAGGTTAGGTTAAGTGATGATGCAGTTGATAACAGTAAAATAACATGTAATCCCATCATCTGCTAATAATGTGACAGGAATATATTGTGAATTACAATAGTTGTAATTTGTTTCATCATATCAGGAGTCTTACATTTACTTATACTTATAATGTTCAGCTTATATCACTTTTTAAATTGTGTTTGTTACCTCCACTACAAGCAAGTCTTAAAGTGACATTTCATACAAATGTTACATTACATAAAGTTTCTAAATAAGGTCAACGAGAATTTGATGGACTCAGTGTGCTAAATCTTTAATAAAGCTTCCAACCCTCATTCTTATCTCTTTAATCTCAGGTGCTGACTGTAGGCTACCAAAAGGCATAAAACACTGATGAAACATCATTGACTAGTTTGCAGTGTTAGTTTTTGATTGCAAGAAAAATTGCAAGATTCTGCTTTTTTCTTAGCAGTGAAAAATAATTATAACTCTAAATACACCAAACAGAAGTCTGCATCCCAATTACAGCGATATGACATGGGCTGTGACAGCTCCAAGATGCAGCCAGGGGGCATCATTTCTCAGAGCACCATCATCCTTTGCAGGGTGACAGGATTAAAAGCAGCAGAATCATACCAGTGAACTGTTAACCAGGAATGGATTTACAATTGCAGTTTATACCCAATCACAGCCATGACATGGTGTTGAAAGCAATATAAAGTAACTTTACTTTCACATTAAAATATCACTTTGCTTGTTTGAGGAAATGTTTGAGTAAAGGAAAGATGTTTCTTTTAAGGTATTGGATAAACATATGGCCAATAAATTAACTCAGTGCCAACTTTGTCTCGTGTTTGATGATGGGCAAGTAGCATTGATTGTGTTCTATGCTGAACAAAGGCAAACTAGAAAGTAGCTGTGTTGTCAGGACATAATCAAAGTATTTATGATGTTGGAGTTTCAACAGGCTAACTAGCCTTCAAAGCTAGCTACTATGTAGCAGCTCTGAGACTCTGCTTACTGACATGTTAAATCATTGACTATATATTTAATTGACATCACGTGTCTTTCTCCTTCCATTGTTCAAAAGTGAACCATTTAACTTCCCAGATTCACACAGAATCCAGGTTTGACAAACAAATTAGTTTGACAGATTTTTCAACTGTGTAGCCTACAGTAGTTTCACACATGCCCCATCTTTATGACAGGGTTTATGACCAATTCTGCAGCCAATCAGCAGGGAGGGGCTCTCAGTATTTTGACTTCACTCTTAGGCGGCTGTTGCTCCTTCATATTAACATGCCGTCTATGTGTTAAATATGCAAAGAGATTATTTAAGCCTACCTTTGCCTTCGAAGAGTTTGAAACCAGATGCGACACTAAATGAATAAGCTAATGGTCGGCATGCAGAATAAAGTGTTTTTTATGCTGAACTCAAACAACAGCTTTAAAAGCGAAATGGAAAGTAGAGCACTTGTATGGAAAGTAGCCTTTTGTCATGAATTGATCTAACAATTTATGATGTTACGTCTCAGGTGGCTGACTAGCTTACCAACTGGCGACTATGTAGCTTGTGGATTCTGCTTACCGACGTGAGAAGTTTTCAATCTACAGAGCAGCCTTGCGTTCAAATGGTGGGCAGCAGAAATGTCATGCTTAAAAGTTTTCCTCAGTGTTATATTCTAACCTGTTGTTGTGCCGGGATTTCAAATCCACTGCTGTCTAACCAGTGTTATATTTAGAACACAGGGACAATGACTCTTAAAAGCAGTATACAGTGTTAAGAAGTCATGGTTAGTGTCCTGGGAATTGGCAAGGGGGATAATATTATGTAACACTAAGGAGATAAAGTATTAATGGTTAAGATGTTGGGATTAGCTAAGTGATGCCTGGCATTTCAAAGGCGATGACACATGACTAGTAATTTTTGAGTTTCAATGACTGTGTTAATCATTGTCTTAAGGAAGAATTTCATTCAAACTAGAGGTTTAAGCTCGATATGCAAAAAAAAGAGTTACACCATTTTATTTAAAGGATAGGATAAAAAATGCCACGAGAAGTTATAAGCACATTGCATTTTCTCCTGCTCTACTAAGCATCATCAAATTAAAAGATTTTTTTTTTTCAATAAAAAAAACTAACCATTAGAAGCATTTCAGGGGGGAAAAGAAAGGCAGGAAGAAGGAAGTCATTTGCAAAAAAATGCAAATAAGTTCAAATAAAGATCTATAAATCAAATGTTTCCAATACTTAGATTATGGTTGTGTTTTTGTTATCAAAATTCTATTAGGCATGAGTTTTAAAATGCTCCACCATGTGTCTATAAACTGTGTAATCATTTCACCAGTGGATCACCGGATCAACCCAGACGTGACCTCTAAAGCCAACAGCACCAGAATACACCAACATTAGCTTTCATAACAGACACAGGAGAGAGAGAGACAGAGAGAGAGAGGGAGAGAGAGAGAGAGAGAGAGAGAGAGAGAGAGAGAAGGAGTGTGAGAGTTGCGGATCCCGCTTTCACATTAGACAAAGACGAAAGAACTGCATACGAATAAAAACAATGAGAACCTAAACAGAAGTGATGTATATGTGAGGAAAAAGCAAGTGACTGCGCAGGATCCTATTGAACAATTTTTATTATCTGTTATTGTCTGCACGTTGAAGCATAGCAGATAATACGATTAAAGGTTTATTTAGGACAAAAGCCTCTTAGTTTGATTTTGTCCAAAAAAACTGACAATGACATCGTTCCCTCCCACAATAAAACAGAACCTCTCGACAGAGATAAATGGACTAACACAGCTCAGTGAGAAAGAAGACAGAGCATTTCTCTTTCCAGGGCTAATGATTTTAGACATTGAAAATGACACAGCACGCACCTCCCCTGCTATTGATGCTCCTTCTATGTACTGTGAGCTCAACTTTCCAGCATGCTCTGGTGTTAGAATTGGCAAAGATTCTGCTGGATAACTATTGCTTTCCTGAGAACCTGGTTGGGATGCACGAGGCCATTCAACAAGCCATCAACAGCGGAGAAATCCTGCAGATTTCAGACAGGAAGACTCTAGCCACTGTGCTTACAGTTGGAGTACAAGGGGCACTGAACGATCCGAGGTTGATTGTGTCATACGAGCCAAATTTCATGCCACCAATGCTACCATCTCTACCCACAGAGCAGCTGTCCCGGCTGATGAGAAACTCTGTCAAGCTGGACACTCTTGACAACAATGTTGGATATTTGCGGATGGATTGGATCATTGGAAAAGAGACAACAGCAAAGCTTGGCTCTCGGCTGAGGGACAACATCTGGGACAGAGTTGCTGAAACATCCTCATTAATCTTCGACCTAAGGTATTGCACAGCTGGAGAATTGTCTGGGGTTCCCATTATTATCTCCTATTTCTCAGACCCTGAGACCCTCATTCATATTGACACTGTGTATGACAGGCCCTCAAATACCACCAGGGAACTATGGACAATGCCATCAATAATGGGTAAAAGGTATGGAAGGAAGAAAGATCTAATCCTTTTGACCAGTAAACGCACAATCGGTGCTGCTGAGGCAGTGGTGTATGCATTAAAAAACCTTAAGAGGGCCATTGTTGTCGGGGAGAGGTCTGCTGGGGGGTCAGTAAGAGTCCAAAAGATAAGAATCGCTCAGACAGAGTTCTACATAACAGTTCCTGTGGCAAGATCAATAAGTCCAATCACAGGCCAGAGCTGGGAAGTTCGTGGAGTTTCCCCAACTGTCAATGTCAACGCGAAGGAAGCTGTCGTAAAAGCAAAGTCCCTTCTAGCTATAAGGAGAGCCATTCCAAAAGTTGTGCAGAATATCTCTGACATAATTGGGAGGTTCTACGCTTTCACTGATAGGGTTCCGAGTCTTCAGCATCGTCTTCAATTAACAAACTTATTTTCTGTGGTGTCCAAAGAGGACCTAGCTGCAAGACTCAACGAGGAGCTCCAGACAGTGTGTGAAGATCCAAGAATTATCATCAAATACAACCAAGACGATGCTCCCATAGAAGAGGAGGACCCTGAACTCTACAATGTTCCCAATCATGTAGAGTTATTGACAGAACTGGTAGACACAACATTCAAAGTGGAAATTCTCCCAAATAACACTGGCTATCTTTGCTTTGACAAGTTTGTCAAATTGTCTTCTTGGGCCAAACTAGAAGAGCTCATGGCTAAAAAGGTATGGGAACCCCTCAAAGACACTAATAATTTGATTATTGACCTTCGCTTTAACACAGGTGGGTCCTCAACCTCGCTGTCCCTAATACTGTCCTACTTGCAAGACACATCTAAGAAGCATCACTTTTTCACAATATATGACAGAATTCAGAACATATCCACAGAATATGACTCTTTGCCTCTAATAACAGGCACAACCTATGGCTCCACACGTGGGGTTTATGTTTTGACCAGCTACCACACAGCAGGTGTTGGCGAAGAGTTTGCCTACCTGATACAGTCCCTACATCGTGGCACAGTTGTTGGGGAAATTACATCTGGTAACCTGATGCACTCAAAGACATTCCCAATAGATAGTACAGATATTGCCATCACTATCCCTTTCATTAACTTTTTAGACAACAATGGTGAATGTTGGCTTGGAGGTGGTGTTGTCCCAGATGCCATTGTGCTAGCTGAGGAAGCTGTGGCCCATGTTTATGAGATTGCTGATTTTCACCAAGGACTCAGGTTCCTCCTGGAGGGAACTGGAGAAATGTTTGAAAAATACTATGCAATCCATGAGGTTGCACTTAAGGTCAGCAAGGAACTGTTGAACAAATGGGATGAGGGATTATACTGGTCTGTGGTTGACTTTGAATCTTTGGCCTCTCAGTTGACGGTCGACATCCAAGAGACTTCAGGTGATCACCGCATTCATGTTTTTCACTACAATGTCGAGCCTGAGGCGCCTCATAATGTCCCAATGACCCCTACTGCTGAAGAAGTGGGTTACATGATTGATGCTTTGTTAAAACATGATCTCCTACCAGGTAATGTTGGCTATCTAAGGTTTGACATGATGGCAGATGTAGAGGTGATGAAAGCCATTGGGCCTCAGCTGATAAAATTAGTTTGGAGCAAGATAGGAAACACAGACGCCCTCATTATTGACATGAGGTACAACACTGGTGGATATTCAACAGCAATTCCTCTCTTGTGCACCTATTTCTTTGATGATGAACCTTTACAGCATATTTACACTGTCTTTGACCGCACAACAAACACCATGACAGAAGTAATGACATTGCCACAAGTGATGGGCCAAAGGTATCAGCCCTCCAAGGACGTCTACATTCTCACCAGTCATATGACAGGGTCAGCAGCAGAAGTGTTCACGCAAGCAATGAAGGATTTAAATAGGGCCACAATCATTGGGGAGCCAACGATTGGAGGGTCTTTATCAAGTGGAACCTATCAGATTGGAGACAGCGTCCTATACGCTTCCATCCCTAATCAGGTTGTGCTAAGTGCAATCACTGGTAAAATGTGGAGTATTTCAGGGGTTGAGCCTCATGTCATTGTCCAAGCCAAAGATGCTCTTCCTGCAGCTCAAAGAATGATAGCAGCAAGACTGCTGAGCAGAGAGCAGAGAAAGTAGTTCCTGATTTTGTGTTATGATTTTATGTAGAGCTATTAGTTAGCTGATGTACAGTAATGTCAGATCATTATTTTATGTGTGGCAGTTGCGTCCTCATAGTTAATGAACTGTCATGCCGTCAACTTAAAACGGCTGATCTTCTTAAAGCTGTCTTGCCCTGTAATCTAATAACCTAGTAATGTTATTTAAGGCATTGTTGTTTGCTTATATTTTCCTACAGTTTTCCAACTTCAACTTTCAACTTTCAACTTTATTGTCCCCGAGGGGGAAATTTGGTTTGCAGCCCGGTGAAAACACTATAATGATGTTTTCATCCACACAGAATTGTACTGAATATTTAAGAATGGGATATGTCATTACAGTTGGGAATTTACAAATCTCAAATCCACCAATTTCCACCCTGCAAACTGTTAAACGAGGTTTTAATGTTAAATAACACATCGACATTACAACATTATAGATAGTTGTAAATATGTATTGTAAACTAATTATTGTGCTCTGTTAAGTAAATTATATCTCAACTTTAACTTTATTTGTCCCCGGAGGGCGATTAGTTTTGCGGCATGTCAGTACAAGGACAGCAGACAGTACAGGACAGCAATCAAGACAGTAGAAAGACAAAGGACAAAAGTACATAGTCAACATGGCGAAAATGCAAAATGCAAGAGGCACGGAATACAGTATTCCCCGAGAAACAACCAGTCAAGATCCTTGAATGAGGCTCAAAGCAGCTCACATCAAAATAAAAGTAAAGTGCAGAATCCACGAAAAATACAAGCAGCACACTGTTAAGTGTACATCAATGGAATAATATTCAAAAGTGCACCTTACAACACAATCAAATACATACAAAACCACATTAAGATCAGCCTACATAAGAAAGTAACTGCAGACGATGTTCCCAGCAGATACTGACCAAAGAGACACAGCAGAGGTCAGACACACACTGAAACACAGCAACAGCATAAGCATCAGCATCACTGAGCAGTATAACCAACACAACTATTTACCCCCCCCCCCCCCCCCCCCCCCCGAACAGAATTAAGGAGGGAAATGGCACTGGGGACAAAACAGTGCTTGTATCTGTTGGATTTAACAATCCAACTATATTACACTCTTTGTATTTATCAATTACCTTATATAGCCCAAGCTGTATGTTTTATTTTTCCATCATTTAAAGTGGCTTTTTCCTCCTCTGTTTAATACTTTCGGTTGTTTAAATGTAAAGTATTTGTTATTAGGGAATTTAATACTGAACTAAATGAATGCATGAAAAGAATGTATACATATGTATATTTATGTTTTTATTTCTGAAGAACATTTTGTAATTTATGTCCTTATTTTTAGATTTGTTCTAGTTAATAAACTTTGTTTCTGTTAGTATGCTGAGGTTTTTTTTTCCAGCTTTCCTTTTCTATCAACCTTACAGCAGAGGGAGCAAGTACATTGTAAACCTTAACTAGTCATGTTTTATATTATTTTTGATTTATCCTTCAGACATGAACTGAAATGTTCCTCCTTCACCATTAGAAAAAAACCTTTGCACATCTACTTCATAAAACAGGTGCGTAGGGGAGCAATGTGTCCATAAGAAAATGTAAAAAATAAACTCCCGCACACTGTCTAACTTGCAAACAAAGTTTAATGGCAACGTTTCGGTACTAGACCTTCATCAGGTAACCTCCTTCACCATTAAAAATAATGAGTAAATCAAACATCAGTTTAAGTTTTGTGTTTGACCATTGGACAAGTATTTGTAAGAAACCACATGCTGTACTAAAAAATACACAGTCAAATTACTTGTATTTTTAATAACCATCACGAAAGGGCTAAATCATTTCAGCTGTGAATGACCAAAAACAGGCACTAATAAGTCATTTGTAGTTATTTGTAAGTTAGAAAACGTTCATGACAAGGTTAGATTTAAATAGGTGTTTAAAACACTTTGTTTTAATTTAAGCAGAGTATCTTTGGCAAGAACGCCTCGTTATTACACCCACTTGGCTAGGTTATTATTGCCATACAGAGGCACTCAGGATAATACGATTAGAGGTTTATTGTGGGTTAAATCCTCTTAACTGTGTGTTAACAGAATCCTTCCAGCCAAAACAGAGCCACTTGACAAATAACCTCCTCGGAGCAGGAGGTTTGGCTCAACTTCCTCCACTTTCCATCAACTCACCTTTTTCTGACTGAAGTAACAAATATGGGGAAGGCTGTCTTTTTGGTCGCATCTTTGTTATTGTTGGGAAATGCTGTCTTTATTCATGCTGCGTTTCCCCCTAACGTCATCGTCGATATGGCTAAAATTGTCATGGACAATTACTGCTCACCAGAGAGGCTGGCGGGCATGAAGGAGGCAATTGAAGCAGCTGGCAGCAACACAGAGGTTCTCAACATCCCAGATGGTGAATCCTTGGCTAGTGTCCTCAGTGCTGGATTTCAGCTAACAATCAGTGACCCACGCTTGACTGTCTCGTATGAGCCGAACTACATCCCAGCTGTGCACCCACAGATGCCTCCTTTGCCCCCTGAGCAGCTCATTGCCGTCCTCCAGACCTCAATCAAGCTTGACATCCTGGAGGGGAATATCGGCTACTTAAGAATCGATAATATTCTTGGAGAGGAGATCGCTGAAAAGGTTGGCCCTTTGCTTCTAGAACTGGTATGGAATAAAATCTTGCCAACCTCAGCTCTTATTTTTGACTTGCGCTACACTGGCAGTGGGGACATCTCAGGAGTCCCCTATATTGTGTCTTACTTTACCGAAGCCGAGCCTCAGATTCATATTGACAGCGTGTATGACCGTCCCTCAGACACCACCACTAAGCTGCTTTCTATGACCACACTGCTGGGGCAGAGATATGGTGTCATCAAACCCCTCATTATACTTACCAGCAAAAACACCAAGGGCATTGCTGAGGATGTCGCCTACTGCCTTCAGAATCTGAAGAGGGCCACCATTGTGGGTGAAAAGACCGCCGGGGGCTCTGTGAAAGTAGACAAATTCAAAGTAGGCGACACCGACTTCTATGTTACCATTCCAACTGCAAAGTCCATCAACCCCATTTCTGGCTCCAGCTGGGAGGTTACAGGTGTGACTCCGGATGTGGCGGTCAATGCTGAGGATGCCCTTGCAACTGCCATTAAAATTGTCAACCTCCGTGCCAACGTTCCAGCAATCATTGAGGGATCGGCGACCCTGATTGCTGATAACTACGCCTTTGAAGAAGTTGGGGCTGAAGTGGCAGAAAAATTGAAAGGGCTCCTTGCAAACGGCGAGTACAGCATGGTTGTCTCAAAGGCCAGTCTGGAGGCCAAGCTGTCTGCTGACCTGAAGACCCTGACTGGGGACAAGAGCCTGAAGACTACAAGCAACACCCCACCCCTGCCCCCCATGGTGAGACACTTGTACATTAGAGAATTGCCTTTTGTCTGTGAAAATATCAACACAGCTGCTTCTTTGGTTGTTGTTTTTTAGTTAGTATTGAGGAGTTTCACACTTATATTGCACTAATAGAAGTTAAAATGTTATGCCGTCCCAATGTTTTTGTCTACATTAATCTGATTATGTTGGATGGATAAACAATGTTTATGTCAAATGCTTGCAATAAACTTGGTAAGATGAGTAGTCATGGGCAGATATGGCACAAAATTGTAAATCTAAAACATATTTAGCATGCATGAAATCAAAAGCATTATAGAATATGTTTGATTCGTGTGAATTTGTTAAAAAAAATAACGTCTTAACTTATTTTGAGTAAGGCAAATGGTTTTGATCATTACAATTGTTGGCCTGTTTGCTGCTATCCCACAGGATTATTCTCCAGAGGTGTACATTGAGCTGATCAAAGTCTCCTTTCACACTGACGTATTTGAAAACAACATTGGCTACCTGCGTTTCGACATGTTCGGAGACTTTGAGGAGGTCAAGGCCATTGCCCAGATTATTGTTGAGCATGTCTGGAACAAAGTCCTCAACACTGATGCTATGATCATTGACCTCAGGTGGGTAATCCTGCTCACGGAGCAAATTCAGTGTGTCCAGTTTTGGAAACAAATCATCCGCTAAAGCTTCTCAAGCTTGTCAGTCCACATCTTTAAATAAAAGACTTAGACTGTCTGACTAAGTCCGGATAAGTTTAGTGTTGTATTTTAAGGATGTGGCTATTTTTAACCTTATTGCCTGCATAGATAAAAAGTCAACATGTTATCACTGAATTTCATTATTGTTGTTTAACCGATTTTGCAGGAACAATGTTGGAGGCCCTACTACAGCCATCTCAGGGTTCTGCTCTTACTTCTTTGATGCTGACAAGCAGATTGTGCTTGACAAGCTGTACGACAGACCATCCGGCACAACAACAGAGCTCCTGAGTCTGCCTGAGCTCACTGGTAAATAGAGAAAAAGTCAAAGCATTTTACTCATTGCGAGGTTCAGTAAACTTCTGCGAACAACAACGTTTGCAGGAGCAGCTAGGAAGTCAGACAGTTTCACAAGAGGAGGTGGAGGCATTTCCTGACATTTTCCCAAGAGGCGGTAGAGACCAAAAGCAGAGCAAAAAGAAAGATTATATTAGAATGAATTCACTAGGAAGCCCGACACATAATTGCTGACTTTGCTGCTTATTTGTAAAATGATGCTATGGCATCTTAAAATGTGATTAATGTCACAATAACAGCTTGGTTCCATTGCTCCCAAATGGCTTGATTTGACTTACATGTAAACTTACTTACATACTTACTTACATGACTTAGGCTACATGCAGGTTCTTAATGAATTAATGAAATGGATTTTCTTCATGAATAAAACAATATATTTGGGTTAAGTTTCTATCTTCTGCGTATCCTTCATCTTTCTGTATCCATAACTCATGTATATAGTCCTTGGTTTGTCTTACATTTTCAACCCCATTATTCCTCCACCTCCTTTCTTCTCTTCCTCAGGCACGAGGTACGGCTCAAAGAAGAGCCTGATCATCCTGACCAGTGGAGCGACTGCTGGAGCTGCAGAAGAGTTTGTTTACATTATGAAGAAGCTCGGCCGTGCAATGATTGTTGGAGAGACCACCGCCGGGTACTCCCACCCACCCGTGACCTTCAGTGTTGGCGAGACCGGCGTCTTCCTCAGCATCCCCACGATCCACTCTGACACTTCAACCGGGCCAGCATGGGAGGGAATCGGAATCACACCGCACATACCCGTGGCAGCTGACGCTGCTCTCGGCACAGCCAAGGGCATTTTCAACAAGCACTTTGCAGGCCAGAAGTAAAAACCACTACCTGAACAAAGTCAGGAGTCTTTTAAACAGTAACTTTTGCTCTGGCAGCCAAATGGTTAAAAGATTTAGGATTTAGAAATGTTGATGGAGAGAGGAATGTAGATTAAGTACAAAGTTTAATCTGTTATTCATCATCTCAGAACCTAGGCTTTTAAGCCTGCTAATAATGTAGAGCAAAGGTTCACCAGGAGGATTTACGTCAAGTTTTAAGTTGCTGTTGAATCTAACAAAAATGTTGAATGATTTTAATATGAGTGCTACTAACGAGCTGTCTCTTTAAGGAAGTTTGTTGCAACAATCAGTAACATCAAAAAAGTAATTTTTGAGGAGTCATGAATATATTATGTTTGATTTTTTGGATGTAATCCACTTGTTTGCAATTATCAGAAAACCAACACATGACAAAACATTGTGTGTCCGCTATGCAATGTGGGGCTACTTGGGCTATTTCAGTGGTGATACACAATAAAAAAGACAAATCAAAAACAAAAAGTTTCTCTGTCGCGCCTCTTTTCTATAATAATTTCTGCAGCCAGTTCCTCTTTTCAACTGAAACAGATTCAACCTAGAATGGGTTCCAAACACCTGGAAGGAAAAAATAAATCAGTCAAGCAGCAAAAATGTACTGTAACAGACTTTAATGGACTAAAGGTGAGTAATATAAATGCTCTGATAGTATGCTCAATGACTTACAGTAAGGCAATGTTATGCAGCATCCAGAACTTGTACAATGACAGAACAAAAATAAAGATTGCACTGTTTAAAGGCGACTTTTTGATCCGGTAGATGTCGCCCTTGAGCACCAGCATGAAACCAAAACAAGCTGCTGTGTGGCGACTCCTCCGCTATTCTGAAACCTCTGCTCTCCTCCAGCGGTACACCTCCAACCCCCCTCCACTCGCGTTCACACAAAGGAGTTATCAATTGGAGCGCAGCATAATTAAGCACCATTAAGGGCAAGCGGCAGACAAAAATTGTCCTTTGCTCGAGCTGCAATTGCCTGTGGCCTGCATTGTTTTGTTAGCAGGCTAATGTTAGCACACTTTGGTTAACTCATAGCTTCATATTGCACATAAATTGACACAGAGTGACTGTGATCTAAAGACACTTACGTGACATTCAAATAAGCAGTGAGTGGGCTAAGATATTCTTCTTTTCTCTAGTCCTTGACTAAAACAGCTTTATACACAAAGCCATCCCGTCCATGTAAACATGATGTAAACACGGCTCTGACAACAGTACAGCTGGCGGGACTCACGCTTCTCACTCATTGTAGACAGTCATGACTCAGAGAGACATTTACATAGTATAAACTTGATTTCTGCTGTAAATACAGTATGTGTAAAATGTCACACATTCTGCCTTTAAGGGTACAGTATGTAGAATAGCATGCTAATGTTTACATTCAAATATCTAACTTAAATTAAACATGGACTAAACCCATGTTATATATATTTTTTAGTTGAGTACTTACATCACCTCAAATATTTCCAAAAGTTATCAAAGCCAGAGAAATCCGTAATTTTATAGTTGTAACGGGACGTGTCTTGTAGGCGGCCGCCATGATGAGCCGCCATGATAGACAGGAAATGTTGATCGTTGTCAAGGAAACACCGGATGTTACGTCAAAGACGGCTGCATAAGCTAGCGCTAGCTGCTACTGAAAGCTGCCGTTCTGTTGCTGTATGTGCTGCTGTGATAAAAACATCATGTAAATTATACTTGGATACATCGTCAGTATACACATATTCTCTTTCTCAGGTCGGTTTCACCCGTTCATATTGATTCGTTCGTTTTTACTCCCATAATACACCGCAAGCCTCAACGTCATCTTTTGTTATTGTTTTGATTGAGAGCCCCCTAGCGCCGGATTTTACATACTGTACGTTTAAGGGCAATTATATCAATTACTGCAGGATCATTGTCTTTGACAGCTGACAGTTACAGCGGTTTCAATGGTTAAGATCTTGAGCTTTAAGATGTTATTTTGATCATGTTTTAAGAGCCATGTATTCTTATTTTAAGAATAACCTAAGTCCATGTTTGTTACTTAGCATAATAGAGGCTGAATAATAAATACAACTTTTGTTACCGCAAATATTTGTCATAGAGAAAACAAAGAATTTCCTGTTTGATCCACTGTAGAAAAAAAAGCTTTGTTGATGCAGCTCTAAGCTCAGATTAGATACCTGTTTTAGTAAGTGATCCAATACATTCCATTACTAATTACTTACATGCTTGTTACTTGTAAACCATCATGTGTATCAAGCCATTTTGAATCCAGGACTCAACAACGTTTTGAACTGATGGAAATCACTTCTTGTGAATACATCAAACAGCTATTGCTGGAAAATGTTAGACCACTCGCTTCTGATTTTATGAAAATCTGAAGGAGTTTAACTTCAAAGATACAGATACATTAGTACACATTTCAAAAACACATCACATATTGTGAAACAACAGACTTGAACCCATTTCATGCAGTAGTCCATTTCACCATGATGTTGTAAAAAATAAATGTAGCATGAGTAAAAGTTGCACAGCACACAAAACATGCAAACAATCAAAGGTCCACATTTATATTATTCTAAACCTTGAATTCTAAACTAACACCCCCAGTGTCAAAACATATCTATGTGCCTTTTATAAAGCTTAACATTTATTTGACGACAACCCAAAACTCCTTAGCAGTGATGCTGAAGATGTGAGCCCTTCTCACCACTATAACACCAACAGATGTCTTCTTTTTTTTCTATATAAAGGAAACTTTCTAAAGCTTTATCTTTGTCATTTTTCCAAATATGGAACACCAATGTGGCAAATAAAAAGGTAAACCACTTTTAAAAGGACATATATCAAGCAGACTAACAAAACAATCAAACAAACAAACCAATATTTTAAACCTAATTCATAAATCCTAGGTATGTCAACACCCCCCAGAAGAAAGAAAGAAAATCCCTGATGCCCATCGTTCATCCCTATGTGCCGCAGCTGGGACCAATAGCCTAAGAAAAGTTCAAGTATAGGAAGCAGGTTAGATAAACAGTCAAACTACATTTCCAGATGTAATACTTCCCCTCCAGCCTCTCAATAATAAGTTATGTGCATTACAAATGATAGTATGTGGATGAACTCCATATGTGAATGGAGGATTTCACGAAAAACAAAAACACATTTTGTGTAATTGTGTATTTGTTGAATCTTGTTAATGTGCTAATCAGCATATATTTGTCACACTCTCCTTTAACTTTGAGCATTAATGATGGTGTAATTAGAGAGGATGGCATTGCTCATGCCCCTTGTAATTAACTTGTGTTTACGGCACAGAGTAAGCAAACAAACGTGTAGTAATTAATAAGGAGACGATTTAAAAAAGCTACATTTGTTAAAGTGGTTAGTGGCAGATGCAAAGCTCCAATAACTCTGAACAGTTTTTATGTCACATTCATCATGCCATCCTCCTCTGCGCTGGGTCTGCAAGAAATGCTCCAGTCTTCCACGTGAGGGAGGCGCAAAATGGGATCTTGACCCATTTTCCCCTCTTTCTCTCTCCTCAGTTTGTAATATGAAACCTGGTCAATCTCAGCCAAGTCTGTCCCCCTAGCTCCCAGTTCCTCCAGCTCCAACGCTGCTCTGCATTACCCAGCGTCACTTGGCTTTTTGCGACCCCCATTCCATCATTTTAACAATTTCAGCCTTTTCGATTCGTGTCTGCAAAGATTTTTTTGGTAAACATTTTTCCTCAACAACCTGCAAGTGTATTTGCAAAATATCTGACTTTTTTTTTTTTTTTTTTTTCAAAAAAAATCCCAGTAAGAGAAAGCTTCTCTCCAGTTGCTTTTTTTGACTGGGATGCGGGTGGTCATGATTACAAAGTGAGTTCCAGATACAGCGAGAAGTGAACGCATCGCCTGCATCCTTTCTTTTGTCTTAGTTGCATCCCTGCCCTGAACAATACTCCAATCTGTCTCTGGAATGTAAAGAGACACGACAACGTTTTGCTTTATGTTTTCTGTTTTTCCACTGAAGGACTTGTATTTTTTTCACCGAGGAAAATTATGGCGATGTCCTGGTTGAACGTGCGTGTTGTCTTGCTTTTATTCGGATTATTTTTGGTGTCTTCTCCATCAACAAGAGCCGAGCCCGAGCCGGAGCTGCAGGACGAAGAGGAAGAGGAAAGTTCCTGTCAGGGCGCCTTTGACCTGTATTTTGTGCTTGATAAGTAAGTGGAAAAACTTTGAAACTCGTTATCTATTCATAAAGACATAATGGGAATAACTTTTGGATGCTAGCTTGCAGCAGTTTCCCTGGTGAAAAAATGTAGCTAAACAAAGTAACATCTGCATTTGACTCTACTATTCGTTACATTGAAGGTGTTATTGTGGGTTATTTGCCTTCTTTTTGTCATACTGTGATGCGGGACAAAATATGAACCCTATTTTTAGAACATGAAATGACTGACACCGATATTATAGCTTTTAAAATAATTGTTTTAGAAAATTTTGAAAATACATCGGGGGTTGCCAATTAGCGAAGCTGCATCCATCTGTGTGCGGGTGCGTGCGTGCGCGTGGGATGACGCTGTAAAGGAGGCTGACTTGCAGAGTCGGCTACAGTGTGCTGAATAAGCAGAAAAGGGGCAGACCACGTTGATGTCACAGAAATATGTTATCTTTCCATCTCTTCTCGACAAGTAAAACATAATTTGCTCTTTCAACTCATCAATATGTTATTCTCCTTAAAATAAAAATATATACAGTATAAAATCCCAAAAGCAAATAAGTTTTTCTTGTCTTCAGAGCCATGCTGAAGGGGATTTTTTTTTTTGCTCTTTCCTTAGTGACTGCTCACCGTTGCCTCTTACATTTCCACTCTCCTTACGCCCACATAGGAAAAATGATGTGGTTATGTGACATCTTGGCGCTGGACTTAAACCGGGGAGAGAAAAAAAAAGTCAGAAAGAAGAAGCAGGAGAAACTTTCAGAGTGACTGCTTCACTTTCAGTGTCAATGCTGTCCATTTTCAGACACATTTCAATACAAATCATACTCTGTTCTACATTGTGACTCAATGACCAAGAACATTTATTGTGAGAACAAATAAGCTTTTCTGAACTTCTACTATTCTACATAGTTTATCTGAAATAACCTGGGTTTCAAGCATGTTGCCGTTTCAGCCTTTTATCCTTCATCTTGCACTGATGGAGCAATGCCAGGAATGGGGAGGGGAAACAAGGAAGGACAGGAAGCAGCAACATTTATGGAAAATGTGGTCTTAATTTGGCAAACAAGATGTTGCACGCATCACCTTTAAAGGCCTTTTGCAAAATGTTATATGAGCTTGTAAGATAGAGGAATAGGGAGTCTAATGCAAATTAGCACCACTGATGAACATCTCACACTGTGTGGATGGCTTTAACCAAAGGGCTTGTAATTTTTCACACTGATGGCCCACAGCAGGGATCAGTGCATAGAAACTGTGTTGGTGCTTTGATGTAAACACTGGACTTCACATTGGCTGAAGTGAAGACAAAACATGAGACTGCTTCACAGATGTGGAGGGCTGCATTTGGCTTGTGCTATGAGGTAAACACTGACACATGCTGTAAATTAGGCAACAACATCTTTTTTTTTTCCCAATGTCAGATTCTATTGTTAGCTTGTCTGCGTGCTTTTGGTGCCCACTCTCTGAGTGACTAACAAGGTTTAGCCATTGGTTGTGGACTTCAAACAAGAAGAGGCTCGTTAGAGACCTGTCTATAAGCCAACCCTCAGCCCCATCCCTCAGGCCTGAGCTGCTTTCATAAGAATGGTCTGAACTCTCTGCCCGGGTTGGTCCATATGGAAGACGTAAAATGTGTGAGAAGAAGGGGTTTTTAGTACAAAGAACAGCAGAAGGGACAGGATACTTGAATGCTGACACTCTTTCCTTCATCGTTGTGGGACACTAATACATTTTGCTTAGTTTACATCATTGCTTGTTCTCTAGACTCCAATTCTTCATGGTTGTATTGTTGGAAAAACCCAGACATAAACCTGCTGCTTCTACTTTCCCAACCCCCCAAACGGACAAATGGTGCACAACATGGTGATTTAATTTGAAGCATCAACAACAGACAGTAGATTTCATTAAAGTCTTTTGTAACATTTGAGAGTACAAAGGACCAAACTTTAGAAATGTTAAAGTCACATTAAATATGTGAGGTGATTTGAATTCAACATGAGTAGCTGCAGGCTAGATTGAGCACTATTTTTGATCAGAGGGGGATACAAAGCTGAGAGTTTTATGTTGCGTTTAACAGCTGATGTCCCCTATAAGCTGTGGTTATCAGAAATAGCTGCTTTTGGGTCATCCCAGTTTGCTATCACATCGACATTAGAGGACTCTGTATTAACATAAAAATCCAGTGGCAACTTTTCTTACCCATTCAGGCAATACCAGTTGTGTGTTAAAAATGAAGCAATAATCAACACAGTGGCAGCTATGTGAGATAGTAGAAACAGCATGGTTTGAATTCTATCGTCAGAATGCTCACAATGTCAAGGCGAACACATTAGTGTGAGCGTGCAGCACCTAAAATAGCTTTATTGAAAACAGATGAAAATACTGAAAGTTTCAGGTTCCGCATATCATCACTCTCAGTAAAGTTTTCTGTGGGGACACAGATGTGTGCAAACAACACAGCCAATTAGTATTGGTTCCCTCGTCTTACTGTACATGTGCTGAAGACAACGCGAAAAAGAAGCCTTTCAGTTTAGGCAATGGAGAGGCAAGCAGGAAGTGTGACAGTGTTCAACAAGAAAAGCTTCCAAGGGTTAATTCAACATTGCAATTAGTCATGACAGAAGCTTCTGTTACCCCCGCTGAAACTTTACCAAACACTAGAAACATTACATAAATGATTGTCACAAATCCTTAACCATTAACATACTTAGCATGCATGAACTACCAACTGGGGTCCCTGAGAACACCAACAATAATATAGGCTGCTTGAAGGAACAACCATTATAAAATATGATGACTGATGTTTTCTTCAAACATCACTTGTTATGTATTTCATTTTATCTAGAAAGAAAAAACTCTTTGGCAGTTTTCACTGCAGTTCATTGGCATTTTCAAAACCCAATCATTTCAACAGAAAAGGAAAACAATCTGAAACGGTTAATAACAGATTGTTTGATAAAGTCGTGAAAAACTACGATAGGACTTTTAAGCTATGATGTCTCTGGTTTTGGTATTCCTGAATTGGTAGGTCAATGGTTGAACTGTTTGTAACTTGAACATTTTTTCACTGAACTCAAAAATCTCTTGATGCACTCTCAAATTTTTAGGAGAACATGAACTCCATGTGTCTGGTGTGTTTAGCAGGTTTAGTGTTGTGTTCAGTGTTTACCATCTCAATTTAGCTTGTTGGATTATAACATTGCTTATTATTAGCACTTAACTCAAAGTACAGCTGAGGCTGATGGGAATGTCATTAGTTTATACGAGGTGTTTCAGTCTGAACCAAAGTGTTAGACCAACTGACTGATATTACCGTCCCCTTGAGTCATGGTGCTGAAAACATTGGCGATGAACATTACAAAAAACAGTGTTTAGCTGGAAAGAAACTATAAACTCATGGTTTACCTGATGAGGCTGGAATTGGTCTGTTTGATTGAGACTGAGAAACATTTCGGACCAGAGAGTCATGAGTTTCACGGTAATGAGGAAAATAACTTCACAATGTCACGTCATGGCTCTCCCATGTAGGACAGTGAGACTTAAGGGTGGCTCCAGTCTGTAGTGTTGAGCAGGCTAATGACTGAATGGTTGCCAGTTTCTATCTGGGACATCTGGGACTGGGTTTGGAAAATGTGGGCTGTTGCGACACACACTAGCCCCAGTGCCTTGCAGATCTACATGTGATTACCTTGAGGAAAAGTATGGTTGACCCGCTTGGTGTAAAAGGGGTGAGAAACAGCAACAAAACTTCCAGTTACAGAACTAAAAGGTTCAGTTAAATAAACATGTTGACCTCTGTCTTTAATACACATGCACTTAAAACAGTGTTGGTAGTGCTATTAGAGAGTTTACACTTATTAGTCAAGGAAAAGGCACACACACAAAAAACAGGGTAAATGACTAAACCAACTCGTGTCTCCAAAAGAAACCGAAAGAAAAGGAGAAAACAAACAAGGAGCTCCACACTTCACCACCTCACCCACATCGAACAATGTGACATCATATCCTTGTGTATTGGTATTTGGTTCTTTATAGACATAAAAAAAGCAGTTGACTGATTTCTCCACCGCTGTTACCTAAATAAAGCAATGCAGAAATTACATGACAACTCTATAGAAAATATTACCATCATTGAATGCAATGGAAACATGTATAACTGCTCTGTTAAATAGACAGATCTTGACTACCTCTTGTCAACAGGAGATATTTCAAGTCTGTGCTCAGCTCAGGGAGATTCACAGTATCAGTCAAATTCAGAGGTAGGGCTGGGAAATTAATCGAAAATTAATCGAAACCTACATTCAGAACCTCTAACCGATGTAATCTTGCCCATGTTGATTATATTGATTATTTTCAGGGCAGAGTCACGTGACGACACGTCCAATCTGCGACATGGAAGCAATGTCCGTCGATTGGACACAATTTGTCTTTTGGGAAGACGACAGCGAACAAAAAGAAGTCAAATGTAAACACTGCAGAAAAACTGTTTGCAAGAAATGCAAGTTATTTATTTTCTACTGTTTTAGAGAAGTTCATTTCTAAAACTCAAATGTGTCGTTTTCATTTCAAGCGATGCTTTGACTTCAGTTCGAAATATTCAATAAATAACCAAAAAATAGTTCATAACCCTTAAGCATGTTTACAGTAGAGACCATGTCAGTGAACTATGAGGGCAAAAAACACAAACGAAATAATCGTTGATTAATCGTAATCGAGATCAAATGTTCAATTAATCGTGATGTTGATTTGAGGTCATATCGCCCAGCCCTATTCAGAGGGGTTGTGTAATTCTTGCAGCATGTGTGTTACAGGCATCATCATAGTCTGCTCAGAGGTACCGTAGGACTTCACTCAGTGTTTTACTTTATTAATGTTATCACTCTCCATATTTAGTACTTCAGCTTTATCCCAGCCATCAAAGTTCATGTCATATTCTCTTGAAAGGTCAAAAAAGAAATGTTGACTCCATTTAATGTTGTAGTTAAATTTCAGCCTGTTAGCAAGCTGGATAAATCTAACTGGAGGCTTTAATGCATCCCTGTTGCTCTATTGAATTATCTAGATACAGAAAAGTAGCACAGGCAAAGAACAATAAAAAGACTGTTTAAGCAGAATTACTTTTCCAATTGTCAGGAAAAAATGTACAACCCTCAGCCAATTAGAGTGAAGTATTTACCCTGATATTATAGTTCATCTTTTTTTACAATGAATGCCATTTGAGTTTAGCGTGTTAGCATGCTAGCACCTGCTTATGAATACAAAATGTGCAGTAGAAGGCCGTTTGTTTTCAAGACGTGTTTGATGATGTGTTTCACTGGCCATTTTAAACATTTGACCTCATATTGGGCTAAAGAACAAGTCCAAAGATGATCAAAGTTGTTCAAATTCATCGTGTGGGAACCATAATTGTATATACGACATGTTATAGCAATTATTTTTTCCAAACAATTGGTCTGGACCAAGGCTTGACCAACCAACCCGCAGAGAGAGAGAGATCAACACTTGTCTGAATGAATAAAGGACTTCTGGGCAGCTATGTTTTGAAGAGATTGTCTTGTTGGTTGATTAAGCTTTCAAGTTGTGAAACTATCAACCTTACTGTAATCATTTGATGTGTTCTTTTAAGCCCCATACTGCTACTTGTGTTCACACTAGGATGTATTTTTGCTGATTCAGAGCAGGCCGGCTGCAGCTTGCTGTTTTATATGGAACACAGTGCCGTAGGAGGGATTAGGGTGTGTTCATATGGCAGAGAGGAATTCACCTTCTGTGTAGGCCAAATGCAGATGTTAAACTCTTTATTTAGACAGATTAAACAATTATACAATCTTTTTTTATAGGTTGACTGGGGCATTTTTTTTCTTTTATCAGGGAAATTGCTTGCAAAAAAATAGCCTTGTAGTGTTTTTTTTTTAATTACAAAGGAAGCAGCTGGAATGCACAAACATACTTTTAAAAGCTATTTTCTGTGTCGCATTCTGACTCTACAAGATCTTTTATTCTTCCATTTCTCTCTGTGTTGTTTCAACAGACTTCCGTTGCCTTCTTTATCCACAGACTTCTTCTGATTCCCATACTTTGTGTTACAGCATATCACAGCTGTAACATGAACAAACAATTCTCACCACACTGCAGTCCTTCTTTGTATCATACTCTTTGTCTGGTAGGCCGTGGCCAAAAAGAGCCATTTCCATCTTGTCTTCACAATTTAAAAAACCAATTGCAGCTGCAAGATGTTTTTGTTGTTGCTGATGAAGTCACAAATTGGCACACCGGTTGGGCGTTGTTGGGTCATGCTGCTTGAATCCTTGCCACTCAGCGGAAAAACTTAACTGCAGCTGCAGTCCATAAATATTTGAGATTTGCCGGCTTGGAAGTACGTTGTTGCTTTGGAATGACACTTGCTCTGTGTTTTGTCATTTTGTCTTTTGCAGCGTGCTGCTTTGGTGTTTTCAACA
Organism: Tautogolabrus adspersus; assembly: GCA_020745685.1. NCBI lineage: Eukaryota > Metazoa > Chordata > Actinopteri > Labriformes > Labridae > Tautogolabrus > Tautogolabrus adspersus. Next base: position 4,943,555 of record CM036554.1, on the reverse strand, counting down.
GGAAGAAATGTGTTTTTAAATGACATCACGCTGTCCCAAGTCCCTCAGGGACCAACACAAGACAAGCGGTTTTGAAGTGGATGAATTCTGATGCTCTAATCCAACCTTCTGGTTATAAATGATACTCTTACTTTGCCTGTACACAGCTGCAGCAGATGACTGTTCTACATGAGTCTGTTTCTGCGCGAGGTTTCTGCTATGTTACTCTGCTAAATGTTACCAAGTTCTTTGCTCATGGCAGATTGATGAATGTTGGGGGTGTGTAAATAATATAACCAAGAGCACAGTGATGACCTGCTCTTTTTTGTTAAGTGTCTTAAGGTAACATTTGTTGTGAATTGTGGCTATACAAATGAATTTGTTTGATTGATTGCACAGAGAAAAATATATTGAAGATGTTCAGAAAAAGTGGGGAAAGGAAAAACTCTTGTCTTGTGACATAAATCCTGAGTGCCTGTCTTCCAGCTATCAATCTATCTTTTTTTTCCAAAGAATTCCTCTTGGTTTTGGAATAGGTATACAGCATTAGCTCAGCAATCACCCAGTAAAGACTTTGACTTCTGCAAAGGCTGTAAAAGTAGGTTAGTGGTTTTAAACAAACAGATCCTTGTGCCCAGTCAGTTAAATTGGAGCACCATCATTGGCTGCAGGCTGGGGTGGTGTGGGTTGCTCCAGCTGGAATTGCAGACACCCTCCTTAGCGGAGTTGGGATTTTTTCCTTTTGTGTTCCTTCTTCGACACTTTGAACCGTGAGAATGAAGCTGAGAGCCGCTAAGCCCTCAGACCAACGGAGCTTTTTCCCACATGGCGTCATACCATCATCCTCTGAGGCAGAAGTGCTTGCTGGGAATTTTAGTGTTGACTTGAATGAGACATAACTTTAAAAAAACATTTGTTTTAGAGAATATTTTGAAAAGGCTTAATATGAAAAACATATGCTTCAGCTGTAATACCTTTGCTAATGCTGTTACAGGATTGCAAAAAAGAAAGTCAACTTATAGTTCCCTTTTTACAACGACCTTTGTTTTTTACTTTTTACTGTTTCTACTTGTTATTCAAAACCTCGGTCATATGGATGCAGCAAAACTAGCGATAAAACACAACAGGGATACACTAGGGTTAAATCACCACACATTCATATGAGTCTTCATAACACACACCTGACAGTATTCTTTTGCAGTGGTGTCTCTGTTGTATGAAATACTAACAAGAATAACTAATACATTTAGGTTGTGCCCTTTTAGGTTTACACCATCTCCTAAAATATATATATCTGACTCTTGAAGCCCTGACACACCAAGGAGATCGTTGGCCGTCGGTCCTAGTTGGACCGTCGGTGAGTGGTTGTTGCCCAAGTTTTTAGGTCGGCCCCCATCTGCCTTTTTTTGGCCGAGTCGACATGTTGAATCGGCGTCTGCGGTTGATGAGAGGAATCACTCTGATTGGCTGTTCTGAGGTTTCATTTATCTCCAGCTCTCGACACAGGTTCTGGAAAGCCCCTTGATCCTGCCGCTAGTATCCATTAGGGGTGGGCGATACTGCAAATTTTGGTATCGATCCGATACCAAGTAATTACAGGGCCAGTATTGCCGATACTGATACCGATACTTTTTGGGGAGCTCCCTCCTCCTCCCTCTGTTTGCTTTGCAGCTCAGCATTTATGTTTGGGTGTACAGCTTTTAAGTGCTTGTACAGGTTTGTAGTGTTACCACAGGTTCTTAAAGCTTTACTGCATATGTCACAGCTAGCAGTTTCTCTGTCTGACGCTGTAAAATATCTCCACACAGCACTCCTCATCCTCTCCGCCATCTCACCAGTCCGTCTCTGCTCTGACTGCCTGGCAGGCAGCGGGGGAGGGGGAGAGGAGGGGAGGGGAGGGGCCTAGTGGACCTGAGTGAGCGAGCGGACTGAGAGAGAGGAACGCTGCACATGAGGACTGAGAGAGACGCTGCGCTCACACAAACTCTGAAGAAATCTGAGTGATTTGCTGAACTTATAGAAGAGAAACTACAACAAAAAGTATCGATCTCATCACGCTAGTATCGATCCGATACCAATACTCACCTTGGTATCGATACTATCGATATTTGGATCGATCCGCCCACCACTAGTATCCATGCTGTCACCCATTAATGCGGTTTCTCCTTATTTGTCACCTCTTCTTTTCTTTTTCCACTAAAAGACCAAGGGCTGACAACGCCAGTGTCATTTTCTACTTTTTATCAGACATTATTCTCGATTAGTAGTCTGCCTATAATACGAGTGATGCCAGACAGCGGTGTGAAAATGGTCTTCTCGTATCATAACAACGGACTACCGCTGCCTGCTGGCATGGAGAGTTGTTTCCTCTCACGCTTGCGCAGAACGTACTTGATAGTTGGCCGTCGGCTGTAGCCTTTGCGGTGTGTTCTAGTGCAACCTTTTGGTCAAGACGTGAGGCAACGCCACAGGCGGCCTTCGTCACCTCTAGTTCTTTGCCTTCTGCTTGGTGTGTCAGGGCCTTTAAGCAGCGGAATGGTTCATTAGCTTTCAGTGAGATTTTTGAAAGGATTTTATTGAGTGATGAGACTCGATCTAACTGAAATAATACAACTAAAACAATGAGCTGACATATGCAAAAGCGACCCCAGCTGTTGAGAGGTGGGTCGAACATTAAGAAGTTTTCTTGATCATTATTTTCACATATGCCTCCCAACTACTGTTCATATAAAATATGGACCAAAGGATATATATATAGGACCATTACAGAAGTGTTGCCCAAGCCTGATTTTAACCATGCCAGTCTGGGGGGATGGCATGTCGGCGGGCCTTTCAGACAGTTGGTCAACTACTAAAGTCCATATATCTCAACAATACCTTAACAAACACTTGAAATGTTAGCAGTCAAGGTGCTTAAATTATTGATGATTATCAGAATGTATGCATTCATTTATTGTGAGTCTTATTGCAAAATGACGTCAGCACTTTCTTAAAGCAGCCTGACAAAGGCTGTACACTGTTAGTGTTGTCTTTATTTTTGTAATCTAATGCAGTGGATATCAAGTCTACATTATTCTTTTAAGTGCAGATTTATTATGTGAAAATGTAGTGACACTTAACATTAACAAAGATCTATTTAATTATAATAATATCACATGCTAACAAAGAGTCTGCTAGTTAAAGTTCATACACTAAGGAAATAAAAACAACGTGTTTACATGCAATTAAAAGAAAATAACGTCCATGACTCTAAAAACTCTTTAAACTTTTCAGCCGAAATGTTAAGTGCACAATACTTGTAGTTTGTGACCTCACATTTAGAAGTAAACTTTAATAGTCCTTTAGAGACTGTTCTGCTTCAGTGCTGTCAAGCCTCCACAGCAGTATGATGATTTATTGTGGTCTATTGGATGTCTCCACTTTATTTTGTACTTTGTTCTGTTCTGAGTATTTCTCTGTTTGTTCTTTTTCTGTCTCGCTGCTGCTCTGCCTTTCTGCGTAAACTCTTCTGTTCCTTCAGCTGAACTTTGTTGTCTACTCAGCGCACTCTCTCTCTCTCTGTCTCTCTCTCTCTCTCTCTCTGTCTCTCTCTCTCTCTCTCTCTCTCTGACTCTCTCTCTCTGTCTCTCTCTCTCTCTCTGTCTCTCTCTCTCTCTCTCTCTCTCTCTCTCTCTCTGACTCTCTCTGTCACTCTCTCTCTCTCTCTCTCTCTCTCTGACTCTCTCTCTCTGTCTCTCTCTCTCTCTCTCTGTCTCTCTCTTTCTCTCTCTCTCTCGCTCTCTGACTCTCTCTGTCACTCTCTCTCTCTCTCTCTCTCTCTCTCTGTCATACACACTGACTCATTTTCAACAGATCCAGCCTTTGCAATCTCACCATGCCGACAGGCAAAAAGATTATAAAAAATGATTGAAGATGTTTTTATTCTTCAGATGGGTCTTCTTGGACCCACGTGGGTCCTTCCTGTCTCCTCGTTTCACGGTCTGTTTACCATCGCTGAGCAGTAATGATGCATACTACCTCCCATGTGCCCACAGCAGCTAGAAAACAATAGATCACTGCCCTTCATGTTAAATACACTGATAAGGCAGCAAAAGAAATAAAAGGGTACAAGCTACGTAGAACTTTGCACAGCTGGTTTATAAAGTAGCCTATTATAAATATTCATAGTACTTTGGTGAAGTTATTTTGTTTTGTTTAATGTGCCCTTATCAAAGAGATGATGGTAAAAAGATAATCAGTTTCATGAGTGTTTCAGATATCACTGTAGTGGGTCTGTAGTGGGATTTGTAGACGTCTTCTGAAGAGCTGAAAAGGTTCAGCCTTTGGAGGAAACATGATAACCATTCTTTAAGCCTTTTCATTTCCTGTCCTTGGTGTCAGTGACTGTATCTGTTTTTCACCAATTGATGAAACAGATAAAAACAATCTATAAACATCCCTTGCGACTCTGATCAACAAACCCCAAATGTTCTAGTCAGTTATTTTATCTGTTGTTAACCTCTTGCTTTGGTTGTCTGCTGGTGTTGGTGATTTGGGCTGTTTTTTTTTCATATTTGCCAGCTGTGATGGCTGAAGCAGGTTGGAGGAGAGAAACTTGGCCTTACACTTGGAGTTGTCATCAAACCATTGACATGTTTCCTCTTGGAAGATAAGTTAGCGCTTGAGCCAACAGATTTTTTTACATGATCTCACTCCCAGTCAGCGGAATTGAATAAAATCTTGATGATAGGGCTTTTTTTCTTTCCCTTGCTCTTCTCTTTTATTTGTTCTTGTACTCTCTGCCCTCAAATGGCTTTCAGCCAGACACATGCACTTCTTCTTTCTAAGAACTGGTCAAATTGAGAAAACACTGTCATTGGCTTCAAAGTTTTTGTTATGACTAAACTTCAAACTTCTGTTTGGCTATATCACTTTGTCACAAACTCAACATCTCTCACCTTTCAAATAACTGTATTTTCTGAGTCCAAACCCCAAACCACTTAACTTTAGCGATCAAATCAGATCATTAAAAATAGATCAAAGGATTTAGAGGAGGTCAAGGCACCCCATAAAATAGTTTCACCAAGGATCATAGAAAGAAATCGACCACTTCCTTTCCCAACGCTGTTTGGACAGGTGAGTGAAACTGCAAGCTAGGCCTTGATCCCACGACTGCAGCCACCTCAGACAACTGAACCTCTCCAAGGCAAACAAGAGCCATTGTGGTTCGGTTATTAAGATAAGCAGCTTAAAACCAGAGGTGGGAGTCCTCAGATTCACCCTGATGTTAAATAAATACTCAAGAATTATCCCAACAACGCTAGAACACTTTTAGCTGATGGAAAGCTGAAAAAGTATTTTCCCCCTCCTCTGTTGCCTTAATGGAACAATTTGCAAAAATTGGCTCCTGCTGTTCCTTCAGGTCAGACCGTGTGTGTGACTATTTCTGTTTGCGCTGCACATTTAGTTGAATATCCAAAAAATCTCTCCTCTTCCACCTCAGGCTTTTTATATTTTGGGGAAATTTTGTATTGCTTGTAAGGTCTTGTCTTCTTTTGTTGCATCGTCAGCCTCACAGGAATGTACAGCCTTGATGTGGGAGAACAAGTCATGTCGTCAGATGAAAAACACAGAGATATCGCTTAGGTAGGGTGTTTAGCTGACATTTGTTTAGAACAGGGGAAACACTGAAGCTTACATAACGTGTATGTTATTGTGATGCTTTAGTATTTTGAGCAACGATTTGGATATTACTAGCACGGGTGGCCAGAGGGAGTCCAATGTGAATCTGTAGTTTTGGCAGAGAGGCTGTGCAAGACTCTTGATTTTCCTTAGGAAGTTACTTTCATTTTGAGCAATCAATGTGTTTGCTTTCCTTGGATTTAGGGTTGATGAAGTTTGAGTGTGAGCTGGCTCTCATTTTTGCTATGACAGCTACTGTTCCTGGTGCCGATTCTCCTAAAAAAAGCTTCTGACTGCAAAGATTTTGTTTGTTTTGAGTTGTAAGTGCCAAAAAACTGGCTGGTGCTGGTCAACAGCTCTATCTATTGATCTATCTCTATGTGCCACAAAAAAAGCAGAATACAAATCATCAGTATTAATCATGCATTGTCCAGTCTACCAAACAGAAATTTGAGATTTCTGTTTGTTAGGATAAAGAGTTTTAAATGTCTGATGCATGATGGGGAAGTCCTGGGTATTCCCTGGCTATGATTTCCCCTCAGCTTGGCCAAATCATTACCACTCCACTGCCAGACGAGAACACAAAACACAGTGGGGTATAACCCCTCTGGCAGACAGTTGTATGCATTAAGCATTAGTCACAATTCATTTTAATTCAAAGTTTTGCTCTTTACTTACTGAACAAATGTTTTCTTATCCGGTCAGGGAAAGAAAATCTCATGAGAATGTAATTTGTTATTTCTGTTTGCTATGTCTAAGCTTGACTCGACTTGAGAGTGTTCTAGACACTAATACAACTGAAAGGTAAGCTAGGAAAACAGAGCCAATGTTTAGTCTGGTTCCCAGTGACTCCCATACAGCCTGTTCCCAACTGAGTTCAAGGTGTGTTGTTAAAGCCCTTATTAAATTCAATTTCATGTTTAAGTTATTTCTTCATGTCTGTGCTGACTGTCACCTATAAGAAGGTATCAAGCCCAACATTTTTTTGTAGGTATTATTGGCGTTTTTTGAGTTTGTCATTTCCTGGAAAACGTAAAAAAACTAAGGCTTTGTCCCAAATAAAGGGTTGCATCATTTGATGTGCGCATTTGAAGTCTGATTATGTCACAGCACAAAGGCTTATCATTTCAACCCCGAATTGAGACACAGCTTAAGTCTCATCCTGCACCCAGGGTTATACACCAATTTATGTCCAGTTAATCCCTTTTCACTTCTTTTTTATGTATTTTCCACTTCAAACACTTCATGCTATCTGCGTATGAATACAACGTATTCAATTAAACTATTAAAGGGCCATGGTAATACAAATGGTTCTGTGCAAGAGCAAGCCTTTGACAACAGTGGAAAAATGTCCTTTGAACAGGCAACAACCTCAAGCAGAACTAGACCCACAGGTAAACAGCCATCTGCCTCAGTCAGCTGTTTCAAGAAGGTGGAGTAGGAGACTAATAAAGCGAGATGATCAAGCCAGATTTATAAAATCAATCTAAGTTGGTAGACAAAAATATTGGCATATCTATGAAAGCTTTGCAATGGAGTTCCACAAGGTTTGGTTCTGGGGCCGAAATATTCCCTAGTTATTTTCATCAGGGAATACTTTTGTTTGGGGAGAACCCCATTGGACATCTCTTCATTCCTATCAATGCCACATCAAGCCAAAAGTGTTTGTCTTGTTTATCTGCCTCTCCACCCACGTTGCTCTGTCATAAAATGCCAAAGAAAATAACTCTAGATTCAGCTTTAAGTGAATTGTACAGTTGTGAAATGTTAAAGTTGGAAACTGTCCTTTGTAGCCAGTGTGCATCATTTAACCACATGGTAGCTGTAATTTCATAGTTTGGGCAACTTTTCAAACTGGTTTCCAAGCCCGACACACTTCCTCTACACATTCAGTGCTCTCTGCTACTGTAAGAGCATAATATTATTCAACCTAGCTCCTGCTTTAAGATGAACATGTTAATATGCTTAGAATCAAATGGCACTCTCCTGGAGATTAATTTAGATCTAACAGAAACATAGAACTTCATTTAAATTAAAATTGTTCAATAAATTGAAATCTGTGTAATCTCTGTGGATAAAAACCTGTGTGGACGGGACCTTCTGCCTTGAACAGAAACCTGCAACTCAGAAGTGCTGGCCAATTCTTGTGTGTCTAATACTGTTCCAACAGTTATTAAGCACCTAGAATAACATTCAGTCAGCCTTGGACTTTATTCTGAGTAGGCTTCAGCCTTTGAAAAGGATTTCAATTTAACCACAGTCAATTAGCTCACTTCCAATGCGTCATTTTTCTGGCCCACTCGTTAGCTAATTGTTGACCTGCTGACTGGCCCCCTCCTCTAATGGTCGCAGAGAGGCACACACACAAAAACATACACAGTCTGCCTTGAGGAAATGGATGTAACTCCATGGGGAGTTGGGCCAGTTTTATGAATTCCCCTGGGGAGAGCAGGACCTCTTTCCTCAGCCTTCAGGGTGCTAAATTGCACACCAGGCCATGCCCCTGGCTCTATATAATCTAATCTCAGGAGGCATGCTTACTCGCCCCTAAATCTAATTCCCCAAATGGTGTTTGTGATACATTAACAGAATGGTAAATATCCTTAGGGAAATGAACATTTGTATCCTTTAATATACGAGGTTTAGAGAGTGGTACCTCCCTGAAAAGTATCTTTACATCTTAGATATATTATAGTTTTATATTTTATTTATATTTAGTAGGTTGAAGCTGTCATTTTTTGACAGTTTAGTAGAATTAAAGATGTGTATATGTTGTATTATTGTAGGATATATTTACTGTGTTTTTATTTCCCTGGTGCTGTATTGTTTTGATAACCTGCTGCGCCATAATTCAGCAGTTTGGGATCCATCCATCCATCCATTAGCCTTTATTTTATCCATCCATCCATCTAAATATCTATCTAAATTGCCTGTTAGCTATGATATAAACTCTAGAAATTAAAGCAACATTCCTTCTGTTAAATACAAACTGAGACAATACCTTTTGTTGTGGCAGATTGTTAAGTTACTCTTACAGGCTAAACATTTGTGTTTTGCCAACAACAGCTTGTTTTTTATGATGTGGAGCTAATGATTTTTCCCCCTGTTGTTTTTGGCTAACACAGCTGTAGTTCGTCCTTATTGGACTGTTCCACCATATGGACGTTAGTGTGTGTCTGATCATAGCTAATGTCTTGGTGCTTTGTGTTCTTGTTCTGTAGAATTACCGTCTACAGTTATTTAAGCATGTATTTTCTTTTAACCATGCTAACAATGCTTTTATGCTAGCAGTATCACAAAGTACTGAGCCTTTGGCTTTTTGTATTTGTTCATTTCAGAGTCATGTTCTTCAGAGAAATTTTTTAAATTACTTTTTTGGAATTCCCCCATGTTGTCTCTGTAATGTTGGGTTATTTCTAATCACATTAACTACACATTTCTTACATAAGTGATGTTTGTTTTAATGTTTCTCTTATTCTTGTCTTTAGGTCTGGAAGTGTGAAAAATCACTGGGAAGAAATCTACTACTTTGTGGAGAATTTAGCAGAGAAATTCAAAAGGTAAGAGGCACCAGTAACACAAAACATGTTAACACATTTAAGCCATCAAATACAAAAGAAAAACATGGAAGAGCAAATTTGGACTGGACACTGTAACATTTGAAACCCTTTAGACTCTAAACTGTTGCTTCTGTACTCGACTTCCTGGAGCCCTGGGTTGTAGATCACTAAAGAGAAACACACACTTCAGGCAGCAGTCACCCTGGTAAAGTAAAGTGAAATATGTCCCTACAGATACGACTGGCCATGTGCTAAGTCATTCAACATCCAGGCGGATTTTCCCTCTGTCCCTGTAGTAGCTTAGCTGATGTCTGCTCCCTTTGGGGTAACCAGCACAAACTACAGGCTGAAGTGTCTGTAGTAGTCTGAATTTTTAAAGCCTCCTATGACTTCAAAAAAGGAAATAGTTTGCAGATGCTATCAGTAGACGAGGTAGAAAAAATCACAGTAACAAGAGGCAGAAGATAGCATAGCATTTATAACGCGCCTCATGTACAGACGCCATAGTCCTTGGAGCAGGTAGTAGTGGTTTAAGCGTAACATGACCCTATTTGTGTTATTGAGGCTTTATATGATCGCTACAGAGTTATACATGTATGTGAAAACTAAAATATGTAGTGTCATATTATGTGCATATGATCACTTTTATTAATTAGGTATATATTTTTTAATACATGCATCCTTTGCACGCTTAAAGGTGCACTATCTTGTTCTGGTAGAGAAATGTGAAAGTTGGAGAAATGTACAGATTCTGTGTATGTTCATACATCTATTTACAAACTGTCCTCAGAGGAAAAGGTGGTCCCTTTAACGCTGTTTGAAGATAAAATGTTACGTGACAAGTTATGGTGGGGGGTCCGCAACAGTGAAACAGGAACTCACTTGGGAGCTTTTTAGCTCCAAAATGTGTCCAGAGGCCCATTTTTTCCTTTGAATGAAGTTTGCGTATTTAGTTCAGAAAATATAGCATAGAGATGTTTCACTTCTCCAACTTTCAAATGTCACTTCCAAATCTACATAGTGCACCTTTAAATATCCACTGTATTTTGATCAAATGCAGCTTTAGAGAAGTAAGAGTGCAGTTTATAATGAAAATAAAGCAACAAATGGCCTTCTTCTCGTGGGTGGTTTCGTTTTCGTTAATACAGCTTGAAGGCCACAACAACACCTGGAGCTTTGTGGTTCAGCCATAACAGAAAACGTACCCTCTTTATTCTCTCTGTTTTCAACAAACATGAGAAAGTCTTGTGTCAATCTGCGTTTACTTACTTATCTCATAAACAGTTCAACACATTCTCCTTGGATGGCTGTGTATGTTTACATGCTTTTGATTCCTTCCTAAATATAATTGTTCACCAGTAAACAAAGGTAACAAAGTTTCCCACATCTGTGAATTGTTGACGTAGTTTGAGTGTCAACATTTGGGTCATTGTCACGCAAACAGAGCTCAAAGCCTGCATGCCAGCATAAATTCATGCATGATGTCCTCTGCTGTTGTCTTTCTGTGTTGTGTTGCTTATTCCGAGAAGAAAAGGAACTCAAAGGAAATTGGAGTTAACTGAAAGAACGTGAAAAAGTTTGTTCACAATGAGCTATTCATCGTTTAATAAATTATGTCCATTCAAATTCTGGCATTAGACTAAAGCTCATTATGGAGACTGCCAGCGTTTTTAATGTTTCTGAGGAGAACAACATGTTGCAGTTTCACTGAAACTTCAGATTGACACACCATATTTGTTAAATGTTGTGATTCATTGTTTGGCAGGGTATCATCAGTTTTTGGTCCATCTGTTGGGATTTTATTGCTGCACACTATTTAAACCAAACTGGCCAAAATGTGGTCTGCTGAATGACAGAGTTGATTTTATTTTCTGTTCCAGTCCCATGCTGAGGATGTCCTTTATAACATTCTCCTCCAGAGCATCCGTCATCATGAAACTGACAGAGAACAGGTAAATAGAGTCCTGACTGAAACTGCCTGTTGATTAAACTACATGAATAACATGTACTCTAAATGACTGTCTGACCTGAACTCAACTCAGAGAGTGTTATTCTAGCATGGAAACTCTTAAACCAAAGAAACTATCTGTTGTGAAATAAACTTAAACACTTGAACCAGAGTGAAAGCAGATGTCTCTCTGTCCTTGAATAAGACTATTTTTTTAGTGTACGTTTTGTTTATGAAAGGTAGAGCCCACTATCATCCATTAATATTAAAGGAAGAATGTGCGACTTTTTGATCCAGTAGATGTCGCCCTTGAGCACCAGCATGAAACCAAAACAAACTGCTGTTTGGCGACACCTCCGCTATTCTGAAACCTCTGCTCTCCTCCAGCGGCACACCTACAACCTCTCTCCACTCGCGTTCGCACGAAGGAGTTATCAATTGGAGCGCAGCATTATTAAACACCATTAAGCGCAAGAGGTGGACAAAATTGTCCTTGGCTAGAGCTGCAATTGCCTGTGGCCTGCATTGTTGAGTTAGCAGGCTAATGTTAGCACGCTTTAGATAGCCCGTAGCTTCACATTGCACAAAAATTGGCACTGAATGACCGTGATCTAAACACACTTACATGACATCCAAATAAGCAGTGAGGTAGGAGTAGGAGAGTTATTCTTCTTTTCTCTAGTCCATGACTAAAACAGCTTTATACACAAGGCCGTCCCGTCCATGTAAACATGATGTAAACACGGCTCTGACAACAACACAGCCAGCGGGCCTCACGCTTCTCACTCATTGTAGACAGTCATGACTCAGAGAGACATTTTCAGAGGATAAACTTGATTTCTGCTTTATTTATGTGTAAAATGTTGCACATTCTTCCTTTAAAACTGGGTTTCCATTTTCAATCAAGATTTCTTTAGTTTGCATTAGTTTTTAAATAACTCCTCTGAACACAGCTGTAAAGGGTTGTGACTGAATAATCTACTAAGTTGAAAAAAGGGAGATGGATGGATGAGTTTCTTCAAAAGCAGATATGACAAACAATACCACAGTGCCAAACACACACGTCTGCCTCTCTTCTCTGCAGAGTGGACATTAGAAAAGGGCTCAATGCTCTGAAAAGAGAGATTCCTGGCGGAGACACATTCATGCATCTTGGATTGCACAGGGTGAGAATTAGACCCAGGTTTTTTTTCAGTGTTATATCAATGAAAACTGTTACCTTACAATGTGTCTTTTCATTTAAAGGCCAATGAGCAGATTAACCAGGAGAACTTTGGTAAGCATGAAAAAAACTCATTTGAATTCAATCCTTACTTCATTCCAGAGTTGAATTATGTCAAGAGTGAAGCGTGTCTGTATGGGTTTGTTTCTTGCAGGCACAGCCAGCGTGATTATCGCGCTGACGGATGGAGAGCTGCAGGAACATCAGCTCATCACTGCACAGCAAGAGGTAAATTCACACTGAGACTGATTTCCTGGAAACTGCTGCACTGATTTAGCTCTAGCAACAGGGCTCATTTAAAGGCAAAATGTACTTGCAATGCTTGAGTACTAGTTCTCAGGAAATAGCACATTTATGTTCTCTTCTTCCAACAGGCAGAGAGAGCCAGGTCTCTTGGAGCTATTGTGTACTGTGTTGGTGTGAAAGATTTCAATGAGACACAGGTAACTGATACGACACTTCTCTAAAGGTCAACTCTCTTTAAGATCTACCTGTTACATTTTACATGCATACCACATGAGCTGAAGAATCAAGAGTTGGGGAAATATTCAGAATGCTTTTATCTCCTTGTGTTACAGTGTGTGCTTTGTGCAATTTGTTTAACTACTAATTTGAAATTACCTGCAATAAGTGATTGTTAGACCTGGATCCCTCCCAGGCCAACACACAAGTCTGGACTGGAGAAACGTCTTTAACTTGAATAATACTCAACAATTGGCTTCAACAGGATGAGGAGGAGGTTGATTCAGGTTCTGCATGAAAGATATTTGAGAGCTCAGTGTTTTCCTCTGGTTAGGGCTTTTTGAAACCAGGATGGAAGCTAAGGTAATGCCTCATTTCACTGATTGTAAATGGGCCCATTACCTGATGGTGGATGCTATGAGATCATTACTGTGGAAAGGTTTCCCTGAAATTGTCACCAATATATTTATTCAATAAAATTCATTATCCATTCATTGTCCTTTGTCTCTACCTCTCTCCCTGTAGCTGGCCACTATAGCAGACACCATCGAGCACGTGTTTCCTGTGTTGGGCGGCTTCCACGCCCTCAGAGGAGTCATTGATTCGGTAAATAAACTCTTTTCTGGGCAGTCAAGACTTTCTGTATTGTGAGGACACAAGCAGGCAATACAGTTGTCCACATATACCGACAATCTGTTCTGCATTAGTGCAAATACCCTTTATTTCTCAATCGGACGCCAGCAATGACTTAGGAAGAAAATGACAAAATAAACACAGAAAATTGACTGTAATGAAAGTACATTTAAGAAGTAACTCCCAAGTCTTGTTCCTCATCAGTCTTTGGATCCAGTCGCTGTTTTGGTTTTCACTATGCAAGAATTCAAAGAAAAGGAAAGGGATCAGCTAAAACAACCCTACACAGATTGTTTTAATACAAATCAGGCAGAACTGTCACGAGAGAAAACCCTGAGAGAAGTCGAGAGAGTTTGCAGATCCATACGACTACCTGACAAGCAGGTCTGATGAAGTATAGTTGAACGTTTACTAGTGGGATGTTGGTGGTGTTCCCAGTAAACATTTCATGAGGGGAGTTTAGAAATGTGCAGTGCAGATTATACCATATGATTAAAGACACAACTTACTGTATTTATTATAGAGCTTTTAGACCTTCTTTATTAAACCCTTGATTTCCTTTTCAGAAAAATGTTTATACAATCCCGTCCCTATCAGTGTAAAAAAAATTACCCCTGTCTTTTGTCTTTATTTCCCCTCAAGATCATCAAGAAATCCTGCATTGAAATACTGGCAGCTGAGCCTTCCAGTGTGTGTGCAGGAGGTGCAGAACTAAAGACAAACACACACAATCACATGTACAATGAAGTGGGTCTCTCCTGAGTCATCCAGGAGGACCTGCCACCCATCAATTCCTCAGCTGTGTTACTTTCATTACTGGGTGCCCAGTTTCCCCTTCTCTCACTTCAGTAATGACAATCCCAGGTTGAAGAACGGCCTTATATGGGCATCCAGGTCATTCACAGGAAATCTACTGGGACAGGGAAGAGCAGTGGGAATCATATTTTAGGGCGCCATTAAAGGGATTGGCTGTGAGAGATTGGCAGTGGTGGGATTTGGCTACAGCTGAAAAGTCAAGTGGACAAAACTCTTTAGTGTTCTGCCAAGAGAAAGATTATTACAGTCATAGCAGCATTAAACAGACATTTAAAGACTAAATGAACAGATAAAAGCAGGGCTTGATTAAATACTTTTGGCAAAAGCAGAGGGAACTTTTACAGCTCTTCACATCTGCTTTTGCTTTTTATTTAGCAGTAAATTACTTTCACTCTTCAGGAGGAAAAATATGTCACTAGAAACAGAAGATATGTCTCCTCTACGAGCTGCAGTGAAAGATGTATGATTCAGTTTAATCCTGCAGGTTCACTCTCATTTTCATACATTAACAGCTGAGTGTTTTCCCTGATTTACACTCAGCATAGTAACTCTGAGTTAGTCAGGTTGTGAGGAGAAGGAAGAGCTCACTAAGGTTTATTGTTTGTACAGATTCCCCGAGCCAAATTTCAAGAAAATTAGGATTCATAAATTAAAGTCATATGACTAAGTTGTTTGCATGGCTAGTGGGCTCAAATCTAACAATGTTTTTCCACTCCAGAGTAGTTAAACCCAGAGTCTTCTCTTCACTGGTTTTTGTGTGAATATTACTAAACAATACTGTACATTAGTTTTGTAGGTTTTAAAGGCAGGGTTGGTAGTTTTCTCCAGATACACTTTTTAAGATTTTGGTTGAAATTGTCTTTAGGTCCTGACAGAAATGAATAACTCAAGTGCTCTGAAAAAGGAAAGAAGAAAATCCGTCATCTGTAGCAGTTGTAAGCCTGTAAAAACTTTGACCAATGTCAGCCACGAGGTACCAATCTGATGAACCAATCACGCCTCCCTGTCTCCCTGCTCGTTCTCTACCCCATGCATGCACGAGCCCACACTCAAAGTATGAGCTGAGGTCCGCTTCTAGACCAATGGCGCTTGTGCATGTAAGTGAGGGGCGTGGCTTTTGAAGGAGCACAGAGGGGAGGGGGTGGGTACAGACGGAGCACTGAGGGAATGCTACTTTCAAAATCATGCTAGTTTTCTAAAATTACCAACCCTGCCTTTAATTGAGATTTTTGTAGGGGTTAACTTGTATATACTGGGGTGGGGGGTTGTTAGGTGCAAGAGATGTTTCATGTCATAAGCTGCTACTGCTCTATCCATCCATTCATCCATCTATGTCATCTAGAGTTTAATTATAGTATGAAATGTAATGATGCAGTCTTCTTCTTAAACTTGGAAATAAGTCTCCTTGACAATACAAACATAAGAAATCATTATTTTAGTTTAACATAGACTTTTTACATCGCTGTGTTTTGTGAAACCAGAGTCTTTCCAAGTCGTAGTGAGAGGAAACGGTTTCCTCCATGCCAGGAACATCAACCAGGTGCTCTGCAGCTTCAAGGTCAACGACACCGTTACAATCAGTGAGTACATCTGCACTCATGCAGC
This sequence comes from Tautogolabrus adspersus, assembly GCA_020745685.1. NCBI lineage: Eukaryota > Metazoa > Chordata > Actinopteri > Labriformes > Labridae > Tautogolabrus > Tautogolabrus adspersus. The sequence goes on along the minus strand of CM036554.1, from coordinate 4,927,669 downwards.
TCGAGTTGTTTCTGTTTAGATCATTTTTTGTCTTGTTTTCAGCGTGTAACGTGAGTTACAATATCCAGGAATGTCGCATATTTTCAATGCAAATCTTTAAGAGTAGATCTCTTTACATTTCCTTGTTCTTTTCATTCATGGCAGATAAATTCAAATGTAGCAAATTTAAAGTCAAATTCTAAGTTTCAGTCCAGAAACATCTGTCTGATGGTAATCTTCTATATCATATGTGATGTGGATCAAACTGCAGCTCTTTCACTCTTAGAAATATCTTTCTACTGAGTGTCTGTAGTTTACAATAATACACTGCCAATCATGTATTAACCCATTTAGACCTAAGGCCGCCTGAAAAAACACCCTCTAAAACCTAAGTAAGGTTTGAAATCAACCTGCCAAAACCTGAGGAGTTCAACGTTGACTAAAATCTTTATGTGTCAGCCTCTGAATCAGATAGAGACATCAAATTAAAAACATTTGAACGCTTAAACTCTTGGCTATAACTCTAAATTGAAATTGCCTTTGCACTTTAGGTCATTGCCTTAAAAAAAAAATAATCGAAAAAACAAAACAAGAAGGAAACGCAGACGTTGCATCACGTCTCAAAGGTAGAAGCACGGCAGCGTCGCATCAGGTCTAAATGGGTTAAAGGTCAAACTGATGAGCCTACTTTTGAGGAAGGTACGTTTACCAGAATGTTTTCTTTTCCCTTCGTAGATGAGAAGCCAGCCCAAGTAGAGGACACATTTTTACTGTGTCCAGCTCCTGTCATCGATGAAGTCGGGAAGTAAGTGTCTCTAGTACTTGTATTTCACATCCTTTGGCATCTTTAATCATATTCTTTACTTCAAACCTGGAGGAACACATGTTTGCATACACGTGTGTGAAGGCCCAGACCATCAGAAGCCTGCCATACATTAGCTCTTTTTATGATCCCTATCGGAGGCCACATTCCTCTTTTCTAGATCCCAGTACAGCTTAGCCAAATAGAAGGGGCTCTAAAGCTGTGCCAGCACATGCAGTGGTACACCATTTATGCATTTGTCCTACTTCTGTCCTGAATTATAGCAGAGCAGTGAAAACAACTGGAAACAATTGGTTTCTGACATTTATAGACACAAGCGGGCCAAGAGAAGAAACTCACAAATCTAAAGGGACTCATCCGATTGTTCGCTTTTTTTTAATGCTCATTACAAAAGAGAGTAAATGTTTTGTTGTTTTGTTTTCCATTGACTCCTCTATCTTCGAGCTGTTGAGCAAAAGTAGGCCAGAAGTTCAGAAGGGCTGCACTTATCAGTGTGTTCTGTTTTAATAATGCATTTAATTGTATCTTTAATGTTCAGGGGTGGCCAGTGGTTACCAGTTTTCCTTGGAGCCACCCCCCCACTCATGTCTAACAAAATATCACAAACCAAAAGACCTTTGCATACATTTCCCAGTTATATTTGAAATTATTTTAGTTAATGTGTGCACAATCGAATTTTCACAACCCCGGAGCAGACAGAGCCTCACGCTCCCCCCTGAGTTCTTAGACGCCTCCCCCATGGGGGCCCAGACCCCAGGTTGGGAACTAACCCGTGATGATTTATTATCTAGCCTAAGGTAAATCTTAGCGGTATATAAGGCTTACACATTTTCGGTCTTACTACCAAACTGCAGCCAAAGCAGGCGGCTCTAAACACACAAATAGCTGCCAGCACCAAATGGCAGACAAAGTGAGCAGCTAGCTGGTGAATGAAATGGAGCAGCTAACAGCTAAACAGCCCCTGTGCTGTATATCAGCCAGGAGTTGGTGTCAAAAAGCAGAGTGAGCATTACATTACATTTGTCAGGTTGTTTGAAACAACATCTGCAGTGTGTGCATAGACAACTGTAAACCACCATGTTACTGTAAAGATTTTAAAATAATACGTTGTTTATGCATTTATTGATGGTGACGGTTTTCCTCGTTACTTTAAGTGAAGCAGCTTTAATGGTTTTAAACCATCGTTTAATACATGCAAGGAGTGTCGGCGGTTCAAGTCCCGGTGCGGACCAAAGTATGGAAGTTGGTCTGGTAGTTGGAGAGGTGCCAGGTCACTTACGATGTGCCCTTGAGCAAGGCACCGAACCCCCCAACAGCTCTGGCATGCTCCCTGTGCAGCAGCCCTGCTCTGACATCTCTCCACTAATGCATGTCCACAAGTCCTTATTGTGCATATGTGTATTTCAGGCCTGTGTGTGTGAGAAGCATGTCTTTTTGATAACAGTGTAAACCAGAATTTCCCTCAGGGATTAATAAAGTATGTAAAATGAAAAACTGAAATGTGCCAAATACAAGTAAAAGGCCCCTGTGCTGAGTCGTCTGAACTCTGTTTCATGTTGGAAACATGACGCTGCATCCATGTAAAAGCTCTAATCAGGTCCTTGATTTGTCCACACTTAGATAAAATGGTCATGTAGTATCTGAGAGTAAAACCTGCTGTTGTTCTTCGTTATTTGCCCGTAAGAAAAAAATCTATTGACCTAAACGACTCAATGGTGGAAGATCTGATTATGTTTAATAGTCTTTGCTTGTTCAGGATCAGGTTTATTGACACACACATTAGAAATGAAGCATGTTTCAGTCTGTTCTTTGTTCTCTGGCTTGACTGGAGGGGAAGAGGGTGGTGACAGGATGAGAACAAGAAAACTTCTGAGGTGATTTTATTCAAACATTCACTTTCTGGCCCTGGCCGGGGTCCCTCTGTATAAGCTGTGTTCTCTTTTTAGAGCCACACAAGGTTCCAAAATCAACAATTCACAAACCTCTCTGACCAGAGTCTTTATGAGGAGAAAAGTACAACAGGCCACAAGAGGAGGTTCAGTGGACAGTGGTTTTCAACTGTGAACTGTATGCAGACAAAAGGAAGGGAGGAGATGACAATTTTAACACACTGTCTTCACCTTTAATGACAACTGTGTTGGTGAGGGACGGATTCCCTCCCTTAAAAAGCACACTGAAGTTATAAATCTAATCAACAGTATTTACCCTGGCAGTGGGGTGGAAAGAGAGGATTTGAGTTTAGCTACTTTGAGGAAAGATTTAAACATTCTGGTCTGTTGATACGACGCTTTAATCGATAGTTTGACAGAAGGGTCGTAAAACTGAGGGTACACGGTGTCCTGCTGCCTCTTAAACTTCCCATTAAGCCAGGTCAACTCCGCCTGTGTATATTTGTTCTGCTCTTGGCCTTAGCTCCCCAAACTTTCCATCCCATCCCCACAAACCTCTGACTCCCCGATCCCTCACTTATCTTATTTCCCCTCCCCCCCAGTCCACTCTCTACACCTCTGCTTTGACTTTCTGTGCCACGGTGGCTCTTTTTCCCCCCACTGCTTTGCCTTGCTGGTTGTTTTCAAACCCACACCACCACCTCTGTCTGCCCACGTGTTCACTTTTTCTCTGTATCTGTCTTTTATTTGTCTCTGTCACACACAAACTCCGTCTTTCATCCCGTCAGTCTTGTATTTTCTTTCAACAGTCTTCTTGTCCAGTTTCGGCTGATCAAAGCCATGCAGCAGCCAGCCTGGTCTTTCAACTGTGTGGCCACGTGTTTGCATGCAGCTTGATTCTCAGCAGGGTGGAAAACCTTCACACTGAAGGTGCTTAAACTGCTCTGTTAATGCCCCCCACAATTGGAATTACTTTTTGATTAATTGGCCGCTGTTCATATCCTGAAACTCATTCTACTTGAGTAGCCTGTGTAAACATTTTTATGCAACATACTCGCAAAACTCACAACCCAACCGTCATCACTGCTGCATTGCATTCTGATCTATTTTCTGAGAGGACTCGGCTGATCTGTCTATCTAGACATGACATCATGTCGTCTAAGTTTAGCCGGTTATATAGAGGAAGAAGTGAAGCAGGTTACTGTATGTCACACTTCCTGTTCAAGTTTTTAATGTGGCGTTCTCTTTGAAGGCAGACTGACCCACACTACCTAGTGAGCAGCAGACTAACTCCAGCACGTGTCCAGTTCAAGTGCGTATGTGTGCTCATGCTTGGAGCGCCTGTCTGGTTTATTTCCTTGCTTAACAGCTGTCAGACAGGGTGCTCTACAACCCGTACTTCCTCCCCACATCCTCAAATTCACACTGGTCAGTTTAATGTGGTTATTTATTCTCTTCTTACAATTATCCCTACCAATATCAAACTCTCCCACTTTGTAATCATCAGTAAAATTCACGGATTCACACCCAAGACAACAGACCAATTCAACAGGTGGCCTCATAGGAATCACACCTCTCCTCATTGAATTTTCAGTCATATACTTTTCAGTGTTCCTATTGTGCAGGACATTAATGCAAACTGAAATGATGGTCCACAAATCTCAGATTTCTTCTGAGGGAAATATCCAGTAAAAGCTTGTCTTGTGGGGTGTCGTTAGCGTAGTGGTTGTTGCGTGCGCCCAATGTACGGAGGCTGTGGTTCTCCGGGTGGGCAGCCCGAGTTCGAATCACACCTGTGACTCCTTACCTGCATGTCATTCCCCACTCTCTCTCTCCCTGATTTCTGACTCTTTCCACTGTCCTATCTCTACAATAAAAGGCACAAAAATACATCTAAAAAAACAAAACCAAGACTTGATTTGACTTATTATTCCTAAAGCCTTCCAGTGTGAAGCTCATTGTCACAGAGATGTACTGAGGCATGTTACTTCATATCTTAAATTGCACAAGAATACTCATCAGAGAAACAATATTAACTTCTGTTCAGTTACTCTAAAAGATAGTGCCCCACTGTTATAGGAAATCACTGAATAAATAAAACTCTGTATTTGAAAAACAACCCTGGTCCTCTTGTGTGTTACATTCTCTTTGTGCTGAGTAGTCCAGACCGGGTCAGGAGGAGGTCAAGTTTAGAGAGACATAATAACATTTTGTTGGTTTTGGCTTAAAACAGCAGCCACGTAGAGATCAGAAAATTCTTGAACAATATTTACATTCATTACGGTTCCTCTGCTATTATTATTTATTATTTCACTGCTGTTGTATTTCTGGCTTTTATATTCAGATCTGTTCCTTCCTGTTAGTCAGGGATGTTTAAATCCAGTCATTGATGGCCATACTGGGATTTGTGTAGCTGTACCTACTCAAACGTCTGCGTTTAACCACACAGAGATAGATTCATTCAATAATTATAATAACGCTCTGAATTTATAATAACGCTTTTCAGGTACTCAAAGATACTGTACATAGTTAAAAGATCAAAATAACATAGTATAGATAGAAACAAACAGCAACATTACACATTAAGGGCCTGATTTACTAAAGGTTTGCGTGTCTTAAAACATGTGCAAACTTGATACCACCAGCAAAAAATGTGCTATCTGATCTACTAACGACACGCAGTGAGGATTGCGTCTTTCATATGAGCAAAACAACATGCATTGTCCATTTAGCACGTTTGCCTTAATGAATATGCAATATGGGGCGTTTCTGTCTGAGCGTGCAAAATACTGGGAGGAGAAAATTCAAATAAGTTAAGTTAGTACACGCATTGCGATTTACCAAGCCAGGCAAAAATTGCGGTGATTGTGACGGTGTCTAAATTTAACACCTTTGAAAGGCAGGTGCTAATCCAGGAGCCCAGTGTTACACACAACAGGCTGCAGTTGGAGGAGACATAGGCACAATAAAAGAACGTATAAAGATCACGTTTTCCCCCCAACATGTTAACATGTTTTCGATTGACATAAAAATAAATGACATGCATTATTTTTTTATTTCGATTCAATAATAGTTAATAAAGAGAAACACCATGATTAAACTAATATAACTGAACATTCACAGCCTCTGCATTCTAAAGAATTTCAACATTGACATTTATGTCTTCCTATTTCCCTCTTTTCTGCAACATTACATTTTAAACTGGGCATTTCCTTTTTCTCGGGTTGCGCGTCTCTCCAGCTCGTCTCCTCCGGTGCGCTCCTCTCCCTATCGCGCTCGTCTCCAACCTCTACAGCCCCCTGCTGCCAAGCTGTAGGCACTTGGATTGGGGGACCTCACCACTGCATGTACCCCCGTCTTCGATACCTCTTGCCAGGGCAATTATGTCCGATCAGACACAGCGCTGGCCAGCAGTCTGGTGCGCAACAATAGCCCGAGGGGCGCGAGCGCCGGTGCCACATAGGTCACAGCTCGCACCTCCTGCGCAATGTATGACAATTCATTCAAAGGATCGAAGGAAGAAAAGAGAGGCCCTGTTTAATGCCGAGGTTTTCTTATAAGCCAAATGTTCTTTTTGTTATATTCAGATATATCTGCTATAACTCGAAAATACTGTACGTTCATTTGCCTCTCCCACTAATACCTATTTTGCGCTTGCAGTCATTCTGCATTCCGTCCAAACTCTCCGTGACGTAACCCAGTATAACACGCAAAAGCCTGACTGAAATACAACCGCCTCCTCAAGGTTTGCACCCGTTATCATTCACGCAAAGTTTCTTAGTAGATCACCCGCAAAACGCCCACAAGCCAAACGCGCAATTTTTTGGAGTGAACACGCAATTTAGTACTCTTTAATTGGGATCTTAGTAAATCAGGCCCTAAAAGTATATAATGAACACAAACTGCCCCTTCTGAAGCTTAAAGCTTGTTTGGATGTGTCAGTCCCTTTGTTTATGTCTCTGGTTGTCTGCCAGGTTCATATGTTGTTGTTAATGAACTTCACCCCCCCCCAGCTCGTCTCCCTCCCCACCCTCATTCTCTTCAGACCAGACAGACAGCTCTCTGAGTCAGAGTGAAGCCAGGTTTATCAGTCGAATGGCCTGCTTTTCATCTTCCAGACCTGAAGGTCATGGCCCTTTACCTAAAAAGAACTTGAGTGGGGGGTTTTTCTAAGTGAATACCTCTCATCAACATGTTTTGAAGCTCGGGATGAGAACTGGCTCCGGGGAGGCCACTGGAGGTCACATGAAATTCTCAGAATTGTTTTGCCACACTCCAAGGAGGAAACGATTCAGACCATCAAGACAGTCTCAGCAGTTCCAAAAATCCTAAAGGGCTAAGAGCTCCTGCGAGTTTTGTCATGGATGACTGGAGGATTGGCAAAAGCATGCTTCCACAGAGATTATTCATCATGAGAGAAAACAAAGACATTTTAATTTGCTGCATTTTACATTCGTTAAAGGAAAATTAGAGCTCAGTAGCTCCCAGTACCGATCATAGACCGCTTTCAAAAAGGGGTCATGTTGAAGATTGTTCTCATTCCTGAGAATGCCATTAGTATGGTGTCATGTCTTGGAAAAATACACAACTTGCCTAGAATCATAAAAACTAATTTCCAACCAGCAGGTTGGGCTTTTTTTTGTTTCCATCCGTTGATTTATCCCAAGTTGACCTCCTTGCTGCTGTGCAGCTCAGTAGGTAACAAGATAACACCTACTGTTTGTTTCTCTCTTCTTCTTTTTTTTAACCACAATGGAAAACTTTTGTATTTGGTTCATTAGCTCGTTTACTGGTTAGGTAGCTGCTAAAAGTCAGGAAAATGTTACTTTAGAAATAAAAAAAGCCGATTGTGAGCATCGGTTTAAGGCATCACTTTATTCTTAGCTTCAAAAATCTCCTCCAGCTCATACTCCCTCGTGTTCTGTGGTTGTTGCCTGTTGGTTCAAATGATATATTCACTTCTGACAAACCCACTCGCAGTTAGCAGGCGGTTCAATGACGTTATTTGGAGTTAACTGAAGTTCAAATGACATCATTCTGGTCAAACAAAAAGAGCTAAAGGAGGAAATGCTCAGACTAAATAAAATGTTTCTGATATGTTCATTGCACAGCCAAACGTTTCATCTCAATATGACCTTACGTTTCCTGTGTGTCTGTGTGTTGCTTTATTTCAGGGTTATCTATCTCCAAGTGAGCATGAACGACGGCTTGTCCTTCATCAGCAGCAACGTGCACATCACAACTACAGAGTGTGTAAGTAGAAGCCTTCATTCATGTAGTTAACCTGCAGTAGTCCTACAGGAAACACTATTCAAACATAACCTAACTCTTTAGGACCTGAGCAGATTGCACATTTGATGAATACTGTTTATGTTAGAAATGAATATTTTCAAGCTTCTCGACTTGAAAACCAGAATGATAGATTTTCTCGAGGGATTTGATGGTTTGTAATCTAATAAAAGAGGTTTTCCATTCCTTCTTGGATTGCATGGTTCCTCCCTTCCAGCTTCTTCCGTCTTCTCCAACCTCGTCTCTTTCACAGTTTTCCTAAAAGTCTGTTGTTTTGTTCTCTGCAGTAAGTTTCCCGACTCCCTTTCATCTTCCCTTTTTCAATTTTGTTATTTTCCCCCTCTATTGGGAGCAAAACCACAGGAGTTTGTAGTAGCAATCCACCCCAAAAAAAGATCCTCTGAACCCCCCATGGGTGGCAGGAGATGAGAGGTTAAAGAAGCAGGTTCATGACCCTGAAGCTGATAGTTCAATCTCAACATGTTGGTTGTGAAAGGGAAAGAGAATCATCCTGTTGGAGCTGCTTTGTAGCTCCCAGGTGTGTAAATGTAGACTATGTGTCAGTGTGAAGCAGGGTGGAGCATCATTCCCTAAAAACCAAGATTGAACCAGACACAATTTAAGTCAATTTATAACGAAATAAAACACGTATGTTGGAACGTATGGACTGAAGCCACAGCAGACTCCCACCCAGCCCAAAGAAAACATGCTCTTTGAAGCTGTTCTGCCTCAGTCCATGTGACTTCATTTCCATGGTAACACTTTGGATTCAAACGGCTGTGTTGTGGTCCATGATGTACAGAGCTCAATTAGACACACCATTGCAATTAGATGCTTCTCGCCACTAAACTAAACCATATAGGCTGAAGACAACTCAAGATTAAGAAGGCACGACAAGTTGCGAAGCTGAGATGGGAAGGCCTGGAGCTATAAACAACGTGCAACCATTAAAAAATGTGCAAAATCCACAAACCCGTGCGACCTCTCCCCAAATCCTCTCAAAGTGCCTCTTCTGAATGTTTTAGCCTTTGTGGTTAGTGTACAGAATATGCACATACTGTATTATATAGCATGAGAAAACAACACGCATTGTATAGTCAACAAAACACAGATGTGGTCAGTGTTGGTATTTTTGTCATTGTTTGCTGAACCATTACTTCAAAAATCCTGCTCGTCAGCTGGTTGAAGTTAAAAATAAAAAATCGCTGATTGAGTCGTTTGGTTCCAGTGATGCTCTCTCTCTCTCTCTCTCTCTCTGACGGACCCTGCTACTGGGATCAGATAACCCCCTCACCCCCCACCCCCTTGTCTTTACCGCAAGATAGATCGGGGAAAGTCTGGCCACATGTGATCCTCATCTGTGGTCTGTAATGGGAACCATGTTTGGCTCATGGAGGACTGCCTGGATTAAAGTGGGCAAAGCAATTGATAGATTCATTCAAGAATCAGCAGTTATACATTACACTAACCTCTGTCATCGCGAAAAACAAAACATGAATATTTATAGTGACAGTATGAAAGAAGACAGAAAATTAGTCCCTCAAAAATCCATCACACAAGTAGGATTTTACTTTTATTGTTAATTTTAATGTCATTTGTGCTTCCTCTTCTGTTTCTTATGCAAGTTCTGCTCTTTTTTAGTGCTTTACTACTTCTGTTACTTTCATTAATAACGCTCAGGGGAAGAAACTGGTTTGCAATACACTTATTGTCAAAATCTGAGTAAGGCCCCGTGTCCACCTGGCATTTTTTCAGGGCAGAAAAGTTCTGGCTGTGCGCTCAGGAGTGTTTGCATGAAGCGTTTATGTGCTGAGAAGAAAAGCGCTGCACGTCCGTCCTGTCTCTATGAGGACAGTCTGTTGACAACGGCTGCTGTATGACTGACACGGCTCCGTTACTTTTTACTGTATGTTTTATATTTGAGACCTTTTTTTAACCCGATCAGACACGGAGCAAAGAGGATGTGGGTACAAGTCACGATCTGTAGGCGGGAAAAAATACAGGGAATATGATACATTTGGAAATGAGCGCCAGTGACGTCCAAAGCACTTTTCCGACAAGCTGAAAAATGTTTAACTTGACCGCTTGGAGCAAAAAGGAGGAGCGCTCGTAAAAAAGACGCTCTCTCCTCATTAATAACAATTTAAAAAAAAGACACTGGCGATCAGAAAAAAACGCTAGGTGGACACGTGGTCTGATTGAGGTTGAAGAAAGTGAGTGCTTGTGCTGTCGGACTTTTCTTGTTCGGTACACTTTAAATGTGCATGTGCCATTAAATGACTGTGTTGTCCTCGGTGTGTTCTCTCCAGTTCGATGGCACCATTCTCCTGATCACCCTGCTGGTGTTGTTCCTCTTGTTGGCCATGCTCTTCATGTGGTGGTTCTGGCCTCTCTGCTGCACTGTGGTAAGAAACTCGCACTACATTCAGGAAGTGGGCAATTTTAAAAAGCAACACTTGAATTACAATTGTTCAGAGTTCAAGTGGGTTTGTCTAAAAGCCAAAGGGCCAGTAAGCACCTAATGGGTCTTAACATAAGAAAAACACGACAACCGTCAAGAGGGTCCTCTGAGACTGCTGATGTGATTTATGTATTTTGAAAACATAACAATCTGAATCTCCTTTTCTTCTACAGGTGATCAAAGAACCCCCTCCTCCACCTCCTCCTGAGCCTGTGAGTCAAAAGATATATAAATAACAGTCTGACGGAGATGTTTGCCTGATGTTTATACGATATCAAAGTTTAAAAAAGAAACACTAAATAACTTAACTTTAAGATCGACTAAAAGTTCTTAGTAAAAAATCCAAAATACCATCAATATTGCAATAATGAGCTACCTCTTGGTAAACATCAAAGCCCATTAAAGCTTTAATTTGATGCGACTTGTACTCAGTATCTAAAAGTTCATGATAGCAGCCTCTGAAGTAGTTTGTTAAAATGCACTTAAGAGTCCTTTTTTGCATCATTCTTTGTGCTTCAGGAGTCAGATGATGAAGACGGCCTGCCCAAGAAGAAGTGGCCCACTGTGGATGCCTCTTATTACGGAGGACGAGGAATCGGAGGGATCAAGAGGATGGAGGTGACAAGAAGACAGAAACCAGACTTATATGATTGAATCTACAAGAAACAAACAAACTGAGAGAAATAGAGAACATTCAGATTACTCTGACTGCTTATACTCAGTTGTTTATTGATGCATGTCCATGTTGTCTGTAGGTGCGTTGGGGAGGGAAGGGCTCAACAGAGGAGGGGGCCAAGCTGGAGAAGCCAAAGAACGCCGTGGTGAAAATGCCGGAGCAGGAGTACGAGCCCTTCGAGCCCAAACCTAAGAAAGCTCACAACAGGAAGGCTCCTCAGAACCGGAAGTGGTACACACCCATCCGGGTAAACACACTCATTTTCCTCTCAGGACTTACAGACAGCAAATTTAAAATGCTCGCTTTCAGTTGACTTGTACACATCGAGAAGCTACAGCACACCGCAGAAGTGCTGTTCTGTAACAAAATATCTGCTTTTGAGGAACTATAAAATCTTCCCTATTTACAGTTTGACCGCTGTGCATTTTTGAGTTCTTGCACAGTGAGCTTCAAATAACTGTGGTCTGCAGAATGTTCTCAACCCGCAGAGAGGCCCAGACTCCTTCAAGTGAGGTTAAAAAATAAAAGCATCACAAGTGGAGTTTCTAAGTTTTCACAAGACAGCAGGGACGAATAACGCCTGATCTGGCAATGTTTGTGTATCATTAGTTTTTAAAAGTACAAAATACTCCCAACTAATTATGTCCACACATAACCAAAGCAATATAACATTTTCTCCAGACAGAGAGACAGTATTCAACCTGGCGTCAGGACTGTTTGTGTTTTAAGTGTACACTACAATACAGCTCTGTGCAGCAACACTGGCCTTTCATACAGTAGCAGTACTTACTGTTATCTTTAGGCACTACAACCTTACAGCTGAGAATTCTTTATTTTGAATATGACGAAGGCCGGCAAACAGAAGTGCAGTGATTCAAAGTGAAGTTTTAGACTGCTCAGACACTAGTCGTGAGTATAGAAAAAGCTGATTTTATATGCTGGCTGGTCACTGTGTATTTAGCTAGTAGTTCATCCCTATGACGTTTTGTCTTCTGTCAACACACATCCTTAGTTATTTGGTTAGTTTGAGATGTCTCCCTCTAAATAGGCCATCACCAAGTGGTGGACCTGGGAGTGCTTACGAATTGCAAAGTGCCTACACAATCTGACAGTAGACAGTCCCTACTATCCATGCTGTATACTGTTAGGTCCTACTGTTCAGTAGGATGATATTTGTTCCTGCTTCTTCTCATTCATTCAGTGTGGAAGTGGCGTCATTAGCCCGCCTCATGTTATTGACACTCCAACTCAGATGTGATATGCACGATAGTTCAGTAAATAATACAAAACTACACATTGCATGTAAACAATTTAACAACTTTGAGTTAGCATCCAAACTGAAATGTTCAGTCTACTGAGGTGGATCCAAAAAAGTCAATCTACTGAAACCCCCTACTGAAAAGTCTGCACTCCATACTGAACTGTGGCTTTTCGGAAAGGGTCAGAGTCTGAATCAGGTCCCTTGCTGCTTTTACGGTAGTCTATGTAAAATGGCGCAGCTTTTCTTGCCTTTACAGTGGCAATTTCAGCGGTATAATATTTGAGCCAGGAAGGTCGCAGACCGATACGTTTGTCCGAAATCATCTCAAACATCACTACTCAGACTAATCACATCTTTTACTTGGACCAGGCATTGCCAGTGAACACAGTGAGTGTGAGAATACAGAAACACACGGAGGAGTCAGCGGAGAGAAACGTCTCAGAGACCCAGAAGTGGAGAAACTAAATGAGTCGCGGAAAGAAGACATGGTGTGCCCTACAATTAGAAGAGAAGACAGAATGGACGGACTCTTATATGTTCATTCTGTCTTCTTTTCTCATTTTAGTGCGCACCATGTCATCTCCCCACAGGCAGTTTTTAAACCAGAAGAATGCCTCGTATTTTTCAACCAACGATCATTAAATGCAACAATGTCAAACATCAGTACAAGACAAAGCTCATATGTTTGCAGCAATCGTACCAACTCAAATCTGATCTGAGGACACAAAATGAATGAACTATGAACCCAATAAGATCGATCCACCTTAATCCTGACACAATCCATCACTGACCAACAACATGCCAACAATGTTCCCTTCAAGTTGATCTGGTTTTTGGTCAACATAAAAATCATTTGACTAACTCTGGAGTTGTCTGACACAATTTAAAAAATGAAGCTCCTTCCTCTCACGTAAGAGAAAGTGTGAGAGTATAAGATGGAAAGAAAGAGAGAAGCCGGTCTTTATGCTCCTCCTTGTATTGTGTGTTTTGTAACTTTTTGTCATTAAATTGGTTTTGGAAAATAGTAACTAAAAAGGAGAAACGGTAAATCAAACTAGGTACACCTTTTAAATTTGATATGCCTTTTACTAAAGCTTCTTTTACTTAGAAATCAGTACCCTCCACTTTATAACAAACATTGTGATTCCATTGAATCAAACTTCAGTTTTTGACTCAACTGGACGACTCGTATATGGCACTGAATCAGATCACGAGTTAGACCTAGAACTGGACCCTTTTGATTTCTAATTGAATACTCCTACTCTATAAGATCTGACTCAAAGACACAAGAGCCTGCAACTGTTACATTTCAGAAGAATTCTCCTCTTCATGTATTTCGGCTTAACCGTTGTGCAAACATGTCTGAAGTCAAGAGTTTCCATATGTCTTTCAAACAGTTTCTCGTAATACATGTACGTAACATCAGATGTTGATGGGATGATTACTTTCCAGTGAAGTAATCTGCTGATGGGTTCCTGTACAAGTTTTATCATTTTCCCTTGAGACTTTTTAAACTTCATGAGTCTTAAATGAATCGCACCTCAACCAAGAACACGGCCTAGAGTGACTAATCAGCCTCAACCAGAGAGGAAGGAACTAATCAGAGAATCAGCTGCTGTAGTGTTAGTCTGGGATTCAAACCTGCAGACTCTCAGCTTTGAAGGACCACAGGCCAAATGTTTGCTGATACAGTAGAATCAGTATTAATAGGATTTTATTAAGTTATGGACAGCGGGTGCTGAGGAGTCTGGTGTCCAGATGTGTCCAGCTGTTTAACCCCTCCCTCCCTCTCCTCTCTTGTGTTCAGGGTAAACTGGATGCTATCTGGGCTCTGTTTCGCAGAGGGTACGACCAGGTCTCCCTGATGAGACCCCAGCCTGGCGATCATGTGAGTTCCTTGGCAGTGCATCACGAAAATATAGAATTTAATTTGATTTTATATCCACACCCTTCTCATTCACTGTTCCACATGTTAATGGATCCACGTCATCACTCCTGCAGGGTTTTATGTTTGTGATGACCCACAGGTGTATTACTGTCTCCTCTCTTTCTTTAAACCATCTTGTTACTTTAAATGATAACTTTGTTTGATTTTTGACTTTCTGAGTTTCCATTGTTACCCTTCACACTACATTGTAGTTAGATTTGGAACCAGCTTACACATCTTGAGCCGTCATGAAGATTTGGGGTTTTTTCTTTTCTTTTTCACTTCACCTGAAACCCGACAGAAGAATATTTATTGGCCTTAAAGAGAAAAAAAATATTTAAAAATGTAATTAACCAGCAAAACCTCACTGAGATTAAGAATCTCATTTACAAGAGTGTCCTGGAAACAGTGGGTAAGTTAAAACGATAGTTACAGTAGCCTGACAAACACACACTGTTCAAATAGATTTCTTACAAGAGTGTTGGAAAATTATGTTATGCTTTTGGGATTTAGAAAAATAAGACATCATCCTTAAGAGCCTTGCATAGAAGGCACAGTTGGCCTTTGGTGCTGCCAAAATGCCAAGACTGCAAGACAATCCACAGACTGAATGAATTAAACTGGGGTACAGGGTACAAGGGTACAAGGATTTGTGGCAAACTATACTCGTGTTTTTCATGTTGCTCATACCGGGCTTTAACTCCTGCTGTTTGAGCGATGTGCCACACATTTCACTTGACGCTGCCTGAAAAGAATTTAGAATCTGCACAGCTGAGTCTGGTGTCTCAACTTGAATTAACAGAAATAAAGCAGAAGAGAAAATGACGACATCAGCTGGGTTAGTGTAGACAGGGCATCAGGGCCACTGTGGCTGCAGGGCATACAATTTGGGGGGGGGCAAAGAGCCAAACTGAAGCCATGGCTGTCATGCCTCTGTCAAATTCCTTCCCTGTCTTGTGTGATAGTCAAATCCTTTGGTGAAAATTAAAAAGGCCTCAGAAACCCAACACTATGTTCCTAACTGTCTCAGATTTAAATGACTTCCTGTGTGTCTACAGCCTGAAAATCCTTCAGTCATCTAAACCCATTACTCATCCCATCCTCCTTTCCTCCGCCTGTCTTTCCATCTCGTTCACTCCTGGTGTTTCTGGGCTGGCTAACACCTCCGCTGGCCAGTCTCCATCCCTGTGAGCCAGCCTCGCTCTCACACCTGCTTCAGATTAGACGCCATAAATCGGATAGAAAGCAGAACCACAGCTCACCCCCGGACACATCCTTTTAGCTCGATAGGAGGTTTTTTCATTGTGTGAGCTGGTTAAAATTCTCTCTTCATCTCAGATCAGCCACATGGTTTAGTTTTAATGCTCAGAGCCTTTTTAGCAATAAACCACCGATGAGAGTTAAATATGGGGTGAGGATTGGGGAGAGTTCATTGAGTACAAAAAGCTCCCCAGGGATGTTTCAAACTCCCTCTGTAACATTTAGCAAAGTCCGTTTAATGCTTGAATTCGCTGTTATGATTTATTCCCACTCTTCACTAATCAACTGGTACTTTGCTTATAGCACTAATGAGCACTCAGAAAACATTGCAGTACCATGCTTGCACATTTAAATAACATGATTATGGTAGACATTATACCAGCATGAGAGAGTCGTCACTGTAAGCAGGTTAGCATGCTGACCTTAGCATTTAGCAAGTACAGCCTTGCAAAGGTAGTCAATAAAATGTTCAAACAACACATTCATCTTGACCATCTTTTCTCCCTTATCTTTAACTTTTTCATCTGCTCCTCATCACCTTCCACCTCGCCTCTCTCCCCGCCCTCCCTCAATCTATTTTTCTTTTGTTATCCGTGGTTTCCTCTGCTTTCCTTTTCCTGTCCTTTGCACGTCTAACTGTCCCGCTGATCAGACCCGTCCCAAGCTCTAGTTAAAACCCTGCCCTATTAGCTTAAAATTTCCAATGATGTCTTTTAACAGGAATTCCTCATTTAAGACTGTGTCTTGGCACCAACGCAGGAACAGAGACAAGTTTTTGCTTACAGCTTTCCTTTGGATAAATAAGAGCAAAGAAAGACACCATCAGCTTCAGATTGAATCTTAACCAAAAAATCTCTTCTATTTAGTCTTCACATTTCTCTTATCCAGTGAAGCTTTCAGGGATGTCTGCATACATCAGCTCATCATGACGCAAAGCTTAGAGTTAAGAAGAAATCATGTCTGTCTTTCTGCTGGAATAATGTCGTCTCCTCAAACATTAGTGGTTAGTAATGAAGCGGCAGTTAATCCCCCAGGTCAACAGGGAAGCTCATTTCCATGTGGTGTAATGTTTTATTTTAGACTGAAGTGAAAACAAGCTCGAACACCTCTCAGGAGGGTTACCTGAAAAAAGATCTGTTGTCGCAAACCCGTTCAACCATGGCAAAGTGTGGAGAAAAGTCTCACGCCCAAAGGCTGGTAGACTTTCAAACGTATAGAAATCTCACTCTTTACATGACGCAGAGTTTTCCCTGTTTAATCTGGATTCTCCATTGGCTCTCTGTCGCCGTGGGGATATTTCATCGCTTTGCTGAATGCCACAGCAACAGACAGATGTCACCCTCGAGACCAACTTGGCCACAGTCCTGTACAGTGTAGTCATGATCGCCCTGATTTCTGACTGCCTCTACTGAAATGTTTATATACTGTACTGACGACACACACACACACACGCACACACACACACACACACACACGCGCGCGCGCACGCATGCATGCACACACACTTCTTCGTTCTCCTTTCAGTGAACCCAGTAACCCTTCATCATGTTTGAGTAACATAGGCTCCATTTGGTAGGATGTACAGCCGAGTGTGTGTGGGTGTGTGTGAGTGTGTGAGTGCATGCGTGCGTGTGTGCGTGTGTTTGTGAGAGTGTGCACATTGCATGTATACACTCATATAACCATATAATTTACCAGTCACTGACCACAAGTTAGCCTCACAAGGATGAAGCTATCTACATTTGATACAGCAGTTATCCATTATGAGAGTGTGTCACCAAACCACATCCAATTATACTGACGTCAGAGCTCGCTCTCTCTCTCTTTGTCTCTCTCTCTCCTTCTCTCTCAGACACACACACACACACACACACACACACACACACACACACACACACACACATACATAAACACAAACCTCCCAAGGGAAGCGTTTAGCAAGCTAAAGGACATGAGGTAATACCTAAGCACACGACTGCCAGCTCTGTCTCCACCAACTGACCGACCATGTCTCACACACACGTTATGCCAGGCTGAGACAATTTTATGACCTTGGTGAGACTGTAGACATGAAGGAGGTCAGCGGTAAAGAACTTCCGTGTTTGCTTTTTTTAGTCCGAGAAAATGTTCAGAGGTTGAAACTATGGCTGGGTGCTAACAGTCCAACGTGCATAAAGCTGAGCGGGTGTTTTATTAGAAACACGTCTTATCTAAACTTCTACAAGCTAAGAGCAACACTGCCTACACTTTTACAGGACAAGGTAGCCAAATAACAATTTCACTTTTTCTTAAGGAATCATTTAACAAGATTCGTACCACTCAAACAATTTTACACTAAAGGGCCTACAGCTAGTTTGCTTAGCTTAGCGCAGAGATCAAAACATAACACACAAAATCTAACTTTTCTTTTACCTTAATTTAATAGATGTGTAGGTTTCATAATGCTCTTTAATTTTAACGATTTGATAGGTTGATGAGAGCTTAAAGGGTTAACTGTTGACTCTGTTTCCAGCTGTTTGCTTATCTAACTTGTGATGCTCATATATTGCTGAATAGGCGGGATATTTACGCCCCTGTCACGACTTGTCAGCAATGTGCAAATCACAAAGGGGGATTAGTGGGGCAAAGTCTTACACCTCAATCCACCATCAGAGGAAGTAAAAAAAGCGTGATGGGAAGGTAGCAGGGTGGAACAGCGCTGTGTGTGTGCATATCTGAGTGTGTATGTGAAGCTCCCACTGTATGTTTACAACCCTTTTGCATCTTGCGCTTCTGCAACTCCATACAATGTGAAATCACACACTGGGACACCAATAATACGCCGTTGCAGAGGAGAAAAGAGTATTGAAAATCTGTACTCAAGTTCAAGTACTGTTACATTACTCAAATTTGATTCAATTACGAGTAAAAGTATTTGTGTAAGAAAATACTTAAGTAAAAGTAGAAGGTATTCTTATAAAAAAAAAAGTATTGGTTACTTTTAAACTGTTAATTCTTCATGCATCAGAAGCAGACGGTCAATCAAAGAGGTTTCTGCTTCTTCAAATCTTCAGTCTTAATGACTTCACACTCATGTGTTGTGCTGTTCTGTTTTGGTCACAGTCACCTCTACAAAACAAACATACCGACCATTTGTCACCCCTCTGCGAATCAGACGCTACCTGTTCACATCAGAAAGTGACGCACCGCACTTTCAAGCGACTTTAATGTAAAACCATCGTGGCTGTTTGCGACGCCTCAGGCTTTTATATTAAAATATGTTACCACTAAAGGGATGAGACACTCTGCAGTCCAAATTTTGTCCACTTATAAAGCATCTTCTTTAATTCATTTTTAGAGGATGACAGATGCAAATTCATACATGAATATTTGAGGTCCTCAATATGGAGAAGAAGAAATTTCCCTTTATATTACTCTCATTACTGAAAATTGAAAAAAAGAGAGAACATTAAACTCAAACTCTACTCAGAGCCAGCTGTAACCTCTGATAGCTGGAAAGTAAGAAATGGTTTATTTTTTTGTTTCTCCATGAGTCTATTTTGAAAGCAGCCAAAGTGCTGCTTTAGTTTAGAGTATTTGTGTTTTCTGTCCAAAGGAACATGTTTCGACACATCTCCTTTCTGCTGGTTTGTCCAACTTTGAAAGATCCTCCTCCTAGCATTTTTTTAACAGTCTAGGAACGCCAGACTTGAAAAGTGTTGACAGACCACGAGCTAGTAGTCGCTGCTAGATTCTTGGCCTTTTCTAAGCTGTTTATTCAAGCTGTGTTTTGGCTTGTAGCAGTTTATGTACTAGTCCAGATGACTGGAATTTGTCCATTGTTACTGTCATGTTTTGATTTTGTGCCATAGGTTGCCTCTGTGACTGTCTGTCTGTGGTAGATGTAAAGATAGTCAGCTAAATGGAGATAGACAAGAGGCTTGCAGAGAAAGAGACAAAGTTTCAAGAGTGGCATTGCTTCTGTTAGGTGTATCATCATTCTTTTCTTAATGGTATTGTTTTCTCTTTGGTCGGGAGTTTGTACATAGTCTTTGTTGAAGCTCATTCAACAACACTGTTCTCTAATTCACTCTGTAAACTAAGGTCACATGGCTCCAAACACTGATACTAGTCATTAGCAGATTAACATTACCTCACTTCAATCTGGCTGCCAACCACATGCAATTATAGAGGCAGGTCAAGTTACTATGGTAACAGTGACCTCTGTGAACTCCAGCAAAGCTTGTGGGATGTATAAAATTTAACGAGAAGTTCAGGAGTGAAATTCGATTTTCTGCCGGAACAAATTCATTTATTTAACAGTCTGATAAGTTTGCTTTAAAATGGTACATTTTCCAAATAAACTACAACCTTTACACACCCCACCAAACACACCCCATCTACTTAGACACACACTTACACCTTCTACACACACTACACACACACTAGAATCCCTCTAAAGACAAAACCTTTCCTGTGTTTTTCCACATGAGGGAACTTTCGATGGTTTGATGGGGGGGTGGAGGAGCAGGGTGTAATCTGGAACATCAGCTGGTCACACACAAAAAACACACACGAACAAAAAGAAAGACACAGAAACATACATCTATATCTAACATTGTCATCTGATACCATCTTAGCCCAGATGTTCTTTAGGTTAGAAACCAGTGTGTGTCTGTACCTCAAAGTGTGTTGAGGTGTGCACATCTTTACTTGCATGTCCAACCAACCCAGGTCTACATCAATACAACACAACTCATTTTAAAGTTCCCTTTGTTGTGGTCCCTCTCAGACCTCATACTTCCTGACATTTTTGTTTGTAATGACATATTTTTATTTTCGGTGAAATTTCATGTCATGCACAAAGTGCATATTTTCAGATTTGTTTTCTTATACTCTGTTAAATGACTGGGGCCGCAGTAGCTCAGTCTGTAGGGACCAGGGTTGGGAAATGGAGGGTTGCCAGTTCAAGTCCTGGTGTGGACCAAGTCTGGAAATTGATCCAGTAGCTGGAGAGGTGCCAGATCATTTCCTGAGCACTCCCAAGCAAGGCTCTGAACTCCGACCAGCTCAGGAGCGCCTGTGCGGGCAGCCCCCTCACTCTGACATCTTTCCATGAGTGCATGCCGATAGGATCCTGTTTGTGCATGTGTGTGTGTGTTTCAGCCTATGTGTGTGTAGCATGTTCGACAACAGGGTGCAAAACTGTATTCACCCTTACGGGACTCATAATGGATTTCTTCTTCTTCTTCTTCTTCTTCTTCTTCTTCTTCCTTTTCTTAAACTCTCTGATTTGAAGATTTTGATTTTGATCTAACAACTATTTGTTTGTAGTCGTGCTCTAAGCTAAGTGCTGACATCATCTTGACAATATAGTCACAATAACAATATTATACTCAAACTTATTTTAATGTTTTGTCTCTTCCCTTCCCTTCAGGGTCGATGCATCAACTTCACGAGAGTGAAAGACGAATCAGCAGCAGCCAAGGCCAAACCTCGCAGCCCGATCCACACCCCTTCGACCCCGCCTCCTGACTACCCCTCCATTACCCCCTCCTCTTCTCCCACCTCCTCCAGCCCTCCTTCTAGATCACCCCCCGCCTGGACAGGTACTCCCAGGACCGCCACCAGCCCGCACACCACCGGGGCTACCCTGTCCACCCCCATCACGTCCCCCACCCTCCCTACGACCCTGAATCATACAGACAAACCCCTCCCACCCCCAATGCACCAGCTTTCATACCAAAGACTTAGCGCTCAGACCAGGTCTTTCAGTTGGAAGGTTTTGGTCCTCACTGCCAAAGAAACTCTTAAAGCCAAAGATCAGCAGTATTTGACCAGTTGTTCTAATTTCTTCTTCTCGTTTCTTGTTTGGGGAATCGCAAATCAAACTGTAGCTTGGAAGGTTTTCGATGTTTCAATTATGCCACTATGTAGCATGATCAATTCTAGGGGGGAAGTAGGAATACTACAAAAACAAACAATAAAGCTATTATTTTCTGGTCTCAAGGCAAATGGGGGAGAATACTTTTCTGGAGGGTTTGAGTACTTGCTGATGAGCAACAGAAGTTACTTTGAGAAGCAGTTTGACTTGACATTCAGGCCCAAACAGATGGAGAATGAGGAGATCCGGGGAATTATTTTTTACCAAGTGCTGGTGTTGTAAGATCAGGGAGGATTGTTGCTGGACAGCAAAGCATGTAGGGACATGGAGTCCATAGAAAAATACTGCAGTGGATGAAATGTCTTTGTTGTCTTTATCAACTACTGAGTTAGGCCTATGGTGACAAGATATGGGGTGAAAATGTGGTATTAAATGAAAAATCTAAGTTCAAACGTTAAGCAGAATGGATTGGCGTATTCCTCCGTTGCTGTGACGACGCTGAATGAGAGATTTCGGGAATCAGATTTCAATGAGATGGTGTTCAGTTACTAAAAAGAAGATGTGTCATTTCTTATATTGTCCCATTTGTTCTCTTTGCCAAAGTGTTTTTTCATCCCTTTTTGTGATATTTCTTTTATCTAGCAACAAATTCCAGCCTTGAATACAAAACATTTACAGTTACCTAATGTTGTGGTGGTTTGTACCTTTAAGTGACGGGGAAGTGTACAGATGTTTTATGGAAGGGAGGATTTTTTATGAAGTGTTTGAGATGAGCTTTTGAATGTTACAGTGGTTGATGTCTTTGAGGCTTTGGATGCTGTCCTTACCAACTTTTACATGTAGTTGTATTTAGAATACAGCAATATATATATTTGTGTCATTTGTTTTTGCGCACATAGACTGCTGGGCAACTACAGTATGTATTTTATTAGCATTTGGACAATGAAAGTCATGAAATCAAGCAACAAGTAATCAGGTTAACTCCTCGTTTAAGATCTTTATACTCAATATGATACTGATACTGTACTTTGATACCAATGTGTGTGTGTTTTATGTCTTCAGTTTTATCATCACCGGTCACATTGCAACTGCAGGGCAGTTCAAAGAGCATCTAATTTATTTGACTCCCCGAGAGAAATAGAGGAGAGTACTTGAATATCGACAAGGTGTCCAACCACAAAGACGGACACTGTGCGCAGAATTTAGAAACAACAGCTAGTCAGTTACAAGTCATACAAGGACACCAGCTTCTTTAAACCGCTCAGCTACACTTACAAAGAATCGATGCTGTGTGTATCGAAACTAAAATCCTAAATATTGCAAAAGCTGCTGTGCATTTTGCTTTCTTCACTTTCTTACTAGGAGGTGAATAGATTGGATCAATTAGATTTTTTTTCATGGGGGGTTGTATAAATCAGGTTGAAAAATGCTGGTTCTCCATTTATATCCTGTGCCTTCTGGTATCTTATTCTTGTGTGATTTTTTTTTACATCTTTTTTAACTGTGTCATTCAGTTATGTCATGTGCCATTGTGTTGCCTTGTGCATATCTCAGTGCCTTAAAGCAAGTCAAATGAAGGTTGCTTCACTCATTTGTTAAATACTCCACATTAAAGGCAGGGTTGGTCATTTTCTCCAGATACACTTTTTAAGATTTCGGTTGAATTGTCTTTTTAGGTCCTGACAGAAATTAAATAACTCATGTGCTCTGGAAAAGGAACGAAGAAAATCCGTCATCTGTAGCAGTTGTAAGAATGTAAAAACTTCGACCAATGTCTGCCACGAGGTACCAATCTGATGAACCAATCACGCCTCCCTGTCTCCCTGCTCATTCTCTACACCTTGCGTGCACTAGCCCACACTCAATGGGTCACCGATGACGGAGTTTATACTGCGAGTTTGTCGTTGGCCGTTGTGAGTACTGTACATGTATTGTGATAAAGTTTAGTGTTTACTTACCGCTGAATGAGACATGAGAGGACGTCGTTTCTACACAATGCAAGCAAAATGAGCTGAGGTCCGCTTCTGGAGCAATGGAGCTCATGCATGTAAGCGAGGTGCGTGGCTTTTGAGGGAGCACAGAGGGGAGGGGCTGGGTGCAGACGGAGCACTGAGGGAATGCTACTTTCAAAATCATACCAGCCCTGCCTTTAACTTTTAACTAAAAAAAAATGACCCATAAGTCCCAAAACAGCTCTGTTGAGTTAGTAAAAGAGAAAGGTTTGTAAATCCAGTTTTGACCTTTAAAAAGGAAACAGCTAGAAAACTGTTTTCCAATTACGATACGCAGAAACACAGTACGTTTTTTATTGGTTTAATTTGCAGTATTATCTTACTGCGCCTTTGTTAGACTTTCTTTTTATCTCCTCTTGTCATGTGGAAAAAATGTAAGATCACAGAAAAATGTAGCTAAAAGAGATCTCACATCTCAGTATAGCGTTATTAATGACAACATTACATACAAGATGGGAGGATTTGGTGTATTTGAATATTGTTTTCTGTCATACACAAGCGCATTTCAATCAAAAGTTTGGATTGTAATGTAAAGTCTTATTATTTGGACTCAGCGGTTTGTATTGCCTTGTAAAATATCTGATCTGAACACACAGAAGTGGTTGCAAAATGTTCCTCTTCTTACTTCTTAGCCTTTGCTTAACCTCTAGGGTTGTAAGAATAATAATACTTTTTACATTGTTGGCCTATGAGTGTACCACAGAGTTTTCAGAATAAAGGCAGCATGGATGCAGGGTCAGTGACATTCCCAAGTTTCTATAGCTATCAGATGAGGTACGTTATGTTAATCAGTATTTTGACACAAATCAACAGCAGTGCTGAAACAAATATTAAAGACATATGATTTTCACTTGTTGGTTGACATGATTTTTGTTAACAGTATCAATAAAGGTTGACTTCAAAGCTTCTACCAGAGAGTCCCTGTGTGTGATTTCTGTTTGACCCATGTGGAATACAGACCTCAGTGATTAGCCTGTCTACTTTCCTCCCTGCAGCTCCACCCCGACAGGTTTGCACAGTGACTAACTGTACCATTCACAGTTAGCTCTGTATACTGCTCACACACACATTTGGCTACATCAGAAGTACAGAATACCTGGCTTTAGGCAGGTTAGGTTCTTTTTATGTTAACATATTCATATGAAAATGATACTGTAACTCATTGATTCCCAAAGTGGGGCCTACAAGGCTAAAAAAAACAATGCACTGTTTGAGCACTGTTGGTATAGCATGGCACATTTTGGAGGACTCCCAGGTAAATGTAAGGTTGACAATGAATCTACACCAGATGCCACAACTATAAAAACAAAGACAAGAAAATATCATAACTAATAGGAAGTCATAATCACGCCCTAGTAGGGATGTAAAGATTAACCGTAAAATCGCCATAAATCGATTCAAAGGTGTCAAGTTTCACATCGGTACTCTGAAAAATGAATCGCAAAAATATGATAAGCGTCAAAGGTGTGGAGCAGAGGAGGTTGGCAGCTGCAGAGGGAGATTTTGAAATTGAGGACGCACCACCGTCTTTTAAATCAGAGGTGTGGAAGCATTTTGGCTTCCCCAAGACAGAACATGAAAGAGGTGAGAAGATAACAGACAAGACAAAAACTGTGTGCAAATATTCAAGAAGACAGGGAACTACACAAATATCACAACCAACATGATGCAGCATTTAATCGACACCTCAATGAGAAGCTCCAATCAACTCCCCTTGTTGAGAGAACAAAAACATTAAAAGGCCAAACCACACTGACAAGCGGGTTTGCAGCCCCTAAAGGAATCTTTTTCACTCATCATTTGTCTTCAGTCTCATTTTGTAAAATAAATCGTGAGAGAATTGTATCGTGAATCGTATCGTATCGTGAGTTGAGTGAATCGTTACATCCCTACGCCTTAGGCTTCACCTGTACAACGATGGGTATTTTTTCCTTTTGCC
This sequence comes from Tautogolabrus adspersus, assembly GCA_020745685.1. Classification (NCBI taxonomy): domain Eukaryota; kingdom Metazoa; phylum Chordata; class Actinopteri; order Labriformes; family Labridae; genus Tautogolabrus; species Tautogolabrus adspersus. Next base: position 4,902,290 of record CM036554.1, on the reverse strand, counting down.
AAATTCTTCCTGTGTGAGAGTTTGTCTGCCGTTGCCTCAACCAACACAAAATACTGATCAAAGCTGGACATTGAAAATGAAGTAAGAGACATGAGAATCTGTAGCACAAAACAAGCAAAAACTAGTCTTTCAAATCACTGCAGGACGTTCATCAGTCGGGTTTTTTATTTAAATCTGTTTAAAGCTATAACTGTTGTTGCTACATCTGAAAAAAAAAAAAAATCACTTTGCAGTCAAACTTAAGTTTACATTCTTTCATTTTTTGAGACAATGTTTGAGATAAATACTAAAACATAGGTCTTAGTTAGCAAAGAGCATGACTGACAGTGTGATTAGTGTTACTGATATATGTTTATGTGACGATTTGAAAGGTGAGGGGTGGGTGGGGGGGAGGCTTGAAAATATTTTCATCTGCCAAAGAGGGGCTCCGTAGAAAATGTTTGGGAACCACTGCAGTCACTGATGAAACTGAGCCTCCTCATTCATGTCCTTAAAATAAGCCCAGTACAATGTTAACGCATAACATGAGAGCAAAGGTGTAACATATAACACCGACAATGTTTAACTATAGGCTTCACCAACCCGAACAAATAAAATAGCATTCTCTCTCGATGTTTAATAGATCTCTGGAGTGGAACTAATGTAAAGCAGACGTAATCAATGTGATCACTTTCAACTGGGTTTGACTATTCAAATTATCTGCTGTGACAATTCTGGCTTTTTTATGGGACACATTAAGACAGGAACAATAGGCGGGCACAGGCGTGAAAATTCAAGTTAATTATGGCTGGATTTCATTCCGCTGCTTCAGTGTCAGAGTGTGGTGCACGGCCCGCTTCCACACTGACACACACCAGCCAGACAGGAAAGTGTTATGCCTGCTTTCTTTAAACACCAAGCCACGTTTGCATCCAGATTGACGGCAAGCTGTCTAAAATTACATTAGGGCACAATATGGTGTTGTTGTTTTGTTCGAGTGAAAAAAGAAAAGACAAAGCCAACGAAACAACAAACTTCCTTACAGAACCAGAACCTCTGTACACAGGGCTATGGGACACTTACATATAACAGAGCCATTGTTAATGTTAACAATAGGTCTGGTCCTCTGTGCCACAAGAATGTATACTTACTGGATTTTAATTAAACTATAAAAATATAGAAACATGCATTTAACCTCCTGGAGGTCATGGGATTGTTATCAAGGGTCTCAGGGAACAGCTGGCACATCTGCTCTTAAAGCTGCAGTATTCAAATGTTGTATTTTGAAAAAACAATTACATGACTAACTGCAGTGTGAAAATTGTCCTAGACAGGGAAAGACCCGAAGAGAATTCAGACTAATTCTGCAGTTCTTCTCAATTGTACTTGGCGTTTGAGAATCTTGCAACTGCTCGCTTTTTGATGCATAACTTGACTGTCTTTCAGTCTCACTGTTCTCATTGTTTCCATCAGTTTCATAACCAGGGAAAAAGATTTTTTGATAAAGGATCACACTGCTCAGCAACAAACAGCAGACACAATAAGATAGCAACCAGGCAATTAGGAGTTGGTGGAGATGAAAACAGCCACGGTGGTAACTGATAAGCCCAGCTTGTAAATGATGATGTTGGATTTTTGATGCTTTTATGAGTCAAAGTTTGTTCCCACTGGCCCACAGTGGCCAATGAAAATATATTTACAGGTTTACCAGCATAGGAATACATGTAAGTCTTTATAAAGTCATCTAAAGCAAGGTTTACATAACAAGTTGGAAGAGAGAACTTGGAAAGTGGTTTTTGCTTGAGACATGTATTCTCATCCTTAAATCCTGCTGAGGCTTCTTTGCTGATGAAGGCAAAGGGTGCTTTCCATTGAATTCCCCCAAATACTTCTTTCCACCGCTGGGTTCACCACTGGCTACCTTCCGGTCACAAGCTTAATGCTAACCTTTCGACCTCTACCTCCCACACTGTCTAGAGCACAGCAAAGAGTTGAGAAATAATGTCACCGTTTGGCCCTGATTGAAGTTTACCAAAGTGTATCTGAGCTTCCCGTTTCTCCTTGGAGGATACCATTGTGTATCCAACAATCAAGTTGTCAAATGGTTCAAAATCACACTCTCTGCCAAAAGAGTATTCAAAGCGTGTTTCTGTGGCTGGTAATGAATTTAATACAGCTAGAGAAGCCCGGTGAGCATTTCCAGCTGGATAATTACTGTGGAGTCTGCGTTTTTCCCCTCTGCATGCAGAGGAGAGGAGGATGTGGGATGTTGAAAGGGATGGGCTGAATCAGAAAAATTGAGAAAATGAGGCAGACGGGCAGTGAGTCCTCCAAACAGACATGCTGATGGAGGGAGAGCTAAACAACACAAAAATAACAGCAGCTAGGACTTCTCAACAAACACTTCTTCTTGTATCTGCTGCCTCAGTGTTGTATGAATAAAATGTGTCTGCAGAATATTTAACTGTTAAACATTCAAAAGATTCAAGACAAACTGCTTATTTGCTACAGAACAACACATGTATCTGATCATTCATAATCGTGGTTCTCTAAAGTGGCATTCTCGGATTGTGTCACCAAAAGAACGAGTAACATTGTGGATAAAGGGATGGAAGTCCCAGTATTGTTTGAATGGTTACCAATGGTTTCCAATGGACAACAAGGTACAACATGTTAAAATACCACAAGCAAAGAGGGAAGGGTTTTTCTAAGTCCATCATGGGACTGAATTATTTAAAGTGTTCGCCTCGTGGTCACAATCGAAATACTCACAATCGATGTCCCACATTGTTAAAAAGAACATTTAATTCTTTGCAAGCTTCGAATTTTATTTGTCAGTTTATTCAGGCCACAGATTGAACTGCTTTAATTTTTCACAGCCCATCACTTTCTTTCTGGGCTCTATTGAAAATAGCTTTGCATGCAATCATCTATTCACAATTTTCAGAACATTGCATTTTAACTAAATGGACCTCTAGCAAATCTACAAACACAGAGCTGAGGAAACACAGGGCTGATGGAACAATTGGATGAGGGAACATAGGGCTAAGGACACATAATGCTAAGGGAACATAGGGCTGAGTAAACATTGGGTTGAGGGAATATTGGGCTGAGTAGACATTGGGTTGGAACAAAGGGTTAAGGGAATATTGGGTTGAGGGAACACGAGGCTTAGGGAACAAAGGGCTGAGGTATTATAGAGCTGAGAGGGAATATGGGGCTATGGAAATAGGGGTGAAGGAACATGGGACAAAGGGAAAAACTGTCCCATGATGCTATAGCATTTCTACGGTACTAAAAGGATACTTCAAATAAATTAAAAATTAAAAGAAACTGAAAGTTTTGCATGCATTTCCAGAGTTGTGTCCTGTCTTTCAGCCAACATGAGTGGCAGGCTGTGAATTTTTAAAGTTCTCTTTATTTGTTTCAACAGACCAAAGTCTGGCTACGCAGTATTATGAAATGGTTACGCAGCCACATCACAACAATCACATTAAGCTAGCTCTCTGTTCCTATAGTCTGGTACACAGATATTCAGACAATATTTGTGGGAAATAAATTCCTCCGTCAACCACCGTCATGAAGCAGGCGAGGCTGCAGGCAGATTTATGCAAAGCTTTCATAAAGCATGTCATTATATAAGGACTACAACAACACACAGGCTTATGCAAGCTGTTGTAATGAGAGGTAGATGACCTATGGCTGTGTGGTTATGACTGTTACTAAGTGGCTAAGGAGGTAACTGTATCGTTTATTGTAGCTGACATGTTTACTGCTGCTTGGTTTTCTTACTCTCTAATATCCCCTTCTTTCTTTCTTCTGCTTTTTTAAGCTTCTTTTGTCGACGATCCCTTTTTCTTTTCTGTTTTCTTAAGCTCTGTCTCTTCTTTTCTTTCTTTACCCTCTTTCTCACTTTTTTTTCGCTTCTTCCAAAGTGAAGAAAACCGAGGCCCATAGGAATGTGCTGATGGCTGAGTGTTTCATCTTGGTCTCACATTACCGCCCAGACTGAACCTCACTGACCCAACACACAACACACACACACACGCACGCACACACACACACACACACACACACACACACACACACACACACACACACACACACACACACACACACACAGATGCTGGTATTTGTCATTGTGCCTGTATTTTGATGCCCCTTGTATCCAGGGTAACTGGTAGGAGTGCAAACAGCAGGCTGGAAAGATGGAAAGCTATCCTGTAAGCACCGTGGTGGTTTTTTTGGCAGTTAAAACGGAGTTTATATGACCATATTCGTCATTTCTGGTCCTCTATCCACTGCATCACGAGGAAAACTTGTAATGCTGTTTTCACTCTGCACATTCAAAATACTGTATAGAAATTGTGTTTTCTTCCAACAAAGGCAAGTATCACAGTGCTTATGATGGTGATTATTTCTAAAAGATTTAAAGGTATAATATGTAGAATTTGGTTGCTAATGTGTACATTAAAATATGTAGATTAATAAAAAAAAGACTAAACCCATGTTATATATATTTTATTGTTGAGTACTTGCATTATGTCAAATATTTCCAACAGTTATCAAAGACAGAGTAATCTGTAATTTTATAGTTGTAACTGTCCGTGTCTTGTCGGCGGCCGCCATGACAGACACAAACTGTGATCGTTGCCAAGGAAACACCGGATGTTACGTCAAAGACCGCTACATAAGCTAGCAGGAGCTGCTACTGAAAGCTGCCGTACTGTTGCTGTATGCGCTGCTGTGATAAAAACGACATGTAAACTATACTTAGATACATCGTCGGTAAACATATTCTCTTTCTCAGGTGGGTTTTGCCCGTTCGTATTGACTACGTTCAACACAGAGAATCACTCCCATAATGCCCCGCCAGCCTCTAACATTTTATAATCTACACGTCCAGCAACAAACTGAAAAAAAAGTGAAGCAAGAGAATAGCTAAATGTTACCCTCAGGAGTTGGTGGTAAAACAGAACTGGAACTACACCCTTGTTTGAATGGAGTATTAGCAACATTTAGCTAATGCAGTATATCTTCAGCTATGTTCACTGTCTATTAAATTATGGTTTTGGTTCAGTGTCACAAATAATAAGTGATTACCTGCACCAGGTTTTTGTTTTTGACATGAAATGTCTGAGTAACCTGACAAAGATTCCTGTCCAGCAACAAATTGCAGCAAAGGTAAGCTATAGCTAGCAAACAAAGTGAAGCCAATGAATAGCTTAATATTTCCTTCATGAGATGATGTTGTTTTTGTTTTTTTTTAACAAGAGGGAGAATAAATGCTGGACATAATCAAGTAAACACAATACAATCTTTACATGAATGTTTATGTTGTCCTGAGTGTGCTTTGTGTGTAAATAGGAAACCATTTGGCCAAATTAGCTTAATAAGGTGAAAATAAGACGGCTTGGTTGCCCCTAAGTGGCCCAAAAACTCGTTCCCTATTTAAAACCCGGTAAATGTTGTCATTAAAAAAGGGAACCTTACTTTAACGGCAGAGCTGGTTGATAAGAGAACACTTTCACAAGTTGTTTTTTTGAACAGTCATCTATTGCACTGAAGAAACCAATGTTGGGGTTTTTTGTATTTATCTTTAGGTCAGATGGGAGTTGAGGTTAACACATCTCATGTTGGAAACAGGCCTTTCCACAGAATTTATACCACCTGGCTGTAATCTCTAAACCAAAACATTTGCTAATCATGTTGTGAACACTGACACACAGTGTGTGTGTGTGTGTGTGTGTGTGTGTGTGTGTGTGTGTGTGTGTGTGTGTGTGTGTGTGTGTGTGTGTGTGTGTGTGTGTGCGTGTGTGTGTGTGTGTTTCTTTGAATGGTGGGTTTATGATATTTGTACGTTCATGTGTCGTTGCATTTATAATTCATTTCATTTAAACATTCCACAAAGTAGCAATTTGTAAAAGGCTTAATTATGAAGCATTTTCATGAATTTCAACTTTCTTTAATCCATCTATGTTTACTTTGAATTGTCATTTACTTACGGTGACATCACACCGTTTGCATGCAAGGATGTTAAATCTCTGACCCCACAGTTAATCCTTCATTATTTACAAGGCAGTCAAAAAAAACAAGATGAAAAAGACAGAAACATTCCTACCAGTCACCCAGGCTCGACAATAACAGACATTTTGTGAGATGTGTCTGCAGGGAGCCTGTTACACTTAATGCCATGTAATTTCCTCATCTCACAAGGATGCACCAAAAGTGTCATTACAGAGCTGAGATGTAGTTTGTGGTCTGTTTGTTTTGAGTAAGAACATGGGTATGTTTGTGTGCGGGCATGTTGTTTGGACGCGTGTATGTCAATAACCAGTTGCAAACAATGCTCAGATATCTCATATAAGAGAAACCAATCAACTCTAGTCAGCTTTATTAAACTTCTTAGTGAATCAGGAAACCATTGTTTTCAAACTAGCCAAGAATTTAAAAGGTAAATTACTTTAAATTGCAAGTGTCAGAAAGTTTAACGAGCATAGCAAAAATAACTCAGGAGGGTGGGGGTTAGCAAAAGATCATTCAAAGAAGATCCAAAGAAATAGGTACAGTATGTAACTTCTCAAGTTACTCTGTGGGCATCAACAGAAAAGACAGAGGTCAAAAGGGTTAAAAAAGTGAAGCAGCCACAGTGCCAGCTCTGCTTTGCTCAGCACTGAAAGGAATTACAGTTCTGTGATGCAAACGTGGCACCATGAGCTGACTTCAACAGCCCCCCTGCACACATACATACCCCGCCACACATCACATACACACATACACACAAACACACGCGCACTCCCTCTCGCCCACTATGCTTCTCGCAAACACACATACACACACCCCTCCTCTCTCCTTACTCCCTCTTCCTGCCAAAGCCAACACGACCACTCAGGCCCCAGGGGCAACTTGTGTGGCACAGAATCCCCTCCTCTACCTCTTCTTCTCCTGTTTCTCCTCCCCTCTACACAGTAAAGCACAGTCCAACATATTTAACTCTTTACTTTCTAATCTTATACTGTATGATAATGTCTGTGCAGGGCAGGCCATGACAAAGTTCAATAACATTACTGTGCAGATTCTCTAAATTGGTCCTCTGCAGCACCTAACTGGGAAAACAACAAAGAGCTCTTGAACAAGCTGTGTTGCCACATGGTGAGTTACTAGAAGCAACATTAAAGTTCATCCAGGTTATGTTTAGCTCCACCCAGACTGTCTCCAGTCAGCACTTATGGACCTTAAACTTTTATTACTCTGCAACCCTCTGAGTGGGGAGTGGGAAGAACAATAAAGATACACTAAGATCACTGCTTGTTCCAAGACACACACACACACCACACACACACACACACACACACACACACACACACACACACACACACACACACACATATGGAGCTGATTTGAGAGGTATCAAGAGAAACAAGGATGGGCTGGTCAAAGTGGGAAGTTTAAAGGATGATTTCTAAAAAATAAAAAAAAGCAAATAGAGATACAGCTATTTATTCAAATCAAAATCAATAATAAGGTGTAATTTTTCTGATAAAAATATATAATTCTTATGGGGGTTCTGTCAGAGCAAACCCGGGATGCATGGATCGACCGCTACAGTCACTGCAGGGCTAACTAAGCTGAGTGGTGTAGTGGAGGGCATACGCTAAATCCCCACTGATGCACACCATTGTTTGATTGACAATATTCAGTATTCTGCAATTGTTTGTCCTAGGATGGTGAAGGGATGACCTTCCCTACTCTGTCTCCATTGGCTTGTACGCACTGCCTAAATATTCAAGAGTAGTCTAATAACAGAGGCCGTTTTTAATCTGCTGGATGGGACACAAATTAAGAGTATAGCCACTTCTTTAGGCACCACTACACCACTGACTAAGCTCCATTGCTAACCCAGCCTCCTGTACTCGACATTTGGGCTCTGGACTGTCGGGATATTGGACTTATGGGGCTCACAGTTGGGAGTTGCAACTGGTCCAGGTACCCTCCAGTACTTTAGAGACTACAGTAGCAGGGGTTTTGCCTACAAGCACACCAGGCACATTGTACATGTACTTTCAGCACATTTGATGTGAATGCAGATTGGTTTGGATCAGTTTTTCTTACAAAAATCCTTGCAAGCTTAGGCTGAAATATTACATAAACCAAGGCTGAGGAATAAAAACTGTCAGTAAAAGATAAATAGATAACTTTGCTGTGTTATGACCTGCACTCCCTCCCAAATAATAGTTTTTCACTTGCGATACATTTCATGAAAAAAGACCCAGACTTTCACAAGGAAATGTTGTCGACCTAAGTAAAGACACAGGAGACACCACCAGAGTCATGGAGGGCATGATGTAACCAGAGGTCCGGAAACCCGTCTCACATTTACATGTTGGGCACATTAGCCAGCAGAGCAGCCAGGACACCCACAGACTGCAGTACTACACTATGACTGGTTTCCGTCCCCCAAAGTTGCTCATGTGCAAAATGTATTTCCCAAATTTGAAGGTACAGGCTTGCTTTGAATGAATCCCATTACCAGGCTTATATAATTCTAATAGAAAGTAAATGGAGGAGAACTCTATGGCTCATGAAGCTTCATCAGGCATTACACTGTTAAATCCCGACGTGATTAAAACCCAGGATTCATGAGAGTGTTTCAGCCATTTCTAATTCTTTTTTTGTTTCAACCACCTCTTGTGTTGTCGAGAAGAATTTTTAACGTATAAAGGTTCTGCTGAAAAAGCTTCACAACTTTTTTTTGGACAGGACCAAAGTAATGCTAAATGGAAAGAAAAGTGTCTCATCTAGTTTCCATTTTGGTAATTGTCTTAGCAAAAATGAGAGCAGAGTGAGTGACACAGAGAGCACTAGATCGCTGTGAACAAGTTCATATTTATAATGTGAGAAAAAATGAACACTGAAGCAAAAATGTAGGTGTGTTATGACTGCATGGAAAATACAGCAGGCATATGCAGGGCACATGATGTAAAATCCCACATTAGCCGGTGCACTGTGAAAATAATGTGTAATCAGACATAAATCTTAAAACACCAAGAAAATGGTATTAAAACGAAGGTTTTTCAAACACTTCCAATAAATGTCTTATTATTCATGGGTGGAGGAACCTTAATCTGACTTGCTGTTCGTGCTTTCAGTTTGGTGAAATACTATGAGGTCAGTTTTGTAGAAATAAATAGAGAGCATATTTTATCACAGGGCACGCAGCTAGATTCTGTCACCGTGCTGTACTGTAATGTTTCCTGCCCCACTGCTAACAATTTGTTGTCCATATCATTAAAGGATTAGTTTGATTCTATTTGTTATTATTTTGGACATACGCTTTGGTGTCTGGATGAATGCTAATTTGTAAATGGACTTGAGCTTGTAAAGCACTTTTCTAGTCTTCTTACTACTCAAAGCACTTTAACACCTACCCATTGCACGCTGAGGTTGCTACGTAAAGTGACCATCAGAAGTAACTAATCTCATTCTACACCGACGACGAAGCAGCAGGAGCAACTTGGGGTTAAGGACACATCAGACATGTGGCTGCATGAGCTGGGGATCGAACCCTCGACCCTCCGGTTGAGAGACGACCAACTGAGACACCGCCGCCCATGAGCCGATGACTATTAATTAACTATTAATGGGGTGATTGATACACTCTCATTTGTCTCAAGCCTGTTAGCATAATTTAGCATAAATAAAAGGCTTTGTTCATACAATACTGATGCCAGTTAAATCCATACAGAATAAAACATCTTTGAAACGACACATTTGGCTTCTGTGGTTTTATGTGCTGGACTATTTCATGTTGTATTGTAGTGACTTCTTTCAGTCCTAATACTACCGTCAGGTAGACACTGCAGTTTGGACTATACAATTAATGCCATTATCTAACAAGTTGCTGTAGCTTTAGATTAAAAGTTCAGATCGGACACTAGAATCATCCTCGATCAACTCTCAGGAACAGTTTGATTAATAAACATTCAAATTGAACATGCTAACTATTCCTTTAAACTTAAAGTGGTGTCATGTCTTTTTTTATTCAACTGGTGCTAAGTCATAAACCTAATTCTGACAATCTGTCAGCTGTGTCTGCACCATGTCCAATCAGGCTGGTTCTTTGTAAAACACTCGAGGTATATGCTTGTGCAGGACGCAGGTCATGTTTTCACAGTACTCACTGGGGGAAACATTTTTTTATATATTTATACTTTAAGTCTCAGGCAATGACCAAACGCTGCATGCAGTCTCACTCAAACTCAATTTTACTGGTCGCCTTTTTAGTGTAACTATCATAACTTAGCATGACTGGGAAACCAAGTAAATTGAACTTCATGAGCACAAATTTCCCCTTAGAGATGTCAGATGTCATCACCAACCACGGAGAGAAAACAAACAGCAGTGCAACCTGATAGGAAAAAAACTAGTGACATAAATTGTAATTTTTCCACTATCCTGACAAGTCATGCGGTTTGGATAGCACATTATGTAGGCCAGCGGCAATTATGCCTTTGTGTGTGTGTGTGTGTGTGTGTGTGTGTGTGTGTGTGTGTGTGTGTGTGTGTGTGTGTGTGTGTGTGTGTGTGTGTGTGTGTGTGTGTATGTGTGTGTGTGTGTGCATCGGTAATGAATGAAATTGCCCCTTTTCTGTCAAAAGTAAGTGATTCATATGAGGAAGAAAATGACTGTAGTCATCTTTGTCTGGTTCACCAACAGGGAGGCCGGGTTGACTTAGCACACTTTATCCATGTCATTACACTACAGCAATAAAAACCTTATTTATATGGCACTTTTATGAACTGGAATTATAAAATCCATCTATAAGACAATAAGAGAGCACAACACAAAGTATTCAAAGAAAAGAAAAGAGAGGAAGTAGATAAACAAATAAATCAAAGTTTGGATTCTTGGTGGACAGTTTATGGTCTGAATTAAATCACTTCTTTTCACGGTTCACTGTCGTTATCAGTGGTTAGCACACCTTGGATTTGTTTTTAATTCACTTTGATAAAAAGCTGGTATAAAGATTTAACATCAACAGGGTAATGGTTTGCTTCTTTTCTTACATTTGAAAGATTATTGTTTTAAAGCCAAACAGAGTCTCAGTCTAGTTGCAACTCCCCCCAAGCACAAAAATGCACCACACTGGGATTCTTTCCATACTTGCATCTGTAATATCGTTCATTTATAATGTAGCTTTTTCAAAAAAAAAAAGAAAGGAAAACCAGATATGATGTTGAATATGGTGGATTGCTTTTCTTCAGCATGTTTCTGTTCTCTGCATGTAGACCACACTGAAATGAGAGGCTTCCTGTAGAGGGTTCGGATATGTAAAAGTAACTGCTGGTGCTATGCTTAAAAAATGATGTTGGGTTCAAAGTACTGAATAGACCAATTTGGAGTGGACGAAAAGTTTACGTCTCAGCAGTTGTGTGTGCATCGAGGTGGCAGAAAAACTTTGGCAAGTGGAGAGAAACATAAAAACATGTGTAACAACATACAATATGATCACTTGTTCTAACTAACAAACATTAAATAAACAATAAATAATTAACAAAGAGTTACTACCAACCCAGCCAAGTGCAGTTCTCAGTCCGTATGAAGTTGTTTAACTTGTTTATGATAGGCTACGTCTTGTTTAGCTGCATTTTATTTCCTTGCTGCTGACTATTATGTTACCAAAACTGAAGCATTTAAGTTTGAACTCAGGCCTGCATGCTTTCAGTTTTTGGTCAATTCGTTGACCTTCAGGCAATTCTTCTTCCTTACTTTCCCCCCCAGTGGAGTAGAATCTGCCTTTGATAGAGCTAAATCAGTGTCTGATATCTTGTAAGATCCGTAGATTGATTTAAGCCACAGTCTGGTACAGTAAAAACAGAGAGACCAGCTGGGGGCCCCCTGACTGCTTGCAGGTAAGGGATTGGAAATGAGGAGATTGGTACTTTGGCTCCGGTGGATTTAACAAGTATGTCTCTCCTGCAAGAGAAGGAAGTGTGTGTGTGTGTGTGTGTGTGTGTGTGTGTGTGTGTGTGTGTGTGTGTGTGTGGCTCTCTTGTTAGTGCATTGTTTCTGGATAAGGTGCTTTTAATTTGGTTTCAGACTCAGTGTTAATAATCCTGCCCAGTCAAATGGATGCATGTGACATGCTGACAAATCCACGAAAGACCAACAAAGCAGGCCTGTCAGGGTCATCTATTCCAACTCCATTACATGTTCTATTTGTTTTCAACATGACAGGTTGTCTCAGATTAACCCTCAGACCTCTAACCTGTCTATCACACCCACACTCACCTTCCCGCCACGCAAAGCTTGGACACCTGCCATGTCTCGTAATCTATCATTGGCTATGCTCCCACTTGGTGCTGTGACGTGGTTGGTCAGGCCATGAGGTGACTAGGTTCAGAGTTACAGTTTACGGTAGAAGGTATTACATGTCCTACACACACACACACACACACACACACACACACACACACACACACACACACACACACACACAGCATAGTATTAGGCGAGGTTTAGGTGTGCTCCAGTTGAGCTTTAGGTAAGTGGATGAGAGTCTGGTGAAAGCAGGAGTCCATGGATTAGCTTTAAAGCCACCATAACTAGCCCTACAAGCACACACACATGCATGCCAACACACAAGTGTACACACCCTCAATAGACAATTATCCCTGTGCTGAGAGGATTTTACTTCTTCATCTATTCTGGTTAAGGCCTCTGTTATTCTGGACAAAAGTTTGCTTTGCATAACAATCCTCTGTATTTATCCCACAGAGTGCACACACACACTCCTTTCATAAACATCCTGATGACTCATGAATGACCTCCAGTTCTTATAAATCATGGCAGAGGATTACTGTAGGTTCACTAACATCGAGTACACAAAACAACCAAAAGGGATCAGCAGAATTAATGCTGAGTTTTGTTACAAAGCAAGCCAGCATGACACTTTTCCAAGAGTTGCTATGGGAAGCATAAATGAGAAGAAAAAAGTATTTACCCAGTGAAAATGTTATTAAGATAAAAAGTAAAATTCCCCGTGTTCACTGCTGCCAAAAAACAAAGCACATTTGGAAATGGAAATTCCACCAAACATCCAATGTCATCCACAGGTAATTTTAATTTAGAAAAAAATAGCAACTATATCCGAAGTGATAAATCTGGAAAATTGTGAGTAAATAAAAAGTGTAAATAGAAAGTAGAATTAGGTATAAAGTCAAACTGCATTGTTACACAAAAGGCAGTTTGACAAAAGATTGTCAATAAACTATATTTTTTTGGTGTCTGGATTATCGGAAATTTGATCCAAGTTTGAATTCATAAAGATTTTATTGAACTTTTTTAAAACTGCTGTTATACATTCAAGGTTTTGAAAAAGTTTACAACCCATAACACCATGGTGTAGATTCTGGGGGGGCAGGGGTCAGGCCTCCGTCACTTATTATGCCGATAGACTGTATAATAATAATAAGACATTCATTGGTCCCCCCAATAACAACATGGAAGTCTCAAAGCACATTTACATTGGAGACCTGCTAACCAGGGATTGAACATAAAAGTGGACATAGCAATTGCCTAACATTGCTTACAGACTTGGTTGGTTTTAAGATTTGAGGTGAGCATTGTGACCGTAGGTATCTTGTTTTTTCTTACGAGACAGGGTTGACCATACTTGAACAAGAGGGCAAAGCTTGAGCGTAGCAAGGAGTTTATCCTAATTCATCAAAGCTGGTCATATAGTACTGTATATCCTGTTGCTAGTATGTTAGCTTGCTAATTTGATATTTTAACACAGTGTTTTTAGAGTGGAAGTCATTGTAGTAGCAGCTGGCTCGAGTTTGTTAAGCTAAGAGACCTCTCAAATATCTTAGTTGGGAGACCGAGCAGCAAGTGAACTCAAATTAAATGCTCTAGGTAACCTAAAATAACTCATCTTTTCTCTAATATGTGAAACCCTGAACAAGCCAAACATCTATTTAATTTAGAACACAAATGGAGCACAGTCTTCTGAGAGGCCCTGACACTACAGAAACAGCCAAGATGAATTAGAGTTGGTGTCAGCCACCTGTCACTCAGATTAGTTTTGCAAGACTTAGAACCTTAATTCAATTTGAGGAGTTGAGTTGTATAAAAATGCAGCCTCTGTAAAGTTGTTTCAATTGGGAAATAAGCAATGGAGACCAAATGGATATTTGTAGTAGGATGTTAATGTGTTAATTTCTGCTGAACGTTGGGCAATTTGATAAAAGTCTCTGTTGGGACTAACTCGCTTTTGGAACAAGCCCAAAATGGCTTACTAGTACAGAAACGTTGTCAATAAATGTTTGTTTGCAAGTGAGACTGTGCGGGAGTTTATCTTTAAATTTGCTTTAAACATACCATCTGTAGTGAGAAGATTTCAGACTGTTAAACTAGCAGACACCTTCCTGAAAACAGCGTTTGCTGATGATTGAATGCCACAGAAGACGTAATAATAAGTTGGGACTTTCCAACTTTGAAGAGAAGAGTGCTTATGTCCAGAAGAGGTGCAGATGCAGGACGTAATTATGCTGTCAATTCTTGCTTTCTTTGGATGTTAGTGTACTCTCTTTTTATGTACCACATAGCAGACTTACCACCATACTGACAGGTAAATTTCACATAGGTAGTATGCACAGTGCTTTAGAAACTTTGTTTTGTGGCACAACGTGAAGAGCTGGATTTGTTTGTTCTGTTTGTGTAAGAATTGTTTTAAGATAAGTGGGTTTTTTCACCATTTTGCATTCATTGGTTAGCGTCCTTTGAAGAGAGGGAGAAAAAAGGGAGAGAGAGAGAGAGTGCAATGATGACAGGCTGAAAAGGGCCAGCCAGGGTTGAAATACTTTACTTGATTGAAAAGGGGCTCAATCTTGGCCTTACTGTGTCAGTTGTTGCATTTTAGCCATGGATTTCCAAGTAATCCTCTAAAATTTCAGTCAGGACTTTGCACATCACCCAGGAGGATTAGTGTGTTCTTCGTGTTGTCCACTTGTGAGGTTTCACTGCACACAAAAAAAGAGGCAGACGAATGAAAATTCAACACAGTTTGATGAGGGTGTTTAATTGAGAAATTGAGAAACCGATTGAGATCTTAAGTCAATTAACAACCAACTATGGGGCAGTGTAGTGGCGTCAAGGTCATCCTGGGTCTGTCAGAGAAAGGACAGAGTTTAGAAGAAGGCTCACTGGCCGAGTGACCACAAACACAGCGCTCCCTGTGAAATTCCACCGTCAATAGGGGCTTTTTCCAGGCCCGGTGTACCACAATCCTCTGGAGACCTTGTGTTGACGGTATTTGCAGAGACTGAGACAGAGTTGTACTGCTTGAAATGTTCCTATTCTGTGTCTCGAGAAAAGGATGTTATTGGCTGCAAAATGTGCTGCATGAAAGTAATAATGATCAGTATTTTTCACCTTATAGTACCAGTAGGTAAAAGCCTCTGCTGGCTCTTTGCTAATAGAAATAACTGAGAAAAAGCTGTACACGTGAACACAACACTGAAGGGATTTCATTAAGCCTTTTTAGGGGCAGGAAATGTTGGATGTTACAGTTATAGAGTGGGTGCTATAAACAGGAAATGGAAATAATGATAGAAATTGTTTTCATGATAACCACTGCTGCTCACAAGAGTTTGGCTGTAGTCATATGTGTGTAGTTGGAAAGAGAGTATGATGGGAAGGTGGTGGCTGGAAAGAAGAAGAAGAAAAGGAATGATTACTGCAATGTTACAGTATTTGGATATCTCAGCAGATATCAACCAGGACATGAGATTAAAGTTGTGTGAGACCTTAGGGTTGTATACACATCCAGTCAATAGTTGAGCCCTTCCAAACCATTTAATAGCTCATAAAGGGACCTTTGATAGCAACTACCCTGCCCACACTCACTAGGGTTGAAGGGGTCCAAATGCATTTGGGAAATTTGGAGCACTAATTCCTTCTTCCCTGTACTTGAAGATGCAACTTTTCCATGGCTCACATTTCCAACCTTTCAGGTCTGTGAGTGCTGCTTTCAAGGAACACACATACTGTAAATCATCTGATCCATGCAAATGTATAGAAGAAAACAAACAAAGCTGTGTGTGTGTGTGTGTGTGTGTGTGTGTGTGTGTGTGTGTGTGTGTGTGTGTGTGTGTGTTCATTCTCTCTGCCTTCATTCCTACCACTGTACAGGAAGCCTCAGTTCAATGTGATATTTGCTTAAGAGTGCAGCGCCATCTTCTGGTGAAAATAAATACTACTCTTTTATTGAGATGATGGCTTGTTTTATTCTGTTTCAGTGCTTCAGTCTGAGTAAATTCAAAAGAGTAGCAGGTTAAAGTTTAACAGGCTAAACGTTTTTCTCTTTACATTTTATTTAACAATTTAAAAACATATTTGAAAAGTAATCAGCAGTGTTAGTGTAGATAAATGCAAACGGCCTGTTTGAGCAACATTTTTTGAAAACTGGAGCAGGCAAAAAACTGAGAGGATGAAACTTTCTCATAATTGGGGGGTTTGTAGACAGACTAGGGACACAGTGAGAAAAGCATGGTAAAGTGTATTTTGCGTAATATGTGACCTTTAAGTTGAGGAAGTTGTTAAAGTTGAAGTTAAAAGCTTAAAGAAAGCTTTATAAAATTAGGTAAAATATGTACTATGATATTTCCCAGCGTACATTGCTGACGAATCAATATGTATGTATGTTTCTGCAAAAGAGATGTTTCAAAGTGTACCTGCATTGCATTTTCACTTTTTTCTTTTCCTGTTGACTGCAGGTTAAAAAGGCAGGAGCCTGTCTGACAATGAGGGGACTACATTACATATTATCTTGGTGATAAATGTTTTGCTGAAGTTTTCTTTTTTTTGTTTAATTATGGGCTTTTTGTCCTTTACTGCAGAGAAAGGACAGTGGTCAGAAATCAGGGCGGAGGGTGGGGAATGACATGTGGGAAAGGAGCCACATGTCGGATTGGAGGCTGATCCGCCCCGCCTGGAGGACTACAGCCTCTGTGCTCACTAACCACTACGCTGCAGTGCAGGCGCCCCTTTTGCTGAAGTCTTCTGAAAGTAAATAAACAGTGATTTAAGGAACAGAAACATGCATAGAAAAAAAGAACATCTCATGTTTTTCCACATTACATCGGAAGGGAAACGGCGCTCTAAGTGTGCATTCTAATGCTGGTCACTTTAATGCTCCTTCTATTAACTCATCAGGTGGGATCTTGCGCAATATTTGTTCTTTATGGTTTACACCAGTATGTGCTTCCCTGTTTACATGTGGATTGTTGCTTGATTTATTGTTTTTATTAATTGATTCTGCTGTAAAGGCAACTAAATGTTTGCAGCACCGGAGTACAAGACACATTTCCCCGAGGAGACTATAAGGTGAATCGTACTGCATCGCTGTTTGGACAGGGATGGATTTGTTGGTCTGTTTTCTTCTCTGCTACAACCATTCATGTGAAGATTCCTCATGAAGTTTTGTGAATGTGCCAAGCCCTTTTGTTTTACATTGTTGTAATATGCTGTACACTAAAGTTACAATTAAACAAAGGTCATTAATGACTTTTCCAGGAAAGCCAAAAGGGCAGAGAGTGAAATGAGGACATGCACCATTGCTCACCTCAGTAAAGAGGCTGTACCAGGAGACGTTATCGATAAAGTTTTCAACAAAGCTTTGACACTAATGACACGGTGAGCTCCACACTAGAGGGCGGGGTGCTTAATGGACACAGAGGGGAAATGAAAGTTGTATAGGCATTTTAATGTGTAGATAATTACTCTGTGAAAGGTGACAGTCAATGTAAAGATCAAGACAACGACAGAAAATACATTTTCAAAGTGACAAACATTTGAAACAGCTGATAATCCGACACAGGCATCAGAACAGAGCAGGCTTTCACCTGCACTTTGACATTTCTTAAACAATACTCAAAGCTGGTGCTCTGTAGAGTCAGAAGAACAAAATAAACATGATATGAGGTCTAGGTCTATTGTATTGCACATACAGAGAAAAAGGCTTTTTTCAAGTTTGCAAACAATGATTTAGAAACGTCCCCAGAAGAACCATCAAACACAGAAAAGCAAGAACAGGCCCAGAAATCACAGGAAGATTGTGATTAGCTAGAACAGAGCGTAAGAGAGACCAAAGACTGTAAAGTGTATAAAAACTTAAACATGTCCTTGATGTGGTGAGCTGTGGCTCAGTTAGGTTTCACACTGATGGCTGCATTTTTTTCCCTCCATGATCAGAACTGCTTTGATATGAAGGACAGGAGCGGTGGATGAAAACAATGCACGTTAACGTATTTTACAGAATGTCAGGAAAAAACAAAATACCAAACTTCGTAAAGCATGATGCTGGCTTCATTTACAAATCAGCTCTCAATTCTCACCTGAATGTGAATATTCTGGGATGTAACCCAGATCTGAAACTAACATGACCTGATAGTGTCAGCAATGCAAAGAGGAAGAGTGGGGATTGTGTGTCCATACGGGTCCTGTTTGGGAAAGAAAAATAAATTTGAAATGCCATCTTTCATATTCTCAAATTTAAAGGTCACATATTATACTTCTTTTCAACAAGTTTAAATAAGTCTCAGAGGTTCCCAAAACAAGTTTCTTGCTTTAAATCCACTCTGATCCTGTATTTGATCATGCCTTTAAACCCCTCTATTTCAGCCCTGCTCACAACAGGCTGTTTCTGTGTATGTAGCTTTAAATGCAAATGAGCTGTGTCTGACCACGCCCCTCTAGAGGGGCTTGGGATTTCTCGCTCCATGCCCTATTGTTTATGGTAATAAGGCAGACTCAGAGGGCAGAACAAACACCTAGCTGTGGGAGTGTCACCCACCTGGGGGAGGGGTTACTGCCCTTTGTGATGTCATGAAGGGAAAATCTCCAAACGGCCTGTTTGAGCACACATTTTCTGAAAAGTGGAGCACGCAAAAGACGGAGGATGGACTTTTCTCAACATTGGGGGGTTTGTAGACAGACTAGGGAAACACATATTAATGTTTGAAAAACATAGTAAAGAGTAATTTGCACAATATGTGACCTTAAAATGTCCAATATCTGAAATGCAAATGTCAACCTAGCTGCTAATATGTTCACACGGATAATGTAAACATGTTGCTGATGAGGTCATTATTTTTAGATTAGTGTGTTAGCATGCTAACACTTTCTCATTAGTATTAATTACAAAATACAGCTGAGGATTTTTTTAACAGGTTTATTTTGGGCCTTTGATGCCTCTATTTTAGAGACAGGACAATGGATTGAGACATAAATCTGGGAGGGAGAGAGAGAGAGAGAGAGAGAGAGAGAGAGAGAGAGAGTGGGGAATGACATGCAGGAAAGGAGCCACAGGTCATATTCAAACCCGGGTCATCCGATTGGAGGACTACAGCCTGTGTACGTGAGGCGTGCACACCAACCACTAGGCTACCGGTGCCCCAGTACAGCTGAGGACGACGGGGATTTTTCAAAAAACTGAGTAGTTTAAACTGTATTGGATAAAACCTTTGTCATATCAGGTGACATTCAGTCATCTGAATGTCACCTGTCATGAATGTGTCATCTGGATGTGTACAACCTGACATGTATCATTTTAATATTTACTTAAAATGACTCATGAGAATTGAAACCATCCAGAGATAGTGTTATTAAGAGAGAGAGTTACATAACCCGAGTTAGAGGCTCTCTTTTGTTTCCATACATGTCGACTGTGGTTGCACTGCCATATGTTCACGCGACATGTAGGATATTATTTCTAACATGTCCAAGTGATTCATGAGAGTAAGGAACCAAGTGAGACTGTGAGACGCTTTGATGTTCTCAGTACTAAATATATGATCTGTCACACACAATGGGGGGAGACACTGTGGAATTTATCCACAGTGTTTTAATGTGTTTCTACCGCTCAGGCTGTCTGGCACAGTGGGATCTTCAGCCTGCATAAATTGGAGGTAATTTTGACGATGGCTGACGTGTTTGAGTCCTCTGGCAGCCGCTGTGGTTGGTGACAACTCTCCATTTAAAGCAACGATCAAAGAAGGCTGAACTGAGAAACACGCAACATAGCTTGTGCAAAGACTGACTGTGGTTCTTGACTTTTGAAAGGTAAATCTTTATATATATATATAATCATTATTTAATTTATCTAGTCCTATATTCTACTGAGCCTCTTCTCTGCCTAAAGAAGAATTCACCTGAGAACTATTTGAAAACTTTAAAAGCAGGGTGTTTTATTTTTGCTTACCCAGGATAATAGTCTGGAGAGCAGCTACAAATCACAGCCTTTCCTTTACAGGTGAAAAATAAAGCTTAATGTTAAGATCTTAAGATATATTAATAAAGTTATCAGAAACATTTGATTGCTATCACACTCCCCACTCACATCTGAAACTGTTGTTTTGACTGACTTAGAGCTAATTAAAGGGGCACTTGAGGAATCAAGTATTTCACCTTTCAAAAGTTGGGTACATTTTGAGAAACAGATTAAAACACGTACGGGGAAATCAGACCGTGCAGAGGCCAAAATATCCTGACAGTGAATCCCTTATAAGGACATGCTGCGATGTGAAAGGGTCGCATGTCAGAGCCTACCTGCCTGCTGATGTTAGCTTTCAAGGTGTGCATGTGTCTTTAATGACATCAACATCACATCATCAGAGTTTTCAGGATATAAAAAAATAACGTCATATATGTGGTAGGAGTTGCTGTTTTCTGCTCATTCCACTGAGAATCTACGACTTTTACAGACGACTTCAGCTCATTGTTCTGGTTCATTGACCGACCCCAAAAAGAAAAAAAAAGCACGAAGTTGTTGAACACATGCCGTCCGCCTGCTGGTGAAGAAAGTGAAACATTAACTCAACAAATGTGACAGAAATGTTTCTACGTTAACATGAAATGAAAATGAATGCTGGATTGACATTCATAAGCTGGAGACAAAAAAAAGGGGGAACCAGCCCTAAACTACTGAACTGACTCTTCCAGGACTGTGTTGCTGCCCCCTAGTGGTCTCGTGATTATAAAGTGGTCAACAATGCAGCTTTTAATACCATCATTTTTTGCATTTCCCTAGAGATTATGATATGATTGAATGCAGAGCTATGACTTATTGACCAAGGAAACAGTCTTGTCTATGAAAGCTACCGTACTTCAAACTGAAATGTATCACATGGGCCGAATATATATTCCCTTTGCCCAAAAACAGACACACACACACACACACACAAACACACACAGGAACACAACACACACAGGCACACAACACACGCACACTAACAAGCATCCACACAACAATTCTTTTCTCTGCAAGATTCATGAAATCATTAACAAAAGGCAGCAATAATAGCTTGGATCCATTTCAAAGTTCCTGAATTGAAAAAATACAGAAGTCTTAGTCTAAACCAGCGTCTTTCTGGACATTAACCCTTTTTTTTTTGTCTTGTAAAAGGCACACAAACTACCACAAAAGTATAGTAATATTCGAATGTGCAAAAAAAGCTCAGTTTATATTATTTCCTCAATAAAAAGAGAGACAAAAAGAGTTCAGAAACTCACTCTCTGCTTCCCCGTTCTGTTTCTGTGGACTAAAAAGTTGCAGTGCCGAGTCCATGGGCATCATAGTAGTGATGTGCTTTAGAACCAACAAAGACACCCCCAGCAATTCTTCCCTTGGCACTTCGTTAGTGTCAGTGCAGATACAGGTGAGAGTCAGAGCCTGGATGTGCAGCATGATGTGCACATTGTGTATGTGATTGGAAGGCAGCACAGCTTCTTGATCAGCTTCTGTTGGAGATGGTTCAGAAAGAAAGAGGACGGCTGTTTTCAGAGTTCGTGTGGAGACTGGATTCACTAGAATAATAAACCCAGCAGACTCACAAAAGAAAGGGTACATGACATGTGGTAGATGAAAGGAAGCAGCACTTATATGTTTCTCCCTCATGTTTTCAGATGAGTTCCGTACCTTCGCAGTTTGATTTATTTCAATAAAAGTAGCTGTTTAAAAAAAAAAGTTATCCAGCAATTGGAGGCACATCTGGTCTTTTTATCTCTGCCACCCTACTCACAACCCACTGCACGTTTCCCTCCCTTTATCCTCTTTATTTTTCGATTATTCAGAGTCGGGAGAGGAGTCAGCGGTGGTGGTCGGTGACTGCTTGGGGGGTTTGGAGGGCCTGCGGGTTGACGATGACCTGGATGACAAAGTCCTTCAGGATCTTAGTGTCCTGCAGCCGTGTCTTGTCCGTCAGCAACTTCCCAGAAAAGAACCAGCGCTGGTGAGTGGCGTCGATGTCCTCCTGAGCCTGAAGCTGCTTCTTCAGCTGCCCTATGGTGTCAGCCATGCTGGCGCTGAGACGCAGGTCTTTGCCCGTGGAGAGTCGCACCTAAAAGGGAGAAGAAATATTATAACCGTTTAAAAGTAGTTACAGTCGCAGGCAAAGTGTATCTCTCATGGAAAATACTAACTTTAACTTGTAGTACTGACTCGTAGCATTCTGATACGACGATGATAACTAATTCAAAATATCCTTAAAGCTCCTGTAAGGAACGTGTTGTGTTGATTTTGGCGCCCCCTGTGGACAAAGCGTCACATCTTTTTGCTTTGCTAATCTTGCCCTGTATGTGTCAGACCCGTTTTCTGATATTAAAAAAATCTCATCCTGCTTTCTGTTAACAGTCCAGTGTAATACTCTGGGAATCTTTGCTGTGAAAATACCACCAAACGCTGTTTTGGCAGCATGCTTAAATTCACCTCATTTGATTCCAACAACATGGCAGTGGTAACGGGTATTCAAATTAACCATTTACAAATAGCCACTCTTGTCCCTGATGGGCTTGTTTGCATTTGTAGGTCACAAAGAAGCATCAATGTTAATTTGTGTCTGTTTGATAACCAGTTAAAAACTCCTCACTGGAGCTTTAAATTATATTCAAATGGTCTATATGACAAATCGTGTGTTTAGAATTTTTCCCTTATTTAATGTAAATTATAAAAACACATACATAACTTTGTGTTATTATAAGGTGTGCTCAGTTTACAAACAGGCAGACTCAAGACATTTTTTTTAAAAAGGGAGGCGCAGTCGAGTCCGCGTCCACACATCGGAGAACAACACAGAGAACATGACAGCTACTTTACTGACTCTGTGGCAGATACAGCCATACGCATTCCTTGCCAGATGACCACGGCAGACTGCCAAAGTTACATATTGCAGGAAACTAAAGCTGATGGGAATGTCCCGAGCTTGCAGGTCAAAGGGGGAAATGTTGAAATCACAACATTTTAAACTGGTAGAAGTGCTAAAGGAGGATGCAATGAATCACTAAAAGGTGTTAAGTTCATTGTGCAGAGAGACGTCAGTGGGCGATTAAAGTCATTAAAATGTATTTTAACTGGGAACCATGAATGTCAAAGATTTTAGTTGAACACATTCTTTAGTTGGGGAGATATTTCAGCTTTGGGAGGTGAACTAATCCACAGATATTATATCCTATAGGGTCAGAGCACTTGCATGGCTGAATATCAGGAAAGGTTTTTCTGAAATCGAGATGGTACATCTCAAGGTTCAATAACAGCAGCATAAACTGTACATTTAAACACAGTGTATATCAGCCCTTTACATACTGCCAGGTCTCATCTGCAATGAACAGTAACGCAGAGAGGCAGAATGGTGAGGTTAAGTTATTCCACTACTGATCTGCCATCAGAGGTAGGTGGTAGCAAAGGCATGCAAGGGGGAGTCAGTGGTGATGTCAGCAGGACTGAACAGCGCTGTG
This sequence comes from Tautogolabrus adspersus, assembly GCA_020745685.1. Taxonomy (NCBI): domain Eukaryota; kingdom Metazoa; phylum Chordata; class Actinopteri; order Labriformes; family Labridae; genus Tautogolabrus; species Tautogolabrus adspersus. The sequence goes on along the minus strand of CM036554.1, from coordinate 4,878,518 downwards.
TGCGTGTGCATGTCAAGTACGTGTGTGAATATGTAATATGTGAAGCCCCCGCTGTTTGTTTGTACAAACTGAAATTTGAGTTACCACGTTGAAATGACACACTGTGACACCAACATTAACTGTTAATGTTGCCAGATAAACACTGATACATGAAAAGGCCCCTTCAAAAAAGATTTTTAAGAGCTGTATTTTTATGCTGCACCTTCAGTTGGAACTCCTTTTTGGGTGCCACAGGGGGTTCGGGGCTGTCACTTGGATCTTCGTCGCTGCGCTCTGAGATGAGGTTGACAGGTGGAGCCAGACAGTAGACGGGCAGCTGGTAGCGGTTCCCAAGTTCATCATAACACTCTGCGAGAGTACCTGGAGAGGGATGTTAAAGAAATACGGACAAAGTTGCCATTTAAATCTGCTAATAGAGAAAATAATTGCTATTAATGATCAGTCAGTGTTTTCTGTCCCAACCATGTGGCAGTGTGATGCTGGCTCCGTCCACTATGGCTTGGGCCAGCTCATGGTCGTTGCACTCCAGAGCTACAGCTGCAGCTTTCAGGGCGTCCCAGATCTCCTTGCGGCCCTCGAAAGCCGGGGCCGTGTCCCAGAACTCATCCCGCTTGCTCCGCAGCTGGCCCTCCGTCATGGGATAGTCGCTCTTCCACTTGGGACGTTCTTTCTTCAGAGGTTCGTTACGTCCTGTGATGAGAAAGAAAAGAGAGGGAAGATCAGACCTGGGGTTTCTACTGGTTTACTTGGGACGGACCACGACAATTGTTGTACACGTTTCCTAAAGCTCTATATTTCTTAATGTTGGGAAAAAATGTATTTTTTCAAAAGGGATATGTCTTAGTTTGCTTGGGTCTCCATTGTCAGTGTCACCAGTGTATTATTGTGTACATCAGAATATAAAGTATCAGCAAATTGATTGATAAATATCATGATGTTCCCATAGAAATCATACCCTGACTGGCCCATACATCTTGAAACTCGTAAACAGATCAAGCCGCAGAGAGAACCATTAGCTGTTACCAGAGACACAGAAATCCCACCCACCCACACTCTGTTATCCAAATCTAAAATTAGGGGGTCATTCAGAGTTTGCAATATGCATGAAGCATGTGTAGCCTAAATCTGTCTTGTAACTTTACCTGTGTTTCCCGACATTCAATATCAACATCACACCTTGGCCAGGAGAGCACTTACACAAGTGGAGGAATGAGGGTCACGCACAAAGACAATAAGCTAGAATCAGATGAGAAAACTAAGATATCTGAACACAGATCTGCAGTAAAATATCCAAACAAGTCAATCTGCAACTTGTAGTTACCAACCAAAAAACATCACAATGCAGCGTTTCAGCGATCAGCAGCAGATCTTCCCAGCAGTTCTTTAACAGGAAACGCTGTGAGTCCAGTTTAACAACATGTTTACGTCGTGTTTGCCAATTTGCCACTTTAGTTTATATTGACAAATCTTGTTAAGTACTTGTAAGAAAAGGTTGAAGTTTAGTCTGAGCTAATATTTACAAATGCCTGAGGCAGAGACACCAGTCATTGATGGAAATGAAGAGGAGCATAAGAGGAGACAGCAAACGTCCACAGGGTTGCATTTCTTTCAGACTAATTATTTATAGTGCAGGAGCTTAGAAGGAGTAATGTGAAGGACGTGAGGTGGTGTAGGATTAGCACTTGAAGGGGAGGGAATCCTTCAGTAGATCAAAAGCCCCGTTTCCACCAAGCGGCCCAGTTCGGTTCGGTACGGTACCCATTTATTGGCATTTCCACCGTCAAAAGTTGGGAATGGTACCAAAATTAGGGATCCATACCGTCCTACTTTTTTGGTACCTTTCTGTTGGGGTGCCAAGGGTACCGATCCAACCCTAAAGGGTCCCTTGTTTACTGTGTCCCATTCTTCTTGAATGTTTAACTTAATTAATAGCTGGCTACACTGTGTTGGGCTGCTATGATGTCACACTATTACATAGCTGACGCGGCTATACCCAAATAAGGGTACGGTTGGCTGTGGAAACACAAGCAAGTTCAGGGTTTACCGTACCAAACTGTACCAAACTGCACTGAACCAAGCCAGACTGCTAGGTTGAAACGGGGCTAAAGGGGCTTCCTCGCCACGACCCAAAGCAGAGAAGAAGTGGACACGGAGGTTAGAGTGCAACATCTATTCTAATGTGGTCTACATTTTAAGAGTTTAAGACAGTCTAATGTAAATTTTTATTCTAATATGGATCTTAAATATAGAAATATATCCACATGGAGCACAAGATGACATCATCAAATGTCTTTCTGGTCCAATCAAATTAAACTCCAAACCCAAAATATCCTCACTTTACTTAAATATTGTAATTATGGAGCCCGTGCAGCGCCACAAGTGTGTTTTGTCTAACATGGATCCCACACTGTTTCCTCCTCAGCTTTAGTATGTGCCAAGTGTTGCCTTTAATTGTGATGCAATCCCTTGAAATAACATTGTTTCCAGATTGGCAATATGTTCTATTGCAACACAGAAGCAGAAGTGACTCTTTCTTTTATAGCAGAGATGTAAACTCTGAACATTATTGGTACTACTGGGCGACTGGTGCCCCAATTTAAGTTTTACAGGTGCTGCATGGTGGGTGTTGTTACCTCTGCACAGTTTGCCATGTCGCTTCCACCTATTAGCAAGTACAGCTGCGGCTCAGTTGGCAGAGGCTGTGGTCTCACAACTGAAATTTTGGTAGTTCAATCCCCTGCTCCTGCAGTCACATATGTCGAAGACGCTGAACCCCAACCCCTTGTCGATGCAAGCGGATAGAAAAGTACTGTTGGGCTGTTTGACACTTTAAGTAGCAGCCTCTGCCATTAGTTTGTGAATATGATTTGTATGGGTGAAGACTAGAAAAGTGCTATACAACAAGTCCTAGTGTAATACAATGAAAGTCAAATTAAATGCTATTTGACTGGTGAATAAATCTGGTGATATCGGCACATATCTGTGATCAAATTAGCCGATACCAACAGTCATTTGATATCGGCCGGTAGCCGATTAATCGGTCGGGCTCTAACTTACAGGTTACCATTAAATCTTGATATTACCTATTTCAGATTCCCCTCTGTTGAGAAATATTAATAGTTTTTTTTACAGCCGGGCTCTGAGTACAGGAGATTTAAAATCAAATCAGGTCTTTTTTTTCCCCAACATCAGAGCAGGTGAGAGGGAGATTGTGGAGGGAAGTTTCTTATTATTACAAAGCCAAGACTGCAGAATAACATCGGCAGCAACAAGCTTCTTGAAACAATTAAAACAATGGCATTAGAAGGTTCATATTTAACAAGACACATGGCACCACAATCAATGCGTCAAAGGAGACCTAACAGCAGATCTCTCTCTGTCTCTCTGATCACCCACAAAGCATACAGACGCTACTTGCAAAAAGGCTTTGAGCAGTACAGTGCAGATTGCTCATTAGTTTATTGATCTTTGATGGTGATCATAGACGTAAACAAAAGAAAAAATAGTCTGCAAGTATATCTAGTCAGTCGGAAATATACCTGGGCGGCCTGCCCAAGTAGATGATGTGTGGGAAACACTTTCATGGATACTTAAAGTCTCATAAGTCAAATTTTCAGGTTGGAAAATTAAGAATTCTGGATAAATCTGGAACAATCACATCTCTGATTATATCAATTACTGCAGAATGGCTGTATTGTGTTGTTATTGTTATCAAGCCACGTATCGCATAGCATATCCTATCAAGAGTTACCCTGTGATTCCCACCTCTATAAGCGATCCTACACTTTCAGCTTCAGTCTTTTAATGCCTCCCCTGTCCTGAGAGCGACTCATTTAGTCAACATGACGGAGAACAAATATATTCTGAAGAGCTGACATGCATAGCTCAGGACTTCGACAGAATTCATTAGAAGAAAGGGTGAGCTAGCAAGACACCAAGAGCTGAACTCTTCTTCACAAGAGAAAATACTGACCAAAACCCCCAGCTTATAAAGTCTATGTTATGAGCAAACACTGACACAGATATTCAGGCAATGCCTTTCGAAAACATGAAGCAATATGAGGGTGTGTTTCCCTCCAGCTGGGCTCATAAAAGCAGGTGCCATGTGATGGGGCTATCACATGTCCTGTTCAATATATGTGTTGATAAAGTGCGTCATAAGCAAGAAATCTCAGAGTTGTTGAAGAATGACCTGCTCCTGGGGAAACCATCTTCAGCTGTAATAATATTGCTTTGGCTCTGTGAAGACATTTAACAGCCTCCAACATTCTCCAAACATGAGGCAAGTCGTACATTTGGGGTGTGTTCAATGTTCCTCTTTAAAAGCAGACATAAAAGAACATGTCTGGAGCACATCAACAAAGGGGAAGAGCACTCTTTACCGGACACAGGCTGACTTCATGCATAAGTACATTTACTCAGGATGTAAGCTCAACCAAACACGTGCAGTTTCATCCTTGTTGCTGCCTATCTTATCACAACAATGGCCATTCAGCTTTCTGCAATTACAGATAAGGTACTCTACACACAGACAGACTTTTGTAGTACACATAATGTTACTTCTAAAACTTTTGGAACAATGGAACGTATCCTTTCGCTAATTTCTGCCAACCAACACTGCACAAAATGTTTCAAAGAACTCACACAACCTTTGATGGACTAAAAGAATTTTAATTTCTCCAATGAGTTTAGTGAACAGAGGGCGCACTCAAACTAGGCCCAGATGTCCGTACCATGCTAAAGCACGATTGCCCCCCCCCCCCCCACCCTCCCCATTCCCCCGCTGGCCTGCACTCACACGGCTCCAGGACTAACCGGGCCTGAGCACGGTTACCTCTTGTACATAACGTTTACGGCTTTAAGAGATCATGACGCTTGCTATGTTTACTACACAGACAGACTCAAAAATAAAAAAGGGAAGCGCAGTCGAGTCTGCGTCCACACATCAGAGAACAACACAGAGAACATGACAGCAACTGTACTGAGTTTTTGGCTTATTTTGAGTCATTTTAGTCGGATACAGCTGTAACACTCGATAATGGAAGGCTGTGCATGTTAGAACACGACTTCAGGACTTTTGTTATAATAAGAGAAAGTCGTGCTTCACTTATTATTATGATAGTTTGCATCAACAACCATCCAGACTTCCTGTCTTACAGAATGCTGATGTCTTGCAGAGCCAGAAATAAAGTTGGACACCAATGAGGCTTATGAACATGTTTCTTCAAATTCAGCTCATTTGCTAAATTTTAGGTTAAATTACAAGTTTTTTTTCACCAGGTAAACCCAACACACAAGGGGTCTTATTCAACTCACAAATGTGTCTCCCACACTCGCGTTGTTTTCTCGGGTCTTAGCTCCTCCAAGCAAAGAAACTGAAAGGGAAACGCCAGGAAGAGACACGGGGAGGGATGAGAGGAAATTGCCAAATGAGAAATCTTTCACTTCGCAGCATCAGTCTGACACGACATCAGGTACTGAGGACGAGCTGCACAGCTGGTTCACCTGTATAACCCCTCCATACAAACATTCAGCGAAGCCCTAGTTTTTATTCAATATTACAAAACATTTTTTTCTATATATATATACAGAAGGAGGAATAGCTTAGTCATAAAATATCTCATACAAGAAAGCTGTCTTAATGGAACATGTAGGCTAAATGGTTTAACACAGCTGATTATTTTAGGGATTACTTGGGTTGTTCATTTTATTCTTTTAATCCTCCTTTGAAATCTCCTCATTATCCGTGTTATTTATAACGGGGGTTTCATTTCATGTGGATTCTTGTGATCTGTAAAATAATCCATCACTGAGCTCTGAGAGTTCAGATTGATTTTATTGTTATTTTATAAAAAGCCTACAGTAAACAAAGTGCCACTTTATGTGACGCCACAACACTTTAAAATGATCCTGTAAAAAGTTGTGTTGTGTATCAATATATTTCATCATCATTGAATGTTAAACTGTATTTTCTGCAGATCAGCGCTCAGTGAGTATGAACGATGTGGAATAAAAAGTAATGAACGGTGTGGAGGTGTGACATTTCTCTACGCCAATCATGTTGAGTCTTTGGTCAAAAGACTGCAGCAAAGAAACACCAGCGCATCGTCGCTCTGAGCTCCTCAAGGAGCCTCCACTCTCCTCGTCTCTTCCGGATGCATTTAAGGAATTGGAAGATCGTTCATTATGGTAGAGGGAAAACGATTTCAGGGTCAGTCGAGGAGAGAGGACGCGAGAATGTGAGAATTTGTGTAATGGTTTGGATGTGGCAGTATCTACTGACTCATCTGTATATTTCTCTTCTCAGTCAAAAAGTGGAAAAAGGGACTCTTACTGCCAATTTCCACATAGTCTGTGCGCACTGTGTTCCGTCAGCGCCACGGTTTTGCTTGTCGAATGGCGAGCGCCCATCTGGGTCAGTTTCTGGAGCGTGAGCGCAGTGGAAACAACATTCAAACAACATATTATTTTGTCTTTCTGAGGTTGCTTTGTTATTCGTTTGGGCCCTGTTTTGACGTAATGTTGATAAAGTGATCGAAAATAAGAACATGAGTCTGTATATATTATGTTTTATTTTGAAATTGCCCGGACGCTCTGTGCGTTTCCTTGTCTGACTTCCTGTCTGGCTCGATCTATTCTGTCCAGCTTGACGGCGCGCACTTGCAGCGTGCTCCGTCAACAATAGACTCGCAGCATATTTGAAACGGAGCAGAGCGTAGTGGCGCTGCTGGCCCGCCCGGGAGACAGGCCGCAGTACTCGCTGTGGAAACAGTAGCATTGACTAGAATGGCAGCGAACGGCGGCGTAATGCGCAACGCTAACAGACTGTGGCGCACACGGAGTATGTGGAAATTGGCAGTTAAATAATTTACTGCACTGAAATTCTATTGTTGCTGCAAAATGGAAAGAAAACTTATGGCGGTGATGAAACCTTATTTCCAAACTAATCAAATTCCAGCCTGTCATCCAATGTACACTACAAGACAAGCTTATGACAGCTGTCATCCAAATATAAGGACAACATCTTTCTAAGCAGTGAAACCTATATTTCATATTGTGAAGAACTGACCTCAGGAGCATTCTTTTGTACTTGTCCTCCTCATCTCACATGGCAGTCTGTCTGAACCCGGGTGTGCCAGGCAGAGAAGATACACTCTCATTAAAGAATCCAGTCAATGCCGCAGCGGGACATGATGGGACTTGTTCTTTTTGATCAAAGCCTGGTCTAGTTTGTAGTGTCTTAAGAATCAGGGTGGGGAATTGCAACCACAGCCAGAAACCTGGGACTCTTTGCTGTAAGGGCCTTAACTTCAAATATTGGCACCACTGGCAGGTTACAGAGACAGACAAATTGTTAAGAAGATCAAAATCTGTTTGGAAAATCGAAACTAGATGTTCATTTTGGAATGTGGCCACACGGCCAGGGGTGAAAAAGTCTCCCAAACTTCCCTGAAGCTAATGAACAAAGCTGGACTCAATCTTAAAATGTTCTGCCATAGTTCTTTACACTTGAGACTATTTCTGCTGGGAAATAAAGGCTGACAAATTTTCCATTATTACAGTCAGAGCAAACAAAGGGGACAAATCCTGAATCCAAATAAAAACCAGATACTTAGATTCCCAACAGTCACTTCAAATGGAACTTCAGTGTCAATGTGAAAGTAATGCAAATAAGCTGAAAAGTATTTGTGTAACTGTCTGCTGGTAACAAAGATCAACTATTTGCCCTCAGCAGAGATTTCACCACATCTCTGAATGGCCCACAAATTGTTTCCCACCATAAGTTATTTCATAAGCAAATCAATTAATGTCCAATCTATAGTCAAATGATGAACGTTGAAGACCACATACATCACTCAACACAACCTATAAAAGTTCATGTTGATCATCACCGACATTGTTGTCTTGTCTCAAAACTATGCAGAAATTCAGACAGTTTGCCAACTCAGCTGTGCGACGCCCGGTCACTCAGTTTAGTCTGGCTGTAAATGTAACATTTATTCTTGTTAAGTGCTGAAGCAGCAATCCAAACTCTCGCTGTCATTATCAGAGACAAGTGTAAGAGAACAAAACATGGCAGATTGCCCATGTTTATCTTGAGAGGAATGTTATCTTCTGGGAAGGTAAGTAATTATTGGACATGACCTCAAGTTCCTCTTGTAAACAAGGAAGATATCTGTAATTTTTGGAATCAATGTAACCTCAACTTCGGTGTTGCTATTTACCCTCTGCTTGGTGGCTAACTCCCCATTTAAACCACAATGTGGTAAAGTGATCAAAGGGCTACAATCACATTCAAGATAGAATTCAGAACAGCAAATTTAGCTTTGCAGAATTGGGTGAGAGGCTTGAAATGACTGGGTTGAGGGAATTGCTTGCCCTTTTATATGTGCAATGTATGGAAATGCTGTTTTAGGGGAGGTGCATTTGGTAGTATTCAGTGAGAGTGGTCTGCAGAATTTGCCCTGGTGCTAAACTTAATAAACACAAGTAACACATTCCGTGTGCTGGCAAGTTCGGAAAATACTCTCAAGCAGCGAGAAAAAGCAGCTGATCAGTGTATTGTCCTGCAGATGTAACACACACACACAAACACACACACACACACTCACACACACACACTCACACACACACACACACTCACACACACACACACACACACACACACACACACACTATGTGCTGGTTGGCTGAAACCAAACAGCACACAGTTGAAAGTGCATTTTGGTTACACATACCAATAAGAATATGACCCAAGCAATCAGACAGACTGGCTATCCAAAATCCCCCAAAAGGCAATGTTGTACCTGTTTGTTGTCCTTTTGCTGAATTGACTGTTGACATGTCTTTCTGCAGACACTGCACATTTACAACCTGATTCCCTACCTAAATGAGAAAAACCTGTATACATATTTATCAAAGCATGCTAATATGCAGATGTATGCAGGGAACATATCTTATGCACTGTGATGATTCCCCAAACAACGACCACCTGGAGTGATATACCAAATAGTCCCCAGTTCACCTGTTTTAGCAGTATACAGACAAACGAAGGTAAGCAAGGAGGTGAAACCCAATCACAGGTTGTCACTTGAGATGCATTTAAGTCCAAAGGAGTGAAGAAGGCCTGGATATTGAGAGTCTTAACCATCTCTAGTGCTGTTTTGCACTTTAATGTGCACGTACACGTGAATTTTGTGTGTAAATGCAATAAATGCATGCATGGAATATATGTCGAAAACAGCATAATTTGTCTATGTGTTATGCTTTTTCATGCTATAGGGAAGCACCTCAAATACATACACCTTTAACAATGAACATTGCAGCCTTTACTTACCCCCTCGTCCCCCGTTCCTGGACGAGCCTCTGCTCTGTGTGTCCTCCCAGCCTTCCCAGTATCTCCCCACACATCCTCCCATAGTTAAAGGGCCGCTGATTGTTTCCACGCGTTGTACTAGCTGAACAGGGGGCCCATTACTGACGAAGACGATTAACTAGGTCCGATGGGAAGGGTCGCTCATCCGTTGCAAGTCCGATCGACCTGATTGATCATCTGTAGAGGTACACAGGGAAGGTGCAACATCTACCAAACTTTTTCAAATGTTAAGATACAGCCGGCAGCTTGTCAACTCTCTTACTTGTGTGTTAAGTTGAGCTAGTTGCAAAAGTTGATGCTCCGCAGCTTAGACACCGCGGACCTACCTCGCTAACAGGCTAGCAGGGCCAACGAGCTAGCTACATCAATAAACACAAACTTCCGCGCACTCGTGGTATTTCCCTGGCGTTTAGTTTCTTCATTATGTAGTGGGTAGATACAGTTTCCAGCAGTCATTGGGGGCAACAACTCAAATATTTTACAATGTTCTCCGACCGCCTTTCTTTAAACCCCCCCAGACGTTACTTCCCTCTTTGCTGGTAAACTAGCGGTGAAGCTAGCGCCACCGAACTTTTTTCCACGCATGCGCGTAAGCGAGCAGTCAGGTGTTGGGTTCTCTGACGTCAGGCGAAAAGCAATTATGAATGGACGAGACAACACATTAACTCGTCGCCGATAGTTGTTTATTAACAACTATAGATATTAGTTATTTACATCAATAGCACAACACATGGCGAAGTTTAGGGCAAGAAGAGAGAGATTACGTCAAGATAATAAAATAATTCCACTCATGCTACGTTGAACTCTTTGCAATTTTGGGGAATTCAGACAGCATCTGAAGGCAACACCAAAAACTCCAACAAAAATGTTGTAGTTTTCATTCAAAACTTTGGCATTAGATTGTCTATCATGTAGCATACTCATACTAAATCCAACATTTATGTGTGCGTTTGCTCTCCCATTAATAAAAGGTTTATGTAAAAATAGCCACTTTTACGTTTCGTTTCACCCATAAACTTTTCGCGCATGCGTGATCTGATATAACATGGGCACGATGGCTGCGGATAGTACCTTGCTACTGTCTCTGGTGGAAGAATATGTCTCGGGACTACAGGACAGCAAGGCCAAAGATACAGCTGCAGGTAAATAAGACTTGGTGTTTTTCTTGACACTTTTTCAGAATAGTTCGTTGCAAAGAAAACGTCGCTGTGGCTGCTGAGCTACCGCTTCAAGGATGCGCAACACAGCATGATGGTGAACTAGCTAACTTAGCGCCACAACATCCTGTGTGGTGTTACAACCTCATTATAAAGAGACGCTTTGTGACAATAGTCTGCTCATATTCTCACAAGAGCATCACACATTTAATGCATCCCAAGCGTTTTACGGTACTGTCATTTAGACTAACAATGTGATTATTGATGCTATTGCAGTGTGGTGTTAGTGCATGCCACTTGCTAGCTGCTGTATTTGTTTCCGAGTAGCATCCTGTCAATGAACTCTGGACCTTTGAACTCCGCTGCTCCTGCTAGTTAATCTGTAGTTAACTACTAGATAGAGCTAAATTATGCTCATGTGTTGTAATATCTTTTTTTTCTGTGTGTTTTTAGTTGCCTAACTTGTCAGGGATTGCATTTACAATTCACTAAACTCATCTTTCTGTTCAGGTGTAAGAGATGGACAGTTTACAGTCCTGCAGCTGGTTGAAGCTCTGGGGTAAGATATCAGCACTCTTGTATATACTCAGCATTAACATTAAGAAAACAAAATATTAAAGATGCATTCCTCTCTCACTCTAAGTAAGTAGGTTTTTTTAGCCAGTGTCACTCAGGCAAGGTCAAATATTTGGAAAATGTCTACCTTTTATTGCTGTCATCTATTAATGGTACCCATTAATGTTAGCAAGTGTTAAATAAAGAGTTGATAATGATTTTAATTTCTTTTCCTGTTGTAGACTGAGTCTGACCAGCTCTCAGCCTCACACACGGGCCAGAGGCGTCCAGCTTCTCTCCGAAGTTTTACACGAGTGCCATGGAAATCTAACCGAGGGAGAAGGTACACTTTCTCTGTGCCTGTTTTTAAGAGATAGACAGATTTTCAACGCCATAAACATTACTTCAATGACTGTTTACACAACTTCTATATCTGTCTGATAACAGAAAGAAATAAGAACATTAAGAAAGGATGGGGTTCACATGTAGCAAATCCATGAGTTATATTTTGTCAACATGTTTTCCTGTCTCTGCTCTCCACAGTGGAAGTTCTCATTGCCTTCTATGAAAACCGTCTAAAGGACCATCATGTCATCACACCCCCTGTTTTACAGGGGCTCAGAGCACTGGTTAGTGTTTGTGTCTGTTATCTATGGTTTAGTGCCAACATCTGAAAATTCCTTGATGAAATTGGCAAATGGCAAAGTGTCACGATAGTTTATGTTTGGCAGGTTTGGGAATCATTTAAAAAAAAGTTCCAAATATGATTGCAGTGGCACTAATGCTCCTTGTGTGTATATATGTTTGCTATTTTTAGACAAAATGTACAGCGTTGCCTCCTGGCTCAGCGGTGTCGATGCTGAGGTCTTTGTTCCAGGATGTTCATGTTCAGGTAAGGCTTGACTTTTGGGGATTTAAAGCAAAGTGTGAAAGTTTAAGCTTAAAGGTCACATATTATGCAAAATACATTTTACTTTGTTTTTCAAACACTAAAATGTGTCCCTGGTCTGTCGACAACCCCCCCCCAATTATGAGAAAAGTCCATCCTCTCCGTCTTTTGCCTGCTCAACTTTTCAGAAAATGTGCTCAAACAGGCTGTTTGGAGATTTTCCCTTCATGACATCACAAAGGGCAGTAACTCCTTCCCACAGGTGGATGACACTCCCACAGCTAGGTGTTTGTTCTGCCCTCTGAGTCTGCCTTCTCACCTTAAACAATACGGCATGGTGCAAGAAAGCACAAACCACCCAAGCCCTTCCAGAGAGGCGTGGTCGAACACAGCTCACTTTTATTTAAAGCTAAAAAACCCAAACAGCCTGTTCTGAGGGAGTCTGAAATAGAGGGGTTTATAGACATGATCGGAGGATCGGAGTAGATTTTTTTGCAAAAAACTTCATAAACATATTTCGGGGACCTCTGAGACGTGTTTTTAAAGGGGGTATAATATGTGACCTTTAATGTACTTCTTAAAAAATGTTATTGTCAGATGAACATGAAGCCTATGTGTAAGGAATTCATTCTACAGTAGATCTGAGTTTAACCAGTAGGTAAGTCATGCACTTGATAGTGCTGTTTACTTTATCTGTACGAGACAAAGACAACTAATTAACTGAAAGAAGAGTTCAAATAGTTATCGTACAGGAGGACTTCATATTTATCATCAACATACTGTCTCTTGAATTCTTGTAGGTGCACATACACATCCGTTCTTGTTCTTGTTTCCTCTATGTTATTGGAATACTTTCCCTTTTATAAAATATGCTTAGCTGGTATACTTGACTAATCTTAATCTTTTTCAAACCGTCCCATTGTGGGTAAAAAGCTGATACACTCTGCTTGTTTTTCTCCAGTCTTTGATGCTGTCAGAAAGAGCGTGCGTTTACAACTTGCTCATCAACCTCATGGAGAGCAGAGAAGCCGGTAAGAGATAGCAGAGTGAAGATTTATTTAGACCTACAGAGAGTGAGTCCTAGATGCTGAAATCTCAGCAGTAGGCTGACTAATCACTGTGTTCATTTCTCTCCTCGGGGCAGTGAAACTCCTTCTAGCTGTGTAGTAGAAACAGAGCTGTCACACCTTCTGCTTTGTTTGAGAGATGAGTGATTTTGCATAGACAAACTGTAGGATGCAAATAGAGAGGTGACAATGAAGTGTTTGTGTGACCACTACCCTGTCTCTCCATTTTATACTATAGAAGTCAACATGATGGTGTTAACCACTGGTCCACTTTATATAGTAACGTTTATTTAAAGATTATAATAGGTTTAAATAAAAAGGCTTCCTTACATATCAAGGGAGGAAGTTCCAATGATTGTGGTGTCATGTTTTCTCCTACTAAATATCCTGCACACCGTTTTATGTGATGAGCAAAGTAGATTTCTGTCATCTAACAGAACTAAAACAAAGCCTTGTGTTTATGTTTGATGTTTTATCAGAACTGAAAGGTTTGGGGGCAGACTTTGTGTTTGGTTTTGTCCAATCAATGGACGGAGAGAGAGATCCTCGCAATCTCCTATTGGCCTTCCAGGTCGCCAACAACATCATCCATCGAGGTTATGATCTAGGTAAGAATACACACAGGAGCACACACATACAGCATCTTTCTCTTTGTTGTTTCTCTCTTCCTCTTCTTAGAACTCTGTCATTAATTATTACACAGTTCAACATGCGTCTGTTTTCCTCCCATTCATTTCCTGTCTGTTGCCCCAGGTAAATTTGCTGAGGAGCTGTTTGAGGTGACGTCCTGCTATTTCCCCATCGACTTCAGCCCTGTAAGTCCCTGTTTACTCAGCTGCTTGTGTCTGAGAACTGACGAAAGCACGAAGGCCAGCAGACAGAAATGTCATCACTGACTTCCTGTGACCTCGATACAACAATAACACAGAGTCTGTCTCTTTGTCTGCATATGCACATTTCCCGTGTCTACATGACGGGATCACAGCTCTGTGATTGTTTGTCTGCTCTCTGGAAAAAAAACCAGACACTAATGCTACAAATATAATGTGGGATATGTGTACTTCCATTTATTCGACATATGGAGCAAACATTTCCTCACCAGATAGCAACAATGAAACAACATTTTCCTATACATTACAGACACAAGGTTTGTCTGTGTCAAGTGTCATCCTGTTGTAAGGTTAGGCGTCTCTCTTATGTATCATGTCCAACAATAAAACAGGATGATGTGACACTTTTAAGTGCAGAAATACAGTCATTGCCAATTTCCACATAGTCCGCGCACGCCACGATCTGTCAGCAACGTTCTCTGTCACTCCAGTCAATGCTCCTGTTTCCACAGGAAGCGCCGCAGCCCGTCTCCGGAGCGTGCCAGGAGCGCCACTCCACCACGCTTTGCTTTGTTTCAAATACGCTGCGAGTCCATTTTCGACGGAGTAAGCTGCACGCACGTGTCAAGCTGAACAAAAAAGAATAACCCAGACAAGAAGTCAGACAAGGAAACACATAGAGCATCCGGTCAATTTCAAAATAAAACACAATATACAGACTCCTGATCGTATCAATTTATCAACTTTTCGTCAAAACAGGCCCCAAACGAACAACAAATAGTCCTCAGAAGGACAAAGCAACAAATGTTTGCATGTTTCCTCTTTATTCCCGCGTGATCTTGTTTTTCTCTTGTGATGTGTGTACAGCTGCTCATGGCTGCGTTCCCTCTCCAGAAACAGATCCAGTGGGGCAGGGCACGTGCTGTCCGACAGATCAAAACCGTGGCGCTGACGGAACGCAGCGCGCACGAACTATGTGGAATTGGCAGTCAGGCTTCCCTCTTATAAAATCTGTCTGACTGTATTTCTGCACTCTGGAGATTTTTGAGTTTCTGCTGCAGAGAGCTAACTTAACTTATAATGTGATGGAAGAGAACATATCAGAACATGTAAATCATTAAGTTGGCATTAGTGAGACAGATCTGTAACATACAGAAACGGTTTGGTTGTTATTATCAATCAATACTTTTTTATTTAAATAGTATTTTTTTTTTTTCTTATCTCCGTTATCACTGAAGAGGTTTTACCTGTCAAAATGTGTAGGTGCTTGCATGATTTCTATCCATTTCCAAAGCCTGTCTGTCTCTTCCAACCTCACTTCAATTTCACCCATTTTCACCCACCTCAGCCTCCCAATGACCCCCACGGCATCACCAAAGAGGAGCTCATCCAGACTCTGAGGGGCGCCCTCACTGGGACACCAAAATTTGCTGAAGTACGACTATCAGTTTACGTTGACATTTCGCTTTTTTTGGGTTAGTTGGAGATCTTGTAACCCCCATCTTAAAGAGAATTCATGTTCTGTTTGTTTCTGTCCTGTTAAAGTTTCTGTTACCTCTCATCATTGAGAAACTGGATTCAGATGTTCTGAGTGCGAAGCTGGACTCACTGCAGACTCTGGTGAGAAAAATCAACTATTTTCCATATCAGTATATTTCCTCTGATGTTTAAATATTTGATTCCAAAGTTCTCATGTTCCCTGTTGCAAGAGGTCTGTAAATGTGTGTCATAAACATCTGTTATTATTAAGCAACTCAGTCAATTATTACAACTACTGTGTTGCTGCTGTGCGTTCTGGAGTAGAGGTGTGTTACGTACAACTTGTGAAGGTGATGCAGGGTCTTGTGTGTTTTTCAGACTGCCTGTGTGTCACGATATGAACATAAGGACTTGGCAGAATTCCTGGAGGGCCTGTGGGCGTCAGTACGCAGAGAGGTAAAACGTAAATAGCACTTTGTAAGAAAGCATTGAGCATCACTACGTTTATTTGAGTTGGCCTTTTACTTTGTTGAATAAAAACAACTTGAGAACTGTTAGCTTGGGTTTTTCTGATTGCAGACACGTTTATTTGAACTCCGGACTTATAAAAGCACGAGTCATAACCTTCCATCAATAGAACTGATGGATAGTTTATCATAAGTGAGAATGTTGAGGGGCGGTGTGGTGTAGTGGTTAGTGTGCACGCCCCATGTGTAGGGGCTGTCGTCCTCCAGGCGGGTGGCACAGGAAGGAATCGAACCTGTGGCTCCTTTGCCGCATATCATACCCTACTCTCTCTCTCTCTCTCTGATTTCCAACTCTATCCACAAAAAGCTCAAGAATGAATCTTTTTTAGTGAGAATGTTATTGAAGAATTTAAAGGAAATGACCCTCAACAAAGTTCTTTGAGGGGTGAAAGGAACACAAACAGTTTCTCAAACTTGGAAAGGCAAAAAAGCAAAGTGAAGTCTGGACTGATGCTGATATGATTCAGTGTTTTCTTTTGTACTCCTCATAAAAGAGAACATGTCCCCAAGGCGCTGAATGCAAAACAAATTATAGTTTGATTTTAAAATACTTTTAACTATTCAGATCCGATTGAACAGTAAATGTTGATGCCTCTCTGAATCTGAAGAACAATCCAATACTGTAATAATAATGTTCCTCTCTTGTTTGTTTTCTTCATTCAAGGTGTTTCAGACGTCTAGCGAGAAGATCGAGGCTGCCGGCCTCGCCGCGTTAACCGCTATGACTTCCTGTCTGTCTCGCTCAGTCCTCACCTCTGACTCTGAAGACTCGCTCTGCACCTTCCTGGAACTCGTTCTTAAAGGTGAATAGTCATCAAATCCGGCTGATTTGCAAACAAACAGCATTTAACAAATGCAAGTACTGAAGGAAAAATTAGGATCAGAGAAATACTGGTGAACCAAATCCAGAGGGTGTTTTTATTTCACCTGAAATTGGATAAAATAAAGTAGAAAACAACTTTTTGAATATCTAGCTTAGTTTTCCTTGATGTAAGTGTTGAGGGCAGATAATGTCTTAACTGTGGTAATGGGAGGGTTTACTGCAGGGGTAGAACTGATGGGCCCGAGATTAGACCATTAGTGACGGTTGACTTACAGATCACAAGTGATGCTATAATGAAGAGAAACACTTTGTTCCCCTCAGCTGGTGGTTTGCTTTCTGCCAAAGTAAAGAGCTGGCTAACTTTAGTAACAAAATGTACACATACAGTAAGTTAGAATAAATATCTTAAAGTCAAGTCTATACCCTTTTGAGAAGGCGTCCTTGACTTTCAGTGACCATTAATCCATTTTTTGTTTGTATAGCACCAGTTCATAATAAATGTTCTCTCAAGATACTTTAAAAAAGAGCAGGTCTAAACTGTAACTCCTCATAGAGACACCCAGCATAGAGACCAAACAAGAATCCACCCTGAGCAGACACAACTTTTAGCATGTCACAGTGGTGACCTCGAGCAGAACCAGACATCTGCTGAGACTGTGTTGGGCTTGGAGAGTGACAGCGAGCGAGAGACAGAATGAGACAGATGGATAGAGATGTTTGTGAAATAATTAGCAGGAACAGCGACATAGTGAATGCTGAAAATCCACAAAGATGTTCACAGGAATTTCTGTGTGAATATTTTATGGCTACAAAAGCGAGTTATAAAGCACTCGAGACATTTAAAATCCAAAATGTATATTTATAGTTACTAGCTGCTCTTAAAGGCATAGGACCTCTTTTCTAATCTTTTTATAAGAACGTTAATTAAAGTCACCAACAGTCTGAAAACACCTACCCTCCACAGTAAGATAAGCCTGATGGTCCTGTGTTTTCTTTAAGTTTCATTTATTTAATTCACCAGGGGACAGTGTGACATGACATTGATCATGTATACAAAAGAAAAATGAAAAGATGGTTGCTCCACATTTAGCCAGTCGCTAATTTCCGTCTGTAGTCCCACATAAAAGTCACAACAAGACTTACAATGAAACTCCACTCAACCAAGGACAATAAACATCATAACATGCTATTTACGCTGTGGAACAATGTGTGTATCCTGCTCGGTACAAAGTATTAAAACAACAGGAGTTTTTAAAAAGTGTGATGTCATTCCAGACTGCAAACATCACCTGTCTGAGCCAGACCTGAAGCTGGTGTGGCCAAGCGCCAAGCTCCTGCAGGCCGCCTGCAGCGCCTCCAACAGGGCGAGCCACATCATCATAGCTGCTGTCATGCCGTCTCTACTTGAGCAGTACAACAGCAGAGCACAGGTAAATAAAGCAACACATCCAGATGGGAATATGTTCAATTTAAGAAGATGAGGTTGAGGTTTGATGAATGATGTATCTCAACATCTGGAACAAAGTCCTGAGGTAATTCACTTTTTATTTTTATGTTTACAAAATCTGTGGAAAACGAGTCTGTTTGTCCTTGTGAAGTGTTCTCACAGGCGCACTTTACTGGAGGTCGTGCAGCGATTCATCCAGTCGGTAAAAGGCAGCCAGTCTGCGGAGAAAGGCAAGTGCTGTTTAATTCTGTCACGTGATTCACTCAAAGGGTCACAACCTTGTTTACAGATGTGTCTTGTACCAATTGAACAGCAATAAAAATAATCTTCAAATTGCACTACACATGAGTAATGATTTTTCTTCCTTTGAAATAATTCTATCCACATAATGACATCTGCCGTGGTAATGAAATGCAGATATTTAAAACTGTTTGGGTTCCATAGCTCATCTGATTCCTGTCATTGCACTACTTCAGACACGTGTTTGAATTAAATCAAGGTCAAACTCTGTCATTGACGATAATCAAAAGCTTGCTCAAATGAAACTTCTCTTGATCTTACATCATGAGTTTTTAGTGTCTTTGTGTGTTTGTACTCGACTGTGTTATCAGGAACTTTCTGCTCTTTTCTTAAACATGATAAAACACTAAAAAGCCTTTGAACTCATGGCACAATTTGCTTTACTTAAGTGTAGAACCAGGCTGCACGGTGGTGCACACAGTGTTGCCTCATAGTGAGGAGGTTCCTGGTTCAAATCCTCGTCAGACAGGAGCCTCTCTGTGTGGAGTTAGCATGCTCCCTCCTGTGCATGTGTAGGTTCTCTCCGGGTACTCCAGCTTCCTCCCGCAGTCCAGACACATGCTGGTTTATTTAATTGGTGACTGGCAATGCAATGACAGGAATCAGATGAGCTATGGAACCCAAAAAGTGTAAAATATCTGCATTGCATTAAAACGGCAGATGTTATTATGTGAATATAATTATGTGAAACAAAGAAGAATCATAACTCATCTGTAGCTGTATGTGAGTGTGGCTGGTTGTCTGTCTCTACATGTCAGCTCTGTGATTGACTGGCGAACAGTACAGGTTGTAGCCCCCCTCTCGTTGACAGCTGGGATTGGCTCGAGCCCCCCGCGACCCCGAAAGGGAAAAGCGTTATAGATAATGGATGGATGGAAGTTTGGAACCACACCAGATTTTTACTCGTCTATTTCTGTCTTTCCTCCCTCCACACCAGAAGAGAGTGCGTTCGTAGCCTTCCGTCCGTCTATGTGCAGCATGGTGTTTTCAGCTCTGACGGAGACTAATTCCAGTCTGCAGATCACAGCCACCTCAGTGCTCGCCTCCCTAGCACAACAAACAGGTGAGCTTCGATCACCTCTCTAAGCTCACAGTAGAGTGGTTTCATCTGGAGCGTTTCAAATATTACAAATCTACTGTCTCTCTCAGGTTTACTGTTGGACTCCGATGTAGAGCTCGCTGTCGATCATCTGACCAGACTGCTTCTAACGGAGGAGGATGAAGAAGTCAGGTCAGTTTCCACCTCTCTTTCTTTCATTGATGGCATCAAATGAAGCGTCAGGTTCTTGTATTGCAGTGTAACAGTCTTTTTTGTCTCCCTGTGTCTTTGTCTTCTCGCTACCTTCAGTCTTGCTGTGGTGAAGTGTGCCGGAGCCTTAGCAGAGCTTCACCCTGCAGCATTTATCACCAAACTGATCCCAAGACTAAAGAACGAGATGTTCTTTGGTAAATCATAGGCCTGCACGCTCACTTGTTTTATCACTCTTGTTGTCTTCAATTTACAATTTAACATAACATCAGGGGATGCCATGAAAAATTCCTCACAAACCCTTTCCTCTCCTTCACTTAAGATCCGATGGATCAAGACATCAACAGAGTATCTTCTGAGCAGATGTCCCATCATGCAGTGCGCCAGCGGTGTTTGTCTGCTCTAGCTGCAGTGTCCACTCAACCCAGTGTGGTCCAGGAGAGCACACCAGTCCTCATGGAGGTCCTCAGCTCAGCACACACAGGTAATCTGTCCAGAGAGATCATTTTCTGGATTCTGGTCAAGTCCCCCTGAAACTGAACCTCGAGAGTATCTAACTGCCCTGCCGTGACGTATTTCCCAGGATAGAACCAATCACAAGATAGAAGGCGGAACATCTAAAAATGCTCGAGTGCAGGAAAAGTTTACAGTAGGGGGAAAATACGGTCATTTAGATTCAGATAAATGAACATTTAACACAGGAACGTTGGATTAAACCCAGGAAAAGCTGTTTTACTTCTCAATGATTGGTGGAAGTCAACAGACTTTCAACTTTATTGATCATTGATAGTTTTGTTCATAAGTTGCCTTGAAGCACAAGTCAAAATCTCAACATATTTTGGCAGAATAATTTGTTTAATAAAAGTCAAGATTATCTCTGTACTAGCTTTTCCCAAAACAAACGTTAAAGTTGTTTAATGCGTGAAGTGTCATCTGTTGTTGCACTTTGTTAGTTTAGTTCAGTCGTACATCAGAGCATAAAACTCCAGGAGAACGACAATGCAATGTGCTTTTATTTTCCAGGAAGTGTTGGTTTCTCAATAGAAGAGGTGGTGTTGGCGTGTCGCAGCCTCCAGAGAATAGCAGAGCAGGTGAAGGACACTGAGGAGACGGGACGATGCTTCCATGACATCATCATCCCACGCCTGCTGTCTCTGGCCCTCCAGGCAGCACTGCAGGGTGAGTAGCTGCTTTATCAAATTTATACGATCTCTTCTTTTCTCATCACTACCTTCTAGTTAAACTCAGATTGTCTTATTTTGAAATCCTCTGCTCTAAGTGTAATAGTAACATTAGGCTGTACTAGGAATCAAAGAAACATTTATAAATCTTATAATAACTCAATTTGCATGCTTGCTTCATCACATCAATCTCACTTTCTAACTATGAAAGGTGTATTATTTCAGATAACATTTCAATATTTTGTCCGTTCTTGTAGGTGACAAGTCATCTGGTCATCGTAGTCCTCTTCTTCAGGAGTCCGTCCTGTCTGCCATGGTCCCTGTCATCAGTACTTCCTGCTCCAGGCTACAGCCCACGTCAGCACAAACTCTTTCATCTCTTAGTTTTTCTCTCTTCACTTCCTTGAACACTTCAACCATGAAGTTAACTTTGGAGAAAATCTGACAATTGTTTTAGCATTTGAAATTCCTCCTCTGGATGAAAGGATGAACTTTAGAGCCAAGCTAGCTTGCTGTTACATTAAAAAATGTTAAATAATTTCTTCAATTAATTAAGAGCATGCTGCTCGTTCCTGTCTGTCTTTCACTCTGTCTGTTTTGTCAGTCCTTTAGTTGATGCAAAGATCTGTCAGAACATTTTTCTTAAGGTTTGTGTGGTTTTCCTTTTTGCTGCGTTTCCTCTCATCAGTTTGGCGGAACAGACGGCGTTGAAGACTGTAGCTCTCTTTTTGAGTGGTGATGCTTCCTTTCTGCCCGACAACTCCTTCCCTTCAAACATCCAGCTGCTCAAGGTATCTATGGACATGGACTTTTCGAAATGAGTGTCTAGATAGGACGTGCTAGTATTAAATATGCATCCTTGTACCTTAAAAAGTTATTGAGGTCTTTATTCTGTTATCTAGAAGCATGAGGGGGACTCGTGGAGCCAATCTCAGATGGTCTGCCTGCTCATGGGATGTGTGTGTTCATTACCTCGCAGTGTGAGTCTCAGCTACAACACTTGATCAGTTTTATGTGTTCATCTTTAAAATAACACACTGTTTTTACTGGTGCTTTGTGCTAAGTGTTGTGCATATCATCCAGGTGGAGGTGCCTCAGATGGATCAGCTGCTGTCAGAGCTGGAGGAGATGAGCTGCACCTGCAGCCACCAGCTCTCGTACACCTCAGCTGCAAAATGCTTCGCTGGCCTGGTTAATAAGAGACCACTGGGTCAGTTTGTGTCTTAATGCTGTCATGTGTGATTTTTTTCATAACAGAGAGCCTCAGTTTGTCATTTTAAAGCAGAAGTGATTGTTCGGTTTCTTCTTTAGGCGATGATCTCGACAGTCTAATACAGAGAACGATGAAGAGAGTTTGCATTGAGCTGGACTCTGCATCTTCATCAGTACGCATTCAGGCGTTCACCCTCACGATCTGGGTAAGAGTAACGCTGTTTTTTTGACCCTTTGATGATTGTTTAAAGGTCACATATTTTCTTCCTTCTCAACCAGTTTAAGTAAGTCTCAGCGTTCGCCAAAACATGTCTGTGAAGTTTCTTCTTCTAAATCCACTCTGATCCTGTATTTGATCATGCTTATAAACCCCTCTATTTCAGCCCTGCTCAGAACAGGCTGTTTCTGTGTCTGTAGCTTCAAATGCAAATGAGCTGTGTCTGACCACGCCCCTCTCTGGAAGGGCTTGTGTGGCTCGGGCTTTCTTGCACCATGCCCAATTATTAACAGTGAGAAGGCAGACTCAGAGGGCAGAACAAACACCTAGCTGTGGGAGTGTCACCCACCTGCGGGAGGGGTTACTGCCCTTTGTGATGTCCAAACGGCCTGATTGAGCTCACATTTTCTGAAAAGTGGAGCAGGCAAAAGACGGAGAGGATGGACTTTTCTCATCATTGGGGGGTTTGTAGACAGACTAGGGACTCATGTTAGTGTTAGAAAAACATTGTAAAGTGTATTTTGCATAATATGCAACCTGTAATTATGAGCTGTCGGTCAAAAGATCAAGTTAATTGCTAAATACAAATGTATACGTAGGTTTAAGAAGTTGATGATGCAGTGAAGTTGCTCTTGTCTCCAGGTTGCTAAGGCTCTACTCCTCAGATACCACCCTCTGTCTACTGCGCTCACTGACAAGGTAACAACACACAGAATCAGATTTAACGGTCAAATTTGTAACTGCACTCGAGCAACTACATGCTATACAGTATATGCTTTACAGACATTTAAAGAAATACATATGAAACTTTTGATATGAGATAATGAACAAGTACACTTTTGCAGACCTTTAATTTGAATTTTTCCTAAAACTGTGTGTTTGAAGCTCTTCTCTCTGCTCGATGATGCTGACCTGGGTCCAATGGCTGCAGGCGGCTTCTCTCTGCTGATGAGCGACTCTGCTGACATCCTGAACCGCGGTTGCCACGCTGACGTTCGCATCATGTACCGCCAGCGCTTCTTCAGTGAGAATTCAGCAAAGTTGGTTCAGGGCTTTAACACTGCACCCCAAGGTACACGGTTATTTAAAGTTATGTTGTTAAGTTTGACTTCAGGAGACAGGAAGGCATTTTGCTCTACATTACAGACAGTCCAGGAATGATAACAGGAAGTAATACAGTGCATACGTTTAGAAGACCACGTTTTTCAAATTAGAGAAAGGGGAGCTTTGTTGCTGGTTATAGATTCCTAAACTGTGATATTTTAACATTTTAAGGACAAACAGGAAATTAGAGGGAGAAAACCAAAGTTTGCCTTGGATAGTAAATGGTTAATGGACTGTACTCAGTGGTGTAGTGCTGGTGTACGCAGGTATACCCACTTTCAGCCTCCATAGAGTATTCCCACTTCTAAATAATAACTCGTGACTCAAACCAATGCATTATGTAACTGTCTATAATGCTGTCTGAGTCGTATCTACACCGTGTTTACATGGACGGGACGGCCGGCCCGCTCAGCCCCTTGAGTATAAAAGCTGTTTAATTGAGGGACTAGAGAAAAGAATAACATACTGTACTCACTGCTTATTTGAACGTCACATAAGGGCGGCTGTGGCTCAGTTGGTAGAGTCGTCGTCTCTCAACCGGAAGGTCGGGGGCTCGATCCCCAGCTGAGCAACATGTCCGATGTGTCCTTGGGCAAGACACCCCGCAATGCTCCCGCTGCTTCGGTGGCGGTGTATGAATGGATTAGTTACCTCTGATGGATGATACTACATAGCAACTACTGCCATCAGTGTGTGAAAGGGTGTGAATGTGTAGGTGTGACATGCAGTGTAAAAGCGCTTTGAGTAGTCAGAAGACTAGAAAAGCGCTATATAAGCTCAAGTCCATTTACCATTTTTACCATCAGCGTTTTTAGATCTTTGTCATTCCGTGTAAATTTACATGCAATGTGAAGCTACGAGCAAGCTAAAGAGTGTTAACATTAGCCTGCTAACACAACAATGCAGCTCGAGTTGTTTTGGTTTCATGCTGTTGCTCAAGGGCGACACCTACTGGATCAAAAAGTCGCAAGTTCTTCACTCAAAATGAATAACTATGTACGTAGGCGTTGCAGCCTTTAGTCTGTTGGCCACTTACAACGACTAAATCTGCTCCTCTTCTGTGGCTGATGTTGGCTTCAAAACAATCCCTACTTTCTGAAGTCAAGCAGCAGAAGTGTTAATGTGCTAATAAAAAAGGACAGTTTTTAGGTGATCTAAATCTGAAGAGTAGTCTGAGCCTTCATGTCACTGTTTATTACAGAGGCCGTTTATCCTCTGCTGGACCGGACCCTAAAAAAAAATACAGTTTGGGAAACATTTAAGAGTTTACCCACTTCTTCTTCAGGCACCACTTCACCACTGACTGGACTTCTATAGCACTTCTTTTCTAGTTTTCTGACCACTCAAAGGGCTTTGGAAAATCCTTGTCTAGTGTCGAAAGTTATTTTCACTAGGAGGCAAACATTTAGTTCTACAGTTTTAGATTCAACCAGTTCATCTCCATGAAGTGCCTCGTATGAGACCATGCAAGCTAGATTAGTTTTAAACGTCAACTTAATGCACATTAAATAAATAAAAAGATATGAAACTTCAAATGAGGAAATTAACCTCCTCATGAAGGGAAAGTTGTAGTCACTGCAGATTTAAGATTATTGTTCTGATCTCTTTTCCTTTAAACTTGTGTTGATGTTAAAAACTTGAATCCTTCTGTGTGTTGTGTCTCCCCCTACAGAGAAAAAGCCAAACTACCTGAAGGCTCTGTCCAACATTGTCAACAACCTCCCCAAGCAGGTTCAAATCACTGAACTCCCAGCGGTGAGTAAAGGAGAAACTGCTGTGCTCATTACCAAATATACCTAAAATGTCTTTAACCACGTTGTATGACGGCTTGTTAAATGTGGTCAATGTTTTGGTGCAGCTCTTGTCTCTGCTGTTGGAAGCCTTGTCGTATCCCGACCAGGGCGTGCAGCTTTCCACTCTGTCCTGTCTGGAGCCCGTTCTCGCCGACCCTCCACCCGCACTCATCCAGCAGCTCGAAGCTTTGGTCAACAGACTGCTGAACCTCACCTCCAGTCCTGCCATGGTTAGTGGATCACACCACAGAGTGTTGTGCTTCTGTCCTGATGTTGTCATTTGAAGCAGTGAGGCCCTATTTACATGATGCTTGCAATAAGTTTCCTGATGACCCTGATGAAGGCCACAAGCCAAAACACGTCGGTCTAATAAAGTGTGTTGCTGGACCTCTTCAAACCTTTCACTCTCCATGCAGCTTGGTAGTTGGTGAAGTTGTCCTGCTCTGCTTCTCCATAATTTAAAGCAGTAAAAGGTCAAATTGTTAGCATGATAAGGAGCTTAAAGCAACAGCTAAGTACCAATTATCCTAATTGTTTAACAGTTGTCTGTGTAATTTGGCATTTTTAAATTGTATATTACTTACTTTTTTAATCCCTGAGGGAAACACACAGGACCTGTGGACATGCATTAGTGGAGAGATGTCAGAGTGGGGCTGCTACACACTGCTACACTGCTCAAGGGCACCTCGGCAGTACTCGGGAAGTGACCTGGCACCTCTCCAGTTAACAGACCACCTTCCATATTATGGCCCGAATCGGCGACCCTTCAGTTCCCAATCCAAGTCCCTACAGACTGAGCTACTGACGCCCCCACATACTGTATGTTCATTAGCCAGAGCTCTTATGTATATGATGTTTGTGTCCTGCAGAACGTGAGAATCTCCTCCTTGCGCTGCATCCATGCTGTTTCCTGCTTCCCTGAACATGAGGTACATTATTAGCAATATTCATATAGACTACACTCAAGTCAAATTACTCTTGAGATAACTTGACTCAGTTTTGTACAAAGAGCAGATAGTTTATTGAAGAATCTGTTCAATGGTATATAAATGCCAAAGCTTTGATTTTAAGGCTAATAAACCCTTAAGGCAATCATTTTATTTTGATTATCTAAGATGTGTAAAGCTCAAATAAGGACGCATATTGTGCCGTTTCAGGTCTTGCCGTTTCGTGCCAGAGTGCTGCGAGCCCTGGCCCGGCCTCTGGACGATAATAAGAGGATGGTGAGGAATGAGGCGGTTCAGACAAGAGGAGAATGGTAAGAATCTATCATCTGTTTGAAATGAACAATCGGTCTACATCAATCTTAAAATCAGAATCTCTCCCTTGAGTTCTGACAGATTTAACCTTTTAGATCTTTGCCTCAGTGGTCTCTTTATAGGAGACTATCCAGCTCGGTGTCAAAGATGTCAAGATCCGTTAGGTTCTTTTGTGTGTAACTCTATGATAGAGTTAAAGATCCCATATTATGCCCTTTTTGGGGTTCATATATCTATTTTATGTGCCTACTAAAGTACGTTCACAATCGGTAATGTTCGAAAAAAGTGTCTGTTTTCATGTACTGCCGATCGATGCAGCCCGTCTCATCTGCCTGTGTTTGTAACGCTCAGAAGTGCCCACATCAGGGTCCCCACGTGTGCCAAGTCTGACCTGATTGGTTGGCCGATCTGCTCTGTTGTAATTGGTCAGTCGTTCGGACAATTCTCGGAAATGTTACGCCCCTTTTACCATATTGGGAATACAGATACTGTGCAGCATGAACTTGTGCTTGCTACAACGAGCCAATGGGCTTGGATCAGTGACACCACACTGGCAAGACGTCACACTGGCAAATTTCAACAAGGGGGGCTAGGGACCGAGCGTGTCATGCTGCTACTGCTAACAGGAGGACGTAGGAGAAGCCGCGTTTCCGTGGACTTTGAATTTTGGCACATAGATGTGCCTAAACATACACAAGACACCTGGAAAACACACTAAAGAGCATATAAAACCAGAAAAAGCATAATATGGGACCTTTAAACATAAAAACAGTTTCAGTAACTTCTTTTTTAGTCTGGGGTCCTTTTATAACGAGGTGTCTCATTTGTCTCAAAGGTTCCTGTTGGGAAGTCCTGGGGGAAGGTGATTCTTCCCTAAACCTGGAAGAAAACTGATGATGGAGATTCAGAGTCCGGGACCAGAGACCACAGATCAAAGCTGTTCGCTCCACAACACAACAGCTCTCTCCCCCTCAGTCCTCTGTGGATCTTTCTTCATCCCTCTATTATCCTCCTCCTCCTCCTCTCACCTTTCACTTTTTATTGAACCGTTTTCTTTGTAACCGACTTGACGAACGCACAAATACGAGTATATAGACTGACTATGGAGGGAGGATTAAGTTAAAGGAATGTCACTGACAAGTTTAATATGTAACATGCCTTATTTATAACGGGGATCTTTCTTTCTAGAGTAAATATGTCATGAGGATGTAAGGAGGCATCTCGCTTGTTCACAGTTAGAAAACGTCATTATTCATCACAAACCGAAAGTGGAGATTATATCTTTAAGTTTGCTTCTCTGTCTGATAAACAGATAAAATACCTCCGCACACCATCACCCCAAAACAATACAAACGGACACAATCATTGTAAAACGAAGGAGAATATTATTAGATGTTGATGTACTTAATTTGAAATAGAAAGAAATCTTGAAAGTTCTGTCTGCTTCTTTTTTAAACAACTAAACACGATGATGATTTCCAATGATTGGCTTCAGATAAATGTGCTTTTAATGTATCCATGAAAAGAAGCTCTCACTGTGCACACGTACTGTGGGCTGAAGGTGATGAGTGATCTCCACGACTACGGTAGCAACATTTTCGTTCTCTTTTTTTAACTTGAGGATTATTTTGGGGAAAAAATTCTCTGGTGGAAACGAGAGATCTCCACTTGTCATATCCTGATGTCTTGACACCCGATGAGAGCATCAGTGAAGCCAGCAGGCTCAGACAGTTTTATATCTTGTCATCTGAATGAATGTGTAACTCCTGTCTTAAGCCGTTTTCACATATGCACTCCGGATAATATCTAGATAATCTCCGGAGGACTGCTCCGGAGATTCTTGTGTCTAAATGACAGCTGGGGGGGGGGGGGGGGGTTGATTTGCGTCACTCTGGTGTGGCGGCTGGGGGGGGTTGTTGAGACCTGGAATAATACGACTGTGCCAATCGTCCTCTTGATGCTCACAGCGTGAAATGAATGAAGAACTTCTCTGTCCTTCACCTCCACGGACATTTCCATTGTAACATGTTTGAGTACCTGTGTTGATGGATAATATGTCAACATCTACGTTCTTAATATCTGAGCACATACATTGATCATAGTTCTCGTCATTGCAGTAAGATTTGGACCTCACAACTTATGCCAAGGAAACAGACAGTATTTAAAATGTCATTAAAACTTCTTTGTAATGAAACAACAATCACTCGTTCTTTTTTATAAGACAGACCTTTAAATATCAAACATGTTTTATTTTTAAAAAGACACAAGAAATGAAAAAGTGGAGCACAGCTCCCGTTGCTTACACATGATACCACAGCTGAACGTGATGTTTCTATGGCAACTACAGATCCAAGTAATCCATTAAGAGATTAGTAAGAACACGTTGGGGTGAAAGGGGATTCAAAATCTTGAATTACACCTCACAGTTCCTGATTTACTCACAGTGCCTCAATTCAAGGGCAGAACAGCCGAAGAAGGCACAAAGATTTCTGATCGAAGATAAACCGACTTCTGTGACGGTTCGTTTTTTTTCTCAACTACATTTAAAAGATTTGAAGTCATAAATCAAAGTGAATAAAGCTCTTGGTTCAACGCTCTTTAGTTTCTCTCCTCCTTAGCGAACACTCCACTGAACACGACAACAAAACAACAGTAAACATGCAGAGCAGTAAAGCTGACAGCATTTTTAAAAGACAATTATTAGAAATGTATGGAGGAGTATTAGTGCCACATCAAGGGTGAGGAACATCAGAGATTTCAAGATTTAAGTCAAAAATGTAGGAGAATAAAGTCGTACATTTACGAGTTATTTTAGTCTCCTCTATAGTCGTATCAGAAGAGCAGCAGCCGCCTGTATGAAAATGAGGAACGTGGAGCATCTCGTGAAGTTTTACTTTAGTAAAGGTTTGACGAATAAGGAAATCCTTCCTTGTGTAGTCTGTAACACAGATGGAGTATTAACAGTCTGATGAGCTGCTTTAAGGTCTCAAAATATCCCTTTAGTTGTGGCGGGGCTTTACGAATGCAGACACGAAACTACACGTTCTTTTGGCACATCAGCATGACATTGTCATGAGTATCAGGACCCTGAAAAGATACTGCAAGAGTCCAGGGCTTTTCCGGAGAAAGAACCACGCTGGCTTAAATTTACGATTCTAATCTCGTTAAGGTACGACTTTAATCTCTTTAACGTGGATCTAATACTCCGTCGTAGAAATGATCACAGGACAAAATAAAAAATAATTTTTGGAAAGCATGTTCTCTGTTTAAGACTTATTTTTAAACACAAAGATATGAACAACAACTACAGTAGAAAAACAAACAAAAAAACACCTCTTAAAAAGGAGCAGTGCGTCCACACTCACATCCCTGACTCGACACATATCAGGGATCAATACAGTGTCAATAACTCATGGTGCTGCTCTGCATTTTTTTTTAATCCATGAACAATGAGCACATGATTTCTGCCTCATCAGGATGGTGTGATCAAATGAGACCATCTGTTTTTTTTTACTTTCATCATCCAGTCAATTCTGCTCGACTCTCTGCAGAACCAATGCTCGTCTTTCAGTGTAAATGATGCATTCAAACACATGTTGGGATTTAGGTAACTACAGGGAAACACCTGCATAAAGAAGCCAGCAGAGAGTGTGGGAAATGTAGTCAGATTTTAAAGAGTTCACAATACAACAACAACAAGAGCTCCCTACCATTCATACTAAGGTTCTGGTTTTACTGTGCTGTGTTCATGTATGAAAATGCAAACACATAGCACCTTGTTGTCCCTATAAGCCTGGTGCTCCCAAACAGCCTTTTCTCCTGTCCGTCCTCTCATCTTGCACACTGCTCACATGAGGCTGTACTGTTGGTTCAAAAAATTCAGTCAAAAAGTACAAAAAAATCGTTTAAGTGTCCTCACCAGTGAAACAGAGGTTTGAGCCTAACAACAATACTGGCCAGCAGCATCTCTTCTCAATCCAAGTGATCAGCAGTGCTGCAGTCACAGGGTGGTGTCGGCTGGAGGTAAAGTCTAACGTTGACAGGTTATTTTGATGTACTACCAACGCCAACAAATACCTTCTTTGTGAAATGATGGTGTGAGGCGATCGTGAAGCAGCAGTAAAACAGATGACGTCAATCTTCTCTTGCAGTGATACAGAGGAGTCCCTTTGCTTGTAGTATAAATGCATGTTAAGGCTGTACAAGTCTTTCTGATATGGTTTGAAGTAAAAGGGCGAGGGTCAGATGGCCATGGGGTCTCTTCTGTTGAAGATATAGTCCCACATGATGCCGTCTACGGTGGGAAGATGGCTCGATGGCAAGAGGACCCGTGTGAACCAGTGACTGAGGAACATAAGAAGAAAAGAACCTGAATTTGAGCGAGATGTTAAATATGATGTAAAATAAGTTCTAATAGACCTCACACAGAGGCATCTAAAATCTTGTGTTTTCTTTAAACTGTAGTTTTCTCAGCAGTGAGGGAGTCTGCCATCGCTGGCTGGCTTCATAATTGTACGCAGGATTCACCCTAAAATCAGTCAGGCTCTACGGCACTATTAACAAATACCTCAGAAACCACAGGTGTAGTCGGATCAACCATGACTGACATTTTAAAGCTTGTTACTTTTTTAGACACTTGGACTCACCTTCCTTTTTCCACACCAAGCAGTATTTTCCAGTTGTTCACGTTACCATGGTGATATGGATTTCTAAACACCTGCATTGGAACAGAAGAGACATTAAGAGCCAAATCAAGCAATTACTAAGGCCCCGTGTCCACCTAGCATTTTTTCCGGGCAGAAAAGCGCTGGCTGTGCGCTCGGGAGTGTTTGCATGAAGCGTTTGTTAGCTGAGAAGAAAAGCGCTGCACGGCCGCTGTATGACCGACGTGGCTCCGCTACTTTTTACTGAATGTTTTATATTTGAGATCGTTTTTTACCCCAGCAGACACGGAGCAAAGAGGATGTGGGTACAAGATACGATCCGTAGGAGGCCAAAATACGGGGAATATCATACATTTTGAAAAAAGGGCCGGTGACGTCAACAGCGCCTTTCTGAAAAGTTGAACGATTTTCAACTTGAGCGCTCGGAGCAGCCGCACAAAAACGGCAGAGCGCTTGTAAAAAAGACGCTGGGCGCTGCACTTTTCATCCAGGCGGCTGCTTTCTGCTGCAAACGCTCTCTACCCGTTGAAAACAACTGACGCTGGCGCTGAGAAAAAAGCGCTAGGTGGACACGGGGCCTAAGTTGTTTATCTAAATAAATAAAAAACGCTAATTTATCAAAGTTATTTAAGGTGAATGTCTTCATCATATGTGCTCCCCTCTTTAAAGCCGTGATGCATACAGTACAAAGATGAAAGTAGTCCATTAATAACTCTGTACCTTTCCCTGCTCCCTCAGTCTTCTGATCTCTTTGTTGTTAATGTGGCGCTCCACGCTGGTCTCTCCTCTGCTGATAAGTATCATGTGCCACAGAGTGAGTCCTCCCAGAGCTACCGCCACCGAACTGAAGGAGAGGGGGGGGGGGGACATTACAACCTGTCTGCATGATGGTATCAACCTGTATCTGAGTTTAAAGATGTGTTGATGTGCTCCTTACCTGGTCAGCACCCAGAGGAAGATGACGCTCTTATGAGCAGTGGTTTCAGTGTAGGCTTCAGTGGGTGGGGGGGTCTGATAGTATCTCTGAAGAGGACAGGAAATAATCAGGTTTATGTAGTCATTCTGGTGCAGAAAAATGAGTTATGTCACTTTCAGATCATATCATAGATGTTTAGCTCACTGCTTCATGAGGGTGTTTGGGTAGTAAGCGTTACATGCTGGATCCTGTAGCAGATTATGTGTTTTATTTTTCACTGTGTGCAGGGGGCTTTTAACGTTTGAAACTACTCGGCTTTAGAGCCCTGGACTTGTTTATATACCAGCTGGTAAACAACAACTCTGAGATAATGTAATCGAGGATCAGAGGAGATTGTATGAGGACAGAAAGCAAAGATCCCTTTACACGTCTCCTGTTTCGTTAGTCGCTGGCCATCTGAGCTCCATTTGTGCCGTCTTACTACCCTTTCAGGTCAGGTGTCACTGTACAAAACATTACATCTGAGCTCCTCAACCAAGCTGGACTCTAGTAGTGCTGACACAGCAAACTGTATGGAAAGAGTGAATAAATCCAGGCTCTCTAAAAGTGAACTGGATAAATACATTACTGATGAATAAACAACAGAGGTGTGATGGTGCAGAGTAGGGCCCGACTGATCTGGGATTTAAGTGGCCGATACGATATAGATATAGGGGATATAAAAAATCTGTTACTGACATATCGGCTGATATCTTTCTTAGATTTATGTTTGATCTGTAGAGATAGAGATACACATTTATTGTGTAAATCACTTAAATCAAGTTATCAAACCTTTGTTGATAAGATTTATAAGGAAGACAAGATGGTCACTGAACAGGAAGTAACTGCGCATATATGTGCATCACCGCTTGACTCTCTGGAGAGTGATGTTGTTGTTGTAAGCCATATAGCACCCTCTGCTGGTGAAAGAGAACTGCTAGTGTAATACAATGAAACTCAAATGAAATGTTATTTGACTGGTTCAATACATCACAAAATTGGCTAATACCAATTGCCACTTGATACGCTAATATCACCCGATATTATCGACTGTCTGATTAATCGGTCGGGCTGTACTGCAGCGTCACATCCATGCTCACCTCTATGGCACTGTATGCTTCCAGAAACAAGTCCTTGCTGCTGACGCTGCAGTAGATGCAGCCCAGCGTCATGTACAGGCAGAAGGAGAAGAAGTAACGGTGGTTGAAATGGCCGACACAGTTGTTCAACCAGGCTGGAGACATGTTCAGGTTAATGTGCATAACGATGACAATTAAAAAAAACTACTAACACATGTCAAAACATATTACTATTACTCTTTTGTGTTTGGTTTCAGAAGGATACGACAGTGGTGGTCCATCTTCAACACGCACCTTTAAATAAAATTAAAAACAGAATAAATATGTAAGAATGAAAAACAACGTACAAAATCTGAACATAAGTAAAAGTGTTTGATCTGCTCACGTGTTGCAGATGCTGCAGTGGTGCGTCCTGGCTGGTTTTGGAGCGATGCATTTCTTGCAGATGGACACCGAGGGAATATTAAGTTTGTCCTGAAAGACGCAGAGAAAATACGAAGACGTATTATTGTCAGTCTATTCCAAATGTTATCTGGTGACAGTGACGCCTTGTTAATCTACAAACTTCAAAGAAGAGAACTGAAACAAATCATGCCAAAGCTGTAGTGAACAACTTTGATCTATTTCTCCAGTTAACTGCTTCATCCTTGGAGGCAAATGCACCCAATCAAAGCACATCAGCTTAGAGAGCTTCCTCTTATCACTGACAGGCTGAGATTGTAATCCAGTGTCTGGAAACATTACAAAACCCTGACAGATCTTTCTTTTATTAAACCATTAAAGATATCAAACTGCTCTTTTAAAGCTGCCAGACTCCACTGACAAAAACAGAAACTTGTGGCTTTGATTGAGTGCATTTTCACTGAAAGATTACTTTGCAGCACATTCTGCTGCTGCTGACTTAAAGGTCCAATATGTAAGACATCTACTGAATTAAATCATAAAGTGACCTCACTATATCATCAGACTTTAAGAAACATGCTACGTTGAAGTGCAGGTTTCTCTGACAACAATACAGCAGCCAGAACGTCCTCCTTCTAAGTTTCCGTTCCAGTGCTGGTTTTTACCAGAGAAGGTAGGCGGTTTTAAGGCCCCCCCACACGGCCGTTTTGGACGCCCCTCGGTTTGCCAGATATGAGAGCAGTTATCAGGTCAAACCAACAGGTGTTGCAGCGATGGAAGCGGGCAAGAGAACTGGTTCAGATAGAAGTGATTGTACCCGACCTAAAAAGCCTCTGCATGTTTCTAATAAGCTCCACGAGCAGAAACGTGCTCAAACTAGGTTTAAAATATTAGAGATGCTTTTGAAAAATGGAGAGAGGTTAGAACGCAGAAAGGTTTACAGAACGATGCAGAGCTGGCTAAACACTGAAGCTTCAGTGTCCACCACATGGCAACTTTTTTTTTTTACCTTGTAGGAAGCGAATGATACTACAATATCGATATTACACTCCTTTGGCTGAGCTGTACCTGAACATACAAACTATAAATCTTGCTAAACGTTGAAACATGTTGGGTACCTTGGGTGGGTGCCCTGGGGAGGTGGTGGTGGCCTTGTAGTAATGGAAGACCACCATGATGAGGAGCCAGTGGCCGCAGCAGAGGTGCCAGACGATCCAGTACACAGGGTAGGTGCTGAGGATCACGGGTAAGACGAACAGGTAGACGATGACCACAACTGAGGTTGTCAACAGTATAACCAGAGTGACAAATACCTAAGAGGAGGAGAGAGAGAGAGAGAGGGTGAGGAACTCAATTTGGAGATGAAGACAGAAGAAAAGCAACCACAATAGATATCAACAACTCACCACTCCAAACCAGCGGGTCACATTGTCCACGATCCAGTAGACGGGTTCAAACGCACAGTCCAGCAGAGTGTCTGAGTTATTGAGGGTGTTGAAGTAAAGCGACTTTAGCAGCAGTCTGCTGTATTTCCACAGATCCAGACACCTGCCTCTGATCCACGGTTTGCTTTCCCCGCCTCGGCCTCCTCTGAGCGGACGGCACCAGCGCAGCGCTAGTCTCATGGCCCGGGAGAGCTGCCACCTCAAGCTGCTGCCCAAACGCATGCCAGCGCGGCCTCCTCTCCTACACACTCTGCCTTCAAGACACACGCAAACACACAGACACACACCCCAGCAGTTACAAACACAGGCAGCGAAAAACAGCAGCTCCTCGTAGCGTAACCTAATGACCTCTGAGGTTTCCATCGTCATTTCTGCGTCCTTGAAGAGAATCTCAGAGGTTTGAAAAACTTCTAGGGAAAGTGAAAAGTTGACTACAAAGAGGACTGACGCGCGATGATACAAAAGCAGCGGCAGAATGCAGCATGAGGGGTTTCCCCTTAGAGAAAGCACGAGACACTTGGTAAGAGCATTGTCCGTTTGACAAATGTCCCTCATTGAAAATAAGAACAGGGTCTATCAGGTAATGAGCTGTGCCCATCAGTTCCTTTGAATAAACTCCTCGTGTTAATAATTCACAGCAGATCCAGATCTCCAGGCCAGAACCCTCTTAGATCCTTGCAGAGGAGCTGCAGAGTGGTAACCTTATAAGAGGGAATGCAAAGGGATGAATATCTTAAGAAGGAAATGAAGTGGCTACCTGATCCAGGGCATCTTTTCATGAAAGTGAGCTTTGGTTACACTGATAAGGCTTGTTCAGGTCCTCCCTAATAGAGTGGCATTAATAATGAGAGATGCTAATCCAGGACCTTCACCAGACAGTAACAGTAAGGCCAAACACTGTCTGCACTTTCCTGACTATTTATGCTCCTTAATTAGCCGTAGTGACCACTGTGAACTGTCCTGCACACTCTCTTAAAGAGCCCTCACAGTAAGAGCACTAATTCATGCCCCATCTGTCGAGGTCCCACATGACTACCCTGAGATAGGTCTTCAGTTCTATCCTTATTTAAAGTCGCTACAAGCTAAATAAATAAATAATGGACGTTTTAATTCCATATAATTAGTGAAATTACTCATCACTGAAGTACGGAAGCCCACGATCGCCAAAAAAAATTTAAATTATGACTTCCATCAGTCTGCAGCTTTTTCTGATTATTTAGTCTGTGAAAGTTAAAAAAAAAAGAAAACCGTCATATTTGAGAAGATAAAACCAGAGGATAGCGCTCGGCAATTAATCAAGTTTCAGTTTCATTTACGATGTTGTTTTCCCACGATCGAAAAAAAGAGACGATGAATCGATTCCTGCGCCACATGTGACGTGTTGCGCTCCTTTCCTCCGCAGGTTTTTTCATGTGTGGTCAACGTTTCAGTGTTTGTATTTCGACACCAAAAGTTCATCACCACTACCTCAAAGACAAAGTTTATTTGTATTATCATATATTTATCACTTATCACTAGTTTCACTTATTTTAATGCATTGCTTGTGTTCAGGGTGTTTAAGTTTGATAAACAGATGTGATCCAGATGTTTTAAAATCAGTGATTAATTGTGTTTTATAATCTCGATCTTCTTATCAATCAAAATAATCAAGATTATGATTTCTTCCATAATTAATCAGCCTCACTAGACAATGCTCTGAATAAATGACTGAATGATTTCTCAGTTATAAAGATGCACCGATGCATCAGTTGAACATATCGGCCCTGATGACAAACATCGACCATGGGCATCGACGTCAGTACCTGATGTTTATCTCTTGTTTTGATTCATTTACAGGTTTTCAATATGGCAGAAATTGTTTTCCATACAAACGAGACCTTTAACCTTTATGATTAACCGGGTCATATTTTCTGGATTTCATCGTGACGAACATCAGAGAGGATGCTGTTCTTCAGGAGAAACAGAGCTGACGTATTAACATGAAGAAGGTTGATGCTGAATGAATTATGATGCAATGATTTAAGTCGATATCATACATGTGTGTCAGACAGAGAAAATAATAAAAGAAATGTCAGCAGAATCATCTCTGCTTGTGGCACAGGGAGGCTGTACGCTGAGTAAAACGGAGCGTTAAATGCAAATGTAGTTTTCGATGTTCAGTACCTGACAGAGCGAAGACGACAGAGTGACACAAAGCAGGGCACAACCGTCTCTATGGCAACCAGCTGCCCTAAATCTGGTCTTTAAAGACACGGAGATCACTTCCCCCGTCCTGTGTGTCCCTCTGTAATAAGCTTTGCTTCGTCCTGCTGTCTCAGGTGCATCTGCAAAAGTCTCTTGTTCATCGTCCACAGGATGAGCATGTTCTGCTTCGTTTCAAAGCCAGTTCAGTATCTGCTGGTTTAGTGATTAGACTAACAGACACTGATGATTCCTCCTGCAGCGTTTGAGAAATGATATTGGGATGACTCACTATTTTCTCACATTTTATCAATTTGATTATCAATGGTTAAATGTAGAAAGAATATCTGCAGATTAACTTATTATGACAATAATTGTAGCATGGAACCCAAATATGATTATTACTACTAAAAGATGTACTTTCTAGTGTAAAAAGCCAAATTACATTCAAATGATGATGATTTTCTGAACCTAGAGCTCTAGCTGAGGGGAAAATCAACAAAAATGTTTGTTTTTTTTCCTCAAATGATGTCATCCAATCCTTTAGGGCAGGGATGTAATGATTCACTCAACTCATGATACGATTCTCTCACGATTTATTTTACAAAATGAGACTGTAGACAAATGATGACTGAAAAAGATTCCTTTAGGGGCTGCTAACCTGCTTGTCAGATTGGAGCTTTTCATTGTGGTGTCGATTAAATGCTGCATCATGTTGATTGTGTTATTTGTGTAGTTCCCCGTCTTCTTGCAATATTTGCACAGTTTTTGTCTCGTCTGTTATCTTCTCACCTCTTTCATTTTCTGTCTTGAAGCCAAAATGCTTCCACACCTCCGATTTAAAAGACGGTGGTGCGTCCTCAATTTCTAAATCTTGCTCTGCAGCTGCTAAACGCCTCTGCTCTACAGCTGCTGAAGCTCACCATATTATTGAGATTCATTTTTCAGAGTACCGATGTGAACCTTGACACCTTTGAATCGATTTATCACGATTTTACGATTAATCTTTACATCCCTACTCAATCCAGTTTTCCTGTTGTGAACCAAAGGATAAGAATTGAGACAAAACACATCTTCATTGGATTGTTTTGCATTTTCAGTATTTGTTATTTCTTTGCATGTCACTCTGAGAACAGCACACAGCTCTTTGTTTGACTATAGGCTGAAGATTTAATTACACAACTAAGAAGAAATAAAACATAAGTCCATGTTAGGACAGTTCTTCTTACTGAACAGCTGTATCCTTTTTTCTACTAGGGATGTAAAGATTAAGAGTAAAATCGTGATAAATCGTGAACCCAGTATCGTGACTCGTATCGTATCGTGAGTTGAGTGAATCGTTACATTCCTATTTTCTACTAAAATCTAGTCTTGTTAACTGGTAGGCTAGATAAGATCATCCTTTCAATTAGCTGCTCAAACCCAAGCTAGCTAGCTGTCTCCAGCCACCTTTAGCCCGTCCGTGTTAGCATTTATTTCGAACTAAAACACAACACCTGCGGTCCAAACTTAACATTGGCATACTGTACCTGGTCAGGTGAATGAGGCGGAGAAGCCTGGATCACTAAGGTCAAGTCATGGTAAGGCTAATATGTTAGCTAGCCACTGAGTGCTGCAGACCCGCAGCATGAACGGCGGCGCACACGAAGATCCTCTATTGAACAGAAGGCTCACTCTATAGTGGCAACCAAACACTAATTCCGCTCAACTAATATGACGGCTGTTTTGAAAGTTGTGGTACAATATATCAGTGTCATTGCTGCTTTGAACAGTGTATGATTCTACCATTGGTTAGGTTACTTTAGCTTATTTTCCGTCAGACAGAAAACTGTGCATTTCTGTAAGGGAGTTCGGTGCATGGAAAATAATTTCAAAGTGGGACCTCTTCTTTTTCTTCCTCTTGCCCCAATGTGTTCTGGGAAATGATGTTTTATTTAGCTACAACAATTTAATGAAACATCTCTCAGTTTACGCTTTCGTTGCAACAATTGGTAAAACAACCAAATATTATCCATTCACAACAGCTTCCCTACAATATAAACAACAAATAGTTCACTGCAGAACCACCAGAAACAACAACGAGCTATTTCCCGAAATTGTGCGCGTAACCAGGAAGTGTACAAGTGTCATATGATTCTAGAAAAATGGCTGCGGTGCAGTGGTAAGATGCTTCTTTCTCAATAGGAAAAAAACTCTTTCATCAACTCGAAACTGTTAAATCATGTTTGTATTAATGATATGCGGACTTGAGGATGTACATGTAGTGCTAGTTCGTGTAAGCGTCTTAAAGAAAGGTGAACTTCTCTTGCAGGTTGTTCTGTTGCAGGAGTTATGAGCAAGTGTTGTGATGGTCTTAATCAGAGGCCCCTGTTGGCTGTGGTACTGTTGTGTTGTAGCCCAACAAAACCTATGGGAGAGTGTCAGAGTTGGTTCAGTGGTTTAGAAGCACTGTCATTTACCAATGTGAGAATGTCTTACATGTGATGCTAGCACTTTGTTTCTAACCAATTTAGGCTAGACCTGTTTCCTTCAGCTGTTTGCAGTGCAAGCCAAAATGCATCTACCTCAATCATTTTGGGAGTCTTTCTTGGCTTAATGTAATGGTAGCTCTGTCGTATCTCTGTCATGAGTTGATATTTGCCTGCTATGATGTAAGCTGGGTGTCCTCTGTCACCACATACTTTTATATGTGTGCTCAAGGAAACAACACAGATCCTAGTTGGACTTTATCCGTTTGACCAAAAACAAAATCAAATATTCAACAACAGTTTGTGTTGGCATCACTTGTAGTACTAGGAGTGAACTGATGGTATTCTCTTTACAGCTGTGAGTACTCAGTGTTGAACCAAATCTTAAATGGACGTAGTAGAAACAGGTGAACATGATCTTGTCTCCTGTCTGTGTTTTGTGAAACAAGGCATTCCTGCATGCGCAACTATGAGGCGGAGCTGCAGAGATGTCGACCTGAAGGTGTTCTGGTCGAGTTTGGAGACTATCACCCCCTCAAACCTATCATGGTAGACTATCTGCTGTTATCATTGTCCTTCAACTGTCTGTCACAGCACCTGCACCATTTCCTCCCTCAGTACATTTAAACCAAATCTGTATGTTAATTGACAGAAACTGAAGTG
Organism: Tautogolabrus adspersus; assembly: GCA_020745685.1. NCBI lineage: Eukaryota > Metazoa > Chordata > Actinopteri > Labriformes > Labridae > Tautogolabrus > Tautogolabrus adspersus. The sequence goes on along the minus strand of CM036554.1, from coordinate 4,838,196 downwards.
AAACACTTAATGTTGTGAATGCATTATTTAATTGTTTCTTGCATTAAAAAGGCAGCGGCAATATCTGTTACTAACTACTCTGATGGTCCACTCTTCTCTCCTCTCAGGTGACAGACACGAAGACCCGCCGTGGGGCTCGTAAAGGCAGCACCTCCTCCTCCTCCTCGTCTTCCTCCTGTGCGCCTGCAGATCCCCTCAGCTCCATGCTGGATGGGACTGACCCCCTCTCTATGTTTGCTGCATCCTCGGTCACTGAGGCCCCCGTAATGTCACACAGCGCCTCCACAGGGGTCAGTTCACACTACACACAGAACGATTCATATTTAGAGATATGTTGTTGTATGTATTCACTAGACGTGAAGAAAAGATGATGGCAAACCTATTTTAAGGAATTGTTATGCTTTCAGGACCTTGGGAGGAAGAGAAAGGAGAAGGATGAAGAGGCGGTGGGACAAGACTTTGAGTCCTGGTCAACAAAACGAGGAGAGATCTTGGCAAGGTTCACCACCACTGAAAAACTCTCAATAGTGAGTCGGTTTTATTTGTTGTGTTACTTTTACTGGAAGTAGTGAATTTAAACAGCCTGTGTGTGCACTTACAAAAACCTAACTCTAATTTATTTTTCTCCATAGAATCTTTTCATGGGTTCTGATAGAGGTAAGAGCTGGTTTTTTCATCGTAATATTTTTGATAAATTATTGCTATCATCTAAGTACTATACATTCCATACTATACAGCTATATGTTTGCCATTAGAAATAAAACATTGAAGCTGATGTCAATGTATTGATACTAAGACTATTAAAGTCCCCATGAAAACGAACTTAGAGAGCATCTCACTGCCGTGTTGTGACGTATTTCCAACTGTAACAGGATAGAACCAATCACAAGACAGAAGGCGGGACTTAACATTAGGACGTATTCGATTGAATTGTTAGCTTCAACAAAGCTTTTTAATTGGTCGAAAAATTAATAAATGCCCAATAAATGTAGGATGAGTCATCAGACATATAAAACATTTACGGGACAAGAATATAAAGTTAATTTGAAGTATAAATACTCAGATAATGCGTTATTGTAAAATATCTGGGAGATAAATGAACATCTTGTGCGCTGTGGGGACTTCAATTCATGGGGACTATGATACTAACTATGTGAATTTGAAAGGGATGGCATTTAGTATAGAACCTACAGAGAATAATTTTTCAACAGTTCTTTTTAGATATATGTAATGTCTTTCTTATCCCATCATTAGTTCAGAAAAAGTTGTAAATAGGCGTGTTTGCAAACAAGTCAGTGTTTTTTAAATCTTGTTGCACTGCCAAAAACTTTAAACAAATTTCTCTTAAGTAACCTTTAAATAAAGTTTGAATTTATTCATGGTATTTGAACCATGTTAACAGCTAACAAAGTACTCCTGTTATCACTGCAGGTAAAGCTCCAAGTCCAGGATCGTCAGCTGTTTCAGAGAAAGTTCGAACTCGCCTGGAGGAGCTGGATGATCTTGAGGAGGTATGGTCTGGTCCATCTTTCACATGGGAACAGGTTACATGTCTGTATGTGAGGCTCTGTATGGTAAAGGGTCAGTTGTTGAATAATGACTTGCAGGTTTAAAGGTTCAGCTCCAAATAATTTAACTTTTAAATCATGTGCACTCCTGATTCTGACAGACTTGAATGAAAGCGCTCTTCTAATGCTCCGTCGTTTGGACAGCATGTGCGTGAATGCAAAGACAAACACTAAGAACCCTTAAACCTTCATCGTCAGTAAAATAAACTGTAGCATGAAGAGATTTTCTTTTCATTTCATCAAGTCAGCATCAGCAATAACTCATCGTTCGATTATCATTTGACTCATCATCAGGAATAACTAATAAACCTGAAATGTGGACCCATTCTTTGTCTGTGTTTCTGTGTGCAGGGTTCCCAGAGAGAGCTGCTGAACCTCTCCCAGCAGGATTACGCCAACCGCATCGAGGAGCTGAACCAGTCCCTGAAGGAGGCCTGGTCCTCCGACCAGAAAGTCAAAGCTCTGAAGATAGTTATCCAGGTGATCGGGCTGTTAAAAAAAAAACACTCCTCTAAATAATGTGGGAGAAAATCTTAAACAGTAGTGCTGATTTGTGATTTGTATTCCAGTGCTCCAAGCTTCTCTCGGACACCTCAGTTATCCAGTTTTACCCCAGCAAGTTTGTTCTCATCACTGACATCCTCGACACTTTTGGTGCGTTCAGAAGAATTGTTTCTTTCAGTTACATAAAGAAAAATCTCTTTTCTGATTGTAGTCTTTCTTTTTTGTAGGTCGGCTGGTGTACGATAGAATCTGGACCATGTGCTCAGACCCGAGACCCTTACCAGGTACAGATGGGATGTTAGTTTCCGATATCCAGTCTAATATTGTTTTTATCAGTAGTGTCAAGGCCATAGCATTAAGATTTTCTAGTTGTCCAAAGGGAAACATGCCTGTTATATCTGCTCGGTCTCCTCCTGCCGCAGAGTCGTTCACAGTGGACGATGTAAACGACACCGCCAAGGAGACCTGCCTCAACTGGTTCTTCAAGATCGCCTCAATCAGAGAGCTTCTGCCCAGACTGTATCCTTTATAGGCATCATCGTAAATGTTGTCTTCGTGACATTATGGATCATAAAAGACACGCTCTTTGACTCTTGAACTCTGTTGACAGATATGTGGAAGCTGCAATTCTTAAGTGCAACCGCTTCCTGAACAAATCGTACGTACTGTCTGTTTCCCTCATCACTGTCTGTAGATCTACGTATGTCAAAATGAGTTATGTCTGAAGAACATTTTATTTTATATGCTGCCTTTGTTCATTTAAATCCCCTAGTTTTACTCAATCTCTTCTTTGAATGATACACATATATTTGTGACATTGGACCCACCAACTTTTCCTTTCTGCATTGTTTTTCTCATTTAGACTTTTAACACATTTTCTCTGTCTTGCGTAGTGGTATTCAGGAGACTCTCCCTCGGTTGACGGCCATGATCAGAGGAATTGGAGACCCACTGGTGGCAGCATACACCAGAGCTTACCTCTGCAGGGTGAGACGAGCTCTCTTCTCACCATTTATTCTCAGTTTTTTCGCTGTCTTCTTGAACTGTCTCCTGTTGCTGAGATAATTCTTTACATGTGGTAAAACTGCCCGTGTTTGTGTTTAGAGAAATGTTGCGTGACCACTACATTTTCATAATCACTGATCACTGAAAGGGTCATCAGCCACAGAGCCTTAGTCACTTTTCCAATTTCTTGTTAGAAGTCAATAAAACAAGTGAATACAAACTGAATACAACAACACCAGAAATGATACAAAGACACACAAAACAACTGCAAAGATACTGAAAAACACAAACAAACACAATAAGAAATTTAATTACTACAAAGAGGAATTCATTAAAATTACAATGATAAACAAAACGGGAGTAGCTCAGTCTGTAGGGACTTGGGTTGGTAACCAGAGGGTCGCCGGTTCAAGTCTTGGTGCGGAAACAATATGGAAGTTGGTCTGGTAGCTGGAGAGGAGTCAGGTCAGTTCCCGAGTACTGCCGAGGTGCCCTTGAGCAAGGCATCGACCCCCCAACAGCTCTGGTACGCTCCCTGTGAAGCAGCCCCACTCTGACATCTCTCCATTAGTGCATGTCCACAGGTCCTGTTTGTGCATGTGTGTATTTTGGGCCTATGTGTGCGAGAAGCACGTCTCTAAATAACAGAGTGTAAACCAGAATTTCCCTCAGGGATTAATAAAGTATGTAAAATAAAAAAAGATGTCTCAATACACTAGTAGCTCTGATGATGCTGAAGTCGTCAGAAGTCTGTTAGGCTCTTCTTGAGATCTCGTTTACATGGACGCCCTGAAACATTGATAGTGATTTATTTACAGCATTTACATTTAAATTCAATTAAAAACTGCAAAAAAGAGACAGAGAAATAACAGCAAAAAACACAGAACGACTACGAGGACACGCAAAACAAAGAACAATAAGCTTCTTCAAAGAGACGTAACAGACTGAAACAAGACCTGGAAGAACTAGAAACATGAACAACGCCACTACAAAGACACACAAATAATGACAAAGACTTTCAAATGGGTACTTGGGGAAAAAAAAAAAAACTGAAATTCAGAAAAGTAAAACAAACAACAAAGAAGCACAAAATCCTCCAAAGGACAACAAGCCAGAGCAACTGCAAATGCATGTAAAATGACGAGCCATGACACAAACAATTTTTTATTAATGTATTCAAAAAGTTCTAGGACTTATAAAGGACTAGGATCGGTGGTCATTAAATAACATTTAGAAAATTCCCTTCACCTCTGAGGATTAGTTTTGTAAAAGAAAAAAAAAAGAAAAGGTGGCAGTGGGGATCTGTTGCCCATGTTTAAAGTGTTCGCTCTCATCAGGTGGGCATGGAAGTGGCCCCCCAGCTGAAAGACAGCCTGAACCGCAACTTCTTCGACCTGCTGGGGACCTTCCGGCAGGTCAGCGGGGAGAGCGTGCAGAACCAGCTGGTCCAGCAGAGGGTGGAGGTGCCCGAGTACTTGACGCTTTATTCACCCGCCATCAACTGGATCCTGCAGTGCATCGCCTACAGAGCTCCAGAGGCAAGCCGTCACACACTTCATTACACTTCATACATTTTTTTACATCTTCTCAAACAGAGGGACGATGAATACTTGCAGAACTTTGTAACTTCCAAAAGTCAGACTTGTTCAAAACGGCGTTTTGTGTTTCCGTTAAAGGCTTTGCTGACAGAAATGATGGAGCGATGCAAGAAGCTTGGCAACAAGTGAGTGGTTTTCATCATGAGGGAAATATCGTTTGTAGTTTTTTTTTTCTTAATGGTTGAAGACAAGGTGCAACAAAAGATCCATGTCTAAATGTTCCTCAGGAGAGAAATACGACTTCATAATCAAATTTAGTTTATTTGAATCAGTGACGGTGTACAAAATTACGTTAGTCTCAGAAGAGAAAAGATGCTTTGTACCAGATTTATCTAACTAGCTCATTTCCATCTGTTGTCCCTCGGCATAAAGTATCACATTATGTAGCGGATTTGTCCCTAAGCTGTTCTGATGGGTGCAAGATAAATCTCAGGAGTCTTACGTAGGAACAGGAAAGCTCGAAAAAAAAGGACATTTTTCTGCCTCACCAAATTACAATTTTATTTTGGAATGAGATGCTCTTATGTAAATCACTTCTGTCTGCAAGTTTTTCAGATAAAGCGTGTCAAATGACACTTTGGGGTTCCACTGGTCCCAACACGTGGGTATATGCAACCAGTGACAAGGTTTGACCTTGTTTTAAACAGGTTCAAAGTCAGAAAAATTGGGAAGCCATTTATGAAAATCCAGATTATGGATAGAGAAAGTGTTACTAGGTTAACACAATTCCAACAACCAAAATAATACTCAGAAATGTTTTACAAATCTTTAACTCAGCGTTTCAGTCCTAATACTGCTGTAATAAAAAAAGTATTTTTAAAACAAAGATCTGGCATGTCCCTGTCTCCCATAGTGCATTGCTGCTGAATTCAGTCATGAGGGCGTTCAGGCCGGAGTTTGTTGCTGCAAGAGCCACCGACTTCATCAGCATGATCAAAGACTGTGACGAGGCTGGATTCCCAAAGGTCAGAGATCGGGAACAGTTGAAATGCTCTGATCTGATATATTTACAAGTGCAGTTTGTCAGTGATTTTCATGTATGACTTTTTGAATCTGAAGTTTTTTTCCACTTTCAATTAAAGTATTGTCTGAATCTGCATGACGTGTGATTGGAAGCTTGATTGTTGTCTCCTCTCCAGCATCTGTTGTTCGGGTCTCTGGGTCGCAGTCTGGCTTGTGCCGACCCTCCAGAATCGGAGAGACTGACGATCCTGAACGAAGCCTGGAAAGTGGTCACTAAAGTCCGCAGTCCTCAGGTAACTGTGCTGCTCACACATTGATGTTTACATTCAAGAAGATATTCAGGTTAGGCTGTTTACAGAACTGTTTGTGGTTTTTAGGATTACATCAACTGTGCAGAGATCTGGGTGGAGTTCACCTGCCGACACTTCACAGTGAGTCAAACACAGGAGAAGGAAGGGGGGGACTTGGGACACTTATTGTGGAATGGGATTAAGAGTTTGTTACTTTCTTCCCTTGCTGTTAGAAACGTGAGGTCAACACTGTCCTGGCTGACGTCATCAAACACATGACCCCTGACCGGGCGTTTGAGGACGCTTATCCTCAGGTCAGCAGCTCATTGGCCCTCAGGATCAGGAACACCGTCCTCATCCTGCTGTCTGCTCTGTGGTGACTGTGTTTTGTTCTGTTTCTATATGCAGCTTCAGTCAGTGATCAGGAAGATCCTCACCTACTTCAACGACTTCTCCGTCCTCTTCTCCATGGTGAGCAACTCCCACTTAAAATTGATGAAAAGTTTCACAGTAATTTTATTGTTCAAAAGTTCTTTAAACTAACAAACTATTCTGTGTTGCAGGAGCGTTTCTTACCGTTTTTAGACATGTTCCAGAAAGACAGTGTGAGGGTGGAGGTCTGCAGATCCATCATGGAGGTCTTCATCAAGTGAGACACAATGAGAATTATCCACAACTGTGAAACCGTCTCTCAGACTTTTTAAATCGAGTCTCACGGTTATGTAATTAAATTGTCTCCATGTGCTTCTTGGTCTCCTGCAGACATCAGATGGAGCCCACCAGAGACCCCGTCATCCTTAATGCCATGTTGCACATCTGCAAGACCATGCACGACTCTGTCAAGTAGGGTATTTTTATTCATTCATTTGTTTATAGAGATTGTCAGCGTGGACAGATATTTCACCTCACAGCTGCCAGCCCTCAGACAGTGACCTGTCTGCTCTCTTTATTTCAGCGCGCTCACTCTGGAGGACGAGAAAAGATCTTTGGCGGTGCTGATCATCAGCTTCATCCGCATGGTGAGATTCCTTTCAGCTGTCAGTGGTTTCAAAATAAGACCAGCGTTATGGTAAATGGACTTGAGCTTGTGTGGCGCTTTTCTAGTCTTCTGACTGCTCAAAGCGCTTTTTACACCGCAGCCAGGTCACACCTACCCACACCCATTCACACACTGATGGTTGCTATGTAAAGTGACCATTAGTCTTAGCTATCCCATTCCCAAGGATACATCGGACATTCAGCTGCAGTAGCTGGTTGAGAGATGACCGACTACCAACAGAGCCACATTTCACATATATGATCATGTACTTTGTACAGTCCACAAATCCCATGATACAACCAAACCCTGTCGTAGTCCTGTAGTGTTGGTAACTGATCATCTTAAATTACAAACGGCCTCAGTTGAGGCGCCGGTTTAGCTTAATTTAGCTGAAAGCAGGTGCCCCATATCCAGAGGCGACAGTCTTTACGCTGGTAATCCACCGATATCTCCCCTAACATTTACTCTCTCTCTAATACTTCTGAATAAAAGCAAAAGCCCCAAAAATAATCTCAAAAAAGAGTGGCAAAAGTCTTCATGCCTAGGACTACTTTCAGTCGTGGATGAATACACATTTGTTTCTCTGTTATTGGAGAATGTTGGATTCACTAAAATAAACAACTGGGTGCTATATTTTGAATGGTTTTTCAGCGAGTCAACAGATCATTCTTAATTTTCCCATGTTAATCTGACCCCTGTAACCACTCTCTTGTGATCAAAAGTTATGTGCAGTTACAGTAAACTGTATAAAAAGCATCCACTGGGTAAGAGAAGCACTGTTTTCTCACCTCTTACATCCTTTTTTTTTTTGTGTTCGGTCTTTAGGTTTCTTTTGGTCGTGACTTTGAGCAGCAGCTGAGTTTCTGTGTGGAGGCCAGAGCCACCTTCTGTAACCTGGAGTCGGTGCTGGTGCAGCTCATTCATGTGAGTATAAATCTGTTTGTGTGTGATCTGTCTCTTTCTGTGTTAACTTGTGCGTGGTAGTCATGCTGACGTACACACACCCTCCTGAATGTTCACCTTGCTGTTTCCAGACGGTGAACCAGTTGGCCATGGAGACCAGTCGGGTGATGAAAGGGAGTCACTCCCGCAAAACTGCAGCCTTTGTCAGGGTGAGTGAACATGCAAAGCTTCTGATCCCTGCAGGCCACCGTACACTCCTAAAGGAAGAGGTTTCAGCTATTCAGAGAAATAGGGGGAAATGACCTCGCATTCAGAGAAACCAATCGTTGCTCATTAATTCATGTTTTTCTTTTTATGCAGGCGTGTGCTGCGTACAGCTTCATCACCATCCCGTCTCTCAGCAGCATCTTCAGTCGCCTCAGCCTCTACCTGCTGTCCGGCCAGGTCGCACTCGCCAACCAGTGTCTCTCTCAGGGTTAGCAGCTGCTTTTTTTTAACATTTAAACAAGGGGTCAAATTTAAGTCACGTTCAGCGTTTTTTTCTAATCTTTTTTTCTCTTTCACTTCCTTTCTCCACCATCTTTGATCTCCCACTCATCCCTATTTTTACTCTCTGACCTTCCTTTCTTCTACCCTCTAATTTCCCTATCTTTCTTATCCCCCTCCCACTTTTAACTTACTACCTTCCTTTCCCCTCCTTTTTTCCTTTCCTCCATGTTTTTCCACACCTACAGCGGATGCTTTCCTTAAAGCAGCGGTTGGTATTCTCCCTGAGGTTCCTCGCTCCATCAGTGTGGAGGGAAAACTTCGTTCTTCTGAGAGCTTCCTGCTAGACTTCATCAACAACTTTCTGGCTCTACTGCTGGTCGTTCCGGTAAGATGCACCATTCCTCTCTTCTGGTATGGGGTCAGAGTCAAACGGGGATGAAGTACAGAAGTACACAATAGGCTAAGTATTCAAATGTGTGTCGGGGGGGTGATTGTGTTTGCAGGACCATCCTGAGCATGGCGTACTCTACCTGGTCCGAGGTCTGCTCAACATGGTCCAGGATTACACCTGGGAGGACAGCAGCGACGCCAAGGTGCGCGTCTACATCAGTGCTCTGCCCCTGCTGGCCGCCATGAGCCAGGAAACCTACCTCTACTCCATCCCTAAAGGTATATACACACACAGAAAGACACTGGTGATGAATGAACATTTGAATGACAAATATGTTCATTTTCACTAATGACAAGTGTGCTCATCAGATGTATTTTTTCATCTGAACTAACCTTTCTCATCCTGGTCTCAGTTGACTCCAACGAGACACTTTATGGAGGTGATCCCAAGTTTCTATCAGAGATCAACAAGCTGTGTGAGACTCTCATTGGACAGATCCTGGACCACATGAAGGCCCTCGGTCGGGATGAGGTGATGCATGCTTCTTTTTTTTATTTACTACAAATTGACTGTATTTTGGCTTAATAAAAAAGAGACACCTCTGTTAATGTTGAAGGAGTTGTTCCAGATTTAGAGTTCTCCTCATTAGAGGAGTCATTGTATCTGAATCTATTATGCTGCATTCAGGTACAGGTGGAAAAGTCCAGCATTGCTTTACTCCACTCACTAATAGCATTGCATTGACTTGGTGTTTTCCCATTGCAGCAGAGCACACGGCGTCAAGGCGCTCTGGCCTTCTCCCTGTTCGGTGTCCTGCTCGCTCACGGTGATCTGAGGAACAACAAGCTGAGCCAGCTGTCCGTCAACCTGTGGAATCTTGGCCACAAACATGGATACTGTGAGACGCGGGTCTCAGTGAGTTTACTCAGAGGCACACATACACTCACCTCTACAGCAGCTCTACCACTAACTGTTTAAACGTTTGCTGTACATGATTCTGATTCCTGTCATTGTTTGTAAAAACAGAGAGATTTGAACGCTTTTTGTAACCAGCAGATCCTCAGGAAGGCTGAGAGTATTTTAGAGTGAATTTTCTCTGCTGCCATCACGTCGTCGTTCTGCTTTACCTGCCTGTAAAACTAACCGCTACTCGAAATCGTTCATCCCCTCTGCGATCAGATTACTGAATGCTTGTTAGGTTAATGCTTTTATCTTTTTAGCACCACAGATCTTGTATTCTTTTATTTGACTGATCATTCTAGTGTTTTTATTTTGTATTCAGTCTGGCTGACCTCTAATCAGTCCGTCTAATATCAGGGTCTTCTTTAGGTCTTATCTATGTTTCAACTCCTTGTGTAATCTGTTGCTTGTACGTCAACTTGTCTTTGTTTCTTTCTCATGTGTACGGGCTGCTCCACACCAATTGGCCCAGTAGGAATTAATAAAGTTGTTTGAATTTAATTGAATCCTGTGAAAGCAACCTTCGTGACTCCCCGTTTTCTCTCGCTGCTCTAGGTTCGGACTCTGGAGTACATCAAACACCAGGCTCAGCTGCCCGACATGAATCACCTGACAGATACGGTTCAGAGGCTGGCACTGCAGTCCCGCACCTGAGTGCAAACCTCGACAACGTTTGTGAAATGTTTGTGCAACAAGTGTATACAAGTAAAAGCATCAAAGAAGAGGATTGCCTTAATGTATTATGTATATATAATGAATTCTTCTGATAGGACAGTGTGTGAACATGTGAAGAGATGTGAGTTGATAAAAAAGAACCATATTGCTTCTCAAAGACTGATATGCTCTTTTGCCAAAATTCCTTTTTTTTGCGATTTACAAGCCTTTGAAAAACAACAAATGAAAGCTCCTGTGAGCTGTTTGTATCTGGTTAGGAAACAGACTATAATTGATATTGATGCCTCTTTATGACAAACAAAAGCTACCAAGACCATCAGCAACAACATGGATAATTTCTATATAATTAATTTAAATGCTTGGAGCCATTGCTGAGGGGTCGTTGTCAGACAAAGTAAGTTACAGCTCACTGCAGAAACAGCCTAAGTTGACTTTTTCCTCAGTAAAGATTTGCAGTGAGTTATAAGATTGACTATTTTAAAAACAGCTGGATGAGATTTTTCACCAGGAAACACTACGTTCACATGTACAAGACAAAATCATTGAGGGATAAAAGGTACTGCTTTGTCCAAAATGAATGCAAGGCGAAAGTTTCTCACAAGGAGCTTTAACTTTCAACGAAACTGCTCTTAAACGTCAAAGAACATTTCTCACTAGTTCTGTTAACTGCTCTTGTTTAGTGTCAAGATGCCACACATTAAATAAAGTAAGTAACAAAAAACCTTCAATGGATCATCCAATAGTTCAGAGGGTGCAAAGATACAGTCAGGACATGATTCTGGTCTTCGTCACAGTCAAACTGCTTCAGCTGTCAGTGCCATGCTAACATCAAATATCTTAATATATCCCGTCTGTTCTCTACAATGCACTGTAATGTAGTGTTGTGAATACAGTTAACATAGCATTATTGTTGAAGTATTTTCTTAACATGCTGAATTTGTAGAAATAAACGTCCTGCTTTGTATTAAACACCAATCATGAGTTTGGGTTTCTTTTTCTAACCTTTTTTTTATCATTAGAAAAACATGAACATGACAGCATTATTAGCTGTTTTCAGACCGCAGGAACTTCTTCATAGTTCTGGGAACCGTTGGAACCCTCCCCCTTTTTTATGCATTTCGCACCAAACTATTTTAGTTCCTCTAGAGGAAAAAAAATTTCCCCTATAGGTGTTTTCTGACCAAACAGTTCAGGGGACTTTTTGAAGAGGAACTATCCACTACAGAGTTCCCTGAGAACTACACATCACGGGAACTTTTTGTCTGTCTTCATTCACACCACCATGGTACCTACTCTGAAGCAGGAGCTAAGAAGGTTCCTCTTAACGGGGTTCTAGGAACTTAAATAGTTCATAGTTCCTGCAGAATGAATACAAAAAGAAGGTGGGCTCCAACGGTTCATAGAACCATGAAGAAGTTCCTGCGATCCCAAAAATGCCTAATTTTGTGTGTAGTTCTCAGTGAACTCCTTAGGTGATAGTTCCTCTTCAAAAAATCCCCAGAACTGTTTGGTCTGAAAACACCTATAGTTGCTGATTGTACAAACTTTCTGCTCGTAGGTAAGTTTTTAAGATGTTATGGTATATGTTAGGTGATGTTGCATTAAGAATGAAAATGTCGGTTTTCTTTTTACATCTTCCTGCCCAGAGACCACAGATGTAACTTAGCGTTAAAGCTAGCTCTGTCCCAACAGCTGTGTTGAAAATGTGGTCCTTTGTCAATGCACACCTCGCAGGTACGCTCCTCCTGCAGGCGCCGCAGCTGCTCCTCCATGGGGAGATCTGAAAGATCTTGGCTTGGTGATGCAGCTTCATTTGATTGGGCCATGAGATCTCTTAGTAGGTGGACGTCGTTTTTCTGGATCCAGATGCGGAAGACCTCTGCTGCAGCGTCTCCCTTGGTGAGGACGAGCTCAGCCTGGCGTTCTGCTGCTGGGCCGACGTCTGAGCCTTAAGGCCGCTGTACTCCTCTGGAGATAAAATATTCTGCTCTCGCATACAGGACACAAAGATTGTGCTTTAAAAAGAGGACAGGAGACATTTTTGTTTCAAGACATTCTCAAACTCTTCTCAGTTGTAGTTTATTTGCTCAATTAGTGAATCATCGAAAAAGGCGAACACTCCTGTTTAGTCCTCGAAAAAAGACAAAATGATCAAAAGCAGCAGCTATGATAGTGTTCTCTGACATGGAGGAGTCGTTGGTCACACCTTTTTACTGCCAAATATTAAAGAATACTAAAAATAAAAACACCTGACTTTCAGGAGAGCAAAACAAAAGATCTCTAAATTCAAATTAACCCATGAGAGTTGTGAATAATAAGACTTGTGTGATTTAAATGACTGAAAAAGGAACAGTCCGTTTGACTTGAATTTACCTTTCAGACGCCTGCAGGGTTAATCGCTCCTCCTTTAAAAACGGGATCTTTCATGACTTAACTAAAAACAACACATTTAAAGCCGAGTCATTGAATATTCGTATCTGTCTGTTTGCAGCACTACAACATCAAGTCAGCCTGTCCTGTATGTGGTACTAAAAACAGCCAAACTTAAACCAGCCTCTTCTGAAACAAGTTACTGTGAATAAATCTATCATCTTTTAGAAACACAATAAAGTGCTGTCATTAAATGTGTTACTTACGAACAGCTTGTTTTTCAAATATTCACCGATACTTAGTTAAGAGGTTTCTCTATTTCGGCTTTCATTGATAAAGGAAACTTAAAATACAAGTCCTGTAAGAGTTACATTTTACCACTACATTTCTGATTCATTGACATATTTAGTCATTTCTTACTTAGTATTGGCCATGCGTGATCCATGGTCCTTCAGAGATCATATTTAAGTAGATATGAAACGTTAACCTACATTAGAAGACCTCTGCACTTCTGTAGTTTTGCATTTAATTAGAATTTGTTGCACATTTTTCGATGATCTGGAGCACGTTTTTTAAAAATTGCAAAACAGGAGACCGACGAGACCCGGGCTGATGTCACTTTGAGAACAAAAAGAAGCTGACGGCTGAAAATCTGAGACCTGAAAGCTGTACACAGGAATAAGCAGGGCAAGAGTGTTCTCTGCTAAATAATGTAGTTATCACTGATGAGCAGGAGCTGTGCTAAGAATCACGCTTCTGATTGTGCACTGGCTGAACTGATGTTAGATTACAGATCCATCACAGAGGAATGGAGAGTAAACAAAGAGTTTAGGACTTAACCAGAAGCAGTCAGGTAACAGGCTTGTTTGGGTGTTAGCATTTTATAACATGAAAAGCAAAGATCCACTCCAACAGACAGGTTTTCACAGTGTCTCATCACTTTACAAACTTGGAAGGTAACTCCAACATCTGGCTTTTTATTTTTCACAGTGACACATAGATAGTGAGAGCCAACATCCAGTGAAATCTAAATTATAAGCGCTTCGTACTGTACTGTAACAAAAATGGAAAAAACTGGATTCCTCCGGATAATTCCTCAAGCTGAGCTGCAGTTCAGCGAGTGCACAATGGAGCTAAATGTATCCAGACAGCTGTGTGTTTGCAGATGATTAGAAACGACCCATGAAGGAGACACTGATAGAGAGTGTTTGGTTGATATTAAAAAGGTGCAGGATGACCTCAGGTTATAACTTTCAGTTCTGTTTTCACTTCGTCCATACGTCTAATAGACAGATAAGACAAGGAGATGAAAGGTTGCCTTGACTACGAGAAAACATTTTATATACTACTCAAAGAAGAGACTTTTAACGGAGTAAGCTGTTGGGGAATCCCAATAACGGCAGCAACTTGTTTCTTACGTAGCTCCATGTGGCTTGTCTGGCAAACAAAAACATCAGGATAAATGTAGTAAGTGGACTGAACCCTCCTTTAATGATGCAGTCAACATTATGAAGAGGGGTGTGTACATGTGATGCTATCCTCTCCACTGAGAGACTCAAAACCACTCCCACATCTTTGGAGCAGGTTATCACAGGGAGAGGGCGGTTTGTTATGTTTAAAAATCATTCACCCTAAACAAAGAGCGAGAGTCCCCAACCAACAAAAAACTATGGTTAAAATAAAATAATATAATTACAATAAATCAACACGGGAAGAGTTTGCAGTTTGGCGCAGTCAGTCCCGGCAGTGCTGAAGGGAGAATTTTGTGGTGGATACTTGCTCTGATTTTAAACTTGATGGTTGGGGAAGGGTTTTTGGAAACAGCACGCCTCTGAAAACACAGGCCAGCACCTCGCCCCATCCTTGTTGTGGAGGTGAAGGACAGAGGCGGTGTGGTCTTCCTCTTTTTTTTTGTTCATTTGTTATCTTGTCAGGCTGTCGCAGGCTCAGTCCAGCTCTATGGGGCTGCTGTCCTCCTGGGCTTCTTCAGCTCCATCATCATCCTCGCCTGATCCCATCAGGCTGTTCAGCAGGTTTCCTGCAGGATCCAACAAAGTGATGCATGTATGATTTGTTTCATGTTGTAAAGAAATGTCTTCTTTAAAAAGTTTTTAATGGCTTTTTAAAGGTCACATATTATGTGTCTCTTGTCTGTCTACAAACGCCCCCAATCATGAGAAAAGTCCATCCTCTCCGTCTTTTGCCTGCTCCACTTTTCAGACAATGTGTGCTCAAACAGGCTGTTTGGAGATTTTCCCTTCATGACATCACAAAGGGCAGTAACTCCTCCCCCAGGTGGGTGAAACTCCCACAGCTAAGTGTTTGTTCTGCCCTCTAAGTCTGCCTTCTTACTGTAAACAATTGGGCATGGTGCAAGAAAGCCCGAGCACCCAAGCCCTTCCAGAGAGGGGCGTGGTCAAACACAGCTCATTTACATTTAAAGATACAGACACAGAAACAGCCTGTTCTGAGCAGGGCTGAAAAAGAGGGGTTGAAAGGAGTGATAAAATACAGGATCGGGTGGATTTTTGGCAAGAAACTTCACATGTCTTGGGGAGCTCTGAGACTTATTTAAACTTCTTGAAAAGGAGGATAATATGTGACCTTTACATGAGTCTCATCCTACAGTCAATGTGCACACTTTTCTCTTTTCCCTAAGTGCAGGATGTCAGCTGGACATGGGACACTTCCAGCCAACTTTTTTCTTACAGAATCATTTAACCCATTAAGGATTAGTCATCGGACATGTGAATTTATCAGAAAAATAATGTACATTTAATTACAGCTTTGCTCCAAGCCCCAACAGCAACTCCTAAGTGTAACATAGGAATACTGATTTTTAATGTGAAACTTCAAATCAGTGTTTTTACTGACTTTGATCACTGGGTTAGTTTGTATTTGAGAAGAGGTGACCTATTCAACTAACTGGAGGATTGGTTCAAACCTGAGATCAACACTGAAGGGTCCTAAGAGCTTATTTTGAGTATTAACATCCACTCACCTAGCAGTCCACCGTATGATGGTGACTGTTTGGGTGGAACGCCAAAGAAAACCTGTCCTATTCTGTCGAGATACTGAGGAGGTAGAGGCACATGAAAAGGAAGAAGAGGACATGATTAAGACTCTGACTCTGCTTACATGAACGTAGATATTAAAACATTACAGCAGCAACACTCACCTCATTATACATGGGGTCCCTCTTTAGAGAAGGTTGGTATTGCTCACATAACACTGTGAAAACTGTTAATTTACCCCTGCAGAAACAAAGAGGAAAAGTTTGAGTTCATGGACATCTTCATCCTCAAACATCCATCCTTTATCTATTCAGGGTCTCGGGCGGCTAGAGTCAATCCCAGCTGTGATTGGGTGAACTCCTCAAACATTTGTTTTTTTAAACTGACAGTGTACTATTACAAATTACTCTGGGAGTAAGAGATCAGCTAATACTAGCTCCATTAGCTCATTACATGCTTAGGTTTATTGCAGAGCAATTCGGTTCATATAATGGCACAGAGGTCAACATTAAAATGAAATATTTTTTCCTCACCCATCCACTGCCAGCAGCAGAAACCAGATAAAGTTCAGTAGAGGCTGGACGAAGGGGGGGCCCTTTTCTATGGACGGGTGTTTCTCTGTGTATGTGCTGAACACCACGGAAGCGCTGTTTTTGTTCTTTAAGCAGAGGAACCTGGTGGGTGGAGGTTTGCAGGAGAATGTAACAGAAATTAAAAAGTTAAAAAAACACAGGATACAGACAAAAAGTTGAAGATGGCAAAGAAATGTGACAGAGAGTGTGATACAGAGGATGAACAGAAAGAGAGAGGGGGGGGGGGGGGACAATAGGACAGAGAGATCAAAGGCTCTTTAAAGATGGTGCTCAGACAAAAATTGATATGACTGCAGACCAGCAAGATGGAGGACGATGCATCAATATCAGTTTCTATGCTGCACACACACATTCTGAAGTCTACACCTTAAAACTGATCAGTCAGATTACAGTTACTAAACACTACAGACTACAACTGCACTCATTCTTATGTAAGATCTGGTTTAACTGAACATGGATGGGGATTTAGTTTGTAAACTGTGAAGGTTTCAGGAATTTCAGAGAGCGCGGCTGTTACACTTCACTTACTGTAGGACGGCCTGCGCCACAAACATGTCGACCTCGCTGCGGAAGCCTCGAGAGGCCGAAAACTCCACCAGCATCTGCGCACAGCCCTCCCCGTCAGACGAATGCAGGAAGTGGTAACGAGACTCACTGTAGTTTTGTTCTGGACACACAAAAGATTTTAAATATTCTAACTGTTAAATTATTCAATCTAGGAAGTGATTGGCATCAGATTTGGGCTTCTACAAAGCAAGGTTAATGTATTAACAATTTCAGGTGTAGCCTAACGCCAGAGTCAACAAGGTAGCTCTCTTAACTTGGCAAAATCACCACTGGATAACGTAGGCAGTACACCTAGCCTGCTCTGTAAAAGATTATGTTAAAAATTTGGAATCAAATTGGCTGTAAAATGCTCCAACCTTCACCTGTCCTTCATCATGGGACGAAGTCATGCAGTTCTGGAGTATAATGTTAAAAAAAAATTACATCAGGTTTACATTTTAACAGATCTGACATGGCTGACGACATGCAGGTAATAAATGGGAGGCTCTGAGAGTGCAGAAAGTGGTGTAATAACTATATGAAGTTGTGAATATGTATGATTAGTATTTTTCTTTAGATCGCTTTCGTGCCCTTTTTAAGCTCGAACTTTGATAACCACAGTCATGTCGACCTTAAATCCTCCTCCAAAGATAACTGGTGTGTCACCAGTTATCTTTGGAGGAGGATTTTTTTGTAAAGCCAGCTGACGCAAAGAAAGTCTGACTG
This sequence comes from Tautogolabrus adspersus, assembly GCA_020745685.1. Classification (NCBI taxonomy): domain Eukaryota; kingdom Metazoa; phylum Chordata; class Actinopteri; order Labriformes; family Labridae; genus Tautogolabrus; species Tautogolabrus adspersus. Next base: position 4,820,562 of record CM036554.1, on the reverse strand, counting down.
TGTCAAACTCGCTTTGCAGTACATCGCTCCGGAGAGTTCTCTAGTGTCAGAGTAAAGTGGAGACAGTGGATTATTGAGACACATCATGAAGCTGCTGATGTGTGGGCTTACAAAAAAAGCTAAAGTCAGAGGATGATTTTGATGCACATGATACACCGCCATCGTGTGTTTATCTTTAGTTAGGCTTGTTTTATGAAGGCTTGTGTTTGATTAATATTCATATTTGGATAGGAGACTCTCAACCTGTGATAAGTCATTGTTATAATTCTCAGCACACGTTAAACTCAGTGATTAATTGATTACCTTTCCACAAGGTGACAGCCAGCAGCTGGTGTAGTTTCGGGTGACCCAACTTGCCGGATCCTCCTGTGGACCATTTCAAGGCTCTGGACACAAATGCTACTCTTTCTGGAGAGTTCGGCTCCATCCGGCTGAACAACTTAGCCAGGCTTTCTGCTCAACACACACATACACACACACACCGATCAACATCAGAGAACGCCCCTTTTAATGTAAAATGTGCTGTTGTGCTGTGATTTTAAAAGTTGAGCATCTCTGAAAGGAATGTCATAAATATTTAAAAGCATAATTATTGATATGCAATTCTCATGACAAGAGATGTCGGAAAGAATCCAGCAGATCAGTAACAGTCTCACGGCCAATCAGTAGATCTGAATTGAAGCTGAACACATTGAGGTGTTTAACAAGCGGCCTCATGATGATTTGAGGTCACTGTAAACACTCTTCCTACACTTACTCTTAACATCAGCACATACATATTGGATACCTTCTTTTTGTTATGCATTATACACTTCCATTTAATGTGTCTTTTTTTCCACAGAATCTCTCAGTGGCAAAGGAATCAGTTTTGCAAAGTAAACATTTTACTGATCCTTTTTTGTGCTTTGAAATTGTGTAAATATTGTTGAAAAAGTGCGTAATGAAGTTAAAAACTGAACAGAGACGCAATTCAATACATTTCTCTTTCACAAAATTGAAGGAGAACGGATAAAACATCACAAAATGTCCTTCAATTATCCCCTCTCACACACATCTCATACAGAATGAAGGCTGTCACTTACCTAATATATCTTCTTCAACTTTTGTCTCAGATTTCTCCAACACCTCCAGTACCAGCATGGACAGATCTGCTGCACTGTTTTGCTGGAGATTAAAAACACGACAAACTGTATTATCTTTCATTCAATCCATGATTTTGAAACGTGTTTATTCTTTTACACAATTAGCCTCAAGGCTACAACATGAAGGGTAAAAAAACAGCAAAAAAGGAGCACACTCGACAGTAAACACAGTTTCAGGTGCAACTCGACCAAAAAGTCCTTTAAAGGACATTCAGTGTGCTGATTTTCAGTGTCTCTTTTTACAACATGAAGGGTAACCTATCTATTATCCTAGCGTATTCACACTAAAAAATAATGATCTTGTGTGCTTGTATTCAGATCACTTGTGTGTAGCACTAATGAAACAGCTCTTAAAACAAGTGTATACGCTCTGTGACCTGTACTCAGTCAATGTAAAAGCACACTGCACACTGTTGTAAGCAAAGATGGACCTCATAACATAAACAAACACCTGTTGTATAGACGGTTTTATTTCCTCCTTATGACTTAAGAGACATTACTCTGGGATTACAATTATATAAAAAAGAAAATGTATATAGTCCCCCCACAATACTATTTTAAACACAACTTTTACACACTCCACAATTTAAAATAAATCTGGCAAAGAAGGAAATCTAAATGAGGACGTACCTGGTTATAGCTGAAGAAGAGTAGAGCACCATTGTGCATCAGCTCCCTGGCCTCAGCATGTTTTGCCTGTGACATGTACCTGAGGGAAGAATCACACATGAGATGAAAGTACCTGCTTACCAAGAAAGACACAAACCCTGTTTACATCACCAACAACCATCCGTGCATGGGGCAGCAAGATAAGGTGCATGAGCACCAGTTTTGATCAAGATAAACCAGGTTTAAATGTTGACATTACTCTGCATATTATTTTGACATAGTTAAAGAGTACGGTGTAGTTACAGCGTCTTTCAGACTCCACACTGTATGTTGTAACTATGGGAGGGTTTCAGATGTTATATTACGTGCCTGTATTTAACTTATTCATTATGTTTGGCTTTAACTGGATTTGATTCAGAAGAAACCACCTTCTTCTGAAAACTAAGCTCGAGGCAGAATATTTTATTCATAAGCCCAAACAGCATCCAGATGTCTTTACTGTATTGAAGCAGGCAGCTTTGAACACTAGAAAGTAGGGATGTAAAGATTAATCGTAAAATCGTGATAAATCAATTCAAAGGTGTCAAGGTTCACATCGGTACTCTGAAAAATGAATCGCAATAATGTGGTGAGCGTCAGCAGCTGTAGAGCAGAGGAGGTTAGCAGCTACAGAGCAAGATTTTGAAATTGAGGACGCACCACCGTCTTTTAAATCGGAGGTGTGGAAGCATTTTGGCTTCAAGACAGAAAATGAAAGAGGTGAGAAGATAACAGACGAGACAAAAACTGTGCAAATAATGCAAGAAGACGGGGAACTACACAAATAACACAACCAACATGATGCAGCATTTAATCGACACCTCAATGAGAAGCTCCAATCACCTCCCCTTGTTGAGAGAATAAAAACATTAAAAGGCCAAACCACACTGACCAGCGGGTTAGCAGCCCCTAAAGGAATCTTTTTCAGTCATAATTTGTCTACAGTCTCATTTTGTAATAAAAATCGTGAGAGAATCGTATCGTGAACGCAGTATTGTGAATCGTATCGTATCGTGACTTTAATTAATCTTACATCCCTAGTCTTTAATGTATTGAAGAAGTGAGCTTTGCACACTAGAAAGTGTGTGAATATTAACGAAACATGCATACATTGGGAAATAGTAATTAACTCTGGCCGGACACTTCCCAGACTGACTTGTGGTCATCAAGCACAGCCAGTTGTAGCTCACGATTCAAGAAGACATAGTAGGCTGCAGGCAAAAACATCAATAGTCTAGCCATCTTATTTCAGACTGCGGCCATCAGTATATGGCTATCAGGATGAATGCTAACACAGCTGGACAGTTCCAGCAGCGTTTGTGAAATGTCAACCTTTAGCAAAGTTGTAAGCCAATGTTTTATTTTGTAATTAGCATGTGAAACATATTCTCCAGTAAAGCTTAACGCTGTGTGACTGTCTTTCTTACATTAGCAGTTAAGCTAACTCGGCTTCGGCTATCATTACTTCTGTTGCTAACTAGCTAGCACACTAGCTGTACATGGCAGTCCCTTTTTGTGACTGTAGAAGATCGACATCACAGCTGTCCACACACACATACGGACCAACGTGAGTGGGTGGGTCCACGGTGAAATTATCCAATCGTAAAACGGCAGGCATATCAGCAAGGTTGACAGCAGAATGATCTGGAACAGGCAGGCCCCAAAGCCAAATGACAATTACAACTGCATTTGCGAACGTAAAAACGGGGTCTTACCTAAAAAATAAAGTCCTGTACATCTGATGTGCTTCATAATAATCCCCTTTTTCTACACTGGCTCGCAGTTTCCCCTCCACCCTTTGTACGCCTCCACGGTTTCTGGCACTGGAGCACCTCAGAGACTCCGGCTCCGACATCGTCGTTGCTCCGCAGCAGCAGCAGCGCTCGAGCCAAGTGTTGACAGTGGTAAACCGGAAAGCTTTAAACTAATCAGACCCTCCTCGCTTGCCGTAGTCAGTGTGTGTAGTGGTTATTTGATATCCAGACACCACTTGTCCAAATCATGAGACCATGCGGCTGACTGAGCACGCTGAAGGTAGCCTAGTGTAGAGTAATGTTAGGGGGGGAAAATACTTTACTTAGTTTGGGTTAAAAAATAAAAGTCCTTTTTAAAAGCTTCAAAAGTTATTTAAGTTTATTCACCCTTGAGCCAAATGTCATTCACTCCTCATTTATTTGATAGGTACAGTGGCCCAGATAGCTCAACACACTGCAATTTAATAAAAAAACAAATGCAAATAGACAAAACACAAGCAAATTGAGAAAACTTCTTAATCAATTTGACAACACACGTGCAGCATTAAGAAACGATCTCTAAATTAAGAGCACAAAACATGAGCTGAGGTGCCTTTGAGCAAGGCACTGAACCCCCAACAGCTCTGGTGCCCTCCTTGCATAGCAGTGTGTAGCAGCCCCACTCTGACATCTTTCCATAAATGCATGTCCACAGATCCTGTTCGTGCATGTATCTCTGTTTGTGATGTACTCTGTGTTTTGTGTATGTATGTTCCTTGGTGGGAATTGTCTGTTTGAACAGTAACAGTGCTGTGGAAAAGAATTTCCCCATGGGGACAATAAAGTCTAAAGTTAAAGTTTATTTCAGGCCTATGTGTGTGAGAAGCACGTCTCTAAATAACAGAGTGTAAACCAGAATTTCCCTCAGGGATAAATAAAGTATGTAAAATAAAATAAAAAAGATGTCTCAATACACTAGTAGCTCTGATGATGCTGAAGTCGTCATAAGTCTGTTAGGCTCTTCTTGAGATCTCTGGTACATGGACGCCCTGAAACAAGTGAATTTAATTCAAGTTAGTGTCACAAAGTAAACAGGAAGCCAAGCCAGCCATTGACTGATCTCGGTCAGGCTCTGTTTTGTCCCGTCTGCTCAGTTTGGTCACCTTTTGTGTTTTTCTGTGCCTGATGTTCAACCATAGAACAGGTGTATGATAGTTATTTATTTACAGCCTAAATGGACTGACTTGTAGGACTGTCGGCTCTTAATCTTGGCCAAATGTAGAGTTGCTTTTTTTGTCTTTGTGTCACAATGAATTTTTCTCCCATCACCTCATCCCTGTAACCAAACAGCTGAGTTGTGGCTATCGCATGAACTGATCAGTGGTAATCCGATGACTTTACAGTCACCTGAAATCTGCCCTAAGATCACTGAGCTCATATCTTATCTGAGGATTGAGTGATTGAGTGTTTTCTTGATGTGAATGAATGTGTTATAGTTTTATGAGAGGATCACAAAGAGCGATTGTTTTACATATTTAGCTATCTTTTTCCTGATGTCAATATATTTAAACATTTAGAGCATATACTAGTGTTACATTCTTTTGTTAAAACATTTTTTAATAAAGTGCGTTAATTGACTAAAGAGATTTGTTCTTTCCCCATTAGAATAATTGTGAACTAATTAAATAATCAGAACATTTTACAACTTTTTTGTGACGTCAAATGTAATTTTACATTCTTTAGTTATCACTTAGGAAAATTCTGATTTTACACTCTGTTATTGAGAGACATGCTTCTCAAACAGGACCTGTGGACATGCATTAATGGAGAGATGTCAGAGTGCGGCTGCTACACAGAGAGCGCGCCAGAGCTGTTGGGGGTTCACCAGAGATCAAGGGCACCTCGGCAGTGTTTGGGAAGTGACCTGTCACCTCACCAGCTACCACACCACCTTTCATATATTCCATATTTTTTTACCCTCTGGTTCCAAACCCAAGTCCCTACAGACTCAGCTACGGCCGCCCACGAAGCCCTGAACTAAATAATCTCCAGTGTAATTCCTTAGCAGACAAAAAAGAGGCATTTCAACTTTATTTGACTTTGAAACTAAAAGGCTGTTGTCACATCACCTTGTAGAAAGACAAAAAAAACTTAACATGACGTATTATGCAGCATAGAAATTTAAAGCCAAAAACGTTCTTACTGTATGTTCACAGAACCAGCATCTTATTCTCTGTGTGAATTATGTTGGTGTTCAATTTTAACACATTGAAGTATTATGACAATAAGACACAAAAGGCCTCAATGTGAAAGGTATTTTCATTTGTTTGATGGTCGATATTATTATAAAGGTCAAATTAAGCTTCATATACAAAAAATAAATATGACTTAACCTTCAGGTAGCTCTAAATGATCTGGCCACATGATAATCTAAATAAATTCTGCTTCATCATAACAAATACCTCCTTTCACCTTTTTATTTTCTATGTGCAGTCAGCATGGTCACGTGTGAATCTTAATATTTACAGTGTATGGTGTGAATCAATCCACCACGACTCTTAAAAAAGTCAATGATGACATGTTGTGGTTAAAACCAAAGTCATGAGCAACACAGCCATCGTGTGCAAAGTTTAAACCTTATCGACGAGATAAGAGCTTGTTGATCTTATCTCCACATGGCCTCGGTGTTGTTTAATCATTACTAGTGCATGTTAGTAAAGTCAACACCAAATCCCCTTCATCTGAATAAATTAACTAAAAGAAACACATATAAAGATCCAAGTTCAATGTGCTTGTCGTTTGCAGTCTGTGCTGCTTAGTTCATATTGACAGTGTCTCTCTGTAGAGTTCTTTTGAGGAGGAGGAGGCGATGGTGCTGTTATAAATAATGGACAAGGTAACATCTGCACCAGTGTCTGATGGTCTGTTGTTGTCCTCTCTGAAAGATCTGCCATTTTTCCGGAAAGAGCTCCTGATCCTGCTGGAGAGGTGTCCGGACACTCGCCTCACTGCCCGGCTAAGTCCCCTGTTCTTCAGCTTGATCATGCCCACGTCGTCCTCCAGCTCCTCGGGCGGCACATCAATGTTCCCCGAGTACCAGAACACCCACCAGATCAGGCTGAGGAAGATGATGACAGCACCCGCGTAGATAAACAGGTCATGGACCACCAGACCTCCAAACACCCCCACCATCATGATGAAGACGCCGAGTATGTCGTGGGCCACTGCGAACCAGAATGAGCACTTGCAGCGACCAACTCCGTCGTAGCTTTTCTCCATGACTGGCTCTACCTGCACAGATGTGGACATGGTGGCAGTGGGGATCCTGTCTCCTAAAGTCTGCATCCAGATGTGGAAAAGAAGTCAATGTGCTGGTAGCTGCAGGATAGTTAGGAGTATTCCTCACTGACGAGCAGAATCACATGAAACAACCCACAGTGACACAGGTCAAAGTACAAAGTGTTATCAACAAGATCCAGCCCTGCTGTGTGACTGCGTTGAATGCTTCAGAGGAATTTGATGATCCGTTTCTATCTCTCCCTGAAGCACACTTTTTTATTCCAGCCAATCAGATGGATGCCTACCAATGACTCTGGTTCTGCTTCAGGTTTCTGCCTGTTAGAGGGAAGTTTTTTTTTACTTCTGTTGCCAGGTGCTTGCTCATTGGTAGACTGATGTTGGGTCTTTGTATCTTTTGTAACAAAGAGTTTGTGATGGATTTTACATGTTAAGTGTTGTAACATATTTGTTTTAATTGTTCCCTACACAGATGAAAAACGATTAAATAGGTTGATTAGTTGCCAGCAGTAGTATTTCACATTCCAGAGTGTGTTCAACCTTGAATCACACCTCCATAGCGTAGCGTTTACGTGTCCGCTTCTCCTTCAGAATTGGGATCCACACCAGCCCCATCACCACAAACAGCAGTCCTATGGACACACAGGCAGAGGCTACAGAGTTGAATGCTTCCGATGACTGGAGCAGGAAGAGGAATCCACCTGCAGTACACATCAGTGATCCCATCACCAACACAATAATAGGCTTGTGAAGGTAAGCCCAGCTGGGAGGTTGTGCAGCGCCTGTGTGATGACTCCCAGAGTCATCTGGAACTGAAGTTTCCCCAACTGTTCCCATTGCTGCTCCACAGACAAACACCTGTAAGCACTTTGTCTTCCCTTCGAGAGCCTTTACCTCATAAATAATGGAAACACTGATCACTGAGCATCAAAGAATCCATAACTTTCCTACTTAAATCCGTCTCGACCCGTCCTGTCTGCGCAGCTAGTCCCTGTTGACATCTACGCAGCCAGCTTCCAACAGTCCTATGACGGAGTGAGAGTATCTGTATGATCAAGAGAGTGTCTGTATGATATATCTCATCTCCGTCCTCCTGACCACCTACCTGTGAACACTGTAATTCCAGATGGCCCACCACACACACAGCAGAGGTAGGGCTCGGATGAATGCACAGACCCAGCCCACCTGTTGACAACAATATCATCACTTTGATTGGCTGGCAACTTAGTGGTCACCTGGTCCTTTTAAAACAAATACACAGTCTATTGAAATGCAGGGAAACTCATATTTCAGATTAGCTGTTTGAATTGTTGTCATCTTAAATGCAAATGGTAAAGATGTGGAGATGCAAAGCCTCATAGGGAATGTAGTTCAGCCTATGTAGCAATATTGCATGCGGATAGCAGAAGCAGCTGTACAAGCAAAGGCATAAGCTCATCAACAAAAGGCTTGTCATCTGATACACATGCACAGCTCTGATGGCTAAACTCAGCATCAGCAAACACGTCTCGAGGCAAACACACTTAAGGTGATCAAATACACAAAAGGTGTATGAGACACTCAGCGTCCTGTAAAGCCCGTTTGTTATATTCTTGATTAGGAGCCATAAAATGATGCTAATTCTGAACGTAGCGTGGCAGAACTAATAACACAATTATTACTCTGTTCATTGTAAGTCAATCATTCTGCACATGTTGTGTTGGCTCCTATTTTAAGAAGTGCATGAATGATACAGGGTGTAACTGAGTCAATTATGCATTTGTAATATCTGTCCCTGAGAAATGCGATTGGGTATAGCTTCCCTAAAGGAATAGGAGCTCTAAAGATAAGGCTGAATGTTTAAGAAGAGTAATATTTCCTTTAACGTGCTCAAATTTTCATCTCCCATCTAAAAACAGAACCAAATACTATAAAAAACACCACTTTTACCACATATTAGAACCAAAATGTCTGCACCACCCTTTAGCATTATGAAGGTCTTTTTCCGCACTGACAATCTGTAATAAAACTGCTTATAAGTAGAGATGGGACAGCTCTGATCTAATATCGGTATTGGACTGACGGGGCTGATCCACATCGATGATCAACAAAGATGGTTGGGCACTTTAAACATTCTTAACTCTCACAGTCTCGCTTTGAAAACATTCAGACTGAACTGGAAGTGCCCACAGATCGTCATCAGGAAGTTCAGACGAGAGGGAACAGCTCCTTCTATAGGATCAAAAAAAATTACAATTCTTGCACTTCAGTTTAAAATATTTAATTTGAAAACCTGACAGCTGTTGCTGCTTCCTGTTTATATGAGGAGCCAGCACAATGCAATGCCTGGTTTACTTCAGCTTTGTGCAGCCTCCCACATAACACCAACAACAACAATAACACTTTTATGATTACAAAAGTTATTGGAATCTGATCAGCAGTGCATCTCTACTTATAAGGGCAGTATAAAATTAACTTTAACTATAGTTTAATGATCTTGACACATTATATGATGGCTAATTGATCATTAAAGCTGAGGATTTATTCACAATAAGTTCCTCCTTTGTGTTTTCTCCAACGGCAAAGATGTCTGCTGTAAACAAAACTGTTGTCACAAAGCATTGAGCAGGGGTGTGATGGCAAAGGATGAAAAGCCACACACACAAACACCACAGACTTAAAAAAGTAGAAAACGCTCTCAGTCAAAATACACAAATTCACCACCTTCAAGTGTAGTTCATGTACATTCATCTGTATTTCTTTGCCTTCAGCAACAACCTGTTGGTCAATGCCATGAACAAGTGAAATATTTAATGTTTAATCGTTGGCACCATCAAGTGAGCTGGGGAGTTTGGGTGTCCCCCCCAGAAAATGTTTAGCACCAAATATTTATTTAACTGTATTTGTATAATTTTAATGCACCAGTTTATGTGGTGTGCCTTTTCTGCAGCTTTTTATGATCTAGTGAATATTTTCACACAATGATAAATTAATTAATAAACGTTTCTGCTGTATTTTAGCCCCCAGAATTTCTTCAGCTGTAGCTTTGTACAAGTGTGCTATGTATAGTGCATTTAGAAGGAGTACGTTACAACAGATGCTTCTCACAACAGAAAGTTGAACCATAGAGTGAAGATCCATCCATTAATCATCTTAGATAGCATCGGCGCAGATAAAAAAATAAAAGAAAGGTTGGCAATTATACTTAAGCAGTGATTAATGTGGACAGGACACTGATGGTTTTATTCTACATTTCTTTTATTGAGTCCATTTTAACCTTTTCTTTTATCTCACGGTATGGTAACCTTTTCCTGTCCAGTATTGTCACAACAGCCAGTCAAATAATCGGCACTCGGCAGCTTGCTTTGTCACATCAGGAACGGACAAATTGTGAGGAAAGCAAAATCAGTGTCGGCCAGCTCCGACCATCCTCTCCTGGATGAATTTGTTCTTCTCCCCTCTGATGAAGGTGAAGGTGCAGGCTGACCCGGGCTAAGAGCATCAGATATCATATATTCCTCGTGCAATTTAAGCACTTATCAGCTTGAAACCTCGACTGCTCTTTCCAGCAGCACTATAGCACTTTATCATGGCTAGTATTGTTTTTAACTAACTGTTACATTTTCTTTTCTTGGTTTTTTATTAGATCAGGTTGTGTTGCACTGGCCTTTTTATATGTTGTTTTTACCCACTGCTGTAAATCTAATTTCCCTTTCGAGGAACAATAAAGCTCTTAACTGAACTGAAAAATTACTAAAGTCTCATGGGACAACTTTTCAGGTCGAAAAAAAATCCCGGATTCCAGATAAACCCGGAAGAATCACATCCCTGATTAATAGAAACACAAAATGGCCACAGAATATTTCAGACAACAAAGTTTATAATCTGTTCATTCATACTCAAAAGAGAGACAAACACTGAATATATATGGATCATTCTGCAAACACACTGGTTCTGTGTAATGTGAAAATTGTTCATGATGAGAATGTCGTATTCATTGACCCTTCACTCAGAATCATTTCACTCGAGGCACTTTTCTTTTCACTTTTGTGTCCTTCTTGCCGGCCTTCTTGGTCAGTTTGTTTGGTGATTTTTTTCCTTTCTTTGTCACGGCGGGTTTGGGGGCTTTTTCCAGCTTCTTCTTCTTGGATGGTTTCTACAACAGAGAGAAATGTAATCAGGATGGATCGTCAGTCCACCCGGGACACAGCACCGCATATATTTCTCCAAACAGTTGAAATATTCAAATGAAATCGAGCAATAGTTACTGACCTCCAGCTTGGGCTTTTTGCTAGGTGTTGCTATGGGAACCAGCTGTGGGATTTCTTCCTCCTTTCCCTCCTCTCCCTCGACAGTGTTATCGGTCTTGTTCTTCTTTGCCTGATTTTTGGTTCCCTGAAATCCCAAAAACAATGTGAGCTGGTTATCTCACACAACGTCCCGATATATCTGACTCACACACCAGATGTCAACTTGTTCTCACCTCTTTCTTGGGTAGGTCGGTAGGTTTATTTTTTTCCGCCAGTGAGTCGAGGTTGCTCAGGTCTGAGGTGTAGATGGGCAGGGCCACTGACGTTTGACTCTTTAAATGTACCAGCTTCATCACTGGCCCTTTCTGTAAATGCAAACAAAATTCATGAATGTGGAAAGGTTGAGTGTTCTTATCAGTGTGTGGGATGGAGAAAAGTTTTAAAAAAATCTGTATACAGCCTCAAGAAACACTGAAACAGTGACTTAATATAGAAAGCAGCAACACAGAAGTGTCAGGATAAAACCAAGATACAATGAGAAACATGCTGAACTGCCAATCATGAGTTCAAACATGTTATAGAAGTCAGTCCATCAACAATCTCTATTGAATATGTCTAACTTGCTAAACCAAACATATAAAAAGAAAAGACAGTTCTCTGGGCAGCATACTCACTGTACGTATTTTAGACACCACTGTTTGGACGGCGGCCTCAATGTTGTCGGTCACCTCGTCTGCAGTCATGCCGGAGTGGGCGACACGTGCCATGCTAAAATAAGGGCAAATTATAAAAAAATACAAATCAAGACATGTGACAGTGACTCTGCAATCGTCGGTACATGAAGGGACTTTTGTATTCATGAAGCATGTGTGCCGTGTATCAAAGTTGTAGAGACAGGCTCCACAGAATGAGGAGGTCCATCTGGATTTACGTTGACTCTCTTTAGCACCAGCTACTGCCCGTATCAAACACTTAACAGGATCGACAGGGTTGTTGAGAGGTGCTACAAAATATTAAAACAGTCTGTAAAGCTCTTGATGGTTAGTTTGATGACCACATTTTCTCTAAAGCTGGAATTAAAGGTAGTGTCATCAACAACCAAACAAGGCAGTTTGTGATTGTATCATTAAGAAGACAAGAAGCAGGAGAGTAAATCTCACCAGCAGCAGCCCTTCTTGGTAACCTTCAAGCTGGTGCCCTGGATGACTCTCTGGATGTCTCTGGCCAGCTGTTTGCTTTGCAGGTTCACACACAGTGGCTCTCTGGGGAAGACAGAAATGAGGTAAGGATGCATCTACTGCAGGTACACAAACCAGTTTAAGCATTTTCTGATCCTGCTTGCCTCGACTATGCAAGGGATTTTCTTTTATTAGCCTTGCAGTAAATAAATCAATTTGTTGTTGTTATTCAGAGGAATATTTGTGCTGATTTAACGGAGCAGAACTACAAATGGTGATTACAGAGCTGACAAAAGTCAAAACATAGAGGCAAGCAAAATGCTTGTATGTGATTTTTGAAATATGGACATAACGGAATTGAAGACGTAAAAACACTAGAGAGAGTAGGAGATCTCTTACTTTTTCCTCTCATAGAAATGCTTCCCGAGGTGGGATGGCAGCAGGCGGCGGACGCGCTCATCAGAGAGGAACACATCAAAGTTCCCCAAAAGACGACGTTTGGCTTCAAATGGTTTGTACTCCGTCCTCAGGACCTTGTAGGGGATGATCTGCACCGAATACAGGGACACACAATAATAATAAAAACCATTAATAGAAGTCTTCATTTAGCATAGTGGTTTGTAAGATAGCCAGCGTCTGAGGCCAGTCAACTTACTTTTTGAGCATGAGTGTATTCAACATTTATTACACTTGACAGTAAATATTTCCAAATGTGCACGTTCTCTAAATAGTAAATACCTCAGAGACGTTTTTGACTCCCTTCACCTCCAGGAGCTTCTTATAAAATCTCTGTGTCTGCTCTGAGGTCATGTTGGGCTCATCTCTGGTGAAGAGGCAGACCTCGTCTGTGTCTGACCGCTGGCCATGGGGCAAGGGACTGAGGGCGGAATCAAAAGTTCATATCAATAAAGTCGGTTCAAAATAATGACAGGAAACATCTGCCAAACAAAAAAAAGTATAAGGCAATAAGTCAGCTTGATGCTCCTGCCTCATGGACTCACATGCGGATGGTCTGTGCCTCTTTAGGGATCTTCCAGAGTGTGAAGAGCAGGCTGATCTGCTGAGTCTCTTCCAGGAAAAGAGCGTCAGGAGTGGACTTTGTTTTCAGGAATGCCTGCAAGGCTTGTACGGCCTTTTTAACCTGACAGACACATTAAAAGCAGAGTTGGGGGTGAAAAAAGGAAAAACAGACCAAACAGAGCCCCCTAAAAGTTGTCTTCAAGGGATTTTGTCTTTCTACTGATCCGCTGAGAATTAGCTTCAGTGCTAACGCAAACACGCTGGCTAACGATGGCTACCTTAGAGCTGCTGTCGGATCATAACATTATTCATTTGACAGTCGTGTTATTATCTATCGACAGAAATGATACTCAATAAAAGTTTTAGTGTTTTGAAGGAAAAAGACAGTTTTACCTGTGCCCGGTCCAATGCAACTTCTTTTGCCTCAGCCATGCTGTCTGCTTCACGTGTGAACAGTAGCCACGCATGCGCATTGCGCAAGAGGAGTACTACGTCACTCAATACAAAGTCAACTTTATTTAAACAGGAACTGGGAACAATGAGGACAGTAAAGTTGCCTCTTAAGGAACAGTTTATTCAAAGGTTTAATACAGATATTTCAGTATATATTAAAGTCTCTGCGCTTGATTGTTACCCTTTCTATGAAACACGTTTGTTGATTCGTGATGTTTGGGAGCTATGAAACAAACCACAGGCTTTTTAAAAGTAATTTCAGTCAATTTATCCTGAAACAACAATGCAGCAAACTCTGGGGCTAAGAATTTTCAAAAGGAAATATCAGAATGGAGTATTTCTGATGACATGGATTAACCAATGTTTATACTAGGGATGTAACGATTCACTAAACTCACGATACGATTCTCTCACGATTTATTTTACAAAATGAGACTGTAGACAAATGATGACTGAAAAAGATTCCTTTAGGGGCTGCTAACCCGCTTGTCAGTGTGGTTTGGTCTTTTAATGTTTTTGTTCTCACAACAAGGGGAGGTGATTGGAGCTTCTCATTGAGGTGTCGATTAAATGCTGCATCATGTTGGTTGTGCTATTTGTGTAGTTCCCCGTCTTCTTGCAATATTTGCACAGTTTTTGTCTCGTCTGTTATCTTCTCACCTCTTTCATTTTCTGTCTTAGGGAAGCCAAAATGCTTCCACACCTCCGATTTAAAAGACGGTGGTGCGTCCTCATTTTCAAAACCTTGCTCAGCAGCTGCTAACCTCCTCTGCTCTACAGCTGCTGACGCTCACCATATTATTAAGATTCATTTTTCAGAGCACCGATGTGAATCTTGACACCCTTGAATCAATTTATCACAAATTTACGATTAATCTTTTCATCCCTAGTTTATACGTATTTAAAGGAAAACAAATACACCTTTCTTTTGCATCTTGATCATTTATTTTCAATTATATCTGTAACAGCTGTCTGTGCGTGTGTATGTGTTTTTATCCATGGTTAATCAGAGAAGTATGTGAGCTCAATCCAAGTCAACCATCTCAAGTGGAGAGAGACCAAACTAAAATAATTTGGTGCAGCAACCCTTAAAACCAAATAAAATGTCCTCTGGTGTCTTAATCCCACTCTTAGACAGGGAGATGAACTTTGCAAATCAAAATTACAGGCTTACACTGGTCTTTAGCAGGATATTTCTGTATTTCTTCCCCAAACTCACGACACTGCATCCAGCTCCATTCTAAAAACAAATGGCTTGGCCATCCGACAGTGCGGTTAGCCATGGGAGTACAGAAGGGGGGACTTGTAGCTACATTAGTGGCATAGCTGAGCTCTCAATATGAGAAAGCTGACACACTGGACTTGGTCTCTCATTACATATTGTTCATCAAAAAAACTGATTCAGTCTTGATTCCTTCATCTGATGCAATTTGATTCTCCTCTTTATTGATCTTCTCCTCAGCATAGTTGTGTGTAAAGAGAGAGTAGCTGTTGGGGTCGGCTCTAGCAGCATTTCTCCTCTGGTAATGACTGGAAGAACTCCATGCATGCTGCCACAGTTGCATTTAGTCCTTTTCTGGCACCAGCTTCAGCACTTTGCCAATGGCGATGGTTTTTCCTGTTGGAGGAGTGGAGAAATGGAAGTGAGGAAGAAAGCTGTAAGAAGTACCTCCAAGTTTATCACTAGAAATATAACATATTTAACATTTAACACGTGCACAAAAACAAATAAAGCAACTTCCAAAAAAAATAAAAATCTTTGTTGTAGCTGTGTCTGTGAGCAAGTTACGTAAGCTCTATTAACTTGTGACACGTCTCAACAGTGTTCTTACCTTCGTCCCGCAGCGTGAATCGTCCCATCTGAGGGAAATCCTTGAAGGTCTCTAAGCAGATGACTCCTGCTGCCCGGAGCCTGGCGATACACACCTGATCCTGCTTGACAAAGCGTGGTCTTGTTTTGCTTTTGTCCCCCGTCTTCTTGTCCACCAGACAGATTAAGGCCTGCAGGAGTTCATCCAAAGTTCAGTAATGACAGAAAACTGTCTAACAGAATATACATGAAACAGCTGGAAAAGCCGAGCAGAAACTAACCGTGATCTGCACTTCTTCGATGCAGGTGTGGATATGAAGAACTGCATTGTATCCAGGACAAATGATTGATTTGTGCTCAATGATGACGATCTGAAAGAGAAAGAGCAGACATCACATTTCAAACATCACAAATCACAATCAGTTTAATTTGACATGTTCATAGAAATTGTAAATAATTATTTTGAACAGGGAAAGAAGCTCATACTTTCCGTGCGTTGGCTCTACTCTGGCTCACCAAGCTCTTAAATTTACAACCAAACTAGAAGATTTTTAGTGGCCAAAATGTGAACTATAAATGTCAAAACAAAAGAATCAGACATCTTATTCAACTTAACCCAACCTCTCTTAAATGTTACGGTTTAATTTTTTGAATACAAATATGGAAATTGAAAATGTTTTAAATGTGAGACTCCCCCTCACTCACTAAAAACCTCTTCAACATCGTCTCCAACCCTAACAAACTCTGTTCTCATCCTCCTTCTTTTACATACTCTCTTCGTTGTATTGTTTTCGCTGTTTTTGTTTTTATTCTTTGTTAAGCGTCTTCGAGTATTTTGAAAAGCGCTTTAAAAGTCTGATTTATTATTATTATTATATTTATTTTAATTGACAAAAACGTTGCTTCTTTGTAAACATATGGTGGCATTTATTTCTAGTTCTTACGTTTGTTTATGCTGGATTTTTCTGTTCATTTCTAAAAAGCAAAAAGAAGCAAACAAGATCCGAACACCAAGAAGCTCCCGTTAAAAGGATTTATTTTATTTTAAATGGCCTCTTTTTACCTTTTTATGTTTTTGGATCTAGCACCCACTCAGGGATGTGCGTGTCTTTTTTTGGAGCTTTCATAAAAGCAAACAGCACCAATCAGCGACAGAACACGAGGATGTTGTGTTCAGCTTGTGTACGAGTGTCTGCTACACCTGGTTATATTCCTTCAATGTTGCTGCAGTTCAATAGCCACATAGGAACTTCTCTTTGTAGCTTGAGCCATAGTTTATGTGAAACCCTGATTTCCTTATTCATGTGATACATACTCTTCATGTCTCTGCATCTAAAAGAAAGCTGCAGGGTGCCTTTAGGATTTGTAACTTTTACTGGTAGAATATGTTAGCGTCAGCTCGGCTACTTGAACGCTTCAATTTAAACTGTTTACCTTCTCCGATCTTTAGACCACATCTTAACAAACTCCGAAAGACTTTCATTCATATTCTCCACTCAGCAAATGACCATCAGAGCCACATGTACAGTCAGAAGGTCTGATCTGTGTCGACGTCTTCTTAGATATTTAGATTACCTGTGCATCAAAGGTGCGACCGGAGTGGCAGAGGTTGTCGGGGCTACAGAGGATAAAACCAGGGAGGATTTCTTCCTCCTCAATGCCCTTCAGTCTCAACTTCAGATTCTCCCCAGGACTTGCATCGTCTGTCTCCACATCGTCGCTCAGCAGGCTCAATACCTCCACTGTGTGCTGCAACACACACACAATCACACAGCTACGTATAAATATTTACATGAAAGATAAAAACATTATTGCTGTATTGGACATGTGTCTGGTGTTTGAACTAGAACTACATTTTTTTCCTGCATCATTTTCTGTCTGTTGAGGCTGAAAACATTTAACACGATATGAAGCCTTGGTGTCATTTCTGCTCGATGGATTTCTGGTCCTCTGTTAGATGGAGAAAAGTCATACAGAGGAGATCTCTCACCCTGTTTGGCATCATGACCAGCTGCTGGGCTTTACTGATACATCCAGACTCCAGCTTCCCCAGGATAACTGTCCCCATATCCTGCAGGCCAAAACACACCATCAGTAACCTTTATGCACATAGGACGTCACCTTCATCAAAGAAATGATTCATTGGTTCATCCAAAAATGATCAGAAAGTAAATACAGCTGAGACAAGAAAAACAAATCGGACCTGACCTCTCTACCTCACAGAAGCTTTTCATTGGGTGGAAAGGTTTGATCATAGAAGCAGCTTAGGCCAATAACGTGAGTTTTCATGTGCAGAGGCTAAAAACATCAGCCAGAGAGTGGAACTTATCAAACCATCACCATTGACTTAGTTTTTAGTCTTTGACAAAATGAATCAACTTTTATTTACAAATGCACTCTTTAAGGTATAGTTAGCCTCTCAAAATAGGGAGCTATAAATAAATAAAGCAGTAAATAGAAAGCAATGACCAACAGCTGGTTAGCTTAGCTTGGTTTAAAGACTGGAAACAGCAGAAAACAACGAGCTAAATGTAAGGAAACCAGCACTTGTAAAGCTCCCTGAATTAATCAACATAGCTCTGTTTCTTACGACAGGGCGAGGGTCGTTCTTCCCCTTTGTTTCCATGTTTTCAGCAAAGCTAACCTGCTGCTGGAGCTAGCAGTGAGAGTGATATAGATTTCCATATCTAGCTCTAGACACAAAAAAAAGGTTAATTGGGGGGTGCTGGTAGCCTAGTGGTTAATGTGCACGCCCCATGTAAGGAGGCATTAGTCCTCCAAGAAGGCAGCCCGGGTTTTGAAGCCGACCTGTGGCTCCTCTCCCACATGTCATTCCCCACTCTCTCTCTCTTTCTCTCCCCAATTTCTGCCTCTATCCACTGTCTAAAAAGCTAAATCATGTTGACTCTGATATAAACTATTTTTCTATCTTTACTTTCTATCAATACAACATTGTTTTTTTCACACAAGTTGTTCAGATATTTTAAAGACAGCTCTAGTTTTTGATAGGGATGACCAATGCATTATAACATACACGTTTCATGTATCATAAACTGGGGAATGATTCCTGCTGTTTGTATGTAAATAAAGTGTTATAACTACAGTAGACCATCGTGATATTGAGCGCCTGAATAATAAATATTGAAGTTATTTTAGTAAACGTTTTTATTTACTGCACAATGCTGAGTGGATCTGCACTAGTCTCGGTCATTAGTATGCAGCACCCAGTTCAATGAACCATAATCCCCTTACATCTGGAGAACACCAGAGAAGACTACTTCACCACAGAACCACAACATAAGGTTCTTATGGAGTGAGAGGACTATAGAAACTACAGAGAGACAAGAGGATGAAGAGGAAAGACAACGTTTGAAGAAAAAGAATCTTGTACAGACAGCTGAGAGCTTCAAAATAACTCCGTTCCACCAACACTTACAGTCGGGTTTGAACCGCCTCCAACAGCTGAACTGACACGAGTGCCAAGAAGCTGAATTATCTTAAAGAGCTGTGTTTATGCAGAGGCTGCAGAGTGTGTAAATATGCTGCTGTGCTTTTGGAAAATCACCAGAGAGGATAGAGAATGACAAACTGGAAGGGGAGATTTTTTTTGGGTGAATGGAACAAACCCAGAGAAACATGTGGTCCACTCATCTGCCGAGGACGGAGCAGCAGAGTAGACGAGCTGCCACAGATTTTACAAACAGAACCAACGGCCTTCACCTGCTCACCTTGTACTTGTCTACGATAGGTAGTCTGACTGGTCCGTCGTTGGATCTGGTGAAGTTTGGCAAACTGTCCAGGTGAGGAATAAATGGCAAACCCCTGATAAAGAACAGAAATGGAGGCTTTTCATCACAGGTATAAAAATGTCAATCATACACAGGAGTAGCAGAGAGAACTCCCATGATACCCCGCCGGCCTCAACGTCATCTTTTTATTATTGTTTTGATTGAGAGCCCCCTGCACATGCTGTGCGTTTAAGTGTGCACAATATACAGACATTACGTCAGTCATACTATTCAAAGTGCTAACGGGGTTACTTCTTGCATGTCGCAAACCTTCTCATACAGCCAACATTACCATGTCCATGCTGAATGTAAGAAGTAATGACAGGTTTGGTGTTGTTTGGACGACTCTTCTAATGTGGACACCAAAAAAGAACACACCCTGAGGAGTGGCTTCATGTTCAACATGAAGATACCAACAAAGACAGTGTGATGAATCAATGTTGTGTTAGTGCCAATGTTGTCAACAAAATCTCACACATAATTTGGATTACCTTCGAGGTAAAATTAGCAAAAATGTCAAAGAAATGAAAGGTGATATTGATGCAGCATTACCGGACTCCTGCATCGTTTTAAAATAAATTACTAATAGGTGCAAAAAGTTGGGATAAGCTCGAGTAGCGCCTACAAGCAGCCACAGTACAGACTGTATCAGTGCTTCTTCTTGCTCAGATTCATCATCAAGCTTCCTGAGTGTCATTTAGACTCCAAAATACGTTCAAAATATCTTCCACTTTAACGCAAGAAAACTGAGCATGTGGGATTTACTCTGTGGATTAGACAACATGAGAACACGTCACTTAGTGGGCAGACTTACGTGTACCAGGTGCATTCAGAAGATACTGGGTCCTTGAGGTTGGCACCTGTGAGTCCGGAGCAAGGCATAAAGTGGATGTCCTTCTTGGGGTTGAAGCCCACCTTCTTAAGAAACGGCACCAGCTTCTCCTTACACTCTTCATACCTGCAGGGAAGCAAAGGTAAAAATTGCATTAATAACTAAAATATGACGTGTTGAACACAAAAGAAGAATCAACATTGAGCTCTTACAGGACATTTGTTGTCAACATGAGAATAAAGATTACAATCAGTGATAATAAAAGACTTTCTACAGTATCTTTGTAATTCAATAGTTCTTCAACAGTACTAAAATCTGATTCCCACTCAGCCCATGTTCACCTCTCTAGGCTCCAGTTCACAGTGGGGTCATCCATCTTGTTGACAAGGACAATGAGATGCTTCACCCCGGCAGTTTTAGCCAGCATGGCATGCTCCCGTGTCTGTCCACCTTTCTCAAAGCCGGTCTCAAACTCGCCCTTTCTTGCTGAAATCACCTGAGAGCAGAATACGAGTGAGGCAGAAATAATGGCACCTTTCACATACAAACAACTGGATCCACTTTGAATTGTCTTTGATAAAATTAAATGGTGTTGAAAGTAATGCAGAGGTGGTTTGAGAAGTTTTTGTTTGCACTTTTTCCGGCATTTAAAGGTCTTACCACGAGAAATGACTTACTAATCAATATACACAGAGTGCACATGTACTGTATGTAAAGCATGTTATTTCCTTTGTTAATTGTTTAGCACCAATACACCAAGACAATGTGTAAATGTACTCTGCAATAAAACCAGATTCTGATTCTGATGTTGCGCTATCCGTACAGGATTTATATTTAAGGCTTATATTTAAGGCTACTTGGCAATAAAACCCGATTCTGTTTATGATGTTGCGCTATCCGTACAGGATTTATATTTAAGGCTACTTAATGTTAAAGGGACTGTCTGTTCCTGCCCATCTTACCAGCACTGCCAGGTCGGCTTGTGACGCCCCTCCAATCATGTTTGGGACAAAGCTCTTGTGTCCAGGAGCATCCAGGATAGTGAAGTGTTTCTTCTCAGTCTCAAAGTAAGCTCTGCCAACCTCCACTGTCTTTCCCTTGTCCCTCTCCTCCTGGTTTGTATCCAGAGCCCACGACAGGTACCTGCAACGACCAATCTTAATGATTAATTCATGTTTTACAAACGTGTGCTGGGAGCTCTTAATACAGCTGTACATGAATGACAAACAAGCCTGTCTTTATCATAACATTAGCACATTTTCAATGACAACGCTTCTCTCACCATGTCTCTCTGTTCTTTTCTTTCGCTTCTCTTTCGTATTTTTCCAGAGTTCTCTTCTCCACCATTCCAGTTAGGTACCTAGGAGAGCAAAAACAATGATTATATTTAGTGTGCAGCCCTGGAGCGCAGTGATCAGTAATTACAGGAAATTAAGAGTTGTTACTCACATGATCTGTCCTCCAATAGTTGATTTACCAGCATCTACAAAGACGGATATTCAAAGCATAATAAATCACTTTAATCTTCCTTAAATAAAATTGAGCACAATACAAATATTAATGAAACGCACCGACGTGACCGATGAAGACCACGTTCACGTGCTCCTTCTTGGGGGCATCTGGTGGGGCTGGAGCCACTTTGGGGGTCGGCATCTCCTCCTCTTCCTCCTCCATCATCTCCTCATCTTCTTTCCTCCCAGCGCCCCCCTCCTCACAGGCTCCTCCCGACTCCACGTCCTCCTCGCCTCCACCTCCTCCGCCTCCCCCCGGCTCCTCCTTCTGCTCCCACGTCTCCTCCTCTGTGGTCATGTCTGCCTCAGTGCCTCCATTCTCCACTGGAGCTGCAACAACAAACGGTTAATGAATCTGCTGTCATATGGTCTTTACTGATCAAATAATGCTTGGCACTATTTACACATTTTATGGTTTCAATGAAATAAACTTCCATATCTTTCTTTACCAGGAAAACAACTCCTTTGCTGTCCCAACAGCAGCTCAATCCATCGTTTGTATTCAACCCTACAGTGAACTTGTGAATGTGTGAGATCATAGTTTATTTTTTAGAGATGATCTGATACCGTTTTATCATTCACGATGCAGACACCTGAACTTGTGTTTAAGCCGATACCTAGTACCATTCCTATTTCAATGAATTCAAAATGAATCTAGGCCAATACTACAAACAGCCTCTGTAATCTGTAAAATACCGCAAAGTCAAAAAAAAAAAAAGTGATTCTTTGGGGCATTTTTTCCACAGAGAGACAGAACACGTTGGGAGGAGAGAGTGGGGGGAAGACATACAGCAATGGGCCAAGGTCGGATTTGAACCCACAGCGGCTGCGACGAGGAATACAGTCTCTGTATATGGGGCGCGTGACACAACCGCGAGACTACAAGCACCCACAAACTGCCAGTAGCAGCCACAACACATCCATGGTGGCGTTAAAGTACAAACTGCTGTCTATATAAGTGTAAGAGGTCGACATTATTCAGGGCAAATAAATCACAGCATCATATGTGAAACTACTGGCGGACTACATGATATCGGATGCATTTGTTTTACTAGTATCAGTATCGGAACAACTGTATATTTTAAGTGCTTGATGGTGATACAAATCTGAACCCCTGAAACGATTGTGAATGAAGTATTTGATTTCCATCAGAGCTGTGCTGTAAATCTACATGTGCAGGATGTTGTATACAAACCTTGGAGAGAGCTCTAGTGCATAAAACTAATTTGCTCACACGGATAATCTGTGTTTGGTCAGCAGTTTCATCATTAATTGTGATTAATTAGCCCTGCTCCCTTGTTAGAAACACATTCAATACAGTGTGTAAAGAGCGCGATTTCCGTTCAAACAAAAACAAAAAACTCGAACAAGATTACACTGTAATCTGTTGTACCCTGCAAAGGAAGCATTTTACAACTACTGTACGGGACTATGAAGCTAACTATGAATTATGCAGCCGGTCATGTGCAAAGTCTAATTTCTCCTCAACCCTCTGCACTTAGCCGTACTTAGCCTGTGAGATGTTTTCTCTTGGCCAAGAAAGCCCTGTGTGCTTTTACTTTGTCAACAATCACATCATGCTGTAATTATTCCATATAAAAAATGTAAAAAACAATAATCTGTGTGGTTATGACGACTGGAAATGTGGCATTGTCTCTCTCTTACATACAATGCATGTGATCATTATGTTTCGACTACATCACTCACTCTGCTACAGCCACTCATTCAAAAAACACAAACAAACCCAGTTCTGTGTAACTAAAGAGCGTATGACATCCCAATAAGGAATTAGCCTCAATATTACTAGTTTGAAATAAGTTACCAAATACGTCAATAAAGCAAATAGAGGCTTTAGACATGCAGCCCTTGACACACATCGCTGTCAGTGAATGCCACACAGTGATGTCTATTTCAGTCATGGAAAAGTGAAGTTGCATCACATTTTACGTAGGCCCGTGCACATGGGTTTACCAATGCCAGCAATCCAAATAAGGCCCAGTGAGTGAAACTACAAGGCTCAAACGAGAGCATTGAAGCTTTTCCTAGTGTGAATGAGGTTTGGTTTTAGAGTAAAATGTGAACAGCATGCCCTGACAGTCAGATTTGTTATCTAATAATGTGAACATGCGGTGCCTGGACCACACAGTGGATGCATACCGGCTGTTTCTGCCACCTCCATGCTTGCTGCTGCATCAGGGGCACCTTAGAGGAGAGAGAGAGAGAAAAAAACGCATGTCAAACTTTCATAAATATTTATTAGAGAAGGAAGGTCACGTTTTACGAAAAGCTGCGTTATCAATCAGCTATTACACGTTTACAACACTGTGAAACTTAAGCCGACTTGTTGATTAGGGAATTGAAAATGAGATAACTGTGGCTCTGACTGGACTCGACGAGTTGGAGCCAGGAAGGCTAACTTAGCCGATTTAGCACGCATGCTATAGCAAGTTAAGCTAACTTCTAGCCAGCGGCATGGCGTGTACCTACCGTCTGAGGCCGGTATGTCCACGGTGTCTGATTGGAGAAAACTAGGTACAAACACCGGGGCGTTAACGTTGGGGACAAAAGGCTTAGCGTTGACGTTAAGGGCGGCGAAGGCAGATGGAAGCCCCGCCGCGGTAGCCGGGGCCTCGGCATCCTCCTCCAGCTCCCACGAATCCGGGGCTGTGTCTGTCGGGTCCATCGCTCCTTTTTTCAGAGTTGACACGCTGTCCACAACCGGGGAGGGTGGTCGCTCTTTGTGGTCCCGCTAAATCGTTTAGTTACTGATGTGTTTTAGACTCTTAGCAGCGCGTTTGATGAAGTTCCCATTGCTTTGTTAAGCCTTGCTTTCACCAGCATATGGATCCCGTACCCGCGACGAAGAGTGTCGCACAGCTGCTGCAGGACCTGCGAAGACCGCTAGAGGCCAGCACTGAGCTAACGCTGACTGTACACGGGCGTGCACGCCTTACTTTTGACCTTTGACCCTGTAGGAGGTATTTATCAGTTATTTGTTACTTTTTTATTTGTTTGGGTTTGTCTTGTGTTGTTTGTAAACACAAGGGAAT
This sequence comes from Tautogolabrus adspersus, assembly GCA_020745685.1. NCBI lineage: Eukaryota > Metazoa > Chordata > Actinopteri > Labriformes > Labridae > Tautogolabrus > Tautogolabrus adspersus. Next base: position 4,795,871 of record CM036554.1, on the reverse strand, counting down.
AGGAATCAGAATCAGCTTTATTGGCCAGGTATACACACACACACACACACACACACACACACACACACACACAAGGAATTTAACTTCTGTGAACTGTGCTCTCAATGTACAAGACAACATTAAATATCAACAATAAACACAAAATAAGCAAAGACTAATGTATACAAGACTAAATAAGATAATAGTGCAGTGGTGAGTAGTGCAAAAGATGCTGAAGTAACATGTAATAAAAACAATGTAGTTATGTGACAGATGAGTTAATTTACATGAGGTAGAGTTTTACAGTATTTACATTAAAGGTGTGCAAAGATTGAGAATTTAAATTAAATAATATATATATATACGTATGTGTATATTTACAGTGACCGTTTGGTTCCAGGGTTATTTACTCTGTGACTGTTTAGCATTCATCAGAGTGACAGCCTGGGGGAAGAAACTGTTCTTATGACGGGTTGTTTTGGCGTCTGCCGGAGGGGAGGAGTTTGAAGAGATTGTGTCCTGGATGTGAGGAGTCTGCACTGATGCTACCTGCCTGTTTACTGACCCTGGACCGGTATAAGTGCTGGATGGGGGGCAGGTCGACACCAATGATGCACCAGGAAGGGAGACAGGTTTTTTTTACCAGGTCAATGAAATGCAGCATGAAATGTTTGTTCGTTTACATGATCCAAATTAAATGAAGAAACAGTAATTCCCGACTGGACATTGATCTAACTAGAGTGGTGCATCAGTGGCCGTTTGTTGAGCTTATGTGGTTTTGTTTGTAATTTTATCTTAATTTGTTTTTTGACAAATAGCCACGATAGACCCTGTGGGTTGTGCCACAAATATAAACTATAAGAAAAGATAACCAACTTCTGTCTTTTTTGGGTGTTTTTATTTTTTAATTTCTGAAACACTGGAAAGATAACACCAAATAAATAGAAGAAATGCATTGAGAATCCATCACACGATAACTTTAAGACGTTATAATAAGTTATAAAAAACGAATAAATAAGTCCATTACATTTTTTTTTAAATTACGTTAAATAGTCAGGAACCATGAACTGTGATAACATAGGGGTCTTTCTTTCTTTGTCCTCTACTCTTTGGCGTCAGTAACTCCTCCAGCAGTGATGGCAAAAGTGGCCTCGTTCTCAGGCATGTCGGGACTAAAGGACATCAGAAAGAAGAGGACGACAAACGGTAACAAATGTGAGTCTCCAATGTTAGAAGTGTTCACCTTAAAGTCAGATTCAAATACTTTATTATTACGTCTTTTAGATCTACCCATACAACCTACCACATTTTATTCATTTGTTTTGAAGAAGCTGTACGTCCTGCTTTTGTAAATAAATGTTAAAGTGAAGTAAACAGCCTGTCTGTGGCTTTGTGATATGAGACACTTTAGGGACCTTCTTGTTATATCTCTTCAAAGAGCCACTCAGAAGGCAAAGGCCATCCTGGAAGACCCTCAGCACCCCGTGCATGCAGAGTGTAGACTTCAGCCGACAGGGAGGAGGTTCACTTGTGTTAGGAGGTCAAAATCTAACAGATACCTGAGGTTGTTTGTCCCGGCAGCTGTTGGGTTTTTAAATAAGCTGTAGGCATTGTTGCCTGTACACTTTTACTATGGACTGTCTGTCTTTGTGTCCCTTATCTCACTCGTATCCATCATGATGGTTTCCATGGTACTTATGTTTTATGTGTCTGTATTTATGTCATTGTGCTGTTTTTCAGGATGTATGGACCTCTGTTGCAAACCAAATTGCCCCTCTGGGACAATAAAGATTTTCCAAATCCAAAATCTATTTTGTAACTGAAAATCCCAACACTGTTAATTTAGCTTGCTTATTTAGTCTTACAACATGGCAACAGGAAATGGAGATTTTACTTGAATTTTAAGATGACATCCTCAAGTGTTTAAGAAATATTATTGGGGGAAATCTCACTCTTAGAAATGTGATATCATTTGAAATATTAACATGTATTTTATGGGTCATAAAAAAACAACTACCTGTCAAATATCTTGGCTATTCTCATCTCTCCACGTCCCTTCCTCAAGCTGATTCGAGTGGTGGAGGCGTGGGCTAAAATATGCCCTCCAATTGGCTTCTTGGGATCAGCTTGAAACCTTAAAAAGGGAGGAAGAAATAAGAGAAACATTCCATTAAAGCTAGTCAGAAAAAACAACAGGATATCATTTCTAATTCTCAGAATTACAGAATTTTCCATCTCTTACGTCATTCCTGCTCCGGGGTCAGCCGTCATTTGGTTGGTGACAAACACGGCCACATTGTACTCTAACAAAAAAACATAAATCAACAGCATATAAGATAAACAGGAAAAACCAGAAAACTATTTTAAGGGCCATTACATCTGAGGCCACCATGTGTTCATGCCAGACAAGATGAATGGCTGATAATTGTGGTGAATACACAGAAGCACACTCCTGGATCAGACCTTCAGAGATCTTCTGCAGTCTGGAGAGCATCTGAGCCAGTTTCTGCTGCCGCTCGGCGAGCTCGCCTCGACCAGAAAAGTCCACTCTGAATAGAGCCATGATGGAGTCGATGATCTGGCAACATGGAGAAACAGATGAGGAGACGATTGGGAAAACTACTCCTTTTTTTTGTGCCTTTTTTACACTTTGTTTTCCAATAAAATAAAAGTAACATTTTATGTCCCCCAATAGTTTAAAAGATTTGTAAGTAAAACCAAATAAATGATGTTGAGACTTGTTGGTAAAGTGTATCATTTTATTCACCAACAACTTAAACATTCCTCCTTCTTCATGGAATTTAGCTGCTACAAAGTCCAATAGCTCCATCTGGTGTTCGCCTAAAAAACAAGCAGATCAACACTTTACACACCAAACTATTAAAACCTTGCCAGGAGATAACTTCTTTAGCTTTGCACACCACAAAAGAAAGTGTCTGTTTTCTGATCTAAATGAACCAAATCCTCATACTGGTGTAGGCCCGGGCGTAAAGCACGTTGTCAAGCACAGCATCGTGGTCAACATTGAACCTGTCAGCGATGTCTCTCAGTCTGTCTGGACGGCTGGAACGAGGCAGGTACAAGTCAAGGATAATTTGAAACACTACAATAAGAAAAGTGGTACAACAACTGATAGTGTCTGCATACTCTCTGAGATTGTTTCTTTTGAATGTTGTGTTGTTTAATCTGCACATGTTGGGAGTCTATTTCGGGCTAACGTGTAGACTGAAGTGGTTTTGAGGCTGTTCACTGTGAGGATACAAGGTGTTCTCTGTGTCAATGAAGATTATTTTCCCTCCTGAGTAGCCGTCCTCTCCTGGCAGCTGAGCAGTGACTACAAAAACACAGAATCCGTTTTAGTTCATATATTGTATATTTAAATTGTTATGTGTTTTTTCTATCAATCCTATAAGGAGGGCTATAAAAGCTTTTTACTCACCACAGAGAGTGTGAGACAGTTGTGTTTTCCCTGTGCGAAACTCTGAAGGATAAAACAAAGTTAGGGGCTTTTATAGCCAGAGCTGCAGATGGAGTGAAATTTAATAAGGAAGGTAATCACATAAAATGATTTTAAGTTGGACATCTCACCTCCAAAGGCCTCTGTGATGGCCATACTCTCCATACCTCCACCCAAAAGTTTACTGCAAAGGGAAATATTCATGTTAAAGCATGAAATTAACAGAAAACTGATGCATTCGTTGTTTAAATTGCTTTGCAAGAAAAGTCATATGCATGAAATATCTAAGATATATCTTCATATTTGAACGATTAAACTCTTAAGATGTTGTTTTGAATCAATATATCTTCCACTTAGAAGATGCGGTAAAGATCTTAACTCAAACTCTTGGCTCCCAGTTGTGATGTGAAACACCTGCTTCCTCCTCGCACTGTACTCGAAGGCGGTCTGGAAGCCAACATTCTGTAATGTAAAGAAAAAATGTCTAACACTGACAAAGAGGTATTTTATGTCCCAAGTGATTCAGTCGTATAGCCGCAAGAATAAAGTAGCATAGGTTGAAGGATGTGATATGCAGAGAAGAAAATTTAACCATACCAGCATTTTCCCAGCTGCCTCCTTGATTTTTTCCACTTTTGCCTCAGACAGGCCCTTGATGTTGCACAGGGCTTTGCGAGTAGTCATCTGGATACCCTTCACAGTGCAGATACCCACCGACTTCATCTTCTTGATGTCCGCCACATTCTGTGATATTAGATGAGAGAGGTGCTGACTTTGATCCCGTGGAAAACTTTGAATTTGTTTCAGCCCCGCTGTTTACTCACAATTCCATGTTTCTGTAGGAGGTCAATGTCTTGGAAGAAGGACTCCTGTAACATTTGAGGAAAAAGAAAATCTACATGAGCTAGTTCTTGTTGAATAACCTGATTACCAAAGAACACATTCAACCTTAGAAACCACTGTAGCATCATGATGTGACTTAGGAATTATTTCTAAATATGAATCTGACACAATTCTCATAGCGTTTGTCCCTAAATAATTTTGATTAAAATATCTACTGAGCTAGTATAGTATAGTTCAGTATACAGTACAGTGATATGCAGTGGTGTAGTGCAGGGTATACTCAGGTATACAGAGTATACCCACATAAACCCCGTTTCCACCAAGCAGTTTGGTGTGGTTCAGTACAGTTCGGTACTGTAAACTGATCTTGCTTGCGTTTCCACAGCCAACCGTACCCTTATTTGTTAAGCGGAGTGTAAGCCAGATGGAGATAGCTGCCTCAGTTATGAAATAGTGTGACATCATATCAGCCCAACGTAGTGTAGCTAGCTATTAATTAAGTTCAAGGAAGAAGAAGAACAGGGACACAGTAAACAAAAGGGACCCTTTGGGTTCGGATCTGTACTCTTGGCACCCCAACAGAGGGGTACAATAAAAGTAGGAGGTACGGATCCCATATTTTGGTACCTTTCCCAACTTTTGATGGTGGAAACGCCAAAAAATGGGTACCGTACCGAACTGAACCAGACCTCTTGGCTTTATTATTCAGTCTCCACTGGGTATACCCACTTCTAAATCTCCTCTAATTCACACCAATGATTGATTGACAATATTCAGTAGTATGCTGCCATTTTTAGGATGGTAAAGGGATGAGCCTCCTCCCTACACTGTCTCTAATTGGCTAGTAATAGGGTTAGTAAACCCTATTACCCTAAATGTGCAAGAGTCGTGTTCCATGTGTTAATCCTGGAGGGGTCACTCAAAGAAAAAACATCTGGGGGGGAAATTAAGAGTATACCCAGTGGTGCAGTGGTACCTGAAGAAGTGGGCATAATCTTAATTTCCCCCAAAGTGTTTCTTTAAGTGGCCCGTCCACCAAAGGATAAATGGCCTCTGTTAAAAACAGTGGCTTTTAAGACTGCTCTTGCATATTTAGTAAGTGCGCACTAGCCAATTAGAGACAGTTTAGGGAGGGTCATCCCTTCACCATCCTTGCAGCATACTACAAAATATTGTCAATCAATCAATGGTGTGAATCAGAGAATTTAGAAGTGGGTATACCCTATGGAGACCGAAGTGGGTATACGCACTGCACCACTGGGTTAACCCACTTCTTGAGGCACCACTACACCACTGGTGATTTAGTAACTCACCTCATCATCTTGGTAACTTTCTTCAACAACCTGGTCCTCGGAAGCTTTCATTTTCAATGTTTTGAGGGAAAATCTTTGAAGGTAAAATTAAGTGTATTTGTTCAGTGATGGTATAGCTCAGTCAAGGTCAGCTAAATTAAATAGCATTAGCCAAAACCGTTAATTTGACTAACTACAAAGTTAACTTTTCACTTTGTCTGACCTTTCAGCAACCTTGAAGAATAACAGTGATGGTATAAAAACTATAAATAAGGCTTGTCCAAGAACTTCGACCGGAAAATGACAAAAATCTCGGTAGACTGATTTATAAAGTGTAATTATTTTACAGGTTAAGTGTTTATCTGTTTGTGAAACAGCTCGCGAGCGACGACTGGCGGGAATTCGTGAAATGTTGCTGCTTTCAAGGACTGTCGGAATTTTAAAGGCATAAACCATGGAAGTATAAACATAAGAAGACCGTGAATAAACTGTCACGTGCTTAAAGTCATGGCTTTTAAGTCCATGCGGCAATGCTACTTGATAATGAGAACATGAACACCATGAAGTTATTTGTAGATAATCCGAGTTTTCTAAAGTTTTTTTTTAAGATTAAGAGAACATGTTCCCGTTTGAACCCAGGAATACGAGCTGAAGAAAGAGCAGTGAATGTAGCACTGGAGACATTTTGTTCTAATATTTGAAAGTGTGGGTATGGTTTATTATATCAGACTGTATAATTATTATTTACAGTCTACGGTTTATATTCATTCGAGGTGCCTTACCCAGCTGTGTTCGCTCAGCACAGTTGTTATTGTCACAATATTAAAGACTTCAGTTTCATCACTGCAGACTGAAATAATCCTGATTGATATGAGAAACTAGTGCTATGTAAATGGTAAATGGACTTTGGCCTGTACAGCGCTTTTTTAGTCCTCTGACTGCTGAAAGCGCTTTTACACTGCAGGCCACACCTACCCATTCACACACTGATCGTAGAAGCTGCTATATAAAGTGTCCATCATATTAACTCATCCCATTCACATACTTATTTATACGCCAACGACGAAGCCACTTGGGGTTAAGTGTCTTACCCAAGGACACATCGAACCCCGACCTTTTGTTTGAGATGACTCTACCACTGAGCCAAATGTTTTAAAGAAAATGTATAGCCGATTAAAGTTGTTTGAGGAAAAATCACAGAAAGTAAGGAAAAAGTAAACACTTGGCTTTACACTTGATTTGGAGTTTTAATTACTGCAGTCGTGTTGGAGACAAAACAGAGATGGCTTTGCTTACCGAAAGGGGGTAAAGGTTTGTCAATTATCACATGTATGACAACAGAGAGTGACATTCTCTTAAGACTGTGCGTGTCAATAAGCATCTTAACTTGATCAACCATCGCAGTCACTTTTGTTAAATAACTTCAGACATGTTTTCTCTCTTTAATAACAAAGTTATTTTTTTTCTATTTCTGATGTTGCCAATTGAAAGTGAAGCAATCGTTTAGTAACAGATTGTGTCGCTGCATTATATGATCTATGTTTAAAAGCAGAGAAATAATAAAACTAGTAACTGTGGCGGGTTTGAAGTGAGAGGCATTACACTCTACTTTACTGTACATGTAGTACAATGGGGAACTGTGGCTATTGTAAAGACTGAAACACAGAATACACCACATGGGCTGTCTGTTCTGTAGACAACATTCTTATTAATTAACAAGGTCTACTGTACATGTGCATCAGACCAGCCTTTGAGATTTCCCTAGCATCACTCATCACAAAGAAGGGGAACCGGAAAAATGATAGACAAAACCTCCAACATACTGTACACATGTTTTTTTCAGACTGCCAACACAGACAAAAAATGGTTTACTTCCTAATTTTGCCTTTCAATGTATCCACCTGTACCTGCTGTCCCCAAAACAACACATTATTTATGTTATCAGTATATATTTAAAAAAGAAAGAAAAGAAAAAAACAGAAGCCGTGCTCCTTGGAATAAGTCTTTGCATGATGTTAGAGTAAGGAGAGACAGCGAGGGAGAAGGGTTATAAATGCATCACATTCTCCTCCTCCTCCGATCACATTAGCCAATCCAATGCGTGGGAGTGAGCAAAATGTTGCACCATTGACATACAGCTTTTTCTTCTTTCACATTTAAATGCAGTTCTTTGCTCTTCTCCAAGGTCTCTCTGTCTCTCCTTGTTGCCGGCCATGCGGCATCGCTAGTAGTGGATCTCAGGTTCGTTTTGGCTCCTCATTGTTTCTCACATCTTGCCAGGTGCAGGAGGCATCATGCCCGGCATCCCACCAGACATTCCAGTGTTGGGCCCCAGCAGGATCTACAACAGAAAGAGCGGTTCATTCAGGTTGTCTGTGGATGTTTATGTTATGGACAGCACAGTAATCCACTCACCGCCTTCCCTCCTGAGCTGGTGTCAATACATCTTACTTACCCTTGTAAAAGATTTTTGTTGATGTTCTCATATACAAACAAACAGCCAAACCACTCTTGTAAAACATAATAGTTTGCATTAATGCTCACTCAGATGGACACCCACCTGTCTCTGCTGTTGAAGCTGCTGCTGCTCCAGCTGTAGTCTTTCTGTCTCAAACACGACAGGCAGCACCAGGATCATGAAGGAGGTAGTGCCCACCCAGAGCGCAGAGCGGGAAAAACTGGTAAGAGTTTAAAAAAACGGATTAATTTCCAAGATAGACTAAGAACACCCACGTCTAAAAATGTATTCTAGTGAAAATTAAAATGCATCGCCACTGAGAATGAGCAGCCTTCTAAAAGGACTAGAAAAAAATCCAAACATATTCAATGTTACACTTAAAAGTAGTCAATCTCTTTCTCTATTGAGCGACAATGGTGTTTAGCTAATGCAATGGTCAAGTGAAAAAAAAACTTGGACATACCTGTAAAACTTCTTTGCCAGTGAGACTGAGCAGAGCGCAGACATCTCAGCAGCTGTGCGAACCGTGTCAGGAAACATCTCTGTCAGGCCCCACAACCTCTCCATCAATGTCTCATCCAGCTTTAGGAGACAAAAAACAATATCTGACTGAACTTTTTGCGAAAATACTGAAAGTGAGCAATCAAGAAGTAGAAAGAAACTAAGACAATTTGACCACGATTTCCCAATTTGAATACAGATCGCCAATCTCTCATTAAAATTCAACATTCCATTAAAATAAATAGGCAGAACTCTAGGGATGTAAAGATTAATCGTGATAAATCGATTCAAAGGTGTCAAGGTTCACATCGGTACTCTGAAAAATGAATCGCAATAATATGGTGAGCGTCAGCAGCTGTAGAGCAGAGGCGGTTAGCAGCTGAAGAGCAAGATTTTGAAATTGAGGACGCACCAAGGTCTTCTAAATCGGAGGTGTGGAAGCATTTTGGCTTCCCCAAAACAGAAAATGAAAGAGGTGAGAAGATAACAGACGAGACAAAAACTGTGCAAATATTGCAAGAAGACGGAGAACTACACAAATAGCACGACCAACATGATGCAGCATTTAATCGACACCACAATGAGAAGCTCCAATCACCTCCCCTTGATGAGAACAAAAACATTAAAAGACCAAACCACACTGACAAGCTGGTTAGCAGCTCCTAAAGGAATCTTTTTCAGTCATCATTTGTCTACAGTCTGATTTTGTAAAATACATCGTTAGAGAACCGTATCGTGAACCCAGTATCGTGAATCGTATCATGAGTTTAGTGAATCGTTACATCCCTACAGAACACTGTACTTCAGAAAACCCCAATATGTGGGTCGTCTGCCACAAACAAGAGAGTTTGGTCACTGCAGATAGCTGGCTGATTAGCTGGCTAGTTAGCCTCCAGGCAGCCATGAAGCTAGCCATGGTTAGCCAGACAAGCAGACTAGCAGAAAACAACAGTGCGATTTTTTGTTGAATTTCATTCTTCCATGTTATTTCAAAGTTACCCAACAATGACTGGCAACGTACATCTTCATCTTCATCGTCGTCAATCTCGTCTTCGGGGGGCCGGGTAGACACCGGGCCCGAAGCCGGGGAAAGCTCTTCGATTTCGGCCATGTCTCCTGCTTAGCTTGTCCGTCTGGTTTGGGTCAGCTGTGTGCGCGGCTGAGAAAGTCACCAATTAAATATTGCAGCCGATACTTCGTTCAATTTATTTATGATGATCTCCCTTCAGGTTTCATTAAAACTCGTGCTAGGAGGAATGCATTGGCTCAACGACAGTCTGAGGTCACAGTGGGAAAGCGTGAGCTTGACAAGGAAGAGGAGGATTACGAGTGCAGCAGGGCAGAGGTCACTTTGTACTTTGCCTGAAAATAAACTGCGCCCCCTGCCGGAGTGGCTGATTCATAACAGTTTTGTTATTTACTGACAAGTTAGTTTGCTTTGATGGACTTTCTGCCTGGTATTCAGTCTCCCTAACCTAATTAGTGTCTATTTCATTGATTAGCTAATACTAGTGGGTTTAATTGTCACTTTTTTCGTTTTAATTACATTTAAGTATGTGTACTTACGTGTGTGTGTGTGTGTGTGTGTGTGTGTGTGTGTGTGTGTGTGTGTGTGTGTGTGTGTGTGTGTGTGTGTGTGTGTGTGTGTGTGTATTATATATATGTATATAGGTGTGTATATTTAGTTTTGTTCTGAAATTGTGTAATTGATATCGCTTTGTTGCTTTTATTTGTCTCTTAAGAGGTGAGGTCCCTTAGCCTGTTGGCTTCTTGACCTCTCCTGACATGCCTTTTATATTTTGTAATCCTATTTGATGTATTCTTATATGTGTGCTAAATAAATAACTGTTATACGTTTACATGTAACTTAAGGCTTGTACAGCTTATTTACATAGGATATAAAAATTTCCCCCAATGGGGGATCAATAAAGTTTATCTTTATCTTTATATATAACTGGTGGTGACTGCGTACAGTAAATAAGGAAAGTGTAACACAACAGTGTTATGAACTGTTTTGTATGAGATGAGAGATGAGATTCAACTTTATTGTCATTACACATACAAGTAACGAAATGAGGTTTGGCATCTCACCAGAAGTGCAATAAGCAGATAGTGCAAGAATCTGTGCTATGTACAAAAGTAATTACAGAATTTACAGATAATGTGAGTTAAATAAATGCTATAAATATAAGTATAAGTATTTTCTACAGATTATAAAATAGCCTACAGATTAAGGTGAAGTAAAAATGCTATGCTAGGTAACAGATAATATACAGAATATACAGAATATGGACAGATTGTACAGGTTAATAACTTGAATGACACAATTCGGCTTTTACTGTGTGTAATGTTCTGCCAAAGCAGTAATAATGTACAATGACAAAACAAGGAGGGATACCACGTTTTGGCTTTATTATCATCGGTTCTCTTCTGCTCTTGACATTTTTAAATTCACTCATTATTTGTACCGTATAGTTTAAAAAAACTGTTATTATCCTAATGTTTATTAGATAAATAAGAAATACATTTGGCTTCTCATAGATATATTTTAATAGAGCTTTTCTTTAAGTAGGCTATGTGTATCTTGTTTTTACTTTAAGGAGTTTCAGATTCCTCTTTTTGGCAACTCGTAATATACTTGGAAAAGGTGGATTTTCTTTAAAAATACAAATGAGTGAATCCAAACATTTCACCAATCCTTAGCATTTCATTTCCTGAGAGTTAAACATATGATGGCGGTCTAGAAACTCCAAACGTTTTTTTTCTGACAACTTCCAGTATGTGTATTATTTGAGTTGGCTGAGATGCAGTGTTTGATTGTTAATATTTTCATTATTATGATTATTATGATGATTATTATTATTCATTTGTCGCCCCCGTGTGGCTGATGAACTTAATTTGTGTCTGTAAAGGGTAAGTGTGAGCCACACTCACTTTTTTCCCCCTCTTTTCCAGCGAAGTTGTTGTTACTGGAAAAAGCGAAGGGGGCCGGTCATGGAAAAGTTCTGGGATTCAGGGATTCCTTGTTTACATCCTTTCGGAGTACGCCGCGCGCGGGGGCGGGGTTAGCTCCGCCCTCATTCTTTAGGCCTGACGTCATTGTCGCCTGTGTTTTTTATGAATGAAGGAATCCAGCTTCAGAAAGCAGCGGAGTAATTCCGGGAAAAGGCGGACTGACATTTTGTCGCCAGAGTCGCTTCGACACAGCAGGTAAAATATGATCTTTTTCAGAATATTTAACGTTTATTATTCAGCTTGATTTCGTTGATAACAGGCGAACACAAAAGGACCCGGGGACTAGCCAACCAAGCAAGGACAAGTGAGCAGGCAGCTGTTTGCTTTAATCTCCTTTAGCTCGAGGAAGCCGTTGTTGCTAGGTGCTAACAGTTAACATTACTAGCATGTTTACGATGATGCGGATTATTTGGCCCCTAGTCTTCACATTCACGCTTATATACTTGTAACATTTGACAGTCAGGGGCGCTTCCCACTTCCTTATTTGACTGTATGTTTTGTAACTATTTAAATTGGTTATTTAAAGCCTTACTAAAATGGATGTCGAGGGCACTCGTGATGGCTGTTTACTATAGCAGCAGAGCTTTTCACTCGAGGCTGGCCAGCTCCTCTCCCTATAAGGATACGGGTGGTTTCTTGATGTAGCTAAAGGGGTAAAAACAGTTTCCAGGAGTGGCATGTATTCGCCATTTCCTAATTAGTCATCTTGTGTTAAAAAATAACAGGTTTAACCCTTATTTTAGTTGGAAGTGTTGCGTTCACTTGTTGCGTTCCCCTTTGGCAACGTTACTCGGATTTACTATGTCCTCTAAAGTGATATTTAAAGTAAAGTATCGACGTGGATATGCTGTGCTATTCGTAATAATAAAGACGGACGTGGTTACAGCTGGTTTTTCCTGGGTTCAGACCGCCTGGAAGCCTCACGGTTTATTGCTGAATCACCCTGACTTTACGAAACAACGGCGGTCTGCTCGGTTTACAACCGGAGTCCACCGGCGGGTTGGACGCAACCTCCACTTCCCACGCCTGTCGGGAAATGCAGTTTATTCTCAGCAACTACAGACTATTATAACAGCGGATTTATTTACCCTCTATTTACCAAAACCTTCTTCACATGTGTTGTTGGCCTACTTTTGCTGTCTAAGCATATTTTTCTGTTTTGAAGTAATATTTACTACTTTCATCTACTCAAAGCCAACACCCTTTTAAATCGACTAAAACCTTCTGTATTTGTATTTAGCAGTAGACCCCAGGTTAAGTAAAGGAATATACAGTTATGGAAGTCAAATTGACATTGAAAATACCTCTTTAAATTTCCATCATAACCTCAACTGAGGGTCATCAATGTTATTTAAGTCTGTACCTCTCAAGAAACAATTAAACATGTCTACTTAAATTCAAAATGACTTCAAGTAATTCCCATTTAACAAGTTGAACACAAAGATCTGATTCTGACAGTGAAGGGGTTTTCCTCAAGACATGACCTTATCTTCAACATTTTGTTGTTGATAGATAAATCGTGTCAAAGATCATGAATACACTGTCTGTCACCCAGCGAAAATGTAAAGAAGGATGTGTTAAAATGAAGTTACAGGCAACCTTATCTTGTCTGCATCTTTAAAAAAAAAAAAAACAGAGCATTGTGTGAGCTCATGGGTAAAGTTGCTAAAAGGTCGACTTCAACTTTAAAGCAACCAGTTGAGTCCTATGTGTCACTCCATGCGTATGTGGTCTTCTTGTTTGTGGCATTAAAAAAAAAAAGAAATCCTAAAAAAATCCGATGTTGCAGTAAATATGTGAAGTGAAAGTGAGCGTATTCACTTTCTGAAAGCTATGTGGGAAAACCCCGAGTGCTAATGATGTCAAGGCAAAACATGGCAGACTCAGGGAGAAGTTTAGATATTTTGGCTTCACAGTCTACACGTGTGGCTACTCATCATCAGCATCTTAAGTGCTCTGGTCAGAATGGAGGTGAAATGAATACAGCTCAAATGGCTTCAAGTTAAAGTGCAGAGTCATCTCATAGACATGGCAGTGATGTGCAACACAGGGCAAAAACAACCAAGTGACTGAGAGAAAAAAAGCAGGTCAAGTTGGTCCAAATAAATGTTGGACTTTAATCCCAAACAACATTTGAGAGTGTAGGAAGTCCCTACGCAGTGTGTGGAAACTGTTAAGCGAGAAGAATGGGAGCAAACCTCCAAATAAAGCAGTGAAGGCGGTACAGACTTAAATAAACACTCTTACTGCTGTTATTACATCTTGTTACTGGAAGCTGCAATTTAAGTCTGTGTAAACAATCTTGGCGTTTTAGTCATAACGAATGATTTTTTTAAGGTTTCAGCTGTTTTCCACATGAAGGTTATTTTTGCTTAAATGTCACCTGAAACGGTGAGATATGTATTTCATCCAAAGAGCTGCCTGTCATCGGACACTTTCACAATAAAACTTTTCAGCCGTTGGTGTTGTGTTGACAAGAGGAAGTGTTGTGGGGATTGGTTAGGACACCTGCTTTGAGCAACCAAAGGGCAGACACATGATAACTTCCTCCTCACAATTCCAGCTAACAGAGAAAAGCATGTTGCTTTCAAAACCTCCTTTTCCTTTCATATGTAATCACCGGGTTTAATGAGAGAGTGCGTTTTGGAGAAGCATGAAAGAGCACAGGGTTCTCCTTTTCTTTATTGTGCATGACTGGCTGTCTTGTGAGCGGATGGTAAATGTCAGGCTTAACTTGGACCAAAACAGCATGATGTCCTGGGTCACATGTGATAATGTACCTTTGTTTCAAAATGTGTGTTTGTCCTGTTTCTGATCTTCCAGAGTGTGTGTAACTGAGTTGGCTGGTGCCTGGGAAAAAAAATCTTTGACAGCCCGATCATGACGACAGAAAGAAACAGCAAAGCCCTAAAGGTAACACACTTTAAAATGATTTATCCAGAGACATCATGTTTAAAATGAATTTTGCCCTTCCCTATCTATTTTTGCATTATTGGTCAAAGTCCACTTTTCCTCCTCCTCATTACCTCCTCTCTGCCTTCCTCTTCAGGTGAAGCAGGAATGTGGTGAGAATGTGCCCATGCTGTCGGACAGTGAGCTCATGTCCCTCTCAGTACGAGAGTTGAACCTCCACCTGCGCGGCCTCTCCCGTGATGAGATTCAAAAGCTAAAACAGCGGCGCCGTACTTTAAAGAACCGAGGCTACGCTGCTAGCTGCCGGGTCAAACGTGTCTCACAGCGTGAGGCGCTGGAGCAGCAGAAAACGGAGCTGCAGAGGGAGGTGGACCGGCTCGGGGCAGAGAATGCGGGCATGAGGAAAGAGCTGGAGGGGCTCGGCGCGCGTCTTGCGGCACTGCAGAGGTTCGCCAGGGGATTAGAGGCCGGTGGAGGCCACCTACTGGCCACCGCCCCCCGCCTCAACACCGCCTCCGTCATCACCATCGTGAAAAGTCCACCACAGCAGCAGCCACAGAGAGAACAGGAGCCGTCCTAGAAGGAGCTGCTGGAACCAGACTGGGGGGGGGGGGGGCATACAACCTGCAATGCAAACACACACATATACACGCACCTGCAAACACACATACAACACACACACAAGCTGAGAACAGAAAGACGATATTAGTAGAAAAATACTAAACCCCAGTCTACGTTATGCTTCTATCACCAATTGTGTAGAATAACATGTGCAGGATTCATTCGGACCTGTGTGACACAGTGTTGACAGGTGTGTGTGTGTGTGTGACATCACCTAATAGACAACGACAGAGCGGAGTTTTCCAAAGCAAAGGCTAGAAACCGTTAAAAACCATCCAGACCAGTGGAGGTGTCCTCCACTTTAACACGCTGCAGCTTAGTTGACTGAAATTTAACTTAGTGTGTTTAGCTATCAAATTTTAGGATTATGTTGCAAAAGATAAAGCAGATTTAATGTGAACGAGTCGAGTCATCACACACATATACACACATGCACAGAAACCTCACACTCATTACCCAGATCCACACAAGATGTACACATTGACTAACCGAACTCTGACTGAAGCCAGACCAACTCCACCAGAGTTACTGCACATCCTTACGCTACCGTCTCCCAACATGCATCACTTAGGCCGGGGGGGTTCCTCCCTGCTTCACCTCGTGTCACCTGACCAACGGCAGAATACCAGGTGGGTTGGAGTGGACGTTTGAGCAGCCTCCTCCAGCTGTACAGTTTCTGCATTCCTGGTACAGTTGTAGCTGCTGGTTGTTTCTTTTATCAGCACAGCTCATGTGTCTCTGTTTCTGTGTCCCAAAGAGTGAGAGTCCCTTTTGTAAGTCATTCATGAAGAGTTTCTCAACCTTGGTTTCACTCGATATGTAGGCGAGGTCGTGCAAGATTTTAGTGACATATTTACAGCTCTGTTGTAGAAATCAAAAGGAAATGATCAAATAAGAGCTCGTGGAGGAAGAAATGATCATTCAGAAGAAGGTTGAGCTGCACTGCATTTGTGAATACCGACCAGCTTACCTTTCATTGTTTTTTCATACTTTTGGGTTTCACCTGTTGCCACTTCTCCCTCCCTCCATCCACGTTCAGGGAGAGCAGATTTGTACTGCTTGTGCATGTGCACACATTTCTCACATCAATGCAGTGCCTTCAGTGTATTTTGGAGTAACAAAAATGCAAAACCTTACAGGAAAAAAAGTTAAAAACAGACTGTAATCACTCCTTCCCGACCGCACATTTCTTCGTCTAGGATCTCCGGATTCTCCTTTTTCTGCTGAGCTATAATCCCTCATTTCTCATTTCACAATCCCTACCGTGCAGTAACTTTGCTACAGTCTGCTATGGCTTCCCCCTTTTTTCATATCTGCTAGACTTCCAACAACAGATGTTGGTCATTTTGCTAAAAAAAAAAAGTGTACAAGCAGAGTCCCATCTGGTAGGAATTACGCTCGAGGTTCAATGCAAATCCTCTGCATACATTCCCGTTGTGTGTTCTTTTTATTTGTACCGTTTCTATGTGCTGTTGAGAGACGAAGATGTTGAGTGACATTTATCAGAGATATATTCTATATTTTATTTGTATTTAAAGGTAGATATTATGAGAAGACAAGCTAATGAGTGCTGTGATGTTCTATATGTTTTCAGAAGTACTTACTTATGACTAGTCTGGGGATATTCTCTGTCTAATTATTGTGTTGTGTGGCGACGATGATTAATTTACAAAATGTTAATTATTATTATTATTAGCTATGTAGAAATATGCTCAAAGCCAATGGCCATATTGCTGTATGATGACTTTTGTGTGTGTGTTTTTGCTATGTCTGTCCTGGCTCGTCATAGTGGATTCTTGGAGGGATTTTATTTTTCTATGATGATTTGTTATGATGTTATTTGTCTGAAAAAAAACAACAAGGTCACTTCTGAATTGGCTGGCTGGGGTAGGACCACAAGGATGTTAAAGGAAAAGTGGAAAGAAAGATTGAGATGGGGAAGAGGAGGAGGAGAAGAAGAAGGTTCAGGAGTTGTTGAATGATGGAGAAAGAAAGTAGGCAAGGAAGACTTGGAGAGAGAGAGGTGGTGCTTTTATTCACTTGAAAACCGCCACCAGCCAAGGAGCAGCGAAGATGTGATCAGACGGGCCCGTTGAGTCCGGGCCACTGAATAGTGCTAGCAATATCATTTATAAAGCAGGCATTGTAACTCATTAGACCGTGTCGACAAATAACTCCTAAAGATATGAGGCATATATTTAGCTATATGAGTATCAGTGTGGCAAAAGCATTTATTCTCGATATTTTAACGTCTCACTTCTGTCAAACTGTGCTGGATGTTTTGTAATACTCGCAAAACAAAAATGTTTTTTGTATTTATTACTTGTATTTTTTCTATTGTGAAAATTTAAGTACATTGTCTATTTTATATATTAATTATAATAAATGTTGTACATATTGTACATAAACTGGTGTGTTTGTGGTGCATGAAGGAAGCAGATCTACAGGATGTGTTGCACAAGATATCTCTCAGATGAGGAGATAAAAAGTCAGGTTCTGTTTTTTAAATCGACTGTACTCAGACTGTAATGTAGTTAGACTTTTTTTACACTTCAGATACATTTTCATCATTATCCGATTCACTTCACAAACAACTGTTAAAAACTCAACCAGCTGATGTTGGCTTCAGATCAGCTAACATTGGGCATTTCTTTATATTTGCTGTATTTTTGAGCCTTTAGCCTTCATTGGATAAGACAGATGGAGAGAGAGAGGAAATATTAGAGTGGGGGACGACGTGCAGCAGAGGGCTAACGTTGGATTCGAACCCACGGCCACTGCGACGAAAGACTTCTAGCCTCTGTACACGGGGTGTGGGACATGATGCACGTGTTGATATTCTTAATTAGGAGTAACGCCTTGAGATGTGTCTTCTCGTATTCGAGGGGATCCTAAATCTCGGCTGTCGGCGCCCCATGGGCTGGTGTTCTTTTGTTATTGTTACACTTTGGATGAAGCACATATTTAATGCATAGAAACTTCCACAGAGGTTTTACATTAGTTTGATCGACATTCTGACAAGGAGATGATCGGTCTTACAGCACAAATTAAAGCTTTAAACTTTCACATTGAGGGATTTTTATAAGACAATTGACAAGTAAGCAGCGGCGTTATGAGAAATATTTACTCAAGATTTGAGATTTAAAACATTTAGAAGCTTCAAGGTCAATCACTGTTCACTTCTTTACAACAAATGTGAAGTTTAAAGTGCCACACTTTGGGGGCGCCAGTGGGCCTAGTGGTCAGTGTGCATAACCCATGTACAGAGGCCATAGTCCTCCAAGCAGGTGGCCTGGGTTCAAATCCAACCGGTGGCTCCTTTCGCATGTCATCCCCCCCCCCCCTCTCTCTCTCTCTGATCTCTGACTCTATCCACTGTCCTGTCTCTAAATAAAGACCCAACAAATAATCTCAAAAACTGCTACATGGCACCTGATGGATGTAATTTACGTTGAAAATGGCTAAAGTGCTGAAGATGTGTTTTAAGTGTTGGGGGAAAACATTTCTTTGAGCTTGCCTTTAATCTGATATTAAAGCTCCTGTGAGATTTTTTAGGTGTTTATGAAAAATACTTCAATATTGATGCCTCATTATGACCCTCAGAAGCAAACAACACTATCAGCATAGAGACCGACAATGTCTGTAAAGTTATTTTTGAAGTCTTAAACTGCTGGCATGGTAGATGTCAGACAGAGTGACGTACAACACGCTGCAGAAACAGCCTCTCCTTACATTTTCAACAGCAACGATGCAGAGTGAGAGACACGTCAGACTATTCAAAGAAAGCAGAATGAGATATTTGGTTTTTAGATGAATTATACGTTAATGTCCCCAGGAGGAAATTTGCCCTGGGCAGAAGTGCAGAGAAAACACACAGCTCTGTGCACCTTACAATAAACAAGCATAAGACAGGACAACCAAGACTTTCACAAGTACTGGACAGCAAAGAGATATTAGGAACTACTTTGTCCACGAGGGTAAAAAAAAATCTACACAAACTTAAACAGAAGGTCCTCACTGCAGCTTTAAGACTTACAAACAGTGCTTAGTGGACAACGCGTTTGGAGCCAAATATCGTCCCTTAATAACCCTAATGTTAGTCTCTAGAAACCTCAATTTCCCTGAGTGTTCACCTTTCAGTGAAATAAAAGATATAATCTGTACAAGAAGAATGAAATACTCACATTAGGGTTAAAGATCTTTTAAGAAGGGACGACTAGCAGGTAATGAAATAAGACTTTATAATATTTTCTGCGATGGCTTTCTTTTTTTTATTGAGATTTATTTTGGGGCCTTTTTTGCCTTTACTTGACCGGACAGTGGACAGAGCAGGAGATCAGGAGAGAGAGAGAGAGAGAGAGAGTGGGGAATGACATGCAGGAAAGGAGCCGCAGGTCAGACTTGAACCTGGGCCGCCATCTTGGAGGCCTATAGCCTCCGTACATGGGGGGCCACCTTACCGCTAGGCCATCTGCGCCCCTGCAATGGCTTTCTTATAAATAAAAAACAGATAAACAAGTCATTCTAAATATGTTTATTTTTTCAGATCCATTGGACATAGAATAGGAGCTTTAAGCAGCTTTAAATTATACAAAGTACTAAAAAAACAAAAGAGAAGGAATTGAAATTAAAAAAAAGTCATGAATGAAAATACAAAACTAAGTCTTTTTTTCCCTCCTCAGCTCCACCTTTACACTGATGTGACTTTATCAACACACGTCACAACTACTCCTTCTTTAGGCAGCACTTAAAGCTGATTGAACATGAACCTACAGTATCTCTCCAACGTTATTCTTCTGTCAGCTGATACAACAAAGAGGTTGAAGAGTGTTGTCAGCTTGGAAACTGTGTGATGGCATTCAAAGTGCGGTCATTTGCTATTATTACAATATCAGACAAGGGGAGCTGTGTTTGCTGTCCTGCATCAGTTTGTGTATCATCTTCATTTACATCCTGAACATTCAGTGTTATGTTTTCAAGTTAGTAGCTGTTCATATTTAATAAAACATACCTAGGATGCAAAAAAGAAAAAGATGTGTGGAGCGCTGTTATTCAAACATGTTGTCCATTCATGGCTTAACATGAAAATGTGTTTGTACAGTGCAACGCAATACACCTGACGAGTTGTTTTATTCTAGTAAGATACAGGGTCATGTGCTGCTGGGTGAAGCTCAGCCAGGATCAAAATAATCCTGTTTGTAACCATGTCAAAATGTAGAAACTCAATTAGCCAGACAACACTCAGTAGTCTCAAAATAGTCCTCTGCTTCTATTCACAGACATGGCTCTCTTCCTGTTTCAGACCAATATTTTGTCAGGCTGAAGCAGAAATTTAAACAAAGACAGTGAGAGCTGTCAGAGGCTAGGCTTGTATTTACCAATGAAAACACACTGAGCAATAAGAAGGCAACAAAGTGCCAGACTGCTGCTTAGACAAGCATGTCACATGTGCACCAGTCTGCCTGCCAGCGCCCCCTCGTGTTTACAGAGAGCGACAGCAGAGCAGTGAAAGTAGTTTCAGTTAACACGTTGGCAGACTAACTATGACTCATTCAGATGACTCAAGAACTTCAATTATGTGTACAAAAAGAAGAAAAGCTGCTCTGTCTGCGGTGAAGATCAATCCAATGAAAAGAAAAAAAGACTTCCAGGAGGAACAGAGCAGCATCCAAGAACTGCAGCACGTTTACACTGCACAGGTTATTTTTAGCCGAGAGGAGATTTAAATTCTCTTAACACCACACAGGAGATGATTTCTCATATTCTTCTGCTAACGAATAGTTTGTGAATGATATTTAGCTTTATACCATAGCTCAAAGCAGAACTGTTTAATCTGTAAAGAGCGTAGTTAGAGTTTAGATTTAGGTCCTTTTATGTAAAACATTTAAAATAGACACAGTGAAAACTGAAAAAAGAAAACATAACAGGTCAAATGCAGAACCTCAGCATGTTTTCATGGACTTTTGTCGTCCTTATGTATTCATTATGAACATTAGGTTTACTTAAACACACACATATACACTTCTGAGTTGGACTTTAACATTTTGGATCATGCAGGTATTCTAACATTGGAAAGGTTTAACTCTCCTCTACTGAAAAAAGGCAGCTAAAGTTAGCGTAGCCTATATTTGTCTTCTGTTTTCCCTCAATCCAGTTAACCTACATCATGGCCTGCAGAGGTCTACTACCAGAGCAGGCCAGCTCCAGTTTTAATCCCCGCCATTGAAATAATGCCCCAATTACTCCAGAATAATCCCAACCAACTCTGCAGCCCAGTCTGCTGCTGCACATGTGCTTTATAATCTATAATCGGCTCTATTTGCTTCTCGTCTGCTACATTAACATCAATAACATTGATCCATAGAGCTGACATTCACCCATGTTTTTAAAAATGAGATTCCCTTTAAATTCTGCAGTGAAGGCCTGCAGTGAAGGATGTCCCTTTACGTTCCACGTTACATCAGAGCCCCAACAGATAAACATTTGTTTCATAACTCTATATTTGACTGCAATGACTCCTCCTGAAATAAAAACAGCTTCTGTTTTCAGCACATTCATGTATATTGTAAATTCATATCTTGGTATTGGTTTCAAATGTTCTATATATAAAACAACATAAAACAATTAAATCGAACTTTAAGGATCTTTTCTCTTAAGAAAATTCAAGTGTAACTTTTAAAAGTGTTTTCATGACCACAACATGTTGATGAACACAACCAGAAAACATCTGGTTACAACCAGCCTTTAAATTTCAAACCAACTTCAAACGTCCATTAGGACAACACATTGCCACTGAGAAAAACACATTAGAGCAAAGGAAACGTGACTGAGCTGAAATGTGAAATGAAGCATCTTTCCAGGCCAAAAGTCAAGTATGATTCAGTCGGCCTGAGTGTGGCTCACTCTCTCCAAAAACGGACACAACGCTTTATTTTCTGGCATCAGGTTTAACATAAAAACCACCCTAAAGGGTGCGCAACAATTAAGATGCTTCAGGAATATGGGTGCAGAAATGTCTCTGCAGGGAGGTCCTCGTCCTCAGTCTCAAAGACAAGAAAAAACAAAGTCAAATCTCTCCAATCATTGAAGAGGACTGGCTGAAGTACCATCCGCCATTACAACAGTCTTATTTGTTGTTACTCTAGAATTCGTCATCAGAGCTGAGAAGGAGAGTCTTCTCCGTGTCGCCGCGGCTTCCAACAGTGCCGTGCGTGCGGGAGACAGCCGGCGGCGGCGCCCCCTGCTCCAGTGTGGACTGCTGGGTGTACTGCTGGTAGGCCGGCGAGAAGTTGTGGATGGCGTCCTGGACCATGTCGCCAGGGCTCATGGTTTCTTTCAGGCTGCTGGATATGCTCTTCATGGGGGCGCAGCGTCCTGCGGATAGAGAAGAAGAGAGAGTGCCGATGTCAGGAGGAGAGATAAAAAGGAGTTAATGGGGTTTAAAGGAAATGTAAACGGTTAGAGGAGGACATTAGGGAGAGGGAATAAAAGGTGAAGGGAGGCGAGCAAATAATTTAGAGGGGAGAGAAGGAAAGAGAAGAGGGAAAGGGGTGAATGAAGAAATAAAGAGGGGAAACATTAAGAAAAGGAGGATTTATGGTAAGTTAGAAGAGGAAAGATTGAGGAGCGAAGAATGGAATGAGTGAAAGAAAAAATAGAGGCGAGAGGAAGGATGAGAAGAATAAAGTCAGAGAGGAGTGGGAAGAGGAATGAGAGGAGAAGAACATACATCAGTGTTTCAGAGGGTGTTCAACAGTGAGACAAAAGGAGGACACATATGAAAAAGAATTGAGGGGAAGAGGAGGAATAGTAGAGGGACAGCAGATGTGAGTTAGAGAGAGGGAACAAAAAGAGACAGGAAGCCGCGTCAGACAGTGAAAATAAAAGGATGGATGAGATTTATGAACAGGAGCAAGAAGAGGACTCATTTAAAAATAACATCTGCATAGAGAAGAACCACAGCACATTCAAAAACTAGAATTTAAAAAAAAGAACAAAACAAACTAGAAGCAGCATGTAAAGAAAAAGAAGGGAAGAGTATGTCGTAAACATCGTCAGTGAATAACCTACCAAACTCTCCATATGTAAGGACAGGTCCTTTATCACGCAGCAGAGAAGAAAGAGAGGGAAAAAGATGGATGAGAAGAAAGAGGACAGGAGGAGAATACCTAGAAGTCATTTAATATGAGCAACAGTAATGAGAGGATAAGAGGTAAACGTCAAACGTGATGTCAAAGACAAAAATAAGTGGGGGTGAAAAATATTGAGAAGAAACATTTTAAGAAGGGAGGAGAAATGTGACGAGAAAGGATGGAAATAAAACGAAGAAATGAAGGTTTCTATGTTAATAGAGCCTTCATTGTTTTAGTACATAGAGTAAAATGAATCACACTGTGGTTATGAACATTAACGGTAAATGCTTTTTTCTTTCCTTACCTTGTAAATCCAGACTCTTCTCCACGTAGACTCTGTACGTGAAAGCGTGGCGCAGAGCCAATGCAGCAAAAAACATCTCGATGCAAATGATGAAGTTCTGGTAACCAGCAGCGACCGTACCCTCGCCAACAGACACCTCCACAGAGTTAATCTGAGGGATGGCCCCGCACTTCTCCAGGATGGCGAGCAACATGCCTGACAAAAACAAAAAATAAAAAGGTAAGAAAACGTTACATGAAGCTAAAACAATCTTCTGATGCATTTATGAATAGTTATGTGTGTGGTGCAGGCGTCTTACCCTGCCAGAAAGAGAGGAAGATGACTGATTTGACCATTAAGAACTTGAGCATGGGGCTGAAAGGGCGGAGCAGCTCCCTGGTGGAGAAGTAAAAGAGGAAGAGCGCGTAGAGAGACAAGCTGACGGAGATGTTGTAGACGATGCTGACGTACAGGTAACCGCCGGAAACGCTGTGGAGCGAGTAAAAAAGTCAGAGCAAACAATGTTAGTGATGCTGATTTACAGGATGTCTTGTTCTGACTGCTACTGTTGTTGGTTAGCTACAGGCTAATCTCTCATCACAGAATGTCTCGAGTTGAAATGATAAACAGAGGACGCCATGATAAGCTCCTGTTTTCTATGTGTTGGCATCATAAAAAAAATAATCTGTGCTGATTATTTCGTATTTGTAAAACTTGTTGCAGTAACTTATGACCAGTAAGAAGCTAAAGTACTTTTGATCACCCAAAAGTCAATCCAGGTTCACTAGTAACCCTCCAACCTCCCTCCCTGTGTGGAGAACTTACTTGAAGTCTCCGTCCTTGTATTTGCCGAAGGCCTGCAGGATGACAGTGATGATGGCCATGAGTGGTTTGACCACACAGAACTGCAGTGTGGCTTGTTTACAGAACCGCAAGAAGCCAATGGAGTACGCCTTTCCCCTTAGACAGCAGGTGCCGTACATGCAGCTTGACCTGAGGGGCACAAAAGAAACATTTGTGTCTCTGATACTCGTGCTTTTTCACGTTGGGGTTAGAACAAATAATGTGTAATTGTCTTAAGTAAATCTCGTCTTTTCGCTCGGTGCATCTGACACTTACTCGATGGGTTTTCCTCTGATCTCAGCCATGATGGCGCTCTCTCCTCCGAGGTATTCATAGCAAAGACTCAGGAAGTTATAAATCACAAATGCTGGTAAGAGACAAAGAAAGGAAAGTTTGCTGTTATTATTTTCATCAAGACAATTTACTCTTACTCTATAACCACGGTAACCATGCACAGGTCACCAGATGTTGTAATAGGATTTCATTTGGCCTGAAGATTTAGGAGGAACCACATTATAGAAATGAACATGCCTGCATGAAAAAATATTATACATTAAGTTTAAATAAGTGTCCCTTCTGAAGGTTTCATTTTCCACTTATCTTTACAAAAACAGCCTACTTCTCCTTTAAATAATAAATGACAGTGTGTTCTATTTGAGTGTCAGCGTCAGTCATGACCGAGGACAGCGTGCAAATACACGAGGACCCTGACATTGAGGCAGCTAAATGGAATTAAGCAATCATTAATTGAAGGTGCGGCAACTGTGCTTTCCTACGGACACATGCCAAAATGTCTCCCTCCATTGTTTAATGAATAAACTGGAGTCTATGCACAGTTATTGTTGTCGTCAGTTATAATCCTCAGGGGGTTTTATTGTAAAACAATAAATTAAGGAAAATAGATGGAGTGCTGTTATCTTTTAAAATGTTCAAGCTGCACCAGGAAACTCTGCAACACAGCTATTTTACCTAAAATGCTATGATACTGCTAACTATTAAGTACAGCAGAGTGAATCATTCAGACACCCACAGACCCTCAAGCACTCACACATGATTTCCTGTCACACGCGTTCTGACTTCTGCAAGAATTCATGTTGCTGAAGTACTGAATGTGTAATGTTCTAAGAACAAACAGTGACGACTGTGATTGAAAACCAGAACCAGAAAAAACAAATATTTGATGTAAACTATTTTAGAAAATCAATAAAAAGTCAAAACTAGTTACATGTCTGAAACACTTCACACATACGCACACACGTCAGCAGGTTTGAGCTGCAGGCATGAGCCCAAAGTCCTGACTCAGTTTACACTCCAAGAAATGATTCACTGGTAAAACATTTGAAATGTTTTTACCCAGAATGACAGTGTCGGAAAATATCTTCTGTCTTTGCAGTTTTCGGGGGGGGGGGGGACTTTCATTAAACAAACCAGGTGAGAAAGACGACTCAGAAGACCCCGATGGCTTAAGTTAGTAAAGTTTATAGAACTTGTGTGAGGAGGAATTACATAAACAGTACACATGGAGTCTACATAATGTCAAATCAGCTCTGCCAGACCTGCTGGTGGACATAGTGATGCGTTTTAGGGAGATCCCATCATGCATCAGCTTACCACAGCTCTGGCCACCCATAATGTCCATCAGAATAGTACTTGCAAACGTCAACCGTTCAACATCAACTGTATTGACTTTGGCTCTGTGTGTCCAGTGTCAGCAGTTCAGTCTGCGCACAGAGCACCAAAAGTCATGCAGTATATTCTTTTAACTGAGGCGATCAATATGTGGTCTCCGAGTGTGTAAACTGCAGAGCTGGCTGACCGGCTCTAGCTCTATTACAGAGAGGAATAATGTTCTGTAATGTTCAAAGTCCTCCCATTAAAAGGCTCAAAGAGATACTGAAGAGGTCTGAAATATGCTGAGATTTAGAAGGTGCGGACGTTATTCAAGGGGAAGAGGCCTGCTTAGAGAGTGCATATGCTCACAGCCCACCTGTTGTTGTTCCACCACTGTAAATGGCTGAGCTGCACACACAACCTGATAAAATACTAGAGGAAATTCTTTGAATCCTCAGAGTTTTAGTTTTAAATATTAACTTATATGTTTGCTGCTTATAAGTGTAAAGAGTTGTTGATAACATGCATTCAAATATGGAACAAAAGGATCATAAAGAGCAGCAAAGTGAGCAGGCTGACTATCAAACGTTAAGACAGACACACACAGACTCTTGTCTTCATATCCTTCTGAGGACCTGGCTTACTCAAGCTTGGCCATAAATCTTCCCTTAACAATAAACACGTGTGAGCTCAGGCTACAGAATCATCTTCACTTTGTGGGCAAGACGGTCAAGCTGCTCCTCACGAGGCTAGGAGATCAAATGCTCCTCACACACACACAAACAACCACTCACACACCTCCCTCTGTGATTATATTCCCCTGAATGTCTCTTGTGACCAGTGGATTATCTCTCCTCTGTGCTGCTTCACTGAGAGGGTGATGACGACCAAGAGGCTCATCAAAAACACATCCGCGCTAATCCTGTTAGCACACACATCTCATGGGGGGGACGTGTTGGTGTGACTGTGCATGTGAGGTAAAACGGGGTGAACCTGATGGGTGTGCAGCAGTTAACTGTGAAAGTCGTGCATGTCTTGTGTGTGTGCCATAGCGTGTGGAGGTTGTGTTTGTGTGTCACAACATTGATCGGAAAGAAGCTGCACTGCTGGAAAAGGTTCTGGTGACATCAGCTGTCTGCTGCTGAGATAATAAATTCTTCTTTGACTCGACTTCAACTCCTCCCAAATACGCATAAGAGCTTCGCCCCTTCCTTCTGCGGTCTCCTGTCATACGTCAAAACGCCTGTCAGACTATACTTAGGTAATAATATGTCATATACGCCAGTTATCTATCTGACTGAGTGAGCAGAAAAGAACTGGCTCATCTGCGTCTCAGCTGTTTACCATTACGCCCTTGCCCCTCTCCCCAAGGATCCCTGTCAGCTGTGCTTGTTGCCACGGTGATACATTAGCCCTGTATACAATGAGAAAAGGAACTTTGCAGCAAGTTAGGTTGAGGGAAACTCATTATCTGACGCAGCCATTATGGGATGAGGAAGATCTGTGAGCGCAGTTGCCATGCAACAGTTCGGTCAACCTCGCTGAGGGAAAGATCAGGGCACAGCTCAGCAGCAATGTGGGGTACAGGAAGTGAGAAGAAGATAAAAGAAGGGAAGAAGAGGGTTGAACAGTGAAATAGATTTGATCATGGGGAGGAAGTACAAACATCAGTCAAGTAAGGGATAATCAAGCCAAGGGATGAGTAGAAGTAAACGGAGGAGAGCCTTCTGTCCGAGGAAGCAATACGACAAACCCCAAAACTGGCGGCATTTCCTGCCAAAAGCAGAACCAAACACAGAACGCCTCATTCCACATTTGCATGCATGTGACATCATCAATTCGCCAACACAGGAAGTGACACCACTAAGCAGACTATTTCTAGCCTCCACAGAATCTGATGGAAGAGGAGCAGAGGCATCAGCTGCCTTTCCCAACTTTCTGCTAATTCAAAGATTGAAGAAAACCAGAGATTTGTTTTGTTTGTGCCGTCCGTTCGCTCAGTAAAGCTGCCAGCTCACCCAAACGTTTCTGATCTGACACAAGTAAAGAAAGCCCATGAAAGCCCTCCTCGTGAGAAGCAGTGTTCAATTGTTCCACAGTCATTCCTGCTAGAGTCCATCAAATCAACATCCTATACAAACCACATTCCTGAAATACAGACAAGTAGAGATTTGTCAATAAAATGTCAAAATGGGCAGGAGGCATGACTCCTCCTGTCTTATTACATAAGAACACTGTTTCAAGTAGTACACAGGATCAGAGAAATTCAGGAATGTAATTAGTGTGAGGGAGCACTTTGCAGAATAAACACTCATTGTGTTGGG
Source organism: Tautogolabrus adspersus (assembly GCA_020745685.1). Classification (NCBI taxonomy): domain Eukaryota; kingdom Metazoa; phylum Chordata; class Actinopteri; order Labriformes; family Labridae; genus Tautogolabrus; species Tautogolabrus adspersus. Next base: position 4,767,599 of record CM036554.1, on the reverse strand, counting down.
AGAATTATCGGTTGAAGATAGAAAAACAGACCGTTCATCTCCACTCTGACCCGGTCACAATGTGTTTCAACAAATCAGACTGAAAGGATTCCAGCCACAAACCTCCATCTATCAAAGGTGTAAATGGGCTTTTTTCTATGATGACTTGGACATAGGGCCACCAATACTTCAATGTCAGTGCCATTTCTTAGCATCTAAGTAATGTATACTCACTTATAGGACTCGACCGATGTGGGATTTTAAGGGCCAATACAGATATTGATATTAGGAAGGGGAAAAATCTGATATATCGACCGATATCTTTCTTAGATCTATCTTAGATCTCAAGAGATAAATAGATATAGAAGTAGAAACACATTTATTGCGTTGATCCCTCAAATGCAGTAAACAAACAATTTGGAAAAGATTTATAACGAAGACGAGATTTTATTTACAGTTGAAGAAAAGCCTTTATCGGCCAGAATAACAACAGTGCACTGACACACATTTTGTACCGAGGAATGAACAATTGTAAAAAATAACCTATATAAGAATAAATAATACACTTTAATGTGAATAATCTAGTTATATCGGCACATATCGGAGAGAAATCAGCCGATACCGATAGTCACGTGATAGGCTAATATGGGTCGATTAATCGGTCGGGCTCTACTCACTTATGATATTTTTTTTTGGTGCAACAAGGACCTTAGTTTTAAGAGAGAGCTGCTCCTCTGCTGATTGTAATTATTGCAGCTATTGTTTTTTTATAATATAAAAAAAAAACAAAGCACCGTCCTTACCCTCGTAGCAGTCCCTGACGGTGTCAAAGTACACGTAGTACTGGTCGTTGGTGAAGAAGAGGAGGCTGAGCCAGGAGTCAAAAGCGTAGATCGGAACAATGAAGAGGATCCTGACGATGTGGCGCTGCTCCCTGGGTGAGCTGTAGAAACGCAGGTGCATGTAGATCTGGGACAGACGACAGGGACACATTCAATATTTAAAACAGACTTCTTTCAAGCAGCTCAAACGTTTTAGATTTAAACTATACAATCTGGAAATGTAAGTTCAAACATCGGCACTACGGCGGAATAAATTAAAGTAAATGAAACTATCTTGATTCATACAAACATATATTCCAAAGCTTTGAGGCATACGTATGAAAAGCTGCTTTTCTGGACTTTTAATCCTGAATAAAAGGGCGTCAACATTTGTGTAGGAAGATCGGACAGGAGAGAATTTAAAGGATAAAAAGACATGGACACTAAAAAATGATATGGTAAATTCCTTAAATGGTAAATGGACTTGAGCTTATACCGCATGTCACGTTAACACCACATTCACACACTGATGGCAGAGGCTGCTTTATAAAGTGTCCATCCATACACCTTCACACGCCACTGACACAGCAGCAGGAGCAATTGGGGGTCTAGTTTCTTGCCCAAGGATACTTCAAATACTACAAATACTTCAACATGTGACTGCAGGAGCTAGGGATCGAACACCTGACCTTCTCTTTAAGAGATGACCGACTCTACCTCTGCGCCGAAAGCCGCCCCTTACACTGTGTATCATCAATATCTATTTGCTGCCTTGTCAGTGTGTAAATGTCTTTGGCCTTTACAATCAATACACAACCTGACGTGATTTGACAAGAATGTGTGAGAGAGTTTTTTTTAAAGGTAAAAACTCTCTGGGCAGCAATAGCCTAGCGGACATGTCGAGCGTCCCATGTGCAGAGGCTGTAGTCCTTGTTGAAACAGCCGTGGGTTCAAATCTGACCTCGGCCCTTTGCTGCATGTCATCGCCTATTCAATCCTCCTAACATTTCCTGTCTCTCTTCAGCTCTCCTTTCTAAAGGCAAAAAAGGTCACACACAAAAAAAAGGCAAATACTCTAAATCCATTCAGCCTTTTGTCGTTCCTTTTTTATTACAGACAGATTCCTTACAGCCCTTTCATCCACCTGGATCAAGTTTCACCTCTATGTGCTATGTGCGTCTGATTTTGTGTGTGTTCATGCTCAGTATCACAAACACCTGCCTGGGGATGTTGCCAAGCAACCCCTGTCCTTCTCTGGGCCTGAGCAGATGTGTGTGTTTGCAAGATCAGGTCACCTGAGCATTAAACAAACATGCAAACCTGCCTGCATTATACAGTTCACTTTTTTGTGATAACGAACTTCAGCAGAGACAGTCAAATCTCTAAATCTTTATCTCCAGGTGAGAAAATAAAATCACATCAAGACCTCTTTACTCCAATCTCTCCTCATAGATTGTTTGGAAGCAGTTACCTGGTGACAGGTGAGGATGAGTGCAGTCCAGACGAAGAAGCCAGACACAGCCTGAGCCGTAGGAGTCATGAGAAAGATAGGCTGGTCTGGTGTCAGCAGAGGGGCTTCAGGGAGCCATGAAATATTTGGACCCGTCGGGGCTGCTGTTAAGGGGAGACTGGGTGCTGCCACCAGTGGAGAGTCCTCGCCGAGCCTCTCTGAGAGCGGCACATCTCGTCTCCACAGCCTCGACATCTTAAGAGGCACAGAACACAGAGGCCATATTTCTGAATACTGAAACTCTTGTTTAACAGTGACTTCACAAGCATAGCATCGATTTCCACCAGCACTCATCAACCTAGAATAAAGATCTCACATTCTTTGCTATGGATGTAATGTGTTATCTGAGATAGGAAGACAGATAAACACAGATAAACTGTAGGTCAAGTTTTCACAGTGAATCAATATGTGTCTGTGTCATGAACACAATAGTATCTTTGTTGAAAGAAATGGAAATAGATCTCAGTTATATCAGACATTTCACAGAATGCCAAATAACATGCCCCAACATCTTCACTTCAGCTTGACTGCATACTGTATTTTCTGAGGTAACACAAGGGAACATGTCATTTAGCTGCAAGGCATTGTTGTAATTTGAGTCTTCACTGATTCCTCCTTGAATGATCTAACTAACACACTGGGATCAAATGCTGAGGTGTGTCAGAAAATGCTCTTTAATTTACTCGCGTACATAAATAGTCATTTGTACATAAATAAAACAGAGTGCTGCAGCTTCTAGCCCAAAGCAGTTTTTCAAAAGCACAGCTGGTCTAGCACAAAAGTTAGATTTCTAAAGTGCGATGACGTCTTCTGTGTAGAGTTTGATTGCTTCATGTTTCGTGTTTTACAATGAACTAATACAACCAATCACTGTGTTGTTTTCCTACATTTTAAGGAGGAAAACATTTCATTATAGTCTTTGTTTAATTTCTATGTATGTCTCTTAAACAGGACATATTATCCCCCTTTTCCACCTTTTCAAACAGTCCCCTGTGGTCTCAATGAAACATCTGTGCTGTGCTATGGTCAAAATATAACATGAATCAAGCACCAGAGGAGGTTTATGACCCTGTAGAAACCAGTTCTCTCAGAACGCTCCGTTTTGGTGTGTGTGTCTCTTTAAATGCAATGAGACCCCCTGAGTTTCACAGTAGACATCACTCCTCTATAGGGAGAATAAAAATGGCGGACCTGCGCAAAAGTTTTGCTCTAGGCTGGGGGTGGAGTCCATGGGTGGATAAACCAGGGGAGGCCAGGGTCTTTTTTTACCACAATCCAACTTGTGATGTCACAAGTTGAGAAAATTTAAAACGGAGCATTTTTCTCTGTGTTGTAAGATTTATGCAGACCACAAACAAAGGACTGGATGGGTTTATTTCACATTTTGTGGGTCGATAGACACTCAGGTTACCCAAATATATGTTCAAAAACACTGTCAAAGTGGATTTTTCACAATATGTCCCCTTTAAACAAAAATCCCTATTAAACAGGTACCAAGCAAACAAGGTTGTCCAAAATGTTAATTGGAGCGCTATCATTGATTTAAAGCGATTGTTTTTCATCACTGAAAAGTTTAAAGCATCAACCTTAAATCCTTATCCTATCCCCATCCTCTAACATTCACATACAATCCAATGATGTGTTACTATAGTGACTGGAACATGATGTAAGACAAACGAAATTAAGGAGAAATACAAAAGATGATGCTGCTGATCCTTTTCCAGCTCCTGAAGCTGACTGGACTTGAAGTGGCCAGAAGTCATGTTACATAAGCAGCAGCCTGTCACTGTCTTCATGGTGACACTGACATGTTCTCAGGGTGCGTTTGTTCTCTTATACTGACAGACAGTTGTCATATAGAAGACTGAGCTGGGGGATGATGAAGACCTTGATGATGTGGCGGTGGAGCGTGGGCTGACGAAAAAACACTCACACATCATTTCAGATACAAAAAGGGATAGAAAATGATAAAAAATGGGCAGCACACGTGCAAAAAATGTTCAGTGAATGTGCAAGAGGGGAACGTGACAACCAATGGTCACACAGCTATTATTCAAACAGCACAGACAATGACAGGCTGACATAATGCAATTACACACACAACACACACACCATCTCTGTTCAGTTTATTTACACACTAATTACTTTAAACTCCTGTGATCTAATTTAATACATGGATAAAATAGATTAACCTGCTTACACGCTTCTATATGCAGGACGGAGAAGAGTTATAGTTTGTTTTTGTGTGTGTGTGCACCGTGGTGGTGGTGGTAGGAGACAGCAGGTCATTTGTATTGGTTTGCCAGAGATCAGCAGATCCACATGTCAACAAGGAGAAGTGAAGGCATCAGCAGCAACACATGCACACACAATACCGGTGACAGTGAAATGCTATGCTGAAGCAAAGGGACATCTGTGGGTTTCATTTAAAAGGCGAAAAAGGTCACACACACACACAAAGGAACAATATCAATGAAGCTGGGGTCAGGAATAAAGAAAGCAACAGATGGAAAGGGGTGTTGGGAGGCAGGCAGGGTGTGCTTATAATTCATAATAAATCATGATTATCACGCTGTCTAAGGCAGCATTAACAACAACAACATAGTGTTTAAGTGAGCTGAGAGCAACTTTAACATTGTGCACAAACAGTGATTATATTTGTGCTGCTCAGATTTAATGCTGCGGGTAAATCTGATTTAACAAGTTTGGACATAATGGGAAATGACGCTCACATTCAAACACAACACAAACAGCAATTTGCATTAGTAGCAGCAGAGCTTGCAGGGACCTACCTCTGCTTGTAGCCAAAACAACTCACGGATGACTTTTTTAAAGCCTGGAATAGAGAGATACGATATTAGTCGGGTAAATTATTCTTATGGAAAGACAATTTGTTTTTAACCTGTTTGAAAGGCTAAAGGCTCACCTGGTAAATAGGCTGTTGCTTTAAACTCCTCCTCGGCTCCGCCAGACAAACCAGAAATAACCCAGAAATGGCCTTAATTCCTCCTTCAGAGCCGCACCGTTGCTCCCCCGACATCCATGTTGAGCCCTCAGCGGACTGTCCCGTCAACCTCTGCGCGCCCCCCCGACCACTCCCCTCTAAAGTTTATTTCTCATGCTAAACAATACCTAAATGAATACTGTACCGCTAATGTATTCGTGTGAAAGTCAGTGTTTCAAGAGTTTAAGCAGCGAACTCCGTTGTTTCACTCCTCTCCTTTCTTCACTCCGCTGACTTCAAACCAATCCCTGTCGGATTAACTGGAGATCAGATGAGCTCCGCCCACTCAGCGAGGGACGAACCTGTTCAGCCAATCAGACACAGACTACCATTAACAATCCGGAAGAAGGCGGGGTTTGTTTATTCGACACTGAGCGTGCGCGGGTCTATTCTCGGTCCTGGATGGCAGTGTGGAAATGAAATGTGGGTGATGTACTGAACAAGTTGAACACTGCCCCCACACTCAATGATTAATAATTTGTTTACCACTTCATGTCGTCACTGTGTTGTCAGAGTGTGGGCAACAAATCATGAACTAATAAACTACCGGTTCTTTTATTATGTGGTTCTGTCCTTTTAGAATTCAAAGTTACTTCAAATACTTCTTTGAGTTAACTTTGATTTTTTCCAAGGTCACTGAAGGCCTCAATGTAGGCCTAAGCATTTATCTTTGATGCTGCAGCTTTTTCAGGACTATTTAGGACTTTGATAACAATAGGGTGGTATTTTGGGGCGGCAGTAGCTCAGTATAAGTCTGGAAATTAGCCTGGTAGCTGGAGAGGTGCCAGTTCACTTCCTCAGCATTGCCAAGGTGTCCTTGAGCAAGGCACCAAACCCCCCTACCAGCTCAGGAACGCTCGCTGTGTGCAACCCTCTCACTCTGACATCCCTCCATTAGCGCATGTCCACAGGATCCTGTTTGTGCATGCGTGTGTGTATTTCAGCCTATGTGTGTGTAGCATGTTCAATAACAGGGTGTAAAACTGAATTTCCCCTCACGGGATTGATAAAGTATATCTTCTTCTTAAAGATTTAGCAACAAGAAACAAACATGTTTAACCAAAGAACAGTCATAGCATTTTATTGTTTACAGATTAAATTGTCGTAGCCTAATTTATCTTTATATCATTATATATTTTTCATTCGGCTTTACTCATTACGTCTACACCTTTCTTGGTCTTCAAAAAAACGATCTTATAACTTTTTTATAACCGTATGTAACCCTGTTTCTTTTCTAACTTTCTTAAAATCTTTATCTCATATGTCAGGGACTTATACATTGAAGTTGGCTAGTCAAACAGGTACCACAAACAGTCGCAGTAGCCTGTAAAACATCGGAAAATAAGAGATAAAACTTACATTGAGAAGTCTGTATGATGTGTATATCTTTATTGATTCCGAAAATATACACAATTATCATAGTTATAAAGTTGAAGCATGGTAAAGAAATGTACAGGACATCAGACTGCTCATCCCTGACATCTGTTCTTCCTGACAGGCCCGGGGTCAAAACAATCCTTCATATGTATTTATGTTAAACCTCTCTGTCATTGCCTGCCACAGGAGAAATGAAAAACACACATGTGGCTGACTCTCAAGGTAATCGGTAAATATTTACTCCTTCGCTTTTGCCCCCAGCCTATCAAGAAGTAAACAGTACTCTTCTCTCCAGCTCCATCTTTTCACAATATTTCACATTCTGGCAATAGGTATTTACACATTTTTACATGTTTTATCAAAGAAAAGTAAAGGCCAAAAAATACAGAAGTTACACCAGACTGGCTCATCACCAAGATCTTATAACTTTCTCTATTCATACCTTGACTTAAAAGCTGAACTATAAGGCTTTATCATATCATACAATCCACATGCCTCTCCCTTTTGTTCTGTCATCGACTCATAGCAGTCGTCGTCCTCCTCCCCCTCCTTTAATTTTCACATTCAGTGATTACGTTTTCCCTGTCAGCATCTCTTACATAAGATAGTTTACAAGGTGCTGAAAAATAACAAGTTCTAATTGTTGACTTATCATTTCTTATATTCAAGGATAATTTATGAACACCTGACTCCTCTAACGCTTCATTCTTCCTTTCGTCTAAAGCAAAGATATCAGCAAAACGAACACTTAGGACAATAACACGTTGACATTGACATTTACTGACGAGCAGCCTCATTCCCATCCAGAGATTCACTCCAGACTTCTCACATACATTCTGTGATTCTTTTCTCTTCTTGAAACTCTGTTGTTTCGTGTTCGTCTCCATAGTTGTTTACATATTTATATATAATCAAGAACACCATAAGCAGCAGATGAAGCTCTCAGACGTTAGCAGGTTGATGACTTTGTCTTGTTCTTAAATCACAGGTGTAAATCACACAATAACTGAAATGCAGTTCATTTTGTGCATTTTTTTTTTTGCAAGTTGAACCTTTGAGTCGAGAGACAGGTGAACATGAATGAAGAATGGGCGGGGTCTGTGTGTTGTTTCCCCCACTTTTTCACGCCGCATCCGCAAAAAGTCATACAAACCAGTCCTAGCTAACAAGTTTGTTTGTCCTGCTGGTTTCTCACATCTCCTCAGTTTCTGCTCACCAGTGTTCACACAGCATACTGACAGACACACAATGGCCTCGTTCCCCACTGTAAGGGCCTGCAACGCCTCCTTCTGCTCCACTTGTCCTCCTTCGATCACTTAAGTTTTCATTCATATGTTTGAAAAGTAAGGGGTATTTCATACCCTGCAGCTGCTGAACAACAAGAAACAAAACAAGGAAGAGAAGTGTCAATTTCTGAACTACTGAAATGAAATAAGAAATGTAAAAAAACAACAATGACCAAGTCTTTCTCTGTGGCCCTTTGGTTTCTACAAAGGAGTACAATCAGCTACAAAAACATGACACACAAGAATAAAACAGACTGTACATTTTGGCAATCATTACTCAAACAGGAGAACATTGTGATTTTGTTCAGGACTACTCTTCTGCTGATGGGTATTCACAGCAGCATTAGGATGTATTACTTGTCACATAATGACAGCTCAAGGTAGGATGTTAGGCCTCATCTGCAATGTGTAACAGGCGGAGGCTGAATGGCGGGCTAAAGTCATTCCCCCGATTAGGCCTCTACCTGTGGTGGCAACACTTGCATTACAGGGGGGAAAGTGGCAATTTGTATACTGCTTACATTGAATTAAAGAGGACATATAATACCCCTTTTCCACCTTTTCAAACAGTCCCCTGTGGTCTAAATGAAACATCTGTGCTGTGCTTTGGTCAAAATATAACATGAATCAAGCACCAGAGGAGGTTTGTGACCGTGTATAAACCAGCTCTCTCAGAGCGCTCCGTTTTCGTGTGTGTGTCTCTTTAAATGCAATGAGACCCCCTTAGTTTTCCCGGTCACTCCTCTGTGAATAAAAATGCCAGATCTGTGCAAAAGTTTTGCTCTAGGCTGGGGGTGGAGTCGATGGGTGGAGAAAACAGGGGAGGTGTGATGTCACAAGTTGAGAAATTTTGAAATGGAGCATTTTTCTCTGTGTTATAAGACTTATGCAGACCACAAACAAAGGACTGGATGGGTTTATTTCAGATTTTGTGGGTCGATAGACTATAGATAGATTATACCCAAATAAACGTTCAAAAACACTGTAAAAGTGGATTTTTTATAATATGTCCCCTTTAATGTTGTAAATCGTTTTTGGACAACAGTTGGAAACGATGACACAGAGGATAAGATAAACTGTGTAAGGCTTTCCATAGTCAGACATTATTTTTTGGAAAAATATATGTTTTTTAAGATTTAATTTTGGGCTTTTTGTGCCTTTATTGTAGAGACAAGACAAGACTTACAGTCAGAACTCAGGGAGAGAGAGAGAGAGTGGGGAATGACATAAGGGAAAAGAGCAACATGTTGGAATCGAACCCGCGCCGCCCGCTTGGGGACATGGGACGTGTGCACTAACCAATAGGCTACTGGCGTCCCGGAACAATCCTTTTTGACTTAAAGAATAATATATACTTTCATCAAATCTACCTTTGAAAAACAGGGTGTTACAAGATTTGTGTTTTTAATGACATCACTCTCTATCCTGAGATACTCGTACTGTATGTTACCTTGACACTGATAGGTTCAATCCCTTTGGTTTCATTGAGTATGTAACTTTCTATATTTGATTTTCTACATTTAAAAAAAGGTAGAAACAATACATTTATCGTCAACAACTTTGTGAACTTGAAATCTTATGATAACAAATGTAATTCTTAAAGCTCCTGTGAGTAACGTTTGGTTTATTTTGTTTTTGGACAAAGTGGTACATCTTATCTCTCTGCTGGTCTTGTCCTGTACAAGTGTGAGTAGTGTTTTTGACTAAATAAATCCTACCCTTCTTTCATGTAAAATGCAGCAAACATTACCAGGTATTACAAATAACTATAAAGAAAATACTAACCTCGTCCCTAATGGTCTCATTTGCTTTTATAAGTCATGTAGAGGCATCAGTATTCATTTCACTCATCAGGAAAAATGCAAACAAATCTGTTAAACTACAGATATTAAGTTAAGCTTGCTCTTGATATTAAGCTAAGCTAACTCAAAAGAAAGAAAACTTATCATCATAACATTTAAAGTTTAAGAACTAAAAATAGATTAGAAGAACAAATATTGTAAATGCTTTCTTATTTATACTTATTTCTAAAGAAACAACTCCTCCCTTAAAATTTGATTACAAATGTGACAATTTGCCTTCTCAATAATCTGTCTGAATTCAAAGTGATATATGATAATGAAGATCTAATGTCTGTTATTCCTTTAACATCTTGGTGTTGGTTATTGGCTTTAGCTAAAAATTAACATTTCTTTATCTTTCTAGATATGGAGGGTGGTGATGTTGGTTTTTGGGGGTTGGGAGGAAAGTAAAGAACAAAAGAAATAGATAGCTGTTCTGTGAGAGTGTGTGTGTGTGTGTTTGTGTTTGTGTGTGACATGTCCATACCTGCCACTGACCTGCAGGCCAGCCAGTAGGAACTCACTTTGCCAGATGTTCAAACGGCACACTGACCTGAGTGGAAGGAAGGAGGAGAAGCTTAAAACACATCAAAGCGAGAAGGGGAAAAAAAGACAACAGAAGAAAGCCCTGCAATGTTTGTTTCAGCAGAGGGACAAATGTGTCCTGCTAGCATGAAAAAAAAAACATGAAAGGTGGACCTATAACGAACAGATACCCACACACTGACACTTCGGAGCAGGGTGAACAGGTTTTGACATCACAACAGTGACTGATCAGAAAACCACTACAAAGTCATTTTATTCATTCTGTGGCCGATACCGGACAAGTCTGTACAACAAGAGGATAATATGCAAAAGTTCTTCTTTTGTCCACATCATTGTTAATTTATGCAAAATAAGGCCTGCATGTAGGATTGTTTGAATACTGATGTAAAGACACAGCACAACAAGCCTGGATACTTAGAAGGGCTGCATTCATTACTGCAGACATGATCCCCAATAAATGAGGAAGCAGTGGAGAGAGTCCAATTACAAATGAAAAAGAGGCTTTAGGACACGAGGAGCCTGCCTTGCTGGATTAGTCTGTTCTGTGCTTATATCATGTCGGACTTAAACTAACAACAACTCTTGGCATTAATATCTTGTTGGTGGTAATTACAAATAGATTCTTTGAATATCTCCCCAGCAGCTCTAATGTTGTAAAAACTGAATCATGTATAATGAATTCGTATTAACATCGAGGGCGGCCACAACAGACAATCCAGGAGTGTCAGCAGTCAAACGTAAAAGGAAAACTTCCCGTCTGTTTTAGTTCAAATTAAGTAATTATTAGTTTATTGGAAAACTGGGAGCAAGTCTGCCTCAGTTGATTTCTTCTTTTCTAAAATAACAGGACAAAGCATACTATTACATCTTGGACCCAGCAGCCCTACTGCATAGAACTAATTCTTGCAAAATTGCATCCCCCTGCCCCTCTTCTGGGGGTGGTTGTAGAAATCTTGTCAATACCTGCTATACTTTAAAAGTGATCTATTTAAGTATAAAACATTTTATGTAAGATAAATTCACATAATAAGAATTTAAAAGTGAGTAAAGGTATTAAAATGTGGACGCTGTTTACTTGTGTGTGCAGTAACATCTGATCTAGATTCATATGCTGATGACAGCCGGACGCCCAGCAGCTTTGCAGTTTGAACAAATTTAGATAAAGAGATAGATGACTTTCTTATTTATGATTATTTTTGATTAGGATAGGAAAGCTGTGGAGTGACAGGAAGGAGAGAGAGCGGAGGATCACATGCACCAAACAGCGTCCGGATCGGGAAACAAACAAGGATTGTGGCCTCTGGGGCACCTGCTCTCTCCCAACTGAGCTAAACCAGCGACATTACGTGACCGTCTTGATGTAAGAAATGTTTTTTTAATCATGCTTGCTCTGCATTAACTCTGTGCTTTGTGTGCTCTGTGCAGTGTAGGGGACAGTTTGGCTTCAGACACTGTGAGATTGTACTTAGACATAGCTGTGTTTGGGTCTCAAGTTGTAAGAGAACATTTTAAACATGTATAATATTTACTGTTTTTAAATTCTTATTTTAGCCTTTAGCACGCTAATTTGCTAATTATAAACAAGCTCAAAGTACAGCTGAGAGCTGAGGCTGTCATACGTTTTGCAGGGTAATATATTTAATTACATTAGATTAGCTCCTTCTGTAAGCATGCTCTCCGTATATTTTTATCATATATGTATTTTATATTGAAGGCCTTTTCAGGGACAGGCATTGGAAATTACCAATAGCTATAAATGCTGTGTTTCAGTGCATTGTAAACATGGTATTCAGTTCATTTATACTGCATCTGTCCCTGCCAAATAAGCAAACCATTTTAATTTAATTTATGTTATGTTATTTGTAAAGGGACCATGTACAATATTAAACAAGAATGATGACATTTGATGCATTGTACCCGAGTAAGCTTAGAGCTGGTTTACATCTGCAGTCCCTCAATAGATATAAAGGACAAACGCAAACATGAGCGTGAACTTCATGGTGGCACTACAAGAAAAGTCAGGGGATCCCCAAGGCCATTTGGAAAACATGGATATCCACGCAAAAATGTTCTAACAATCGATCAAGTGGCATTAAAATATCGTACAAAAAAATTATAACTGTGACCTGCTCATGCTGCAACAGTAAAAGTGAGTTTGTGGTTAATAGAGTGGGATCAGGGGTGTTTCCAGAGAGGTTGCCAGGGGTGGCATGGGCCCCCCTTGATATCTTATTGGCCACCCTAGGTGCCACCCCAAAATCCTTAACTATGATTGGCTATTTGCCTTGGCAGAGGTGTCGCAACAGGCAGCTCATAGATTTCAGTGTGCAGATGTTTGTTTGCAAATGTTAAAATTCTTTAAATTGTGACTTTGGATATTTTTTGAGTCCTTGAAGAATTAAGCTTTAAAGATGTATATGCTGCCATTATCTTGTGTTCCTAAGAGCCGATGTGATAAGTACAGACAGAAGGGGTAAATAAATGCTCTTTATTCAAACTTCATGCCACCCCTGCACGAGTTAGAGCTCCAGTTGGGCAACCCCAGTCCAAAAAGACACGCCCCTGAGTAGGATACATCCTAAGGGAACCTGTATGTCTGTGCTAAAAAGCATGCTAATTAATGGAAACAGACTCTGGCCCCTGGCATGACTAAAAGAAAAAACCTTCTTAAATTACAAGCTGAATACAGCCTCTAATCAAAGGTATGTTATGTCCTATTGTTTGTCCCTTCATAAGAGAGTTTCCTTTCCCTGTAATGCCCAAATATCCATACCTGTGATGCAGTGATGCGTGACTGGTCAAGGCGTGCTGTGAGGTCAGAGGAGGAGACGTTGGCGGGGGCCCCGCGATGAAGCCTCATGGCCACCTTCCTCTCTCGCTCGGCCCGCTCTGCTCTTCCAGCCTGAGGAGAGCGGTTACCTGCTCACATGTCAAGATATAAACAGATATGAAAACAGCGTTATCTCACAATGACTTCCAGATGTCCACTAACACAAACAAAAACCCCTGACCTGACTGCTGGACCCCACGTGTAGCTGGGTTTGAAGGGGCTGCGTCGGCCTCGTTCCGGACTCTGTTGGCTGCTGATGGGTTCGGATTAGGTGGCAAAGCTCGACCTCCAGCTCCTCTTTGGCCTCCTCCTGCCCGCTCCTCCCCCTCTTTTCCCTCCCTCCTCTCCCTCTCGCCATCTTCTGTTGTTCTGCTGGCACCCTGAAACACAGAGAAACAGTACAGCTTGTTGGAGGGAGAGAAAAACTAAGACAATGAAAAATGTTTTTGGGACTTCAGCATGTTGCTTAACATGCTTCTGCTAACAATGACTGCAACAGAGAATGATAGGTTTGAATACTGGGCGATCCACTCACAAACTTCAGCATGTTCCAATCAAAGACGTAGTCGTAGGAGAAGCCCTGTCTGTGGAAAAGGTTCCTGAAGAGCTGCCTCAGATACGAGTAGTCTGGCTTGTCATCGAACCGCAATGAACGACACAAATTCAGGTAGGTGGAGAACTCCGCTGGAACCACAAAAGATATGTCAGAAATATTGAAAAAGTTCTTGAAATATTGGTTCTCTACTGTCTACAGTTTCTCTTTACTCACAGGGGTATCCCTTGCAGAGCACCTCTATGGGGGTGGACATTTTCTTCTCACTGATGCGTTCATACTTCTGCCTCTTGGTGGCAGCCTTGAGCCCCTGCCAGGGCAGAGAGCCCAGGTTGAAGTACATGAGAACATAGCCCAGGGACTCCAGGTCGTCTCGCCTCGATTGCTCTGAGGAGGAAAACACGAGATAAAGAAAGAGGAAAGAGGAGAGTATGAGATAACAGGTAGAAGGAGAAGAAAGTTAGAAGAGGAGACAATGAAAGGTAGGAGGAAAGAAGAGGAAAAGAAAGGAGGTTGAATTTCTGAGACTCCTGATCAATAAACATGCATATTTCAACATGTTTCACTGACACTGCTGTGAGCACACACATAATACGCAGTGGGTTAGAAAAACACACACATTCACACCCACACAGGTATCTAGACCAACCTCAGTGTGTGAAATGTCTTACCAATGCCCAGATGGGTGTTAATGGAGGCGTAGCGGGCGGTGCCGGTGAGGTTCTTATTCTCGCGGTAGGGGATGTGCTGATGCGTTCGGGCGTCACGGTATTTCTTGGCCAGGCCAAAGTCAATAATGTAGACCAGGTTGCCTTTCTTGCCAAGCCCCATCAGGAAGTTGTCAGGCTTCACGTCTCTGTGGATGAAGTTCTTGGAGTGGATGTATTCAATCCTGCTGATCTGGTGAGCAGAGATAAAAAAAAACAGGGTTTAGTTTGATTAGAAAGTATGCAGTGTTGAGTTTTTTAGCTCTTAAAAACAGGGTTTCATCAAGTCTTCCAAGAAGCCTCGTCTGATTTTATGTCAGTGCTAAGACAGTGAACTTATTGAACCGACTTAGGCTACAAAATGAATCAAAATCAAACAGCTAAAGTTGCAATGCTGGGACTGTTTAAGTTTACAAAGTTACACAGCGTTCAGTCTAAAATAGAACGTGAGTTTAAGTGTGATGCCGAGTGAAATAAAACTTTAGTATCAGTAAATCCTGTCTGCACATATTGGTATATAGAGGTTGTTTCGTGTTATGGGTCAGTAAAAATCTTTATGCGAGAGGAAGAAGAGAGAGGAGAGGAGAAATCTTAAAAGGACACTAGAGAAAGTTACGAGAAAAATAGGTTAAAATAGCAAAGAGAAAATGGGACAAAAAGAACAAACGTGCCAGTTGTAGACTTAAGAATGACAAATGAGGGATTAAAGAGACTCATAAAAGACATCGCAGACCGACCCCTAAGACAAGGATTAGTCCTTCTCGCGGAGCGTCCATGTCCTAGATATAAAGCGAGTTTTACGGAAGAACTGAATGGTCGAAGATAGTGACGGGATAAACCTCATCCCGAGCCAGGAAACAAGCTTCGTAGGTTTAGATGAGAATTATTCTCCGATTTCAAATGATCCATTTAGTTCCAGTCTAAAAATAGCAGCATTCACTTATTGAAATCTGTGTGACTTCCCAGCCTCAGGTTGACTTGAGTGCATGATGAGCAAGTAAAGGCAAGGAGGTTGGACACAACTAGTCTTTTATTATATTGTGACACTGCACAATTTAATGCACAAGGTTCTCATATCTATCACCTGACTGTTTATTTATTATACCTGAGCTCTGTATTAACAAACCTCTTTATAAAGACTCTATGAACATTGATCATGTCTACATTTAACACTGAGGTGTTCTTCAACCAGCTGCTGAAATGATGAGTGACACAGAGGGACTGGATCTCAGTGTTTCCATAGTTGACTGGAGACGGATGATTGTTCTTACCATTTGATCAGCCAGCAGCAGGACGGTTTTGAGGCTGAACTTGCGGGAGCAGAAGTTGAACAGGTCTTCCAGACTGGGGCCCAGCAGCTCCATAACCATAACGTTGTAGTCGCCTTCTGCTCCACACCATTTAATAGACGGGATTCCCACTATCGGGGGGGGGAGAGAGAGTGGACGGGGTGGGGAGTGTCAGAAGTTAGGAAACAGAATTGTCCAGAATAACACAGAGCTTTGTAATCAGCTTCATTTGTAAAAGGCAAACTGCTGCTTATTCATGTTTACATATCTTCAAGCTAACCTTTTAGCAATTTACCAATGACTGTTAGCTCTTTTGGATTTATTTATTCAATAGGGACGATGCAATTTAACATAGTTTCAATACAAAGCATGAAACTGATGTGCTGTATAAAGAGTATATAGCTATTGCTAATTTCCAACTCGTGTCCCTAGTTGAACCTTTTGGTAAACAAACAGAGTAAAACAGAAACAATATAAATGCTATAAACCAGTTTAAATTCCAGATTTAAGGTACAATTTAAAAGTGGGTTCAGCTCGGGTTTGCTTTCAGCCAGCATTTCACCTTTTTTGCAAAATATTTTAAGTCTGACATTAATTTGAGTTCAGGTGTTTAATGTGTTCCAGAGTTAAAAGCCTGTTATTGAGAAAGCCGATTGTCCAAATGTAGATCCACGTTGTTGTATGCTACAGTTTCCATTCACAGTGCTTCTTCTCACCCTGTTTCCGTCCTGTCTTTGAACACATCTGGAGAGAGGTTCAGGGGGCCAGATTGCTGATACATTTAAAAACTAGTTTGAGGAAACATAAATGCATAAAGCTCTCAAAACTAAGTACATTATGTCTTTTCAGTATGTGACAGTGATGACAGGTTTATATCAACCATGTTTACACAATTTCAAGCTAACTATTTCAAATGATTATAAACAACTTACCATTAGCTTTAGCATCCATATATCCATCACTGTAAGCTAACTATTTAAGTTATCTTCTTCTGTGAAGTATTTCAGCCATTTATCCAATCGTTGAGCTCAATGTTTCAGCCTTGTACCCCTTAGCTTTAGATAACTATTGTTGTCTTTACTAAAAGCAGTTAACCATTTATCCATAACATTTATCTTACCAACTCAACCATGTATCCATTACTTTAGTTTAAGCATCAGTTTGTCCATTTCTTTCAGCTAACTATTTTAACCTCTTCTATTTCAAGTGTTACTTCAACTTAAAGCTTTTGTATTTCAACCATGTTGGAATGACTTGAAGCTAAATGTTTCACCACTTCACTAATGGATTGTAAATAACCAATCATGCTCACATTAGTTTATTTTCCTGCAAGTGTTTCCTCTTAGTATTCAGTATTTTAACTCTGATGAACATTATTTTTAAATGTGGTGTATGTGTTGAGTCTTAACATATGTGTATGATATGAATTTATATGTTTTACTGTATTGTGTATGTTGTATTCTGAGTTGACCTGCCCAGGGACTGCAGATGGAAATTAGCAAACTGCTATAATCTGGTACGAAGCATCTTTTCTCTGTGAGATCAATGTTATTTTTGTACATGGTCCTTGACAACTAAACTAATAAACTAAACTAACTAAACTTTGTCCATTTCTTTCAGGGAACTATTTTAACTATGTTCCTGTAAGCTGCAGTCAACTATTTCAACTGTGTTACCATAACATAAAGCTTACTACTTCAATCATTTAGCATACCTAAACACTAAAACCTAGGGCTGGGCGATACGACCTTAAATCAACATCACGATTAATTGAACATTTTACATCGATTATTTAATTTAAGTTTTCTGTCCTCATAGTTCACTGACATGGTCTCTACTGTAAATATGCTCAACTATTAAAGCTGGAATCTTTTTTCTAATGAAAGAGTGAATATCTGATGAACTATTTTGTGGTTATTTATTGAATATTTCAAACTGAAATCAAAGCATCGCTTGAAATGAAAACGACACATTTGAGTTTTAAAGTAGAAATTAACTTCTCTAAAACAGCAGAAAATAAATAACTTGCATTTCTTGCCCTAACCCTACCCTAACCCTGTCCGCAGTGTTTACATTTGACTTCTTTTTGTTCGGTGTCGTCTTCCCTAAAGACAAAATGTGGTCAAACAACGGACATTGCTTCCGTGTCGTCACGTGACTCTGCCCTGAAAATAATCGAAATAATCGACATGGGCAAGATTACGTCAGTCAGAGGTTCTGAATGTAAGTTTCAATTAATTGCCCAGCCCTACTAAAACCATTTAAAAACAAATTACAATGAAACAACAACACCCTAAGTGGTATCATATGCAACATGTTACGACTAAATATGCCTTATATAACTTTTATCACTTCATCTTTATACTGAAAAACTCCTCTATGATACTTGTATAAAATATGTATTTTGATGTATGCTTGTATTATCTAGGTGTAGATCATTTTATAGTAACATAACTGGATTAATTTCATTCTTATTGTTCTTTATTTTGTTCTTGTTATTGTCCAACCTATCTCTGTTTTGCTGTTACATGTGAATTTAAAATCCAGTAAAGATATCTTTCTTGTCCCTGAATGACCCTGAATGCACCTCAAATGCCCCATAATGTCCAGAATAGAAGTTCAAGGTCTCTAAATCAAAAGCAATGCCTCTTTAAGATCTACAGTATCACAATTAGTAAACCCCTCAGCCGCTCCAAATACCCCTCAGTGCCCCTTAAGGTCTTCACTGCCTTTCACTGCCCACTAAATAAACTTTTAAAAACACTCTATCGCTTCTTGGTGAGTCTTACCTCCGCCCTGCATCATCTTGTAGAATTTGCTCTCAATGTGGAGCTGTGGATGTTTGGTTTTCACACATTCTAGTTTGATTGCTACTTCCTCGCCTGTAGCGATGTTAGAACCTGGGGAGAGAAAGATTCAGTTCCCATTTATCATATATTACCACATTTGTGATAAGGATTATATTCAAAGTTGAGTTCTTTTTAAAGTGCTACAACAATTGAAACCGGTGTATCATAAAAGCTATTGGGAAGTTTAAGACAACAGGGAACAATTTGAGGTTAACATAATAAAAAGTGAAGGTTGGATGAATTCTCACCGAGGTAAATATCTCCAAAGGATCCGCTCCCTATCTTCCTCCCAAGGCGGTACTTGTTCCCCACCCTCAACTCCATGGCTCCAACGCTTTTTAACTCACTAAAAGGACACACACAAACACACACAAGCTGTCATCAATCACTTGTGATCAATAGTGTAAAAGGACAGTGGCGCAAACTTGCAGATTTTAAATTGAAATGTATGAGCCCCGGGATCACTGTATCATAAAAGAAAATGAAAGTGGGAGATTGGGAAGAATCAACGGGAGACATGAGAAAGAATAAGAAGTGCAAATATCTGAGCCACAACAGTGACGTGGTGCAGCCTGCTTGGAATCACTGGGACCAGGAAGGAAAATGTTGCTCATTTCCAGCTGTAAAGTGACTTGATTTCACAAAATCCACAGCGTGAGAAAAAACATTATTCATTACACACAAACTAATGTGACCTCTGTGCTCCTATAGCAACCATGTTTTCTGCAGTTGGAGTAATTACACCTTCAGAGGACGTGATAATAAACTGGTATCTCGGAGGACAACTATGTAGGCCAATGAAGTGTTTATAAAGTGCATGGGGAAAAAGTGAGAGCACAGAAGAACAGAGTGTGGAGTTGTGTAACATGATTTATTCAGGGCTGCAGGGGGGGAGCTGGATCAGCATCTCACACACTCTTCCCAAAGCACTTCAAGGGAGTCTGGCCCTGTGTACAAGAGATTTGCATAAACTCCAAATTTCTGACTGGAGTCCCCATGGTGAAATTCGAATGAGTCATGTTTTCCTCACCCAAACCTAATGATATAATGACTCAAAGCGGGAAGTGACTTAAGGCTTTTTCTGCTTTAGGTTGGGCTTTACAAGCCTGTTTGACATTGCACTAAACACTGACTGAGCTCATTCTTTTCAGGCTTGGCAGCATCATAGACCTATAAACATCCCAACTACGTTCACTGTGCAGGAAAAATAAAGCAGAGCAAGCGTCTGCTGCACATTACCAAACCCTAGACCTCAGGTCTATCCAGCTCATCTCTCCTACACTGTCATCGTCTAAAACTGGGATCCACTAGTGCTGCAAAGGACTGCAAAATACAGGCGAGATGTTAAGAGAGAACAGTTCATGCAGTTGCCCCAGATACCAATAGAGAATAGCGGCGACGGTGCCGTATACAAAAACACACAATTCATCCATCACTGAACATCAAACGTGGTGATAAATCCCAAAACCGCACCCTCCGTATACAGATAGGACCTATGAAATAGCGCACCCCCGCCCAAACACGACTCTATTTGGGCTCTATTCGTATAACCAAAAGCACCTCACATACACCATCATACACACACATACACACACACACACACACACACACACACACACACACACACACACACACACACACACACACACACACACACACACACACACACACACACGCCTCCAGACACCTTGACTAGCCGACATACATCCCCCACCTACCCTCCTCCTCACCGGGTTATGTCAGGCTCCGTGGTTGCCCGCTGGCTCTGTCTCACTCAGGACCCTGGACAGCGACGCACCGACGCGGCTTCGGACGGCTCATTACCACCGACTTCTGTGGCCGGTTCCTTTCCACGCACGAAAAAAAAGACTCCAAAATAAACAACTGATCCGAACCGACCCTAGTCCTGTGACTCTGGGAGATCCTCGCCGTCACGATTTATGAAGAAAACACGACTAAACCAGACACTGAGGTTCTTCTGTCTCTCTTCTGTGGCCGCGTTCTCTCTCTCTCTCTCCTCACAACTCCCTCGCCCAGCCCTCTCTCAGTTTACACCATTGACAATATCAATGATGTCATCCACAGACTGGAAGAGATGCCCGGATTGTCTTAAAGTCGCCGCGCTGCTGCTGCTGCTGTTTTTTTAGAAGGCATGAATGAAGCAAAGCAGACCAAACACAAGCAGCTTCTTCATGTATGTTCACTTAGACTTTTAAATCCATTCTTAAATTATAGTGTAGAAAGGTTAGTCTAAGGTAGGCCTTTCGTATTTCAATAGCATGGACATAATTGGGATCTGCTCTTTTTGTATTCATATGAAATGCTAACTGACATATGGATTACCTGCAACTCAGGCAAAACTATATAAACCCCCTCTAG
The DNA here is from genome assembly GCA_020745685.1 of Tautogolabrus adspersus. Taxonomy (NCBI): domain Eukaryota; kingdom Metazoa; phylum Chordata; class Actinopteri; order Labriformes; family Labridae; genus Tautogolabrus; species Tautogolabrus adspersus. The sequence continues at coordinate 4,746,628 of CM036554.1, read as the reverse complement.
TGGAAGTTGCACACTTTTCTTATAAAGTAGGCTACCTACCCAAACATAACCTTTACCACAAACTAATTAAATATAGGCCTACGTTTGGGATGACGTTTTTGTTGCATAGAGATAATTCAATATTATCATAGCAGCCAGGGGTATTAATTGACTGAGAGAGGAATCAAATCCAAGAAGTATTTGAAGAAGCTGGGTGTGTGAAGGCTAGCAGTTTTTCACCATGTACCTTGGTTAGTTGTAGTAGGCCTACTTTTTGTTTTGTGACTGTTTGATTTTTACTAACTGTTTTTTGAGTGTAAAGAAAATGTAGCTCATAGAAATAAAGTAGCCTGCAAACCTTGAGTTGATGCCATGGCTGAGGCTAATAAGCTGTAGGCTAATGACTGAACAGCCTGCATCACATCGTTTATTGCCTAGTTTGACATGAAACCATTTAGGCCGACCAAAAAATATCGTTTTACCCCCCACATCTTCACGAGAAAATGTTATCCCTTTACTAGCAAGTTAAAAAGAATTAAGAATGCTTCAGTATTTCAAGAATAGCTAAAAAAAACATTTGAGGGGGAGAGAATATAAAATAGACCACTTGGCAGTGACAAGCCTTCTGCGCATGCGCTAGGCCCTAAATACCTACACAACAATATCAAAAAGACAAAACAGCTTTAAATTGCATGCACATACACACTGGCCTTTAATTTGGCTTTTGTAGAATTTATTTTTATGCTTAATTCTAAAATTGTAAAATAAAACAATAAGAACATATCGAGAGCTAGAGTGGAGAAACATAGACAAAAGATATACAACAACCCAGAACTTCTACAGGAGTATGGAGACAGGAAAGAGAAAGGTGGGCCTAAATAAGGGACGAGAAGAGCAGATTATTTTACACAATGCACTTTGTTCTGCAATCACTCACTCACTTAATCACATGCATTCACTCAGACACTCACTAACACATTTGTTCACTCACTCACTCACTCACTCTCACTCACTCACTCACTCACTCACTCACTCACTCACTCACTCACTCACTCACTCACTCACTCACTCACTCACTCACTCACTCACTCACCACTGAATGCTTTATTGGTGTTAAGGCAGTTGACATAAGCATACTACTTTTTGGTGTTGGTGTATAGGCCAATAAGGTAATTCCAGTGCCAGTGAAGCAGATGTGGTAGGCTGAAGAAGTTCCTGTTTCAGAAGTTGTCTGTTTCCTCATAGAAGGTTTTAATACTGCTGCTTCTCATATTTTAATAGATATCAAAAACACAAAGGTAAAGGGGTTGCTAAAGGCAGGAGCAGACCTGACACCCAGACAGCTACAAAAACAAAGAAAAAAATGGAGAAGACATTCTTACAGACATAACAAAAAGAAAAGATCCCTTCAAAACATTATGTACGAAGACCCAGCCGACAGTAGATGTGGATGAAGTAAACCCATTAATAACCTCCGCCTCCAACCCAACCATCCAATTGTGTTCTGCAAACAATATGAAAAAACATAATAAGTCACACCCAAACATCAACGACAAAGTGAAAAAAAAAATCCTACAAACAGAGGAAAACACAAAAGATGCTCTACTAAAGAAAAAAGGAAATTTAATGTCTGAAGAAGAAACTGGAGGAAAATAGTTCGGCAGTGCTGCTTCCAAGCCAAGCCAATAAGAGGAGAGAGAGAGAGCGCTGTTTGAAACAGTGAGAGAAACAAAAAGAGGAGGATGATGCATGATCATGTCAAAGTCTTCCTACACAGAGATAACGTCTCAATAGAAATCTGGGGAGGTCAGAAGGGCTGGAGTGATTTACAGGAAGATGTTCCTCACAGATATGATGGACAATTTCTACAAGAAATTCCCCAGAGGACCCTACCATGAACATCTCCCACTCCCAGCTTTTTTAAGCACAGGATTCTGGATTGTGATACCAAGAGTGATGGACCGAGAACCATGTGCCTGTAAAATACATGAACATTTCAGCATCAAAGTAAAGAAACCCAAACTGCACCAACTTGGGGTAACAAGCACCATGTCCACAACTGATCTGGTGGCTTCACCTTGTTTGTGAGACAGAAAATATTCAGTGCTTGTAGGGCAGACATGATGCTTGCAAGGACCTTCCGTTCCCTGTGGTCATGGATCCCAGCACAAAAAATAACACTGTCATGGAGTGAATAGTTCATTAGGTCCACACCTATGACAAAAAAAACTGCAGAACAGCACTACCACTGAGTTCAAAGAGAAGCTGCTCGATTTAAAAAAAGGCCGGCCTGCACTGTTTCTGTACTCACGGAAACAACATTGGACACCAGCTCACACGCATAAACACCTGAAAGAGAACTTGACTGAGTTGCTGTCCTTGTCGACTACAATGAAAACTACACTTGCAAATGGAATAAAGAAATGGTGGATCCCACCAGCAAGTCTCACACACACACACACACACACACACACACACACACACACACACACACACACACACACACACACACACACACACACACACACACAGGTTTGTACTTCAGTGGCGGACAATCTGAATCATCTGCAACTGTATCTTGTAGCTTATGACATGATGATCTTTTACATGGGCACATTTGGAGCCAGTCCTGCATCACATTAGAACCAGCCAACCCCCTGGCAGAGCACGTCCACTTCCTGCCAGACGGGCCACCGTCACAGTGCACGAATAAGGTAGCATTCTACCTGTAGCTTCCACAGTGGCTTTTATGAAAGGCTTTGTACTGAGGCCTCCCATGGGAAAAGGAGCCCCTGATGGAGGTAGCTGGTACACTCAAAAACCTGGCTGCTTGCTTGGTAGCCTATAGCAGAGGCATCCCAAATGCTGGCGCTTAGCTGGAAAATAAGTCAAAGCAATAATATGTGAGGCATTCGTGGCCTTTGACCTGCTGAGGAGAAGGAGATGAGCAGCGAAGGTGTGTTCATGAAATACTCAGGGTCATAGTTGTGATCTGATCTAACCTCATATTGGACTCATTGAGGTGTCGTGCTGCACCCAAATTTATTTTTTCTCTCACCGATGTGCAGCGAGAACAGATGGCGTTGGGACCTTTACAATGAATGGGTTAGAGAGTGGCGTGCAGCAGCCACCGCATCCTATCTGAATGGCCCTTAAGACGATCAACGTAAATGTCTTTTTCATTAGCCTTGCTGTAATTGGTTGAGTTTAAGGACCTAAATCATGATAACAAAAGAATCCTTTCATAAATCCTTGAACTGAGAGGTTTCTTTTCTTTATTATAATTTCATACTCAGTGAGTTAAGAACACCAAAAAAACAACACAATGAGATGGGCAAGAAAACAAATCAGCATGTTCTCTTGCTGCGCTGCTCATTAATATAGAGTAGATTTAAAATCACCTCTGGGAGCAAAAACTTTACTAAACAAGTCACTGCTCTGCTGACAGTGGAAGGAACATTGCTGCATCGCCAGAAGGAAAACGCCATGAACGTGTGCGATGGATTCCTGACATCCAGGTCACCTGTTTACAACTTGGTCTCACAAATCAAACAACAAAACACTAGACTTCAATTCAACCTTTATTATCTTGTTCTTTTCTGCTTTAAATTAATTTCCTCTTCTTTTTGTAACATCTGAAACAAATGAAAACATCCCGAAAAGGAGTGATAATAAAGACTGACTTAATTTAAATTGATACACAATAACAAAAAAACAAACTGTAAAATATAACAGGTAATGTCTTTAACGTGTCTGTAAAACACTGTTCCAGCTCAGCTTGGTATGGTAGGATTTGGCATCCTGAGACGCCTTCAGTTGGTTGCTTCGTCTTAAAAACTAAATATTCTCTTATTGCATTTGGCAGAAAAAAAAAACCCAAACAAGAACAAAAATGCTGTTAAAAAACACAACTTAAGAGACATATGCAATAGTGCCAATGTTTTTGAACTTTTTAGCTATCACACACAGAGAAGCACGCAAACATAACACAACCACACAACACACACACACACAAATTCGTTCACTCAAATGCAAGCTGTCAGATTAACATCTATTCACTTCCCTGACTAGAGCAGATAAGTGATCAAAAGCAACCACACACGCAATCACACAAACGATTCTGATGAATCTCTCATGGACAAGAAAGAAAGAAACATTCAACGTTGAAGCAATAACACAGACACTCCCGATATCTTCGTCATTATCTTCATCACATCTCCATTCGGTCATACTGTCATCGCTCCTTTCATGCACACACAGGCAGGCAGGAGGGCACCTTGTACAGCGAGTAAATAAGTGACCATAGTCATCATTAACATCATGACAATATAGAATAACCAACTTAATTTCTCGAGTAAGAAAAAATACAATAGCGAGGTCAGTGTTTGAAGGGCAAAAAAAAGGACATCTCTGGATTTTCACAAAGTTTCACACATTTCTCTTTTCTTTTAAAACAGAAAGAAATGATAAACAACCGACATACATCAACGAGGAGTTACAATTTTGCTTGTCAAATATAAGAGCAGAGTGTAACTGATGAGAAGGTGTGATGCTGCTGACATGGCAGGCGGGCGGCCGCTGGGTGTTAGCCAAGGCCACTGCTGTTGTAACATTAAGTCGTCCTGTAAGGTCTGTGTAGTTGTTGTGTTGTAGCTCTGTTTTAAAACATGGAGGGATTTGTGGAGGATGTGTCAACAACAACCCCAGAGGCATATAGTGCAAGTTTGGCTAATGTTGTATTTGTTCAATTGTTGTTTTTTTTTACCCTGGGTCCCATGTTGATGGCATATTTCCACCAAGGTAGAGGTGTGTTAGTACCTACTAAAAACCCTCTCCTTCTCCAAACCAAAGGTTGCTGATCGTTCCGTTTGACTCAGTAGTGTGGCGCTGTCCCAAAATTTCAACAAACTTCAGCTCCTTCCCAACTCTCAAGCTTCCAAACATGAGAACTCAGAAGTAAGCCAGCCAGGTCTTTGAGGGCTCAGTCTGCAAGTCGGAATTTTGAGATTCAACCATTTAATAGTAATAAAAAATGAGAAAAAAAAAATAACTGTGGCACACTAAAAACAGCAATAGCTAAACTTGTTGACGTGTTCAACTCTGGCTAAGCCTGTCTACAGTGCATGCCTGAGTGATTGGGTCTCTGGATGTAGATGGTGGGATTTGGAGTAGAGAGAAAGAGCTATCCAGTTGAGTCCTAAGAGTTTAATGGATTTCACCTTTTTCCCCGGTTCAAGTTTTACTGTTGTCTTCATTTAAAGTTAAGCGGCTTAATGTGTGTGTGTGTGTGTGTGTGTGTGTGTGTGTGTGTGTGTGTGTGTGTGTGTGTGTGTGCATGTATTTGCATGTAGCCTGCGTGGGGCATGATTGTTGAGTGTCTGCTTTTTGGCTGACCAGTGTAGCTTTAATTCATGTAATCACTATGTGTAAATAAATACAGTGTGAAATATGTATTACAACTTAGGAGTAAAACGTGTTGTTTTTGTTGTTGTTGTTGTCGTGTGTGCGTGTGTGCGTGTGTGTGTGTGTGTGTGTGTGTGTGTCAGTCGGCCCTTTCAGATGGAGTCTGCCCCCCCTCCCAGCAGGTCCCCTGGTAGCAATGAGGCAGGGCTTCCCATCTGGTGGCAATCTTCAAGTGCCGGGGAACCCCAGAGGCTACTGCCGGGGTACCCCGTCCCGCTCATCCCCCCCCATGCCCCCCCACAGACCCTGCCTTCCTGCCTCCACACCTCCAACCCCTCCCATACCAGCACCATTGCTGCTCCACTGGGCAAAGATGCCCAGCCCAGACCCCTGGGTGGCAGGCTGGTCCGATGAGCTGCCTGTGCTGTCCAGACCCTGCCACCCAGAACTGGAATGCCCGGCTCCTCCACTTCCTGCTCCTCCAGCAGTGGATCCTCCTTCTACTCCTCCTCCCACGCTGCTGCCTCCTGCTCCAACTCTCTCGCAGCTCCCTCCATTACCACTGGCTGCTACTGCGGATGTAGGCCCAGAGCCTGCAGAGCCAGCTGTACTTCCAGCGCTCCCCGCTCCTCCTGCCTGGGAATGTGCAATGTAGCGAGCTACATCCTCCTCACTCACAAACTCGGCCAAAATGGTTGTGTTACCCAGAACACACCTGGTATGAGAAAAAAGGTTTGTCAGTTACTCTTATGTTTTATTTGTACATGGTTTAATAGTTAGAGCTTAATAAAAAGCCTAAAGCAGTTAAGTTTATTAATTACACTGCAGAACATGTTTTCATTTGAGTCAGGAGTTATGGCCCCATGTGATGGTAGAAGAACAACAGACTTACATGTGGAGTGCACTCTGAGCCTTGGCTGCTTCCTGTTTGGAGCTGTAGCGAATCAGAGCAGTGCCTTGGGTCAGGCCAAGGTGGAAGGTCAGCAGAGGGCCATGCTGCATGCAGATGGTCCTCAGAGTGGAGCCATCAATCTGGAGAAATATACAAGAATGATGGTAAATAGAAGACTCGTGGGTTGAGGTACAAAAATAAGTGCACTGTTCCCATGTGGATTTAATTTGTGTGTGCTTCTGATTGGTGCATGGCAGTATCAAAATGGTTACAGCTTTAAAAGTGCTGTGTTTTTCCCTTAGGTAGTTTCAGTAGATTTTGCATAATGAATCCGTTTGTTTACCTGTGGTGTGAGGTTGCTGAGCACCAACCAGCAGCTTTCCCGAGAGCTGCCGTCACTCCAGGTTGAGCCTTCAGAGAGTAAACAGACATAAAAAATAAAAAAATCCAGAGTGAGAGTTTTCCACATTCACTTTAAAAACAATCCCACTCTGTTTTGCCCCTCGGCTAAATGATGAATGACTTTCCCTGCTGCTTACACTGATGCTTGGCTGCACTTCAAAATCAAATATAAATGGATAATTAAGTTTTAAAAAAAGACAATCTGTTTATCTCAGCAATCACAACCAGTTGTTTCATCAGCACTGTATGAGGAAAAGGAACAACCCTGATACCAAAGCAATATGAGAAATGTGTTGGGGCATTACCAGTGGAGCTTGAGCCCCCACCCCAGCTCCTGCCAGCCAGTCGAGGGGCTCCTCCAGACCAGGGGGAAGGTGACGGCTGCTTTTGACTGGCTAGTCCTGGAGGTGGGCGGGACAGCTGGTTCTGGCTGCTGCCACGGCTGGCTTTCCAGGACTTGTGTCCAATGGGCTCTGGGGGCCAGCTGGTCTTGTAGTCTGTGTACTTTGCTGCAAAGGGACAAAGAGGCAATAAAAAACAACAAATTAACAACCCATGTATGCAAATCTCAAGCTTTTGGCACAGGTAGGGTATAAAATGTAGGTACATGGTCTATTTTTCTATAACTTCATAGATGGACTGTTTGGTCTGTGTGTAAAAAAAAAAACAATTTAAAAATAAAGATTTGTCAAAGTGTCAATCCTCTTAAAGCCCAATTTAAAATGAGCCCAGGAATGTGGTGGTTTGTAGTTACCTGAGTTGTGTGCGTTGTTTAGGGGACTGTCTGAGGCACTGTAGGGCCAGGCACCAGGTGAAGGCAGCAAGGTGTTGAGGGGAGGGGTAGGATCTGCAAACAAACACCCACAGAAAGTGTGTAAGATTGTTTTTCATTATGAATGACAACAACTATCCCAACAGAGAGAATCTTCATTTATGGAGACATTTTGATAAGCAGCTTTCATTGACTGTTCAATAGCTCATTCTAAGCTGAACACAAGTGTTTAATAGTTGAGAAAAACAAAGATATCAACTTCAATAAGCACAGAATAACATATTCTGACACAACATGAAATAAAACATTGACAAAACTTGACATCAGCAGATTAGATATTAATTAAAGCTGTGTCCTCTCAATTCTTACCAGTATTATCTTGTAACAACTGGTGCTCAGTATCATTGAGGTTGGGGGACACTGCATTTCCCATCATGCTCCCCGGGGTCATGTAGGGGTCAGATTCAGGGTCGACACGGTCGATTCCCTTCCAGGGCACGCCAGGCTGGAACTCTAAAGAGAAAACACACGTGGTCGGATGAGGAGAGTTTTGAAAAGGCAGACGGTCGATGGAATTAATATGAAACCCTCTTCAACAGTAGACAAATTTAAACATGAGAAATAAAACTAGTTATAGCTTCCCTTAAATAACTGTCTTTCTGTGTGACGGTTTGCATTGTGTTCAGCAAAGTCCACAACATGCAGTTTCTGCGCAGCTGTGAAGCTCTTTTTGGTAACATCTGTTTTCCCCATGTGGAGTTTGCAATTCTGCAACATACTGGTACAGTAGTTTAGCTCTCAGCTTATGGAAATGTTGCTGGGTGTAATATCCATATATAAAAGTAGCACCGCCAGCCTGTTCTTGTCATTATGTATCCCAGCACCCTTCGTGCAGCCAAACGGCTGCTTGCCATATACAATGAATGGAGGCTCATTTTCAGTTGCGTCAGGTCACATGCGTTTGGTGATGGTGGATGTCTCAGCATTATAAACTAGTTTATTAGACGCATCGGTGTACTGGATGCAGCCGACTTTAAGATGCAAAAAGAGTGGGTCTTACACAGTGATTTTTATGGTAATCCCTTTGATTTTAACATGTCAATTACCAGGGGGCCAGCTGGGCGTAGGGGTGGGCTTGTTTCCCATCTTGTTGCCAGGGGTGCGATGCCAGTTGTCACTAAGCCCGTCTCCAACCATCATGTCGTACTGAGAGTAGGGCGAGCCCCCGGGCATCTTCATTGGGGTGACAGGACCTGGAAGGTTAATGATGGATGTTACATCACTGAACAAGAGATGGATTCAATAATCACTCTAATCAATGACTTTACAATCTCCCATTAACACTTTCTGTCTGGACACCTTTCATGTCTAATCAAACCCTTTATACAAAAACCCCACAGATCATCTCACCATTTTTGTGGAATGCGTTCTCTGGTGAGGAGGAATCTGGAGAAGAGTGTCCCTCCATCATCCATTTAAATCGAGACTTCTGACCCCCTAGGTCCTTCATGCCCCCAGGCCCCCCAACCACAGAGCCACCCAGGTCCAGACCTGGAAGGTTCACCCCAGAACCAAAGCCTGCTTACAAGAAGAGAACCAGAGAATCAAGAGAAACACAGGTTTATTGTTTGTCAACATTCATCCACTTAAAATAAACCTTCAGTGCTACCAGAGTAACATGGCATCCTACTGTGAATAAATTAAAGAAAAATAAAGGTGAAAAACATTTCTTTCCTTGTGAAATGTAGTTCATGCAAACCACACAACCAGAAATGGGCTCAAAACCAGCATAGAAACAGTCCCTCACCAGAATAGTGTCCAAGAGTTTTTTGGTGCAGGTCAGCCATAGATGCTGCCAGGCCTGGATGAGGCAGGGGATCAGCCCCAGGCAGTTTGGGACCCCCTCCGATGCCTCCACTATGGTGGGAGGGGGAAAGTTTGGAGCTGCCACCTAACCCCCCCAACCTGCTGCTGCTGTCGAAGCACCGCCATGATCCTTGCCAGCTGACGACAAACAACGTAGAACAAGTGTCAGCAGCTGAGAGGACGAAGTCTAGAAGTATAAGGTGAGTGACGTAGTGGGTGTGTGTACCTGCTGAGGGTCCGCCTGCTGCCGCACATTAGGTGTGAACTTTCTCTGGTTTTGCAGGAGCTGCTGTGGCTGCTGTTGGGGCTGCTGCTGCTGCTGCTGCAGGAGGAGCTGACAAGCCTGAGCAAACACAGGCAGGATAAAACAGAGACAGAAAACAAAAGAGGAGTAAGAAGGCAACAAAGACAAAAATGCAGCGCAAAACAATTTTCAAGGTTCGCACATGAAACCATTTGACAACTGAATGATTATCAGCCTGAGTGAGTATTTGAGCTCTTCAGTGAAGTAATCATGATCATTGTGTTTTGTCAGTTGGTCAGAGATTTTGCTTAATTTTGTTTCCTGAAAATATTTGTGACAACATTGACAAAAAAGTGTTTTTTTTAATTCTTACTTGAAATAATTTGAATGATTATCTGAGTTTTGAGGTATGATTTTGATGAGTCATTCATATCTTCTTATACTATGTCACTCTAAAGATAACCCAATAAGTAAGCCTTTTACTGTAAGTGTATTTTCATACAATGCAAAATATGTAGAAATGAAGTTTTTCAAATTTCTCTCTTTTCTTAAAAGTTCTGAATGTCAAAAATGTTTGAAACTTTGATCGTTACATGTTTACATTCCATGTTTCCAGACTCAGCAGGATGTGATTAAACCCTGCATCGATGTGTAACGGTGTATATTTGCTTCTCACCAGCTGAAACTGGATGTGAGGTGGGTAGATGCTGCTTAGCATTGCAATATGCTGCGGGGACAGCTGTGGAGGGAACACACCTCCCCCCAGTCCTGCCACCCCTCCCACGCTGCCGACACCCCCCACGCTCCCGCTGGGAGGGGGCATCTGCTTCAGCACGGAGCCTGGCACCTGCAGACAGACACAACGGCAGGCAAGCACACCTGTTACCACAGAAACGCTTTGGTGCAGTAACCACTAGCAACCACATTAGCTTGCTGCTCCTCCCCAGTTAACTTCCCCGTCTCTTTCGTTAGCTAGTGTTTAAAAGTTACACATTAAAAAGACAAACATTTGACTTTGTATTCTTTAGATGGAAGCATGGAAACATGATCAGTGTTGTGCTGAAAAGTGATTATACTCTCTAGGGACCACTCTGACACCTGTTAAGACACCTTGTTTACAACAAGCAGATCATTTTAGAAAGTTTACATTCAGGTCTGTGAAGTACTCGATTGACCCCATGCATGAGCCAAATATAGAGTGTGGATTCCATTGGAGTTAATGCTAATAATAGTTCTCCAACTCCCCTTAACTGCCACCTTTCATCTTAAAATCAAATATGTAAAGTGCACAAAGCTGCAAGAGTCATCTAAGCAGATGTCTAATGAACTTTCAAACAATGTAGTAGTTATTAGCTTTCATAACAACAGCATATCATAACAAGGAAAGCCACAGAATTGCCCGTAAGAGCTAAAAATGTAGACGGACAGACTGTCAAACCACACACTTCCTGTATCTAAATAAGTGTGAAACATGTAGACAGCTGCATTGAATACTGATCAGAGAAAAACAAGAAGCAATTGTACCTGAGGTGACAGGAACTGATGAGGCACTTGCGCTCGCATCCCTGGGGACTGGTTTAAGGGTGGGACACTTGGCTGGTGTCTCGACGGAGCCATTCCTCCTCCACTGCCGAAAATACCGTGACCACCCTGTAATTGAGTATGGAAAATGTAACCTCACAGGATCCATAACAGGGGAGATCTTTTTTAAAACATGCAGATCAATCAGAACATGACAGACTTGACGAGGAAGAATCAGAGGTATAATTGTGTGGTTATCTTTTGGAAACGGAAAACTACAAGAACACAGTGTTAAAATGGTGGGACAGAAACAGGAGGATAGGTTATCTTACTTGTCTAAAAGGGACAGTGTGGTTGAAGAGGGAATGGGGCTTGAAGACAGTGGGTGGTGAGTATAGAGAGTAAGGACCCTCCTCCCCAAGGCACCAATCCTGATTGGTCAAAGGCAAGGTCTGTCACAGGGACAGCCAATAGAGGACCAATTTGAGTGTTGGTGAAGGGGGGATAGAGGACGGTTGAGACAGGGAGGAACGGCACAGGCCGGGAAGAAAACGTAGGATTACAAGGGGAAATAAAGAATAGTGAGAAAGGACAAAGTGTTAGCAAGACATGAGAAAGACATAAGAGACAGAGAGTGCTAAGATAGCAGCGAGGCATCACCTTGTCATAGTAGGACCCGGGATCTCCAGGTACTGCCTCTTTGGAACCAGGTGGACGATAAGGCATCCCCCCTCCTCCTCTTCCTCCTTTTCTAGGATCTCCATTGTAATCGTTCATCAACATGCTTCTTTTATCCACATCAATCTTCTTCTCCTGGAGAGAACCCGGAGCCAGGTCCATGTTAGGGCCACTGGGATCATCATTCTGGAAAAAAAAAAAAAGACAACCATCTTCATTAGCATCATAATCATGCTGTAAATGAAATGCTAAATGCCTGAATATCTAGACTGATGAGCGTGTTCTATATTAACACTATGCAGGTGGGTAGATAACTCAGATATCTATCTTACCAGAAGTCCCATGTTAGAGAACTGTCTGTTGATGGGGCTCATCCATGAGTCTCCCCCAGGCTTCAGGGGACCCTGAAAGACAAATAACAAACTTAGCAGAGGAATGATTTCATAAGCTCTTGAAGTGTTTAACCAGAGAAGTAATAATCATTTGTAATGTTTAAAAAAACTGATAAAGAATTGTTTTTTTCTCTGCTTTCCAATATCAGGAGAAACTGAAGGAACCAACTGAGTATTTTAGACTTTCACTTTAAGCTTTCCAAAGATTAACTTTGATTTCAAACTGTCCATAGATTCATTGAAGCAAAGGAGTGGAATGCATTTCTAATGCTACCCAATTCGTAACTTGAATTCACTTTCGCCATCTCAAGTCAGCTGAAAATTGTGAACAGCTGCAGATTTCATTTTTAGCAATCCGTTGATCTTTATGGATTCAATGTTTTTGGATTCAACCTTTTTCTGGATTTGGAAAACGGGGACAGTTACTGATGAAGCAGGATCGTTTTTGTTGGAATATTATGACCGGAAGAGTACAGTAGACTCTCCGACGGTAAGTAAAATGAATCAGAAAGACTTATTTGTTAGTCTGTGGTCTGACAGATGCGTAGATTGTGGCTGCTGTGTTGGTTGCATCTTGAAATGGTTTGAATTATCACAAGAATCGTAGCTTTCTAGTGACGTACAGCATGAGTGACAACGTCAGGGGAGCTGATGTATCAGAAAAGTTTCTATTATTTGTCCATTTTAATACCAATGCATATCATTTTGAGTTTTCTCAGTCATCATGGCCTCCTCAGAACTGGGATCTATTGACATTGCAATAAGCTGATATTTCTGTTTGTTTTTTAATAATACCAGTTAATGTTAACGGTCACTTTAACTTCCGCTTCTTAACGGAATTAACTGATATCGAAGTTAACGTCTTTGTTAACGAACTCATTGTTAACAGTTACATTATTGATTACTTTTACCTTACTCAAAATTAAGACCAATGACCCAAGAAGTTGTTTGGTGAATAATAATTAACATTCTGCAAATGTTCTTATATCAATATTTCTACCTTGTTGCCGGGCTTCTTCCCAGCCTGGCTCTGTCCCCAGCCCCCGTTGCTTCCCTGTCCCCAAGATGAGCTGCTTCCCTGGGAGCCGGCGCTGTTCCACATGCCTCCTCCCTCCTCCTCATCCTCCCAACTTGAGTGACGTGAGGCAGCAACAGAGCTCTCTTTGTCACCCCAGCCATCTTGCATAGACTTTGAACCTGGAAGTGAAAAAGGGCAATACTTAACGGCACATTCACTTCTTGAAAAGATCATTTACCGATGTGGTACAGATCTTAATTTCTCAATACTGTATAAGTTGACAATTAAGCATGCAAACGTCACAAATCTTTAAAGATAAAATATCAATTGGTCAATCGAGCACATCCAACACAAACATCAAAATGAGTTTGTATGGACATCTAATGAAAACAGTTATGTTAAACTAAACTAATCTTATGCTGTATTCCTGAATCCCCACACATAGATATATATATTAGTCTTTGTTTGATCCTCACCAGATTTGATGGGGTTTGGAGAAGGGTTTCCCCAGCTTGTAGTCTTCCCTCCAGCATCTTCAGAATCTCCCCAGCCAGTGGGGGCTTCAGTAGGCATAGGCTTTCCCCAAGCTGCCGTGCCATTGTCCACTGTAGGACTGGTTGGAGAGGCACCACCCCAACCTGAAGGACCTTCAGACACACATACAACACAGGTCAAGATGGAGAAGTCTAACAGAGCCTTTGAGCAAGGACAAAACTATTTTTCTCACTTAGTCAGAGTCTAGACTAGTCTGCAGGTGGGTTACAACAGCTGCTGCATGGTTATAGTTGTGCACAGAAGTAAAAGGAAACAAGGCGCTATATTGCTCCTCCCTTCTACATGTATATTTTTTTATGAGTAATTGGATTGTTGTTTTCAGGCACATTAATCCAAAATCTTATTTGCAGTCACATTATCCAGATGAGACAACAAGCAGGCTGCTGACTTAAAAACATCAGCAACCATGACTCAGTAATACAAAAAAAAAAAACGTTAAACCAAAGCTAACCTTGAACCTTCAACAGATCAAGCTGGAAATGCAGAAACTGCAATAATAAAGTTTTGAGTCTCTAACTTCTTTTGAGATTTTCGCAAAAGTAGTCGATAAGACATATTTGTCAAAATGCTTCATCTCCTTTACTATCAAACTGTGGCAACTGAATCTAAGACAACTGGAATCCAACAACAACCTTCAAATGAAAAACATCTGCTCCACAATAAGCCTTAATCCTAAGCAATACTTGAACATTGAACTAACACCTTTGTGAGCATTTTCTACTTGCGTTGGAATATCTGCATCCCTCTGAACTTTACAGTGCGGTAACAGTAGTTGGCTGTGAGGTTTTCACGGAATCGTTATGAACTTCTATGACAGTGAATGTTTTTGTCGTAAAAAAAAGTGTTCGAGTTAAGCCTCCATGATTGAATTCACACTATTACATTTCTGTTTACATTGAAATAGTTCATTCACATTTTTTCCACTTATTAACTATTACTAATGTCCTTTATAGTACCTCACAGCCAAATGCTTAATAAAAAAACCTGTTCCGGGCGCCGGACAGCCTAGCCGTTATGCTGTGCGCCTGATGTACAGAGGTTTTAGTCCTCATTGCAGCTGCCGTGGATTTGAACCTGAACACGGCCCTTTGCTGTATGTCATCCCCCACACTCATTTTCCAAAGTTTCCTGTCTCTCTTCAGCTGTCCTGTCCAATAAAAGGCATACAAATTGAAAATGAAAAAATCTCTGTCCTATGCCATCTGTACTTTAACTTTTAGGCCACTTGCGTGATGATTGTCGTAACCATAAGGTGTTTATTTATTTTCATAGGATCCCCATTATCTTTACCACGGTAAAAACTTTCTTTCTGGGGTTCACACAGAATTGTATGAGTTAAAGGTTTGAAAGAGGGTTAAAACAAGGATAGATTGTCATTTATATGTCTCTGAAGAATTCAAGTTGCAAAATTGTCAATTTTGTTTTATTGATATCCATTTAATCTGATGTAAATTTGAAGAAATTTTGATATGAATGAAACTGATTGTGTATAATGAGCCTATATCGCCTCATATCATTTGCTAACCCCGTGTTAAAATCAATTTCTGATATTTGCAGACCAGCATATATTGCAAGGCTGTCAAAAACTTAATATGGTTCCTCAACGAGTCTTGTGATTTATAACCTTACTTTCAATTTGACTGTTTTTAGCTTCTTACCAACAGATGAAGTTTTTGTAGGTCCATGGCCAGTATTGAAGTCTCTGCTACCTCCAAGCCCTGCAGCCTGCCTGCTAGGCTGCTGCTGTATTGGAGGTCCCTGCTGTGGCTGCTGTGGCTGCTGTGGCTGCTGTTGCTGCTGTTGAGCCAGACCCTGGCCATGAGACTGCTGGCCAGCAGGAGCACTGTTCTTGTCCCACAGGTTGACAGGTTTGTAGTTGTAATGGGTTGGGTCTCCCCATGCTGATGTTCCATCATCTATCTCGTTCTTCCTGCTTATAGACTGCGGCGAGGGTTCCTCCCATCCGCTTGGTTCAGATCCACTTCCACTTCCTCCAGAACCACCAGGAATAGGCCCTGAGGTCCAGCCTGAGCTTTGGTTCTGATTCTGGGCTTGAGAGACTGGTTTCCTCCCACCGCCCCCTTGCATAGCCCCTTGGTCCATCGTTTGCTGTCGCTGTGGATGCTGATTGCGGGGCTGTGATTGTTGCTGTTGCAGTTGTGCCTGCGGGCCTGTGATGGAGCCCGGCTGGCTGTTTGGCATCTGGTGCATTTTGTTTCCTCCACTCCAACTTTGATTGGGTTTGGACCCCATGCCCCCAACAACACCTACCCCCCCTCCACCACTACCTCCTCCCCCTGTGCCCCCTGCTCCCCAGGTCCTCCGGGGCGCACCATCATCCCAACTTCCCCAACCACCCACACCTGAATCCCCACCTGAGTTTCCTCCATTGTTCCTCTCGTCCTCCCATCCACCTCCTCCACTTTTTGATTTGGACTGTTGCTCTCCCCAGTCCCTACCTGCCCCAACCTTCTGTCCTGATCCCCACCCACTTCCTCCTCCATTCCCTCCCATTTCTTTCCAGCCCCCTGCCCCTTTCTCTTCCTGACTCCCACCCCAGCCTCCGCTGACTGGTTCACCTTGTTGACCAAGATCACCCCATCCATCTCCATTTCCTCCTCTACTACTGTCTTTCCATTCCTCATTCCCCCAACCCTTGGACTCCTGGCCATCTCCTGCCCCCATCCCTCCTCCACCCCAGCCTGTAGTTTTCACCTGCTGGCTGTGTCCTGGAGTAACCCCAGACCCCATACAAGGCCCTGTTGTGGTCACTGGCCCAGATTGTGAAACGCCAAGATTCCTCATGTTTGGGCCTGAAGGTGGCGGGGCTCTCCCGGACAAAGAGGCCCCACTACTGCTACTGTTGCTGCTGCTCTCCCAGCCTTCACAGGCGGACCCAGCAGAGGGAACAAGGGAAGGACCCGCCCCTGGACCCATGGAATCAGCGATTTGGGTCCTGGGTCCACCAGAATACTGAGAAGAACCACCCAGGGAAGATGGTTGTTTTGATGTAGCTGATGACATTCCACCTTTACTCTTTCCTCCATGTCCTTCAATTTCCCAGGCTGAGTTTTGCCGGATCTGTGTTTGGCCCCAGCCAGTGTTGGACAGAACCCGAGGGTCCAGATCAGACCGACTCAGCAGGTTCTGTAAGGCAGCTTCAGCGTTAGGTGCTGGGCGACGCGGACGACTGTGACTGCTGCCGCTCTCGCTCTTGGAATTTCCGCCACTGGATGAAGATCCTCCCTGTGTTCCCTGTCCTTCTACTCCCCCACCCCACTCCCCTGTTTCGCCCTCTCCCTTCTGATTGTCCCAGGCTCTGGTCGTAGTAGTGGCAGTTGAGGAAGAAGTGGAGGCCGCAGGGGGGATACCTGCTGTGCTGCCCCCACTACTGCTGCTGTTACTACTGCATACTCCACCCATTCCCTCACCTCCAGGATTAGCTCCACCAACAACAGTGGACTTACCACCCCAATCACTACCGGAAACCCCTCTGTCCACTCCTAGTCCTGATGACCCCCATCCTCCCTGAGATACCCCGGAGGTTTGACTACTGTTTCCCCCAGTTCCAGCACTGCCCCACGCGCTAACCCCACCAGTGGAATTCGGATATCCCCAACTCGAGGTTCCATTATCTCCTTCAGTAGCTCCGAAACCCCCTGCCCCACCTCCTCCATCACCCCAACCGTCAGTCCTTGAGGCACCCGTTTTGGAGTTAGCTGCAGGGAAAGAAGGCTGGCCTCTCCATGTGGAGACAAGGTTGTGGTCCCCCACACTCATCTCACCTCCTCCTACACTTCGGTCCATTCCTCCCCCAATACCTTCCCCCCCTACAATTTTTGGTCCCACTGATTCGCTGTCCCACTTCCCCCCTCCAATTTCTCTGTCTCTGGATTGCATTTGGTGAAGTTGGCGCTGATGGGGGCTTGATTGATTCACAGATAAAGGTGGGTGAACCCCCGGCACCACGACTGCCCCGCCTCCCAGGCCCAGGGAAGCAGAGCTGTTGGCAGACAAAGACCCTCCAGGGCCCTGGTGGTGGAAAGAAGAAGAACCTCCTTCCCCTACAGCAGCGGGCCCATCCTGCTGCACCAGGGCAGGCCAGGCCGAAGGGTTGGCATTTGGATTGAAATTGGCACCTGTAAGACCACTGCTGCCATCGATGGGGCCACTGGCATCATGGCTTCCTGGCACAGTGGAGGCTTTGGAAAGTGAGGAGGGCTGTTGTAGCAGAGGGCCAGCTACTGCATTCCCTCCTCCAAGATGACCCTGGGAGGCAGCCATTCCCCACGCCACGCCATTGGACGACTGCATACATTCATTGGGCAAAGAGAACGAGGAAGTAGATGAGGATTGGTTGCCAGAGGCACTGATGCTGTTCACAGGCATTCCGTTGTTGCTGCTGCCCCCCCCAGTCCCAGTGAAAGAAGCTCCTCCCCCATCATTGCCAGCGATGCTAGGCCACTCCTCCAGATCGTTGCCATCGACAATAACCTTCTCCCTGCCCTGAGAAGAGGCCTGGCTGCCTGAGCTCGTCCCCCACATGGAATTTGCATAATTAGAAGTAGTAGTAGAAGCAGCAACTGATGATGAGGTTAGGGCCAATGAGGAGGCAGCTGCACCAGAATCTGAAAAGTGGATCCAACAAGAAACTTTAGAATTTTTTGAGACTTTTTCTGTATAACCTTTACATTAAGTGAATTTGTTCTATTTTCCAACAGCATTGCTAACATTTACCTGAGACAGCAGCCATGTTTGCATTGGGGCCATCCCCCCCTCCTCCTCCTCCTCCTCCTCCTCCTCCTCCTCCCAGCAGCATGGAGGACAGTGGTGGCTGACCCCTCTTCAGTAGCACTTTATGGTCCTGCTGGCAGCGGAATCGTGGCGGCACTTCTCTCGGCATGTAGCGCGGTTGCTGCTGAGGTGCCTGGGCACCGCCTCCGCTACTGGTACTGCTGTTTCCAGCAGCACTGGCGCCGCCAGCGGTGGAAGAAGAAATGGTGTTGGAGGTTGGTTGTCCGTTGGCCACCGCCAGGCGCTTGGCATTGTTGCCGCCCTGAGACGGGTTGGCAGCACTGCCAGGGCCCAAGGTGGCGGGGGATGGAGAGGCAGAGGGGGTGGGTCCAGGGCTGGGGGAGGCAGAGCTGCTCTGAGTGGCAGGAGACTGGGCAGACACCAGTTTAGACAAGTCTGGCACTGCAAAAACGAGGTGAAGAGAAATACAGATGAGGAGAAACTAAGCTTTATTTAAAAAAACATAAAGATCAAGAACATAAATTAAATTTCATAAAATGTAGGTTCTAAGCATGTTCTGAATAGAGGATAATCAGCATATTAGGAAAAGGAAGAAACTATAAAGACGTTCCTGATGATGAGACATCAGCTTCATGAACATGGTTTTTAGCTTTTCTTCTAAGCACACTTTAAAAATGTATGACAATACAGATGAGCTTTGCTGAATATTTCCAACCCTTGACATTTTTCTTAGCATTTACATAATTCACTGTGGTCTTACCTTTGTTTTTTTGTTCTGTCACCTAAAGTTAACAAAACAAAGACATTAGTTAATCACAGTAAGGACACCATAAAATAAATTTGGTTTTAAACAAATTCAAAAGTCAAACCTCAGCATACAAAAATGCTGATAAAAACAATAAAAAACAGTAAAATGCAGACTTAATGCCTTACCAAAGCCTGCAAGTCAAAGTGAATATGCTCACCTTCTGAGAGGCTTCCCTTTTCCTTTTGTCGTCTTTTTTCCTTTTCTTGTCTTCCATGAACTACTGCTCCTGTCCTGATACTCCTTTCTGATAAAAAGAAAAAAAAATCATTTTTAGTTACAAATGTAGAATTTAAAACAAGAAAACATGGTGCACACATTCCTCAAGCTTTATTGAATTATTGCTTAACAATAAAGGAGAACAAGTTCATGATTTTTGCAGCAATAAACAAGGGAAAAAGAAAACATCACAGTGGTTTCAATGCCGTGTAAGCCTCCATCAATGTGTGTGAGCGACAGTGGACCACAAGTTTGAAAGAATGAATCAGCCATCAGGTGCTAGAGCTAAGGATACAGCTCAACCTGTAGGCAAATAACACTGTAATTATTAGGAATGGCACCGATCCTATCCTGGTATTGGATATTGGTCTGATACCGACTAAAATAGCTTGATTGGGCCGATCCTCGCGGCCAATTTATAAAACCCAGTTCTGTGCTATTCTTTCATTAAGGCAAGTATGTGTGTGTGCAACGTCAATGTCACTGGTAGGCCTGTGCATTTTGCTAGGCGGAGCTAAAAAAGCACAGACTATGCTAAGCTTACAAAGGCTAAGCACTTTGGATGTATTCAACACTTCAACTTCTATGACTATAGCAATATCTGCACGGCTCACGTTGGGAAGGGTGTCGATTGAGAATGCAGACAAAACTAAGCAGTTTAGTATGTAGGCATCATTGCAAAGAAACGAGAAACTTCTCAGTGATGTTTTGAAAGCAATAAAACACTTAAGACCCCGGTACAGTTTGCCATCACGTAAATAATTTCTAACAGCATTCTGCCTGGCTTCTTCAGGAACGTATGAGAAGGTTTAGCAGCAAAGTTAATGGATGTAAAAGCTATGAGCTTCACCGCAGGTACCTGGAGCTATGACATTACCTCACAGTGCAGTGCTACAGACTACAAGCTAAAAACTTCCATGGATCACACACCAGCGATGTGATTTCAACTGCCATCAAGGAAACGCTTTATAGGTTCACGTAAGTGCATGACATTTTGAGAGACAATGCTAGCAACATGAAAAGGCCATGGACAACAAAGGAGAGCACAGCTTCTGCTGCTTTGCACATATGATGATGCTCAACAAGGGTTCACTGTGACAACAGTGGGTGAGAGCTACTACTGCAAGCGGTACATAGACTGTGGGTCAGATTGTGGCAGTGATTTATTCAGCAGATACCCTTAACCCATGTATCAGATCGGTATCTGACCTCAAAAAGCTGAATCTGCCCATCTCTAAGAATTATCTCTATCGTAAGCATGCCGAATATTGTAATCCGATCACACTGGTAGGTTCAACAAATTTAAATGGTTGGAGAGGTTTGATTTAGTCAGTCAACTCATCATGTTAGCAGACTTACAGAATCTGCATGTTGCTATAGAAACCAAAGCTAGTGAACAACTGCATGCTTGTGCTTAATGTTTTCTAAAATGGAGTTTGACAACTCTTTCTGGTTTAGGCTCTTTTAGAGATTTAAGAAGAAAAATACATACAAAAAAGAGCACAAAATAACTATATGTAGACATATAGAGCAGGATGGTTAACAAATCCAACTATTATGATATTGATAAGAAACTTAAAGTAAGAATATTTTGATGTTTGACACATATGGCTTTTTTTAAGAAAACAATTAATATTGCTGATAACGTGGCCCAACAGTTAAAGCTATTAACTGTTTATATAACAAAGCTTTAGCTGTAAAGTAGGCTTGAAACAATACAATCCCAAAGGATCTATTAGCTTATATTACCATGTTAAAGGTCGTATTGGGTTATTTACTTATTAGACTGCTGACGGTTTTTACTGCTTAAACGTATTAAACTGCTAATGCCTGACGAATTTAGTTGCCATCAGTATGCAAGATCTCTCGACTCATGGCTGACGAGTCTAACATCTCTCTTGAAGCATTTGTTACCACAGGCCTGACGGATCAGAACTGCTTAAATAACGAGCTGTAAGTTATGCATTCAGCTCCCCAGGTACTCTTCAAAACACAGAGGTAAACTACAACAAGTAGGGATGTAAAGATTAATCTTGAAATTGTGAAAAATCGATTCAAAGGTGTCAAGATTCACATCGGTACTCTGAAAAATGAATCGCAATAATATGGTGAGCGTCAGCAGTTGCAGAGCAAGATTTTGAAATTGAGGACGCACCACCGTCTTTTAAATCGGAGGTGTGGAAGCATTTTGGCTTCTCAAAGACAGAACATGAAAGAGGTGAGAAGACAACAGACAAGACAAAAACTGTGTGCAAATATTTCAAGAAGACAGGGAACTACACAAATAGCACAACCAACATGATGCAGCATTTAATCGACACCACAATGAAAAGCTCCAATCACCTCCCCTTGTTGAGAGAAAAAAAACATTAAAAGACCAAACCACACTGACAAGCGGCAATCTTTTTCAGTCATAATTTGTCTACAGTCTCATTTTGTAAAATAAATCGTGAGAGAATCGTATCGTGAACCCAGTATCGTGAATCGTATCGTACCTTGAGTTTACCTTCCCTACTTATTAGAGAACCGAGGATTTTACTGCATAAAGTATTGAACTGCTAATGCCTGACGAATTTTGTTTGGTTTCGTTTTTGCTGAATACTATGCTGCTTTCAGTATGCAAGATCTCTCGACTCATGGCTGACGAGTCTAACATCTCTCTTGAAGCATTTTTATTACCACAGGCCTGACGGATCAGAACTGCTTATATAACGAGCTGTAAGTTATGCATTCAGCTCCCCAGGTACTCTTCAAAACACAGAGGTAAACTACAACAAGTACTGATGCCGTGTCCCTGTTCTCCTGTCAACATTATCACAGCCAGGTCCGCATTTAGCTGTAAGCTAGGTACCATTCCTGCGTTAGAAGATATGCTTTCTTATGCTAAAACGGATACAGCGGCCTCGATTATCCAAGGCAGGTGTTTAAACAAACATGTTAGCGTTAGGGTTCACAGACAACCACGTAAACAGCTGACCATAAAAGTGTAAAACACAACAGGCGACAACTTACACAGCAGCTCCTGAAAGGACGTTTCTAATATTTAGGAGTGGTGTCCACCCATAGTCGTAAAAAAAACGCAGAAGCAAAAGAGTAACGCACAAATCAAGTTAATGTTGAAGATATCAAACAGCTGTTCACTAACGTAAGACAGGTTAATAGTGTGGTCTGAGTATACTACGGTCTTTAGCATCAAATACACCGAGCCACATATCCAGCTCTGCTAACAGCGGTGCTAATGCTATCCAACGTTAGCTAACTAGATAAGCGAAGTTACCTGATGAGCTACAAGTAGCCATGCTAACTGTGTTAGCACGAGCGTTACGCAGTAGCGTTACATTTAATCAACACAGATGTAGCTCCCACGTTTGCTTGCACACACATTGTGACGATTGAAATACCTTGCAACACTCAGGTATCTTAGGATTGTGTTACTCACCTCAGGAATCACATATGACGAAAAAGCTAGCGTGCTAGCTAGCTTTGCTAAAGTGCTTCAGTGCGATTTTTTTATAGCTTTTAGAGGCATTCGTCGAGGCTACAGGAACAGCGACGCCTGAGCGGATAGTCAAGTAAGTGGCAGACGATGAAAATACACGCGGAATAAGCTACTGGTTTGTAAATAAGTACTGACGTTGTAATAGTGTAAACCCCTAATGTGCAGAAGAATTTAAATTTCAAAGCGCTGTGGAGTCAGTCGGTTGACGGGCGGCCATTTTGGTGCTCAGCATGAAGCGTCTCCAATGGCCAGCTGCGTGGAAGCTCTCTGACTGGCTGGTTCGTACCGGAGGGATGCATAAAACACACATTTTGACCTTCAAAAACTTTTGACAGTCGCCGTAAGCACATCTGTGCATGCTTCATAGCTGTTCAGCCTACCTGAAGGCATATTTTCACCTACCCACTAGGTGTGTAACGATTCACTAAACTCACGATAAGGTACGATTCATGATTCTGGGTTCACGATACGATTCTCTCACGATTTATGTATTTATTATTTATTTCGTGCTATTTGTGTAGTTCGCCGTCTTCTTGCAATATTTGCACACAGTTTTTGTCTTGTCTGTTATCTTCTCACCTCTTTAATTTTCTGTCTTTGGGAAGCCAAAATGCTTCCACACCTCCGATTTAAAAGACGGTGGTGCGTCTGCAATTTCAAAATCTTGCTCTGCAGCTGCTAACTGTGAACCGCCTCTGCTCTACAGCTGCTGACACTCACGATATTATTGCGATTCATTTTTCAGAGTAACGATGTGAACCTTGACGCCTTTGAATCGATTTATCACGATTTCACGATTAATCTTTACATCCCTACTACCCACTGAAATCAAACACAGAAAACTGCCAACCTCTTGGACAGATTTGTAAATTCATAATCATAACTTTGCCTTGATAGCATGGGTCCGAAAAAGAGAGGATCAAGGAAAAGGAAAACCGAAGAGGCTTTGGAGGAAGAAAGGGAGGACGAGGACACCAAGGAGAAGGATGCTGAGGAAAGGGGTGACAGGAGGAGGAAGGAGCGTGGAAATAAGAAATACATAGGATGTCATGTTGGCATTCAAGGTAAGGCTCAATACAATAATTTTAGACTGCGTTTAAGATGCATTTCCAACCAAGGAACTTTCCCCAGGGACAAGAGTCTTCTGTCCCCCCCACACATTCACAAGCGCCTACACACCAAAATACAGGTTCCTGTTTCACAAGTTAAACTTGTGACAATACACATAGACTTGGGTTTGCAGCACTGAACATTTCTGATTGGTTGAGTACATGCAGCAGTAACAAGACTTTGTCACAAGTCAGCAGAATAATTAGCTTTATCATCACAGCTCAAGATAACAAAAGGCTGGAAGAACCTTTGAATCAATTGAAAAGTAGCTCCTGGAACAAAACGTCCTGGGTAGGGCCTACTGTTGGTGAAGACGCAGCTGTGATTAACTCGCACTCTCAGTTCTTGTGAGGACATTTTTCTGTTTCCTAGGTGGGATATGGAAGGCAGTGGAGTCATGCACAGAGATGGGTGGCAGCAGCTTTGCCCTTTTTCTGGGCTCCCAGCGCTCATGGAAGAGACCTGCACTGGATCATGCAGCAGCAGCCAAATTCCAGGAGCAATGTTCCCTTCAGGGGTATGATCCAGCACACATCCTGCCCCATGGGTCCTACCTGATGAACTGTGGATCTCCTAAAGAGGGTTTGTGAGACACTGATTGATGTCTCCTTTACATTCAGTCTCTGACTTCTCTTCTGCTCTGTCTGACCTGCCCTCGATTTACATAATTTCATCATTTAAAATGTCCCACTCCCTTGTTTTCTCTCAATAAGCTACTATGGTTTATGTACCATTTTGAATCCAGATGTGTTTGAGAAGAGCCAGGCCCTGCTGTTGGATGAGCTCAGCCGCTGCAGCCTCCTTGGACTCAGCCTCTACAACTTCCACCCTGGCTCCTCCCTGGGATCCATCACCACTGAGCAGTGTGTTGACAAGATAGCAGGAGCAATCAACCATGCTCACAAGCAAACACCCACTGTGGTTACAGGTGGGGATGGACAAAATAACAAGAACACCCAGTACTCTGCAGTACTCTGCAGGACAGGCTGTTTAGAGTAAGGTTATAATATTCAGAAATTGCAGAAATGATGATTGAGCTTAATGACTATTTAATTCTGTGATGAGTAGGGTCAGCTTCCTCTTCACCTATGTATAATTCTGCTGATATTTTTAAGGCTATTCTCCCCAGTTATGTCGCAGGATTTTGATGAATTTGTGATTGATACTTCGGCAGTTAAAGGCAGGGTTGGTAATTTTCTCCAGATACACTTTTTAAGATTTTGGTCGAAATTGTCTTTCAGAAATTAATAATTCAAATAAAATCCGAGATCTGTAGCAGTTGTAAGCCTGTAAAAACTTTGACCAATGTCTGCCACGAGGTACCAATCTGATGAACCAATCACGCCTCCCTGTCTCCCTGCTCGTTCTCTACCCCATGCATGCACGAACCCACACTCAAAGCATGAGCCGAGGTCCGCTTCTGGACCAATGGTGCTAGTGCATGTAAGTGAGGGGCGTGGCTTTTGAGGGAGCACAGAGGGGAGGGGGTGGGTGCAGACGGAGCACTGAGGGAATGCTACTTTCAAAATCATGCTAGTTTTTGAAAATTACCAACCCTGCCTTTAATGGAGGGTGACACATTATTACAAAGGCAGATACTACAATGAGGCATATCCAGATAAAATTAGCAGTGTGCATCAGCATAAACAACAACTAAATCAATTGAGACAGGTTCTGGGAGGTTTAATGAAGCCACATAGTCACTGAATATTACGGCATTTAACAAGGGAATGAAGTGTTCATAGGCTAAACACAGGAAAACTGCTTTAGGAAGTTAAAACTGACCAACTAAAGGACACTTAAGTGGGTGTTTCCCATATAGCCTTAAAGTAACATTACAATACTACACACACAATTGTATGCACACATGCAATTATACAGATTTAATTCATTCATTTTAAAGGCTTTATCAGTGCCATTGGTTCAATGTAGAGGAACTCTAACTGAGAGACAATGATGTGCTGATGGTTTTAATTCTAGTGTAGTGAGAACACTTAGCAGTCACACTGAAACCCATTGCACAAAAAATTAAATCTGATGTCATTAAAATCATAATTGGTGGGTTAATCACTTTGAATTTAATTAATAACATTCTTCTTTAATATGTTTGACCCCATTCAGAAATATTAATATTTAACTACCAAAAGAAAAGAAGAAAATGTGAGTTTAATTATCTTATACTTAACCACTTGACCTCAGACTGACTTTTGTGTTAATGCATAACTTTCAATTTGCGGAACTGTCTGCAGGCTTTTCACTGGTGTTATATTACTTATGATTCATGGCACACATCACAGTCCCTTTGACTGCCTTTCCCTTAATGCTGCTGTAGTGACAAGAATACTCTGCTCGCAAAAAACACCAAGGCAGAAACCTTCCCTCAGGCTATGCTTCAGGAATGTACAGCAGCTAGAACAACGTCTGACATGTATTGCATGGTTAGAGAAATATTGCAGATGAGTTTGGATATCGAACTAATAATGCTTCTTTCTCTCTCTTTTTTCCCTCCATGGGGTCAGTGTTGGAGAACATGAGTGGGCAGGGCAGTACTGTGGGCGGTAAGTTCTCTGAGCTGAGGAGCATAATAGACAGAGTGAGAGACCAGAGCAGAGTGGGTGTGTGTCTGGATACCTGTCATGCCTTCGCAGCAGGTGAGTCAAACCTGAGCTTGATCTTTTTGTCCCACAAAAACAACAGAAATCAGTTAAATCAGCACCCTGCACCATCCTTTAAATGAACACAGTCCACATTTTAATATTGGTGCTTATGTTTAAACAGAAAAACGTTTACATGTAGTATTTATTTAGCTCATATCCCTCACTCTATAAACCGTAAATCTGCCTGATATCTAAGCTAAAAATGCCTCTGTTGATGTGAAGCTGAACTCTGTAAAGGCTCAAAATGTGAAAACTGCCACTGGGGCTGTGATGCTGCATACACAAACAAACTGATTCTTTTGAACAGCTCTTTGATACAAGACGAGTTCCTTGAGGTTCTTTTCTTTTCTTTCTATCCCAATATTCACCCTAAAGCCTGAGTACTGTACCTTTAAAAATCCCATGTTATACTTATTTTCACCTTTCATGTTGTCAGCCTGTGAAACCTAGAGAGTAGCTTTGCATCATTTACAGCAAAAAAAAATGGATGGACAATTGGACAGACACATTCATACGCCGCCGGCACAGCAGCGGGAACAACGTTGGCTTTAGTGTCTTGCCCAAGGAAACATTGAACATGTGGCTGCAGGAGCTGGGGATCGAACTTCCAACAGTAGTAGCCCTAAACTGAGGCACAGTCGCCCCATACTTATTTTATACTGACGTCAGTAAGAACCCTTATTTCAGCTTCTGCCTGCAAGGTTGGTTTTAGCTGCTGTCTCTTTAAGGCCCCATGTGGTCACTGTCTTCTGATTAGCCAGCTCTCTGGAAGCCTTCTGGGGGCAAAACACTGCAGGGCTGCCAGGGGAAAAGCTGCTCTCCAGTGCTCAGAGAACAGCCTCTGTAAACGGCTCTACTGGTGCTCTCTGCAGACTTATCTTGGGATTACTCCAAACATAGGTGTACTTCATGAGCTGAAACTTTGTCCAAATTAAGCATCTTAACACTATATGTGAGTTTTAAAACTGGGATAAGCATAATAGTTCAACTTGAATGATGTCATGCATGCAGTGTGTGAGTGTGTGAGTCCGTTAGGGCTTGAGATGGTATAAAAATGAGGAATGGGACACCCCTTGCTTGAAAACAAAACATGGCATAATCTATGAAAATTCAGAAAAGCTGTTAATGTTAATCATGTAAATGTTCAACAGTGATTAACCTCATGTTGTCACTTCAAAATAAGCTAATTTTCAGTTTTCTCCCATCACGTCTATGTCTGTCTTGTTTACATTTTGTTTTTTTCCAAACTTTATTGGGTAGAACAATACACAAACATTTGTTCACATTAAATCGGGGGACTGGACCTTCATGTCCTTCACATCAACAAGTTTGCAATAAATCTAGTCCAGCAAAAAAAGACTGCAGAAATGTGGACTCATGGAAAGTATGTAATCTGGTGTTTGTAAAATCCGCATTAGAGCCTCATGATTTGACAATGGGACAGCATTTAGCACTCACTGACTTACCGGGAACGCGCCTCAAAGTCCGTGAGTCCATGAGTGTGGAGAAAGGGATTGTTCTTGTTCCTACCTACTCATGCCAGTTGGTGGCATAAGCAGTAATTCCCATCTAAACAGTTTTTCGAAAAGGATTAAACTTCATGATTGACAATGAGAACCAGCAAATCAACAAAAAGAAAATCTACAAAACAGAGAGAGAAAAAACGTCCACATTTTTCTTCCTTCCTGTAAAGTCGAATATGCAAACTGTTGACCCACTAATCCGAATGTTAACCTAATAAACATAAAACAAACAAGCAACCAAAATGATGAGCAGGACTGTTTACACCTCATGGAAAGGAGCAACACTGTAAGAGACAGCTCCCGCCTGTTGAAGGGCAGCACATCCCATCAATCCTTTACTTCTGCAGTGTTCTTTCTTTCTATGTTGAAGCGTATTTTCTTTGTCTTGCCAGGATATGACCTCTCTGCAGAGGGAGGAGTGAAGGCCATACTCGATGAGTTTGATAAAGAAGTGGGGCTCCACTATCTCAAAGCTGTACATCTCAATGACTCCAAAGGTAAAGCCAGGCCTGTCTCGCAAAAACCTCAGCTATTTGTTTATATGTACAAACTGTCTGACTTTTTCTTCTTGTTTTGCAGGTAAGCTAGGCTGCAACCTCGACCGACATGAAGACATCGGTAAAGGTCAAATTGGAATCTCTGCTTTCCGAGAAATTGTCAATGAGCCCAGACTGGACAACATCCCTATGATACTGGAAACACCCGGACGGTGAGAAGACTGCGGATTAGAGAGATGATTTTTAACAAAGGACAAATATGATCCCAACTTAGAAAACTCAAATTACATGTATTTATTAATTCACAAACAAGAAGAGTGCATATACTGTTCTAAATATGTTGTGTTTCTTAGATATTTAATTAAAAAAAAGCCACTGCTGAGGTACATCTTAAACATTCTAGTTTCATCTTTCCCAACAGACCCGGATTCGAGTATGCTGAGCAGATCGAACTTCTCTATTCCCTCTGTGAGAAAAAATAGAAAGTAACATCACACATCAATAAGTACTGCCAAGCCACAGCTCACACATCTGTGGGAGAGTAGAAGTGTTTGTGGAGGACCAAAGTGGACGGCTGGCTGAACCCGTTCTTAATTTCAAACACAGTCAGAATTTGACCTTTGTTACCGTCGGTCACAGTTTGAACAGTTCATGCAGGTTTTGTCTCTGATTGAACAGGAGTTGAATAAATGTGTTTTCCAAGTTTTAATTTGACTTGTGAGAAGCTGTCTTGTTAACAATGAGCCTTTAGAGGGCAGCATGAGCACACAAATACAGCACAGACCTGATGTAAGGGTCCTCAGAGCTTTAGAGGGTCAGAAACACAAAAGAATCCAGAGTCACAAGTTTTATAGTGAGAGTTCAGTTCATCAGATATAATATACTTATTGATTGTTTTATATTTATCTTTCAATTTTGTTTGACTATTTTAATCCTTTTATAATAAAAGCAGTAACTTTATTAGTATAGCACTCTTAAAAACAAAGGTTTACAAAGTGCTTGGACTTGTTCAGAAGCAAACGTAAAGCACAAGATCCCCAACAACAACAAAACACAACGTCAACAAAGCATCACACAGATGAGACAGCCAACCAACAACAACAAAATACAACGACAACAAAGCAACACACAGATGAGACAGCCAACCAACAACAACAAAACACAACGACAACAAAGCAACACACAGATGAGACAGCCAACCAACAACAACAAAACACAACAACAACAAAGCATCACACAGATGAGACAGCCAACCAACAACAAAATACAACGTCAATAAAGCAACACACAGATGAGATAACCAACCAACAACAACAAAACACAACGTCAATAAAGCAACACACAGATGAGACAACCAACCAACAACAACAAAACACAACGTCAATAAAGCAACACACAGATGAGATAACCAACCAACAACAACAAAACACAACGTCAATAAAGCAACACACAGATGAGACAACCAACCAACAACAACAAATACAACGTCAATAAAGCAACACACAGATGAGACAGCCAACCAACAACAACAAAACACAACAACAACAAAGCATCACACAGATGAGACAGCCAACCAACAACAACAAAACACAACGTCAACAAAGCATCACACAGATGAGACAGCCAACCAACAACAACAAAACACAACGACAGTAAACGAACCCAAACAAAAACCAAACAAACATCCAAACCCGTACTTCATCAGTATTCGGGCAACACAGAAACTCAGGCAGCTAAGGTTGAGACCAAGAGAACCAACTTGCATCTCTGATATCTACATTTCTGCTGCACATATATCATACACATTAAATCATATCATGTACTGACACGTTGAAGTTGATGCCTTCAACAATAAAAAGCTACGCTTGTTAGTTTTTCTCAGACCAAACATTTAAACAATTAGAAAAAAAACAAGAAAATAGCACAAGTTAAGTTCAAAAACATTGTTTATCACTATTTTGTTGAATTATAAAAAATGTATAGGAAGCAGAAATAATAATAATGGTAACTAAGTAATATGATATATTATAAGTTCATTAAAATCAAGTCTGAAAAGGATCAGTTAATTAGTTGAGATATTCTGCTGCCATCACTCTAAACTTAATCTCACATACATCTCTATCTATGACAGTGTCACATATGCTCTTATACGTGTGTATTTATAAACACCCTCTGCATCACAAACACAGTCAGCACTCTTACACGAACTAAACGTCATCACAGTTCTTCAGTGAAATAACCCAGCTGTTGAATAGCAACACTGGTGCAGCTGTTGACCCCTGCGAGGACAGCAACTGATTGTCACACCTATTTAAACACCCCACGGTGCTCACTTACACACAGGAGAAAACATTCCTCTACGGCTGAGGATTGGAAACACAGCTTTCTTAATGTGAATACAGCTAAAACGAAATATAAAAGAGAGAAAAGAAGGGGTGGTGGGGGGTATAAACAATGGATTTGTGTATGCTTTACTGTGATTATAATTCTCATAACACTTCAAACATTCTGTCCTTTTGTTTATTTGAAAGAAAGACAGAAGCCAACCAGTTATGAATGTTCATTATGAAGACAACATTGACAGTCTGGAGGTAGAAATTTGATACAGCTGTTACAGAGAAGTCTTTAAAGTCCCTGTGAGGAGTTTTTAACTGGTTATAAGAAAGACTGTGATTAATACTAGTTTCTCTGTATGAGCTCCAAAAGCAAACAACACACCATCAGCAACAAGATTAATTATTTCTATACCGTTAGTTTTAATGCTTGTAACCACACAGTAGGTGTCAGACGAAGGTGTGTACTTGAGCCTATTTAACGCTTTTCTAGTCTTCTGACTACTCAAAGCACTTTTACACTGCAGGTCACACCTCCACATTCACACACTGATGGTAGAGGCTGCTATGTAGTGAGACCATCAGAAGTAACTAATCCCATTCATACACATTCATACGCCGCCAACGAAGCAGCAGGAGCAATTCAGGGTTAAGTGTCTTGCCTAAGGACACATCGGACATGTTGCTGCAGGAGCCTGGGATCAAACCCTCGACCTTCTGGTTGAGATACGACAACCAACTGAGCCACAGTGTAACAGCGTTCTGCAGAAACAGACTTTGCTTACATTTTCCACAGCAAAGATATACAATGACTGATTAGATTTACTGTTAAAAGACATCTTATGGTGCGTTCCATTTACCTCTGAAGTCGGATGTCGGAGCTGGGAATGATGTCACACCCAAGTTTACCGTGTTCCAGTTACGAGTTGGAAACAAGCAGAAAAGCAAAATAGACGCCTTCAGGAGTACTACCAGGTGACAATTACACAATATAGTTTGCACGTGAAAGCAACATGACAACATGTCCACAGATAGAAATTGCATGATACTATCAGGACTAAGTTTTAAATAAACACTTTAATGTACAGCTTAACTTTACTGTTGATGCACGGAGCAGCCATGTTGGATTTGAGGGCGGGTTACCGAAGTTCCCAAGAGTTTCAGAGTCGTAGTTCTGAAGTCTTTTCCAGAGCTAAACAGCTGTGGCTCAGTTGGTAGAGTCGTCGTCTCTCAACCAGAAGGTCAAGGGTTCGATCCCCAGCTCCTGCAGCAACATGTCCAATGTGTCCTTGGGCCCGAATTGCTCCTGTTGCTTTGTCAGTGGCGTATGCATGTGTATGAATGGGATTAATTACTTCTGATGGTCTCACTACATAGCAACCACTGCCATCAGTGTGTGAATGTGTAGGTGTGACACGCAGTGTAAAAGTGCTTTGAGTTGTCAGAAGACTAGAAAAGCGCTACACAAGCTCAAGTCCATTTAAACATATCTTTTTGTCTCACATAATAAAACAGGGTAGCTTTATTCCATAATTAGGTGGAGGCTGAAACTTTGACCTTGCACTACTCACTTTTGTTTACATGCAACATGAGTTATCCTGGAATGTAAACTTAATCTACAGCTGGAGAAAAGCTTCAAGTGAAGTGTAAAGTAAGATCAGGTTCAGACAGTACGTCTTTCAGTGCGACATTAACAGAGACAGGAAGTGGAGGTGCCTGGCCCAAGAATGTCTCTGCTCTCAGGTCCCACCCACAGGAAATGCCTGTCCGGCTTGTTTGAGTCTGACAGAAAGTAAAAAGAAGTCTCCTGCTAGTGTAAGTTTGGCTTCTGTTGGAGCGGAGGGTGGATGGAGTTTGAATGATGAGGAGGCTGTTCCTGGTACTCGTGTGCTGTTAAGTTTAGATAAGCAGAAGTTTGATGGTGTTCTGGTGATCTGGTCGGGTCAGAGGTTACAACTCAGAAACGCTGAAGACTAAACAAGCGAACACACATTCCTGAACTATAAATGAATCATCTGTTGCAGAAGGCATGACGAGAGAGACATGGATGGGGATATTAAAAAAGGCTTATAATTCTCTTAATCTTTAAATGTGTGGTAAGCTGTTTCTGGTGCACTCTTTGCCATGTTTGTCTTCCAGCTGTCTCTTCTCCTCTTTCTCTGTCATTACATTATGCTGCGAATATTTCCACTGCAGACCAAAGCCACTGATCTAATTATACAACTTTGTAAATACTGCCAGATAGCTTTGGTTAGTCTAATTCAGAGTAAGAGAATTTTGAATAGCCAACTGATGATTTCTCACTGGACTCCGTTTTCGATCAGACTAATAGCTGCTGTGGGAAACGTATGAGCGTCTACCAGCCTGCCAGAGAGAAGCTGGAAGGAAATCTGAAACAGTTAAAATGAGGACATTGTTTTTGAGTGTCTGAACTCAGTGACTTAGAGTGGTTGAAATATTAAAAACTGCACTTGCATGCCTGCTCTCAGTTTGCATGAATTAATTAAAAGCTGTTGTGGATGATTTATGTGTCTTTGAAAAATGAACAGATGGTTCCTCCTCTTACAGGAGAATTCCACAATCATTAAAGCATTCACAGTTACGTTTGTTTTATTGATTTTTAAACTAAATCCGCAACAAATCCTTCAAATGTGAGACAGTTAACATGAAATGTTCTGTTAGCCCTGCAACTTCACTTCAGTTTTTTTCAAGTCCACGAACAAACCAAAACCCTCACTGTTAGTTTTTCGGTTCCTCCGTTTCAATTTTTGTCCTCAATTGTTTTAGCCAAGGCACATGTGTTGGAACTGCTCAGTAAAACCGCACTCTTCCACTGAACAGCTCCTCTGGGACAGTCAGTGGGCTCTCGGTCACGAGTGTGACCAATAAAAGGAGGGGGATGCGTTCCACACGAGGATTTTAACTGCCAATCGTATAAACCACCTCAATGACCTTAAAGCTGCTTTGTATAAATACACAACTGTTTTTTAAGGGGGATAAAAAAAATAAATGTCACTGCCATGATTTCATAACCCGCCACATTAATCTCAGTCTTCTAACTGACTGCTCGAGCAAAACAGCCCGTGCAAGTATTCTGTATTTGAGTGAAGCATTGTCTACAGCCATGCTTTTGATGAATACATTTAATATGATCATTAAGAGAATAACAGTGTACAGAGAAACTAACCAATGAAAGATACTTTGACTTGAGCAAATATAAAAAGCTAAGATAAACGATGTGATGTTTAAAATGATCAAATGAATGTTTTTTACAGGCAAAAAAAGCTTATTGGCCTTCCTACAAATGAGCAGATTGGTACCAATTTAAGGATTTTAAATGATAGTAAATAGATATTTTAAAAGTTAACCTCCCATCATCAGCTATCACTTCAGCTTAGTTTAGGCTAAACACTAGTACGTGGAAACGGCTAGTCTAGCTTTGTCTTAACATTTTAAATTCAGCGTAACATACTGTATCAAACTAACAATTGGGCGCTTGTGGCGCAGTGGTTAGCACACGGCCCATGTGTGGAGGCCTAGCGGTCCTCCAAGTGGGCGGCCCATGGTTCAAATCCGACCGGTGGCTCCTTTCCCGCACGTTATTCCCCACTCTCTTTCCCTGATTTCTGACTCTGTCCACTGTCCTGTCTCTACAGTGAAGGCACGAAAAGCCCAAAAATAAATCTTAAAAAAACCCCAAGATAAATATTTGTTGATTATATATTATTTTAAATTACTGAGGGGGTTAAATAGCTTTGGGGTTCCTAGTAGGCAGATTTTGTTACATAATGACAGAGCCATGCTAGCTATTTCTTCTTAAGCTAGGCTAACTTGCTGCTTGCAGCTTCATATTTCACACATTTGTTCTCAGTAATAAGGCAAATACATTTGCATATTACCCATGTCTAACTGCTCCCCCAGTGCAAGCAGATATTGCTACAATGCCAACAGAAAGGGCAGGGCGTAGTTTTTTTTTCTTTGTCAAGTATTCAAGTTTTTATTATAATCATTTAATTTGTTATCATTTCACTGCTTGCTTATCGTTTCATTTGCACATTCATAACAGCCTTACTTCCTGGAAGCTGATTCTCAATCTGACTTTTCCCAGATATTTTTTTTTGCAACAGCAGTAAAGACAACTTCAGAAAGAAAAAGAAAGGGAGAAATAATAAAAGAAGAAAGTATGGGAAACAGAGATTGAAAGAGAAAGGGACTGCATGCGTGGCTTTTCGGTTCCAGTGTGGCTTGAGTTGCAGGCTTAACCAAACTTTATCCGTCCTTCTATACCCACAGTCTGACTGCTTCATCTGCCAACCCTGTGCAGAGGAGATGCCACACACTCACACACAGTACACTCACACACACAAAATCCTCCTTATTGCCTGCACACACATGCTCCTACAAGCCTCAAATGCCACATACACACACATGAACTGCACTCCGAAGAAATAAGAGCTGAAGAGCAGGGTGGAGTCCATTCTGCCTTCTCAGCAAATCTTTTATTTTTGCACCTCAGCAGCAGTGCAGGCATCATAACTTACCTTCGCAATATAGCATTTCTTTTCCCACTGTGAAAAAAGAGAAAGCAAAGCTGTGTGTATTTGTATGTTGTGTGTATTTTTGCGGACCCCTGCGCGGTCAGACTGTGTGGGTATCTTGTGGCCTGAGCGAGAGTGCTGTAAAGACTTTAAGAGACTGGATGTGACTATAAACAGTAAGGCTGAAGAGGAAGGTTTAGGACCAGCAGGCACTGTGGAAAAGCAACGGAGCGACAAAAACAATTTAGAGTAAAAATTACTCCTTGCCCTCTCAGCCAGGTCACAGATATATAACACCACTCTCTGTATAAGGAGCTGTGGTTCTTTCTCTCATTCCTTCCATTTGTCCTTCTCCTCTTCTTCAGCTCCCTCCCGCCCCTCTCCTCCCCATTGGCTCGGGGTGAGGAATGCTACCCAGTGGTGGCTGGGCATGGGGCCATGAGGAGACAGGCAATCAAAGCAGCAGAGCAGGGAAAGATGAGGCGAAGGAGAGGAGGGGAATGAAAGAGAGAAAAGAAAAGAGTTAAGATGCATGAACACTTCATAAAAGAATATGAATCGAGACATCTCACTTAAACAGCCGACCTCTCTCTTAGTCGTTATACCCTACCTCTTCTTTTTGTCTCTGATTGTCCTCGTTTTCTTCACCATGCTCTTTAAAACATGAAACCAGGTCCATTAAAAAGTCTATAAAAAGACTACAAGGACTAATCTGCGTCAGAACGGTTCTTAATGGCAGCGACAGTAGAAATACAGACTTTTTTAATTTGCCTGAAGCAAACTTATAAACCAGCCATTTAAAAAGTTCACTTTGACATTATCATCACTCTTCATGCTCTTAAACTATCAGTTCATATATTCAACTCTTTGAGCACCCTTATGTTGCCAACAGCATTTTGGTAGATGTAGCATGAGAAAAAAGTGTAATAATGTGACTAATCTTTTTATTTACTTCTGTTGACTCTGATCTTATCCATTAAAGCGGAAATAATACTCTGAGTTTGGCAGGAGAAACTCCAGGTGGAGTCCGAGCGAAAAATGTGGCTGTTTGCGTTCACACATAGCCTACAGCTCCTCCTGGAAATATCCTGAGTTTTTCAGGAGATTTCTGCAAGTGTGAAAGCACTATTAAACCCTTTTCACATATACGGAAATCTCCGGAGATTACATGGAGGGGCTGTATATGTGAACGCAAACAGCCACATTTTTCGCGCAGACTTCATCCCTAGTATTTTTTCCTCAGAAAGGCCGAGTGGGCTCATGTGAGAACGCAGCAGCACATTCTCCAGATAATTGACCTCAAGCCAATGGGAGGGGGAGTGACATTTCTATACTGTTACTGCTGCACGGTGCATAGACTGTTCGTCAGTACAGTATGTTGTTCTCCGCTCTTTTGTGGATGTTGTCATTCCGTTGGACTACACATAGCATTGATATAAAGGCAAATATTGTCATTATAGCATCGTGTAGCGGACTCTGTTGCTTCGTCCGCTACTTCGGCGTTGGTTTTTTACGTCACGTCTTACCTCAGGAAATCCCCCGCCCCCCCTCCTGTCTGACAGGGATAGTCTCCAGCTGTGAGGAGCATATGTGAATGGCTAAGTCGGGAGAATCTCCGGAGCAGTCCTCCCATAATTATCTAGATATTATCTGGAGTGCATATGTGAAAAATGTTGTGTTTTTTAGTTTACTGTTTTGGGTTCACTCTTCAATGCTCATCAAAGCTCCTGTGAGGGACTTTAGGTGTGTGTCAATTTTGGCGCCCCCTGTGGACAAAATAATACAGTTTATCTTTTCGCTGAGCATGTACTGTGCATGTGCAGCTGGTGTTTTCTGATGGGAAATCTCATCCTGCTTTCTTATAACAGTCAATTATACCCCTCGTTGTGATTTTTTACTTTGGAAAAAATGTAACAATGGCTGCATCTGCAGTATGCTGTTCATGTCCATGTCTGACACCTACTCTGCAGGATGTGTTCCAAGCATCACAAATGACTAAGTGGAAAAGATCAATCACTGTTTGCTTTTTTTTAGGACAGAAAGAGGCATCAGTATTAATTTCAGTCTGTTTCATAACCAGCTAATAACTCCTCACAGGAGCTTTAACCTTGTGTCCTGCTGCAGCAGTCATACTCCAATAAACACACTGTACACTACCTGCCCATCAATCTGCAGACAGACAAAGTCAACAACTAGCCAGGGAACACAGTGGAGCATTTGCATGCATTGAGCCCAATATAGCCTTTAGGAGAAGGTGAAGCTAAAACAGAGCTAAGCAAAGCCTGGATAATGGACTCAAGACCCTTTCACACTTGTTCTTCAACCAAACTGCTTGTGGGAATTTTACTTGGAGGCTGGCAGGAAAAAGTCTTGATAAAATCTGGGTGAAAAATATGGAAATTAGCTTTTACACATGAAGCCAACCCCTAAAATTTGGTGACATTTTCAAGAGTGCAGTTTATGTGTGAAAGTGCCTTTGGATTCAGTAGACTAGTTGCACACAAACAGGACTCCAATGCAACACTGCTTTACCTATGTAAGATATGTAATATAGCAACTGTCAGCTAAAATATGTAGCAGTTAGTTGACAACTTGAGTCAAGAATAAGACAAATGCAATCGCTTTTCAACCCTGTGAAGAGCTTCATTTAGAATCTATGGGGAAGAGTCTGAAGCATTCTTGTTTCTGTTTCTACCGCATTTACTGTATGCAGAAAAACAGTCTGTGTCGGGAGGGAAAGGGGCGGAGCACATCAGATGCAGAGCAATCTTTGAACTCATTGGCAATCATTTGATGACAGTTCAGGTTTTTAATCAGAGTTTTTAAATGAACATCGTCATAAAAGTGCAACTAATTATTGCTCTTAGATATCGTCTCTCAACTTCAATTCATTCTTGCTTCTTGAGTTGCTAGTCGGATTTTAAACAATGCTAACGCACGGAAAAAGAAGTCCTGTAACAGCCACCGGTGTAGCAAACCACTGGATACACTGTAAGCCCCGAAAATATCGTCCCAGAGTCAATGTGTGTGGGGGGGGGGGCTGTGGATCAGTGGTTGGTTGTCTCTCAACCAGAAGGTCAGCAGTTCGGTCCCCAGCTCCTGCAGCCACATGTCCTTGTGTCCTTGGGTAAGACACTTAACCCCAAGTTGCTCCTGCTGTTTCGTCCGTGGCGTCTGAATGTGTATGAATGGGACTAGTTAATGCTGATAGCCACTCTACATAGCAACCTCTGCCACCAGTGTGTGAAGATGGGACCTGTAAAAGTTCAGAAGACTAGAAAAGCGCTATACAAGCTCAAGTCTATATACGATTTACCAGATATCACCACCGGGAGATTAAATCCCTTCAGGCAATAATTTAGCTGTTTGCACTTAAGAATGTAGGAGCAAAAAAAAAATCAATTCCAACTTTTAAGCGTGACAACTTAACTTCCAAATATAACAAACACCAAGGATGTCATGATATATAGCTCTCATGATCATTTACAGAAACATTCACATAATTAACCTCACAGAAATAGAAACTTCAAGTTGCAGACTCACCACACACATACACACTGCTATTTTGACACTAAGAAAGTTATCCCTGCAGCCACAGTCACACTGTTATTTAGATGCCACTGAGTCAAACATAGTGAGAACTAATTACAGTGAGTGAGCGAGATCACAATGACAAAACCAAACGAGACAGACTCGCTTAGATAACCATGCATCAAAAGGCATGTCAACATGTTTTTGGTTAGCATGATTCGATTTTTTTGCTTACACCGTAGAAAGAAGGGTATGTGTTTGAGTGTTCGGTATGTGTGTGATTGAAGCCAGCACACGCGGGTCAGTCTTCCAGGTCGATCATCCATACACAAAGAACGTAAAGGTCAGACAGACATTCCTTACAGCACAAAAACACACGCACACACACTCCTGTCCTGACCCTTCTGTGTAGGGCCTTTGACACCCCAAACCCATGGATTAACTATAAACCCAGAGAACAGTTTATATAGGAGTCTCTGTTGTCACAACTTCAGATTCACATGCTTTAGTGGGAGAATCCATAAACTCAGCCACACACATACACACACTACACACACCTGCACACATACAGCACAGAAAACAACATGGCTCTGCCACATACCTCCTGTCTGTAAATAGCCGCCCTTCCTCGACATATTTCTCCTCCTTTGAGTCTTTTGACAGCCTCTGTGAATGCATAGATCATTCAGCCTCACATGCCGGGTCTCCCAGATGACCCTAAAGGTGACATGGTCGAGGTCAAAGGCTGAGACACGACTTATTTTTTCTCTTTCATGGATAACTTTTGCATCCATCAGTCAAGCTACTTTAAATGCGATTTGCAGCCAAGACCTGTAGATTTCTGCTGCAGTGTGTCTTAATCAAATGTGTGCCACTGAAACTCTGCAACAGCAAACCTTTCAAATAATTAACATTATATAACCTAATTACAATATTTAATATTTTAACTTTGAGATCAAGTATAACAAAAATGTTTTTGGCCTTTTATTTTTTTTAAAGCATCTAAACTTTAACCTTGACACTGCACTGTGTCGTCCCTGTTTGGTGCGTAGGTATATGGGCGCTGTGGTATCTTTGGTTTAGGACTTCATGACAGTAGAAGTATATTGGGCAGCTGTGGCTTACTGGTAGAGTCCATCATCTCTGAACAGGAGATCCGACAGTTCCATCCCAGCTTCTGCAGTCCACATGTCGAAGTGTCCTTTGGCAAGACAATGAACTCGAAATTGCTCCCAGTGGAACAGCCAGCGGTGTGTGAATGCATATGCATAGTATTATAAAATCTTTCTGGGGACTTTCCATAGTAGAGGAAATACCCGCACACCAATTCCACTTGGCTAAAAATCCACCAAAAAGGCCAACAGCTGAGACAGATGCAAAAATAGTCTCTTAAATTAAGACGTGTTGTCAAAAATAAAGGAGATACAAAACTGCAGCAAACCTTTCTGAGTAGGCGCAGTCTTACACCTCCTGACATTCACTTTACATAACACCCTCTGCCAGCTGTGTATGAATATGTTTGAATGGGTGAATGTGACATGTAGTGGGTCAGAAGACTATATACGGTAAGTACAGTCACCATTAATATAAAAGGTTTAATTTCATTGACAACAACCCTCACACATCTGACGATCCTATCCCTGCTTGTTATCATTTTAAGGTCTTTAGTTCTGGTGAAGCCATTTTGGCTCTGGCACAGGAAGACAATGTTCCCTCTTTTTATCACCTACAAAGAGATTAACATCGTCCAACAGCTCCAAACCACCATGAACAATACAGTCTGAGCATCCGTGTTTCACTGCACCATCATCTGGACTTATTACATCTGTAAATGACTGTATATACACACAGACCACAGAGCTGTAAATATACCTTTTTTCTTTTCTTTTTTCTGTAGTCATCTGTATATATTTTAAAAGCTATAACTTGTTTTTTATGGTTAGACACTTGATATGAAACTGTAAACCTGCACAGCTCTGTTACTTTAATATTTAATTATTGTACTTAATTTTGTGTTTCATTTTGGATTTTAGTTTTGGCAATGTAAACGTATGTTTCCGATGCTAATGAAGCCAACTGAACTGAAAAACTGATTAATTGGGCTAAATTTAAAGTGAATGAACTTTAAATGACTTTTAAGCCCCTTTAACTCTTACAATTTACTGTGTACAAACATAAAGTATCTACTTGT
Source organism: Tautogolabrus adspersus (assembly GCA_020745685.1). Classification (NCBI taxonomy): domain Eukaryota; kingdom Metazoa; phylum Chordata; class Actinopteri; order Labriformes; family Labridae; genus Tautogolabrus; species Tautogolabrus adspersus. The sequence goes on along the minus strand of CM036554.1, from coordinate 4,705,248 downwards.
TGGTGTCATTATGTACACTTTACTCCAGGGGTCTCCAACAGGTAGCTCGGGAGCTACCGGTAGCTCGCGGGCAGGTTTTCAGTAGCTCGCCTATAGGTTGACCGACTGTGTTAATTGTGTTATTTGGTCCATAAAAACAAGTGTAAAGTAGTCATGTTTTGTTGGACATTGATGTGAATTTTCAGGATAATAGCTTACTATGTGGCACAATAAGAAGTGTCAAATATTCATGTTTTTTCTTGGACCTTGATGTGAATTTAGGTTATTCATCAGCATTGGCTTATTGCAATTTTGCACGTGTACAAACAGTAGCTTAATTCAGCTTATGTCTGCTATGTATATAAATGCAAGCGATGTGATGCAAGTAGCTCTTGGCCACTTTCATTTTTTCAAAGTAGCTCTCAGATGAAGAAAGGTTGGAGACCCCTGCTGTACTCTGTAATCTGCACTTGTTCGTTCACATGCGCCCATCACAACATATGTGTTTCCATTCCAGGTTTGTGAGTGGATTTATGACTGTGTGAGGCTTTAGTTATGCATTTTGAAACCAACATGAGGTAACACTGGACCATGACAAGGAAGTGTTTGGAGCTTTTATACTTCATGCTGGTTCCTCATAGCTATTCGCAAATATTTTAAAGCAGCTCCTACAAGTCTGCAGGGACGCCAAAAGGGGCATGTCATCAGATTTTGTGATATCACATTGCACTGGTGACCCTTAAGCTTAAACCCAGCATTAACAGTTCAGAGTTTTCTGCTTGGAAAAGGGCAGGAAGTAGACAGGGGCCAGGATTAGGTTTGAGGGTAAGGGATACTCAAAGGAAAGATAATGAAAGGTTAAAATTGTTCAATTAATGAAAGAGTGTGTGTTTTTGATAAAGAAAAGGGCGGGGAACATACTGGGGTCTCTGCGACTCTGTAAGCTTGTGCAGTTGCCCGTCTTAGTGCGTTTTCCTGTTTTAGCCTCGCATGGACATGAAGTGCATTCTTACAATAGCCCATTGTCTCGTCTCCCCTCCACACTTCCTGTCAGGTCATAATTCACGGAAATTAGGACACAGGGCAAACAAACAGCGCCGGCTATGGCTCTTCGCCGTCTGTCGGGCCCTCCAGGGGGGACCCAGCTTTGAATCCGGGTGTGGGTGTTAGCATTCCTGCCAGGAAGCTAATCAGCGTAGCATCCAGGTTTGAAAGAACCAAATCTACAGTTTGCATGTGTGCACTTGGATGTGTGTGAATGCAGAGTGATCGGGACAGAATCAGGAGGTGGTGGGTGGAGTACAGCAGGGTTTGGGTTTGAAAAATGAAAACCAGGAATGGTGGGGAATTCCAACCGAGGCTTTTATGATTTATAGTGTGTCTTGATAGAGTGTGATTACACCTACACTAGTCCGTTTCTTTGGTGGGAAAGTGGAAGGAACATGACCACTCTCTTTTTCAGCAGCCTGGATAAGAAAACAAATGTCCTCTCATTTCCCTTAATCAGAAAATCCCTCCATAAGAACATCAGAGAACATCAAATGTGTGCTCATGTGGTTGTTTGTGCCGATGTAGTTTGAATGACATTAATCTCATCCTGACAAAAAAAAATTGAGGTACACAACAGATGTTGAAATATGTCCTGCCTGGTGCAAAGACAAGTTTTATACATACTCTTCTTGATGCTTGAGGACTCCAGACATTTCAGTTCACTGCAGAGAACGCTATGGCCTGCCTCATGAAACACTTTTCAATGATGGTTGTAAACCTAATCTGTAGCTGTAAACAGAGGTGCTTTATTATACGGGTGAAGATTTATGAAATAGTTTTGGGAAATATGATTGATATGACATTCATGTTTGCACATATATAAACAGAGCTGTAGTTTACCCTAAAGATTGGGCGATGGAGAGACACACTTAGCGTGTCACCACTACCTAGAGTCAGTAGAAATGTTCGTTACTTGTAAACACAACTTTCAAACTGGGCTCGTCCTACTGGGCCTATTGCCTACAGAAGCACACGCCCACTGCAGGACTTAGTGTGTACATTTACTATATGTACCTACACTGCAAGCTACCTGAGAAGAACATTTGTTGGAATGGAAAAGCAGATAATTTAGCACGCTAACACAAGCTTACCGCTTTGCCTCGTCGCTTTATTTGTAAAGTGTAATGCGATCACTTTTGCTTTGATAAGTTTTCTAATTAAGAAGTACTGAAAATTATTTCTAATAATTTACCTAAATTACTGAAAATGCTGTTTACAATTCTAAAACTGTAATCTGTCATTTGAGACAGCAGGGGCGGCTGTGGCTCAGTGGTAGAGTTGTCGTCTCTCAACCGGAAGGTCGAGGGTTCGATCCCGAGCTGCTGCAGCAACATGATTGATGTGTCCTTGGGCAAGACACTTAACCCCGAATTGCTCCCGCTGCTTCGTCTGCGGCGTATGAATGTGTATGAATGGGATTAGTTACATCTGATGTGTGTACATTTACTGTATGTACCTACACTGCAAGCTACTTGAGAAGAACATTTGTTGGAATGGAAAAGCAGATAATTTTAACACAAGCTTACCGCTTTGCCTCGTCGCTTTATTTGTAAAGTGTAATGCAACCACTGCCATCAGTGTGTGAATGGGTAGGTGTGACAATGGGTGTAAAAGCGCTTTGAGTCGTCAGAAGACTAGAAAAGCGCTATATAAGCTCAAGTCCATTTACCATTTGAAAGGGATTACCTGCCAGACATTCAATCATGCTTCCAGTTACATTACAAAACATGTTAGACATGAGCACACGTGCAAACACACACGCACGCACGCACGCACGCACGCACGCACACACACACACACACACACACACACACTTGCTGCCAAATTCACAGACGGAGTGGAGAGCACAGATTGGTGCAGGAAACACACTGAATGAAAACAAGACATTTGGGATTTAAAAAAAAGTTAAATAGTAAAACAGTTTCTCCTGAAAACCTAATTGAAATGATATCCTGAAGAGAGAGAGAGAGGGAGAGAGAGAGAGAGAGAGAGAGGGAGAGGGAGAGAGAGAGAGAGAGAGAGAGAGAGAGAGAGAGAGAGGGAGAGGGAGAGGGAGAGGGAGAGAGAGAGAGAGAGAGAGAGAGAGAGAGAGAGAGAGAGAGCACCTGTGTCCACTGCAGACTCCCCAGACAAACGTTTGGTTCCAGTCTCCTGAAAAACACAGTAGCTGCTGTTATTCTAGGAGTCAAATTAGCAGACGGGCCACTGAAGGTTGGAGAGGCCTAATTTAAACCAGGCTGGTCGCTGGGGAGCAGATCCTGTCGCTGAAGCAGGATTTACTAACTGGCACTCAATCACTGTTTTAATGAGCACGGATGAAACAAAAATGCAGTTATTATTCCTAACGAAAACTTTGAATATAAACAAGTTTGGTTTTGAGAATTTGTGCTCTTAAAAACTGTCTCTAGCGGGCAGATTGTCTGTGCAACATCCAAAACTAACACAATGGACACAAGGCCACTTTAAGACATAGCTGGATTTTTTTTTTTAACTTCAACTGAGAGAAGAAGTCTCAGGACACATTTTCCAAGACCTGTTTTAGTTTAACCCATGCATGTTTATAGGATCAAGTAGCAGCAACACAGTAAAATCCCCCTAAACACAACAATCTCTGTAACTTCAGTCATTATAAAAACACATAACTCTCTAATGTTGCTGCATTATTTGGAGGCCGACTTTTTCCAAACCATTTCTTATAATTTCAGCCTGCTGTTGTTCATTACCTGAAAATGTCTCTAGTCTCAAATAAAATATCGCTACATTACAGTTCACAGCTGGCTCAGCAGTGATTTCTTTGAAAATTACTTTGGTAATTGGTTGACTTTCTTGGGAGAGTGCTGCTGGAAATGGTTTCAGGAAATCTGGCAGGGGTTTGCACTGTGTGAAAGTAATTTCCTGGAAAGTCTTACCCACGTTCTGTTTGTGAACTCCTGTTTCAGCCCAACACTTCACTTGCTTTACATCTCTCTACTCTTCCTCTCCTGCCTTCCTCGCTTCAGTTTCTGTGCATTTTAGATTTCATCATTGGATTTTAAATGTGACTTCATCATATGATCCTTGGCTTAACTGTTAGCTTAACTCAACACCTTTTAGAAACTGTTCCTTTTTACTCCTAGCTTTCTATTCTCTCGCACAGTTTACTGGTACATTGATAAATTCCTCAAAAATGTTGGCAACTTTTAAAAATATTTATCTTTTTATATTTCAGAAAAAGGGACGCGCTTCCTCATTTCGAGCTAGCCATCTTTGATACTTTCAGCTTACATGACAACTGTTGCAGGCAGAGTGTGAAAGCTGTAACTACAGCAACATTTAAGCTAATCTGTTCCTGCAAGCCTAGAGATTGGTACTTCACTGTCCAAATTGTGTAACACAAATGTTGTGGGGGTATCCATTGTCTAGAGAAAAGAAAATGTCTTGCCAAGAAATGTAAGCAGGACCGCGCAGGATCTGCTTAGATAGATAGATAACATTAGTGTCATCAACTGGTTAAACCTGCTGACCTTCTGTCAGTGTTGCCGGTTGATTTATAGTAAAAATGACAATCCTGGAGAGTCTAAAATACGAGCCCTACATTTCGGTGACGACATATTGTGCTAAAGAATGAGCTAAAGCTACGTTTAAGGCTAAACTGCACATCAAAACGATCTGATAATTCACATGGAAGAGATGGAAATAACAAGCATTCTTCTTGTATTGCAGAAGATATTTATTCTCCTGATATTATCACTCTATTATCAGACATTTAGTTCTAACAAATCCCCTTTTGACCGCTAAGCCTACATAGGTTACTTTCATTTTAAAGTTGGGAGAGGACACCCCGGATGACTACTTACCAAATCTGAGTTTATTTGGGGTTGCTCTTCGTAAGTTCAACAAATCCAATGAAGTACTGGACTTAGCTGCAAACGTTATTGTTTGATATTGTTTCCTTCAGGGCTAGCTTCTACACAGTGTGAAATACTATACAAAATATAGGGTATGAACTGCTGCTGACTACTGTAGGGCTGGGCCAGATGTATAGCTAGTAGGCTAATTAGTCAGACATGTTTTGAGCTTATGTCAGAGCACACGAACATGTTCTTTTATCCATTTTGTTCTTTTATTTTTTGAAATAAATGCACAAACTCTTCGTCTTAATATAACCAATCCTTCCTGCTTCAAAATGTGGTCCATGGTAACAGCAGCTAGCTCTGGCTGGACAACTTTGAGGTGTTTAGCAAATTATAACATAAATATTAATGACAAACTATTCCACCAGTTCAAAATTTCTGATGCTGTCGGCATATTTACACTCAGCTCCAGTGGTCCTGCTCTGTTTACTCTGAGCCGGCGTGTTTGCTTTGTTTGAACAGAGGAGTTGTCTCATGTCCACGCGCTGTCAGGACAGGCAGGAGCAGAGATGGTACGAGTAGATATACTGCTGAGACGCTGCTCCCTGTCGCCCTGCTGTCACACCGTCAGGAGGATGGATGGATGTGCATGAGTGAGTCGTCCACAGATTCTGTCCTTAACAAGCTGTTAGTCATACTTCAGCTCGACACTGTAGTCAAATCAGAGAAAGGTATTTTTTGACACTTTTCAGATCTATTCTTCTTCTCTCTTCTTTTCTTTTGTATTTAAATCCATTGATAAGTCGTCCTGTCTAAAGAATTTAAAGGATTAAAGCGTTCTTTCCTCATTGTCCATGAGGAAAGAACTGAGTCTAAAGCCAGCATACTTTCCAGCTGACAAAGACCATGGATGAATCTTCTCTCTTCCAGAAGCTTGGAAGGACTCAAAGAGGAAACAAGCCACAGCAAACTTACCGTATTTGAGGCCAGAAATGGAGAATTATTAACACCTTAGGCACAAAATAAATCACAGTGAGAGTTTGAAAAGCACGCTAAACTCTGGCACTTTTAGTCACACACTTACCTATGAGGCAGGAGGCGTGTTTAGTGGTCTTAGATGCTAACATCAGTGTCTTTTTCATCATGAATGCAACCAATGGTGGATGTACAGGGAAAAGATTTGACACTTAAAGCCAATCACCCCCAACCCACCACCACCACCCCTCTTTCTACATTAATTTTTCACTCGCTCTCTCTCCCTCTCTGTCCCCCTCTCTCTCTCTCTCTTTCTCTCTCTCTGTTGTTTTCCCTCTGGTTGGATATAATTACCCCCCTTCATCATGCTCGGGAAAGCAAAACAGTGATCTGTATCTCCTTATAGGAACAGTGGCCTAGTCTAAACACAGCCGCTGTGATGTTGTGTGTGCATATTCTTGTGTTTGTGTGTGTGTGTGTGTTTGGGTGCGTGCGTGCATGTATGCATGTGCGCATGCATTGATCGTTTTTTGTCTGTGCATTTCCACAGCATAAAATGCATGAAATTTCAGTTCACATATCCGTACACATCTCTGGCTGTAGATCACTGTGTTTGTATGAAGCTGAAAAAAGGTAAATAGCGAGAAGCAAAGAAAGAAAGATGGAAAAAGGCAAACAAGCTGACAGACAGACAGACAGACAGACAGACAGACACACACACACACACACACACACACACACACACACACACACACACACACACACACACACACACACACACACACACACACACACACACACACACACACACACACACAAAAACACACACGCATACACACAGACAGGGAGAGAGATACACTCAGCAATAGGAAAAACAACAAAAATGATGTAGTTTGAATGTTCTTGGTTTTATCTCACCACAGAACATCACATTCTGGACTCTGAGGACACAAACACACACACATGAACGCACAAACAAACACACACACACACACACACGCGCACACACACACGCACGCACGCACACACACACACACACACACACACACGCACACATTTGTGTCTTCAGTGAAATGTTCACTTCAGGTCATTACACTGAGAAAGCTTCTCCAAACAACTAAGCGATAAGTAAATGCCAAATTGTGAGTGTTTTGCCACAGAGTAAATGAAGTGTGTGTTGAATGTGTGTTTATGTGTGACTCTCAAAGGGACCTGACCCAGAGGCATGAGAACCGGTGTCCTGTTCTCCCCTCTTGTGTGTTAATCAGAGACAAGTGAGGAAAGTTCCTGACACGAAACAATTTAGCCTTTTAACAAACATAGAGGGAGATTGGAAGACGCTAAAAGAGCAAACTGGACGAACACAAGGTCAAACATAAACGTAGCAGGGCGTCGAAACTCGCAAATGTGGGACTCGCCAAGCCTCAATTGAGAGATATATAAGCCGTGAGAGAGTTGTAAGAAAAAAAAGGAGAAGGGTTAACCAAGACAAATGAAAAACAGAGGGGGAGATTGTGAAAAAGCTCTAAATTTGTAATCTTGCCTCCCTTTGGAGACTCACTTTCTGAACAGCATCCAAAAACTTGTGAGCTTTTCTGAACAAATATCTGACATGCCTCAGAACAGAGGTTGTTTATCTTGGGATGGAGTGAAGGGGAGAGAGAGGAGGGATGCAAGGAGAGCCTGGGAGAAAGAGGAGGAGGAGGAGGGGGGGAGGGGGTAAAACAGGAACAAAGAGATGGAGATGGAGAAATAAAAAAGGGGGCAGAAGAGAGATGAGATGCTTGGGAAACGGCGCTATTAAAAAAACACAAATGGAAGTTTTGAAAGATCTGTAATAATATTGTGATTGTTAAACTCACAAAGCAACAGAGACATGAAAAAACCTTAACATAAGAACATCCAGCAGGTCCAAACTGAGATTTTATGCAAGAATAAATCTACTAGAGTGTGAAGTCGGGACATATCAGACAGTGTTTAATATCTGAGTAACAAAGTTGGTTAAAATTATAGGAACGCCAAGAACTCTCCCGGAATAAGTTGGAAATAAAACAAATTGTAAAATACACATATCTTATCCCCAGGATGCTAAAGTGCTCAAATTAGTGCAGATGACATATCAGCGAAGATAACACTTTTCAAAAGCATGACTAACAATTACATATCTCATATTTCAACACAAGTCTCATGATATACTGTAAGGGGAAAAAAAACATCTCTGCAAAAACAACACTTTGCACGGTTACAAAACTTCTTAATTGTAGACCTATCACTAAAACAAAATGGTACCTTTCACAGACCAACATTAGTGTTCATAAGAATTCATCATTTAACCAAGGCTTAAAAACAGATCATACATTTTACAAAAAGGAAGATAATGAAAAAGAGCTAGTCACAAAATGTCAGTAGTTATGCAAGCAGAAAGGTTTTAGGCTAGCATGTTGTGTATTTACAATTTCAGCAGAAACTAAACAACTAATTAGGATTTATTTCAAATTGAGTTTCTGTCCTCCTGACAGATTTTAGTATGATTAGAAAACAGCTTTATTCTCCTTTTTGGTCTCCTCCAAGTTCTGAGGAGCTAGCTAGCTCTTTAGCTGCTAAATGATGCACTTTGCTTACATTTTTGTTGTTAACTGTGTCCGCCTTACGTTGAAATCTGAGGCAGGTATAGTGTAAGTTAACTTAACAGATTCTGTTTATGCTTTCATGGTAAACAAGCACAAAAACGTAATTTTCTGTACGAAAAAAGAATTAGTTGATTCTGACTAGAAAGTGAAGGCATTCTTTGGGGCTCTTTAACCAAATAAGCCTATTTTGGCCACAAAAAAAAATCCAAAGGAAATCTTCGAAGAGCACTGTGAAGCCTTGTTACTGGCAGTGTTAAATGGATGTTTGTTTGAGCTGCAGTGAAGGGCAGAGTGGCCATGCCAGCACTTCATGCCCGAGAAGTGTGGGCAAAGGTGGCAAGTTACTACTGTAGAGACAAGACCAAATACAGACATACTGTTTGACATAACAGGCATGGAATGTGTACACACACACACGCACGCACGCACGCACGCACGCACACACACACACAAATCCTTTAGATACCCTCTAATACTAAATACAGATTAGAGTGTGTAGACTTTCAGCTCCTTTGTCCCTAAACAAACTATGAATCAGGTTGTTGTTCATGCTGATAATAGAAAAAAAAAATCACAATTACACAACACTTAAAGGCACCATCTTCCGAATAGTGTATAGCCTCACAAGCAAAGCTGTGGTAACCATAGATGCATGAGGGCCCCTTGGACATATTAGAAACCAGTGAGCATCAGTGGCAGTTTGTTAATAAGGGGTGCTTGTGTGCTGCTTCCTCCAAACATCGAGAGGAGAAGGTCTACTTAAACTTGATGAACATAAATTACACCCATTGGTTACTGCAGGGGGCTTTGGAAGCCCAACGGTGGCGGTTGCCATGTTGGAAATGCTGCCTCAACCTAACTTTCAGTCAACCTTACAACAGGCTAAGAGCTGGAGCTGAAGTGGGTTTGAAGCCTGTTGACAAATTATTACATGGCGCCTGCTCGTCAGTCAGGTCAGCCATGTGCCTAACTATGTATGACTCGTATCCTTCATGACATCAAAACTGATGAGTTACAAAAACCAGGACAACACATCAGACAGCACACCCATACTTTGCAATCTCTAAAACCTTCTCCCCTCAGGCCACAGATACAGATCTCTCACTTTCAGGACTAAGATAGCCATGTCAAGCTTTGTGCCCACGTCCATCAGGCTCATGAATGGCTGATCCATGTGTTTATTTATTTATAACACCACTCCTTTAACCTCTCATAACAATTCTTTGTGACCTATTTAGCTTTTAATACAGCCACTTGTATGTGTGTGTTGTTTGGTTGTTTTTGTACAGATTAACAATGAGAAGTAAATTGAGAAGTTCTGGTTTGAACGCAGCCAAGTGTCCTGATTGGATGGCTTTAAGTCAGTCAATTCAATGGGAGCCAATCATGAAGAGGTTTCCTGATTTTATTTTGTAAACTTCCTGAACAAAACTGTTAATAATTAAAAATGCACTCACTGTAAATATAATCACTAATGCAAAGAATATCTTGTTAAATATTCTTTGACAATGTGAATAAACAGAGAACAACTCTCCTTTTGTCAGATGAGGAAGGGTGTTGTCTGTAACAGGGAACTATGATAGTTTTCCTGATTGTGTGTGATTGTGTTTACTTCCGCCTTCCTACGTGTAAGCTCATGAGTGTGTCACATTTGTTAGTGTGTGTGTGTGTGTGTGTGTGTGTGTGTGTGTGTGTGTGTGTGTGTGTAGGTGTGTGTCTGTGTTACCAGGATTGAGCAGGGAAGTGCTGTAGCATTAAGAGGTGGCATGTGGCTGTGGTGTTGTGGTATGTGCTGGCAGACTAACAGGCCACCTCTGAGTTTTAATGGCAGACGTGTCTGTTAGAAACCTTTGAGGACGGAGTGAGGATGCTTCTGTTCCTGTTGATAAGGCTCTGTTTCCTGCTGTACAGGTCAGCCTTGGACCACTGACATGTGCATTTTATGGGGCTACACCTCTAAAGACTGTTGGTCTCTGAGTGTCCAGGGAAGTTTTGCAGCAGTCATGTCGAAGTTAATTTACTTTCAAAGCTGAACCTGCTCGAAAATATACTTACCACAGGGAAGTTGTATCTGCAGCAAAGCAATATAAACATATCCTTGTTATTGACATGTTGTAGTATAGATTTACTTTGTTTGTTCCATATATAGACACTTTGAAAAAGAAATATAAAAACATGAACAGCAAATGGTGACTTATTACATTCAATTCTGGTTTCCTTGTGTGAATCATCACCAATAATAAGTTCACTGACACACTTGGACTTAATGGTATTTAAGTTTTCAACATCGTAGTTTTTTAGCCTCAGTTGTGGACAGACAAAAAACTACGAAAGCCTAAAAAACCAACTGCCCATTATTAAGTAAATACTTAACTTTAGGCCTCATTAAGTGAATTAACGATTAACATCAAAAATAAACAGGGTAAGACGGGCAGTGAGCCCTCCTTTGTTACAGTCTTATTTAACCCCATCACCCCTTGTTGTTGGAGAGGGGCCAGTTCACTTCCCTGAGCACAGCTGGGGTGCCCTTGAGCAAGTCACCAAACCCACTTTCTACTCAGCTCTCTTTCGTGTGCAGCCCGTCCCTCTGACCATTAGTGACTGACCATAGGATCCTGTTTGTGCTTATTGTTTGTGTGTGTGTGTGTGTGTGTGTGTGTGTGTGTGTGTGTGTGTGTGTGTGTGTTTGTATTCTGTGTGTGTAGGATGTTTGAAAAAAGAGTGTAAAAATGTGTCTTCTTCTTTTTCCCAATTCGTCAAACTTTCTCAAAAGTACGCTGCCAACTATCAACATAACGGATCTTTAGCTACAGTTTCATATCAGTTCAAGGTCCAAAGTCCAGAGATGGCCAATGATAGATTAAAGTTTAAAGTGAGCCACATAAACATGTGATTGATTAATGGACATTAAGAGAAAAACTGAGTCATCATGAAACAGTTTCATCATTATGTGTTTCCCTGTTAGAGTCAGCAGAGACTCAGCTGATAGAGTCTGATGATTAGCACTTGATCAGAGATTGTTGGCACACTGCTCACTTTATGATCTTTAAAACAGATAAACAGTGTTCAATATTTAAAGAGCACTACTTAATTACAGGTGTCACAAATGGGGGTAGCCATCGGAAACGTAATCATTTCTCATTAAACAGCGCCCCCTAGTTTGCACTGTCTCAGAGGCACATTGTTTACTTATTGCTTCAAAATGTGTTGACAAGTCAATTGGCATGTAATGTAGGGAGACATGAAATCTAAGTGTGAAACATGAAGCGGTGTGGGAGCTCTCGGTGTTTCGCTGTGATGGTTTCATTGGTATTTGATCCACGTCCCGCCCCTTTCCTCCTGCTCCGCGCTGCGCCGCTCCTCACACCCGGCGCACCATTGGGACAGTCCGGCTGCACCACGGACCGCACGAGCCCGAAATACATTTCTATTGGAAAGATAATAAAAACTGGAGTGAAGCCGTCTCCTTTTCTTCCGTCCGCGCATTTCTAAGGTGAGTTTATATACAAAGTCGACGTCAGATAACTCTTATATAGCTGTGAAAGAAACACAATGAGTCTGTGATACCCAATCAGAAGTTATAAGCGACTTTATCGAAATTTGAATTTGGGTAGTGTGTGTGGGGACTTCAGTGCGCGTTTACAGGGAGGACAATGCTTCTGGGTTTTGTGTATAGCTTTTAAAGCGTTGGTGAATAAATTATTACATTATTAATTTGCAACGCAATGTTATCATTGTGGGTATTTTTTAAGTTTTCTTGTAATGGTTAGGCTTTATTTCTGTAACATTCGCCTTGTTCTTCGGGGTTTCTTGAATGATTGAATGGAGAGTAATCAAAAAAATGTATTAATTGCTTGTTAATAACGTTGCTATATGAACAATAAATGTTTTACTGCATGTAGAGAATGTATGAACTTACTTGTCTGCTTGCTGAATGAGCCCCCTGCTGAGCACAGAAAGAAAGCAAACATATGCAAAGTTTAAGATAACATAAGACCATTACTGTACTAATGTTGACTGAGCGTGACTGTTATCATCTGTGGTGTTATTGTGCATATACTGTGTGAAGGTTGTTTTTAATGTTGTAAGAGTCTTTTCTTGGATGTCTGACATGAAATTCAATCTGCTCCTTCACATATTAAAGTGCAGAAGCAGCAGCAGAAGCAGCAGCAGTATATCATTACTATTTTCCAACTTTAACCCGGGTCAGAATAAGATCTGCTTGTATGCCGATTTTCATCACTCTGCCTTGTAATTATTGCAGTTGCATGACATAACCTATCAATTTCCACACGTGTCACTGACATTACCCAGCAGTACTCTGATTCACTGGAACGTGACATGGTGAAGTTGAAGTTAGTGGCCTTGAGGTGTTTTAATTATGGAGACAAACTGGCAGCACAGTGTTCGACTCGTTACAAGTTGGGGGCAGTGTCCATCTGACCCCTACAACCTGTCAGAGGGCCAGGAGGGAGGCCACCATGTGAAATACCACACACACACACACACACACACACACACACACACACACACATATACAGACAGACAGACAGACAGACAGACACACACACACACACACACACACACACACACACACACACACACATATACAGACAGACACACACACACACACACACACACACACACACACACACACACACACACACACACACACACACACACGTTGATGGAAGAGCCTGTGGGCCTGCTAAAGCTTGCCAATAAACAAACATGCACAGTGAGGATCAATGAAAAGCCAGTCTGCTTCACTGATAATAACACAAAATCCATAAACAACATGTAGCGATGACCTCAGCCTTCCTTGCTGTGGGTCCAAACAGTGTGTGTCTTTTTCAAGTTTAATTGGATCCATAATTCCTCTTGTTTGTGTCCAGTGGGCATACAGTATCCTATGGTGCATAACTGGACAAGTCTGTGTAGGACGTCTGTGAGCTCATAAACACACGCATGCAATACGTTTATCATATCCACCATACCATCTATTGTTTCACCTTTTTACGCTCTGAAGCACTTAGGTCAGCCTTGGCTGTTTTGAATGTGCCATATAAATTGAATTGGCTTGACTTGACATTTAGTCTAATCATAAAGAACTTTTAGCAAATGAGAACAGACGTTCCCTGTGGTTTTCCCTCTTTTTTTACCTGAGTTCTACATTCCTTTGAGGGGTACCCTTTGTGACCTTTGGGTGTCATTGACGCAACCAGCCAGGAAAGGGTCAGTAGCAGAGGTGTGAACTCTGAATCCGGCTGCTGTATTTGCTTTAACACCACAGGGTTCCCTCTTCTTTTTTTCTTCTTCTTTTTATTTTGCCCCACGTGGTGTGTCCTCGCCAAATGGTGAACTGATACAGCAGGAGACTGAGATTGATTGATTTATACTTTAAATACCAAATGGTCTCTTTTGTCTCTGAGAAACTCTAAAATGTGAAATGACATATTCATCATAGTTGAAAAAAATGCAATCCAACAAATTATTTCACCAATTTAGATGGAAACTTTTTTTAAATGTGGGAAACAAATTGGAAATTTTCGAGAAATGCAACGTCATGTTCAGTTTGACAAACAGGATACGGTTCTGTCCTGTTTGCTGTCTGGCTGCTGCCCAAAACTTGACTGCATGTGAACCTTTCAAATGATGATAAATGTGGACCATTGTACATTTTCCTCAGCCTTTTCCTGTTCCTCCTTAAACTATACAACATTAATTTGAAACGTACAGCATCTCACAGTCTGTCAAAAGGCTCAGTAGATAATTAGGCAAGTCAGAAAAACAATAATATGAGTTGTTCAAAGTTTTTATAACCTGGCCAGATGCACAAATTGCCTAAAAGCTAAACATTTACACAGAGCACCATCACTTAAATATTTGTTAGACACCATATACTGTACGTATATTTGATATCGCTAAATTTCAGTAAAAGTGACTGTTCCAACATTTATCATGATCCTTTAGCTTGATACAGTGGCATAGCGTCCCTACCTCCAAAAATGTTTACAGTGGTGTACATGCTTTACAATGCACAAGTCTAAATTATCGACACACAAAGATGGCTAATGTAGGATAAGGCTTAAGATGCAAAGATAAATATTTCTGATGTCTTAAAAAAATTCAAAGCTACTACACCCAGGAGAAGGTTAGCTTAGCTTAGCTTAGCTTAGTAGAAAGACTTACAGCTAGCTCTTTTCAAAGGTAACAAAATCCATGTACAACACATCGAAAGAAATATTTAAGGAAACCTTTACCAAGCAAGGCCATCGACAGCTTTTGTTTCAAACCGTAATGTCTTGTTTATTAGTCCAATTTACTGCATGCTAAGCTAAACGCTGACTACAGTCAGTGCGCTTTGGCGCTTTTCAAGTTGATTTACACTATAGCCATTCTTTTATTTTATTGTCTTTGTCTCAAAGGCTAACCCATGATACATACATTATATGTGAAAAGATAACATTAGCCAGCTCTGCACCTGTTTCAGTCCTCTTCAGTCTTTAATGATCTTTGTAATGCTATCCTCAAAGACCAAGGCAACAAAGAGGGCAAATTGGGATTCCCTGTTGCCGCACATGAAGGAAGCACGAAACCTCAGAGAGTATGGATATTTGTTGAAGCATGGAAATGTTTTCTTGGCTGAGGAGGAAGTGTAGCCGTGTTTTACTTGGATTCAGACTGAGCATGGATGGTGAAAATAGGGACGTAATTGAAAGTCAAAGGGTTAGCCTAAAAAATGCGGCCTTATCGTGTATGTTTGTTCACCTGGTTAGCGAGGTTAGTGAGTGAAGGACATGAGAAGAGAGGGAGAGAAAAGGCAGGGAGGGGGGACACCAAAGTCCAGTGCTTATTTTACTCAAGGCAAACTATAGCAGAGTAAACATTTTTGAGTTTAAGTCATCAAAAGTAGAGATTAATGGGTGTGTGTGTGCCTGTGTGGCCCAGCAGCTGTTTTAGTCAGTAAAGACTCTCAAAGAGAAGCAAAGAAAAGACATGAAAGGTAAATAAGGCAAGTGAAAAAACAAACAGGGACAGAAATAGAGAGAGAGACAACAAAAGGGGAAAGAGAAAAAGCAGTGGAATGAGGAGGAATCAACAGACAGATTGAGCATGAGTGTTAAATGAAGGAGGTAGAAGAAAGAGACGAGAAAAAGAGAGAAGAGGAGAAAATGGGAGAAAAAAAGATATCGAAACATGTTTTCAATCAGTGCTGAGGTTGAGAAGAAGGATGTTTGATGGGCCTAATAGAGAGAAAGAAACCATCGACTGATGCTCTGCTCAGGAATGCATTCGTACCCACACACACACACACACACACACACACACACACACACACACACACACACACACAACACACACGGCTCCTATTAGACTGTGGTTACACTGGTTTATATCCAGCAAAGCCACCTCAAGCAAATTCTGTACATAGTGACATGGAAATATTTGATTTCAGCCTGTCTCTGTTGTATGAGTGCTTTGAAATCCCCTGAATGCATGATGCCCAAAGAAAGCAACTCTAAGCTGAAGCAGGAGGATGAACGTTGCTGTTTTCATGCAAAAATGCTTTTAATCAATCAATCAATCAATCAATAGATTTTTGGATCATTATAGGTTAGTTTCTATAGGCTCTTCCCACCTTTGGATAGATCTGTTCAAAACAGAGCTGTCAATATCTGACACAAAGCCTTCAGTATAATGTTCTCTGCTAAAATAGTTAGAAAAAAAGAAACTGATGAGAAAATGTTGTCTGAGTACACAAATAATAGATAGCCTATGTCAGGTGTCACAAACGTCTCCACAGGACAAAATGCAGGGCAGCCAGGTGTAGTTATTTAGCACATTACAAAAATAGATTTGATGCAATGTGCTTTAAAAAGGAAAACATTAGAATGACATTTAAGATTTGACGCAGTCCTCTGTTGTGCTTTTGGCTAAATGCTTAAGTTAGCATGCTAAGACAATGCTAACATTCTGATGTTCCAGGCATAATGTTGTTTAAATCTTGATTCAGCTAGCTAGCATGCCAACATTTGCTACCTACTGTAATTGCTGACACTGATGGGAATGTCCTGAGTTTAGCAGGTACTGTATTTGCAATAAACCAAAGAGTAGAGTAAGTAATTGTCACATAGCTTCATACAATAGGAAAAGTTGAGTGATCTGCAAAATGTGGTTTTGAACTCCAAAGCATCCAATAGCTGTCAAGAAATTTCAGTGCAGCCTCTAAACCCAAACTGCATATTTCTGTGACCGGGTTTTTTAACTTCACATCTTTCCACAATTCCACCCTTCTTATGTTACGTCTCATCCCCTTTTCCCCTCCTCATTGGATTTTTCTTTAAGTTTTGTATCTCTCTCATCACCCATTTTGTCATTTCCATTTCTGTCCCAATTTGCCATCCTCCCCCTTCCATCCTTTTTTTTTTTGCCCCTGCTTCTTTCCATTACCTCTCACCTTCCATGCTTCAGCTCAAATTTCTTTTCTGTTCTTCTTAATCAAAATATATTTCATGTTTTCTCTGACAGGAATCAGAACCGGTGAAAAAGCTGACTAGGGTGGTAGCAGCCAGGCCTTGCCCAAAAAGTGGCGTACCCCATACTGGGGGCAACGGGGGAGATAAAGGATTAACGGATAATCCAGGGTATGTCCAAGTCCCTCCTGTTGAGAGGTCCCCTCCTTTTTTCTTCTATCCAAGACTTATGCAGGCAGGCTGCCACAGGGATTATGGCCTTAAACGTATGACCATTTAAAGTTTCTTTTTGTTCTTGTGGTTCTTTTTAGGGCCATTTTTAAAGCATGAGGGTGCTGGCTGCTGTATTTGTGTAACTCAAAAGCAGAGGAGCAAGTGCAGAGAGGGTTCACAGAGAGGAGGGAAAGAGAGTATAGTATAGGTTGGGGGCATATGTGCAGATAAAATAAACTTTGCCTAGAGGGTCCAGGTACATAAGAGGGTTCAGAGGGAGCGACCCCCTCTGAGCTGTGGTCAAAGGTCTGTAACTGGATTACAGGCAAAGACAAAACACCAGAGCTTACCGTAAGAACAGAACAATTAATGGTGCAATGTGTATTCCTGTAATACTGAGTTATCAATTAGACTTAGTTTCTTTCAGTTGAATATTGATATAACAAGGCTACCTTTTTTCTTATTGAAATGCATATTGCATTGTGTCTGGGCTGCAGTCACTCAGGTGTATTCAGAGAGAGTATGCCTGTTACTTCAGCGCAGTTCATGGGAACATGCCCAAAGTCCCTGAAGGCAAACGCTGCATTAGATCCAACCTCACACCTCAGTATGCTAGTCCCTGGTGTCCATGTGTGAGCCTTGATATGGCTCTGTTCGGTGCTGGTATGTGGCGAGTTTCCTCCCTCTCCGCTCCAAGATACCCCTCTTAAAACTGCAGTTAGGGGAAGTGGAGCGGAGGGCCATGGGACTGTGGTCAGCAGCAAATTAGAAGGCCTGCCTTGGACCTGACGCAATCCCCGACTCTTGAACCATAGCAGGTCATTAATGAAGCCAGACGGGGCCTTGCATGCGTGGGAGGCCAGTGTTGTTTAACTGCTGCAGTGAAAATCTTTAAAGAGAGCCAGAGGTCCTTGACAGGGCTGCCTTATGCTATCAAAATATTTAAAAATTGGATATCCATTACTCTGCTGGCAAAGAATAACACATGAGAAAAGGCCATTTTTTTATCAGCTTCATTACAGGCTTACAGACTTACAGAGGACTGAAGCTCAAGAAAGTTTTCTCTCTCCTAAAAACATAGAGGAAACCTCAAAGCTTTACATTTTTTTAAATCATCTTTTGAATTAAAGTATAATTAACAATTGTGATAGATTTTTGAGTGGTCTGATAATCTTTTCCTGCCTTTCAAATGTGATCGGCTCCATTTAGAGGCAGTGTAGCGGTACAGCTAAGTAGCAGCAGTGTTTTCTTATCAGGAAGTTTTCATTATCTCTTCCTATCTGGCTGAGAATACGTCGCCTGTTTGTAAACAAATCTAAGCCTGTTGAGGGAAGGCTGCTTCTGGGCTTTAAAAGCATGATAAGTCCTTTCAGTGAAATGTCAAATGAACTTTGTGCAACCTTCAAGCTAGACAAAGCACGACAAAATGGCTGCAGGAATTCCCTAAAAGTCCAGCCATTTCATGGACAAGGAGCAGACTTTGGCTTGTTGCACTGAGGAGTGACTGTGGTCTAAATTTAGATGGTTCCAGACCAGCGGACCCTTGGAATCCTAAAAACCTGCGGAAAGACAAATCTGTCCAAAATGCACTGAGGTTACTTTACAACTACGTTGAGAATAGTTCAGAACAGGAAAGCTCAGTGGTCTCAACAGAATCTCATCTTTCACTAAACAAACTGCAAATGTCATGCATGTCTGTCAACATCCTTCAAAATAAAATACATCCCTGTCTGAATTTTAAAGAGAGATGTTTTTCTCCCTGTTCTTGCTCTTGGTAGATGGTTTCATGCTACGACCACAGAAGCATTTGCAGCTGGATTCAAACCTATTTCTGAGCTGATGTCGACAAAGCCAAAGGCAAGCAGGGGAAACCAGGCGACCTGACCACACTCCAACCATCCCAGCTGCTTCCAGGAACAAAACTGCACAGTGTTCTCCTTAATTTACGTCTGTTTAATTCAGCCAGCTATGCTGAACATCGAGCTACCAAGAGTGGGACAAAGCTTGGCTTGCACTAAATAAACAGAGATAATGATCCAGTGAAGTATTTGGCGTTGCAGGTCTGGAGTTTAACTTTTCAGATTTAGAAATTACACGTTTTCAAGATCTTGGATTAATCCTAGGGAGTTATTTTTTAGGTCTATACTTTGGACTGCTGAACTTTCAATGATTTTTGCATAAATCTAAGAAGAAAAAAGTAGAACTTAAGTGGAATTAAAGGCAATTTAAGACAGTGTTTGAGATACCTTTTCAAGAATTATTGAGCCATTCACTTCTTGGGACCATGAATCTTCAGGAGAAGCTATCAGGCCTAAAAGGTCTGGTCACACACTCCCACAGCAAGCGGCGCTATAAAGGTGACCTCACATTGGAAATGATCAGCCCTCCTCTGGGTGACTTCCGCCACACCATGCACGTGGGCCGTGGCGGCGATGTCTTCGGCGACACCTCTTTCCTAAGCAATCATGGTGGCAACGGCAATGGCAACAACGTGGAAACAGATTCTATCTCTTCCCCTGACACCAAGATTGGAGCGTTTTTCTCCAAGACACTCCGTCAAATTAGGAGGGGCTCTGACAACAGACCAACAGGAGGACCAAAAGATCTGTCACCGCCACCCCCTGCCATTTCTCCCATCATCAAGAATGCTGTCTCTCTCCCCCGGCTGGATGTTGATATGCCTAATGGATGCCCCACAACCAAAGTGCTCTTTCCCAGTTCCAAAAGCACACCAGAGGAGATGAAAAGCTCTTATGGTGAGTATGGTGGGGGGGGGGGAGTTTCTTAGGTAATTGTGGGTTTAAGTCAACCACCTATGGTGCTACTAAGGGTCTGAACTTGTATTCAGTGTGTGTACATTTAGAAACATAGAATTAGTGACACCAATTCAACACTTTTTACACAAGGTGTGTGCATGTCTTTTCATGGATTTCTCCAAATAGACGAGACCAAACGACGCTGTTGCTCTTTAACTGTCAGGGACCAACACCATCAGTGTTTGTATATGCTGAGAAATCCAACATATCTTCACTTAACAAGTTGTTGGCATGTCTCTTTTTTTTGCCCAGTCTTTCAAGGATTAAGAAAATTGTTTTACCAAATCCCCAAATTGCCCCTAAAATGAAGGGAAGGTGTTTCCTTCATACTAAATGGTTCTGTTGCTTAAGACAGAGAAAAAAAGTTAAATGGGTTAACCAGTGTTTACTGGAAACTTTAGAGAAACTTATCCATTACTTCTACCCAGTAATCTTCAACAGATTTCCCCCAGATGTTCATATGAATCACCTTGGCTCATAATTAGCAGTGCTGCCACTGATAACACACACAGAGATCCAGACAGAACGGGCAACAAGATGTCTGTCTGAGAGACTGCTTGAACGAAACACATTAACACCAAACTCATTGCTTAAACAGCCTGACCTCCACTGTGCATGTGGAGGTCAGCCATGAGACGTTCAACTAGCCTAGCATAAACAATGACAACGTGGAAACAGCTAGCCTGGCTCTATTCTCCATTAAAATACATCTTGTCGGGGTGCAGATGGCCTAGCGGTTAGGTCGCACCCCATGTATGGGGGCTGTAGTCCTCCAAGCGGGCGGCCCAGGTTCAAGTCTGACCTGTGGCTCCTTTCCCGCATATCATTCCTCGCTCTCTCCCGATTTCTTACTCCATCCACTGTCCTACCAAATAAAGGCAAAAAGCTAAAAAATAAAATAAAATAAAAACATCTTGTCAGTCTTACACAGCTAGCTGTTTTTCTGGTTTCCAGTCTTTATAGCTAGGCAAAGCTACACAGCTCCAGCCTCAATTAGAACATAAAGATATGGTGGTGGTGGTGAGTTTCTTACCTCAGTCTGGTTGGGTTAGGATGTAGTATGCAGTAAACTGAGTATGTAGTAGGAAATATGTAAGCAGGCATTTACGGACACATCCTTGGACACTTTTTCAAATGATCTGAAAGGTATCAGAGTAATTTCGCTTGAAAAAAACAATTCTTTGTTGTGAGTTATAGTTTTATTTAAATGTAAAGACTCTTTTGATCTAAAATCACACAATAGTCACACAGTTTGCATTGATAAATAGAACTACATGAAAAGCTGATAGAAGAGTTTGACGCTGTTATCTTTGGTATAAAACCCCCTCCACACTCTTGGCCCTTCATGGCTGGCATTGAGAAAGTTCTGTGGTTACTTTATCCTTCAGGGTGGTGAAGGCCGCAGTGTGTGAGTGTGGGACTCTTTAAGAGATCTGGCAGGGTCAGACAGATGATTCACTGCCCACAGATCTGATGGACTCAGCACATCACAGGCTGAGGTTTGTTGACTTGTCATTATGAATCAGGGTGTTTTTAGATGAGTTTACACTGCCCCCTGTTGGAATTATATGATAAACCATGTGAGGAGTGTTTTTCTCACATCAAGTGATTTAAAGACAATAAACACATTATTTTAATATAAAACATGTAACCAATTGGAGGGAGGTTTGAATTAGATATCTGTGTTAAATCATTCTAATAATGTGATAAAATATATTGTTTTCAACTGGACTTTGTGCGGCTGAACTTCTGGGTTTGGGTCCTTCCTGTCTTTGGAGGAGGCTGCTGCATTTCAGTCAAAACCGCCTGCAGCTGTTGATGGTCTAAAGCTTAGTGTGTGTTTTTTCTGGTGTTTGTTTCTCTCCAAAGAAAAAGAATAATATTCTGTGAGTAAGATAAAAAAGGATTGATGCCATCCTCATTTCTTTCGGGTTGATATGAAGCCAGCCGTCACTTTGCATACAGAGGCCGTGTTTGAAAACAAACACTACTCACCACATAGTCCACGATATAGTGAATTCACCATTTTGAAGTGAAGTCCGAACTTTGAGTGAGCATTATCGTACCCTATACAGTGCACACTCATTAGATCCCACAATGCACTGTGAAAAGTTTATAAAAAACAAATGGTCACTACACAATCAATACATACCATCATGCATTGCAGTTCAGAAAGTGGCTTTTGACGACTATAGATGAAGAGGAGAGCGACAAGCATGGAAACAGAAACACAAAAACGTTCATATATGGAGGCATTTTTACAGAAGTCCACAAGCCGTTTTAATAAAGATAAAGGATTCTCAGCGGAGTTACGGTGACATGCACAAAACCACAGTCAGTATGCATAAATAAATGAGTTTCAGTGCCAAGATATGCGTCATTATTAATACAAATAAAGTACTTTGTATGTATTTGTTTTATGAAAATACGCTCAGTCGCTGAAATTCATGCCGTTATTTATCTTTATAACACGATCCTCAGCCGGAATTAAGCTGCAAGGTGTTGTGAGGCAGCAATGACGTAATTGTAGGCGGCCGGTGAGAGAGCTAGTGTCCAAAATGTTTTTTTTTTATTGTGCCGAATGAGTGTGCTCTCTATGTAGGGAGTAAGGAGTGTGCATGTGATTTCGGAAACAAACAGAGAATTAAAGCAAGGGGAACAGTTAGTCTAGGTCTGACCAAAGATTAGAAAAATAAATCATGAGCACTTTTCACTTTTAAAACTTTTGTTGTCACTGAGAAATTGGCAGGCAACTGTCTAAGAATCTAAGAACAGACAGACACAAGACTGGAAAGAAGCTTTTGTTTTAACTCTCTGCAGAGGAAGTAGGCATATTTACCCTAAAGACAGAATTCTTCCTCCTGAACTTCATGTATTAACAGGATTTTCTGCTCCTTAGGTCTGGACTCTGGTTTTGTCACTCTGCCTCGACTCTCCCGCTCTGAGCGTCAGCAGCCTTCCATCTCCCTCCCAACCTCGTGCTCCCCCAACATCCACCGCGGCTCTCTAACCGACCCCACTGATGCCATCTTATCCACCTGTTCCTCCTCCGTCTTGAGCTGTGACGCTAAAGCAGCAACTGCTTACTCTGACTCCCTTCCCTCCCTCACCTCCTTGGATACCTTCACCTTCACCTTTGACCTTGGCCCCTCCCTCATGAGCGAGGTGTTCAGCCTTATCGACAGCCACCTGGAGGATCCCGGCCATGTCTGGGAGGGAGAGGAGGCGGGATCAGCGTGTGGGCTGACCAATGAGGGATCAGAGATGGACTCAGCTACTATCTCATACGTGGATTCCCTCCTGAGGGAGGACTGCGGGGACAGAAAAAGCCCGCATGACGCCGAATGGGAAGAGGAAGAGGAGGTGATGGAGGTGAACAAAGTCGGGCTTTCAGTTACAGTTCCTGATGTTGTGATTGAGTCTCCTGAAAGAGTGAAGTTGGGGATGGGGATGGAGAGTGAGCGCTTCCAGAGTGCTACAGATGTGCTTGCACGCCACTACGGCATCAGACCCTTAAAGGGACAGAGCAGGATTGAGGCAAAAGATCCTGAGATGATGATCATCAGCCAGCCCAGGAAGAATATCTCCTACAACTACATGGACGATGAGGATGAAATTAAAGTCTGAACAAAGCAAACAGGGATGCTTCAACACTTAACTTAAACAAAATCTTCTCTGATGTTTGGTCTTTAAGTAATTCCCAAAATCTACGTTAAGTTTTTTTCATGGTCAATGAGGCTGGCTCTTTTGACTGGATGATCATTAAAACTATACCCTGTGCTTTAAGCGGATCTTTTACTTTATACGGCCATGCTTTAAGGATTTGCAGTTTTGATGCAAAGCTGTTGATGAATGTATCTAAAAGAAGTTAAAAAAGACTTGATGCTGCACGTGTCCTAACGCTGCACAGAAAGGGGCAGAATGCGTATTTCCTAAAGGACCGGGCTTGAAAATGACTCAAACAGAAAGGAGGCGTGACAAGTAAGGATGTGCCAGAGAACGTGGTTTAAGTTGTCTCAAAGGAAACACCAATTTTAGTAAATGCAGAAGTTACAAACCCCAACTCTCACTTTGAAGTCAACACTTCAACGCCTCCTCCATTGATTGTAAATAAACGTGCAAAAGCCAGAGTGACGTCATCCGTAGGTTTCTGAAGGGCGGTTTTGGAAAGCTGGTGGTTGGTGGTTGCCATATTGGAAATGCTGACTCTATCAAACTTTCGTTCAACCTAAAGACAGGCAAAGAGCTGGAGCTGAGGCGGGCCTTAAGCCTCCTGTCAAACTGCTACAACGCGGCCGCTTACAGTCAGATCAGTCACGCCCTTCATTTTCTTATTATTAACATGTTAATTTCTGCTGTCAAAACGGACATTATAACATGGACTGTGTACAGGACTTCTGAGTCTTTTGGAGCCAGCCTCAAGTGGATGCTCAAGAAACTGCAGTTTTATGCACTTCTGCATTGGCTTCAGTTTTCAACACGACGGAAAAGATTCTCGTTGCAGGTCCAGGCTACAGAGAACAGAACAGTGAGAAGAAGTGGGGATTCGAAAAAATAAATGTAATCTAATAAGAAACTTCTGACATCACTACAATCTTTGTCAACTTTTCACTCAGGAATACACTACCAAGAAACAAAAAGGGAAGGAACATGAGACATCTGTTATCTCAGGCCTCGCTAGACACACCAGAGACATGCAAACATCTCTTTCTTTTAACTACATGGATCGAGGGAAGATGGCAAGTAATACCTGTTTTTGCTTGTAGCAACTTAAGACTGAACCTTTGCTCATTGTATGCTGCAGACCTCCATTATAAATACTCTGTGCACCTTTCATGATTATGAAGTCTGACTCCTGTATTATTTTTATAGAAGAATCGTCCTATATTTGATCTTTTATACAGCTGTAAATGAAGATTTTAACTGACCTCCTACTAATATGTTCTTTTGTGCTATTTGTACTAGTATGAGCACCTGCAGTACACAGTGCAATCCACATCCTTATGCTGCAGTCATGACCAATGATACACTATGCTGAAACTGACAATAAAGATATTTTAGTTGAATGCTCATTTATTTGCATCGTTTTTCAGGTTTGATTTAAAGGTATATTCCACCCAAAATCCTCAGAGGAAGAAAAAGAAGTGTGTGCAAAGTTTTGTCTTTATTTTAGATCATATTGGAATTTGTTGTGTCCCTATACTTGGATGGATTTACAAAAAATACACCGAAAGAAACAACACGAACATGCAGTGGATATCTGTTTTGGATGGCTGGATTCATTTATTATGTTTTTTTTTTTTTAATCCAGAAAGTTTGATTTCTCTGACATCACCTTTGCATTCTGGGAAATATATCAGACATCAGTACCAAAGAATAAATAAATAATAGTGGTTACAGAAACATTGTTACACCATAACCTGACCAAGCTGCAACATCTCAATTCAAACAGATATCCAGAAAGGTTTTAAACTTCACATAAAGATACAACTGAACAATGCAAATACGTATCCTGTAACCTACCAGGCTATACAACTTTTTTTATTTGAACTCCAAAGTAGGGAGCAATACCGTATAACTACAGAAGGCCGAAGCAGGCATTCATCTATACATATTCTCCTGTGATTACAAGCAACTTCCTGGTTGTTTTCTCGAGATCTCAACTTAATTATCTCATATCTTCTGGGCTCAGTCACATTAAAGGTTTAATCCAGATTAAAAATATTCAGATTTAGTTATTCGCTTTTTTTCTACCAAGGATCAGGTAATCCAGCTCACTTTTATGCCAGTTGTTCAAAGGAAAACTGGACAGGATAAAGTTATTTTTTGGGACCTTTTTGCCTTTATTAGAAAGGACAGCTGAAAAGAGACAGGAAATGTTGGGAGGAGAGTGTAGGGGATGACATGCAGCAAATGGCCAAGGTTGGATTCGAACCCACAGCCACTGCAATGAGGACTACAGCCTCTGTACATGGGGATGGCGTCATAACCACTGGGCTATCCAGCGCCCTGGTACAGACTTTTAAGAATTACCAGATTCGGACTTCACAATGCATATTTGTACACAGGGGGCACCAACCAAAAAACTGAAATGCACAACAGCATTCTAGTGCAAAATGTATTTTAAAAATGTTTAAGAACATCATCTACCTTGTACCCTTTGTTTTAGATTTCTTTCAGTTTCCACTGTAATCCAGCCCTCTGCTGGGATCAGGATTATTGTGTGTTGTTGTTTTTTTAAATACCTGAAAGTATCCTGATCCTTAACAAAAATGGAGGCTTTATCTTGAGAAAAGTCAGGATTGTATGGATAACTCCTTATCCTGGGAAAATGAATAAATAAAAGGTATGGATGCATGTCTGCTTAGGGCCTCTGTTTAACAGTATTTTGCTGCTTCCCACAATGGTGACAAATGTGTCTACCGGTACTTCCTGTTAAGACCTAGCGTTCACTGATCATCAGAAACTTGCTTTGTTACACCTGTAGCCATCGGAAACAGTCATGTCATTCGGGTTTTAAGTTATTCTTCATAGTTTGATTAACACTTTTAGCAAAGGTAACATATTTCTCACTGTGCTATCGAGGGAACCCCTTTTGCATGTGACGGTGGAGGAAGTGGTGGTGGGCAGTTCGGGGCTTTCAGTCCAGACTTTTTCAGAGGAGGCTTTTTGAGGCTGAGGGTCGGACCTCTGGGTGCTGGTGTCGGCTGGGTTCTTGTCTCTGCAGGGACTGGGGTTGTGCTGGGAGGTGCAGGTGCTTGGACTCTGGGGGGTGCGGGCAGTTTGGGTTTAGAGTAATGAACTGTCAACTGCTCGTTTGGCTGGAGGGGTTTGTTCATGTTGAAAGATCTTTTTGCTGGAGGATGAGAAAAAGAAGAAGACGGGATTACAAGTGAGCATCTTGAGAATGGCCAGAATAAGAAAAGTGTTTTAATTAGAGACAGTCTACTTCAGTGCATCTGTGTAACTGTGGAGAAGGAAGGCAAGAAATAACAAATACAAAGTGGAACGTATACTAGACTACCATGAATTGTACGTGTAATTATTCCATATCTTTCTTAGTTCAAGCTAGACCACAAAGCTTTGAATGAAAAACATCAATATCTTCCTTTTAAAAATGTAAAGGTAAAAGTTAAGGTCATAACTAACAAAATGCACCCGTACTCAAATAATATACTCAAAGGATTTCCTGCTTCAGCCTTACATGATAAAGAATGACCAACTAAGTCAAAGAAATGATCTCGTTATTGTGAGATGTTGTCAAAAACTGTAAAAATGGTGAACTCAGCCGCCATCTATAAATCCAGGTGTCTGTTACTTCTGTTCTGAAGCCTTGAGTTTGGCATTTTTGCAAGTAGCTACCTTACAGGTTTCTGAGAGCATATTTGGAAAAGAGTTTTTACATGCATCTGTTACACTAATATTTACAGTCTATGGTTACACTACGATTCTTGTTGACAGGTGGTCTTGGTTTGTCAACCACACCATAGCCATGCCCAGAAACATACCATAAATGATTGTGTATTGTACTTTAGTGTCATGATGTACTGAAGGTGACTTTAAACAATTGATTGAGAACACAAACTTGTCATGTGTATGTTTACTGAGGTAGTAATTCACATTAGACGTCTGATAATTTTCTGAAAGATTTTGGTTTTTCAAGTCACCACCTGCTGGCCATCAGTGGGAATGCAGGTTCATGGCATTTCCCCATTGGCTTTGAAACTAAGAGGCCAAATCAACTTTATTTCTAAAGTCAATGAATTTTCCCGAGTGGCAGCGGGTTGTAAAAGTCAAACACGCAGGACAGTTCTCCTTAAGCAAAAGACTTAAAGACATACAGCGGGGAAAAAAATAAAAATGTTTGTTTGGAAATCAGTTTTTCAGTCAGACGAAGAGATCAGGGAGAGAAGACTTTTACGGGAAAGTATTTCCGCGTGGCAGTTACAACAGCAGAGAGATGACGCACAACCGGAAATGGTTGATATTTTGGTCAGTGGTCTGAGACTTCCTGTTTCCTGTGTACTTCCTGGTTGTAACAACAAGAGCAGTAGATTTATTTTTTCACTGTCAGTTTAAGCTAACAAGGCACCGCTTTGACTTTGTGAGAGGAAACAGATAGAAGTGAAGAATCTGTACAGGACGACATTACACAATAGAAAGAGACGTTTCAATAATGAGACATGCTTGTGCCCTGAGTCCTAAGACAACCATTTATGTCAGGGCACCGTTAAGGAAATATATCTCAGCAAAAACTTGTACTCAGTACGATAGCTTTATGTGTAACGCAGAGGACTACTTAATCTGTGAAAATAAAGATTAATAACGTGTTACTTACCCCCCAAAGGGGCTTCCTGAATTCTGATAAAACAACACTGATTATGTCGTAGTGATGTAATACGAGTTATGGTAGCACCGGTGTGAGTCTCTGTCACAATAATTCTACTTTAATTTTGCACATTTTTATATAATCTCTCTTGGGATTTCCCCAAATCAATACAATTAATAAGAGTGTTGTACTAAAATGCTTGAGTGCCTTGTGTAATATCAGAAGTCAGTGTCTGACCCACTGGGCACAGTGGACTCTGACTTACGTTTATATGGTGAGGAGATCTTTACACTTGCAACTGGAGAATCAGGCGGTGCCTCTAAAATTGGATCCAGCTGGCCTTGATCTGAGCTCTGCTTCTGTGTAGGACTCCAGACCTGACCTGGGTTTGGTGCAGCTCCTGAAGCTTTAGGAAGGTTTGCTGTTGAGCTACAGGCAGCAGAAGTGTTTGGGAAAACAACAGGGTTGGCATTTAGGTGTGATGAGCTGCTGGATGTTGTGTTTGGATGACTTGAGGCCGGTGTCTCAGCAGCAGGGCTGGACCAGGTGGAGGTGCCACCGCGATTAAAAGAGCCGGATTTCACCAGGGAGAAGCAGCCGCTGTCCTGAGAGGCTGAGCTGATGGAGGAAAAATAGAAAATGTTCAAGTTTCAGTGAAAACACTGTAATGAGGGAAAAATATTCCAAAGAGTTATCTCCTGCTGCCAAAAGGAGCCACTAGTTAAAAAAACCCTGGGCGGCTTAACAACCATATATTATCATGTAATGCAGTACATGCTTGTTCATGATCTGAGGATGCACTGGGATTGCAATTTGTATATTGGTTCTCAGCGAGCGGTTATCTACCTGTTTGACTTTGAGAGAGGGAGGTGATATGTGGAGCAGGAGGAGGCTGTAGACGAAGAGGAGGAGGCTCTTCTGTTCAGTTTCTCCTTTTCTGTGAACAGAGTCTGAGCAACAGGAGCTGGCTGCATCACATCGGGTACTTCTGGGACTTCAGGGACCTCAAAGGATACAGCTAACCCAAAACACAACAAGAATAAGTGCATCAATGCTTCAATAACAGACAACATTTGACCTGTTCTAGATAGAGCAGCCATTTCCTGTGAAATGGGTGCAGGGACTTTCAGTTTCAGTTTCAAGTACAAGGTAGTGCACAACCACCCCATGCCTTTGTGGTAGTTGTGCAGTCGGTAGTCTCTCAACCGGAAGGGGGTTTGATGCCCATTAGCCACATGACGCGTGTCCTTGGGTAAAACACTGAACCCCAAATCGATCTAGCTGCTGCGTCAGCGGCGTTTGAAAGTGTTTAGTTAACACTGATGGACACTTTGCATAGCTGCCATCAGTGTCTTAATGTGGTGTGAATGTGACATCACATGCTGTGTAAAAAGCACTTTGAGTTGTCAGAAGTCTAGAAAAGCGCTAAACAAACTCAAGGCCATTTAAAATGTTTGCCTTTACAGGAAAACCAAAAATATATAATTTACTTAACAATGCATAAAAGAGTGTAGAGTTGGGGAAATACAGGTTTCAATGAGGGCCCACAGGTCATATATGTTCTTCTACTTTAAGCTCTACCGTATGTGAACGCAAAAAGAACAATATCATTTAAACCAATAAACATGACAATCATTTTCTAATAACCTGTAATGACTCCTGAATGCTGATGTACATTACATTAGGGTTTATTTACCTTCAGGGAAAAGACTGGAGCTATACTGAATAAGAGGCTCGATGACGGTCACCACTTGGACTGAAGAAGCCGACGCCATGTCGAACAGAGCAGCTTCTCTAAAGATGCAGAGAGGTGGAGAAGGACAACAATGAGGTTATCATTCATAGATATACGACCAGTGTCACTGCAGTAACGTACACATTTGATAACAGTTGTCCACTTAAGATGTAAAACATTCTGGTTTAACTACAGGGAGAATTTATGCAATCTAGTGCTGAAATTAATGCACAAAATTCCCCACTTCTTAAAGTTTAAACCTAGCCAACTAATGTTTTAATCTGCAGATTCACCATTTATGAGTTCATTTGTCCCTTTATTTTAGGACATGAAGATGATAAAAGAGCAGACAGGAAAAAGAGCATGTGTGAATGTAGCATGGTGATATTACACACAGAGTAAAGCTTCTCACCCTTCAGCTCGTGGCCAGAGTAGGTTTGGCCCCAGGACAATGGCAATGTTACTGGGTGTCATCTTGTTTACAGCCTGGTGCTCAGACAACAGAGACAGGAACTGGACCAGGTACCTGACAGGAACATAGAGGGAATAAATACAAGTCGACCTGGGATAAGAGTTAGTCAAAGCATAGGTTACAGACAAACACATGGTTACAGACTGATCCACCCACAGTAGATCAAGAGATGGACGAGATGGAAAGATTGACTTTCTTATTTAGATTGAGAAAGGACTTGTGCGATACAAAGAGGTCAAAACGGAAACAATATTTGAAAGAATAAAGAGGGTGCTCATTCAACAGCTTTAAATGCCACTGTCTCTGATTATCATGCAAATGATGAATTTCTGTATAAAGACCCCCTCCCTGTGAATTGTACAACTTAGGTTATGACCTAAAAATGAAGCACCTCTAAATGTCTGGCAATGATGCTGGTGTTATGTTCTTGATGTTTTTTCAATGGAAAAATTTATAAAAAAAATAAAATAAAAAACGATTTTTGTTGTAAAGAAAGTGTCAAAGTGAACAGATTAAGAGTGCGTTAGATGACATATTAAAGGCAGGGTTGGTCATTTTCTCCAGATACACTTTTTAAGATTTTGGTTGAAATTGTCTTTAGGTCCTGACAGAAATTAATAACTCATGTGCTCTGAAAAAGGAACAAAGAAAATCCGTCATCTGTAGCAGTTGTAAGCCTGTAAAAACTTTAACCAATGTCTGCCACGAGGTACCAATCTGATGAACCAATCACGCCTCCCTGTCTCCCTGCTCATTCTCTACCCCATGCATGCACGAGCCCACACTCAAAGCATGAGCTGAGGTCCGCTTCTGGACCAATGGCGCTTGTGCATGTAAGTGAGGGGCGTGGCTTTTGAGGGAGCACAGAGGGGAGGGGGTGGGTGCAGACGGAGCACTGAGGGAATGCTACTTTCAAAATCATGCTAGTTTTCCAAAATTACCAACCCTGCCATAAGATACACTGACTCTTTTGAGACATGATTTTTTAACCCATAGTGAGTAATGTAATCTATGACAGCTAGAGACAGAAACAAACAGAATACATGAGGACCTTTGATAACGTCATTCTGGAAACAATCAAAATAGATACACACCTGAGATTGTTGTAGTTTTCAGGCGGTAGTTTCTTCAGTAGGATTCTGAATTGCTCCAGCTTCTCTGTCAGGTCTTTTTCCCTGTGAAGAAAGATCCAAACTCAAGAAACAGACTTAAAGCCCCAGTAAAGAATAAGAGATGTGTAGTGTAGATACTATACCGACCCTGCTGCTTTAAACCAGTCGTTGTAGAGTTCAGATGTCAAAAGAGGTTCTGGTAGTTCTCGCAGGTAACACTTCAAAGCTCCTGTAATACAACATTCAGACATATCAGTGAATTGGCTTCATAAAAAGCTGATGTAAATTGTTAACTTAGTTACTTTCAATTTTGGTGTTTTTTGGTATAAAGGCTAATAATCCATTAAATTGTTGGGAAATTAGTTAATGTCCTCACTGTTGCTTAAAATAGCCCATAAACACGTTCATAATATTGTTCTAAAAATGTTTTGCACACAGGAAACTCTGCATTGAACATTACTGGAAGCTGCAACATGAGCGTTATTTGGAGCCAAAAACAAAATAAAACAGGAAGTTAGAATGAGCCATGAAAGTCATTTTGGCTGAACAGGGAAGCAACAAAGAAGAGTGCTCACAACAGAAAGTCGCTGATCCACAAAGAGGAAATTCTTACCTGCTACAGCGTGAGGGTCCATGCTGAACTCGCTGTGGTCAACGGTCTCTTGATCCAAACAACTTTTCAGCCTCTTCACCACTGATGCTGCTGCTGCCAGACGGAACAGACCCTGAAGGACGAGGAGGGGAGGAAGGGAATGAGGACATGATGGAAAGAGAGTGGGCTTGCTGTGGATGACAGCAGGGCGTCTTTCTAAAAGAAGCCATCTTGAATTCAGCCAATACAAAGAGCAGGTGCATATAGGTGTTAGTCGTGGCCTGATGCAACGCTGACACTAGAACCACAGCGGTGCTTGCCAAAAACAGCCCATCAACAGTCTGTAAGAGATTAAATCTCAAGCACACAAAAATAATCAAATGAATTGCCATAGCAACTGCACGACCATTAAACTCAGTAAGTTAAATGTTAACATACCGAATGACCCAATGGTTTAAAGGTCATCTTTAGATTTCCTTTGCATTTTTACGCCTACCTTAAACACAAACTGCATAAATGACTTTACTGTTAGCAATGCTAGCTGCAAGTTATTAGGAAAAGAAATGTTGCTTGATCAGCTGATTGCTCAGTCCAACTACTACTGTATATCTTGACTGTGATGCTTTAATAACTGATGTTGGACTTTTTATTAAAAAAGGCATAAGATATCAACTTCAATTGTGCAACACTTTGGTTTATGACAAATAAAATATCTGCCAAACTGAGGGTAGCATCGTTACATCGTCCTCAGCTGTCCGTTGTGCTTGGTGTAAACTAGCTAATGTAAGCGCGCTAAAAGACTCAGGTAACATTATAACTCCTTTAAATAGCATTTAAGCACTCTCATTGTAAGAATGTTAGCATGTTGATGTTAGCATCTAGCTCAAAGCACCGATGTGCTTGTATCATAGAGCTACCAGCATGAGTTTTTGATGTCATTGAAAATGTTACAAAAAATGTTTAAGGTATTCCACGTGGGTGAAGTGATGTGTATCTACAATTAAAATGTGTTTATATGAATAAGTTTAAACCGGCTAGTTATTACAGCTTACATTGGTTTGCAGCACTGAATAAATTAACAAAGGGAGAAGACATTTCATTCTTGAAATAACTAGAAAATGGCAAAAGTCTGACAACACTTGGACAAAAAATCTTTAAAATAAATATTAGTCTAAAGACTGTATACAGGTAAAAAAGGCTGTTTCAATCTGAGTGTTGTGTTTTGTTGTGAACCCGTAGCTTCCCCCTGTCAGGCCTACCTCCTCCCTCATGCCTGTTCTCAGCAGCATGTGAATACACTCCTCAATGGGAGCAGCGATTTCTCTCTCACTCAGAGACAGATGGGCGAGCAGAGGTTCCCCGTAGACCTTCTGGTTGTTGAGGCTGAGGGCTGACCCTGTTGAATCAGGTAAGTACACAGAGGACATAAGAACACATGTAGAAATATTACAGCCCAGCTAAAAAATGTACAAAGAGGTGCAAAATAGCTTCACCTTTGTGACTGTGATTTTCTTTGAGCTCGCTGATGTTTTTTTCCAAAAACTCATGGGAATGTTTGTGATATTCTGCTTGCAGCTCGAGAAGCTATTGTTGGGAGAGAGAAAAAAGAGAGAGAGAGTAAGTTTACAAGGTCGATAGATATAAATCTGTGTGCAAAGACTACAGCTTTGTGTGTAGGTTCTGAGAAATAGAACTATTATGATATTGTTTGCACACAGGTTATCAGAAGTGCAACTCACACAGATGAAGTAGTTAGCGTAGTCTTCCTCTTTAGTTGCAAAGTGGTAAAGATCTGCAGAGTACTGGTCCTGCATAAACACAGAAAGCTCAGATGTGAAGGCTGCTCTTCTGATTCCCAGAGGGGGCAGAGGTTCTGTGTCTTGTTGTCTTGTTAAACAAAACTTCTCCAGCGCAGATAGATGCTGCAGCAGTAAACAATGTTACCTTGATGCTTTCCAACTTCCGCCAAGCTTCCTCCACTTCCTCCCTGAGTCCATCCTGCTTGGCCTGGGGACCCGTGCTGGCTTGACTCCTAAACACACACACTGAATCGTTTACATTGTGTATATGTGATGTAACACAGGTAGCCCTAATTCAGCCGGTTGCTCACCTGATTCTTGCGTTGCTCCAGTCAGTATTAAGCTTTGCAAACTGTTTCTTGTTTCTAAGAATTTCTGGCAAATCTTCCTGTAAGGAAAACAAAGACTTGTTTATTGGGAATAC
This sequence comes from Tautogolabrus adspersus, assembly GCA_020745685.1. NCBI lineage: Eukaryota > Metazoa > Chordata > Actinopteri > Labriformes > Labridae > Tautogolabrus > Tautogolabrus adspersus. The sequence continues at coordinate 4,670,812 of CM036554.1, read as the reverse complement.
ACTCCTTTTATATTGAGTGTTTTACATTCAGCTCCTGTGAGGAACTTTTATTTTGTGAAGATTTTTTGCGCCCCCCTGTGGACCAAGTAGTCTTATTTCTTTTCTGACAACAAATATCATCCTGTTTTTCAGTTACATGTACCTCCCATTCTGAATATTTACTTTGAAAAATGTAAAAAAAAAAACTGTTTCCTCAGTGTACTATATCTCGTCTGGTCTGACACCCACCCCCATGGCAGTGGTTACAGTTAATTAAATTAAGATATAGAAAGAATAAATTGTCTGTTTGCTTTTGATGGTCATCAAACATCAATGAATTTCTTTACATTTTGCAGCTTCAGCTAATTGTCCTTGGATTTATTCACATTATATGCACTGATAGAAATAACACATGTGTAAGCTAGACACTTCTGGATGGATATACAGTAAGGACAGTAAGGATGCAAAAATAACACTAATACCTGATGCTGCTTTGCAATCCAATGAAATGAAATGAACAACTGTGCAACAAAAAAATGTAATAGTCTGATGCTATCTGAATGCTGTTTTTGGTCTCTAAACATTAATATTGGAAAGCAATACTACTACTATTTATTGTTTTACTTTTTACAGTAATAATATGAGAATTGTTTCACATGTTCCCTGGTTCTACCTGTAACTTTTAGCTCCTTGCTTTCTGGCAGTGTATCTCCTCTTTGTCACCATTATGACTTCAAACTCGCCCACAGTTTTCGTTTAAAAATCACGCTGTAAGAGCCATTCTCACCTCACTCAATTTGTTGAGTGGCTCCAGAACGTCCTTCTCCACTTTCATCTCAAAGTCTGCTAGCATGCTCGCTAGCATCTTCTCCATGAAACAGCACATCTCCAACACCCTCCTGTCATAAACACACACACACACACACACACACACACACACACACACACACACACACACACACACACACACACACACACACGCACACACACACATGCACACACACACACGCACACACACACACGCACACACACTTGGTCAACACCTCCTGAACCTCATTTGTAAAAGGTCACAGAATAGAGAGTAACACGAGCTAAACATCAATATGCCTGGCTACTCAAAACTCTAAAAATAACTGACATTTAAATAAATCCAGTTCATAGTTTGTAGACGGGGTGTGGATCCTCTTTCCACTGTATTTCATCCAGAACTGAAAGCCAGTATCTTTATTTTGAAGTCATGAGTTCTCACACATGACAGCAGTCAACACAGGTAAAAGTCAAGAGGTCAAGAGGTCAAGGACATCGGTGGGAGGAGGGATAACTTAAAACCAATCAAACCCGCACCTGATAGAGGAGCCAGCGTCGAAGTCTTTGAGGCTCTCTGCCATGCTGACGGACAGCAGCATCAGAGGGAGCTTTTTCTGTGGACACATAAGCAGATATAACACCTCTCAGCAGTGCTGTAGGCTATTACCTTTACTCAGCTCCACTGATGAAAATAGATACATCGTACTTTTACTTTGAAAGCTAGAATTAAATAAAATATATAATAGAACAGCAGACACAGGGACACATTTTACTTAGTAAAAGTATACTAAAAGTATAGGGCTGGGCAATTACTCGAAAATCAATCCAAACCTACATTTAGAGCCTCTAACCGACGTAATCTTGCCCATGTCGATTATTTCGATTATTTTCAGCTCAGAGTCACGTGACCACACGTCGAATCCGCGACATGGAAGCAATGTCCGTCATTTGTCAAATGTAAACACTGCAGAAAAACTGTTTGCAAGAAATGCAAGTTATTTATTTTCTACTGTTTTAGAGAAGTTAATTTCTACTTTAAAACTAAAATGTGTCGTTTTCATTTCAAGCGATGCTTTGATTTCAGTTTTCAAAATATTCAATAAATAACCACAAAATAGTTCATCAGATATTCACTCTTTCATTAGAAACAATATCCCAGCTTTAATAGTTGATCATATTTTCAGTAGAGACCATGTCAGTGAACTATGAGGGCAAAAAACAAACACGAGATAATCGTTCATTAATCGTAATCAAGGTCAAATGTTCAATTAATCGTGATGTTGATTTGAGGTCATATCGCCCAGCCCTAATAGAATATATTCTTTTGTAAATTAAGTAAATTATCCTGATTTTATAACATCATTTATTTACTTTAGTATAAAGGACTCTTGTTTGTAACAAAGTCTTTTTACAGTTTGTACTTTCACTAAAGTAAAGGATCTGAGTATTTCCTCCACCGTTGACTGTCAGTAATCATTAAACGTTCTTTGCATCGCCCTCGTGGACGCATTTGTGTCAGTACCATTCGTTTTTCCGCCTCCAGTCCAAACTGACTCTGCATGCAGCCTTGCAGCTTTTTGTGAAGGACCTGAGCTGCCTTCTTGGCCGGCTCCACCCGCTGCTCCACCTTCATTCAGTCAGAGAGACATACCGTAACGATTAGAGCTGAAACAATGGCTCGGTTCTCCAGCAGCAAAGATTGTGACTGTGTTGGTGTCTGATGTCTTATGAGAATATCACTATGTCCATTTTCTGTTCACTTTTAACGACATTTATTGATGTCAGACTGAAAATATTTCACTTAGTTCATGAAGGCGTTTCTGTTAAAGATCATGGAGCATTAAAGTTTGAGTGAACACAGTACTGCTGAAGTCATACAGTAATCCTTTGTTAACATCAAGACATTCAGAACAGAATTAAAAACTGTAGGGTCCCCTCACCAGGACCAGATCTTCATGTAGAAGTTCAGTTGCATCTTGTGACCTGAAGAAGTGAATGGAGAGTTGGTTAGTGAAAGTGTAAATAAACAACGATGGTTTCAACACTAGGAACATTTAAAACATGTGAAACTTTTTTTTAACAATTATCCTGGTATGAAAGGTCCTCCTAAATCTGCCACTAATCTATTTAATTTGTTATTTAATCATCAGTTGATGAGAGGATTATTCCTGGGTTTTTCAATTTACTCAACACAGGGTTGAAAGTTTCAGAAATATTTTCTATTAAATTAAACGTAGGGTGCATTCACACCTGAGCTGTTTGGTCCATTTGAAATGAACTCTGGTCCGCTTGAAAACAGGGGTCTTGGTTCACTTCCAAGTGCATATAACTTTATCTCCATTGTAAAGATCAAAATACTGCCAACCTGTGCCGCGCTACGGGATTCTTCCACTGTCCTGTTGTTAGATTCAGGGTCTTAGGGCAGCATTAGGCCAGATAGCCACAGCCCAGACTAGTGGCGGGTGGCTATGATACGCATTTTACAGGCTTTGGTGCGCTTTACGAAGTGCAGCGTGAAAGCTAACTGAACCAAAATGTAAAATGCTGCAACTTCAACCCTGAATCGCACCTACAGTACCGGTAGTTCACCGGACTTCATATGTGAAAGCGACATTAAAAAAGCAAGAAAATCACCAACATTTAAAGATCCAACTATGAGGTGGTTGGTCTGTGTAGCTGGACTAACATACAAAATGTGACAATTCAAAAACTGCATTTCTGCTCTCTTGATTTGAGTTATATGAATGGAATAATTTGAAAAATAAACCCATGAACAGTCTATAACAAAATCGACATACCAGCACATCTCAAACTCACTGACACTTTGTTTCTCTCAATTCAAATCTTAACTCAAATTAAACTTTGGTAAAAGAAAACTTGTGTTCTCATTTTCTTGTGCGACTTCTTTCTGTTACCAGTTTTACTAATTTAGTGTCATATTGTAACTGGATGCTACTGCTGACATCATATTTGTTAAAGACACACGTTTCTCCATAACTTACTCTCAGAAAGGAAGGGAATAAACATATGTGGTTAAACCATTCCTTTATCAGATCATTTCAAACGTGTGCTCTTTTTTTACGTTAGCATTAGCTTCTCTTTTCTCTGTTTAAATTCATGTTCATAGCTTCTTCTTTTCTTTCTTTTGCTGTCGGCTAGATTAACACGTTTGCCAATGCGGCTGTTGAATTATACATATTACTTTTTAAAGGAAACAATGTTGATGTTTTTTGACAAATAAAACCTCATTTAAAAAAAGCTTGATGATGTTAATAGCAAGTAGCCAGGTCTTTCCACCTAAGGTGTGCCACAAGGTTCTGTTAAAGGCCCCCCTCTATTCTTACATTAATGTTAATGATGCTCCTAATAATGAAACTTCTGTACATCTATGTGCAGATTACACCATTGTCATTATTTTTACCGATGACAACCACTTGCACTTCGTTTTTTTATGATTTATGTTTTGCTTCGTCAGTGCATTGGTTGTCTTTTTTTTTTAAGATTTCTGTTTGGGCTTTTTGTGCCTTTATCAAGAGAGACAGGACAGTGTATAGAGATGGAAATCAGGGATTGACATGCGGGAAAGGAGCCACAGGTTGGATTCGAACCTGGGCCGCCCGCATTAAACAGCCTCCATACATGGGACACGCACTAACCACTGCGCCACCAGCACCCCTGTGCATTGGTTGTCTTGATGAGATGACACCCGTGTTAGTAACAAATGTACAATGTTATATACAAAGGAATATCATAAACAGAGTACAAATGTTTTAAACGCTACGTAAGTTTGCTCGCACCAAGTGTAAATTACTTCTATGTAACATTTTGAACAAGAAACACAAAATCTATTTGGCTGCATTTAAGGGCTGGGGGTATTTTATAACATATTGAAAAGAAAAAAAACCACTCCACTATTGTCCTATAAGCCACTGTACAAACTCTATCAAGAACATTTTTAGGCCTGACTCAGTCGACGTAGCCACAAAGCCAAAAACCTAAACCTGGAGTGTGACGGCTGCAGCTGTGGTTTACTTCTGTACAAGCTCTGTGAGAGGAGAGGGGGCTGACACACAGTGCGGCACACAAACGTTAAAAAAAGGTGGGAACAGAACAGAGAGGTGAAACACAACAAACTCCTCTGCAGCACTGAGAACATCTTTGCACTTCTGTCACAGAAAAAGGAAACCCAACCCATGTTTGTACAGACGTCTGATAAGCTTCAGCACCTCCAAGGTGTTGCTTCTTATTTCCTCCAGTGAACATGTGATGTTTCAAAACACAAAGTAGAGTAGAATTCCCCAATGTGTTTCAACCTGATGCCAGTTCCTTTATTTTTCTGTCACTCTTGTTTCAACTTTTTCTTTCGGGGCGTAAAGAGGCGGGCAAAGGGAGTAACGTTGCATCAAAGCATGTGAGAAGATGTTTTGTATGCTTTAGTAGGAAAGAAGAAGTGAGTGATTTTGAGTGTTGTTCAGTGCTGACATAATAAGGGTTATTCCCTTCCTGCAATTAAAGAAAGATGTGATTCATCCAAATCATTGTAGAGACATTTTGGGTATTAAACTTAAAAAAAGTGGATTTATAGAAAAGGTTTTGTTGATGTAATTGTTATCGAGTTTGTGGATGCTTCTAGATTTTTTACACATGAATTTTATCTGTAGGATTAGTGAGAATACAAACTGTGAACTAGGTGAAATGTTGCTGAGGTAATTTCAATGCTGCAAATGCACAGTGTGGGTTTATTATTAAACCAGTGTGCAGACGCCTGCAAACACACACACAATTGTGTAAGCCTCGTGCTTGCAGGTTTTTACCAGACAGCGTGTGGATGTTTAATTTGGTCGCCCACTCCATTGCAAATGCCAGAAAAATGCACAGATACCAACTTTCTAAATCAGAGGTAATCAGCCTGTTCAGCCGAGACGAGATGCAGACGTCTCATTAACATGGTGCAATCAAAAAACAAAAAAGTACCAACACTGATAAATAACCACTGCCTTGACAATATGTGTTGCCAACGTATATCACAGCCTTGAGTTTTTTTTTCCTTGTGCTGAATCTAATTGGCTTTCATGTATGAACCTCAGGATTCCCTCAAACCCCAAACAGCATTCTTAACTTTCAAGAGGAACCAGAAACTGTGTTGTCCCACTTACCACACTTTTGAACACTGTTTGCAACCAAGAAAACGAGAACTCCGAAACCAAAGCAAACTCAACATTTCCCAAAAAGCAGAATGCAGCACTGAAATGTACACATGTCCTTTACAGCAGGTAGTGAGGCAAAGTCTTTGTAGCCTGTAAATGTTTCTGTTGGTGTTGGTTTTATAACTGGAACAATCCATTCAAGGTTCGACACTGGGGAAGAAGTTGTGCTGTAGATTTTTTTTTACGAGAGTACCTTTTCTGTTAAACAAAAACCACTCTAATGGGCAAGAAACACTTACAGGAAATGGGTAAATAAGAAAGCAGTGAGTCAGCTTTACAGCAATAGATAAAGCTAACATTAACCACAATAACCTACTGATCATATCAGAACAAACAACTGGAAGTGGGGAAACTTCAAAGCGCCCTACCTTGATGAAATGTGAATTTTATAGATTATAAATTCTAATTGTGATTGACAAGTTGAAGGTTGTGATGTTTATTCATTACATTTTAAACGTATGTACATTGTTACTGCTTTGATCAGAGAGAAATGATAACTGATTACACTTATTCCTAAATGTTAATCATTACACTGAAAACCTATCCTACATGAAAACATGTTACTTCTGGCTTCACGTGAGGAGTCCCATGAGTCTAGTTTACGTCAGAGAAAATCCCAATGTGGCTTATTACAGTTTCAAAGAAATAAGAGAGAACAAAGAACTTACTTTGCTGCAGAGCCAAACTGCTTCAGGATGCTAAAAGACTGCCGGAGCATGCTGGCAGCGAAGTCAAATCAGCGTTTCTAGCTGATCTCCTCAGTCCAACTCAGCCTCACAAGAGATCCAAGAAACCAAGATGACCCAAGAAACCTCCACACCGGGTCGCAGCCGAGTTACTTCATCAAGGAAAGATGATACGGACAGTTCGGCTTTGTCTCTGTAGGTGTTTGTGTGTTTGTGTTTTGGCAGTCGGTTGTTCGTTCTTGTTTCGGGAGTGTGCTCTGAAGTCACGTCTAACACAAACAGTGAATGAGGAAGTTGCACGCCGTGTCAGTCGTGAGGGGGAAGAGAGATTTTGTGAGGTTTGACTGTCACACTATGATTTAAATGTTCACTTATTAAGACAACACTACAAGTATTCATAGTGTAGGATGATTGATTTAGTGTTAAGACTTCGAGAGAGGCTGGGATTAAAATGGTACAGAATTTTTTAATTTAGTTTTCTAGAGGCAAAGTTGTTTAGCAATAAGACATCAGCAGATATCCTTTAACATCATCAATAAGCAGTATTATGGTCATGGGTCTGTTTGGAGTGAGTGATACTTAGACCCCCCTCCAGCACTACATGTGGTTAGCATGTTGGTGTGTAACAACAATGTGTTAAAGAGTTAAAAGGATGTGAAAAGGACAAAAGAGGAAACTGTCACTGATGTAGGCTGTAACGTTTTTTTTTCTTCATCTAATTTTAAATGGTCAATATTACAAAGTGGCTATTCTCAGGCCTCCGATTTCCTGCTGAACCCCGGCCTTTCAACTCTTTAAGGCCAGCAGAAATGGAGCTACAGCTGTCTTTAAAACGTGTCACAGATCGATCAGTAACAACATGAATCCTGAAAAACAAACTCCACTAAGGGACCTTTTATCCTGGATTTATACTAAACTTCTTCCTGTACAGTTCACCATATACATAAACATAACTTCTTTTATTCATTGCATCATCCTGCTTCTTACTTTGTGAATGAAAGTGATTTTTTTTACTCTTATTTTTGCTGTTTTTGGTCTTCAACAACTAAAAATGCTAGCTGTTGGAGCCTACATTGACATTTAATCAGAGTTCTGTATATGTGCGAGTACAAAACTTTGCATCTCCGTGTCCCGAGTTCAGTAAATCCTCATACGTTTCTGTTGATATCCTGTAATCTGTGTAAGGTTTTACATTGTAACATGGAACAGCATCCAGCTACACTTTCACTGCTGAACATCCCTCTTTAGATGTTGGCAGTCCAGACGGCACTGTTCCAGGAGTACGGTGCGTCTGTGAGATGCTGCAATCTAGTGGTTAAACTAAAAAAATGCACAACACTGACATCAATGGAGCGGCCCGACAGTCAAACTGTTCCCTAATAATCTAAGATTTGACTATACCTTACAAAATACGTTTGTCTTCTGTCATAGCATCAATTTAGGTGTCAACAGACTCGACTAGCTCCAGCTGTTTAAGGAAAGTGCTGGTTATAGAGATACAAAATATAATTATGAACAATTTGAATATAAAACACAACATAGTCAGTTATCTATTAATGAATTTATTCTTAAAAATGACTTCAAATACATGATGAATATCTTGAAGAATTTTTTTTTAATTTTTTTTTTTAAAGCTGCAGCTACATTTCTTTTTCTTATGGTTTCATCTGTTCGTTCTTTAATCTATGTATATATTTTAGGGGAAACCGTTTTTCCTGATCCAAGACCTTCCCAAGTCCCCCACATCCTGAGTTACCAGTTTGTTCTGAACACCGGTGCAGTCTAAGCGATACAAGAACCCTGCTGTAAATCCTCCCACTGCTAAAATGTTACATTTCACTTTAAATTGATCATTTTTGAAGACTGTTAATAGTGGTGCTGGTACGTGATCGCATTACATTCTAAGTGTACCTAATAAACTAACTCTGTGTTGGTTCTTTGTAGCACTTTAATTGCAGGAGAAAGACAGTGAACTGGTCTTGTGTAAACTTCGGAAAGGCAACAAAAGACACAACCCCTCCTTAAGAACCACAGAGGATCCCATCAGAAACAGGGCAAGGCCACAGTTACTGCTTTCCAGCACTGATGTTCATCAACTTAAAAAAAATGCTTATTTTAGGCAATTCAAGTAAAATTCTAAGTGCCTTGAGAAACGAGAGTACAAAACACTTTTTGAAACACTTTTGAAATTATAGCAATGACATAATTCAAGTGAGCAGAGTGTACATTTGTAATAGGAACAATGAAAAATCAGAAGATGTAAAATATTCAACTGTCTACTACATGTACTGTGAGGGGGACACTGAATTATTCCAGCTGACAATTTGAAAAATGGCTCAAAATGAGGGAAAACCCAGAACAAGATGAAACTGGTGGAAAAGCAGAATTTTTGACACGTTTGGAAATTAGGATTTCTTTTTGAAAAATTAAGTCAATTGTTTGTGCAATATATCCACAAATACTTAACTACACTGTATTATTCCTATATATCAGTTTTTCCCCTAAATAGTGTTCTTTTCTCCATCTGTCTCTGATTTGGCTTTGTACAAAGCAGGTGAGTTGGAAGGAAAAGTAAAGCACCAAAGAAATCCTCATGCACGCTCACTGTAATATTGTCAAGTCTTTTACTTAACTTGTAATAGGTAAAGATGTATGAATCAAAAAGGAAAGGAAATAACTTCAGCAGCTTTAGAATTAAAACCATAGTCGGTGGAGAAGAAGAAAGAGGGAGTGAAGCACTTGGAAAACCTGCAATTGTCTCCTTTTGGATTTTGAAGAAAACGTAGAGGCATCCCAAATGGTGCATTCCTCTTCATCTTGCTTTGCTCCGCCAGTTTTCCCTGTCATGACAACACAGTCATGGAAATCCCACAACCCTCTGATCTGATATGAGGGACAGGAGTTCAGGAGCAACCCTGATCTTACGCCACTCAAATTGGTCCTCTACCCGTTCTCCTCCTCCAGATCTCCTCCTCTCTTCTTCCCTCGGAGACTGAAGTGCATGTTGAAGCTTGAAGGTGAAGGACTAGCGCTTTGCTTTAGACTCTTCAACTTCTTTTTCAGAAAAAAAGAAACAACATAGATTAGACTGGAAGGTTTGGTTTTAACATTTGTAAAAGAAAAATCCACACAATGACTTTCAAAAGAAAAAAGAATTGTGTGAATCTTTCAAATGACTAGGGAATTTTCTGGCCTTACATGTGGGAACATAACACAGGACATGTATGGACAAATCTGTCAAACCAATCCTCATTACTGGATCATCATGTCACAATCAGAAGCTTTAACACAGTGGCGATCCCACCACAGAAACAAACCTGATGCTATGTCTCTGTTGTTCTTTGTGGTTGCCGGGTTGCTAAAACTTAGACCTACGATATGAACTGTACTTAACTGAAGTTAATCTTTAGAAGAGCTAGAGTTAACTTGATAAATGAAAGACAATCTAAAGCAGCTAGAAGTGATGGCTCTACGTGTCGGTTGTTTTGTTTGCTCACCTTTCTTGAGTTCGTCTCTTTTCTTGGCAGCATCCTCTCTCTGTTTCTTGATGATGGCCAGTCTTGCCAGGTCGGCCCTGGCCTGCTCAGTCTTCCCCTCCAGATGTAGCTTCATGTAGCGTTCCTTTGATTTCTGTTTCTCTATCTCCTCTCTGACAGAGACAACAGGAGGCATACACATAACATGAAGTATTGCTGTGGAAAATGTTTTTAAAAAACCTGATGCGAGCATCCACAGATAAAGCCTTTGTAGAATTTGAGATGTTTAAACAAAATACAGTAACTTGAAATACCAACATTCCTTTCTTCATTGACTGTATGTGAACCCACCTCTCCCTGCGAGACAGCTCTCTAGGAGCAGCGACGTCTAATTCAGCCACCTTCTTGCTCTTCTGAGATACACGGTTTGGGTTCTCAATCTCTATAAGCCCCTCCACTCCACTCCTCTTCCTAGACTGTGTGCAAGAAGAAACACATTTATAACACCAGTGAGACAGAAACCAAAGCATGTCAATAATAGCACAAAGCAGGTCAATAATAGCACAGGCTGGGGATCTTGATAATCAACATTCTTTTATCCTTTAAAAACACATTTTACTGTTCATTGAATTTTTTTCCCCCCATTGATGTCAACATTAAACTCCTGCCCTCACTCACATCATTTTCGTCCTCACTGCTGCTCTCGTCGCCAGACTCTGAACCGCTCCCTTTCTCTGCAGCAGCAGGATTTTCTTCCTGTTAAAATACACATACAAACAAATCACTACTATTCTAATGGTAACCCAACGTAAGCAAATAAAAAAAAAAAAAGGTATTTTGCTCACCAGCTCCTTCTGTGCTTTCATCTGACGATCGATCTCCTCAGGGTTGCTGAACTGCTTCCCTCTGCCCTTGTGGCTCCTTTTTCCTGAAACACAATCATTTGAGGTGTTAAGGGCAATGAAAACTGTAACCAATTGCTTTTCCAAGTGTTTCATTTTACAAAGATTCTTAGAATTTCTAAATAATTTCTCACAAACACACAATAACATTGAAAACTGTACAATGTAATATGTTTAACAAATGTGGCCATTGAATAGTGATTAAGCTTTTTTTTTAGATTGCTAGGTGGTAGGGCTGGGCAATGAATCGAAACCGACATTCAGAACCTCTAACCGATGTAATCTTGCCCATGTCGATTATTTTGATTATTTTCAGAGCAGAGTCACGTGAAGACACGTCCAATCTACGACATGGAAGCAATGTTTGGACACATTTTGTCTTTAGGGATGACGGCACCGAACAAAAAGAAGTCAAATGTAAACACTGCGAAAAAACTGTCGCTTTCATTTCAAGTGATGCTTTGATTTCTGTTCGAAAAATTAAATAAATAACCACAAAATAGTTCATCAGATATTCACTCTTTCATTAGAAACAACATCCCAGATTTAATATTTGAGCATATTTACAGTAGAGACCATGTCAGTGAACTATGAGGGCCAAAAACAAACACGAAATAATCGTTCATTAATCGTAATCGAGGTCAAATGTTCAATCAGTCGTGATATTGATTTATGGTCATATCGCCCAGCCATATTAGGTGTACTAAACACTTTGATGGTAGGGATGAAATTATGTGATGCAGGTGTTGCTGTTATTACATACACCCACAGTATGTAGGCCCATCTGTACCTTACAAACTCTGGGTGATAAGATTCAGATTCATGCCAGGCAAGACCGACACAAGTTATTTAAGAGTTCTATATTTAAGATGTTATGTTGTTGACAGGGCAGTGAGAGTGTTGTTGGGAAATGACACTCATAAAGTTCACTGTAGGCCAGTTCCCACCGGCACACGTCACGGCTGATGAGTAAGACGAGGACAGGAGGGAAAAAGGAGCCAGGTACGTAAAGATGATTAAACTTAAACAAAACACGTGTGAAACAAGTTATCACAGTAACAATTAGCATGTATTATGTATTAAATTGAGAACTACACGATTGCCTAGAGGGGATTTATTGTGCACATGGTAGTGGCGTTTGAACACAAATAATCTGACCACTTTTAAATAGAAACAGTTAATAACAGTAAGACGGTAGCTGTGTTTATAGCAAGACTGTAAATAGACACTACTGCTAAATTTGCTATTCACTGCTTTCCTTTAGCGCTCATACTCGCAAAAACAACATGCTAACCGGTTAGCATGCTAAAAGCTAAGCATGTGAGAGTTCAACGGGACTTCACGCTACTTTAGCTAACACCCGGCTAGCTACAATTAGCTTGCTAAAAATAGCATGTAAAATGAGCCTTCAGCGTAATACTTACCACCTCGAGGCATTATGAAAACTGAAGTTTATAGGGATTAAGCCGCCTACTTTATCACAAGATAATGTGACAGCAAAATACAATCAGTTTAAAGTGCTGAAAGAAAAGGCTAGAAACTCCTTCGTCTCTCCCGCTGTCGGCAGCACTGTTACCAAAACGCTGCTGCATTGAGTCATCACAAGCTACGCCTGCGCAGTAAGTAAAATTCAACCAATCAGTGCGCTGATAATTTGACTGACATGTAGCTCAACCAATTAGCTTAAGAGAGAAAAAAAATATCGTTAAAGACCGTCCATTGCACTGTCAGAACTCTGAATTGAGATTGATGCTGGATGATGTCAACATCAGACACCGTTTTACCTCGAGAAAGTTGACGTTTCAAGAATATGCAATAAAGAAATAATTTAACTCCGAACTATATTATAAAGAAAAAATATGATCATCACATGAACACTTTTATATTGTCTATAATACCATGTAATAGAAAAAAAGCAATGTGGACACTAAAACCACAAGATCAACACATAAATAACACTGAGACAATTCCAAGTTTTAATTTCTCATTTGATTGATTTTAGCTGTTTTTGCTTTTAACATTTTAAATTGTTACTTATTACTTTTTCTCTATTTTTATTTTATTTTCTTGCCGTTGAACTGCATGCACTTCCTTTTTTATTCTTGCACACACTCTTGTTTTATCTGTATCTTGTACCTCGGCACCATTGCAAATGAGGGTTCTCCCTCAATGCGTTTTCCGAGGATTTAAATAAAATCAATGATGATGATGATACTAAACTTAAAGCATACATTATAATCCAATATATCCAATGACATAATTGTCATACATTCTTCTGCAAAAAGCTAGTAGATGGTACTTTAAATTACTATTTTTCAGGCTTGTTTTACTGCCATGGTCAAATAAATATATGAAGAGAACTGATAATCTCACTGCTCACAAGCTATTGCTTTTGTGCTACGTGTTACAAATACTGATTTAGATGTTGTTGTCTTCTTGTGAGAGTGTTAGTAAAGTGTTAATCCAACAAGTGGTTAGATTTATATTCTAAAAGCTCCGAGTGAAAAGAAAAACAGCTTCAGAGTGGTGGATTTTATTTTTAATCTGAATTAAAAAAACAGTGAATACAAGAAATGTCACCTTCAAATAAAAACCTTATAAAATATACTGTGTTTTGAGCAAGAATGCTCACAGTTTTTCCCGATTTGTTATAAAGGAAATGCAGAACAGAGCCTATAAAAAATAGTCACTAAGTCTTAAACACGGCAAGGCAGAGATCTACAACACAAGATTCCCTCATAATGACAGAAATGATAAGCAAATTATATTTATACATTTTTATTATATTTTTTTTTACTTGTTTTGGCAAACAAAAAACAGAAGCAAAAAGCAAAGTAACATTTTGTCATTAACAAACTACAAACATGAAAACATGTCCTATGACAAAGGCATCAGATCAGATCTGTCATTTCTTCCGTCGATGTTGAGTCTTTACATCTTCCACTTCTTTCTCCTTCAGGTGGTACTCAACAGTTGTCTCCGTTAACTTCATGGGAAGATTAAATATTGGTTAATGATCAGCTTCGGTAAAAATTGCATCTACTATTAAAATGGTATCAAGTTTAGAACTAAAATCCAATACACAATATTTTAAATGGGAGCAAAGCATTGGGAGATTGTGTTTTGACCAATTTGACAAACATGATAATGGAGCCAGAAGGTGAGAACAAATGATTTACCTGTTTACTAATGCAAACAGAGGTTTATACAAAATCATTGCATCTAACTCAAAGGTGTTTCAGAAGAAGGTCAAAGTTAGTCCTTCTACCTCTTTCTAAAGAGGCATTGTCTGTCTTACCTAAGAATGTAAGGGCATAATTAGCTGCTTGATTCTCACCATGTCCAAGAGAATTTCAATCTTTAGTTTCAGGAGGTTGTTCTCTTCCTCCAGCTGAACATTTCTTTTCTTAAGTCGCTGCAATTCTCTACCAGATGCATTTCCGCCAGATTCTGTTGAGACAAAAACCAAAAGACACCAGCTTTAATGATGTATTGGCTATTAAGATACCAAAAGTGATTCATCAGATAACGTTTCACGTAGAAAAGCAAGAATCATTACATTTTTTGCACTTAAACTTTGGAAGCAGTACCAGCGTTAGTGTGTCATCATTACCTGTTATCCACTGTCCCTCTTCAAACTTCCAGCTCTGACCTCCAATGTTCATCACAGGAGGTCCATACTCAAGACCCAGCTCCACTTCCCTTGTTGAACGATCCAACTACAAGAGATCACACATCTCAGTTATCTCAAAACACGTGCACAAGTTCGATCCTCCTCAAGGTACAGTGCTTAACAAATGTATTAGACCACATGCCACAGCTGCCCTAAATTAACAGCATTGGTAATTACCTAAATCATTTTTTATGTTTCTGTAATGGTTAACACATCAGTATGTAGAAGCACTTTAACCGAAATGATATTTTTAATGCTAAAATATCATTATTATTGCTAACCATGAATTTTCAAATTTACTGTTTTACAAACAAATAAAAATAAATTGTAGAGCACATTATTATTTCTTGATTAAGATTTTAAATTATAGTTATTTACTTGCATTCCTGAACAGAAAAATGTGTTTTAGTGCTTGAATGTTATGCTTGATTCATTTCTGACTTCTCAGAGAAGCCCAGTGAGCCGGGTTCATATACCAACAAGACAATGAGCCCAAGCATACTTCAAAGCTGTGCAGAGACTATTTGACCAAGAAAAAGGAATCTGGAGTAGTGGAACTGATGGACTGGCAAAGTCAAAGTCCGGATTTGAATCTTATTGAACAAATTTAAAATGTAGTAGATTCAAAGATTGATCGCACAAAAGTTTAATCTAAAGCAAGTCTGTGGGAACAGCTAGAGACTATTTGGAACTCAATAACAAAAGAGACCGTTGAAAAGTACATCAAAACAATGCCAGCAAGAATGCAAGCTGTTATCAAGGCCATGCAAAATATTAAGTTTTTTGATTATTATGTGTGAAAAAGGACTATTTAGTTGTTTCAGTTTGTTATTTGCCAAATAAATAACAATAACATTTTTAGTTTCCAACAATTTTTTGAAAGATTTCTTTAATATTTATGTTTTCTCGTTTTTATGACAGCTAGTCTAAAAGTGTTAAGCACTGTACATCCTCTCAATCAGGTTGAATTGGACAAGTAGTTGAAACGAGAGTTTTTTTCTTCAAAGATTCAAGATTCAAAACACTTTATTGTCTATCACATAGTGACAGAAAATTACCTTTTTTGGAGGCTCAATAACATTAAAACAAACAAACATTGACACTAAGACTCACATTCAGTCATAGAATAGCCAAAAGACTCCAAAGTAGGTAAAAACACAAAATATTGCTTGTCTAGCCTTGTTTAAAATGGGTATTGCAATGGGAATAAAATAGTATCTGTTGCTTTACTTGACATTTTCTCACTTCATCAATGCAATGTTTACTTCTAGCACAACTATGCAGCGAAAGAACAGTCCAGTTTCTTTAATAAACTCACCGTGTGCAGGCTGGACAGAGAAGCAGATTTGCGAGGTGGAGTCTTCTTCGGACTGAATGTGTTTCCAAAGAGCGGCATCCTAAGAGATCTTTTAAGGTCCTGTTTAAATGGTGGTGAACAACAAGTAGCATTACTATTTTATAAACATCAGTATCGCACAGGCACCGTACTGAATGTGTTTGTGGTTGCTAATGGTAGGCTACGTTATCTAGCTAATGCTAAGTGGCTAACACTCGCTAACTGTGAGTACTACTCATACCTTACATTTAAAAGAAACTCTTGACTGCCTCACAGATGGGTTAGTAGTTGTTGTGTCACTGAAAATATGTGGCTCATATATTTACCTCCATACAGACTAATTATTTAAATTCTCACAGGGTAGTTGATTTTTTTTTGTCTCCAAGCTAAGCCATGTTTTATTCTTCTGCGCATGTGCGAAGGTACCATCTGTTTAAAGTAGACACTACTCTTGAATAAATCAAGTTTATAGTATCACTTGTTATCATTATTTGCCAGTAACATACGTTTAAGATATCTAAATGTGGATGTGTGCTTAAGTGTTCTTCTTGTGGCGTTTTAAGCAACATGTTTATAGTCAAGGTTGCATTACGACAACATAAACACCCCTCTTCTACAGAGATAATGGATCAATCCGTTAAACGCAGAAGCGTCACCATGGCGACAGCGTCACTCGGCCTTTTCAAGCTTTTTCTATCTTTTCTATCTTTGCACATTGTTTTTTGTTTGAATTAACGAAAACAAGAAAAAAAACACGGTTTAAAACTTAGCATAAAGTAAAGTAGAAAACCCAGCAATTAAAACAGAACCCAATTAACTCAGGCAGTCCAAATAAATGTATAAAAATCATTTAGCCACGCCCCCTTAACAGACAGCCCCAGTGGCCTAATGGATAAGGCACTGGCCTCCTAAGCCAGGGATTGTGGGTTCGAGTCCCATCTGGGGTGGTTGCTTTTTCCCCGTCTATATGAAAGGTTGTTGAATCTGATTCTATTCCAGAAATTAAAGTTACTGCAAACGCTTATGCTCAATATGCACTTGACAATATTCACTTGCTATCACCGTCGTTCCTTGAAGTAGGCCATGTCAGCAACACTTAGTCAAGTACTGGAAAGGCAGCGAGGCGCAGGAAAACATCGGCCGTCATGGATAAGCAGAGTATCAAACTGTGCATATTGCTGACCTACTTGGCTGCATCGGTGCGAACTTACCGTGAGTACCATTATTGTGTCTCTGTTCATGACGGAAAGCAAATCTGAATCCATTCAATTTCGGTAAAAACTCCTGATGAAAATGGAAGATTGAAACTAAGAGTCTGATAAACCGATAGGCTACAGCTCACGGTGGCGACCATAGTGATAGGATTTAAGGAATAATAGTTTTGTTGTCTTCTATTCCAACAATAACATTTTAAATATGGTATGTTATTATTATCCTGGGTATTCCAAATAAGTATAGTACGGCTCTGAACGGTTTTATATTTAGCCTATTACATTTTCCACTTGCCTATTTGGTGGATAAAAACACTTATTCATAACGCTGTAGCCAATGTTCAAACGTACCCATACAATTAATCAGAATAGATTCAAACTGTAAAGTAATTCTAGCCTACTTGTATGTAGCCTACTCAATAATATGAAACAAATGTTAGTCCGTAAAAAAAAAAGACAGAAACTTATTAAGCAATATCCTAAATAACAACATATAAAAAATAAGTGTGTTTTTTCCCTTATATTTAATTGTATTGGTGACCTTATGTTACATAATGCATGTTATTCAACCTCAACCCTGCAACCCTTTCCATCCTCCTACAATGGTAGAGCTCCAAGAGGCCACTGTGTATTGGGATGCTGCCCAGAAAAGTGTGGTCCTGAAGGAGGGGGCGATGGAGACAGAGGGGGGAGCTTACGGTTACTTCAATGACACTCTGCTTCTCACTGGATGGGGCGTCTTGGAGATCAGTGCAGGTTATGGAGGAAACCCACAGCAAGACGAGACCACCTTCTTCCTGGCTGGGTACCTGGAGGGTTTTCTTACTGCTGGGTGAGTGTCACAGGTGTCGTTGTGAAACAAACAATCAATAAACTATTTTGAAGTAAATCTCTTTGAGACAACAGAGTCAGTCAGTAGTTCACAGTCATCAAGAAAACACACCTAAATACCCGATTCAAGTCTATGGTCTTGAATCAGAAGATATCACAAAAAACCATTCTGATTCAGAACAAACATAGGCACATCCACAAAAGTTCCCGGAGGACCATGTCACCTTCACAGTCTGTGTTATGTTAAATAGTCCACATTTCCACATAGTCCTTTAATCCACAACTGTTTTACATGTTCGTTGTGTATTTTATTGTTGGGATTTGTATGTTTTGTAAAGCATTTTGTAATGCTGCTTTTTATCAGTGCTTTTTAAATAAACTTAATTATTATTATTTATTGTAAAGTGTTGATTGTATACCTAATAGCCGAGCTGTTTTTTAAATTGTTGCTTATTAAATAATCAGAATCAGACTCAGCGTTATTGGCCAGGTAAACTTACACACACGAAGAATTTGACCTTGGTGAACTTTGCTCTCTATGTACAAAAGTACAACGAAATAAAATGAGATTAAATAACATTGAATATCAACAATAAACACAAAATATGCAAAGACTAAATACATATAAAGTTTATTCGCACTGTTCTTATGCTTTCTCTTCAGACAGATGTTTCCTCACTACTACAACATGTACCCTCAACTCATAAAGGACGAGAAGGTCTTGAGCCCCTTGAGAAGGTTCTTAAGGTACTGTTTCTGTTGGTCTGTTATTGTTCCCGCTGCAGGATGAAACCTCCGTTTATTGACGGAAAAGTGTTAAACTACAGCCACATTTCAAAAGTAGGGTGCAGACATCAAAAACAGAGACAGTGGCTATTCACAAAAATACAAGAAATATTATCCATTTTAATAAATACATTTTTTGTACTTGTTAAAATATGTTTAAAGAAGGAGCAGTTAGTCACATTTTGTATAACATAGAGAAATCAACTTTCTTCATATATATTAAATCCCTAATACCTATTGTGAAAATGAAATTCATGTAGCAGTTATTACTGTATTTCTGAGTTGAGTTGCACTGGCTGCTGATTTTAAGAAGCAACCAGTTGCACTTGTTCATAAACTGTAACAGAAACCAGAAGGCTCTCTGATGCTCTGCAGTAAACAAGACCAGTGGGCCAGAGAACAGGTGAAACTAAAGAGATCTAGCGACCCCTTGTGGAAACATTTGGGACTGATCCTGGCCCAGCTGGATGGGCTCCATGCTGGAGCTGCACAGTGGGCCAAAAGCAAACAAATGGAGGTGTGTTATTATTGCACTTTTTATTGTTTGTTTGGTTTTTTTGTAAGTGAGAAAGTTGTCACCGTATCATATCATTCATCTCCTGCTCTCTCTCTCCCAAGCCTCTATCAGCGTTTGCTCTCCAGTTTCTGAATGGCGTGGGAGACCTCCTGGACCTCATCCCAGCTCTGACACCTCGCTCCAACTCCTCCACAGGCGGTGGTGCTTTCGGGATGCCAGGAATGGGCCACTGCACTGCTCTCATCAAGGTTAGGCCAAGCTCATTTGGCTCCAGCTGTGAAGGAGAACTTGGGAGGTCTGAAAGCAGGCCTAATTAGTTTTATTGTGGGTCATTGTGCATGGGGTTTCCTCTTCTTCAGTGTGTCAATAAGGAGGATAAAAGGCCATTAAGAGGAGAACAGTTTCCTGTCCACAAACACCCATTCAGGAAACAAAGACAAAGTGTAAATAGAGTGAGCCCACCGACTGAAAAACTAAACTAAAAATGTCACTAACCCATTTAATACAGAAATACAGTTGGCTACAATATGTAGGCCTCGGGCAATGTCATTAGCTTTGAACGTATTTAATGATAAATAAAGTATTATCCTATGCCTATCACAATTTGACGTCAAGGTTGTGCTCGAGGAAAAGTAAATTATCAATGTTGTTAAAACAGTTCAGCAATGATTTTTCCTTTGTTTTTAATAACATGGGCTACATGTAGTAACTAATAAACGTCATTACGACATGTAGACATCCATAATCACAGCACCATTCTCTCTCTTTCTGGGTCTTAGGTGCTTCCAGGCTTTGAAAACCTGCTGTTTGGCCACTCAAGCTGGTACACATATGCAGCCACTATGCGCATCTACAAACACTGGAACTTCAAGATGTCCGACACACAAGCTGCCACTGGAAAGTTGTCGTTCAGCAGCTACCCTGGTAAACATCTACACTCACACAAGATAATGGACCTGAAATTTGAATAGGAGTGTGTAAAGATACCGCACGGCAAAGCAAAGCATTCTTTAAAAAGCTCTGAGCTAAGGTTAACAGCTTGTCGTTAATCCACATGATTTCATTTTCATCTTGGAGAATATAAACAGTGGCATAGAGGACTTAACCCAAATCCTCAAAGGACATTCTCCCTTGAAAGTAATTCATCTACTAAGCACACAGCTCAGTCAGCGCGCAGGAAACATCCACTGCAGTGTGTAAACACCTAAAACAGAGCCCTGATGAAGTGTATTCCTCTCGGTGAACTCAGGGGACACTCAGTAAATTTGTGAGCCAAGATTTGCAGTGTGGTCTAGACCATAAAAATCCTCTTAAAGGGTCCATTGCTATCAGAACACAAGTGGTTTAAAAACAAGGGCTACTTTTAGAGGCCAAGGACATCACTTCACCTTATGAAGAAAAAAAAAGAGATGAAGTACAGCCCTGTCATGTGTGACCCCTACAGCCTTCCTAAGCTGCTTTCTCCCTCCCTCTCACACACACACACACACACACACGCACACACACACACACACACACACACACACACACACACACACACACACACACACACACACACACACACACACACACACACACACACACACCAGCATATCTGAGCCAACAGGACAAGAAAAGATGAAATATAAATACTTAACGTAAAAGTCGATGTACGGCAGGTGGGAACATTCCTCTGCATATGGTTATTTTATTATTAATGACAGCAGAAGCAGTATTCCATATTCTTTTTTATAGCATCAGCAGAATTCATACTTTTTTTACTACCTATGGTTAAACCAGTAGCGTAAGCAGTGATAATATCGTAACGTAACAAAAGTAATGTGTTTTTTTATATCACTGGAATTATTACTCTTTAAAATAAATTATATTTTCATCGTTTAAGAAATTTGACAATTTTATTTGTCAAAGTGAGATGTAAAATAACTTTGATTTGGCCTGTCAACAAACTAACGGTACACAACGGACACAGCTGTCTGCGAGTAGAGTCTCCCGCTAGCTTTTGACTTCCTGTGGTCATGCTACACTAAGCTGGAGGTCTTTACTGAACATATATTACTACACTCATTCATTCAACTTTCAGCAAAAAAAAAACATAAAGAAAATGTGTTTCACAAAGTCTTGAAACGTTCCTCTTCAGTAGTGAGGAGTTCTACAATACTTGACAATATTGTTTTGCCACTTGTAGGCGGACACAAGCTGTGAGAACAACACTGACAAATGAAGTCTTGTGGCAAACATCTTAGCGTACAGTTTATGAACACATCCAGCAGACAGCATTATGGTTAATTAAAAGGGTTGACTGTTCATTTGGTGGATGTTCAGTACATTTTAGTTCCATTATGTTTCCCAGCTAGCTAACTGTTCTCTACGACTGTCTGCTCTTTGATGCTGAGCAGGTATACTGCGGCTACATCAAAGCGTTTTTGTTGAATTGAACAGCTTGCTGCAGCTGAAAATGACTTCATGAGAACTGTAGGAGTGAAATAAAACAAGATGATTTGTTTTGATTGAAAATCTACATCCGTCAAAAAACCAGTAATTACAGCTGTCAAAACACTTCCCACTGCTGATAAAAAGTCATATAAACTGAATACAAGCTGCAAATGAGGATAGGAAATAATATCAGTGCAACTTTGTTGACTTTTCAATATCCACTCTTTGAAATTTACCTTGAAACTTTCTCCTTTAACTCCTCCTCCTCCAGGATTCCTGATGTCTCTGGATGACTTCTACCTACTTGGCAGCGGCCTGCTGATGACGCAGACCTCCATTGGTGTCTTCAACATCTCTCTGTTCTCACAGCTCAGCCCTCACAGCCTGCTGGCCTGGCAGAGAGTCCGCCTGGCCAACAACCTGGCACATAGCGGAGATGATTGGGCCAAGATCTTCTCCAAATACAACTCAGGTGAACTCTCGTCGATCATCCTATGCATAACTGTAATGTTGACAAACTCATAAAATACCAAAATCAAAGAAGTGGTGGACAGAGTTTGGATGGATGGTGACCTGATAGTGTTGAAAAACATACAAATTATATAAAGGATGTGAGACCATTCATTCATGTAATGTTTTAAATACAAGCAAATTCTTTATTACCATTTTCCTGTTTGTCATCCCTGTTTGAGATTTGCATCTTCATGCAAAATTGCAGTAGGAAAAAACCTTTGGCACAAAACAAACAAACAAAAAAGCCCAAAGAGAAACCTTCTAAAACATATAAGATCCAGTTGTGGAGGCTAGCGCTGTTTTTATAAAACAGTGACAAGTTCATAAGACATTATCTTCACTCCTTTAATAAATATGTTATTTCTGCCATAAGCAGCTTTGTAAAGCTTTACATCTATCATCAGTGTTTTGAGCTAAAAATGAATGTCACCATTCTTAATCTCGCCGTTCACAATTACATTTTTTACATAGGGAAATTACAAATTTACAGTGTGAACCATCGAAGTTCAGTTATGCTAAGTTTTGCTAGTTTGCAGTAAACACAAAGTCAACCTGGGGAGGATTAGAAGGCCATTAGTTTTACAGGTATGTGGTCATAAAGTTAACAGACAGAAAGAAAAGAAAATCTATTGGCCGAGAGAGACAAGTCAATCTAAGCGGGGCTGAAATAGAGGGGTTTATAGGCATGATCAAATACAGGGTTGGAGTGGATTTTTGATAAGAAACTTCACAGACATGTTTTTGGGGAGCTCTGAGACTTATTTTAACGTGTTGAAGATCACAAGTGTCAGCTGGATTTGTCCTCCGGGAACCTTAAATGTCTGTAAAAACAAATAAACTAATAACTTTAGGAGAAGTGAAAACTTCAACATGTAGTTGGCACTACAGGAGAAGTCCAAGCACACCAAACTTATTCACTATCCATCCTCAGAGACATGTGAATGTGTTTGTCATATGACATGCATGATCAATTAATTATATATACAAAACATAAAACCTGTGAAAGTTCCCATTATGAGGAATTCATGAACATCATGGAGGATGGATGACGACTGCAGCTGCAGAGTTTTGTTTTTTTATCATTTAAGGCACATTTTATTTTAAAGAAAAGGGTTGGGCTGACATCCTGACAGCTTCACATAAAGCTTGCACGGCACATTACACTTCCCTATTTAAACCTGAGACTTTCCTCTTATCATGAGTAAAGGCATGTATCACGACATTGCTGAATTGCATCTGTATAAAAGCTTTCGCTACTGTTGTAATTCAACATTGGTGAAGAAACGTGTGTTACAATGAGAAGACGGGACAGGACAGAGGTGAAAGAGAAAAGAGGGAAATTAAGACTTGCAGAAAGGCATAAATAATAACTTTGGTCTGAAACAAATATTCTAACTTTGTAAAAATCCACAGGACAAGTTTCCATAGAGATTCATCAGACTCTTAACCAGACTATCCTCTTTATTATACAATAATTGTGCGTGTTAATTGAGCAGCTGCTTTGATCTGTCACATCATGTTTCTATGGGAGGGCAGGGGAGAACGGGACAGAGTGTTCTCGAGACTGACAGCCCTCTCATTACCCAGCAGCCTCGGCTCTCATACTCCTCATCCTGCCAAACTGTTGTGGTGGCCTGCAGGCACTTTACCCAGGAGCCTTTACTTTACCTTTGTTTTCATTTCATTCAAATAGAGTTAGGTTAGGGATTTATTGTCTGTGCAAGTCAATTACTCCAGAACCAGAAGTTTGCATTGTTTCTTCCACTATTTTCAAATCCTCCAGGCCAATGGAAGACGTCATGATGTTTCCCCGTGCCAGTCGGATTTAATGTGTCTGTATTTTAGGTACCTATAATAGCCAGTACATGGTGGTGGACCTGAACAGGGTTTCTCTGGGTCACAGTATCAAGAGTGGAGCTCTGACTGTGGTTGAGCAGATTCCCGGGAAGGTGGTGCACTCTGATCAGACTCAAGCTTTAAGGAGAGGTACGGGGAAAAAAACAACGTCCATCTGTTTTTATGTATGTTTCTATTTATTTTTTGTTTTTATTCAGAGTGGTTGTTTTTGTTGGTATAAGTCACGACACACTCCTTCTTCACTGTGCTACATTTGGCAGGTTACTGGCCGTCGTACAACATACCATTTCATGCTGATATCTACAATCTGAGTGGGTACGGTGTGATGTGGAATAGATATGGAGAAGACTTCTCCTACGACCTCTGCCCCAGAGCCAAAATACTCCGCAGGGATCAGGCCAAAGTGTCCGACCTCAACTCTCTTAAACACATCATGAGATACAACAGTAAGTGTAACATCAGATTAGCCATGCATTATATTTTTTATCTCTTCCCGAATTCTAAGGGCCTCAGAGATTGACCAAAAAACCCCACAAACAATGGGATAAACAAGATAATGGAGGATGCTGAAACCTAAAATCAGACTGGTTCTGTTTCAGACTACAAGAGAGACCCCTACTCCAAGGGCCATCCATGTAAAACCCTCTGTTGCCGTAACGACCTGAGACCCAGGAGACCACGTCCAGGGGGTTGCTATGACACCAAGGTAAGAGGTCATCAGCATATAAAAAGATAATTCAGTTTAGAAATTAAATGTATTTTAGTGAAATTCAGTGAACTAATGCATATGCATGTGTATTCTTACCAGTTTTGTTCAGTTGTTTCGGTCAACAACAAGTCTACAAGCAGCAAGAAGCTTTTCAAGGATACACAGTGGTACTTAGAGCTACATGCTAACATTATATTGCTACAGATGACAATGCCCCATTGCTGATATTAAGCAGTTTTAATGCTCAGATATTATACTAATTTCTAACAAGTTTAAAAAAGTCTCAGAGCTCCCCAAAACATGTCTGTGAAGTTTCTTCTAAATCCACTCTGATCCTGTATTTGCTCATGTCTATAAACCCCTCTATTTCAGCCCTGCTCAGAACAGGCTGTTTCTGTGTCTGTAGCTTTAAATGTAAATGAGCTGTGTCTGACCACGCCCCTCTCTGGAAGGGTTTGGTTGGCATGTACTTTCTCGCTCCATGCCCTATTGTTTACGGTGAGAAGGCAGCCTCAGAGAGCAGAACAAACACCTAGCTGTGGGAGTGTCACCCACCTGGGGGAGTGGTTACTGCCCTTTATGATGTCATGAAGGGAAAATATCAGGGATTATGTTAGTGGTTTTGCGACCAAGATTACCATCTGTAAAGGATACGCACGTATACTTGGGTTTTTACATAAAAAATTGGAGCAAAAATTAGGAATATACTAATTTCTTGTTTCTGACTTTAAAAGGTCCAATTTAATTTTTAACATTATATCAAAGCACATGTTTGGAATTTCTTTGCTCTGCTTAACGCAACAGAAAGGTCTTGATTGATGTGTTTATCCAAAGGCCAAATTAAATGACTTTATTTTCTTCCTGTTACTCATCCTTCCCTGGCATCATTAACCATTTCTGTCTGCAGGTGACCGACTACCAGATGGCGATCAAGCTGGTCGCGGAGGCGATAAATGGCCCAACGACGCATGGGGGCCTGCGTCCCTTCTCATGGCAATCCTTCAATCTCTCCAATCATCAGGGTCTCCCACACACTTACAACTTCTCCTTCGTCACAATGAGGTCCACACTGCGTCAGCCTTGAGCGCAAGAGACAGAAAATACCTCCCACCCGTGTAGAAACGGTCTTCCAGTTCAGATCAGCAGTCCTAATTTTTCTTGTTGTTAATGCAATTTTGGTTACTGAGGACAATGTTGAAGCTTTGGAAAATGTGACAAATTTGGTCAACAAATACAATTAAAATGGTAAACTTTAAAGGCACCATCTAACACAACTAAAGTTAGTCATTAGATAATTCAATACAGACCATAGCACAGTGTGACTGAGGAAATTGTCAATGCATTCACATGCACTCCATTTAATTATCCTAATGTCATTTCCCTGTAGTTAAATAATGCCAATCTGATAGATCGTCACTTTTCGTTGTTGTTTATAAAATAGGCTATTTATTAATACATTAGTATTCCTTTCTTAAATACATTTTCAGATCATTTGTTTTCGACCATTATTACTGTTGTCCTTTCTGGTATCAGCAGTAGGCTACTGTAAAAGTAGCACCTTATTGAGCTTGAGGATTATTGACTGAAAAGGTTTGTTCCAGATATTTCAAATGCCACCTGTCAGGAAAATTCTATCAAGTTTCAATGCAATGTTTACTCGGGTAACAAATTGATGTATCATGTATATATCAACGATTATAAAATATTAATTGACCTACATTGTGGAGCATTTCGGTCTTACTTTACCATAATTTATTAAAAACTACAAGACCCAGTATTTTTTCTTTTTTATCTGTTTTGACAAAACTACAGCTCCCACAACATTTGCTTTCAAAATAAAACCTTATGGGTAACCTTTGAAAGTTATTGCTAAAAAAGCTAATACAGATCAATGGATAAAACAATTAGATCCATTACTCCATATGAAATAGGCTAATAAAGCATACCTGGACTATGCCTATATATATATACGTATATATATATATATATATATATATATATATTAAAAAAAAAGTATTCTCAGTCTTTCCTTCTGAATCTCAGGATATTTAACTTTAATACTTTGTTGGAGTAAACAGACCTCTATATTTGATGACATGAATATTTGAATATGCTAGTCGGCCTACGAGTGTGCAAATGTAGTCTAACCAGAAATTTATTTATCTGTATTTTGTATTTATTTTATTGCACTTAAAAAAACATAATAGATCAATGAAAAAACAGACAGTATATAATAATTAGTTAATTAAAAAAATCTATCTTTTGAAAGTAATGTGGAGGAGCCAAAATAAACCCAGAGGGGCTTGTCGAGTGGCCCTCCTAAAAAATTTAAATTTAAATTAATGCAGAAATTGTAAAACAGAAATCTAATTTTGCGACAGTAGGCCATGTTTGCAAAGGGTAGGCCATGTCAACAGAGAGGGATAGCCTCATTTCAGAAACTTTTAGGCCTATATGTGTTTTGTTTTTTAGTTTTAAGTTTACATTTCTCTGAAGAGAAACGATGCTTTGTACCAGGTTTAGCTTACTAGCTCATTTCCATCTGTTGTCCCTGGGCAGATGATGGATTTAAAGTGATTGAAGTTTGACATTTTTGAATTTTAATATTATGGGGTAGCAAATGTCCATCCGCAGAAAGAATGTAGCCTAATCTTTTTTCCGGAAGCAGTCCAGGGTATACGCAGGTATACCCACTTATTTTTCAGTCTCCATAGAGTATACTCACTTCTAAATCTCCTCTGATTCACACTATTGATAGATTGACAATATTCAGTAGGATGCTGCAATTCCTAGGATGATGAAGGGATGACCCCCCCCCCCCTACTCTGTCTCTAGTACACACGTACTTAATATGCAAGGAGTCTTATGTCTCTGTAGTACACTCCATTTCATTTATTTCATTGTATACTGATTTTATCTTTGTGGTTTTTAAATGTTGATTGTTGTACAGTGTCCTTGGGTGTCCTGAAAGGCGCTTTTAAATAAAAGTTATAATTATTATTATTATTATTAGTAACAGAGGCCGTTTATCCTCCGCTGGACGGGACACTTGGGGAAAAATTAAAAGTATGCCCACTTCTTCAGGCACCACTACACCACTGCTTGTATCTGCTATATGTAATTTTGGGAGTTGGCAGCGACTGATCAGATAGAGAGTTTACTTTGAAAGTCGTTGCCGGATGTACCTTTCTCATTTCCTGTAACCTGGGTACTCTTTGAGTTGGATTGTAGCCTACGGGTTTAGGGCGGAGCGTGGTCGGTTGGTTACGGAGAGAAAGAGCCGAGGCAACAGTGGACACTGACGGACACCCTCGCTGTCTTCCCTTCGTGCGTAAAGGCTGTTTCCAAATGGCAACGAAGGCTGACGACCAGCGGGAACCAGCGGACGTCGCTGCGCTGTCGACGCTCCACGGCACCCGAATCCACCGCAATAGTAATAACAACAACAATAATAACAACAACAACAAAGACAGCGAGGCAGGCGAGACCGCGACGTCCGCCACCTCCGCCAGCACGACGGAATCCGGCGGGACGGCGTCGCAGAGCATTGGGAACGGCTCAGTCATCAACCCCACCGGGGGGAGCAACGGGAAGTGGGTCCGGCTGAACGTCGGCGGCACGGTGTTCCTCACGACGCGGCAGACTCTGCTCAAAGAGCAAACTTCGTTCCTGTACCGGCTTTGTCAGCAGCAGGACCTGCACTCAGACACGGTGAGTCCGGTCAAGCACTCCCAGTGTACGGTAGCCTACTTCTCAAAATAGTTGTTACTTTGTAATAAGTAAGTTTTATTGCCTAAATGGCACCAAGAAATGAGTGAGCCTAAATAATGTATGGAGGTTACCTTCCCATACATTACACATACATTATTTACGTGTGTCATGCTTTAATGTGCCTACATTTAAAGTGATCTATTAGCCTACATTTAATGTTAGTTTCAAATACAATAGGCTACATATCAAAGTAGCAGGCTAAGGCTATGTGAAGAATGAACATTACCCTCAGTCAGCTGGTGGCAAAGCTTGTAAAAGACCCAAAATAACGTTTTACAACATTCCTGTAGTGGCTCATATGTGCTCTTAACGGTGAGTTTACATTGGATGCTCAACCATGATAACATTGTTATTCTTTCACAGGTGTTGACAGGTGGTTAAAGTTTGGATACATTTCATTTCTTTTTATCCCAGTGTGGTATGAAAGGTTTTTTTTTTATTAACCAGACTACAAGGATTGGCTAAAGTATGTGAGCAGGTCTTGGCAAGTTTGCATGAAGTGATTCAGTGGGAAAATGATTTCACTGAATAGTGCAGCATGATGTTTTTATCTTGTAAAGCATCACAGTAGCCTTAAAGGAAAGGGCTAACTATATTATACTGTAACTGAATTATCTATGTACTCTTCCCAGAACCTATTACTTTAACTCTATTGTGGTCCAGAAATACAGGCCTGCTGCTCCAAAGTAGGCGGAGAGTTGTCTAATTACCAGCTGATAAACAGTACATGTGCAGTATGGAGCTCTCCCACTCTCTCTTACTTCTTCTGTAAGTGTGTGTGTGTGTGTGTGTGTGTGTGTGCGCGTTTGTGTGTCTCAGCATCACTTTGTGGTGTGAACATAGCTTAGGTCAGATGGATGAACACGTGCCTCCTCTTCTGCAGGGAGCTGCACAGTCAGAAGCAGTGCAGCTGACATCTTATTGGGGGAATAGAAAAGAGAGAGATGTATTGTGGATCCCGCAGTCACATGCAGACTGAACACATTGGAAGGGCTGGCAAGTCTCATGAATGATGCAGATTTCTATTATGCTGCAGCCTTTGATATGCATGTGTGTGATGAAAGAGAAGGGGGGCAGGTCTGGTGAGGTCTGTAAATTGTCATTTTTAGCTTTAGATGTAAACCCTTATTTCTGTAAATGCCCACTCTGTAAGCAACTAAATCAAAGAAGCCATAGGAAGGATAATATTCACTCAATAATAAATCACAACGTACGCCATTTATAGTACATCATGAAGCTTTATGTATTGTTTTGCTTTGTACCTTATGCCTTCTTCTACATTTTCTACAATAGTAAGCGGGATATTTTGAATTGTTCTTGAATATTCGTGAAACCAACATAAACATCGGACATCTAAAGCCGTCACCTATAGGCTCTGCATGCTTGTAATAGCATTGTTAGAAAAGGTTTGATGAAGATAATTATAGTTGCAGTACTTGTCCACATTATTCCTTTTAATCAGTTAGGGGAATGTTATAAATTATTTATCAGGACAATCAAGTTATCTTCTCATATTTTTGCTAATATAAATCTACATAATTGTAACAAAATCTGCGCTCCAGTTACATCACCCATATTCTCCTGCTATACCAAAATGCTGTACAAAACGAAGCCAAAATATCCAAACATAGACTCATTAAAATGGTAAATGGACTTGGACAGCATTTTTCGAGTGTTCAGACTACTTAAAGCACATTTACACACTGGTGGTAGAGGCTGCTAAGTGTACAACAGTCTAACAATACAACTTCATTTACACAAATTCGTACACCGCTGATGTATTGATTTGGGTTTCAGTGTCTTGCCCAAGGGCACTTTGACATGTGACTGCAGAGCTGGAGACCGAACCCCCGACCTTTTGGTTGAGAGACGACTCTACGTCTGACCCACAGCTGCCCCACTTCACGGTCTTCATCAGCATATGTCAAATGCTGATCTCACGCTTAGCTTCATCATGACTTGCTGTAAATGTTATCCCTTGGAGGGCTCCAAAAAGTCAAGTACTTTTTGGCATTTGCAGAAGAAAACCGTCTGCTAGGGAACAGGTATTCCAGGGTTAGTGCCAAAAACAACCTCCAAATTTGGAGTTTGGAGGTTTTTACAGGAGAGCAGAAACTGCTGTTGCCATGCTGCTGCAGCGCTGGGCATTTTGGGAGGGCAGAATATTCTCATGTGACCTTCAGTGTGACCTGACGGGTGCTTCCTCTGCGCTACTTTAAGACACACAGTCACAGATTTACTCTTCACCATCTAACTGGCACAAACACACACATACGGCTCTTTCCTTCCCTAATCTTTTTTTCTTTATCGACCATTCTCTCCTCATCCTCACTCTCAGCAGCTGACTCACTGTATAACTCATCGCATGTTTGCCCTCCCTCAGCTGTCTTTTCCAGCTCTTTATCACAAACTCTTTCATTTTCAGAGACTAGATTATTTTGTTTTCAGTTAATATGTCTCCATGGCACTGCTGTCATCCTAAAAACAGGACTCTGGTAGTCCGACCTATGGGAGGTGTAACCTTTACAAATTATGGTTGAGGAGTGCTCAAGCTGCTTTTTGTAAGTCATGCAAGCGCTCCAGAGCCCACAGCCAGAGCTTTTCTGCTCGAAAAACATGCTAGGTGGACACAGGGTCTAACACACCTACCTTAGCCAATATGTTTATTTGTATTTGTCTTTAAAAGAAAGAGATTTGTATTAGCAAGTTTAGGAGTTTGTCGATAGAGATGTTTGACGTTACCATTTTTCCTTCCCAATATTGTTTCAGAGACCTTCTTACAGGGAGATAAAAAAAACAATAACATACTCTTTGCGGGAAACCACCAATTTTGTAATTTTTAACTTACAATAAACTCTCAATATGTCTCTCTCTATGTGAAGCTAAGGTCCTCGGGTGTGCACAGGGCGGCAAAATGAAAAAAAGTTATTTGGTAAGATCACCTCGTTGCAGCTCCAAGTCACAAGAATAATCACAGTAATAAATGTGAAATCAGGAGTAAAATACTTTTAAAAAAAGGATTTTATTTAGTGGTTTAGCTTCAGAAGCCTCATGATGAAAACAAAGCATGTTTCTTTAGATCACTCAGACCTACTGATCCTAACAGCTGTGAATGCACAGAAGCGTAAATGATTCAACAGATGGATGTACAGTTAACTGTGGGGGAGAAAAAATCTATCTCATTAATGAAACAACCATTTGCTAAAATGCGTCACCGTTGCAGGTTTGATCTATGTGAAGAGGAAACATTAAATGGCAAATAGAGCTTTTTCTCTGCAGCCTATTAGAGAAGCAGAGCCTTGTGAACACGCTAAAGTTAACATTTCAGGCCCACAGTCTCACAGTACAAGCTGCCTGCTACATTTGAGCCATAATATCAGTTGACTACAAAGAACAAACCAATAAAGGAAGCTACCTTCACAACAATGACTCACTCAACAAATTATATCCTACAGGTTTCTCCCTCTTTTTTTTCCGCTCGGATGGACCATCTCGCCTGATATAAACCCCCTCCTACTAAAATCGAATACACCGAACCAGAAACAAATATAAACCTTCAGGGAATTTCTTTTTTAGGTAAAATTGAATAAAATTCCAATCCAATCCAAAAAGCGCTGACCAGAATAGAAAAGCGCTGTACAAGTCCAATCCAATCTTGAATGGAGGTCAGGAATAGTATGAAGTGCATGTTGCAGCGAGTGTCCCAATGAGGCCGAAGAAACCAGCCTGTGATGTTGAGTACACAAAGCAATCTGAAGGTTAATCACACAGGAGATGCTTGTGTGTTTTCTTCTCTCACTGGGTGGGGGGTGGAGAAGCTGATTTTATCAGGACCATAGTCCCCCTATAATCCGCTGATGTTGGCGTGTTTCTGCTCGGGTGTTCTGAGCACTGTCTGGCTATGTGTGAATGTTTTAATGAGATTACCAGTGCTTCCCCTGCACAGAATAATACCCAGTGCTAACTACTGATGCTAACACGGCTCATGATGACCGCTTATGGTCTCAAGCCAATAATAATCATGTAGCATAAGTGTAGCTTTAATCCTGCTGTGATTTGATCTGAGTAGGTGTTACAGGGCTGGTATTGCAACTATAACCCCATAACCAGATAATCACAGGTTTGGGATTAACAAAAATGGATTCATTACTAACCAGTGGTGGCTTGATGCTTTTTTTTTTGTGTGGTTTATAAGTCTTTGGCTGTCTTCGTCCCATCTTGCCATGTCAGCATGGATTCCAACACAAGCCTGAACTCGCTTTTATCATTTAATCTGTGCTGTGAGATGTGTTATTATGACACACAGGCAGGGCCCAAAAAAAAAGAAGCATTTTAATTGAATACGTAGCACAGAGTTGTGTATACAGTGTAAGACACACGTTGGATTTGTTCGATTTAAAATCAAGATGGCTACAAATTAATTAGACGTGTAATAGAAACACAAATAATTGAAAGAGTTTCCTATTACCCCCACAGTTTTAATTATGTCAACTGCTTTGCTCATTTCTTTTATTGGAACTGCAATCTATTTAATTAAACAATAGAGATGGTAGAGATAAAGGTTACATCCATGTAGAAACACCGACTTTACATGAATAGAAACATGCACTTGCATTTTGGAAAGGGTTGCAGGAATTACTCCAGTATACTTTTCACAAAGATTTCTACGTCTGGATAGACGTCATAGAATTACACTTTTAAGAACATTTGCTAAGGCATTGTCTTAAAGCTGCATTTTGCAAGGAAGCCCTCAACATCTGTTTTATTCCCCCACAAGGAGTGGGGACCTTATTGAGCTGCTATGATGCCTCCTACCTCAAAGACGTCACCAACACTGAGAAGCAGGTGGTTCAGCCAGAGCATCTGTGATGAGAAATGAGGAGGATCCCTAATTAGAAATCACAGGAAAACAGTTTTTCACAACTTCTGCCCCCTCTCCCCTTATGCCAGAATTATGTGCACAGACCAGATATGCATTTCCAAATGTTCATCATGCAGTAACAACAGATCAGTATGAGAGTGTTTTGATATGCCAAAGTCAAAATGCAAAGGCGTTTTGTTGGCTGCTGATGAAGTACATTAAACCAACACTTGTACTGAATAGAGACTTCTTTGAAAGTATCGTCCATTTGGCAAAGTTGTTTTATGTTGTTTTGAGTTATTTTTTGTAAGCAGAAGCACCATGACGTCAGTACCGTGGCTCTTCCAGATGATCCCTAATGCGAATTTGCATTATATCAGCATCCATTTCTGGATGTTCTGGCTTCATCATGTTCAACCGGGGGGCGTCTGAAGCGCACTGTCCATTTATATACAGTCTATTAAAAACACACACTCACTCAGACAGACAGATACAGGGATACAGGGACAGATAACATCACAGTGTGTTGTGTGTGTGTGTGTGTGTGTGTGTGTGTGTGTGTGTGTGTGTGTGTGTGTGTGTGTGTGTGTGTGTGTGTGTGTGTGTGTGTGTGTGTGTGTGTGTGTGTGTGTGTGTGTGTGTGTGTGTGTGTGTGTGTGTGTGTGTGTGTGTGTGTGTGTGTGTGTGTGTGGGGATGTGAACAGGGCTTTTGTTGAGGTGTGGTTGATAACCTGTGGGGGTTACAGAAGGATATAGTGGAGTCACATCCTAATTTCCCTAAGCAAATGTTCTGCAAACCATTATCCTACCAACCATTGTTCTTATATCCCTTAAAACAGGAAACAATGTTATGTGATCAAATCGATGTGTAGCATGTGTAAATGCCTCTGCTGTAAAAACAAACAACCTACAAATTCTCAATATTTAAGTGAGAGAGAGAGAAAGCCTTCTGCCAGTGTTGTCATGCCCACACTGTCAAGTCAAGTCACGTTGACAAGGCGTCGCTCTGTTCTGCTGCAGCTCCTCCGCTCATTTTGGATTATGTGTTGTTGTATCTGTGTCTGTGCTGCAGAGCCTGCAGTCCTTCCACTCTGTAATAACTGTGATTTTCAGAGCAGAAGAACATATTCTAATCCATTAGTGCTGTCACTGCTGGACCTTAACAGTCTGCCTCCTTTTCCGAATGTCCTGCCCATCCATCCTGTCTGTCTGGATCTTCTCTTTGTGTCATTTTGTTAGAAAAAACAGAAATCCTACCTGTCTTCACCCTCTGTATCTATGGCACTGTCCCTCTATTCTTTCTTTGTTGTTTTGTTTTTAGTATGTCTGCCCTTCATTTCTTATAGCAGGTTTCAGTTAAACTGTTTTTCCAAAATATGTAATCCTCCAGATACTTTTCCCCGTGGCTATCTCTAACGTTCTCCCCGTCCTCCCTCTGCCTTCTTTCGCTCATCCGACTGTATTTCCACTCTGCAGACTGCATCACAGTCTGAATCTTTTTGTGTAGATTTCCTCCTTCATTGTATTCATTGTACGTCTCAGAGTATGAAGGCTCATCAGATGCACTTGTCATGCTGCGCCAGCAATGATTGGCTGCTCTAGAAGAGATGAGTGTGCAGGACAAAGTCAGACTCCTCATTGAAATTGGGGTGACAGCACGCCGTCTCATACAAAAAATCCTTTATGCTGCTAGTGGATATCTTTATTGTCTTGACTCTTGACTACAGCATAACTTTTTTTTCTTTTAAATCTTTATTTAAATATGCACAGTTTTGCACACATCAAGAAAAATAGGTTCCATTGTTAGAAAATGTGAAAACCATCATCGCTTAAAGTCTCATCATTCTAGGTGTTGTTTTTGTGTGAAATATCTTTAACTTGCCAGCAAACATCAGAAGGGTATTCCTCGTCAGCTCTTTTAATGGCAGGGTTGGTAATTTTCGAAAACTAGCATGATTTTGAAAGTAGCATTCCCTCAGTGCTCCATCTGCACCCACCCCTCCCCTCTGTGCTCCCTCAAAAGCCACGCCCCTCACTTACATGCCAGGCCCATTGGTCCAGAAGCGGACCTCAGCTCATGCTTTGAGTGTGGGCTTGTGCATGCATGGGGTAGAGAACGTGCAGTAAGACAGGGAGGCGTGATTGGTTCATCAGATTGGTACCTCGTGGCTGACATTGGTCAAAGTTTTTACAGGCTTACAACTGCTACAGATGATGGATTTTCTTTGTTCCTTTTTCAGAGCACATGAGTTATTAATTTCTGTCAGGACCTAAAGACAATTTCAACCAAAATCTTGAAAAGTGTATCTGGAGGAAATTACCAACCCTGCATTTAATTTCAAACGTATCATCAAAAGCTAAAAGTTAGCTACACAATAGTTAAAGCAGTAACAGGATTTAAATATTCAGCAGCAATTAGCTCTACAGACAAACCAGATTGTGAGGTACATGTTTTAATTTAGACACAGATTAATCTCTTCTCAGGTTAGTTTAATTATAACTAGGCTAAGAGGAGGCTATTTAAGAGCTGGTGCTGCTTCCATGGATTACAAGCATGGCCGTAGGATTTGTGTTCCTGCAGGAGTTTATAAAGAGAGAGATTCTTTTATACCCCAAAGACCTCCAAGCCTGACCGATGCAGCTGATACCAGGGAGGGGGAGGGAAAGTGAAACAATGATAATATTTGTCGTAAGCCATCTTTACCCAAACTTAAGACTGCCACGGCCCACTTTGAAACACAAAATGACTCCGGAGCCATTATAAAATAAATGTTTCATGACGACAGCTACCACTCTCAGTTAGGGTAAATTATTGGACACGACAACATGATATTATAGCAAGATAGACACATACAAGAAAGTTAACTAAACTGTAAAATATTATACAATATAAAATGTCCATGAATAGTCATGACAGGCCTTACTAATCACACAAAGATGAGTCATGGTAAATCATCATTTATTGTGATATTTCTTTTATTTTTTACGCCTTGTGGAGATCCTTTCGCGGCCCACCTGCAGTACCTACACATCCCACCAGGGGGCCACGGCCCACACTTTGGGAAGCACTGCCGTAGGCGTTGCGTCCACTTGAGATGGTTTTTTAAAGCAAAAGTCTGAATTCAAAGACAGTGGTAGACATCGTTAACGGACTGCACGTATGTAGCACTTTTCAAGTCTTCCATCCCTTAGCGTGATAAATCATATTCACCCATTCACTCACACATTCATACCCTGTTGTCAGAGGCTGCTATGCAAAGTACCGGGCGGGCAGTAAGAAGCTAAGCTAATCGTTGAAAGGCTTGTGTTTGGGAGCAATTTGGGAATCATTGTCTCTCCCAAAGACACTTTAGACATGTGGCTGGGAATTCATCTGCTACAACTCCCTGGAGAAGAAGCCTCTTTCCCTGGTCCAGAGTGACCGAGGTGCCTTCACCTGCAAACAGAAGCCTGGCCTGATATTCCCCTTTTAAAAAAAGGACTGGTAATAATGCAATTCCAAGTAAACAAATTCAGATTTCCCTAAATAACCTCAAAGGCCATTTGTGCGTGCGTGCGTGCGTGCGTGCGTCAGTAGGGGCCCACTAATAACAGAGACAACATGCATGTATACAAGATGCAGCTGGAGGCTCAGGCTGTCTGTTTGCCGCTTCAGCAAACAGCCATAAATAGAATCAGTCATGTGAATACTGCAGGTTCTCTTTATTAAGCTAAACATTTTCTTCTCATTCTCTGACTCTCAGTTTCTCTGTCTTTTCCACTTACGAACAAAATGATGCTCTACAAGCCACCATCCCAATAATAAGTAGCCTGTTAATACTGTTAATACTACAGCAGTGATTCTTTAATGAATTCGAATCTTACATTTTGTTTGTGCTGGTTTCTACACCAGATTGATAAGTGAGGGACACTGAGTGCAAAGGAGGGAAAAAAAGGGTTGAAAAGGGGTGAACAATTAAAATACCTTATGGTGCATAGTGCTTTTTAAAAATTACAATACATTTGAACACTTTGACGTTGTCCTGTTTACACAGTTGATATTCAGCAAACACAGTATACATATACCTTACAATACTCTACAGAAATCCAACTACTCAGATAGAAGGTTTATTATTATTTTTAATTATTTAATGAAGTATTTTTAATTAAGTTGTTACCCAGTTATTTGTGTGGGATGAACTGGAGCTCCCAGAGAAAACCCACGCAGACACAGTGGGAACATGTGACGTCCTGACAGAAAGAAACCTGCAGGCTTCTGTTTACGCGACTGTTCTGTAACCTTAACAACGGGATTAGCCTACAGTGCAACCGTGCCGGAGCGTATGGCCGGAGCACAACGCATCAAACAACAAGCGGGACTGGAAGTCAGACACCGATACAACAGTAAAGAGAGTCTCTGCTTTAAGCGATTATCACGAGGAAGAGGGCAGGGGGAGGATGTGCGTGTATGTTGGAGGTGCCATGACATATGAGCCAGGCAGGCTTGACAGGAGTGGAGCCTGGAGGTGGGAGAGAAGCAGGCTGCTTGTACATGTGTGAAAATAAAGTCACGTAAAGCTACTCAGGAGGGACAAAGACAAACCCAATTTCATCAACAAGAAATGGTTGCATTCTTCTACGACGTAACCTTTCGTCTATGGGGAGCTTTTATTTTGGAGAGCTCTGCTATGTGTCTAGCATACGTACATCCTTTCTGGGCAGCCAGGACTGCGTACAACAGATTAAATTGCATACCAGGATGTTATTTTCCTGCCAGTATGCTGCAGTCTAAAAATAATAATAAAAAAAGTCCTTGCTTGAGGAAGAGATCTGATTTACATGAAAACTTGGTCATTAAATCACACATGACCATAAAAAGTGTTCATGAGGAATGTTAGTAGTTACACAATACGCAGCTTATAATAATGTAGTTCTGAATACAACACTAGTCTAGGTAAAACTCTTCATGATCAATGAGTAACTATACACAGCTTTATTCCATAATGTGAGCACATTGTGTTTATTATGTCATATCATAACACTATGATCCAAAGTGTTTCATGTGTGATGATGTTTTTCTCTCTGTAACAGGATGAGACGGGAGCCTACGTGATCGACAGAGACCCGACATACTTTGGTCCCATCCTAAACTACTTGAGACACGGCAAACTGGTCTACAACAAGGAGCTGGCTGAAGAAGGTCTTTGATCTACTTTCACTTTACTCTGATTGGGGCCTGGGTGCATGAGTTTGTGGGTTTGTGGCAATAAGAAAATGCCTCCTTGTCTCCAAACTGTACACACAATTAAAGGAAGAATGTGCAACTTTTTGATCCAGTAGATCGCCCTTGAGCACCAGCATGAAACCAAAACAAACTGCTGTTTGGCAACACCTCCGCTATTCTGAAGCCTCTGCTCTCCTCCAGCGTCACATCCCCAACCCCTGTCCACTCGCATCTACACAAAGGAGTTATAAATTGGAACGCACCATAATTAAGCACCATTAAGCGCAAGCGGCGGACAAAATTGCCCTTGGCTCGAGCTGCAATTGCCTGTGGTCTGCATTGTTGTGTTAGCAGGCTGCTAGCACACTTTAGTTTGGTAAGCCCGTAGCCAGGGTGCGAAATACAGGGGGTTGACACTTGAAACCCCCTGAAAGCCTCAAAAGCAAAAGTTTGTGGGGTCTCTAGAAAAAAAATCACCTGCAATTGACTTTATACTCTGCAGTGGACCAGAGAGAGAGAGAGAAAAACAGAGCGATGTCCGCTGTTAGGTCTTTGAATGCAAAGCACACAACTACAAACGATGTATTTCCCCGTTTTGTGCAGCTGCTTGCTCTTGGGTTTGCTGCATCTTGATAAGAAATCTCCCCACACGCGGGTCCGGGATCAGAACTTTTTAAAACGGGAGTGCTGTTGTCTTGCACGGAGCCACAGGAGACACTCAGTTCAGTGCGGCCGTCCATACCGTTGGCAATTATTTCCGTGCAGCGTACAGTACCAGCGGTCAGTGCGCGTGCAGGCAAGTGCGAGTGAAAAGGCACAAATTGGTGCATAAAAACTGATCAGAATGCAGGAAAATGAATGTTACGTGTCCAAAATTTTCTGGGGAGATCCCCAGACGCCCCCTAACCTGTTAATGAACACTATTTAAGTCCGGTGTTGTTGATTTAAGGGTTTTGAGTTGTGGTGTAAATTATTTCTTAAAGTAATGCTTGAGATCCACTTTGCTGCTTTATGTTACCGGGAGCTAAATCACTGAATGTTGTGTTTTCAGGTGTCCTGGAGGAGGCTGAGTTTTACAACATTACCCCACTGATCAAACTCATCAAGGAGAGGATCGTGGAGAGAGACTCCAAAGCCACGCAGGTATGCACAGAACTAGTAAAAGTGTTTTCATGAAGGAGGAGTTTGCTCCTCCACACTGCTCTGATGGCGTCACAGAGAAACATGGCTCCCTCCGGTCACTGCACTAGTTTTTAAATGCAGAAATTAACAATGTGATGGTGTCAGTGTGAAGCCTTTCAGTCAGTCTCTTTGTTAGTGATTTCACCCTTCTGTGCTTTTCTTTAAAGAGCGCTTCTGTACATCAGGCTTCTCTCTCCTTTTTTTTCCTTTTCTCTGGATGTTTGCACTCTCTCTTACATAATTCCACTGCCGTACCAAACATACACCCACTAGCATTTGCTTTGGGTTACGTATTGTAGCATAATGCAGAAAAATAAGTGCTGGTGTAGCTTTATTTCTGATTAAATGCTGACAACTACCTCCATGTCACGTCTGTGGGATTTGGTCACAAAGATAAATGTGAGAAGTGACCTTAGATAAGCTTTGTTCAGGTTCATTGACCGACCGAGTGGCCTCTAGTCATATGAATTATAGCTTATAATTAGCCT
Source organism: Tautogolabrus adspersus (assembly GCA_020745685.1). Lineage (NCBI taxonomy): Eukaryota > Metazoa > Chordata > Actinopteri > Labriformes > Labridae > Tautogolabrus > Tautogolabrus adspersus. The sequence continues at coordinate 4,630,384 of CM036554.1, read as the reverse complement.
TGTTTTTCTCATTTTTCTCTCATTAGATTATATTAGCAGCCTCTACATCCATCTTCTGTCTCCTAAACCCTCTCTTCTCTCTTTTCCCAGCAGGTGCCCCCCAAGCATGTCTACCGAGTGTTGCAGTGTCAGGAGGAGGAGCTGACCCAGATGGTCTCCACGATGTCGGACGGCTGGAAGTTTGAGCAGGTCAGCGTGCGCGCCTGCAGAAAGCCCCGCACCGGACTGCTCTGGACTGTGGGTTGGACTCACGCTGCTGCTGACCCTTCAATCTTGACCCTTGGCCTGACCCCTTGGCCCTCACCTGAGCCCTGCTATCTGCACTCCCAAAATCAGATCAGGACTTCCAGATTGCATTGTTTACTTCAGTTCTCGTTTTTTTCCCAGCTTAAATAGGACAAATAAAAATAGCTGAGTTTCCCCAACAAGCCCCATCCTTAATATTTTCCACTGCCCTTCAATAGAGATAACAACAAGATGCCACAACATGTGCGGCCCACTTCATTCTAACCGACAGCCTCTATTTTTTGCCTTCAGTCTCTGAAAGGACTCGGACAATACTGCAGTGTTACCCGTGCTCCAGTCACTGTTTGGGTCCAAGTGTTTTTTCTACGGCTGTTAGACTTTGGCGAAGTGTTTTCACATTTTGAGCAAAAACATTCAATAAGTCACAAACTTTTTCAGGGTCTGTAGTTTAAACATTCTCAGATTTCTGATTCCTGTACATGCACTAACACAACACAAATACATTTGTTTCATAAAGTTGATTTTTTTGCCCTGATCTTTCTCTCTGTCTTTTTCTGTAAACTCCTTTTTAAAGATTTCTTTGGGCAGTTTTGCCTTTACTTTGAAAAGAAAGCTGAAGATAGGAAAATATTGGAAGGAGAGTGGGGATGACATGCAGCAAGGGGCCGAGGTCAAAGTCAAACCCGGCCAGCAGCACCAAGTACTATAGCCTCTGCACATGGGGCGTGCTTTCTATTAACTGAGCCAGACCAGAGCCCCCTTTACTTTATTCCTACTATGTTGGTTACAGATCTCCAACTGCAATCTTTCAAATCTGAAACCCTTTTTGAGGTTGAAAAATTTGATTCATTCATCATTTATTGTAAAAAGTGTTGAATTGAAAAGGGATTCTTTTATAACACAAAGGTTTTTCTCGTTGAGGTGATTGAATAGACATATTTGCGGTTTATTTGTCACTTTTCTACTTTAAGAATCAGGTTGTTCTGATTCTGATTCTGATTCTGATCAACCTGATTCTTAAAGTAGAAAAGTTTCAGGTTATGTTTGGTTTTAATTCAAAACAAGCAAATGACTCATTTAGGCTAACTTTGTGAAATTGTGACGGATAACTTTAAGAACTATTTTAACTGACTGTGGCCCACACATGTTTGACTGTTTATTCTACAGACGAGTATTTTCTCTCTCAGTATTGACAGTCGTACGAACACAGTGACCCCATTTCAACACTGCTCACAGTGAGAACACAGAAAAATGTTAAATTGATCCCTTGGCGTCCAGCGTTAACAAAGCTTTTCTAGGAGCTGAGAGGCTGTAGTTTGATGATTAGTGATTCAGACTTACATCTCTGAGAGCTTTACAGAGTCTCAATATTTCAGTCTATCCCCACTGTAGCTATGATTTGGATATAGACCCGTCTGCCCCCCCCCGCACCCCCTCCTGCTGCTTTGCCACTTGTCTCCACTGCATGCTGCACAGCCCCGATTTGTTTCCTGCAGAAGCGGACCCACAGTTGTGTTTTTGTTCCCACAAGTTAAGAAGATGCTTCTTTTTGAGTCCACTGAGTGTTTAGCAGGAGACTGAACCGCCCCACTCCCCCACCCGCATGAGCTCAAGAGTCTTTCCTCACTGTGATGGGATCCTTCCTTGTTTTCTCCGCTGTTATCTCTACTTCTTCCAGACACTCACTCCCCTTTTCTCTGTCTCTGTTTATCTTTCTGTATCTGTGTCTTTTTCAAGATGGTGAACATCGGCTCGTCATACAGCTACGGAACAGAGGACCAGGCTGAGTTTCTATGTGTCGTATCAAAGGAGCTTCACACTCCTGGTTCTGGACTGGGCACGGAGCAGAGTCACAAAACCAAGGTGAATCCTTTATTAATGTCCTCATAAACACAGAAAGGCATGTTTAAAGACTTGTTGTAAGATCAAGCTGCCAGGCTGTGTCATCATGTGTTCCTTGCTGTCCTTGCTTTGTGTGTGCGCGCTTTTCTGTGTTTGTGTGAACAAGAAGGAGGTTATCTCCTCTCGTTGAAGGGAATACGAGTGATTTGACCCTGCGTTCTCCACTCAAAGCTCCAAATGTCACTCACCTCAAAATGTCATTCACAGAATCATTCAGTCCATCCTTCACACAGCTCGCCCTTTCTCTCCTGCTGTTATCGACTGTTCCTTCCCGTCTACCTCTTAATGTATCACTCTATTTCCTCCCTCCTTCATGTGGATATAGAGATATATCTGTCCTTCTCTATATCTACCTCTCTGCCTTTCACAGTCCACTCACTGCCACTCATCAACATGTTCATTTTTTGTCGTTTTCTGTCTTGTTTTCTTTTTTCTTGTCTTTTTTTTTTTGGTGTGTTTTCCCCTCCGTCCATCATGCTGAATGAAGCCGGCGGAGATGCAGGAGGAGGAGGCTGCGAAGGATGAGGAGGAAGAGGAGGAGGAGGAGGAGGGAGAGAGAGATACCAGACCGAATGAGTGGCTTAGAGAATGAGGGAGTCATGTTTCTTTGTTCCAAAGAGAGGCGGGAATGGGTGAGGAACTGTGCGCTGGATGTGCTAGCGGGTAGACCTGGTAGATTTTAGTGTGTGTGGGTTTGTGTGTGTGTGTGTATACATGTCAATGGTGATCTTCATTGTTTTATGTCACTGCATTGAGAATGACCTCTAAGGTGTACCTCTGTTTAAGTTTGCCCAGTGCACACTGAAACACAAACAAGCCTAACAGATATAAAAAACAGTGAAAATATTGAAACCGTACACAGATTTTACCCACAGCTTAAATAATGGCATTAACATTGTTTGTGTAAAACCTTTATTTACATGAATCTGATTTTGTTTATCCTTCACTTTCTCAATCACATAGCACATGTCTTGAAGCTTTGACAATGGCCATGCCTGGTAATCGGCCTGCATTTAAAAGCCTGCACAGGCACAGGCGTTTGCAGCACTGCTAATGACTAAATTCAAAGCAACACTTTGCACGTGTGATACAGTTTGCTGATTGGCTGTTGGATGAAAATGTCATTCTCTCACGCTGTTTGTCTTTATGACCTGCTGCAGCTTGCGTCTGTGTGTTAATACGGACATGCTCAGTCTGGTCTCTCAGTGACCCATCACAGCCACACACATATTGATTGAACACTGTGTCTCTGTGGGCTCTCATTACCGATGCTGTGACATGAATATCTCTGACCTTTCAGTGTAGCTGTAGTGTTGGATGTCCTTCCCAGTCTGTGTGTACATTCACAATGCACAGTCACTCAGAGGAAATAACACCCTGAGACATTTAACAACATTCAAACATGGATGTCATGCATTTTAAACATGGTTAAAATGTTTATTTTTGTTGACGTTCTCATGTCAATCAAGTCGTTTGCACTCATTCTGTCACCATTTTCATCGCCATAATCGCAGCCAAAAAATCATTTCAATTAGCTTGAAGGTTTTAAGGTTACATTGCCATGGATCCACATTTTCTGATGCCTGATTTTGTTTTTAATTTACAGCTTTTCCAGATCCATGGGTCCCGGATGTGAAAAAAAAAAGAATATAACTTGTGTTTTTCTTGGCTCATTATGACACTCACACAGTGTCAGTATGCCTCAGCAGGCAGTCATCAAAACAAGATCTGTAGCATCCGTTTATTTACATAACGCCAGTTATAAAGATGGCCAAAAAGGAACAAGAATAGGTTAGTCTCACGGTTGGATTCAGCTATATTTTCAAGTAGTTTTTTCTTTTCAGTGACACTTGTTTTATTAGAAGAAATAGTCATGTGCTGGGCTGTGCAAACATTACATTGCCAAGGACAGTAGTGGAGCTTAGTAAATGATGACCAAAGATTCAAAGTAAAGCTGGCTGATCCAAGGTGCTGCATCATCACTCAGTGAGGAGCTTTTTCTGCATCACTCCAATCTGATCAATTGTAAATGGAGCGCAAGGATCTGATTACTCCTGTACTGTGCAACTTTGGATTTCGACAACAATGGATGCAGTTGTTCCCAAAATCTTAATGCCCATTTATCTCTGATGTTGCACAAGGCTGCTTTGGTAAACAATCCCCTTGGCAACAAAACAAAATATCTGCAGTGATCCCATCAACTGTTTACTTTAGAAATTAAAGATAGAACTAATTTCACTTAACCATTAAGTTTGTAAAACATAACAGTGGTGACTGAATCATTTGTTGTTCTCAGCGTTAAGTTGGTCCAATCCTGGTTTAATCTTCAGGTATTAGATGTTATTAAGCCACTGATTGGTTTGTTTGATTTCATCTGGCTACTACAGGAAGACTAAAAGATATAACAGTCTGTCTATCTGAGCTCAAAGCAACAGCAGTTACACTCACACGCTGCTCCTCCTGCATCAACACCCTGCGGTGCGCTGATACACACCTGCATCACCACGTGCTGGTGCAGGCTCAGCAGCATTCGTCTCAGTCTGTCGCCTTGGCTGCAATCCAAAGCCAGCTTTGGCCCCAGCTGACAGAGACGTTGGCGTGAGTTAGCAAAGAGTGTAAGAGAGACTCAGAGAGAAGGAGGGAGGGAGAGCAAACTGAGGAGGAGAGGGTGACACAGCAGTGTTAGGTGAAGTTATTCTTTGTCCTCTGTTGTTTTCTTTGTCTGTTCAGAGAGAGGACAGCTCTTAGCTCGTACTTTCAACAGTGTGCTGATCTGCCGCAGTGCAGGTGTTTGATTGAGAGAGGTTTTTTAGAAGCAGTAACTTACATAACACGTGACTTCTAACAACCTCTATTGGCAACTTGTAGGAACTGCACCGCAGATCAGATCTGTATCCTCTGTCTGTCTGTGGAACAAACCCTGACAGAAGTTTTTGTAAATGTGCATAATGGAATAAAATACGTTTTAGGCGTAGTTTGGCAAATACACCTGCCGTAGGTTTTTGACTTTACATTTACTGTAAAGACTTTGAAAACTCTAGCAGTGTGGTCGTTGAATGCCTGATAATAAAGCGTCATGGCTTAAAGAAAAAAAAGGTTTATAACATTTTTAACAGCAGGTAACAAAATATGTAAATAAGCATTTTACCTACACTTTATTTACTATAACCCTGTGTTATGTCATAGCATATCAGAAAACATCATCGTCAAATACAACTGAAAAAAAGTCAAAGAACAGAAGCTAATGGAAGTGCAACAAGACCAACAATAAAATAAATCAAATATTCTTCAGTTCATTCAACGGTAAAACAGGAACAACAAGGGTTACCATTCTGAGTTACCTCGGCCAGCTTGTTAGCCATGTTGACTTTCCAAATTCATGTTAGCCATGCCAAGCTACATCCGCTATACCCTTCAATAAGTGTGTGTCTACATGATACAGCTTTGCCTAATCCCATCATCCGGTTCTGTGATCGGTTAGTTTTTCCTTGCCGAAAGGTTTGCCATCACGGCTTCCTGTTTGGTAGCTCTTTCACCCCAGAGCCATGAACGTGTCTCACCGAGGGCTTCAGAAGCTCACTGTTCATGCTCCATGAATAAGTCCATGTGGAGTTATTGTTTAATCCCAAACCCTGAGCTGTTCATGCACCAATGAGTAGTTCTGGGCACTGACATGGTTAAGGTTGCTCAAACTAAACAGGGCTAAACTCAACATCTGAGTTCAAAGACTTTTGTTCCATTTCATTTCACACAATAGGTAATTGTTTTTTGGGGGCTTTGGCGGAGTGGTTTGAGAATCTATTGACCATTAAAAAAAAAGTAAAATATGAGTAGGTTTGTACTTTGAAGTTTAGCATTAACTATTGTGCACTTACTCGTAAACACTGCAGTTATTTGTTCCTGTCCACTGAGCAGAGAGATTTCTTCTGCAGCCATATTTGTTTGACATCCATTTACTGTCAGCCCAGTTTACGTCAGGCTCCCTCCCTGCCGGTTAGCTCCAGTTAAAACTGACTGCCCGGACTGATACAGAGTAGGGACGCCTATACACTCAAAGTGTTTAACCCAGGCAATAATGAAGTCACATTATGAGACAATCCAACTTTAAGAACATTGTCTGCGACTTCTTTGATTTTGATAAAGAAATCTGAAGTAAAAAAAAAAAAAAAAAAAGCCTGCAAATACAACCTGGTGTGTCTGATTGTATTTCACCTGTAAGATAAAAGCAGACAGCCTGAACCTCTCTGGTCTCTCCCAACATGCTTTTAGCTGAGTTAGCAGAACACGATAGATTTAAGAATAGTGACGTCATCATGCTTATGATAATCCTTACTCGCATTAGGAGGAAGAAGACTGAAAGAGACATGATGTGATATGATGTTTAAAAATGGTATAACTTCAGTTTTGTTGTTGCCTGTTTAACTTGGATCATTTGGTGCCTTGAGTCCAAATTCCTGCGTGTCAAGGTGGTCACAGGAGTTAATACATGCGTTAATAAATAGCTGAGTTATTCATTGTGTTGACCGATGTGTAGTTTACAATCTCACTGAGGTTTGTTATTCGTGTGTTTTCTTCCAGTACAGATTTGATGTAAGAACTGTATTTTTTTAAAGGACTTAGAGTGGATACAGAGAAAGTACACTGATAGGCTGGGTTTTTTTGTATATAATGTCATGCTTTTTTATATTTTTTTGTACTTTCAGTTGTTTAATTTATTCTTTTTGAATGTTACATTTCAAAGAATTTTTTGATTTTTAAGTGTGTGTGACTGGGAGGGGGTTTACACCATCTTTAGGGGACTTCTGTTTCTTTTGTAATTGACTTCAACAGTTTCTAGATCTTAATTTGTTTTGGTTTACTGAATATGATGCACATACATACATGCTGATGAATGGACTTTCACCAAGAAAAGAATCCCTCTCAAGTGAAAACCGCTCTACAATGAAACTTTCTTATGCATGTCCAGTGACTTGGTTTGGTTTGCCGGCTGTTTTTACTTGTTTACTATTTGTTCATCTGTTTCTGCTGAACAGTAGAGTGTGTTTTTATGTAGTATTTGATGTGTCAAAGTCTACAAAGCAGTCCTCTTTCATCATTCTGTGGGCGGGGGGGGCGGGACTTTCAGGCAGCTGTGGATAGAAAAATGTTTTTATCTGATGCTGGACTTTTCTTCTTCTGCCATCCTTAGAGCCTCAGTGTCTGTAAACATGAAACAAAACTGTGTGACACATGCAATGTAACGCCTCAAATCAACCTGTACGGGCTTTAAGGAACACTGTGTTTTCATTTCATTCAGCTGGATCATCATTTTCAGGACCTGAGCAGACATACATTTGCAACAATGTGACATACGTTGAATATTTTTTATTTAATATAAATGAATGTCACCATTCAACAAAAATAAATCTTTGTCCTTTGGTTTAAAAAACAGAACATCTTGTTTGTTTGTTTGTTAGTAGAGGGGGCAAATGTTACAAGAGACACAGCCCTGACTAATCCACATGACACTATTCTGTGAAGTTTACTGTTCACACAAATAAAGAAGCTAGTTTCTAAGTTTCCAGTGAAGTAGTTACCTCCTACACCATCCCTCATGGAGCTCTTTAGTTGATGTAAAGCAAGTGCTCCATAAGTGTTGTTCCAGAGAAGCATTAGGTCATTTCAGTGGGTGATGGACAGATGAGTGAAGACAACAAGACGCCAACACAAAATGATGCACCAGCCTATGATTTGCATTTCATTTGAGAGCATGTCACACAACTTGTATGCATCAATCAGAGTTAACAAGAACAAAGCTGGGGTCATTTTCTGCACCATCACAAACTGTCTTCAATCAAAATTAAAACTGCATCTTTTAACAAAAACAACACATCCCTGACTGGAATGCCAGATTATTTTTTTGATGCACGATATGGACGGTGGACGAGCGGTTAGTTTGCACGCCTTATGTACAGAGGGTGTGGTCGTCGAAGCAGGCGGCCTAGATTCAAATCCAGTCTGTGGCTGCTTTCCCGCATGTCATTCCCCACTCATGCTGCTTAAACACACATTCATTCTGCAAGTCTTCACCGATGCAGATTTACTCGGCCTGTTATTGTTCGTCGTAGGAGACGCTTCTTAAAAAGCGAGTTAATTGTTATCACGCTCAGTTTTAGTAAAATGCATAACTGAAAGAATATGTACGAAAAAGATCCGTACAAAAACAGTATGTACAAGGAGTATAAATGTCATAAATAATTGACATGCATGCTCCTATAGGCACTATTAGGCTTCAAATAGATGAAACAGCTTGACCTCTGTCACTTCTCTAGCGTCTTTACTGACTTCTAACATTCAGTCAGAATGTGACAGTGATGGACTCCACAGCAGGTACGTGCTACAGGAAGGTACTGAGGGTGTTATCCACAGTGGCCAACTGCAGGTACTCGGGATGCCCCCCCTCAGACTCCACCTCTGAGTCCTGCTCTTTGTCGTCCTCTGTGCTCTGACTCGAGAGCGGCGTCTTTCTTCGGACAGATCCTCGAGAGCGGCGCTCCAGGCACGAAAGGATCATCTGTGCCAGGTCCTGCTGGAGCCGCTGGATCTTCTCTCTGGAGAATCAGGAATCGGATTTTTCACACAAGTAAGTCTCACACTTCTTGTCAAGCATCCAAAGATCATATTAAATACATTTTGATTCAACATTACAATGACAGAATACAGAAATACAATCCCTTAAACACAGCATTAAGATGTAATGAGGATTTAAAGCCCAGATTAGAGGAGGAGGAGGTATCATGGACTCCTGTTGTTCCCCAAAAACAATCACAACACTATATGTGATTCGTTTACACTCTCTGGATCATCCCTTAATTCACACTAACTTCATTCATTAATCCGTATAACTCAAGTTAGCTAGCTAGAGTTCACTAACTGGAATACAGCTTAAAAATAGCTTTTAATGTAAATGTGATTATTTACTATGATTACTGTGAAGTGTTATAAAGTCATTGTAGTCGTTTGTCCAGATGAGGGACCAGGGGTGGCATGGGCCCCCCTTGAAAGCTGATTGGCCACCCCAAAATCCAAATCTATGATTGGCTATTTGCCTAATCAGGGGCGGGACTTAAGATAAAATAAACTATTCTGGTTGTTTTCAACAGGCTAATGGTCGTACCTTCAGTTATAAATAATAATACTTTGCTCTTTCCAAAGAAAAATTGTGTCCACTCTGTCTGACGTGAAATGGAATTAATTGCCACAGAATGTATTTTTGCAAGTTAGACAGCGTAAAATCATCTGCATTCAGTTTTCTAAGTACTTTATATCTTGACTTTGCACATACATCTTCATTTTTGTGTCCCCAAAGAATCAAGCTCAGAAGATTTTTATGTTGCCAAATTGTGTTTCTTGCATTATCATTAGTGGAGATAGAAAGGGTAAGAAAAAAAATAATAATGTGCATGCGTGTACCCACAAACATCATGCCACCCCTGTTTAAGTCAGTGCCCAAGGTGGGCCACCCCAGATAACAAACATCTGGACACGCCCCTGTACATTTACGACTGTCTACAGGAAGAGAAAGTGTAGCGCTGGGTATGATGTCTGGTTTACTTGTGATGTTTTGTAGTGATTTTATTAAGGGGGTTTGTGATTATCATTGATAATAAGCCGAGAGGTCATTATTGAGAGTGAAAAAAAGGGCGTTATGGGTGACGTTCCTCGAGTCTCTTCGCTAAGCTAGGCTAACCTGGCTGTTTGCTGTAGCTTCATACTTATCATATAGACATGAGAATGACCACCCTGAGCATATTGCTCTAAATGATGCCTTTTAAAGACCACATTTGAGAGTAATGTGTACATTTGTATTCGTTAGAGAAAGGATGCATTGACACTGAGCCTCAAACCTCTGATGGATCTATGGTTTTCAGGAGGTCGTAGTGAGAAGTTGTTGCAGTAAAGTTTTGTAGCCAGATATAATTGAGGAAACGGTGGAGGGTCTGCTTACGTTGTGGGAGGAGTTGGGAGGTCGTAGTCTTTGCCGGTCTCACCTGTCAACCAGTAGGTTGTCTCTGTACCTTTACCCTGTGAAAACACACAAACACACACATTTACATCCATGTGTTTCAGTGAATCAGCCTTATATCTGTGCTCTCTCCAGGATTAATTGTTGCTCAGGTCATTTGACATATTAAAGGTAGAGTGAGTATCTTTCCTGAACAAAATAGAATTTTGACTTATACAAAAGTAATGAAGCTCAATCGTCCCTTATGGGCCTCCGTACATGTGTGGTGGTGACTGTGTCCGCAGAGAACCTGTCTGTCTTTATTTGGATGTTTTGTGTTGTTTTAGTTCCCTTATGGTTCATTCACGTGGTGTCGGACACATCGGAAAAACAAGTTTCTGAGTTGTAAAATGCACATGAACTACTGCTCAAGTCGGAACAACAACTCGGAAACTCGGGAAAGAATCAGGTGCCCGACTTCCCGACTTGACGTCAGAATCGTCATCACATGAGGGGCAAAATATGTTTTGTTGATTTTAAAATACTTTTTATTAATTCAAGTATTGCACATAAACTTTTTGCTCAAATATCACTTTTAACAGTAACATTTCAGTGATCTTCTTCTTAGCATCAACGCTTCTTTGTGCTGTTTTTACAACATGCCGACTTTCTGAACTGAAAACACGTGAACACACTGAAGTTCCCAACTTGGAAACTTGGACCACCCGAGCAGCACATGAATGCAGCATTAGTACGTTTCTAGGCGGGGAGCTGGTGTGTATCCCCCAGCCAATGACAGCGCACAGTTAAGTTTAAGGATGGATACAATTCAACGATTGGACGAGATACAAACTAGCGAATATGACAGACGTAGAAAGCAGAAATAATAGAACATATTATCACAGTGAGACGAAACGCCACGCGATTAAAGCTTGTTATACAACGAGGGTGAACCTTGGGTTGTCTTTCACTCAGTTGGTCTACTTTCTGTTGGACAGGCAGGTGCCAAACACCGGCGGTTAACTTGTGCTAGCGTGCGGTAGCTTTCTCGGTATAAGCAGTAAACGTACACACTACGTCCTGCAGTGTCACTTCCTGGAGCGATGAGCCCAGAAGAAGGGGCTCCGTTTGAATGTTGGGTTTACAAGCTGCAACTAAAAATGCTACTGACTCACCCTTTAATTTATCTGACATTTTGTGAAAAAAGAAAAGAAAAGTGGTCTATTTTCACCTTCAGATATGTTTCTCCTCTGATCTCATACTCGTACTTGCAGTGTGTCCTCTGCAGGATATTTATAGTTGGCTCACTGACGTGGATCCGCAAAGCTGCAGGACATGAAAACATCAAGTTGAATAAGATGTTTACGCACACTTGGCAGGTTACATTTATTTAATTAGTTTGATCTTGAGCGTCCGTAAATGCACACGAGTAATGAGCAGTAGATTACTTGGACTTGTTGAAAGCTGAAAGCATGAATGTCTGTGTAAATCAATTTTCATCTTGTTGTGCACGTGTTTACTCACGGTGACCTGTAGACTCCATTCGAGATGCCGTGTTGACCGTGTCTCCAAATAAACAATATCTGGGCATCTTTAACCCGACAACACCGGCTGCACAGGGACCTGGACACACAATACAAATAAACGGTCTGTTTTCTATCACAGAGCTTTTCTGATTACTATATAGTAGCTTCATTTTGAGAGGGACAGATGAATCCTGCAATGAAGGACAATTCAAGAATATTCACTTAAAAATGTGTACATTTTATACTGAAACATTGCAAAGTTATAGTATTGTAGTCTACCTGAGTGGACGCCGATACGTATCCACACAGGGATGCCAGGCAGGTGTCGAAGCTGGAAGGTGCCCATAAAGGCCAAGATTTCGAGTGCCATGCGGCAGATATCCACTGCATGCCTGTTCCCATTTCTGTTAGGAAGTCCAGAGGCCACCATGTAGGCGTCACCTATCGTCTCCACCTTCAGGAAAATGGAAGAAATAATGATCTCTGTGGTGCTGTGCTGTTTATTTTGAAGTTGAATTTAAATCTTGTTAGTACCTTGTAAACATCATGGTGGTCGACGATGCTGTCGAAGCCCTTGTAGATATCATTGAGCATGTCCACCACTTCCATTGGCGTGCTGTACTGGCACAGGGTGGTGAAACCGACGATGTCACTGAAATATATCGTCACCTCGTCATACAGCTCAGGCTCCACCATGCCAGTCTCCTTCAGACTTTTTACGACAGGGCTGCACCGAGAGAAACATGTAGAATGAGACACAAGAGAAACACCTAACAACCTTCAACCTCTTATAAAAGATATAACCCTGTAAACATTTATTGCAGGGCTATCAAATGATTAAACATTTTTAATCACAATTAATCGCTACATTTCGATAGTTAAACGTGTTTAATCACATTTTTAATTGCACGTTTGAAATTCCATTATTTGGCATTTAAAAATGAAAATAGTTGTGCTTTTATTTTGAATTGTTGTACGGTGTTTCGCTGAAAGTACTTTACTTGCTGTTTGAATTCATCCCTGCTTTCAAATAAAGTAAGGACCTTCTGGTAGATCGAAGGTTACGACATTAACTAACCACAGAAAAAAGGAACTCGCTACCGATCAAAAACTAAAGTAAAACCGCTCAAAGGCGTGGCGAAAAGTGAAATGTTTGATGTCATGAGGTGGATATCACTTTTAACTCTTCAGCTGAGCTGTCTTAGAGTTTTTTTAAGTCAGATGAGACATTCAAAGATGCAGCAGTGTCATTCTTTTTCATCTTTGTGACTACAGGGAGACACTGAGGGGGCTTATCTACTAAAGTAATTAGAAATCTTGCTAACAGGGTACTTTTGGGTATCTGTTTTCTGAGGCCAGTGTCTCAAATAAGAGATGTGCTCCACTGAGTGTAAACAGACCGAGGAAGCAGCATGAAGTTGAGGCAGTCTGCTCTGTCCCTCTCAGATTTGTAGAGCACCGTCCTCTCCTCCACCAGGTGCTCCAGGTTTCTGGAATAACTCTGCAGCCGTCTGATCATGTTGTCCATGTAGCTCTCGTTGTCCTGGTTATGAATTTTACTAAGTCCAAGGAAAGAGGAGGAGAATTACAACATACACTCTCACTGAAACCAATAACAAACATGTAATCGAACTCCAAGTGTATTTAGGACACCAGGCTGCATACATACGTAAATCACACGTTGCAGAAAGACAGCTGTTACCTGATGATTTTCCCCAGGCAGATCTCTACCTTCTTAAAGTCAGGTCGTTTTTCTGGATCTTCATCCCAACAGCTTTTAATCAACATGTACACCTAAGAGAACGAGCGCATAACAACTTTAAAGACACATGACGCAGTAAATAAAGCTGCCATACAGCTGGAATAAACTCACCTCTGACTCTCTCTCTGAAGCCGTCTCAAAGTTAAGATCAGGTCTGAAGTAGGACATGATGACTCTGGACAGCTTTTCTGTAAGGACACACACAGACGTTCATTTCCAACAAGGTGATTTCAGGGGTCTTTGAATTAAAGCTAATCATTGGCTCTGGACTAAAAGGCTCCTGATTGGCTGCTTCCAGAAAACAACAGATGCCTCTTAACTGAGATGCGCAAAAATCAAGTTGTTTGAGAAATCGCTATTATCAACTTTTATCATCTTTTTTCGGTTAAACATTATTGTATTTAACAACAACATCTCATGTTTGAAATGTTGTTCTCTAAGGTGGAATAAGCTCACTTTGTTTCCCAGTTTAGATATTGAACAAACCTTATTTGAATGGACAAGGGGATGGTGATGGTAAATGGACTTGGGATTGTATAGCCTTTTTCTATTCTTCTGTTTTCTCAAAGCGCTTTTACACCACAGGTCACACCTACACATTCACACACTGATGGTAGAGGCTGCTACGTAAAGTGACCATCAGAAGTAATTGCTCACGCCGCTGACGAAGCAGCATGTCTCGCCCAAGAACACATCTGACCTGTGGCTGCAGGAGCTCGAGGTCGTACCCTGACCTTCTGGCTGAGAGACGACAAACTCTACCAACTGAGCCACAGCTGCCTCTGGATTTTAAAACAATTCCTCCTATTTTTGTAAATAAAAAAGGCCCTCCATCGGTTCCATTGTATATTGTTGTTAAAAGATAAAGGCACAGATTGAGGACTTGTTTGCTGTCTGATAAATGAAGATACATTAGACTTTTAAAACAGATTTTGAGCAAACCCTGTGGATTGTAATGACTGAAGAGAAAAGCTAAGGTAAAGTATGAATTCAGAATTACAAACTGAATCTCTCTTATTCTCAATTAATAACGTTTAACCTTCCTGAGTGTACGCTAGATTTAGATTTCTCTTGAATTAAAAACAGTTATTTTAGAAAAATAATAATATATTGGTTTGTTCTATAACTTTTCAGGAGCTGAGTTTGTAAGTGTGGGGGGTTTAACTGTGAACATGGGTTTTAGTGTGTAACACCTCCTCGATTGGAGCAGCTCTCGCTGTAGAAGGTGCTCTTTCTGAGGACGATCTCCTGAGAGATGATGGCGAAGCTGTACACGTCTCCTTTCTGAGAGGTTCCGTGTTTCCTCAGATGCTCTGGAGCGGTCCACAAGTCTGAGGAAACAGGCCAGAAGGAGTTAGAGAAGGGTGTAAATCACGGAATAGACAAAAACACTTAATTGGATGACACTCAGGCTTCATGTTGTCTTACCTTTTCCAGGGCTGAGGAAGCTGTTGCAGCCAAAGTCTGTGATCTTCACCACCATGCGATTATCCACCACACAGTTTGTGGACTTGAGGCGGCCGTGCACCTGGATGTCACTGGCATGGAGGTAGGACATACCCTGCACACAGCAGAGGAAGAGGAGGAAAAGCTTCAGTCAATGTAAGCTCCACTGACCTCTACTGGCTGCCAGAGGGAACTGCACAAATGATTACGATTAATCTTCACAGAAACAAACTGCATATATTATACTTAAAAACCCAAATATACAGCAGTGAGTTTGTGTTGCTACTGCTATTGCATTATAAACATGTTAGCAATTATGTCATGGACTAACTCATGATGTAGTTATGTTGTGTGGTGCACAATCACATCAAAATCACACACCGGTTACAGCCGCAACCTTCCAGGTGTTACGTTCTAAGTGAGTGACACTGCTGCACACAAGATGATGATTTTTCTGTGATATTTATGGTCTTGGTCTTGTCTCGGTCTAGCCCTGCCTCTGTCTTGGTCTTGACTCAGTCTCGATCCCTAATTGCCTCGGCCTTGTCTTAGTCTCGGAGCACTCCGGTCTCGGGTATTTCTTGGTCTCGGTCAGTGTGGTCTTGACTACAACACTACTTCAAGGTCACATGACGTGTCACTCTGCAGCAGAGTTTCTTTCTCACCTTGGCGATGTCGAACATGACGGAGATCTTAAACTCCCAGTCCATGAAGGTCTCCTCTGGGTAGGAGATCTTGTCGTTCAGCACATACTGAAACAAGAAGGGATCGAGTGCATTTGTGCTTCTTCTGTATCGTCCTTATTATGATGATTAAAAAACTTCCTCTCATAAATGAAATGCACGTCATAAGTCCTGAATTCTTTTGATGCACTGAGGATGACACAATGCAATTTAATGCTCACAGGACTGCCATTTTTGAAAACTTACATCACAGTGGATTTATTCTTTCTTTAATATTCTTTTATGTGTTTGCTGAAGTTTCTGGTCTCTAGTTTTGGATGAGACATTATTTATGCATGAACACAACTTAATTAACTTAAATAAATGCCACACTTACCCTGAGCGACCCCCTTTCTCCATATTCAAACACTCCGAACACGCCCTGATCAAACTTCACCGTGCCATAAAACTTTGTGAGGTTGTAATAGTCGATCTGAAGGAGCTGCAGGGAAAAAAGACAAGCAAGGGACAGAAGCTCTTAAGGGGGCCCAGAAGCTTACTTGGAAAAATATTAACACAGAGATTTGACACAAACCACCTGCTTATCTGTGTGTGTGTGTGTGTGTGTGTGTGTGTGTGTGTGTGTGTGTGTGTGCGTGCGTGCGTGCGTGCGTGCGTGCGTGCGTGCGTGCGTGCGTGCGTCTTACTGCATTAAGTTCTATCCTCTGGGTCTCGTTGAAGTTCCCGTCCGAGTGCTTCAGCTCCTTCAGAGTCACAATCTGAAAGTTTTGCAGCAGCATCAGTCTCACTAGAACGCTCATGTTCATGTCTGCATGCTCACATGTTGATTGAAAAACGAATGCAGGATGTTGAGTAGAGCTACCTTCTTATCATAGAGAGCACGGCGAATTTTGAAATTCATTTTTTTCCCTTCGTCTTCAATCTGATCGGGGCAGATAAAGGACATTTAAAACAGGGCCAAAGCGTTTCTTATTGCTGTGCTCTAAAATGAATAAAAATAAGTTCAAACTGAGGCACTTTATTCTAAAGAAGTGTGAGAAAATTGTTGAGAGCTGTGGAAAAGACTCCTGCCCTGTAAGTGAGTGCAGGTTTACAGGTGAGTTACCTTCAGAGAAATAACGTTGTGTTCGTTGTTCTCCAGCAGTGAGATGAGGTGTGAGGGGATGTAGGACCAGCGCTTCCTGACCAGGCGGTCTCTTCTGTTTTGTCTGCAGAGAAGCAAAGACACCATCAGGAGGATTTAACCTGCCAAAATTAATTAGTTTCTTATTTTCAACTTTTTACACAAAAACGTGCATCTTGTACGAGGAGAAACGAAAAGTTTCCCTCAGAAAATGTTTCACGTTGGTCCAATAAAGCATGTGTTGTATTTCTGTATGATTCATAACAGCATTGTAATAACATCAACCCAAACGTCAAAAATGAATGTCTGACCATGTTTACATTATGTCCAATAACATAAAACATGTATTGTGTATGTGATGTCCTTGATCCTAATTATGAGGTTTCATGCACTGAATTTGGTTCATCACTCACCTATAGAAAATGAAGGCGATGGTCGCTATCACTACCACAGTAACAGCTAACATGATGACGATGATGTCATGTAAAGCCAGGTCTGAGAATAGCAACACAAGTAGGTATTTATTAGAGCAAACCATGCCTCACCCAGGGCATTTTACACGCATTAAATGGTAAATGGACTTGAGCTTGTATAGCGCTTTTCTAGTCTTCTGATAACTCAAAGCGCTTTTACACCACATGTCGCACCTACACATTCACACTCATTCACACACTGATGGTAGAGGCTGCTATGTAGTGAGACCATCATTAGTAACTTATCCCATTCATACACATTCATATGCTGCAGACGAAGCAGCGGGATCAATTCAGGGCTGAGTGTCTTGCCCAAGGACACATCAGACATGTTGCTGCAGGATCTGGGGAACGAACCCCCGTCCTTCCAGTTGAGAGACAACGACTCTACCGAGCCACAGCCGCATTACAGCAGGAAGACACAATGCAGAGCAAGTGTTCATATTTATTACAATTCCCTGATGTTAAAGTAAATGTCTTAAATGAAACATGGTGATCAAAGAAGATGGTGTTCATTTTTATTATTTTAAAGAAGTTTTGCCATTTCGCATTTTTTGGGTAGGACAACTGAAGAGAGACAGGAAATGTGTGGAGGCAGCAAAGGCTATTCAACGCCTCTGGTGTCTATTAACGCCACAATGTGTAACATCTGTTTGTGAAGATGTTTTTGAACTTATCCTCAAAGCTTAAAGGTGCAAAGGTAATTCTCAAAATCTACCCATAATTGCTATAAAAGTGAGCTCCTTATCATGACTTGCCTCAGTCTGCTGAATGTGTTTATTATTCTGTCGCTGCATGACAATGCTATAAACAGTAAAAACAGAGTATTTAATGTTACCCGGAGGAATATTTGACTACTGTTGAGCAATGTTTTTATCGTGGCTGCACATTTTGGACATGTGAACCGAGTAAGAGTTTAGCCTTATGCTTACTGAATCAAGGACCAACTGTCCAATTTTAAAGACTTCTGGGAAAGGTTACAACATAAATTCAGCCACATCAATTATGCAAATGATAAATCTTAAATTGTGTATGTGTGTGTTTTAGCAGTACCTTGATCTGGCATGGTGTTGGGAAGTCTTTTTCCCCAGATGAAGGAAGGGTCTGCCGTGACCAGTTCGGTGTAGTTGTGCTCAGTGTCAAAAGTGAATAACTTTTCGTACTGAGGAGAAGAGAGACCATTTTTACATTTCAGCATGAAACACTGTGGCAGCAAAAGATTTGGCACATGAAGGTTTTTTAAGATCTCCTGGGATATTGCTGTCAAAATTTTACATTTTCACTGCTAAATGGCCAAATACTTAAAATGGGGGAACAAAAGACCTCGTTATCAGTAGTGGTGTAAATGACTGAGAGTTTCACGTCTCTGTCTCCATGCTCGTCCAGCTTGTAGGTTCCAGCACTTCCTGCGCAGAATCATAGAAACATCTCAAAACACTTCAATGACCACAAGATACTGTGCAATGGCAACTAAAAAAGGAAAAAAGAGCCTGACACATGTGTCCAATTATTGAGGATCAGCTCGTCCCTGAGCCTCTCACATCCCCATAACACACTCTTCCTACAGTTACAGTCTGCAGGCTATCACACCTCATCCCTTCATCCTGTCAGTGAACAACACTAATAAGAGATAGCAGCTGACAGCTTCCATCTGTTCCGCCTCAAACACAAATAGTCACCAATGTCAACTCTCAGGCCTGCAGCCACAGCCACTAAATTCATCCCAGCTGTGGTTGATGTTGAAGATTCAGGAGTATCAGAAAAGAGATTTAAAGAGGACATATTATCCCCCTTTTCCACCTTTTCAAACAGTCCCCTGTGGTCTTAATGAAACATCTGTGCTGTGCTTTGGTCAGAATATAACATGAATCAAGCACCAGAGGAGGTTTGTGACCCTGTATAAACCAGCTCTCTCAGAATGCTCCGTTTTGGTGTGTGTCGAAAACAAATGCAAACAACAACGCTGACTGCTTGAATGAAACTAAAATTCACAAGAGGAATATTTATCTCCCTTCCCATGACTACCTCTTCATTTCATACTTACCTTCGAAGGAGATGTTTCTGAAGTAATTCACGTTGACAAACTCCATCTGATCCACGGATGACTGATTTTTTTTGACAATTTCCCTGATCAGCTTGCCAACTAGCAGCACTGCATCATGGTACGCAGCCATGTAATCATTCATCTGCAGAGAGAGAAAGACAAACATTGATTGTAAAACTACTTCACTTTGTTAATAACTCAAGAAGAAGAAGATATCCTTTATTAATCCCACAAAAGGAAATCAATTTTACACTCTGTTATTGAGACATGCTACACACACACAGACTGAAATACACAAACATGCACAAAATGATCTCATGCATGGAGAGATGTCAGAGTGAGGGGCTGCACATGAAAGAGAACATGATAGATCGAGGGTGCCTTAATCAACAGCACCTCTGCAGTGTTTAGGACGTGAACTGTCACCTCTCCAGCAACCAGACCAATACCCAGACTTCTGGCTCGTACTCCAGTTACCAACCCAAGTCCCTAATGACTGAACTACTGCCGCCCCGGTGAGAGGTGAGATGAGAGATTGGATTGATTTATTTGGTTTATTGTTTGAAACGTTATAAAAGTAAGCGTAATATATGTGTAGATGGATACAAACAAAAAATGCATGTACTTGAAATAAGTGTAGTTCCCAAAATGTTTAACAATTTCTTTAAGAAGCAGTTTGATTAAAGGCAGGGTTGGTAATTTTCTCCAGGTACACTTTTTTAGATTTTGGTTGAAATTGTCTTTAGGTCCTGACAGAAATTAATAACTCATGTGCTCTGAAAAAGGAACGAAGAAAATCCGTCATCTGTAGCAAGTCTGTAAAAACTTTGACCAACGTCTGCCACGAGGTACCAATCTGATGAACCAATCACGCCTCCCTGTCTCCCTGCTCGTTTTCTACCCCATGCATGCACGAGCCCACACTCAAAGCATGAGCTGAGGTCCGCTTCTGGACCAATGGCGCTCGTGCATGTAAGTGGGGGGCGTGGCTTTTTAAGGGGGGAACAGAGGGGAGTTGGTGGGTGCAGTAGGAGCACTGAGATAATGCTACTTTCAAAATCATGCTAGTTTTCAAAAATTAGCAACCCTGCCTTGAATGACGATATCCCGTGTCCTCACCGTTTTGTTGTTTCTCAGGTCGTTATTGACAGTGTAGTTTCGTGTGTTGGGCATCGTCAGCACCAACACGTTCTTCATAGATGGTATTGAAGATGTGTTGTAGTAAATATCACTGTGGAGAATGGAGGGAGGTGATTTTACAAGTGCTGTGTAGGCACCATTATCAGAATAAGTGAGCTCTTATGAATGTTTTGTCAGTTTTAACAAGTAAGTATCAACATAGACCGACATGTCAGTGAGAATCACTTAATGGTGTTAGCATGAAGTGTGAGGGTAAAGTTACATATCTGTTATAAAGTGTGACCATAGGTGGTGGTTGAAAGTGGTAAAGAGCAAGTCCACTGGACCAGTATTGAATCCGTATTGTTCCTGATGTACCCAAGGTGCTCTAGAGTGCTGGAAACGAGGCTCTGACTTATCGTCAGATCCTCTTTTCCAGCACCCTCGAGTAGACTTTCGAGTAGACTTTTGGGTTAAGGAGTTCTCCAAAATTATCCTCCCAATGCCCAACGATATCTCCAGTGCGGGTCAGCAGTTCTCCACCTTTGCTAATAACAGCCTGTTGTAAGCCCTGCTTACCCTTCCTGATTCATAAGATGGTTTGCCAGAACTTCCCTGAGGCCAAACGAAAGTCCTTCTCCATAGCCTTCTCCCCGAACTCCTCCCACACCAAGGTTTTATCTTCCACAACCACTGAAGCCACAGCCCTCCAAACCACCAGGTGTCTTCATCATTGCCCACGTGAGCATTGAATTGCCCCTAGTAGAACTATGGAGTCCCCAGACGGAACCCCTTTCAGGACCCCACCCAAAGACTTCAACAAGGCCGTGTTGCTGTTGGGTGCATATGCACACACAACAATCAGAGCCTTCCCCACAACCTGAAGACGCAGGGAGGTGACCCTCTCGTTCACGAGGAAAACTCCCACCCAGCGCCTCTCACCCAGGCTTACTCCAGAAAAGGAGTAAGTCCAGCCCCACTACAGGATTTTGGTTCCAGAACCAATGCTCTGCGTCGATGTGAGAACAACTATATCTAGCTGGTAGCGCTCCACCTCCCACACCAGCTCTGGCTCCTGCACCACCAGAGAGGTGACATTTCATGTCCCTACAAACAGTCTGCGCTACCAGGGATTAGCATGCACCTGACCCCTATGCGCTTCCCTGCGAGTGGTGGGCCTACAGGGCTGCGGCTCCGAGTGGTGGGCCTACAAGGCAAGCCCGGTTTGGCCCCATGGGCTTAGTGCAAACCCCTCCACCACGTTAAGGTGGTGATTATTTGTAGTATTAAACAAAGATCATTTTTAAGACATTAATCCATCGCTTTGTTTTTTCCAGTAATTCAGTAATCTAACTATATCAACTGTTTATCTATAAGTTTGATCACTTTTTAAATCTGACTTCATATTGTCAGTTTTTCTTGTTGTCAAAAACAAGAATTCTGTATTATTACTTGAACTACTTAACTGTTTTTTGTATAAACCCCCTGGCATCTGCAGAAGCAGCCATGAGTGACAGGAGCCTTCAGAGTGAATTGAAGCTTGTACAACTGTCTATCACTGCTCTAGGCTAAAGAAGATGTTTACAGAAAGTTTGATGATAAGAAAACTGAAATGAAAACAAGATATTTGAGGAGAATTGATCATTTGAGATGTTATAAAAGAGCTAGTGAATACAAAAGCACTGACTTGTAGAGATCAATAAGGACGAAGAGAATTTCGCTGCTGTCGGCCTCTTGGGAGCCATTTTTCGCCTCTATCACGTCCTGTGGTGATCCACAAATGATGAACACTGCAAACAGAGGAGCTTTATGTAAGAGTGCAAGTTCTGAGTTTGTCCAGTGACCCTTCATTTTATGCAAATGTGTCTTTTAACCTTGACAGCAAAGTTAATACTAAAACTAAAATGCCCTTTTCCTTAGCTACATTGACATGAAACACAAGCTCAGGTATGTGCACAGGTTTACTTCACCTTCACCAACTTTGGAAAGGACAAATGGTCATATTTTACTGGGCTCTTTGTTGTTGTAAGAAGTTTTGGGGTTGTTTAAGGTTCAAAATGGAAGAGTCATTAACAGCTTCTGAAAGAGGCCTAACGATGGTCTACTAATGATCATCCCATTTCTGCACTGATCCAAAAATACACACAATATGGGGAAGAAAAAACACATCTAAGTGTTTCTGTTCTTTGACCTGTTGGTATAATTTTTCCATTTCACTTACAGTTGCTCGTCCTGTTTCGAGGTGATGCAATCACTTTTCTCAGTTCTTCTGGTTTGCGGAGCACTGTTCGATCGATATGTTCGGCAAACGTTCCTGAGCCTGCATCCAGTGCATTTATGTACCTGTAGAAGAAATAGAATTTGTTATTCCAAGTAAAAAAAAAAAATACAGCATTACAAAGGGACTGAAGAAACAGGAAGTCATACCACTTTTTTATTTTACTTCATAATCCATGCCCACCGGTCTATTTCACTAACACTGCGGGTCACTCAACATTGTTTTGTCTATTCATTGGTCCATATTCATAAATAATTTATTCTGGTCAGAGCCAAAAGGTCAAGGTCATTTTTAGGAGTTAGAGGGAATTTCCTTATCTATAAAAGGAGGAACGCTTACAGAGCGTAGAGTAATCACATTGTGATGAAAATGGGAAATTGTATTCTTCATTTTGTATTTTGTCTTTTGTCTCGCCTGTTCAGATAAGATTATTTTTAACCTGGCTATATATGTTGGAGGTTTTGATTGAATATGGATTCTAATGGAAGGAAAATGCTCATTCAAGTTTAGTTAAGTCATATTCGATGACTCTGACACGCTGTACCTTATTACCTAAAGCTGTTCAAATATTTGAAATGAAGGTACAAAGGGTCATTCTTACCATGTGACAAATTCCTACTGCCTATGTAGTCACAGTGATTGATGTGCTTAGAGTCAATAAATCTAAAACTGGTACATTACGAAATGTACAACAGCTGCCAAATGATATGAGACAGAATCAATATCTATGGTTTGCAGAACAAGGAAATGTCACACCTTTTTAGATTACAGAGAAAGGAATGCAGGACCTGGTAATCCATCAAACACTTTTCTGGAGCTCTAATCACATGGTGATATAATAAAAACTTCCTCAATATATCATTGACCCAGAAAAGTGAATTACTTTTTTAAAGAGATCTCATCCTTGACTCACCAGAAGCAATCCTCAGCATATTCCTTCTCTGACTTGTAAACATAGGCCGTCTCCCAGACAGGCTTAATTGTGTTGCTGTGTTTCCAAAAGTTGATAAAAAAGTTAGAGATCTTTCGTGCGGGCGGTAGGAGGCGCTGCAGGTTGAGCGCGAAGTCACAGGACATGCCAAAACTTCCCGCAGAGATGATGGGAGTGCTGAGCTTCAGACCTTTTTCAACACTGACAGAGAGGAAACATAACTATTAACACACTTCATGGTTATCTGACAGGTGATTTTATATGTATCTGCATCAGTGTGAACGTGACTCACTCAACCATTGGGAAAGTAGCGTAGGTGCAGGTGGGCCCCAGCACTGCACATCCTAGGTTACTTGAATTCTGCCAAAGAAAACAAACAAGTATTTGTCCGTGGGTGTCTTAACAGATTGACTCTCTCCGCCTCCATAATCAAATGAAGTCTATGAAAGTTGGGTGTATTGTCTCAGGATAGGAATAAAAGGGAGGGACAGACCTGAAATAACATAATAATATTCATCAGGCAGCCATTTGCTTTTCACATCACTCAGCGGGGTAAGATCATCCTGAGCGATGTATGGTTTACTTTACCGCTCTATTTCAAGTTGTAAACATGTAACAAACTGTTAAACTAGTTTGTGCACAGGTTCGAGAGCTGTGCTAAAGCTTATAATTGGTCCGAAAAGACTTTAGGTGTTCAGCTGAGGTTCTGCCTAACAGGTGCAGCAGGGGCAATCACCACAGGAACCCACGGTCCTCTCAGTGGGATTACAGCCACCTGGTGAAGCCTACAAAGACAGGTCAATAATGAGTAGGACACCCTAGGCGTTGAGGTTTTCACAAATGCTCTGGGTGATCGTACAAAACTGCTTTAACCCCCCTAGACAAGAAATGAGCGTTCACATGTCGATACAGGGACTTAATGTCTGTGCTGTCCTGGACAGTGGAGCACAGAAGAATGGTTAGCTCTACATTATAATATCGGTGTTGGCCATAGTGATGTTCAGGTACTGGGGGAGGCCAACATTCCTGTCCAGATAAACAACAAGCAGGTGAGTGTGCACTTCCTGGTCGCTGACATTGCTAGCAACTAGGCCCATTCCTAACCCAAGCCTAAACTCACCTTGACTTTGGAAACCACCGCTGTTTGGCGAAGAAGTGCTGTACTTCCAGGCCCCGAGCAAAGCAAAGACACATACAGTTAGAGTGTCTCGGCCTATAGTGTTGGAGGCTGGATAGGAGTATGTAGTAAGAGGCAGCTCCCACATTAAAGAGCCCTTTAAAGGGGAAGTAGTGCTAAGACCCACCAAATGCTTTGTTGAGAAGCACAAAGTATTGGTCGCACAAGTTCTAATGAAAGACCGGCCCTTTAAAGCTGTACCCCTCTGCATTTTCAACCCTGGGAATGCATTGAACTAAGCCCAAGAGCTCGCCAAGCGGCAGCATTTTGCACCAGGAATGGCCTGTTAGATTGGAACCTCGTGCATAGAATTTTTAGCTAGCTTTAGCACCTGCTTTTAGAGATGTATGCTAGCATGTGGCTAAATTACAGACCACATTGTAGCTAATTGATCAAATGTGATCTTCATACACTCTTGGACTTGTAGTTTTTACTTGAAATAGGGAAACATTTTGTTTCATAACTTCTCAGTCCAATGTCTTCTCAGTTGCTGGTCAAGTGAAAAGTGGTGACATGTTAATTATTTGTCAGTTTACGTACATTTACACAACTTTCAATCAAGAAAACTCTAAATGTAAGCTTTTCACTATCAAAAGATAACATCATAGAAAACATGCCCAATAGTTTACCATGTGTTAAAGGTGGACAAGAAGCTGTAGCTACTCACCATGAGTTGTGTTAGCTGGTCCACTCCCTCACACGCGCTACTCCTGCAGCCTCTATGTCGATAAAAGGTTGTGTTGAAGCCGCCAAATTTAGGTGTGATATTAAACTTCAAAACTTAATGTGGTTTGAGGAAACAAAAATAGGCAGAAAAAAACATTGGTTATCATTTTTCAAGATTGGGATTACCTTAACATCAAAATCTTAACATCAAATGAAACTAACAGTGCTAACTTGTGAGATAAGCATTACACGTTAAAAACAGGGTTGGTAATTTTCGAAAACTAGCATGATTTTGAAAGTAGCATTCTCTCCGTAGGCCTACTCCGTCTTCACCCACCAACTCCCCTCTGTGCTCCCTCAAAAGCCACGCCCCTCACGTATGCACAATCGCCATTGGTCCAGAAGCGGACCTCAGCTCATACTTTGAGTGTGGGCTCGTGCATGCATGGAGTAGAGAACGAGCAGGGAGACAGGGAGGCGTGATTGGTTCATCAGATTGGTACTTCGTGGCTGACATTGGTCAAAGTTTTTACAGGCTTACAACTGCTACAGATGACAGATTTTCTTCGTTCCTTTTTCAGAGCACATGAGTTATTAATTTCTGTCAGGACCTAAAGACAGTTTCAACCAAAATCTTAAAAAGTGTATCTGGAGGAAATTACTAACCCTGCCTTTAAGTGAATGAATTTGTTTCAAGCTAAAGTTAGCATCTCTTACCATCCGACCATATGGTTGTCCTTCTTATATAATACCAAAATAAATAAATCTGACAACATTTTCAATGTAGACAGTATGTTCCATACACAAACACATTATAGTAATTAAGGGTGAAGGGTTTAGCGTTTAGGTCTTCCCTAAAGACAGAATTTGTCCGAACGACGGACATTGCTTCCATGTCGCAGATTGGACGTGTCGTCACGTGACTCTGCCCTGAAAATAATCGAAATAATCGGCAATAATGGGCAAGATTACGTTGGTTAGGGGTTCTGAATGTCGATTTCGATTAATTGCCCAGCCCTAGCAGTAAGTATGTTCCCCAGTGGATGTTGTGCTCCAAACTGCCCATAGTTAATTCAGCCCGATATAGCAGGTCAATCCAGTCATTTATTGATATTCAATTCTGTGGAGGACATCCAGTCTAAAGCTCAAGCTAAGCTAGCAGAGATCATTGAATAAGCGTTTCAGATAATCATTGCCTGCTGTATTGACTGTATCTCATTACTTATTGTGCTGACTAAATAATATCTTATCTGTTATTATCAGTCGTTGCTTCACTTGTCCCCTGAAATCTGGAAGAGTTTATCACTTGTTGCCTTACGTCAAATATTAAAGTGAATCTAAGAGCGGCTCAACTTCAACTTCTGTAACTAACATAATCCGTCCTTCCTATTTCATAATCATTACATTTACTAATGTTGATATTAGACGGATCAGTCTATTATCATACTTAGCTGTCACTGCTAAACTTTTACCAAACTGACATTGTACCTATAAATCTATCTCATTCATTGCTCCTCTATCTGTCTCTTTTTTCTACATCTCCCTCTATCCTACTTTCCAACCCAAACACAGTTTTCAGCAGATGGCGGTTCAACATGAGTCTGGTTCGTTTTTTTCCTTGCCACTGTGACTTTGCTAGTGCTGTGCTCATGATGGATTAATGTTGAAGAGTAAGGTCTTGAGACAACATTTCTTACGAATTGGAGCTTTACAAATAAAGATTGATTGATTGTTTGCTGTGAAAACGCTGCAAGATCACAATTAAAGGCAAGAAATTAAAACTTTGAGACAAAACTAAAACACTAAAAAGAGCTTTAAAACATTGCACCCTTGGTAAATCGGAACTTAACAACTTAAACCCTAAAAACTTGTAGTAATGGCAGGTTTCCAGTCTTGACACAGAAATCTCTCACTGAATAGAAAGTGATATATTCTGCACACTTGCACTAAATAAGACTGTTCAAATTTGACTCTAAAATGTAAACGTATGGTCTACTGTATTGTTTCAAGCCTGTACTGTCTGTGTCAATATGCAGTAACCTTTATGTGTATTCTTTAATGTTTTTATTACCATCACCCTCATTGAGGATCGCATCTGTCTCTATGGCCTTCATTATTTCCCCTTTTACAAACTTCAGACTCCAGGGAGACTCTTCATCGTCCAGGAGAATCACATTGACTGTAATTCCATCCACGCAGTTTTGGACGCCCCGGCATGGAGCAAAGAGTATAATCCCGAGGGCACACAAAAAACAACCACCACCTCCACGTTCCCATTTTCAGCTCTGATGTTCCTGCAGTTTCAAATTTCAGAGTCGTTTGTAGAGTCTGTGAGAGTTCTTCCGAGTTGATTTCCTTTAGTCCAGTGATGCAGTAAAGTTTTCAAGACCTTCCTCTTTCATTTTAATGCAAATTCCAGAAATCAGATCTTGTTTTATCCAACGTGGCCGTAGAAAAAGTATTAGTATCCAGTTCCCCAAGTCCTTGTTTCTCTCTGAGTTGCTTGCTTCACCACACAGGTTCACACTCCTTCTGTTCCTCTTAGTGGTTGCTCACCTGTGCTATCCACATCAAGTTGTTAATATACAACCTTTAAAGACACAGACAGGGGCAATATAACCTTCTCACTGTTATTATGCCAAGGTCTGAATGAATTACGAGCCAAAAACACAGGCACATAAGCACAGAGCACATATTAGAGCTTAGTGTGTGATCGACACAGATTTCAGGTATGAAAAAGGAGCTTTTTAAAGGTGATGTCACAAATAATGCAGGCAGTCAAAGAGAATGATATTTAGATATCAGAGTAATGTAGACTTAAATGTTTGCTTCATCAGATGAGTAATTGAAAAAGACCTGCAGCATGTAGCTTGTGGAAATGTATCTGTAACTTTCTCTGTGGAAAACTGTGACCTAAAATAAAAAGTGATTAGCAGTCGTCGCGCTGATAATCTGTATCTGAGAGGTCAGTTTGACTCCTTTCATCTTACAAAGATGAATTAGTATGACTCAACTGCATTTAGATTTAAAAAAAGGATTGAACAAATAAAATCTTACAGCTGGCTCTGTTCAGCGTATGTTCATTGACTTAAAGGAGAGGTGGTTTATTACCGCTTTAATGAATGCTTGATGAATAAAAACAGACTTTGGAAAAGAGACAGTTTGAAATAAACAGCAGGTGTTGAAATACAACTTTTGTTTCTTACGAAATAAGCAGACAACAACAAGTCTTTAGTTTTTTAACTACACATCTGCACATATCTACGAGGCCTTTCTGATATGGATTAACCTCAAAACTACATTTGATGTCACTGAATAGTAACTGGAGGATCAAGCAAAACTGGGACAAGTGGTAAATCAATCTGGGTCGAAAATGTTATGATGGGACCAACAAGGGAAAAAAATCATTGATGTTTTTTGCCTTTTAAACTTTAACAAAACTATCATTTAATTTCAATTAGTTGAAAAAGTGTAAATTACTAAAAAAAACTAAAGAAAATCTGACTCCATGCTTTGCCAGATGACCTGCGTATTGGTGCTGTTTGTGTCTGTGTATCTGTCTGTGTGTCAGAGCTTGCAGACAGCAAACACAGACACACAGCCTGTAATATTCTGAGAAACACCCGAGGAAAGCAAAGCAAGAAGAGAAAAGAGAAGAGCAAAGGTTAGTCGGGTCATAAAAACTAATCCCAGATAACGTGCTGTAAAAGCACACACACTCCTGTGATCCAGTTCAGAGGTGTTTCATACTGTTTATCTGTGACACTTACGCACACACACACACGCACACACAGACACACCCTGCAAACTTACAGGAAGACTGCACAAAGTAAATTTATCCTCGAGCTTATTATGTTCATCTGAGAGTTTCCTCACTTTAATTTAACGTCTGAATAGTCAGTTAGACACCGTCTGTTAACTGATGGTTTGGAACAGCACTGTGACTTACTGCATCCTCATGTAGGTCACACATACGCACAAACACACACACACACACACACACAAACAACACACACGCAGACGTGCACATACGCAAACACAAAGACACAATATAATGACAGGATTTCATTATCAACAAATTACTTGCAACCATCATCCGACAGAGGAAGTCTCTAATCCCCCTGATTGTGTTTGTGTCTTTCTCTCATGTACACACACACACACACACACACACACACACACACACACACACACACACACACACACACACACACACACACACACACACACACAGATAAACTTTCCAGCGATTCTCAGCAACATACATTTTATTCATCTGTCTGTGTGA
The DNA here is from genome assembly GCA_020745685.1 of Tautogolabrus adspersus. Classification (NCBI taxonomy): domain Eukaryota; kingdom Metazoa; phylum Chordata; class Actinopteri; order Labriformes; family Labridae; genus Tautogolabrus; species Tautogolabrus adspersus. The sequence goes on along the minus strand of CM036554.1, from coordinate 4,600,736 downwards.
CATTGAACCAACCTGAACCATGAATTGCAAGCGATAAGGGTGTGTGTGTGCGCAGAGTGTTGTAAAATAAATCAATAAATATGTTCTTTTTATTTCCTTTACATCAATACATTTGATCTGTATTTAAAAACGATGCTGGGGATAGAAATGTGACTTAGTAAAGGTTTATTTAGGGAGTGTGGTTTTGTTTTCACTTGCACAAATATTGCAGCTTGAGATTCAAACGTCCTGATCATCAGTGTCGATGGTTGAACAATGTTGATGATTGTGAGATACTGGGAGACTTCTGAGAGGAAACTTGGAGCAGATTTGGACTTGTAACAAACCCTGCTGAAGTTGATATACTCTGAATAGTTTCTCCTTTGTGCTTGATAATTATCTGAGAAATCTGAAGCTTTAGTTTTAAAATAATAAAAACATGTCAAAGCTTCGGCTCCTCTGAAATCTGGCTGAAATCTTCAGCTTTAAAAGATATTGGTCGAAATGAAACGTCTGAAAACAGAACAAACAATCTGAATAAAGACCAAAGTCCTGTTTTCTTCTGCCCCATTATCTTAATCCTCGTGTTTGCTGTCTTTATTTTGACAACCATTGTTTGCTGTATTGATTTCACTTTACGCATCAAACATGCTCAGGTGTAGTGTGTCTTATTTCTTTTTATGGGTGTATTCAAGTTTTCTTATTTTGTATTTTTTCAAAATGTTATTCTGGGCAGTCACGAGTGCATTATACGCTGCTTCTATCTAACTGTCAGCATTTCTGTGTCTGAGCTTGAACCAACAAAAATCAAAACAAACTTTTAAAGCAAGATTTGCATTTACCCTGCAACATGTAGGCCTAGTTAAAATGTCATGAACCCAGAGCGTCAACTCTAGCCTTGTAATCTTAGACTACTCCCCTTTTATCAGTCTAATGTCTTCTGAATGCCTGAGGCTGCAAAAACAGGATGTTTTATTGTACTTTTCCCACATTGATAATCAATAGACAAACCTTGGATGCATCTCCCTCTATCCCACTTTCCAACCCCAACACAGTTTCAGAAGATGGCTGTTCAACATGAGTCTGGTGTTGCTCGATGTTTCTGCCTCTTAAAGGAAGTTTTATCTTGCCACCATAACTTTGCTAAATGTTGCTTAGTGCTCATGATGGGCTCATGTTGGGTCTTTGTAAATTATACAGTATAGGAAGGAGTAGATCTTTTACCTCTGCTCTTTTGTAAAGTGTCTTGAGATAACATTTATCATGAATTGGAGCTATACAAAAAGATTGATTGATTGATTGATTGATTGGTTGATTGATTGATTGATTGATTGATTGATTGATTGATTGATTGATTGAAAAGTAAAGCACAATAAGAGACAAATTCAGAAACTATTTGTATCCAGAAGTTTTCACTGTTCTCCCTCATCAGACATACTGTGGTATGGTGACGGGTGGATCATGAACTCTGCTGACACCTAGTGGTGAAAACAATTGTTTTTATTTTATTTTATGTTTTAAGTACTTTCTTAATCCCTGAGGGAGATTCTGCTTTACACTCACACACATAGGCTTGAATCACACACATGCACAAACATGACCTGTGGACATGCATTAGTGGAGAGATGTCAGAGTGGGGCTGTTACACACTGCTGCTATGCAGGGACCAGAGCGGTTGGGGGTTCGGTGCCTTGCTCAAAGGTACCTCGACGGTACTCCAGCTACCAGAACAACTTCAATACTTTGGTCCGCACCGGGACTTGAGCGACCCTCCAGTTTTCAACCCAAGTCCCTACAGACTGAGCTGCTGCCGCCCCAAGGGTTTTAACAAAACCCTCTTAAATTTTGCTTTGCAAGAGTCCGAACTTAAATCTGAAGGGCTGCCTGAGAGGGAGGATTCTTATATGACAGCATTATAAACTTAATCCTTAATCTCATACAGTCTCCAATTATCAATAGTAAAATATAAACTCTTTACTCTTGTACTACACATTTGATGTGTCCTATGATACTTGATACCCTTTTTATTTGTTGGATTTATTTCACAGCTTCTTTACCAATACATTTACACACGATGAGCTTACAAAACTGGATAATGCCGGAGGGAGCATCCAGGCGTTGAAGCGCCTGGGAGGAACTTTTAGCAAATAAAACAGATTAAATTAATACTGATGTCTTTTAATGTCCAACAAAAGCAAACAAGATCATCAGCAGGAGGACAAATCATTTCTATGGTGTTATTTTTAATGTCTGAAACTGCTGCATTTCTCAATCTAGGAGTTTTGTTTCAAAGGAGCAGTGTAGGTTTGTTATTTCTGTGTCAGTAAAATAACTGAATACTTTCCGTATCTGTAGTGTCTGGGTTGCCAGGTCAGGTCAGTGAAGGCCTGTTTCTTTTCCCCAGGACTCAACATAATCTATGCCAAAACAAAACCAAGACAATGAATGATCCCAACCAGCTGTCTGAGACGTAGAAAAAAAAATAACTTTGTGAAAGAGGGCTCTTAAAATAACCGCCCTAGTTATTCCACTTTGTACTGAGATCACTGATGACTACACAGATAGAGAGAAACCCGAGCACAGAACGTCCTTCAAACAGTATAATCATATTCAAAAACACAGAGTGCCACACAGGTTTGTGAATACAGTAGTTTTATTCAAACTTGACCTTAATAACAAAAAGACATGTCACAGTGATCTGACAAAATAAAAGTGCTTGCGAACACAATCAAACTTGTTTCTCTCACAGAAAAGAAACCGAACACAACAGCGTGTTACTACGCTGTCAAGTCGCACTCGGTGATGCATAGAACACCTGATGATGTCTCTCTGAAGGCGCCGGCTGTTACTGCATGATGAAACCGAATAAACACAATCTACATTTAAAAATAAAACCACAAACAGTACAAAACATGCCAATAACCAGAAGACTGCTTGTTATTTTGTACATGACATAGCTAATAAAAATACACAAGGATTATGTAGAAATAAGAAACTTGTTAGGAAAGGTTGTAGGTTGTTTTTTTTTACCTGTCAATGATGACATGACAGTAGCAAAGGGATATTAACAGGGAAGTATCATTAGAGTGAGGTGTGCAGTGTAGTAGTCAAAGAGGCTTACATTTGCACAAATACTTATAAATGCAGCTTTTAATTACCAAAAAACCTGATGGTCTCATAGTTACAAATGATAAATAAGTCAATAAATAAATAACCTTTTTTTATTTTTTCAAACTCCCAACAGGAAGTTTTCCTGCTCTGTTTTTTGTTCACAGTCATTTGCCGTGACATGTAGAAACGTATTAGACTCCGCCTTTTTCCAACTTTTCCAGCAAACAAAATCAGCAGTTCATCGTCCTCACTCTGACACTGTTCTTTGAAAGTTGTTTTGATTCTCTTCTTTTTTCCTTTATCACTTTTTTCTTGCATAATATGAAAAAAAGAAAAGAAAAGAAAAAGAAGCTCGGAGGCTGCAAAAAAATGTACTTTACCAGCAGGAGTCTTTATAACAACAATAGAAAATACTAGAAACTTCTTGCTATCAAAGCACATTTTCTTATTCCAACAAACAAGTTCGAGAAACATTTTGAAAAACGTGCATATTCACTTTTTTGTTAACAGAAAGCAATACCTTTTTTAAGTCCTTACGCTAACACAAAGGTATAGCTAGCAGGTGGCTAGCTTAGCAATTCCTAAAGACTGACGTTTTTGTCTTTTTTTAAGTGCATTTAACAAATAAGACAAAATGTTTATAGCTGAGCTTTAGAGGTGCTGGTGCTAGCTGTATCCAGTCTTTGTGCTACGCCAGTTTACGCTAGGCTAACAGCTCCAAGTAGCTTGACATTAAGTAGGTAAAACAAAGTGGTATCGATCTTCTCAGCTAACTCTTGACAAAAAAACAAATAGGCATCACTTCTCAAATGTCAAGCTATTTTTTCAACCTTATTAAGTTAACCTGAAGAGCCATGAATTGAGAACTGCTGATTTCATGTCTTGCTTCAAACACGTGCTTTATATCATTTCAAATCAAGAGCCTGATCTGTTATCAACTACACCCATAGATCATCACTCCATCCTCTGCCCTTTTCCTGACCTTCTTCCCTCTCTTGTTCCCTCGCCCCAAACCCTCTGGCCTGGTTTTCCTGTGGCAGGCCAACACAACGTCCAGCTACTGTCTCTACCACCAAAACTGAAGACCGTCATAGGAGCTGGCTACAATAATACTGGATTTCTACATTTTTCAAGTAGACAAAATACAGAAGTGCTACAACACTAAGAAGGAAAATAATTCCCTATATATCGAGCTTATCACAGCTCCTGAGGCCAAAATGCATTTGTCAGACTGAATTCCCACTGTTTTCATTTGGCAGCCGTGAACTACCAGGGTTTTTTAGTACATCATGAAAAGAACATGACTTCCTGAAGGCACAGCTGAGCAGCTGGTCCCTTGGCATTAAGACAACAGAAAGGGCCTTTATGTTATTTTCTTTTATTTCCTTCTCTATCTGTCGTTGTAAACACAGTCACAATATGGCTAAATTTTTCATTGAGATGTTTGTCACATGACTTTTGGCAGTGGTGACACAAAGCTTCCATCAGTAGGTTGCTTGTTTGTAAAAGAGGCTACATGAAAGTGGGGCTGAAACAGAGATTTACTGAGCTGGTCCCATCAGATTTAAATTAGACTCTAAGCAATCTCAGAACTCATCGGCTGTCATCCGACAATTATGTAGCCTCTGGGAGCAATGGCCAGCTTTTACGAGGCTTCCAGTGTAGCCACAGGCTAGCGATGAAAGACTTCCAGCAAAGACTTCGTTTTCTGTGTGTTGCGAGAGTTTACCGTCCAAAGAGCAACATGTAAAGTGAGAATCGAAGTAGTGTTGAGAAACTAAATCCAAGAGCAGATTGTTAACTGCACTTGCAAGCAGATATTTGATTAAACTAAAAGCTAAATAATCATTAGATGACTGCTGATGGGTCCTTGGATTGCTTTAAAGTGGATTGCTTTTCGCCTCTTTTATGGTCCGCACAGACTGTTATCCTTCGCACAGGCATTGCCAGATAAAACTGCTTTTGGACAAAACTACTCGTACAACAAACAAAACCAAAAACACTTCTAATAACAAAATCCTGACCACACCTACCAAATCTGTAAATAAAGATTAGCTTGTCTGTAATGTGCCAAAGAGTGCCAATGTAGCTAAACTAGGTCAAATTGCAGCAAAATGGGATTCAGCCCCTTCAGCATCCGAAATCATTTAAAACATTAGTTCCCTAACAGCAACTAATTCTTGGGAAAAAAATATTCTCAAGGTCAAAGTGAAAATGCTAACACCATGCCCTGTTAAGATAATCTTAACCAAGACATTTATAATTAAAACATTCAAAAACAAATGATAAAACCCTGACCTTCAAAGGAAAACATTCAAACGTATACATTCAAAACCTTAATTATAATCCTAATACTCAAATGTTTACCAACACTTTCCATAACCTCGCCACCTCAGGCCCAAGCGGAAGGCCAAGCTGAGTCCTCCTCTTCAGACCTGGCCCCAAACATTTCACCCTCAAAAACATAAAACCCTAAAATTAATTGGAAATCCTCCTTTGTCTTTGCAGCCTCACAGCTTGTATCACTGGTTTAGGAGCTGATGATCTGACCTGACCAGGTCTCATGCTTGGTGCCTGGATTCAGGTGGGTGATCACGACATCGACAGCCTGGATCTTCTGGTTCTTGGGGGGGATGGGACACACCTTATACGTGACCTCGTCCCCCTCCATAGGTACGTACTCTCCCTCAATGCTGTACAGGAAACATAAGCAAAAACAGCAAACTATTGTAAATGCATACATGGGAAATCAATATTTTTATACTTTAAGTCTGAGGAGGCACAGAGGGTCTGAGATAGCACAGAAACTTTAAAATGCTGTAAACCAGTTGATCTCTAAATTGAATACAAATAAAAGAAATAATACAAGATAAATAAATGTATGGCCAAAAGGGTGCCCCGTGCACAGCCTAAACATGTTCTCAGGTGCACACGGTTGCAGGAACAAACTACGAAAATTAAATCAAAAGTCTGTGGCACACTGAAAATAACTTTACTATATTTTATTGTGTGTGAACAAAGCGTTTTGTCCTTCCTCAGGTTCCCCCAGCACTGTGCGAAACGCGTTGCTAGCCTTGTTTTATATTTGTTAAGTTTCAACCTGGTTATCGTTGATTTGATGAAATATTCAAATGAAAAAAAATCTTGAAATAACTGTCTACCCAAATCATAGCATTGTGCTCACTCTTACATAATTCAAATTAATCTGAAGTGCTGAACATGCAGCGATTCTCAGTGAAGCTCTGATTGGGATTACGGTTTTGTCCATTCTCACATCTCAAGAAGTGGCAGAAATGTATTTAATACCTCGTTACCTGAGATTACAGTTCAATTCTCAAACTCTCCAAACAATTACTAAGATAACTTGCATTTAAGAATCTGACATCAGGAAAAATACTCACTCAGAGATGTGGACGAAGATGTCCTCTCCTCCGCGAGAAGGGCGGATGAATCCATGACCCTGAGACCTGGAGAAGTTTTTACACACCCCTTTGTATACTGGACTTGATCTAGCTCGCACTGTCCTGCAGAGCAAGAGAGACAGAAACAGAACCAGAGGGAGTGGGACAGTGCATCATAATTCACGACAACAGTTAAACAGATGTTTAATTTTTATATCCCTTATTTCCATCTCTCATTTTCCTTATCTCTGAATTCAATGATTTGGTCATGAGCTCAAAACTTGTCGAGTCCTTTTTAGTGACACATATGAATACAAATACTCACGCTGAGTAAGTGCGGGTGCGTTTGGTGGGCAGTGGGCTGGGCAGCTCTCCGGGCTGAGGCGGTTTCCTCTCCCTCTCCCAAACCCGACTGCCCTCCCTCAGGAAGGGGAAAGAGAGCTGCAGGGGGGTCCGGGGGGGAGGTGAGTGGTACTGGAGGGTCTGCTGGTGATGAAGGATCAGGGTCTGACATCTTAATTTGATTACAGGTTGGGATTTTTTGGTTGTTGTCGTTTTTCTGTGTCAGGTCTCCTCCAACGTTGCACAAAGAAGAAGGAGGGTCACACCTCCTGCATGGCCAGAGAGTGTGTGAGGGTGAGGAGATGCACAGAGAGGAGACCTTTGAGGTGGAGGAGGGCAGCAAAAACCACCTGAAATAAAGAAGGAAAAGAGGTTAAGAAGGATGGCAGAGGATGAAACAAAGGATTTACTAAATAGGGTCGGGAATCACAGGGCAACTCACAATACACGATATGTGGCAGACGATTATATCACGACACAGCAGTTCTGCAGTTATTGATATGTTGCAAGACAATCATATAAAGATAAATTAAGATTTCCGTAACAAGTTTAAATAAAGAACTAAATATATTCATTCATTCACTCTAATTTAGCACCAGTTTGAACTCTGATCATGCTTCGGCTTGTAACTTCTTTTCACCGCTGTCAATCATTATCAGCTGTCTTCTTGGTTTTCATCACTGCGTAACACTGTCATGGTTTACTCTTGTTTAGTTAGTTTATTCCTTGTTATGTTACTTAGTTCATTATCTATCCTAGTGTTGCTTGTTGCCCTTGTGTGTTTTGGTCCTAATGTTTCCTATTAGTCTTTAGTGTTTCCTGTTTTTATTTTATAGTTGTCCTCTGTGTTTCTTGTGTTGCCTCTGTGTGTTTCCCTCCAGTCTGACTGTCTTCACCTGTGTCATTAGTCTCACCTGTGTCTGATTACCCCTGTGTCTATTTAGTCTCTGTGGTTTGTCCCGTCTGTGTCAGATTAGTGTTGTTAGTTGTCAAGTGTTGGATGTTTGTCGAAACCTAGCCTATGTCGGTCGTCTTCCTGTGCTCCAGTGTTTTGATTCTTAGTTTTGGATTTAAAGAAAGTAAATTCAAATTCAAAAAACTTTATTTGTCCCTGGGGGGCAATTCAAGGGCAAGATTTAGTTTTGGACTTTGATCTTTTGTTTAAATAAATCATTTTTGTTCGCTTCTGCACTTGGGTCCAGTTCCTCTTTATTTTCGTGACAAACGTGACAAACACGTTTGGTTGATGCAGCAGTAGATTGGTCGTAAGTACCTCTTCTACGTTATTATTAAATATCTTGTATTCATTCACACGTATACAGTCATTCAAAAAAAGACAAGTAACTTCATCCACTTTTTTGTAGTCTTATATAAGAATCTACTCATGTCATTTCTGATTATCTTTGATGATCATGAATTCTGTAAAGCAACAAAGGCAAGCAGTTTTAAAGTGACGGCCAATTGAAATCTCCAAACATGGTGACGTGGGAATGTTAAATCGAAGATAAAGCACTTCTCCTGCTCCATGGGTTCAGACAAATGTCCTGCATCTTAAAGGTGCACTATGTAGTTTTGGTAGAGGAATGGGAAAGTTGGAGAAGTGTACAGATTCTGTGGTATATGTTCATAACTCCATACACGAACTGTTCTCAGAAGAAAATGTGGTCACTGTTTGAAGATAAAATGCTTCGTGAGAAGTTATGTTGGGGGGTCTGCAACAGTGAAACCGTAACTCTCGTGCTAGCTTTTTAGCTTTAAAGTGTTCCAGGGACCCATTTATTCCTTTGAGTAAAGTTTGTGTATTCAGTTCAGAAAATATAGCATAGAATTGTTTCTCTTCTCCAACTTTTAAATCTCACTCCCAAAGCTCCATAGTGCACCTTTAAAAGACATTAAAACAATAAAAAGCCTTTTTTTAATGTCTTATAACAAAGCTGAGGTCTCTCACTTCTGCAATCTTATTAAGAAAAGACTCTGGCATTTTAATGAAATTGTCAGATAGGATGACACATTTACCGCAAGGTGCTGATTTGGTGACTGATAACATGTCAACCCAAAATTAAAAAAACATAATGATGTGTCTTAATAAAAGTGAGACATGTTCTCTGACTGCTTTGCATTCTGGTCCTTTGAGTCTTGTTAGCATAAAACATATGGTCTGTGCGTCTTACACAATGAACTTCTTTCTGTATGACTGTTGATCACCTGGAAGGCCTGCCGTGCTCTTTGATTATTAGTAATAAAGAGACAGAGGTTGAAAACGACCAATTGGTTCATTTGACTAGCTTTTAATTGTTTTAGAGTGTATTTCCTCCTGTAGTTATAAAAACGGCCTCACAACAGCCGGAAGTCACTCTGTGAAAAATGAGAATAATGAGCAGCAGGACTTCAGAGCCCCAGATTGTGACCTTGTTGGCTTTTAAAAGGTCCCCTATGGGGCGCCGGTAGCCAAGTGGTAAGTGTGCGCGCCCCATGTACGGGGGCTATAATCCTCCAAGCAGACAGCCTGGGTTCAAATTCAACCTGTGGCTCCTTTCCCCAATCTCTCCTTCCCTGGTTTCTGACTCTATCCACTGTACTATCTATGATATAAAGGCATAAAATGCCCAAAACTAAACCTGGAAAAAAAAAACTCCCCTATGTTGTAAACAACAAGCCTGTCCCAGAGGGCTCAACTCTGCTCATCACGCTCCAATACATAAAAAAATTCCCCCTTTTACAAGAATAAGATCTATTACAGGATTGCTCCTTACACTGTGTGTTCGAGCAACAAGCTGCTCTCTGAACTGCTTCAGATAATCATATCAGGGCCAATGAGCTGGGTCACCATGCCATGACACACACTGACATTTTGTCACTGGGAGATGTGATGTGTGTATTGTTATCTAAGCAATTACTTTGACACTTGCTTCAAACACAAAGATTATTCTACAGGAGTTAAACACATACTAAAATCCAGTGGTTGTGTTATGGCTGTTATTAGCCACCTCTCGACAAATGTTAGTATTTATGTAATCTATATCATCTGCAGGCTTCACGTTTGACAATGACTGATGAATTCAGAGTGTGCCAGAGTGAGGCTCGCTCAATATCAGACTCTGTCTTTTTTACTGTCAGTCTAAATATAGTTTGTGTGTGAGAGTTTATGTGTGTTTGTGGGGAGTGGGTCGCTGGGTATTTACAATTTCCTGTGCTAGAGGTTTACAAGCCTCTGTTGGGGTGTATACACACTAAATATCATTAATGCAGACTCAGAGGTTGTGTGAGGTTAACTTGGAGAACTGTTCCTTTAGCTTCTATGATAACAGGAAGTCACCGTAGCACGTTAAAAAGAGAGTTTACAGCCAAGCTAGCTGCTCTGCGAGAGATGGTATAACAGTGCGTTGGGCTACATGCTAACGTCAACATGCCTAAAATATCAATGCTAACATAAGGATGCTAAGCAGGTATACCATGCTGACTGTTCAAGTACCTGACAATCTTAGCTCGCGAGCTAGCATGCTAACATTTCTCCTAGTCCACCTGAGTCAGCTTTTTTTTCTGTTCTATGTATTTTAATGTGCGTCAACCAAAGTGAACCTGCTTAAAAAAGTATCTTTCTTATGATAAACATGGGCTTGTTTTTTATGATAAAGGTATTTATTGACTTGTTTTTTGGTAGATTATGCTGCCTTCTTGCTGACCTCCTCGTACCATATCCCACCCCTTGTCTACTCAGATCATCTAATCTTGGCCTTCTTTCCATCCCCCGCTCTAATTACAAAACAAAAGGTGATCATGCCTTCGCTGTCTTAGCCCCCACTCTTTGGAATCAACTCCCACAAACCTTCAGATCAGCAGAATCTTTGGACAAATTCAAGAAGCATCTAAAAACTCACCTGTATAGACAAGCCTTCATGTAACCTAACAACCCTTCCTTGTGCTTACTTTCTTGCGTGTGTGTTTGTGCGTATGTTTTCCTGTTATTAATATCGCCTTGTTCGTCTTTGTGATCTATTTATGTTTAATTTCTCTCAGTGTACGACTTGTTTGATTGTTTCCATATGTGAAGCACCTTGTAACCAAGTGTTTTAAAAGTGCTATATAAATAAAGACTTACTTACTTGTAACCTAGCAGTCATGCATTTTTCTGTCTTTATACAAAGAACTCCTATAGGTTTTAAGAAATGCATTCAAAGTAAAATCATGATAATATCGAGAATATAGTTTCCTTAATGATTGTACTAAATGTTTTTCAGACGGTGCATAATGGGAGTTACAAATCTTCAATATCAGGTTTGTAAGTCATTCTCTTTAATAGGCTTCTAAAAGAAGCTTTCATGGGTGATGTAGCACTTTCTGAGTAAGTGTTGCTATTAAGTTATTGTGTGTTAGCATTCATACATCTTTTAAAAGACCTAACGGCTCTCGTTTTATTCTTTACTTGGAGTAAAAACACATTTTCCGTATCAAATAACATGACAGAGGAGTGGAAAGGTGTAAAGACAGTTTGTAAAACAATATAGTTAGTGAGGTTTAGGTTGGCTTTCACAAATCAAAACATTTACATAGAAGTGTTTAGAGTCCTCAGAATCATAAACATAGAAGTGTCTTGATTCGCTCTAGTTTATATTTTCATTTGTCTGAAAGATTCTGTTTATTTGTTGAGCATATATCCTCCTGGAGTAAAGTCGGTACGTGTTATTTGTTTATGACAAGGAAAGCACTCAGTTTTTTTCCTCAGTTGTAAGGAGAGATGACTAAAACCATGACTGATAGATGACAAGGCGAAATATGTGACCTAAATAATTCAGCATCCTGACTGGTCCTTTTTCATTAGCCCTCTTATTATGCCGGGAGGCATAGCAAGTGGACCTGTTTAATGAGGCTACAGTCCTTCTGTGTCAGAAAACATTTAATCAGGAGGCTGCGAGGCTGAATAAAAAAAAAAAAGAGTATGAGAAGTCAGATCAAAAACTGGACTGAAGGGAATGGGTAGAAGCTGTGGGAGCTTTGAAAGCAACAGACAAAAGGCCAAAAGCACCTCCCTGTGAAACCAGGGCACTATGGCTGTCTGTACTGCTCTGCATCAGCATGGGAGACACGTCAAGTACTCTGCAAACACACACACACACACACACACACACACACACACACACACACACACACACACACACACACACACAGAGAGAGAGACACACACACACACACACACACACACACACACACACACACACACACACACACACACACACACACACACACACACACACACACACACACACACAAACACTTTATATTAACCTTTAAGGGAGACAGCCTGTTTTATGGTAAAATGTGTTTGAATGTGAGGCCAGCAGAGCCTAAATTATTCATTAGAAAAATAGAAACCCTTCAGGCCGGTTGTTTCCAGAACATTCTCACACTGTGGCAGCTTGAGACAAGAAGGCGACAGGATGCTCCACTCATGGCCAAAAATGTGACACCAAAATACGTCTCGGCACAAAACACCGCTGTGCATAAAAAAGATGACGGCTCAAGTGGTCTATATCTGTACGATGATTAAGACACATTTCATCACAATACAGCCATACACCGGCGCCGTCCGCCCCTCACTCAGAATGAAAGGATTGATGTGTGAAGCCACGCTACAAATCAACCATAAATCAGATCGATTACTCACCGTGAAAGCGCCGATCAGCTGTCAGCCAGGCGCGATGTGTCCGCGCGTAAAGATGCGATTTAAGGCAATTATGTAATTAAAGCCGGTGAAAGCTGCGGGAACATGCGGTGAATTAGCCCAGTCAGTGGATCTTGGTATGGATGCGGCGCACACAGGCGGGATTAAAAAAAAAGAAGCAGCAAATGAAAAGGAGGCAGCAGAGATGGGGCGGGGGGTACAGGGGGTTACTGCTGCTAAACACAACAGCGGGCTTCACCACACTACAGTCCAGTCTTTGTTCTCTTCATGGATGGAAACGGATCCTAATGGTCTCTTTTTCAGCCCAGTGAGATTTGATGTGAATGGACTGGAGCTGCTTATCTGTTTATTTGATTTAGGCTACTTACTCAATAATAAACAGAGACTACAGATATTGTGTGAATGTGCTGAATGACCTCTAAAAAAACATGTCAAAGTCACAGTTAAGAATAAAAATGTCTTTTCTTTATTTCATTTTATAGTGTGGGCTAAATGTTGTCTTTTTCCTTTTAAATATAATTTTATTTCGCTACCTGCCTAAGTTACTTCCCCGTGTTTTTTAAAACCATTTCTTATTTTTATCTTTTTTTTTGTTTTACTGTCATCCTATGATGTAACGAGATCTTGCCTTAGTGAAACTTGCTGTTCATTGTATTTTAAGAAGGACCCAATGAACTTTCCATGGTCACCCATTCCCTCACACTGCCTCAACCCTTTCAATAATAATAATAGACTACTTCCGGCCGTGACGTTTCTGATGACATCATCTGGACTTGTTGAATTATAAACTGCAACCTGAAGGCAGTGGCGATTCTAATCTGTTGGGGCCCGAAGCAAAAACTCACAGGGGGCCCCCCTCTAAACCAACGTTCATCGCCATTATGTTGTAAATAGTCTTAAACCAATGATGACTTTGATTTACAAACTTACTGAACTTACTTTATTCAAAGGAAAATTGTGACACACAGCGCATCGACATGAGCACGGATCGGGCTCTCCAAAGCCTGGCTCACACTGCGATTCTTCTATGATTGTGTAAAAGTCAGGGTGGCATGTCAGCTGACACTGTGCGACTGGATTGTTTTCGACGCATGACCAGACCTTGCGATTTAGGTGCTCACATTGTACGACCTGATTGTCGGGCACGACCTGAGAGCTCACACTGTACGAGTGAAATCGGGATGGAGCGCTTTGAAACTTCTTAATGGGTTAATTTCTCTTTTTTTTTGGGGGGGGGGGGGGGGGGGGTTCTTAAATACATACATCCTCCATATAAATTGTTTTCCGGGCTTTTAGCTGGTTCTTGTCATTGTGACATTTCAGAATGTCCAATTTGTCTGAAAGAAATCCGAGAGACAAGTGTCTTATTGTTGAGGGATGATGACAACATCCTCTATGTATGATGATGCGTTTTAAAAATATGCAACCAAAAAGATCTTTTAACTTGTCTCCTATCCCCCTTTTCAGCTGCTCTTCACAGCATGCTTGTTTGTTTGTTATAACCTGTTGTGTGCTATTAAAGGTGGATTCTTGACCCGTCACACTTCTTTACAGTAGGCTACAATAAATAAAAAACACTGTTTGACATGTTTTACCCTCTTAGAGAATATGAAACAGAAACTGAAAACAAAAAATAGTCTTCTCTGTTAAGGTTAAGGAGACCAGATTTATTATTTCCTCCTCCTGTTATCCACACATTCAAGTTCTGATGTGCATATCCACCGAGCTGCCACGACCCTGCGACTCAAAATATGATACAAGGATTCTTAAAAAAAACCCACACATTTCCAGGGATGAGAAACACTCGATACTTTTCTTCCCAAATCATGAAACAAGGATGCTTTTAGCGGTAATCCTGTGTAGATTTTAATTGTAATTCTTTGTTCATGTTTCCAGGTTTACATTTTAGATATTGTACTCGTGCGTTTTTAACAGAGATGACAGATCAATGTTCGTCTGTACAAATGGAACCAAACCATACACAGACTTCAGTCACATTACAGGAGGCAGTGTAAATATATGATATCTGTAATGGTTTTTATTATTTTACAACCCATTGGCATATCTGTTAAACAGAGAAGATCATCTGGGAGAGAAAAAAAAACACAACACTTTACATACTGTCAGTTTGAGGAAAAGAGTGGTACGACTTCACAAAATGTAATTAACTTCTCCTTCACAGCTGCATTGTGTTTACATTAGCTGGAGCAGTGACGGTAAAGATGAGGACAAAAACATCTCTTTTCTGATCGGACGTAATCAAACCTCATGTTGAGGTCTTTTGAGTGAATTCCATTCAATTGAATCCATTGAAGACCAAAAGCAGCTGATACAGAAATTCTGTGTTTTCTTGCAACGTGACTTTCCTTGGGTTCAAATCTGGTTTCTTTATGTTTGGGTAAAAGTCACTTGTTAGGGCACTGAACACGTGGGATGGACGAGGACACAAACCGAATGTTGAACCTGTTCAAGAAGAAAATGATTCTAAAGCCACGCCAGAGGTGAACCCTTTACAGAAAAAAAGCATAAATAAATAAACAATCGGCAAACAATATACTGATTTTGACCTTGTTAAGAGGGTAGGATTGTTTGCAAGGGAAGTTAAAGGATGGTGATAGTGATAGTTTAGGGGAAGAAGAGGGCTGGTTACTGTACTCGTACACAGTATTAAAGCATCATTTTTTCTGTATATTAGGAAATGTCTACAATGGATCTCTGAAACAGTTTGCCTGACAATATGAACTGCGATAGATAAAAACGTACTTTCTAAAAGACCGATACAAAAACGGACTCCGTAATGCTCTTAATGTTAAAATATACAGTAACCTCGTTATGATCAATGCATCCCCCTGGTTAAGCTATTTTAGATTTGCCTAATGGACTTCCTACAGTTACCAGAATTAATTTCAACAACTCATAGAAACAGCTGTGTTACCTAGCAACTCATTTATAAGTGTGAATTGAAAGAAAATTAGCTAGTTGACGAGCCCGCTGCAGTTTCTCACCATGACCACTAGGGGGGCAGACAGGCTGACCACAACAGTGTAAGAAAAGAAAAAGTTAATGTGTGCCCACACAAGTTTCTTTTGGATCCATGCGGTCATTGATACAACAACAACACTTAACAACTGATGGACCTAGAGGTGCAGCTGACAGCAGCCTCACCTGTTCAAGGTGGAGTGTAAATAAAGCTGGGGCAGGTTGATTGACAATGGTGGATTAAAGCAGGTAGTGCCATGCAGTGAGCAACACAATACTAAAACATCCCTGTGAGAGGGATCAGTTTTTGTGCTTCGCTATTTGAACAGCTGCAAAAATCACACCAGCTGGCAGGGAGTGATGTAATTGCTCGGGTGAAAGCTGAATGTGTCAAAGTGTGTGTCTGTATGTGTGTATCTCCCCTTATTTCTACAACAGATTGTGTATTCTAGCCGGTTATAACTGTTTGGTTTTGAAACAAAGCAGTGTTTAGTACTTTCAAGAACACTATGCACTGACATATGAAGCTTTTAGAAATATTTGACCACAGACCGGTCCCTTCTGTTCTATCATCAGCATTAGCTTGCTGCTTAGCCTGAAACAATTATTGACAACTCTTCACACATCTTCAGTCCAATCGTTGAGCAAATGCAGATGATAGAACAATCATTAACAGCACTGACATTCTTCATTCCTTTTCTTCCCTCACAATATTCACCACCCTGTTTCCCCCCGAATATACACCTCCTCAACATTTTCTCTCCTTCAATGCTGCAGCTCCTTCATCCTGTTGAGGGCGGAGCCTGCTTTGAACCATTCGATCTGTGTCTCGTTGAAGGTGTGGTTCAGTTCCAGGGTCTCCTCGCTGCCGTCGCTGTGCTTCACGAGGGCGCTCAGAGGCTGCAGAGAACCAGGGGAAGAGAAGTTAGCATAACAGACGCTGTAGAAAACTTGTGAGAAAATAAAATAACCAAGAGTTCACATACCTTTCCTGGAGTGAAGGTTTTGAGTCCTTTGATGGAGACCTTGTCATCAGGGCGGATCTTGTCATAGTCGGATGGGTTGCTGAAGGTCAGTGGCAGCACTCCCTGCTTCTTCAAGTTAGTCTCTGAAAACAGGAGGGAGACACATTATTTTAATTGAGAGAACAAAAGACATGCTGAAAAGTCAGTGTATGCGACAGTGTGGGCTTTTAAACAGTCTTCGCCTTTGGAGGATATCATTGTTACTTTATAGAACTTGAGCAATACCGTGAATTCTGGCAAAGCTCTTGACAATGATGGCTCTTCCTCCCAGATGTCTGGGCTCCAGGGCAGCGTGCTCTCTGCTTGAGCCCTCACCGTAGTTGTCATCTCCCACCACCACCCAGGACACACCGTTTGCCTACAAGAAACAGGATGGAAAAAGTCATCCACATTATATCCTGTGGCAACCATAAAAGAGGATCAAATGTAGCAGGAGGAAAGGCTGAGATCCCACTCAAAGACTTTGTCACAACACTGTCGAAGAACTGCCTGAGGAAAGACGGTAGGTGCTGCTCTGACCTAATAACTAACCAGAACCCCCTCCCCTCCACAGTCCGCACCTTGTAGTGACGGGCCACATCAGGAACTCCCCCGTACTCTCCTGTCAGGAGGTTCTTGATCTTGTTGATGGCGTCGTTCTCGCTGTTCACTGCACCGATCAGCATGTTGTTGGAGATGTTGTCCAGGTGGCCACGGAACTTCAGCCAAGGTCCGGCTGCACTAATGTGGTCTGTGGTGCATTTGCCCTTAACCTGCAGATATAGAAGATGGAAGAGTTAAACACATTTCTATTCTCAACAAAGCTGTAATAAGACAAACAAAAAAACTATTTCAATGTCCCGACCTTGATGAGGACCTTCAGATCCTCCAGATCACCACCACTCCATTTGTCAAAAGGCGCCAGCAGCTGGAGGCGGTTGCTCTCTGGGCTGACGTCAACCCTCAGGCTCTGGCCATCAGGGGGTGGGTGCTGGTAGGTGTCCTGACCGGGGTCAAAGTCCTTGGAAGGTAGTTCGTCTCCGTTGGGGGGATCCAGCTTGAACTTCTCTCCATTGGCAGCTGTAAGGTAATCGGTCTCTGGGTTGAAGTTCAGCGTGCCGGCAATTGCAAGGGCAGTGACAATCTGAGGTAGAAGAAGAGTTTAAAAATTTAGCTTCAAAATTTTAGCTTATGTTTATGTCTAGTTGTATCTGTAGGTCTGGTGCGAGTTTACCTCAGGGGAGGTCACAAAGGCGTGTGTTGCGGGGTTAGCATCATTCCTGGCAGTGAAGTTCCTGTTAAAGGAAGTGACGATTGTGTTCTTCTCTCCCTTCTTGACATCTTGCCTGAATGCAAACATAAATATATTAACTCACACAAAACACCTCAGTGGAATAAACCACATTTCACATTATTTGTTAAAGCTTCACCTACCTGTCCCACTGTCCAATGCAGGGTCCACACGCGTTAGCCAGGACAACGCCTCCAACATCACCCAGGATCTTTGACTGCAGGAAGACAAAAACATGTTGTAGCTTTTGTCACATCACCCAGACTTAAAACATTGTTAAAGGAGAGATGCAGCTCCCTGCTCTCTTTCTACACTCACATATCCGTCTCTTTCGATGGTGGCACGAATCTGCTCAGAGCCGGGGGTGACTGTGAACTCAGCTTTGCACGTCAGGCCTTTATCCAGAGCCTGCTTGGCCACAGAGGCGGCGCGGCCCATGTCTTCGTAGCTGGAGTTGGTACAGCTGCCGATCAGACCTGAAAGAGGAAAAACAGTCATATTTAGTAAGAGTATCTCACTAAGAAAAGCATGTATGAAAAGTAATCACTGGAGCTGTGCAGTCTGTCTATCCATGCTTAGCTCTTACCAACTTTCACCTCCAGCGGCCAGCCGTTCTTCTTAGCAACAGCACCTATTTCAGACACTGGGTGGGCCAGGTCAGGCGTGAAGGGTCCGTTGATGTGGGGCTTCAGCTGGAGAATCAAACAAGGAACTCAGTTACTCTCAAATAAATAAGCTGAATAACGACAGCTTGCACAGAACCTCTCACTTGTGTATATATTTTGCAGTCCACAATGCTTAAGTGTAAGGGCGTTATATGTAGTTAGAGATGTGCAGGGAGCTATCTTGAGAGACAAGTCCTATTTACACTGTTCCAATTAAGATCTGGATTTGATAAAGTTGTGTATTGATAGCTGAAGTTTGTCCCATGTTGAGATACGGTCACTTTCCCCTTCAGTGTGTGTGCTTAAGTCACTGTGTTGTCTGTCCTGAGTTGTTAACGGTTTCCTCCAGAGTCTTGTGTTTCCTCTTCTATAAGTTGAAGAACTAAATATAAGTATACAACAAATAACCTGTGACATCCCTGACTTAACAGACCATTTTAGAAGTATAGAAAAACATGAACCAAGTATAAAACAGCCATGTTCCTAATGAGCTATAAAAATGCAATCTTGTAATTTTTCTGTAAAAAGCTCTTTTTTTTTCTCTGGCTACACCTCATTAACACTAAATGGTGTGAAGTGATTCCTTTGTTTCATGTAACCCTCTCCACTGAGAACTATCCTATGAAGGAAGAGACACTGAAAGATGATTAAAAAAATAGGCAGACAGACCTCGTCTAGATTCAGCTCGATGAGCTGGTCGTACTCGCAGCCTTCATCTGGTACCAACAAGTCAGCGTACTGATCCGTCAGGACAGCGATCTCTGGAAAGGAACATGAGGGTACGAGGTAAGATGTCGGACATCACTCCAAACTAAAAGTCTTTCAACCTCGTCACACACATGCATACATTCTGGGGTTTAATTACATAAAAAGCTCCATTACCTCTGTGATTAAATGTTGTGATTTAAAGCCATTTTACTTTGTTTCATTGACTTTATTTCATTTCAGTCTAAAGCAAAACTCAGCAATTCAGTTCTTCATCTTGGATCAACTTCTCCTGGAATCACTGTGCTGTTCTGCTTTGTATGGATTTTTAGACAGAGCAACAAAAGAGTGACGAGTGGGATGTCAAGCAACAATTACACGGGCGACTTGTCCAAACAAAATGTTCCCTTAGTCTGTGAATCTTATGACTGTTTTGTCTTCACATGTTTCTGTGTCCAAACAAGCTGATAAAAGGAGAGAGAAAAAAAGATTGTGTGATATTTTAAAGGAACAAAGCTTTCACATACCTCCACGTCCGGTCTTCTCCATATAGGTCTTCATGCGGTGGTTGTAGGGGAACACTGAGGTTGTGGCTCCAATCTCTGCTCCCATGTTGCAAATGGTGGCCATTCCTGCAAACATCAAACACATGATTGTTACTAAGAGCCCAACAGCTGAAAATGTGACTCACAAAATTAAGTGTACTGAAATCAGGTCGAAAATAACTTTGTCTACTAACCGGTGCAGGAAATGGAGTCCACTCCTGGTCCATGGTATTCGACAATGGCTCCAGTGCCGCCCTTCACTGTCAGGATGCCCGCCACCTTCAGGATGACATCTTTAGGGGACGTCCAGCCTGAGAGGCTGCCTGTCAGCTTCACGCCAATCACCTTTGAGGAAGAGAGCGAAGAGTTAACTATGACAAGGATGTTCAGAAGTCAGAAGAATAACATCTACTATTGATTTGGGGGAGGAAGAAATAAAAAGAAAGTCACTATAAAAAAACGAAAACAAAGAATACAGACATCAAAATGTTGTATTTTGCTAACCTTTGGGCACTTGAGCTCCCAAGGGATTCCTGCCATGACATCTACAGCATCTGCCCCTCCAACTCCAATGCAGATGGCACCAAGTCCACCACCATTTGGTGTATGGGAATCTGTACCAATCAGCATTACTCCAGGGTAGGCGTAGTTCTCTAGGATGATCTGATCATAGAGCACATTTCTCCTTTAGCTTGCTAAGATTGCTTTGATCTAATAAACAGTCATTTCCAGACACTGAATCTAAATACCTGATGGATGATTCCAGAGCCTGGTTTCCAGAAACCAACACCATATTTTGCACCAGCACTGGCCAGGAAGTTGTACACCTCCAGGTTGACTTCCTAGGATGAACAAGGCATGTTCATTTGTTACAACATTACTTTGGAGACATAAGTAGAACTGCCATGAGTCTATTCATGACCCTTACCTTTGCTCTTGCCAGATCCTTCACTCCCCCGGCCTGGGCCTCGATCAGGTGATCACAGTGGATGGTGGAGGGCACGGCCACTCTGGGCAGGCCGCTGCTGATGAACTGGAGCATCGCCATCTGGGCTGTAGCGTCCTGCATGGCAACGCGGTCCGGACGCAGTCGCAAGTAAGTGCGACCGCGATCGATATCCTGGTTGTGGGGGTCATCGAGGTGGCCGTACACGATTTTCTCTGACAAGGTGAGAGGACGGTTGAGTCTGGAAGGAATAGAAGAGAACAAGGTTTACTCATTCGAGTTCACTGTGAAGAGCATGTTTGATTATGAAGATAAGAATACAGTTAGAATAAAAACTGACCAATAAAAGAAAAGTGTGGTTTGATACAGTTTGCTGAAAGCTTCGACATGTTTGGTAAAATGTTAGATCCAAGGTAAAGTAGTAAAGCAAGTCTTGTAGAAGTTGATCAGTTACCATGGCAACCAAACGTCTTATTTTCATCTCACAGTACAATGAAATTACAGGTTCTTTAAGGCAACTTTAACCCTTCATTATTGTCATCTTATAATTAGAAGTGTATGCCAGTCTACATTTGAGGAGTAATTACAGGGCTGTAAATACAGAAATTGCTGATTCTGTAACCCCCCCCCCCCCCCCCCCCCCTCAACATTAACTGTGTTTAAGGACAAGCAAACACAAGAGATATGAAATTCAAACAAGGAAGCGTCGTATGCAGGGGATGTGAGCAGGGGGCAAACTTATATTAGATTAGGAGAGCACTGACCTTTTTCGCACAATGTCAACATTTGACTGGAGCTTCTCATAGTTGACAAAGGATGTGGGCTCAAAGCGGCTCATAGACACATTGGCCTTGGCTCTGTAGGCAGCTGATACATGCAGGCGCCGCGCACCATGGCCCAGAGCCAGCTGGAGACAATTAAAACAAAAACGTACAAGTATGAGCAAAATACTCGCAGCGCTATAGACATACATGCAGTCTGTTGTGAATTCTGCACTTTTTATCCACATACAAACTGAAAACAAAAAACAAATAGACAAGACTTCAACCAAAAAGACTTGGAGTCTTGTTATGAATATCTTCTAGGAACAATATCTCTACAGAAAATAACTTGCTTGATGGGAGGCTAGCTTGTGAATGCAATGCTGTTCTGCTATCAGGTGTCAGATATCAGGGTGATACCAGGTGAACATGAGGCCCCTCCTTAACTCATAAACTCTGTGGGCAGATTTTAAAATGAAAATATGATTGATGGTAAAGTAAGGTATTACAAGAAAAAGCGTGACAGGTCATTGGAAACCATCAAGTTAGATAAATGGTTAACGAGACAAAGCGAGAACAAACTGAAGGTTTCAATGACCTGACAATGTGGGTCAAAGATGAGCTGTGAAAGAGCTGACAGCGAGCAGCTGAACCTACAAACATCAATCAGCTGCCTTTCACTGTCAGAGAGCTAATAGCACAGAGTTGCTGTCAACCAATCCAGGAGCTAAATGCTAATACGTGAATTAGACATCAACCACGGCCAAAAACAGAAAGTAGATGCAGCACAATTACATGTTTATTTAAATTACCTTTTTATGTGGTGTTGACCACATACAGTCTGTGGTGTTAACCAGTGGTATAGTGCAGGGTATACTCCGTATGACTGCGTATTTTCAGTCTCCACAGGGTATACCCACTTCTAAATCACCTCTGATTTACACCATGGATTTATATTCAGTAGCATGCTGCAATTTTTTCCCCTGATGGTGAAGATGTGACCCTCCCTACTCTGTCTCTTATTGTCTAGTACACACAAACTCAATATGTAGGACACTGTTTATAACAGAAGCTGTTTATCCTCTGCTGGACGGGCCACTTGTGAGCTTATAACTCAAGTGTCACACGACACTTTTGGACATCGTGATTCCTCAAGCCTACAGAGACTGTATCTGTCAATGTTGAAATAAGATGTTCATGTTGTCTGCTCTATTTCTTGTAAGTCATCCTAATGGAGTCGACTTCACAGTAAGCTCGTGAGTCAGTCAGAGGTCACATTGGCACAGGACTGTAAACACCTCCAGTTCCGTTATCTGCAGCCCTGCTTTAAAAAAATCACGACAGCATCGAATACCAGACAGAGCATCTACCGACTAAAACTGACTGAATTAGTCTGTCATAGTATACCAGTCTCAGAATTAACTGGTCAAGATGGTTTGCTATATTATTGGTCTTTTTCACGCGACTCGCCCGCGTGCCTGCTGCGAGCTCTAACCTTGTGGTTAACCTTGCTAAGAAACAACCAAACTCTGCTTCTAACGCTGAGCTACCTGTGTTTATTTGAAAGATGAACGTATTGTTAACTAGTTAGTAAGTAAATCGTGTTTATTACGCCTGTGACGAACTAGCTTTTACCCCACTGGATGCGATCAACGCAGTCAGGACACGATGACCTGAGCAGCAAGCCTAAGACTGATTAGCAGGTTATTTATGCTCTCTGTGCTCACGTCCTGCCAGTCTATCTCTACATTTGATCAAGAAAGCCTAGAACAGCAGGTGACATCATTCATTGTTGTATAAATTAGGTAAAAATGTCAAATTTCGTATCTTACCTGGAGCCGGGCAACTGTGAGACAGTAGGTTGCCATTTTGTTCACTGACAAAGATGTGACGGGGAATCGTGACGTCACCGCTTTGTAAGCCGCGGCCTCGCAGGTCCTTTAAGGACAAAATATTTACGATACTTTACATTTTATTAAAATAGTGTTAAATTTAATATCAACATAGACATACCGACCCCTGTTTGACATAATTTCAACAATCAACAAAGTATTTTTTTTTTAATTAATTCATAAAGGAAAACACTCTTTTGAAGAATATGTATTGCATATAGCTTCCAGGGTCTTTTCTATCACTTCTTTACAGAAGAAGTAAACCCTGGAAAGAAAGACACATATTTAAATTAAAGTTCTAGTTTTTCTGTTATTTCTGTTTAATTTCTTTCTTAAGGCTTATATGGAGAAAGATGCATAATGGAAGTATATCACTCGACAATCATTTAATTTTCCATTAGTCCTGGAGACGCTAGGTGGCGGTAATCAAAATGCTCACGCAAAGTTTTTCCGGTCAAAGTTCAAAGTTGAAGAAAATCAGCAGCGTTTACCTTACGTTAGCGGACAATGGCTAAACATCATCCAGATTTGATCTTTTGCAGAAAACAAGCCGGCGTCGGTAAGTTTTGACCTATAGTTTACCATTTATGAATTAATGCTGCTTTCTATTCTGCATTTCGATGTCTTGTTTTGCTGTTTTTTTTCGAGCTAACTTTAGCTTCTATGCTAACATTTACGGCATGGGTTTCATTCAAAGTATGTTAGCCAAGGTGCTAGCATGGAAACGTACAGACGTCTATGGCGCTAGTCTTATGTTTAAGTTTTACAGGATATTAATAAATTGTTGTTAAATCTACTGTTGTGTAAATTTGAGAAAGGAAACAATTGTTCATTCTGATATCGCAAAGCAGTAAACAACCAAACCTGACAACACTGTTTGTTTTCATTCCTCAGCTATCGGGAGACTCTGCGAGAAATGTAAGTGTTTCCCTCATATTTAACCCAGTGTTTAAACTGTTCTGGTAACTTTAACGGACTATTTATAATTAAGCATTTACTAAAAGTTACGTTCAGTTTGTAAATAATTATACAATCACAGCCACACGTCCCTTCTGAATTACTAATTCCCTCACTGTTGTTAAACTAGGAAGCAAGAACAAAGACAAAAACCTTCATAAGGATCTAATATATTTAATATATTGTGCTTAAAAATATCTGAATGAAGCAATGTGAGACTTCTGTACATTGATACGAATAACGGTGTTGTACAAAGTGATGTTATGGTAGGATAAGGATTCATCCGAAGAAATTCTCTTAATTTAAATTGTTTACACATTTTGGTTCACATTATTTTTCAGCCACCTATTAACTTTGAAAACTGTCATATGCCTTTCCTTTTTCCTTCTGAGGCTCCGATGCCAAACAGCCTCACAGAGTGACTGTAGAAAGCTTTATTTAAATATATATAGCCAAAAAGTAGTAAGAAAAGAAAACACCGGACTTACACAAACAGAGAAACAACACAATTAATTAAAAGGTCCCAGGGTTTCAGACTCTTTTTTTTCTTCAGGTTTATTGTTTTCCTCCTCCTTAGGTAAAAAGATGTTTTTAAAAACAGAGTCACTAGAAATCATGTGATGATTAGTTACAACTTTGGTTCTGGTTTTCCAGATTGTAGTGTTTTATGCGAACATTTCCAGCCAGACAAGTCTTCTTTTGTTATCAGAAAAACACTCCATGCATCACTGTATTATAATTATTGACCACATTAAAACCTTTACCGGCCATTTTAGATCCGATCTGATGTTTTGTGCGGTAGCAGTTGAGGAAAAATGTGTTTTAAAATAGATAGATAGATAGATAGATAGATAGATAGATAGATAGATACTTTATTGATCCCGAGGGAAATTCAAGGCATCCAGTAGCAGTATACAAACAAGCAAGACACATAGCAATTGTTACATAAACACCCCCTGTCCCCCCTCCCATACATATATTACCCAACAACAAAGATTTAAGGAGCCCCTACAGTATATATAAGAATAAAGAAATTAAAATTAAACCTGTGCAATTGTAAATAGACCTATACAACTTATATAATGAAATGTACAACACCTGTGAAGGAATAGAAATATATGTCCAATTTAAAAGAAACCTATAAACAGTTAAAGAGCATCTGTAATTAGACCTGTACATAAGAGATGAAGAGTGTTGACCTTCTGAAGGTATGTGTTGTTGTACAAGTAGAGTTTAAGATGGGGGTAGTGCAAGGAGTGTGAAAACAGATATTAAACAGTCAGTGCAGACATTAAAGGTGCAAAAAATAAAGTGATTGTCAAATGTGAAAAGCAAAGATTTGTGAAAACAGACATTAAACAGTAATGTTGTCATCGGTCCAATAAATCACCAGTTCTTCTTTCCTTGCTCCTTCTAAGGTGACGGGAAATGTGTCATCTGCGATTCCTATGTGAGGCCGTGCACGCTGGTGCGCATCTGTGATGAGTGTAACTACGGCTCCTATCAGGGGCGCTGTGTCATCTGTGGAGGGCCTGGAGTATCTGACGCCTACTACTGCAAAGAGTGCACCATCCAGGAGAAAGATGTGAGCACACTGTTTGTAATTGTCACTAAGCACAGAAGCAGCTCGTATAGATCAAATGTTGCATCAATTTTGATTTAGAAAGTTTAAGTAAATAAGTATCATTTGAAATATGAATTGAAGCCCACGTTAATAAAATAACTGACTTCTTCCTCCTCTTTGTTTCTTTCACAGCGGGACGGCTGTCCTAAGATTGTGAATTTGGGAAGCTCCAAGACGGATCTATTTTATGAAAGGAAGAAGTATGGTTTCAAGAAGAGGTGAAGACGCTACATCCTCGTCTTTGTTGTAGTTGTTCGGCTTTTGCAGATTTTTTTTTTTTTTTTTTTTTTTTTTTAAACCTCAAGAAACTTTTTTTTTTTTTGACTTGTCAATAAAGCTCTCTTTTGTATTTCCTTCTTTACTTCTGAGTGGCTGCTTGGTATCAATACTTTAGTATTCTCATGGTCAGGCTTACATGAAGTTGTTAAAAAAATTCTTTATCCTCCAGCTACAGGGTGTTGCAACCCAAGCTTGGGGGGGTAACGTAAACCAGATGGTGTATGATAAATTACATAGAAAACATAAAGTCGTTTTTACACGTACATATGCTTCATTCAGTTTAAACTTGTGATGAAAGGTCTCATTTTGCATCACAGACGGCTGGTTGGTATTGATTGGATTTAGTTTTAAGTTTTATTTGCTGAACATCATGGAATGCTGGCAGCAATGCATAATCTTGAAAATTAATCGAACACATTAATCATTATTTAAACACAAGAAAAGGAATAAATGTAGTAAAGTGTGGTATCTATCATGAACAAGATTTCATACACCATTCAGTTTAACCGTCTCATATGCTCCACAGCTCCTGACTCAGCTCGGTTCAGCTGTAAGTTATGAACAGTGTGAAACTGGTCTCTCTAAACTTCCTCCACCAGAGGGCAGCATCAATGAACATCCTGATTAAAAAATCATTATCTTTACAACATCTCATTTAAAGAGGGCCAGGTATGGCAGCAAAAAATCCGTTTGGTTTTTTTGTCCTCTAAATTATAGGCTCACATACCATAGTATATCATTCTCTACTTTGTGTTGCTTTTATGCACTTTTGTAGATCAGTGGTCCCTTACCCTTTTCCTTGGAGCCCCTCCTTCCTGTATATAAGAAAAGCTGAGCCCGGACCCCAGGCTGGGAATTAATGGTGATTGAGACAGTTGAGGCATTGTTATATTTAAATTAAACAATGTGAAGTTATTTTAATTTAGAATTTATGTTCACAGCAGGAATCTAAAAAAAACATCCTTCTATCCATTGTGCTTTTTCCCATTTCGGGACTCAGAGGGCTGGAGCCCAACCCAGGTGTCATTGGGTAAGAGGCGGGGTACACCCTGGACAGGACACCAGTCAATCACAGGGCTGACAACCAGACACACTCGCATTCACATCTACAGGCAATTTAATGTAACATATTAACTTAACAAGCATGTCTGGACTGTACCCGGAGGGAACCCACTCATGCACGGGCAGCACATGCAAACTCCACACAGAAAGGCTCCTGTCCCAAGGGGTTTCGAACCAGGAACCTTCTTACTGTGGGGCAACAGCACCATTGTGCAGCTTCTCAAAATCATGCCAAAACAAAAAGTAACACAGCACTTTTATACTCACTGAACAATTTTATTTTTACATGATGTATATACAAGACACAAAAGGTAGCCACACTCAAAATGTCAATAAGTTTGAATACAGAGAAATATAAAGACCAAAGGAAGGTTAGAAACAACCGCCCCTGCCCCCCAAACATTAACAAATTGACCTGTTCCAGATAAAAGTCAGATGACATCTTTATTACAGCAGAAAAGATTTAATCAATGATTAAAATCGGTTAGGAAGACCATTATCATTCATGATAGAACTCTGGTAAATATTGATATCTGATAATTACACTTGTGGTCCAGAGAACGCGACTTATTCTGACTGAAATCAGAGATGCTAGCAGTAAGAACACTTTTACAAAAAGCTGTGGGGACAGACGTGTCATTCCTCATTTTCACTTCAAAAACTGAAGTGAAATCAAAATGAGTTTTACACGCTGCAACAAAAAGATATTTGTTAAAAATTCACGCCAGAAGTGTATTTTCTCCTTTGATAACATTCCCCACACTCAGAAAACCACATCCCCATTCCATAACCTTGAATTTATTTTGGTTAAAAGTCACTGCGTCTAAGAAAGGAAGCACAGCAGAACAAAAACAAAACGTTCCCTTTTTTTTGTAAGAATTGGACAGAAAATGTATCCTGGTGTTAGTAGCAAATTTCATTTGTGATACTATGTTATTCATTGTGTCCCCTGTAAACTGGCAGACTGTTCACTGCATTGAAATGGCTTTAAGAGTTCTGGGGGTTCCTTTTAAAAAAAAAAAAACAGATGCTCCGATAAAGTCTGCACCTAAAGAGGCTACACACGTTTGCCAAAACAGATCAAATAAATTATATTGCAGGAGAAACCGCCAGCTTACAAGCCTCTGAAAAACACAGCCGACGACATTCAGACATAAATGTAAAAGGAAAGATGATTCAGTAAAATGTATACTCTGAAACAACCTCGTAACTCTTCATACTTTCCCATGATATATGCTGTGTATTGGAGAATCTTCAGTTTTGTGATACATGAAGCTTTATTGAACTAGATACATACTGAGCTCACTTCTCGTAGGCTTAGAGTCAAACATTTCCCCTTCTGCTGCCTTTAATAAGGCACTGTTTCAAGTCCTGTAAGCCCCCCACAATCTACCTTAAACACACGTTTGAAAATGTTTAACATTCTGTTGTTGAGGAAAAAGGTCAACTCATGAAGGAGTGAATAGAGGCTAAACCTAACGGCTGTTCAGAGACTTTACTAGCATGTCATATGAAACTTAAGTGGAGAAAGAACTCTATTATGCCACAACTACAGTTAATGCACAAGAAGATTCTACACAGGACATTTCCAAACGCATTAGACATTAGAGGACGAGTCAGCACTGACCACCTGTAGGGAGTGAGACAGGCAACAAAAACGTCACAAGAGCGACAGTGAGACACAAACGCACAGAGCAGCTCCGTGCTGCCGATGCTTTACATGAAGCAAAGTGAACACAGCTGTTTTGTTTTTTTGCCATGTCACTGTTATCCCCTGAAGAAGCTTGATTTATTGGAAATGTCAGTCAAAAGTGTTGCATCTCTGAACACAATGATCTCAATTTGAAAATAAAAATGGACAAGAGTTCAGAACTCAATCAAACATGGAAAGAACTGGAAGCAGCCTGCAAATGTATTTCTACAAAACTATAATAAATGACTTACAATCTAGTCAGAACTATTGCAACTGCTACTTTAATAACACCCATGTTTTTTAAGAATGAAAATAAAACCCACAGTTCTCCATAAAATAAACATGATCTCTTTCGGCTGAAGACACACAAACATCATCAGGAGGTGTACCGAAGACAGGCTGAAAAATACTCTCTCAATGCCAATCACTCACATGGATGGATAAAAACAATTCATTAAAAAAAAAGGCAAAAGAAATAAAACAAACAAACAGGCATCTGGTCTCTACGCGCTATTGCCATGGCAACATCAGTCACACCCTAACACATGCTCTCCTCCTCTTCGTCCTCTTCGTCATCTGCTCGATTCTAGTATTTTCACACACCATCCCCAACTTGTTGGATTTATTTATTCATACAGAAATAAATGAATAAATCAACTGCTGTCTATTGGTCTTCCGGCACGGCACTTGAAAGAGAAGAGAAAAGGGATGAATGACAGGAGGAAGAGGAGGGAGAGAGGTCAACATTTTACTAATCACAAGATCACATGGATTCTGGTTTTGAAGTCGACACGTCACTACAAAGAGTCCATACATCCTCTCCCTCCCCTTCCTGTGGCTAACTCTCCCCCGTACAGCTGTGCAGTAATTCTGTATAAAACCAGGAACAAGGTGTTCAAAATGTTTGTTTTCTTTCAATCCCGTCTGTTTGAAAAAACATGCATGTCCATCCCCATTATATCAGTAACTCATAGTATCCGAAAGTGCTGACCCTTTAAAAAAAAAGTGTAGATCTCAAATCTTATTTTTAACCCAAAGTGACTGAAAGCCCACATTTCACACATTGCTGTGATTCTGTAACAGAGAACAGCGAATTTGTGAAATTTAGACTTGTTGCCATGGTTTTGAATAAAGTATTAATTATGTTTGATTTGTACTACAATCATATCGAGGTTTTAAATACTGGCATCATGACAGCCCTAATCAGGACTGCTTTTGTGTTTTCCCTGACGTGTGGAAACAAAGTGACTGATACTGTGCTGCCGGCTAAATGCGTCTCCAGTTACACTCTCATGGTCCCTTACAGTGCTCCAAATTTCTCTTGGTAGCGCCCGGCGATGTTCTTGTAACGGCCGCACTCCTTCCGTAGGTCGACGACTTCTGACCTCAGCGCTGCGTTCTCGCGCTCCAAGAAAGCTGCTCGCACCGTGATCTGGTTCTCCTTTAACCTGCGGGCGTCACGTGAGCGCTTGGCTGCCACGTTGTTCTTCTTCCTCCTGCACCAGTACTTGTCATCCTGGAAGGGGAGAGGAGCAGAAGAGTTGGACTTAGTCAAGAAAACAACACCAGATCCTGACATTCTTTGTGATAACACCCAAATGAGTAACATGGCCGACATCCAGGCTCCTTTGTGCTGTAAACAAAGCCTGTGTTCTCAGGCAGTCGAGAGAGGGAAGAAAACATTGATTTGAAGATTTTCAGGCTGCTGAGTCATTGTGAGTCGCCAGAACTGTGGCACTATGACAAAGCTTGGTTTCTACCCTGAGATCAGCTTTCTTTAAGCACATTATTTCATCACCAACATTACTTTTACAGGATGTTTAAGCATGCCTGTCAAGGGTTGGTCAACTTCCTCAGGTATATTTTAGCCCAAGTCCTAAACTCAATCACATCTAGCAATGAATGTTCCGCGATATGTTCACTGTAAAGCTCATCTCTTTGCTGATTGTGTCCTAAACATCCTGCAGGGAATCATCCAGCTTTATTTTAACAGAATAATCTATCACTCGTAACGTTTGACCATCGAAATGTAAACAAACATACGGGTGTTTCAACAGTGTGCAGCTGCCTCGTCTGACACCAACCAAGTAGCAGGGTGGACGGGCATTAGAAATATTATATAGAAATAATCAATCGATTTGGATGTCATCATGATAATTTTTGGTCTTTTAATAACCATCTAAAAATGTCAAACAGGAGCTTTCATAAACACAGGAGCTAAAGTCACAACATACGCTTGTTTACTGTGATATCAACGAATATTTAAAATGTAAAGTTCATTACTTTAAAAGCTATGCAGTGTCTTATTTGGGGGTTTTCTTTAAAGAAAACAGCTATAACAAAGTGATATTAACTGTTGAGACGCTCTGGTCCTACAGCATACCTTCTGTTCATCAGGCACAAACACCTTCTTGGCCTTCTTGATCATAGGCTGAGGCTTGAGCTCGTCGTCAGTGAATTTGTGTTTGCGGGGGTCAAAGAGTTCGCCTCCAGGCACGCTGGACAGGACCAAGTCTGTGGGATCCGGCTCGTAATTCATATCGACCTCAAGCTCATCCGGGTCGATGGGCTCAGGTGTTGCTCTGTCGTCTTCAGTGGTCACCTCTGAGTTAATAGAAGTGGAACATGAGTACTGAAATATTGGACATCTGCAGAAGATATTGCTTTTTGGAAATTAGGGACAAAAGATGACGCTGCTTCTCTGAGAATCAGCCAGTTTATACATGCCTGTATATTTATACTTATAAGTAATAAACATTTACAGTAACCTGCTACATGTAACACCGCTCTTCTTAAACTCTACAATGAATGTGGGAGGGTTCAACATGTGTTGACTGCTGATTGTCCCACTGTTAACACTACTATCTTTGCTATGCAGAGGCACCAGCATCTATTTCTGTCGTCCCATCAACTGTCACCACCCAACTGACCATAAGAAATCAGTCCAGTGCATCAGCAAATCATGTTTGCCTGAAATCTGCGTGAGAGCCAAATGACTTTCATAATTGTAAAATTTAAACTCCTGGAAAAGCATTTTGAGGTAACTGATATTTAGCAGAAGTGGCTATATGCTAACATGACGGGCCATCAGACTCAAGGCATTAGTACTAGTTGGATTAGAGTCTTTAGAACATTTAAATTTCCTGCATAGTCATTTTTAAGACTAAATTAATTCCTCTTTAACCCTAACCCACCTATCCAGACAAGAGGATCTAACTTGTAAGCTTGATTGAACTTATGGTTTCCTGAATCCCTGTAGCGTCCCATCTCTGCTCCTCCACCCTGCACTCACCTGCAGCAACATCACAGATGATATCAGAGTCACCCTTGATGATCACAATCTCCTCAGCACAATTGTCCAGTTCCTGAATGGGCAGCAGAGACACTGTGGACAAATTCACTGGCTTTGTAACCTTCAGCTGTGTAGAGGGGATGACTTTTATTTTCTCTGTCTTAACAGGACCTTCCTGGCTGCCCTTTAGGGAGTCCTCGTCAGGCAATGTGGCTATGCCATTTTCCATGAGGAACTCTTCAAGGTCCATGTACTCCAGGTGGAAGTTTTCTCCGTCATAGGGAATGGTTTTCTCCCAGATAGCGGGGGTCAGGGCGGCCGAAGGACCCATATCGCTCCCTCCTCCAAGGTCAACATTATCTCCCAAACACAGCTTTTCTTTGTCCGTGTCTGAAACACAAGAGACACACATATCAGAAACAGTTTTCACAGAGAAGTCATGGCCCATAATGAGAAAATCATTTGTGTCTAGTGTCATTGGGGAGTATGGCTTCTCAGCCAAGCACATATTTGTCCCTTTAAAATAGGTAGGACTTTTTCTCAGTGTCATATTATTGTTCACTTCTACAGTCAAATGATCATCAAAAACAGTTAATGAGCCTACATTTACATTGGATTTGTGTTTTGTTTTCATGAAACTAAAATTCTATACACAAGGCTGTGTATATTGTAAGAGCAAGTAAGGAATGATGTAAGAGCAAGTAATCACCAAAATGTCACCAAGTGCAACAGAAATAAAAACAGTAGAGACACAAAAGCTGGGGTGCATATGAAGCGGGTAGCCCTTAACAAAATTTAGCAGGTCATGCTCTTTTTTTAAATTCCTGATTCACTTTTTTTGGGGTGGGGTGGGGGGGGCACAGAACGACCTTATTACTGCATCTGGGTAAAAGGTACTTCCTGTCCACAAAAGCCCATAGCAAATGAGGGAACGAAAAGTCTCGGTGGTAGTGAGAAAACTTATTTAGAAACCATTTTGACCTCTTAAAGCTTCGATGAGGTGACCGGATGTTGGATTATAACAATCAATGAACCATTAAAAACACATATGTCAACCTGTTTAAGCATGTTCTCAAATGTACTCAAACAATTCAAATCCAATACAAAGCACTATGCCATCAGATTTCCATTTTAACTTTATCAATTCCAACAAAACGATATTCTCGTTTAAATAAGCAGGCATATAAAAGCTCTCTTCCCCACAAACTAGGTAACATGCAAAATCAGGGGGGGGCTCAAATTGGCCTGGACACAGTGTAGATGCGAGTTTTATATCGTCGTATAACATCACAGGAGACACTATGTCCTTTACATTTTTATGGCACCATTTGGTCTCACGTGTTTTCGGCTTTTTTCGGCCGAGCTCG
Organism: Tautogolabrus adspersus; assembly: GCA_020745685.1. Classification (NCBI taxonomy): domain Eukaryota; kingdom Metazoa; phylum Chordata; class Actinopteri; order Labriformes; family Labridae; genus Tautogolabrus; species Tautogolabrus adspersus. The sequence goes on along the minus strand of CM036554.1, from coordinate 4,567,161 downwards.
CGCTATGCTACGTCTTCTTGCACGTACCGTCGTCGCCGTCCAGTATATTTGGCGGAGGCATCTCCATTACTTTCTTCAAAACCACCGGGAATGAACCCGGGGCCCCAGTGGCCGTTTCCAGAGTGACAACAATTGGCTCTCCCGACATTTTGCCGCTTGTTGTTGTGTCGTTGTCCAAGTAGCAAGCTCAGCAGCTGTCCTGTTTGCTCGATAGCTATCAAGCTGGTTTCAGTACGAACCTCGGCTCTATTTAACGCCTCGCAAAGAATGCACGCTTAAATGTCCGAAAAACATCTAAGGTAGGAGCACCCAAGTATTTTTCCTAGCTTTTGTCCCACTTCCTTGAAGAATGCGATGTTCCAGAAAGCTTTGGTGTGCAGCACAAACCGCACCTCCTCCTCGTCGAAGATACCCACCTAGCTCTGTGCTGAATGGCGGACTGAGCTCAGTTATTATGAATATTCATTAAGAAATAAAAAGGAAGGCGGGGCTTTCAGCCTGCAGCCAATCGCTGCCTTCAGTTGAACGCTGGCTGAGATCCCATTTGTTGACCGAATTATATATGTTCAGTTTCACACAGTAACAGAATCAGCTCTCACGTGTAGAAAATGTTGACACGTATAGATTTCCAGTCTGACCCATTTCTCTGCTGCAGTGACCGATTCTGCCCAAGGTTGTATTTCTAGTATCCACGTTTTAAATAGTTTCATACTAAAGGCACAGACAAACGCATATGCATTAATTTATGCGACATATAAACAATTAGGAGGTCACCGTCAGTAATTAATGCATTCCTCAGAAATATAGCCCTTTGCACCCGTTCTCCTTTTTTTAAAATCAAGAAATTTCGTTCGCTATTTAACTCATGACAGAACATTGTCTAAAAGTAACATGCAACATAGCTGGACACTTGTGTATATGGTGCATTGGCAGCCCCTTTCACATGCCAAAACATGTGCAGCGTTGGCGTTTGCATTATCTATAGGCTGCGTCCAATGAAGCCGCGCCTTACCTTCCCCCATGCAGCCTAACATATAGCCTAGCAAAGGTCTACACCCCAGAGTCTAACTTTACAGTTCACACAACAGTAAAAAAAGGACAAGAACAAATACCTTGCAGCAATGGATTCGACTCATAACAGCATAACATTGATGTTTAAAGTAGTATGTATTTTGTATTATTATTGAGGAAACAAAACAGGATGTGCTCATGATCTTTAAAAACACAGATCTACTGGAGAACATCATGTTCCTGTTGCCTGAAATATGAATTCAGTTGAATACCCTAAACATCACCCAGTGCGATGTGTTTGCTTTTGACATTACATTGATAACAGAGTCTGTTCCAACCTCAGTAAGATGAGCACCAAACGGTAACTCACCACAGTCCAACCTGAGGTGGTTGTAAAGGAGGGACATGTTGTTGTTAATGTTGCTTGTGTTATGCGAGCAACACACACACACACAATCACACACACACTGTTTAAAGCACAACATGGAAAGACAAAGCCTTCAAGGTCATGTGATAGAGTGAGCAAACATTCCACAATGCTTCATTTGAAGCCTTTAGCTTTGAGAAAATGTCACCAAACTACTTGACAAATAGTTTCTCTAATAGTCAAAATGTCCTGACTGACTCTGTTTTAATGACATGCACTGTTCAGAGACCCGTGTGTAAGTGGTGAGGCAGAAACATCCTCTCTGCTTGCTACTTCACATAAATACACTCTTAACTGTTAAATAAGTTAAAAGCACACTGATCATTTTACCTAATTAACAATATTCTTAATGATTAATAAGTCTATTAACTTTGTCTATACTGACCCATTTCTCTCAGATGCCTAGCAGATCTTTTCTGCACCAACCATCACAATGAGTTGTTAGTTCAAAATGTGTTGGTTGGTGTGATCGTCATAAATTATGATGATTATAGTGAGGTAAAACAGTACCTGTAAGCTAGGTCAAATGTAGACTTTGACTGCCAGACAGCAAAAACAGACTACAAATTCAATCAGGCTATAATTATGGTAATTTATGACATGCAGTTACATTCATGAATGTATTAAAGTCAGGAAAGTTTGCTGCATACTTTTCTTTGCTGGGACCTTTACTGACTCTGTGTGGTGTTGCTCAAAAAAAGAACAGCTCCTGAGTCCTCGGATCAGATCATACTTAAAACATGATGCTTTGACGCACATGTTTTTCTCTAGGTGCTACATTTTACACAATCTAAAAATATAACCACACAACTTTGAAGCCTACCATTATCAGATGAATAATAATGAAATCTGCTCTGTCATGGTGACACGTGTTTCTGTATGTTCTTGTACATCATGTTCCCCTCTTAGCCAGCAGGACTGTAAGATTATATTCTGATATATTTTTCAGAATAGCCTAAAGCATCAATTAGGCCAATGCTCAAACTGAATTTCCACATTGGCATGTGACATGTGTCATGTCCCTTCATGCCTGCATCTCAGACAGCTCCTTAATACAGATTATATGAATGTCCTCAACTTGCTCTCAAAGCCTTGAAATAATCAAATATGTTCAAGTAGTTTGTGAATTAGTACTGTAGTTACATTTTATCTGGCAAGTTGGGAACATCATGGACCTTTCACCAGAAGACAAACATCATAACTTTCAGTGGGGTTCTTAAAAAAAAAAATCTTCTGTAGCAAAATACACCCAATAGGGCAGGAAGCAACAGATCACCTGTCATTGTAATAAAAAATATTCAACTTTAATCTGATCGAGATCTAACAGAGCCCTCTAGTGATTAAATCATGAAACTACAAAAGCCAGAATCTAAAAAAATAAATAAAAATCATCCACTCAATACTGACAGACGAGAGCACGTGACAAACACACTGAGTTAAAACACATAACCAGCACCATCTGTTGATGTTTCACATTCACGCAATATTCAACCATAAAACACATTTTCATCTATATTTCAATAGGCTAATAACAAACACTTTTTAATCTCTAATGGTGCATTGTTTTATTAAGTCACCGTCACTGTCCTAGCTGCAGGATTTGTATTAAAAATAACAAACTCGGCCGAGTTCTCAAAATGAGCCATTAAACATGTGCTCCCCATTTAAAGCGGCAAGGATCCATTTGTTGAAGAATATACAACAGAGAGAGGGGCCTGTCTGGTTTTGTCACTATGCTGACAACCCATTTTGCACTGAGACTTGTTCTGCAGTGGGTTTCACAGACATGCCCAAGAGATCAGAGTAGCCTAATGAGTGGCTGTTTGTTGAAGTTTCCTTATGTTGTGCTTGAGGTGTTGCTTTCAAAACATGGCTGTAGGCTAATGCAACATAAGCAGTCGATTGAACTCCAGAAATGGAGTTATCAATAGGTTAGTTAGGCTAATGTATGGATTTCAGGTAAACTAATGCCACTTACCAAGTGTTAGTCATTCATCACATTAGCAATAGAAACTGTTTTCCTGCTCGAGCTAGATGTAATCGCGCCTCTCTAAAGACAACCAAAGATTTAAAGGTTGCCGTAAAAAAAAAACACCTAGACGATTTGTCTTGCAGTCAGGCTTGCAGTAGGCTTATGTAATTGGAAAGCAAGTATAAATAGCTTTTTTGTTTTTTGAGGGAGGTTCATTAAAATAACTCGCCAAACCTTTGGATTCAAACCAGAACCTGGGTACAGATCTACCTACAGTCCAGCAGGCAGACTAATTCCCATGTAGCTCAGCTGACAGAGATCACGCAACAAACACGCATTTGTTTGCAGATACTCAGAACACTTTAAAAAGTAGGCTCCTACTTAAGTCTCGGTGGTGCATGTGTCTTGAATTAAAAACCAATGAAGATACATTCACTGTTCATTGCCACTTACCATTATCGTCAAAGTTTGGGAGAGTAAATGGATGCTCAAGAATAGCCTTGAAAATCTCCGGGATTTCTGTAGTCATTTTTCCTCTATATGGCTAATAACAAATTGTTTCAGAGTTGATCAGTTTCTCTGAGGAAACAATAAAAGAGTAAAATAAAGTAAGAACAGACCGCACAAGACCAGTGAGGTCGACTGGCGTTTACACTCGCCTGGCAGCTTTCATAATGTGTAAGAAATATCAAACCGTAGACGGTTCATACTCTGTGAACTCTTCGCAAGTTACTTAACGTGGTCCCACCCCTCAGCTCCCGTCTAGCCAATCAGCAGCTTACTTTCAACCACCCATCGACGGAAAGAGCGTCCATTGGTTAAAGGGCGTTTCTATCGCAACAGTGAAAGCCAATCTCAAGCTGTAGCCTCTTTCTGTTACCTAAGGAGAAAAAAAAGTGGAGAGCCCAAATGAAGACAGTTATATAAGCGAATAAATTGGATATAAAACACGAAATAACATTACAAATATCACTAAACCGACTCTGTTTGTAGAACAGCATAGCCTAATTATTGTCTGGTGAGATAAATAGCCTAATTACAACACATTTCTATTTCTATGATAAGGTCATAGAGCAATGTAGGCTTTATTATTTACAGTCTATGCTTTACACACACGAATATAGGCCTATATAATACAAATATGTGTGTAGGTGAGCGTTAGCTCAAAGTTTGTGCGTAAGGCTTAGGTGTGTGTGTGTGTGTGTGTGTGTGTGTGTGTGTGTGTGTGTGTGTGTGTGTGTGTGTGTGTGTGTGTGTGTGTGTGTGTGTGTGTGTGTAGCCTTGATATGATTTGGAGGAGTACCTCAACTTCTTTCGCAGATGAAGTTCAGGTGAAACCAGTTAGCCTTCGTTAATAATGGCTCATCTCCACTTGGGTGCGTCTTGAAACATGCACATGAATTCGCGTGAGGCAATGACACACCTGGCTGGATTAAAGCCTATAGAGCTAATTATTTAAATTGGACTATACGCATGTCCACTTAAGGAAATATATGAGTCCATTAAACAAAGGTGTGCAATTTGTAAGGGCTCAGACTGAAGAAGGCTTTGAAGGCTGCAGAGAATATTTCCACGTGCACGACTGTTTTTGTAAGACCACTAAAGTGGCGTGTGTTATAGTTAACTAACCCTCATGTCGACCGTGACGCAGCAGTCATGGGGTCATTCTATACTGTATGTTCCTGTATTCCCAGGACCCTATGTCCTCTGGGTCCTATCGTAAAGAACATAGCAAAAGATTGCCAATGGCTTTGAAGTTCACGTTTCAAAGTACAGAAAGTTGTTTTGAATGCAGAGATGAATATTGATGATCATTTCAAACACTGAAAGCCTCAAGTCGAGTAAACTGTCTTTCTTGCGCATTTTAGGGCATCGGTTTCAAAGATGATTACATCAGCAAGCTGTTAGTGGTTTCAACATATTGACCCTGAAAAGACATTGAACATTTGAACTATGATTGTAATGTTGATATCCTGCAATAAAAGCATTGTGAATCACTGTAGTAAAATCACATTGCATAGTATTGATAAAGTTTTTTAATACCTGAAGTGTAGAGAAGGTAATTAGAAACAATTTATAAATTAATGCATTGATATCAATTCCATACAGGGTCCACATTTGACATTTTTTTTATGTTTTGATCAAGGCTGTTAATTCATTTCATTCACTGAAGTAGAAGAATAACAATGAAACAATAAAAGCATCACTTAAGCTTATCACCTTTCATAACTCTGCAGTCACAATCAAAGGCTGACCGAGATCGGCTCTCAAGTTAAAAAATCTTGTTGAAATAGAAGAGTCTAACGTTCATTTACTTTTGTCTGTGTCATGTTTGTGCATTTTTTTAAACATTAAACAAGTTTTATTGCAAATGTTTGAGAAGTTTTTGCATGCTTAAATAGTTCTGAATGTTGATAGTGGCAATTAAGAAGTCCATTCCTGGGGCGCTGGTAGCCTAGTGGTTAGTTTGGCACCACCATGTTCCTCGAAGCGGGCGGCCTGGGTACAAATCTGACCTGTGGCTCCTATCCCGCATGTCATTCCCCACTCTCAGGTTTCTGACTATCCACCATCCTATCTCTAAATAAACGCATAAAAGCCCCAAAAATAAACCTTTAAAAAAATCCATTCCTGACATGTCTTTAATAGTAAAGATGGGAGACCAAATCTGTCTATTTAAAAAACATATAAACCAAGGCTCTTCACCTGCTATGAAGGGGCTTCAACAGTCTGCCGTGTATCTTTCATTTTTTCATTGTATAATCCCCGTCACTTCTCAGCACGGAAACCTTTCAATCGAGATGCAAGGAGGGAAAACAATCAATCACAGCCTACAGTGTGACGCTCTATGATCAGCCATGATGGATTCTGTTCATGGAGACGCTCTTCTTAAATTTAAAATAGTCAGTTACCCGTAACTATAACAGAATTCATAACTATGACCAAATAATGATCAGCAACATGTCATGTCAGTTTCCTCAGGGAAAAAAATATTGAATTTGGTGCAAAGATAAAAGATCCACTCCTTTTTTTTTTTCTAAAACAGTCTGTTTATTAAATGCTTTCAAGAGATTTGGTCCACTTGTGTGATCATGAACTTCCAACCAGGGAGGGGAAAAGAGAAAACAAAGTCCAGAAGGTGAAACAAAAGATAAAACAACAAAATGTAAAAATACAGTACAAAAAGAGGCCTTGATTTTTCCACTTCTAACAACCCTGGTTCCTCTATTCGTGTGGTTGAAAACAATTCTAATACCAAATTGTTTTTAACTGATTGAAAAACAATAAATGAAGATTTTTTTGTGTGGCTGTGTAGATGTGTTGTTAGAGAGAATCGTGCGACATAAACTGTTTAGAGGGGAAGCAGAAGGCAGGGTGTGTCACATTTTTTTAAACAAAAAGAAAAAGTTTTTCGATCAGAAACTTTTCCCACAGTCAAGAACTGTGACATTTTATTAAACTGCAGCAGGATGCAGTAACCAAAACTGATGCTCCAGCTTGCACAAAAGCTGTTTTTTTAATCAGTGAGTAGACAAAGATAAGCTTTAAGAGGCTTTAAAGTAAATCCCAACCAAACAATTAAGTTTCCACACCTCAGGACATTTGTTTTGGATGTGCAAATGGAATTGTTTTTATTGTAATACAGAACTGGAGTAGTCTTCGTCTTGCAAGCTTCTGGTGTTTTGGACTTGATTCCTCAGCTTTTTTTAAGCACGATTACAATCAGCTGTATTTGCTACGTTAGGCTGACAAAGTAAATACAGTGAAGTGAAGTATAACACCAGAACACACACTTAATGTTTTCAAGACAAAGTCTGAGTTGAAGAAATTTGAGTATGTGTGATTTGTTACGTGCACGGCCTCCCCTTAAGTTTGTCATGATTCTCCTGCACTTACAACACACAGCACAGGTTTTCAGGTTTTTTTTCTCTCCGTGTGTCAGTTACATCATACATGCTTGACTCTCTCCAACACTTGAGGAGGAGCCTCCCCTCAAATGCTTTTTCTTCTTTTCTGCAACACAACTATGAAAAAAAAAAAAGGAAATCAACAAAGATGAAAGACTGATTTGTAAAATTCTTGTACTGGCTCATTAAAATCGAAAAGCCATGTTCACTAACCAGTGTACACTTATGTTATTTTACTTTCCGATGTTGCCTGGCAACAGCCTGGTAAAGCCAAAGTAAAGATTAACCAAGCCTCTTCTTTGCTGATGTTCAGAACTCATCCTAAATGCTTTGCAAATATCCTCAACTGACATTAACTAAATGAAAAAGAGCATTTGAGTGTGCAGCGTTCTCCTCACAACAACCGGAGCTACAAGATGGGAACACATTACTGACCACAGCAAAACTCTACCACAGCCACAGAAAAAAAACCCAGCTCCACCATCTCTTATCTAAATTACCTTATAAAGGGTGTCTAAGTATTATAATAGGTATCAGGTATCATATAGTGTATATATAGTAAGCAGGATTATACAATAGGGGTATGTATCATCTTATAGGTGTAGTATATCGAATAAGGCGCTATACGGGAGTATATAGGCTCCTATGTATGCTTTAGATTCCAGAGATCTGTCTTTGAATCAATATAAACATCAATGCGCAGCACAGGCAGCAAGCAGAGAGCTCCGTTTGTTGGTTCAAAACTACGACACTGCCAAAGGGTGAAACCGTTATCTTAAGTCATCAATTCTAAGTGTTTACCTTTGGCCAGTGCATAAACAATCCTTATACCTACAAACAGAGCTCAGACAACATTCATATCTAGCAGGTCTACTGTCGTCTCGTATTAACAACAACCTACAGCTGTCCGCAGCCGATGACTCAACGAGCCTTTACAGAAGTCATCAGGAGCTGGACGTTCTCTGCTCGCTGCCTCTCAGACCGAGCTGTGCACTGCTGCATACACAGACGCATATTACTGTTCATTATTATATTCATACATGGATACATATATAAGGAGAGTTATACATTGCAAATAACATACATATATCAATAGCATATAGAGAAGAAATAGAAATAGTCAATAGATAGCAATCATTATCGTCATCATATTCATCATAATACTAGGAGTAGTAATACGATCCCTCAGAGAAGCTAATACCGGGGCTGTTCCAGACAAGGGGGTTCAAAAATCAACCATCCCACTAAACGGTCGCAGAGAGACCAGCAACACTGACCCGAGACCCACATTTGGCTCGGACAGTGCTTTGCTTTTAAACCTAAATTTTCACAAGGGATGATGTCATTAGAAGACGCGACATCCTTTGCATCAAAACCTTTTTACTTTTAATCTACTGAACGAAATGTAGAGCTTGAGACATTAACAGTTAACACATCCCAGTGATCAGACTGTGCTGTAGATCACAGGTCAACTGTCTCTTCTTCATGGATTTTGCTCCACTTTACCATCGTTTTCTTTGGCGCTGATTGCCCGTCAATATGGTTGATGAAATGCACTGAGTCAAGTTCACTACTTTAAATAGAAAGTGCAGCTTCTCTTCGTTTCGATCTCAACATTGGAGAACAGGAGTGTTTCTGTATTCTGTACTTCCTGTTCAGTCGCTGTGCTTCTCAACAAGAAAATAAACGTAGATGTGTCGGGCGACTCGCTCAGTTTAACACACTCTGATCTATTTCCACACATTCAGCCTGAAACTCAAATCAATCTCTGCTGCGAACCGTTTCTCATAAACCCCGTCTGAAACAACCCGCAAAGAACGAAAAGTTACAAAATTCAAGGGATTACCCTTCAAAAAAAAAATCACTATAGTCATCTAGTTCAGCGATACATGTCATATAGCAATACCTCAATAACAAGAAGTTCTTCTATGTAATCAATACAGCTTTTCAGGTTATATATTTATTAAGCTTAACCGCTAAGTTATCATTATTATTAGTTTTATACCATAGTTTGTAAATATGTATAATATGCATGTTTATGTATCTGAATAAAGACACACCTCCATTGTGTCTCCATCCACAGTAAAGGCTTGATTAAGATAGCGACAGGTGTGCTGCCAGCGTGTGTGTGTCACATGTTGATGTGGTGTTTATAGGCACAATATGGGGTATGTATTGTTTTCCTGTATCGGACTAGCAGGTTTCCCGTAATGCAGACTAATGTTAGGGGCTACCGTTAGCTAACAGGAATACAACACCATGCATATGAAGGACACAGGGTTCCACTGGAAAGGCTGCGGGGGCGCGATTGGTTTTTGGTGAAATAATGACCCAAGTCCAACTGAAGAGGTGGCACCTCGTCTTTTCTTTCAAATGATCTTTACTGTTATCACCATAAACTAGAGATAAATACAATCTTTATAATGCTCATTTTTAACGATCTTATCCCTGCTTTTCACGCTCTAAATACTCGTTCATATTGACTTTTTTTTTCTTTTAATTACTACAAGACAGAATTCTTCACGCTCGGTGTTTCCACTGGGCTTCAGTCAAACTGAGGTCACGGTTTATTTATGGGCATCTGTGGTCTGAACTGATCTACTGCTGAGAGCAGCTCCAGCCAGGACTGTATGTAACCTGCACTCACTCCTCTGTAACCCTTCTACACCGCCTGCAAGTCTCAGCGCGCTGCTTACCAGTGCAGTGCAATGATGGCGAATAGCACCTTGGTCGCTTTGGCAACAACTGCTTTGAGCCTTATGCAGCTTAGCAACAGGTAACTCATTGAGAAATGTTCATCTCCCCCCATTGTGTTAACCTAAAGGAGGCTGATGATTTGATTCACCTGGGCGTCGGCTGAAAGCAACTCCAAGGATAATTTGCGAGAATGTGTGTGTGTGTGTGTGTTCTCATGCCATCAACGAGCTGTTGGTATGATTTTAACCAGCGTTGTTTTATATCAATAAAGAGAGGAACTGTTGTTACACCAGCTTGTTTTTGGGCATGTCAATGTTCTTTACCACGTATACATTCCACAACCACAGCAATGTTTTCAATGACTAATTTCCTAGTTTTAAAGGCCCATGCAGGCGTTACATTCAAAGCACTCTACCAATATGGCAGACAATATAACAGGGAAGTACAACTCCCCATAAAAAATAAAGAAACCACTCAGAATAATGAATCCCTACGAAGTTATTCTGACGCTCTCGCTGTGTTCCCCATAAAGGAAGGAGAGTAAGATTTGGTTGCTCAAAGACAAGTTTCCACCCAGAACACTTTATTCATTTATTTTCACTTCATAGATTCTTCAGTCTCGTTAGCCATCGACAGCACTGAGCGCTCGGCAGTTTTGGCACCACAAAGTATAATTTTTTTAACTTTAAACATATGAGTGCCGAGCTTCAAATATATTTTCCTATTACTATCACCAAGCAAAATGTATGAGCTGCGACCAGCGCGCCCACCAAAAGAATAGTTTCAGTGCTGTGAGAAGTTAAGAAAAAGAAAAGATACTAAGTCAAAGAGCACTAGGGAACACCAGCTGATTATATTCTAGTCAGGGTAAACGAGTTGTCTGTGGAATTTCTGTGGTATAAACTAAACAGGAGCTTAATAGTGCTGTGTGTAACTGCAGCTTTCTCTTTGTGTTAGTTGGTGCCTGTGGTTGGTGTATTATGTGCTGTGAGAACGCGTTTGCTCATGTGAGTGTGTGTCGATAGAAGTGATCGGTTGTGTGCCAATTTGTTCTCACACTACTGGCTAGATGCTCGAGGAGGTCAGACTGGTAAGACGACAGAATGTTGAGTTGTAGCTGGTATAGAAGGTCCGTCCTTCTGTCTGCAGCTCAGCGCTGATCGGCTGCCTCTGTTCGACTTCAGAGATCGTCCCCCTCTGACAAACCGCGGACTCCCTGAAATCATACACAGACAAGGGTCATCTCTCACACTCTTACCAACATATTTGTGGAGTTGTTCAACCACAGATGCGGTCAGTTTCTACCGCCACTCACAATGCCTTCTGTGTAATCTGCTGTTATGGTGACCTGCTTGTCCTCTGGGGGGCGGGGTTACTGCTGAGCTATCTGTGCGTCTGCTCTGATTGGTGAGCTGAAGCCACAGTTCGTACATCTGTTGCATATCTCTCACTGTGGAGGAGTGAGGTAAGACAGGAGAGAAAAAAAGAGACAAAGACCTCCGTTACCTTGAATAGAGGGTGATTCAAAACAATCAGTGCAAGTGGAGAGCGGAGGGCTCTTCAATCAATATAATTCATCATGACTGAGCGGTAGGCAAGAGGAGACAGTTTAGAGGAGATTAGAAGAAATCTAATAGCAGACTTAAATAAATGCAGGTTGGCTTTACAACCATATTCTGTTCTCTTTTGCCTCATTTATTCAAAGTAAAACTTCAAATTAAATGAAAGAGATCAAAGACAGAAAATTCAATAAGGGATGTACAGATCATGCAACACCCCTCCTTAGTATTCAGCGTGTATACTTAAAACTCTAAATGCACTAATAAAATGCAGAGTTTCACGTGAAACCTGATCTTACAGCTGTTGTTCTTCATGTACGTCCAGACGTCCCTCTCCTCCAGACTGTGGGCAAACGAGCAGTTTCCGATATAGTGGCACTTCTTCTGCTTCATCACATGCACACACATCTGAATGAGACACAGTACGGCAAAGGTGAAGGGTCAAAAAGGGATTAAAACAGCTTTTCCTGTAAGAACACATTCAGCAGCGTTGACCCTAAATTGAGATTTTTTTGTGTGTGTTGATTACGTCAGTTAAAGGCAATGGTAACCTGTGTTGGAAACCCAGCGTTGCTTGATTAGCAATGAGAGTTGGATGAATGATACAGATTGTTCAAAATGCCTTTGAATGAATTCTTTCTAATGTTGTAATCCTACAATCACTGTCGTACTGTGTTACTTCACAGGTGAAAGTGTCAACATGAAAAAACTCCTATCTTGAAGCGACACAACAACAAGACACAGAGGGAAGAAAATGTACAACAACAACTGTCCCCCAGGGCAAAAACGGAGTCAGCTGTACCGAGCATGTGAGAGGCCGAGGGGCGGAGAGGAGAGGGGGGTGTGTTACGAGCAGAGCTTAAAGGGAGGAACTCACGTCGTATTGCTGCGGATATGTGCGGGAGAAGGGCAGAGGCCTAACAACTACCCATTTCTTCTTCTCAAAGGATTTCACCAGAAGGACACGGCGCTCTTTCGTCCAGCTAAAGAGACAGAAAGCAGACAGGAATTTTAAACAGAGGAATAAGTTTTACCTACCAACTTATACACACTTCAAACACAACTGCATCTTCTGGCTCCATTTGTTGAAACACTTACACAACAAGTGTTATCAATACAGGAGAGACAACATGCCCTACACAATAAAGACGTTCTTAACCTTTGTTTTCTTTTCAATACTTATTTGCTAAAACTTAAACACTGAATATTGTTCTGTGGCTTAAGCAGGGTTAGGGTTACAGCTTTAAATCATTGGACACATTTTATGATGCATGTGTATGTGTGACACCGGCCTCACCTGTGCCGTGCTTTGGCTGTGCAGTACTTGAGGTTCTTGTCGGGCTCATTCACCTGTCCTTCTCTCCAACACTGGCCACACACAAACTTCATTTTCAGGTTGAGGGGTCGGCCTCTTCCCGCCACTGCTCCTAACCCTCCCACGCCCATGCCACCCATCGGGCTCACACCACCTCCACCAAGGCCATCTCCTCCTACTCCTCCGCCCCCCATGCCCCCCACCCCTCCTGCAGGTAAGCTGCTGTTCGGATGGGAGATGTGGATTGGCTGAAACACAGAAAAAGAAAAACTTTTCATTCATTCATTCATTACAATACATCTTGGCAGCTTTGTTTCACTTTCTATTTAACAGCTGCTATCAAATCAAACCACCCAAACAACCGACTGCAGCTGTGAACTCGAAAGCATCTGATTCACCCAAAAATGAGATGTTGAAAGTAACCTGTAGCTCTTAATAAACAGGTGGTGGGAAAATGAAATTAAGGTGAATGTTATCAAGGACACATTGGAAGAATAACTAGTTATAACTCGTCCACTTCTGCACAGACCTCATCTTCATCCCCGTTGGCTTCGTCACACATTCTCAAAAACATCACAAGTAGTTGAGGTGGAAGCTCCTTGCAAGGTAGCTGCCATGAGAGGATGTATGAGGCAGTCCTCACCTTCACAGGTATTAGTATAGGGAAATAGGTACCAGCCCCCTTTCCTGTCTCACCTTCTGCTGTTTTTGTGCATTCTGCTCCAACCTGTGCCAGTGTCTCTTTGACTCCTGCACCATCTCTTCATGGGTGATACCTGAGGGAAAGTATCAGGGAGCAGCTCAGAAAATACTGTTCTCTTGATACTGTTTTCAAAGTCAGGTAAGGTTGCTGACCGACTGGATGAGATGTTATTACAGTGACATGGTGCGTGTTGTACTCACCAGTATCCTGCTGCAGGACCCAGCATTTGAGCTCTATGACTGAGTGGGCAAAGGAGCAGCTGTCCTCTCGCTGGCAGCCGTAGCGGACCTCGTGGCGACACACGTCGAACTGACAGAGAGGGTGCAGGGGACGCACCTTACTGTAGCGCACATTGGCTGACCTCACCACGTGCACCAGGCACCTAAAGAGGAGAGGGGTGATTTATCTTTTAGTATCACTATATCAATCCCTCTGTGTTTCATCAAGTTCCACATGAACCAAAGATATTTAAAATTTAAAAAACAACAACATTAAACTCACTTGTTGTCATCGAACGAGTGTCGAGCTGTGAGGTTTGAGCAAACTGCTAAGTTTTCTTTACTGCGTTTGCTGATGATGCGGGGCTTACTGTCAAAACATTCCTGTTAAAAAAAGATGAAGATAAGTTTAAGTCTTGTTCTTGTGCTCAGAGGTGTAGGTAGAAAAAGACCAAAGGGAAGACTGCTGTATTACCTCACAGAGGAACATGAACATGCCCATGTGGAGTTGCAGCAGTCTGGTGACGCTGAGTGCCCGCCTCTCTGTGCTGCCCAGCGGATCAAACAGCAGCTCTCTGCTCAGCGCGCCCTTCCTCTCTTGAGTCCACACATCAATCTCTTCCTGGCAGTAAGCAAACGTACAGTTCTCCCCGTACTGGCACTCCTGACGCTCCTGCACCTCTGCAGTAGACGGGGAGAGGCCATGGTCAAAGGAATATAAACACACCTTTTGCTATGTTTCCATCACATTTGGCTGTAAGGAGTATTTCCAAAACTGATTCTCCCAAATTTAACATGTATGTTAGTATTTTATTAAGAATGTATAAATAATAAATAAATAAATTGTACCTTTACAGAGTACAAATGCCCCAAGGAAGTTGTTTCTTGCCGGTCGTGGCCGGATCCGCTTCCAAGTGGGGTCATCCATGTTTTTGATGCGGCACAGCAGAACGTCCCTCTTGCAGCGGTGTGCTGCCTCTGGCTGATACTTGTAGTCCATCACTCGTGGACCTGTGAACAGGAGGAGGAAATAGGAGGTGAAATTACACTGTAATATAAGAAATAGAAAATATTTCATCAGGACTTTTGTAAGATGATATACATCCTGTAAATGATATTACAATTCCTATTGGTGAGTGATAAAAGCTGCCACCCTTGACGACTGAACATTACTTTTAAAGATATTTAACATAAAACTAACACCACTCCTGCCCTGGAATTTGCAATGAAGAAAGGAGGGTCAAAGTTGAAAGACTTAAATGAACCTATTCTGCTGTAACAGGCATGACAGGCCTGCCGAAACTCATGTGTGGCTGCCAGAGGATTCCTGGAGAGCAGAGACAGGTTGGTTCCTCCGGGACCATTCTGTAGAAGAGGAGGGACACAGATGTGATTCTGAACACAGAAAGCTACTTAGTCGCAAACTTAGAAATAATACTGATAATAAAAGGTTACAGAATATTTTTAAACAATGGGGCACTGCTGTGTGTGTGTGTGTGTGTGTGTGTGTGTGTGTGTGTGTGAGAGAATATTACTCACTGAGTGTGCAGCACCGTGGTTGCGCATTCCAGGGATAAAGCTTTGACACACGCTTCCCCCTGCAAATCAAGACACAAGGACACTGATGTCAGACACCATACTGTAATGGTGCTGACTCACACTGTCTGCTGCTGACAGCGCAGGTAAAACCAACCCATTATTTATTTATTTGGATGCCAATTAAGGAACTACCGATCTAGCAATTACAAAAGTACAAATAGTGCTGCTCTTGTTTGCACGTATGTAAGCATTCAGTTACCTGTAGATGGTTTTAAATTATGCTCGCGTATCATTCCTCTCACACAATATTTTCTTAAAGGGATACTTCACCCGTTGAAACATGAATCTGAATTGACATTGGGCCATTTATGTAGTAGAAATGTGAAATACATTTTGAAGTTGGTGCCTTCTTGACCGAGAAAAGGCAGAAAGTGTCTTTTTGGCTCATGTGGATGAAAGACAACAACTCCCAGAATGCACAGCACCGCAGGCCACTCCCACTGAAGCTACGGTGCTCTATTTACAGTCTATCTACAACACATGCGGCCGTTTCCTCTACTGATTCCGAGATTTCAGAAGGAATTGGCATCTTAGAAATTCCTGGCAGCAAACGGACTCTGTGTCTGTGTCCACAGGCAAACAGTGAGAGCACCGACACCACCAGCTCGTCCTCACAGAGGAATTCTCGTGATTGTGGTTTACAATGCATCCAACATGCTTTGTTCAACTTTTCTTTCTTTTAAAAAAAAAATCAAGTTATTTTCCCAAAAACAAGTTAAATGCTTTGCTCACCAGGGAGAGTGTACTCAGACAACGAGTCCAGCCCACCAACAGCGACTCCAGTCTTCCCTTCCCCATCTGCAGCCCCAGTGGGGAAGCCTCCCAGTGCGTCCTGCGCCTGGGTGGAGCCCTGGTCCCGCTGGGCTAGCGACAGGTAAGGTTCCAGGGGGGGCATTTCACTGATAGAGGAGCTGAAGAAGGCTGAAGGAAGCTGGGATGATGGGGCTGGAAGGCTCGGGGAGTACGGAGGCCGGAGACCCACAGCTGTGTTGGGGAGGTTGGTTGGGATGGCACCCTGGACTGGATTCTGGACCAGGAGACAGATAGAGGCCAGTGTTAATTTATGCAGAGGGACTAGAAACTGAAGCTATATCTACTTAAATCACAACTTCATCTTCTGGCTCCATTTGTTAAAATTACTAAAAAAAAGACATTTCTAATTTAATCCAGACCAATTCATGTACTTAAATGTATGTATATACTAAACACCTGTGGCAGATTGCCTGATCATTTGTCCTTTACTCACTTCACAGACTTTGTTGGGGATGCACTCCAGCAGACTGTTCAGTTCATCTTTAAGGCTGCTGCTGCATTCGTCCATGTGTTCCGACACAGGGACGGAGTACGGCATGGGAGGCAGGGCCTGGCTGCTGGGACTCTCAGATAGGTCAGTGCAGGGGGTCACTAGAGGGGACGTCGGCTCGTCGCTAACTGGGATGGGTGTGGCCAAAGGAGCGGGGATGCACTGCGCACCTAACAGGTCAGCTGAGGAAGACAAAGACAATAATAAAATGAAAAGTCCTTAATAAACAAAATAAATGGGGGTCTGAGTAGGTTCAGACATGTTAAAGACTTTCCAGATGCCATACCTGGTCCAATGTCGCTCAGAGATTCCAATCCATTGGATGACATCTGAATAGGAAAAAAAGAAGACAAATTAACCTCTTTCCTACTGTCACTTTCATTTCAAGCCTTGTGCTCTACTCTACAACAACAGCACCCACCTCTCCTGTGGGTGGGGAGCTATCCCCGTGACTCTCCCCTTCTGTAGCTGTGGATTCTGTCTGAGGGCTGACGTAAGCTTTGCGACCCTTAAGGCCAAGTTTACTGGCCAGATCCTGGGCGAGGTCACTCACCTGTCTGTCCTGGAAGATGAATTACAAGAATACAAGGTCAGCCTTACCAATGATAAGTTTCATTGACTTAATTTGGAACACAACATAGTCAATAAGTTATATCCTTGACTCAATATTTGTACTGACACAGAAATGCAATTCCATTCAAAATTACTGGAATAACTTAAATGGTAAATGGACTTGAGGTTTTATTTTGCTTTATTAGTCTTCTTAAAGCTCACTCAAAGCGCTTTTTACACCGCAGGTAACATTCACCAATTCACACCACAGTCACACACTGATGACAGAGGCTGCTATGTAAACTGACCATCAGGATTAATTTATCACATTCACACGCCGCTGATTCAGAAGTGGGATTAAGTTGAGATTTAGGGCGCACTCACACTAGGCAACCCGTACCGTGCCCAACCACGCTTCACCCTTAAATTCCAGTTCATTTGACTAGTGTGAGTGCTCCGATACACTTCCTTGGCCCTGGCACGGTTGAAAGAGGTGTACGAGAACAAGCACGGGCACGTACGTGGACAGACTTCCAGTGTCGAGGATCCTGCTGTGTTATGGCTGTATCTGACTCGACGAGCGTCCCTTTTTAATTTTTTAGTCCATCTGTCTTGTTAACTAAGCACACTTCATGATCACATTAAGCCATGCATGTGTTTTATTGTGACATTATGTACAAAAGGTAACTGTGCTCAGGTCCGGTTAGTCCTGGAGCAGTGTGAGTGCACACCAGAGGGGGAATGGGGAGGGGGGACAATCGTGCTTCAGCACTGTATGGGATAACTGGGTCTAGTGGAAGTGCGCCCTTCGTGTCTTGCCAAAGGACACTTAGACATGTGGCTGCAGGTGGGGATCGAATCCTCGACCTTCCGGTTACATTTAACATTGAGTTGAAGAAAAAAAGCCATTTGCATTAATATTTCTACATACGTGAGGTGCTGTAAGCAGACATTTGGTTCCAAACTCGTAGGCCTCTCTGAATCGTCCCAGCTCCCTCAGACAAATGGCTTTGCGATACAAAGCTCTGCGACTGCCTTCTGACACACACAGTGCACTGTCACAGTCCTGAATGCCTCGCTCATACTCCCTCTGAGACAGAAAAACAGGGATATACTGTAAGTGAAAAATGGCTTTAACAGCAACACTGTTAAAGCTGAACAGCCTCTATTTCACTTGTATTTCAGCATTATCAGAGATATTGAACAAAATTCATATAGTTTACAATTAACCTCAACTAATTTAGTGCTATATAACGGACACTATGCTGTTAAAACAATCTGTAAATGTTTTATAGGTGAAAATGATTGTCAAAGTTGACAAATAGAGCAGATTCACTACAAATCATGTGTTGTGGGAGACAAAGCAGTCTAGTTATGTATCTACTCATTCACTTAATGTTTGAAACTTAAAAAACAACAACCTGATATATGATGAGTCAAACTGACACAAATACTCGACTGTGTTTCTGCGTTTTATAATTGTCCACATCGACACCTGTAAGTGACATTCCCCTCTTTCTCTCACCGTCTGGTAGAAGGCAGCAGCTCTGTTGACATAGAGGCACTCCAGGAGCTCATGGGGGATGACGAGGGCCTCAGCCTGAGCGTAGCGGGCTACACTTATCCCCTCTCCATACTGCTGGGTAGCTTGACGACAGTCCCCGTCTCGAAAAAAACAATTGCCCTCGTCCAACAAGTTACACACCAACTGGGTCAGAAATGCCTGAAGGGAATGTGTGGAGAGATCAAACAGAGATTAAATAATGAGAGGGGTGAGGAGGGAGGGGAGCATAAATAAATAATGGAAAGGTAATAAGAGATAGGCCAAAAGGCATAGGAGCAGAAGAATATGGGGGGACAAGATAAATCCCAATGGCCAAGTTCCCTATAAAAAGTAGGTATGGGAAAAAAATTAACACATTTCAAGGACGGTCATTGTGAAATCTGAGTAACTATTGGAAGAGAATATTGTAAATAAAAAAGGATCACAGCAAACCTCATAGCTCTCCGGCTCTGGAAAAGGCAATGATGATCTGTAAACAGAGAATATGGGGGATGAAATACATCTCCATGTGTATAGAAGCCTCAGAGATGTATAACATCTCGTTATTTGTAATGGAGAAACCCAAAACCAACATCCAACTTGTTCACTTACTGGATAAAGCTCATTGCTTTCTGAATTTCCTCTCTTCGTTTCAGTCGTTCTGGATCCATTGTCTAAAATTAAAAACAAGGTTGACTTGCAACAGTGTAAAAGTCCACTTCTTGCACAGCCCAATAAACAAATCTGTATCAGACATACAAACATACCACGAGTAGCCTAATGAAGATGGTTATGTTTTACATATATTACTATTGTTTTTAAAACCTCCTACCTACTGAAAGTCGTCCTGGACAAACCCAGGCCTGTCACTAAACCACACTATACAATATGGATGTAAAGATTAATCGTAAAATCGTGATAAATCGATTCAAAGGTGTCAAGATTCACATCGATACTCTGAAAAATGAATCGCAATAATATTGTGAGCGTCAGCAGCTGTAGAGCAAGATTTTGAAATTGAAATTGCACTGTGTGCAAATATTGCAAGAAGACGGCGAACTACACAAATAACACAACCAACATGATGCAGCATTTAATCGACACCACAATGAGAAGCTCCAATCACCTCCCCTTGTTGAGAGAACAGAAACATTAAAAGGCCAAACCACACTGACAAGCAGGTTAGCAGCCCCTAAAGGAATCTTTTTCAGTCATAATTTGTCTACAGTCTCATTTAGTAAAATAAATCCTGAGAGAATCGTATCGTGAACTCAGAATCGTGAATCGTATCATAAGTTTAGTGAATTGTGTCATCCACACTATGCAATCATGGACTGGGGTAAATAAACAGCTGGGACAGCTATCTAATAGATGGCGTTAGCGAATATGTTAACATTTTCAGATAGACATTTCTGTCTGTGTTGTGACACTGTTCAACAACAAATGTTAAAGATTAAATTGCAGCTTATTTTGAGGTAGGTCACCTGAACATTTTAATTTAATCATCAACCACAACACTAATTAGAAACAACGCTGACTAGCTTCCAACTCAACATGAACCCAAACAACATCTTTTAATGTTTCCATGCACTTTGCTTTTCAGTGTCAGGGTAGGAAACGGCGAATCAGCCGAGTTTACCTGTCGGAGGTTAAGATTAGCCAGCTAATGCTACCTGCTCCACCAGCCTAAATGCTAATCACCTGAAGTCAGCTAAGCTAACTAACATACATGAAGAGAGCAACGTTTCATAACAGTGTAGCCATCATGCCCAATGTTAAAAACAATAATTATTTATCAGGCAGTTTTTTAAATAATTACTTGTGAACTGACATACGGCTAGGCTGCAAATAACCCCAGCTAGCTACCAGGTTAGTTAGCATTTACAGGTCAGTTCTTGCTAATAGCCAAAGCCCTCACTTCACACGACAACTCACCGAGAGTTAAGTTTTAGCGATTTTCAGATCAGATATCGCTTCGCAGACCGTGGGGGAATTTAGCCAGCCAAGTATCAGTAAACATCCAGGCGCATATTTGTGTTTTTAGTGTCCCTGTCATTGGTCTGTAGACGGAAACACGAGTTTCTCTGCGCTGCGGCTGCAGCTGGATACTGACGTGCTAACGTTAGCTAGCTAGCTAAGTGCTAGCTGTTAATACCACCGCAACAAGTTTCAAGCAGAGGCCACAAGAGGCCGACAAAATCTTTGTCGCTGTTCAGAACCAGAACCAGAATCAGCTTTATTGCTCAGGTATGCTTACACACCCGAGGAATTTGTCTTCGGTGAACTGTGCTCTCAATGTACAGAAGTATAACATTAAATACAATCATTAATAAGCAAATAATAATATATGCTAGGCTAAATGAGACAATAGTGCAAAAATGCTGAGATGAGATTGATAGTAATATGTAATTATGTAACAGATGGTTAATATGCATGAGGTAGAGTTTACAGTATTTACATTAAAGGTGCATATAGGTTAATTGGCTACTCTTAAATGTCCTCCAATTTTCACTTGAAAAAATAAAATAAAATGAAAAAAACATAATTTCCCTTTATAGAGTTGTTTCTTGTTTTATGTAATTGTAGGAAAGTGTTATTAAGAACCTGTGCTCAAATATCAAATGCGTGTGTGAAAGTTGATGAAAACAATCCATGTGTGTGGTATGTGTTGTCTTTGTAGGTTTCAGCTTGTTTTCAGGTTTGTCCCAAAAAGTCTAAATCAAAGTGGACCTGAAACTGAACATGATAACACATCTGTTTTACTAAAAACTGTTGGATGACATCTTTTGGAGGCTTGCGGGGCTTTGAATTACAACCAACAAAAGGTGTCTGTATTTAATGTACAAGTTGTGTTTCCTTCCCATGTGTTCGGAGTTTACTGCAGCCTGAGAAAAAAAAAGAAAAGAAAAAGAAAAACTAAATATGACAAAGTTCACAAATATTTCTCTAAATGTGAATAAAAAGTGACTTTTAAAAATTCACACCAATTATTAGGGATGTTTTAGGGAGAAATGTGGAGAAATGTTGCTGTTATTTGTAGTGTGCGCAACTTTACAATCGGCGCCCCAGAATCTGTATGTAGAAAGCGAAACGGTGCCTTCTTGTTTAATTTGAAGAGCCGGGGCCCAAAAGAAAGTCCGCTTGAAGGGGGGCAGGCTGTAGTACGGCTCGGAACCATAGCTGAGTCGGGGGATAAACAGTAGGTGGCTGTAAAACACCTGTAGATCAATTTTGACCAACGTAAGCCGAATCGACGAAGAAGAAAACTCGGCAGCATGACGTCACACACGATTTAGCAACCGGCGCGCTGCGCGGAAGAGCGGCGTGTGTTTCCCCCTCACATCTATACACTCTTTGTGGTAAGGTTCAAAGCTTCAGTGTGAACTTTATTAGGTGAACAAATAGCCACAGGACTCAAAAATACACTTTTAAAAGTCCGCAGCCACCGTCACATGCAGTTAAGATAAGCATAAGTTGTCAGTGTTTCTTATGTTGCGCACCTCTACTAGCTAGCACCTGTGTTGCTAAGTAGCTACCTTGATTGTTGTTGATAGTTCTACAATGTTTGAAAATGATCCGATAGAAACACATAAAGTGCCATTAAATATAAGATTAACATTTTGTGAATATCAGTATCGTCCTTCAGCAAACTTACATGTTGGGAAACTTACTAAAACGTGCTCATTTTCTATGTCGTCTGTTTTCTGGATGTTTCTGTAGAGTCGCTATGGCCTCAGATGATATTGCTCAGTTGGCTGATGCTCTTTCCAAAACCCACGTTGGGGATGGAGAGTTGAGCTATAAAGGCTTGGGACTGAAGCTGGACGACGAAGAATCAGGTAAGAAACAACATAGAGCAACAGAAAGGTTTCAGCGTTGTCCTCTTTAGTTGCTTTATTGTGATTTTTTGGCTTGTCCTTGTTTTGCCTTCACACATGACAATTGGTTTCCTGTTTTTCAGTAAAGGACCTGGTCCGTGAGATAGAGCAGTGCCAGGATTTGAGGGCTCTGCGCCTGGAGGGAAACACTTTAGGAGTAGAGGCAGCCCGTGGCATCGCCAAGGTCCTGGAGAGCAAAGATCAGCTCCAGGTACTCCTAAGTTCATAGTGTTCATACACAGTAAACAAATATTGGCTAAACATCACACTTTAGATTTTCCTTTTTGTCGTAGAGCAGCAAAGGATATGCCAGTAACAATATTCTTGCTGCTTGGCATAACTAAGATTTCTATAAGACCAGTAGCATTTGATGTTGTCATACTTAACCCTTTTTATCTTATCAATGCTTTACTCTTTCTCTCATTTAACAACTTTAGCAAATGTTAACATAAATAACCAAAAAGGAACTTTGCTTTGTGGCTTATAAGAAAAATAATACAGCTAAGAATCCAAAAAATCCATCCCTCTGTTCCTCTTAGTTTTATGCTCAACTACAGACTTTGGTTTTGTATCCCCCCCTACAGCACGAATACTTTCTGTTACCGCCTGTCTGCAATGTATTAAAAAAAAACAGCAGTACCTCTCTTTGTGCCATGTTGTTTTCAGTCTGTTATTTACTCGGTGTGTCTTACAGAGATGCTTTTGGAGTGACATGTTCACCGGAAGGTTGCGCTCGGAAATCCCTACAGCCTTGGTGAGAATTCATCCTCTAGTTTACTGGTTCCCGTTAAAGGAAGAACTACACTGTTCAACATATTTTCATTTCTTTGTTTATCTCGATTACTTTTGGGATTTGTAATGTTTTGATTAACTTTTTGATGAACACCTATTTCCTTATGTATGACAGTGATTTCATGTATTGATGAATGAATTGTTGATTTAATGAATGATTCACATGTCCTCTGTCTGTGCTTTCATCAGAGATCCCTGGGTAGTGCAGTGATGTGTGCAGGGGCCAGGCTGACTGAGCTGGACCTGAGCGATAACGCGTTTGGGCCAGATGGTGTAAAGGGAATAGAGCAGCTGCTGAAAAGCCCGTCTTGCCACACATTGAGGGTGCTGAAGCTCAACAACTGTGGCATGGGGATCGGGGGAGGAAAGGTGAAAACCTTTTAGTCCAGGTTTACATTTAACATCAGTAATCCTGTTTCAAGGGCTGGTTTTAATTTACATTGTTGAGTAGACGGTGACGGTGCTGTATGCTTTGTTTAGATTCTGGCTGATGCTCTGACTGAGTGCCACAGACAGTCATCGGCCCACGGAGCTCCACTTAAACTGAGAGTGTTCATCGCGGGAAGGAACCGTCTGGAAAACGAAGGAGCAAATGCCCTGGCCAAGGCGTTTCAGGTAGAAAACCTCCCAAATTGATGAATAGTAAATGATGATCCATCTCCTGCACTCAAACTTGATGCCACCTCTGCATAAGTCGAGGCACAAGTTTGGCAACCCCAGACAAAAAAAGTCTGTTTTTGTCCCTGCTTGTGAAACTAACCAGTGCACACAAATTTTGTAAATGTTATTAAGTATTTTTAGCCTTCCTCTTGGAGTGGTGCCACCAGCCCAAATGAATGGTAGGGGAAACATAGTTATTATGGCAAAGAATGAAAGTAAAAAATCCATTTCATTTAATACATTTTTCCCATATTCATTGAACTCTTTATTTATACTGTTTGTCTGATTATAGAAGTTACTTTTTTTAAGTAAAAACAAAGACACACTCACTGTCACCTAACTGGATAACTTAAGCAACATTTTAGATTTGTGGAATTTTATTTAATGATAATTTGAATGAAAGAAAATGGAAACCTTTTTCATTATCAGTTCACGGATTAATACAAATTTCCAAATGTTCAAGCATTTTAAATGTGAGGATTTGCAGCTTTTCTCATAGTGCAAGTTACAAATCTCTGAATTTGACTGTTGGTCTGACAAATGTAGACACTTGAAGATGCATCCTACACCTTAAACTGATTAGATCTTCGATGACGACCTCTTAAACCTAAACTTTACTTTGTTTTTCCTGGTTAGCTGATGGGAAGCCTGGAGGAAGTCCACATGCCCCAGAACGGTATCAACCACGCAGGCGTGATTGCATTAGCTTCAGCCATGCGACACAACCCAGAGCTCCGTGTCCTGAACTTCAACGACAACACCTTTACTAAAAAGGGAACACTGGCCATGGCCCAGGTGAGGCCTGTTCACACATTCCCTATTAGTACAGTAGAAATGCACACAGCATATTAAAAAAAACAACTGTTCATGGTTTTCTGCTGTCGGTCATGCAGGCTCTAAGGCACCTCAGAAACATCCAGGTGATCAACTTCGGTGATTGTCTGGTCCGCTCAGAAGGAGCCATCGCTCTTGCTGCCGTCCTCAGAGAGGGATTGCCAATCCTCAGGGTCTGGTCAACATCATATCCCAGCCTTAATTGTCTGTTTATTTGAACGTCAAGAGGTTTATAACGGCAATGTGTTTTCTTTTCTTTAGGAGCTTAATGTGTCATTTGGAGAGATCACAGAGGCAGCAGCTCTGGTTGTAGCTCAGGCTATAATGGACAAACCTCACATGGAGAAAGTGGATTTAAATGGTATGCACACTGTGGGGGAAACTGGTGCCACTAAAACTGTAGTATTAGCATCTGCATGAGGTTTCCTTGTTAATGAAGCCCCGAAAAGTTTTAGAAGAATTTTAGATTTCTTTAAAATAGTTTAATGTAATGTAAATGCTGCAAGGATTGAGATTTTTTTAGTTTTTCAACTTTAGATAAATGTTTTCTTTACAAGAAATACTGATACAAATGATGTGTTGTGTGCGTGTGTCTCTCGACAGGTAACTGTCTTGGAGAGGAGGGCTGTGAGGCTTTGAGAGAGGCTATGGAGAACATGGACAAAGGAGACTTGCTGGCATCTCTCAGGTAACATGTTCGTGTGCTAATATGTGTATCTGTGCAACACGCAATAATCCAACGACTCTTTTCTGCAGCTCTCATTCAGTTATCCTCTGAAAAAACAAATCTTATCTCTGATCGGCATCTTCAATGAACAGGAAGTATGTTTACTGAAATATTAAAATAATGTTGTTACCCTGACGTCATTGTAGTGATGATGAAGGAGAACCAGATGATGAGGATGAGGAAGATGATGAAGACAATGAGAGTGAAGATGATGATGAAAGTGACAACAGTAACGAAGACAAGGAGGACGGTGAAATTTCAACGGGAAATGGATCACCACGAAAAGACGACAGTCCTGAAAAACCTCAGATACCAGTATGACATCAAACTCACATCACATGCGCTTTTCCCAGACAAAAGTCGTCAGCTAGTGTACTCGGTCCATATTGTTATTTATTATACAACTATCGATTTAATGCAAATAACTCTCTTGGACAATTTAATTATTTTCTGTTAGACTGTACCAATTTAGTGTGTTAGATAATAAAAAAAGAAGCAGATTGTGACTTTGTCTTCTTCCTCAGGCAGAGATGG
This sequence comes from Tautogolabrus adspersus, assembly GCA_020745685.1. Lineage (NCBI taxonomy): Eukaryota > Metazoa > Chordata > Actinopteri > Labriformes > Labridae > Tautogolabrus > Tautogolabrus adspersus. The sequence goes on along the minus strand of CM036554.1, from coordinate 4,540,929 downwards.
CGTCTTTCCTCAGCTGTCCATCTGCAGAGAAGCTCCTTCAGTTGGGAGAGATGAGAACAAACTTGAAACAACATGTAGGTGTTTGAAATAAATGAATGTAATTTATCCCAGCAGGTCAATCCTGTGTAGCTATTAGTACACCTAACCACAGCAACCTGCACATTAAAAATGAGGCATGTTTTGCACAGAGTGGATTTAATCAGCTAATCAAACGTGTCCTCTCTCAACAGGTGGATGCATCTGACCCACACAAGGCAGCTGATGTTGTTCTGAAAATAGCTTCTCTATACAGCGAGGACCCGGAGACAAAGACGGCTGTGTTTGAATCTATCGGTGAATCAAATGCTTCTATAAAATAGGTTTTCCTTTGTATAAAGTTTCTTCTAAAGTTTAAGACGCTGTTGTTGACAGATCTCTTTTATGTATGAAACGAGAGTTATCCCAGTAGGCTCAATTATATCCCTGTGTCCTACAGACGCTGTGTTGAAGAAAATCCTCTCGGGTTCAGATCTTCACTCTTACTGCTTCCTCTCCACGCTGCTGGTCATGATGGGACTCCTCAAGGTACCGTGTTGTGATTAATGTTTGATAGAAGTAACAGGCGAACAAGCAAGGGATTGTGTGTCTTTTGAATAGGATAGACTGTTTTTGATTATTTGACTGAACAGTTAATGTTGTAACAAGATGGTTAATAATTTTATTAATGTAGGCCCAACATGCCAGTTTACTGTTCTTTCTAAGCTGTAACGCAGCCACCAGCCTGGGCTGTAGCTCGGGTTAAAGGGCCTGCTCTCCAAGCTCTACTGCCCAGATGTAAACCAGCACATTGTAAATTGGCACATGAGCAGCTGTATAAGGTTAAACTGGTAACCAATCACCTGGAGCAGGTCGTAACCACATTCAGTGCAGGCATGGGGACGTTAACCTAGAAGGAGGGCTGAAGGCTAGTGGTGCTAGCATTGTTAACGTTAGCAACACTTTGTGAACCAATTTGACAACTTTTAGGAACATCCTGAGGAAAGACATGAGCAGCGGTATGCAGAGAGCTGCTCCAGATAACTACGGTTACTATTGGTCTGCAGACCCACAGCTGTCAGATGGATTCCTCGCTTAACAGATACGATGAATAAGAAGAATGATGATAGTACTATACTACATAATGATGTCGTTTTTCTTATTACTATTCATGTAGCTATTCAATCTGTCAGTATACAACTCAATCTTTCTGTAGGATTTACATTTGGTTAGGAAAAAGGACCCCAACAAATCTTTATGGCAGAAGAATGGGAGCAACAGAGGCAGGATGTTACGTGAGCAGAACTGACCAACACAGTAAAAAGACAGACTGTGTCTAAGCACCCCCAATCTCTCAGCATATTTGATATTCATTTTCTTGTGGTTGCTGTGTGAATTACACTAGTTACCTGTAGAGGTGTGGGGGGGGGGAAATCGAGATTCTTGTCCTCTGAGATTTTAAATAGATTCATAACAAAAGTCGATTTTGTTTTTTGACTAATCAGTCACTCCATGATAAGTGCTACAGTAAGGCTAGCTCTTTAACTCAGTAGAACGCCAAATGGAGCAGCGAGAAATTCAGCCAGTCTCACCGATAACGAGTAGATCCTGAAGTATGTACTAATTTTAAAAAATAGACCTTGAATCCATGAATCCAGAATCGTTTTAAACCGAAAATAGATTCAGAATTTGAAATCGAATCGAATCATGAGACACCCAAAGATTCCCATCCCTGGTGACCTGGAACAACACCAACAACCAAAATCTCCCTCCTGAACATTTGACTGTTTGTTTATCAGATATCTGTGTGCTCTCTCCAAGGTGCTGAATCTGGAGCCTGCTTTACATGTTTCAGTGCAGCTCATTCATTTATTTCCTTGAAGTTTGGTTTGTGTTAGAGTCCATCTGCTGTCAAATCAAACATTCTTCTTATTTGTTATATCGAGAGTGATTCCATTGTTCTATTCATGTTTGATATAGATGGTAGTATTGTTGCTAAAAATTCTGTTTTTAAGGTTTCTAGTTTGCTGTTTTGTGTTTCAGGGAGAGGGGAAGATGAAAAAGGTTTCACTGGTCCCAGGTCAGCTGTTGTGTTTGGAACACGCTGTCCAGCAGGAATACTTCCACCATCACCACGCATCAACGCTTCACACCGTCATGAACAAGTAGGATCATCGTTTATCCATTCAAGTCTGGCCTGAGATTTACTTCACAGTATCTCATAGAATGCTTCATTTTACTCTCAGACCAAAAAACGTTGAAGTCAAGCAGAGCGTAAATGTTTTGTGTGTGGATTTGCAGGAACAGTGACGCTCTGAAGTCGTGCAGCAGTGCCGCAGAGAGGTTGAGCTCTGCCCTGAAGAAGAAGTGCAATGACCAACACTGATCGACCGCTGGCAGCACGAACACTGGGAGACAGACACGCACTGTACCAACATGAACCTCCTCACCTACAAAACCAACAGGGACACTTTACACTTAATCAAAAGGGATTCAGACGACCACTTAACCTATCTCCACTTCTGATTTGTATATTTTATGAAGAAATGACAAATACTGTCCTGAATCTCTTGATTTTTTATTTTTCTACTTTTTCTCGTGACTTATATTTTTATAGAAATATAGATACAAATAACCAAAAAAAAATAGAAATACACATCAGTTGCCCTTTTGAGTTGATGTGTTAAAAAATGGCCGTGATTGTAATCGTTTTTTGAGCTAACATTAGACTAACAATCCGGGACCTTCTTCAAGATATTGCTTTGGATTTAGTTAAATTTAGTTTAACAATTCAGTGTTAGAGAACAACACATCTGTTTCACACAGGCTCAGGCAAAGGAAATGACTGGTTTATCAAACTAATGTTATCAGACGTTGATACATTCTGAAATCTTACCTTTAAATTCTGCTTTGGATGCTGTTATGGAGCAAACAGTCACACATGTCCTGTATCTTTAGACCTGTATTAAACAAACTGATATTTGTTGTAAAACTTTGAAATCGAGTGCTGGAACAAAATCAGTAGAACTGATGGGATGTTGTTTTTTTGGCATGGCTTATTTTGCTTATTTTGAAAAGTTCTATTCTTAAAAAATAAGAAAACAAACTTTTAGGACAGTTGGTCCAATAACAGTCGCTGCTTCTGAGGTCCAGTCCATTTAGAGCACCGTGTGCACCTGACTGTGAGCAGGCATGGGCTGCATGCTGGATCACACAGTGTGTGTGTGACTGTGCGTTCATTGTCCCGCACGTACAACAGTCATAATGGTGCACAGCTCAGGGGACTAGGATCACTTTTACCGAATGTTGCTTCTCTGTTTCTGATCCAGATTCAGTTGTATTGAAAGGCTGTACTCTTACATGACTGTGTGTTACCTCATGTTCGTGTTAGTTATGGAGCATTTAAGGGAAACAGGTGAGAATAGAAAACACCTTAATGGCATTTAGAATAATATTACACTGTGTGGACTGCATTTACATTTTCAGGATGATTTGCTGTTTATTTGTACTGAAATCTCTGTCAGAAATATAACTAACAAGGAAGGACTCTCCCTGTGTTGTGTCTCTGCTTTTTTCATACATTTATTTGAAGATTGAACAGGTAGTCAAGTGACTGGCTATATTTGCTATTTTGTAGTGAATTATTCCTTTAACGGACTCAACGTGCAGACTGCAGTGTGTGCGCGCGCGTGTGTGTCGCGCAGGGGGGAGTGTCAGTGAATGAAGGGATAAACGGAGTTTGTTTTGGATGGGGGACAGCCAGGGGAAGCGCAGCAGAGAGCAGAGGCCGTGAGAGAGTCAGCGGACAGTAAACGACCTGCAGCCGGACGGACTCACGACGGAACCACGGTGAGTCTGCGCGTAAAATGGTTCTTGACTTACTGTGAATAGCCAAATATCAGGGGTTTTTTCAATAATGTTATTCGGGGGATTTTAAAGGTGCTAAATGAAAAGTGAAACATTTAAAACAACTGAAATGTGAATACCCACATATATAAATTATACTGTCCACAGCTGTTTGTGCATTTTTGTGAGTAGTTCAGTTTTTGAACATTACCACACAAATCACTTCATATTCTCTTGTTAATAAGTATTTACTAAACCAGTGTGTTTAAACTCATTTAATCAAAAATAGAAGTTTTAAAATGGGGAGGGGTGTAACGTTATACTGGTTAAAACATTCAAAGCTGATGGGGGAATCGTTCTCCCGGCGTCTCTAGGTAAAGGAAACCTTTTTTTCTCGGGGCAACGCATTTTGGCACAACACTGGCAGCGAGAGACACTGTGCGTCTTTGTGCGCGGCCGGCGCGGCAGCTCCTCTGCGGTCAGGACTGTTGATCCCTGGGGGGACGCAGACAAACAGTCCGGCCGGAGGAAATTCCTCCGTCTCTGGTTTCTTGGCCCCTCGCTTCTCAGGGGGTTTAGGAACAAAACGTGGTGTGATGCTATGTTTCGTAAATTTAGCTTCATTTCAATTCAACAATAAAATTGACTTCAACTTAAGGCCAACATTATATAATTAATGTATTATTTCGTGACTCCCTCTGAGAGCCATCTCTGACACGGTTTGGTTCTGCAATTTTAATAAAGGTTTAATGATGGTACAATCTCACCCTTACAACGTAATGAAAATCGAAATTTCAGTGTGGAGTCGTGAAGCTTTTCATGTCCATTCCTGCGGATCAGAATTGTTGACCCGACATGGGAATGTGGTTTTAAGGCATTCCAGTGAAGACTATGGCAGCCCAATCTGACCAGAATGGCACTAATCCCCAAAAAGTACAGAATAATGGAGAGACTTTCACTCGACTGGGCATTAATGAGGAAAGCAAAGCAAGGTGACACGCTTCTTTGGCAGATTTGGTGTTTAGTCTCACCTTTTCCGTCCGTGCTAACTAAAGAAAATAGACATAGACTACAGTACATCATAAACTCTCCTGACAGCCTATCACACAGCCACATACAGTATTTAGGGTTGAGTCAGGTCAAATGGACCAGAAAAGGTTTGAGCATCACATCTCTCTTTAAATATTACAGCCGATCACTTTGACTGATCTTCCATTGTTGCTATGACATCAATTTACTTTTAATAATTGCTTTTATTGGTCTTGGGTTGCTGCTGGGTGGGACCAAGCGTTGCATGAAGTAAAGGATGGAAACTCTACAGAAAATGAGCAAGGTGTAGCAACAATGACTCATCCCTAATAAGGCGGATAAGGCAATTTCAAGTTCAAGTTACCAAAAAACAAATATTTTTGGATACATTTTTTATTACGCTCTTTAAATTTAAAAAGTTGGAAGCTGAGAAAAAACTTTGATTTTCCTGAAAAAGTGGTTTTAGGCACTGGTCCATCCTAGCTTAAGCAGATAAATAAAGTGGGCCGAAATTATCATTTAAATTAGGCCACATAAATATAGACACAGATACAGAAACTAAGGGTGCACAACAACTTCACAGGTATCCATGCTAAGTCTTTATAATCCCTTTTACAAATATTTGCTTGCAGACAGTAATGGAAGAGGACAAGAGCAGGAGTACTTATTACTCAGGTTTTTACTTGAATATGATATGATAAGGGGCCCAAACAAACCCCCTTTTTTTCTTGGAGGATCACAAACCAACAACGTTTGAGACCACCAGTTTAATCTTTACCTTAGTGTAGCTTTTAGTAAGCATTTCATTTGTAACATTTGAGTTGAGTAACATAAAGGTTTTAAGCTGGAAATATCTCGAGCCATCAATTAAATGCAGCAAATTTAGAAGAATAAAATTGACCTTAAAATGTGATGCACTTGGAAGGGGCATTTTCAGTAAATACTCATGATGCAAATACTGAATGAAAGCAAATTGCATTCATCTTTAGCAAATGCACTTTTCCCTTGACTGTATGAAAAACAACTCAGAGACACGTGTGGCCAACCTGCCCTTTAGAACTGAACTAATATATGATAAAGATAAGATGAAGTTATAAGAATATGTCTAATACTAGACAGGATAGCAGGTCTTATATATCTGTTTGTACTAGAATTTAGAGTTAAAGTTATAAAAGGACATTTAATGCTCAAACAGATGATTCCTGACAAATCTTGAAACCCATCAGTTGTGTTCTGATGTCGGTAAAGCCGCTGGGAGTGATGGCCAACTTTTCAAGGCTTCCAGTGAAGCAGTCAGTTGAAGCGTTAAAGGACTTCCTTTTCCGTGCATTGCCTTTGTTTACACTCCGACTTACAACTTGATAATAGAGAATGAAGTTGGTGTTAAGAAATGACAACCAAGAGCAGAATGTTAACTTCACTCTGTCAAAAGACATTCATTAAAGTTCAGTCATTGTTAGAAAATCCCAGAGGGGGTTCTGGGATTGCATTAGGGCGGATTGCATTCGGCTTTTTGTGCTCTCCACACGGACCGTATTCCTGTTAACAGCCAATGCCTGCTTTAGCAGTGGAAGAGACTTCTTGTACTACAAACAGAAATCAGAACACTTTTACACCTTCAGATTCTACATGTTGATGCAGAATCTGTGAATAGAGATTAATTCCTTACAAACCCTGCAGTAAACGAAAACCAACGATTGCAGAGAGCAGAAGAGTAAAGGAGGAATAATTCCTCTGAGTGAGTGAGGTAGAGAATGAATGAATGAAGTAACTGGATTAGTTCTGGATCCTCTTAGGTCTTTTCTAAAAATATTTTTATCAGGTTCCTGTTGTTTACACAATTGGTGTTAATAAAGTTATATAAAGTCATTTTCAAGGATGTTTGCCAGGAAACGCTTGCGTAAAGGGCGGCAGTATCTCAGTCTGCAGGGACTTGGGTTGGGAACCAGAGGGTCGCCGGTTCAAATCCCTGTGCGGACCAAGTCTGGAAATTGGTCTGGTAGCTGGAGAGGGGCCAGTCCTCTTCCTGAGCACTGCTGAGGTGCCCTTGAGCAAGGCACATGACCCCCCCAACAGCTGTGGGCAGCCCCCTCACTCTGACATCCCTCCATTAGTGCATGTCCATAGGATCCTGTTTGTGCATGTGTGTGTATTTCAGCCTGTGTGTGTGTAGCATGTCCAATAACAGGGTGTAAAACTGAATTTCCCCTCCTGGGATTAATAAAGTATATGTTGTTGTTCTTCTTCTTCTTCTTCTAAAGAGTGTAACCTTGGAATTTTGTGAATGAAGTAAAAGCTGTTATTTTCCCTCTCAGATGTACTCTCAGCTCTGTCCAGACAGCCTCTGGGTGCTGCTGCTCCTCTGCATCCCTGCAGCACACACAGCAAAGTGTCCACAGCAGTGTGTCTGTGACCAGATCCAGCTCACTGTTAACTGCGTCAATAAGAACCTGACCGAAGTCCCTCCCACTGTGGACGAGGTTTCTTATTCACACACAAACATTTCTGTAGTTTATTTAGTTTTCATGTTGTTCCATCTCAGATTAAAGCCCTTTCTTTATAGATCACTGTAAAATTGGATCTCCGAGGCAATGACATCCAGGAACTTCCAACCGGGGCTTTCAAACACACTCCCTACCTGACTCACCTGTCGCTGCAGCGCTGTAACATCCGCAGAGTAAAGGAGGGCGCTTTCCGTGGCCTTGGTCGCCTGGTCTTCCTTAACCTGGCCAACAACAACATCGACATCCTCTACCAGGTTTCCACGCCCTCATTTATCGAGATTTTCATGACCTACATTGCTCCTCCTTCCTAAGACAAAGTTAACCTTCTCAACTCTTTTGTCTTCTTTTGCCTCTTGTGATTCCAGGAATCATTTGACGGGCTGTCCTCACTCAAACAGCTCATGATCGACCGTAACCGCGTGGAAGAGATCCAGCCTGGAGCTTTCTCTCAGCTCGGCTTCCTCAACCTGCTCTCCCTTACACACAACCAGCTGGTCTACATCCCCAACATGGCCTTCCAGGTTCACACACGTCAAACTACACAAAGTATCTCAAACTATAAAGATGGTATAAAGAAATGTACAATTGTTCTTACAAAAACAGTCAACCTTTCTAACTCTAGGGTTTGCAGAACATCAAATGGCTTCGTCTCAGTCACAACTCTCTGAACTTCCTGGACACTGAGGCCTTCGCTGGTCTGTTCACGCTAAACCGCCTCAGTCTGGACCACAACGAGCTGCAGTTCTTCCCATCTGAGACCATGACCAGGTCAGCAAGTCAACCTCGACTAGGTGTCAGAAGCATCTGTCTTCAGTCAGAGAAATACATAACATTCTCATACGGACAGTTATTAAAATTAAATGAGAAATATGGAAAATATCTACTGAATTAAATCATGAAATGACCTCACTCATCATCAGACATTAAGGAAACATGCGATGTTGAAGTGCTGGCTTCTCTGAAAACAATGCAGCAGCCAGTATGTCCTCCTCCTTAGATTAGATTCCGGTCTGAAATGGTTTGTTTTTGTTTTGACCAGAGAAGGTAGGTGGTTTTAAGGCGTTTTGGATGCCCCTCAGTTTGCCAGACTTGGGACCAGTTATCACAGCAAACTAGCAGTGATGTTGCAGCGATGGAAGTGGACAAGAGAACTGGTTCAGATATGACTGATTCTAACCAACCTAGAAAGCCTCTGCATTTTTCTAATAAACTCCACGAGCAGAAACGTGCTCAAACTAGGATCAATATTGGAGATGCTTTTGAAAATGGAGAGAGGTTAGAGCGCAGAAAAGTTCCAAGACCGACGCAGAGCTGGCTAAACACTGAAGCTTCAGTGTCTGCGACAGGGCAAGTCTAGGGAGGTTTTTTTTTAATGCAATGTCAGAGTAACATATTGCTCCTTTAAAGAATTAACTTCTTTATTCTTCTTAATTATAAAATGTATTATATTTTATATAAACAAATTATTATTATTACACTTACATGCACGAGCGCCATTGGTCCAGAAGCGGACCTCAGCTCATGCTTTGAGTGTGGGCTCGTGCATGTATGGGGGGGGTAGAGAACGAGCAGGGAGACAGGGAGGCGTGATTGGTTCATCAGATTGGTACCTCGTGGCAGACATTGGTCAAAGTTTTTACAGGCTTACAACTGCTACAGATGACGGATTTTCTTCGTTCCTTTATCAGAGCACATGAGTTATTCATTTCTGTCAGGACCTAAAGACAATTTCAACCAAAATCTTAAAAAGTGTATCTGGAGAAAATTACCAACCCTGCCTTTAAGGAAGACATTTCCTTCCTAATACAAATTGCCTCTGTTTTGTATCTAGACTGCCAGAGTTGACCCGTCTGGATCTGAGCTACAACCCAATGACTTACCTTGGAGAGGAGGTGGTGTCCATGGCCAAACTGACCCACCTTTTCCTGGACCACATGTCACTGCAGGACCTGGCAAACACAGCTGTGTCAAAATCCCCCAACCTCATCCACCTGGACATCAGCCACAACCAACTGCGCGTCATCCAGCCCTTCTCTCAAGGTTCACCCAACCTAGCACGCCTCAACCTGGCAGGGAACCCAATCTACTGCAACTGCTACCTGCGTCCACTCAGGTACATCAGACCTCTGTGGAGTCTGAAACAATGGCTGACATCCAGTCAATGAACAAAGATACCTTTATATCTTCTTTTATATTACCTCACTGTAGAGAATGGGCAATCCGTAGTAAGGTGAAGCTGATTGGAACATGTGGGGGTCCGGATCATCTCTCAGGAGAGAACCTGGAGGCCGTTCACCCTCCTGAGCTGCGTTGTCAGAGCCAAGAGGCCATGCTTAAGGCGGAGTTTGAGGAAGCGACCAGGAACGCACCACCACCCACGAAGGAGCCAGAAAACAAAGTCAAGTGTCCTGTCAACTGTGTCTGCGAGGTAAGTGGGCTGTCGGAAGTTGGACACCAGGGGAGACTTTGTGATTTACTTTACTGACTGAGATTGATTTTGTTCTACTCTTCCCACTTAAGTTCATCAAGACAACTTTTACTCCTTGTCGGTCTATGCCTTGTAATCTCACTTTTCTCTTTTTGCTGAACATTTTTGAATGCAGATTTTTTATTTTTATATATTTTGTATAAATCTAAGTGAGTTAATGCTAATGAGTTCTGGGATTGCACTTCAGCAAATGCACACTGCCCCACTTGCTCTCCACAGAGACCGTTTTTCTGCTTACAACCAAAGCCTGCTGATTCGTGATTGGTCAACACAACTTGGTTTAAAAGACACACTAAATAAATGGAAAACTGAAAACTTTTGTAACAAAATTTGATCTTGAGCATTTTCTTTGTATTAATCCTCTAGAGCATTGCTATCTCTCCATTCTAACACTTTGTTCACGGCATGTTGGTGCAGCCTAGGGTCGCATGAGTAACTTAGCAAAGATATCAGAGCTGTATCATCAAGTGAAATCTTTGACATTTTTCCTTTTTCTTCTTAGAACTATATTAATAAAGTTAGAGACAGTCACGTTACTTTTCATTGGACCACTCACAGGCCATTAAAGAAATAGAAAATGTAAAAACTGGGCTCCAGATAATAAGCTTAGGTTTAGTGGAGATGAATGTATGAACATATTTTAAATGTAAAAAGTAAAAGAACAAGATTTGAACTGGCTGTTTGTCTTTATCCCTCCTCCTCTTTATATCCCCATCACCTCCCTGTCCTCAGGGGGAGACTCACCACTCCTCATGTGAGAACCGAGGTCACACCAAAGTTCCTCGGGGTTTCTCTCCCAACACTCGTCTCCTCGACCTGCGTGGAAATCACTTCCACTACATCTCCAGCAACAGCTTCCCCGGTGTCTCCCAGGTGGTGTCGCTACATTTGCAGCGCTGCAAAATCGTGGAGGTGGAGGGAGGGGCTTTCAGTGGAATGAAGGGACTGATATACCTGTACCTGTCAGAGAATGACCTCACGTCGCTCAGCCCTGACGCTTTTAAAGGTCAAAATTAAATGTATTGAACAGACATTTTGGACATCATTATTCTTTATACCGACTTTGAACTTCTTTAATCCTCATCCACAGGCCTCCCTCAGCTGACATACCTCCATTTGGAGAAGAACCGCTTCACTAGTTTCCCCATAGGAGCCTTCAAACTGGTGCCCAGTCTGCTTGCGCTCCACCTGGAGAACAACACCATCACCAAGCTGGAGGCAGACATTTTGACTGGCGCAGGGGGCCTCAGAGCCCTCTACCTTACCGGGAACGCCATTGATCACGTGTCACCCAGAGCTCTGGACCAGGCCGGTGACCTCGATACTCTACACCTGGGGGGAAACAAGCTGAACGAGGTGCCTACTGAGGCGCTGAGCAAGACGGGAAACCTCAGAGACCTGAGGCTGTCAGGGAATTCTGTTCGCTGGGTGGGGCCCAATGCTTTTCGACCATTGGCCGGGTCACTGAAGGAGCTGTACCTTGATAACATGGGGCTTGAGAAGGTATTAAGGCTCTTAATTCTTGAAGTCCTTCTCTTATATTTTATGTAACCTGCTCATTTAGCCTTTTAAAAAGCTGTCCTCCAGACAGATCTGCAGCCATAGTACTGTCTTTAGAGTCAGCAACAAATCATTCAGGTGAGGTCATGTGACACTTTTCTGACGTCTCTCGTACTCCAGATGTCACAGAACTCCCTGGCAGGTCTGGGACCAGGATTGAGGAGTCTCTTTCTGGAGGGCAACCAGCTGGAGGAGGTGCCTAACCTTCACCCGTTCACTTCTCTGGAGGTGATCAACCTGGCCGACAACCCTCTGATGTGTGACTGCCCTCTGCTGCCTTTACGCCTGTAAGTACCTTTTTATGACCACAGCACAGTGCAATGAGAAATCCTTTTTGTTTTGGGGTTGTTCCTTTGACTCCTGAAAACAAGACAAAGCTTGTTTTACGTAATGTATCTGGGGTCATGTATTGTTGACGCACATTTCTTTGTCGGGTCGGTTATGTACGCGCGGTTCCTTGCAAAGAAATGATGATTTATAAAGAACTTAAATAAAGTACATGTTTCTTGCCTCGGTGTGCCACAGTCAAAAACCATTGACCTCAAATTGTGCGCAACACCTGCTGCACCCTTTAAACAGGTTTGGCTCCCAGGGGTCACAGTGCCGCCTAGTGGTCTGCCCGATAAAATTAAAAAACTCAAAAACGGCTCCAACATGCATCATTATTTACAGGATTATTCCATACCCATAAATGATTCATGTTAAAGGGAAATGTTGCAGATTTTCAACCTTATGCAAAAGTCTGATTGTCTTACTGCCATGAATACAGTCATTTTTTAATTTTTTGTAATGGGAGAGTGTTCAATATTAAACATACATTTTGCCATTTGATGTATTGTTCCTGTTACCTTAAAGCATTCTGTCATCTGCAGTCCCTTGGCACACATTCACAGCAGCAACAAGAATAAGTTTATGAAGTTAAGAGCACCAAGATACAATTAGTGTTTACAGAGTTGTCTTTAACAGGTTTTCAGTTTGATCTCAAGGCCGCAGATATAATCGCAGTTCTTTGAAGTTGATCTGTTGCTATGAAGAATGCTATAAAAGCTTGGATTTGTAGCCCTCACTTGTATTGCAAACCAGCGACAACAAAAACAGCAAAAATGGCACCTGAGATATGAGTGCAGTCGGTTATATGCAAGAATACATGTTTAGAGTTTCATGGCTGAAATGGATAATCATCTGCGTATATTTGAATCATTTTAGATATTAAAGTTTGGAAGGCACATAGCTTTTTACAGCTCAACCAGGACACAACAGAAGTACTTATTATCGGTTCAAAGGCTCAGAGAGAGAAAATGGCCTCTGTGTTTAATGCACTTGGACTTAACTCAAGTCAAGAAGCGAGAAATCGAGGTGTCGAGGGCGGCAGCACAGCTCTGCCAGCAGGTGAACTCGACTTTTCTCAGTCAGTAAAGCACAACACAGAGGAAAATAGTGCTTCAATTAATAATTCTTAAATAAAAGCATAAAAGCAACACCTGAAATCAAACGGGTAAAATCAGGCAGAGTTCAGAACACGGGCATAAAACGACGTTTCCAGTCCTTTTCTTAAAAGAGTCCAGAGTCTGTGGAGCCCTCAGGTGGTCAGGGAGAGAATTTCAATTTCAAAGCATTTGGAAGGCTCTGTCCCCCGTTGAGTTTTAGTCCTGCGGGTTTTGAGGTGGTTGGTGTCGACAGATTAACTACATTTACTATCAATGATGTGACATCCACAAAATGTGGAAAATCCTTTTCAGAGCTGTCAGAAAACTTGAAACTCTTAGTTGTAGATATGTAAGAGTTACATTTTAGATTTTAAGGAACAGGATTAACTAATTTCACATTTTACACAGTTTTTGTCTTTACGGTTTAAACAGAACGTGTATTTCTCCTCTTCATCTAGTTGGATTGAGAAAGTCAACCTGAAGGTACGAGCCACCTGTGCAAATCCCCCTGAGCTGAGGGGTCGCAGGGTCAAGGACGTCCACGTCTTCAAAGCCTGTCCAGGAGGAGAGAGCCTCCCCTCAGCCCCTAGCGTCACCCCAAAACCTGCAAAGGCACCAAAGGCGACCAAACCCAAACCAATGCACCTTCAGGGCCTTCGGCAGGTCAAAATGATGAAACCCAAATCCAAAATACGCAAGGGTCCCAACACAAAACCAACAGCAGCCAAGAAAACCACCAAGAGAGGAATCATGGCGTGAACCTGCTGCCTTTGGTACTGATGTTTAGAGACGGCAGTTAACTGCATCTGAAGAGGTGGAACCAAAGATTCAATTCTTAAACTGTAAACTCTTAGACCTGTCTCTGCTGAGGCTCCTTCACATCTTCTGCCAGTCAAGTTTTCATTAGCCAGTGTGTTGCTGTTTAATCAACAAATTAAAAAAGTTATTTCTTCTTACATAATCCCAGGAATCAACACTGAGCATACTTTCTTCTGCCAGCAGAACAAGATACACATTCACAGTTCAGCAAGCCTCTGAGCAGCTCTGTTGGACTCTGTAGCTTCTTGGAGGAAGCAAATAAAGTGAACGTCATTAGCTTAACAATCTGGCACCAAAATATAACAATCTTCAACCTTATGCTAAATATATCTCGACCACAACAGCAGAACGTTTGGAAAGATACCACGAGTCAACGATTATGATCAAGTTATTTTTTTAATGAAATGTTACATATTTACAAGAACAAAGACCATCTGGATCTGACAAAGGAAAAATAAAACCTTACCACAAATGTTTGTCTGCTATGTCAACTCAGAACAATCACACATCTCTGGATGATGTCCACAGGTTAAACTCTCAATGATAAGTCATGTTGAACTCTACCAGAACAAAGGCAATCAAAAGCACATTATGCACAAAGGTCATCGGAGTTTGACAGTTTGGATAAAGTGAGGTAGTTAAGCCTTCAAGATACTCCTTGAAGGCTGTCCAGTGTTTTCAACGTATGAGCATTCAATAATTGTGTCTCTAAAGCCCGTTTCACAAACACACTGCACTCATGAAAACATCCAGACATTGTCTGGGAACGCAGTGTGTAGCATTCCTTCTCATTTGGCCCTTAGATTTTTGAGTCCCCTCGTAAGAAGTCCGCATATAGTCGGGCTGAGCAGATGGATGCAGCAGGTAATAGTCTGGGACATAAACGACGAGCCAAGTGTGCAGGTTTGAGTCGTTTACGTTGAGCAGAGTTTTTCAGCTTTGTACTCTTGAATGCTCACCTCAGTTGCAGTCAGTCCATGTTGCAGTGATAGAAACCCAGCAATGGTAAACATAATGGTTACTACGTTAACCTGAGTGATTTACAGGAACCATTTTGCAACACATCCAGCTGTGTTGTTGTGACTGCAGCCTCACAGTTTGTTAAATCACTCAGAGCCACATCACTGATGTACCTAAGAAAATGCAGTTGTTTAAATGGTTAGCCCTAAAAACTTAGGATATCCACATGCTGTTAACATGCACTTCATCCAACCAGGACTGACATTTGTAGGATTGTAACTTTAAACCACCAGAGATTTAAAGTTATACTGGCTCTCTTAACAGATGTACATCTCATTCTTCCATTTCTACAGCCCCGTCCTCTGTGTCCTGCTCAACATTGATATCTGAAATGTCCTCCATAGCACTGTCGTCTCCTTCTGCACTTTTCTCCTTGATGCTTTCTTCATTACAACTCTTTTCCAATGAGCAAAACTCTGTCTGTCCCCCGGCTGCTGATGCCCTTTTTTTCGTCTTTTCATGTGCACTGTTTTCCAAGCAGCTCAGCTCTGGCTCCTGCTGTGGTCCTGCCTCGCTCTGCTCCCCTGCCTCCTCCATTTTAATTATACTTAGAGGGACCTGTTTACGGTTGTCTGGAGGTTCAGTAGGGGTCTCCATCTCAACCTCCACCTCTTCAACTTTCACATGCACTGCAAAGACTATAGACATGGAATGAAGTGAGCAATTCATCCAAAATATTTGAAGTAAAATGCATGTAGTACAAGTTTGCCAACTTACTCTCCTGCTCCTCTGACTCAGTCTTGGGCTTGATGAGAGGAATTTTTGGAGGAAGTCTTGGCTCTTCAGGCTCTGGAGGACTGTCAGTGCCAGTGGCCTCAGGCTGGCCATCATGCTCCTGACAAGCAGCATCTTCAGCTTGTTCCCGAGAGAGCCTCTTTTTTACATTCCTCTTTTCTGAAAAAAGTAGAACATAGAGGTGAAATAATAGTTATATTTCCTCCTGATCTAAGAAAACTATTTTGAACCAAGTTTCTGTGGCTGGACATAAAACTTACTCTTTTTCCTTAACATAAAGGGCTTGGCTTTCTTGCTTTGTGCTGCCTGGTTCTCAAACAAATTCACTGGAAAACAGAAAAAAGCAGAAAACACTATCAGATCAATACAATACACATTATTACCCCAAGTAATCAATCAGAATAAGATGACTCTCTACGAAACACCAGGGGCTGTTATATATGTTTACCGAGTCCAGGTGGCGGCTGCAGCTGGTAGCCCATGAGATCACACCAGCCGACGGGGTAGATGTCCGGGGACTGGTGGTCAATCCACTGGTCGAACTCGTCCTCCCAGCCGTCAAAATGAATGAGCAGCAGGCGGCCCACAAAGCGCTTCACTGTGGCCACACACACCAGGCGCGGCTCCATCAAGTCCACTGCTTCCAGCTTCATGTTGGGGGAGAAGCCGTGACCCGGGTAGTCCTGAAAAAAAAAAGGATTAAAGAAACTACAAATCAAATACTTTTTGATGTGCGTTTTTTTTTTTTTAAAGAAAGGCGTTCTGAAGGTAGAGCTTTGTTACAGCACTGTTGATGAATCACAATGCAGAAAGGGATTTAAAGTTGATGCTTAACAAGGGGCAAGACTTGAAATGCTGCACTAGGTTTGGTGAACTTACAACATTGAACAGTCTTGTTGGTGCAGCTTGAGCTCTGGTCTCTTTCAGGTATTTTTCCCAGGTGAAGGTCTTGGAGTCATAACCTGCCAAAAACAGTTAATAAGAAGTAATTTCATTAACGTTATATTACTTGAGACATTTTCTATTCCTTGTGGATTCTTAGCATAAACCGACATCTCTCAAGATCTGGAAGTCTCAGCAATGTTAAATAATCAGTGGAGTTAAAACGTGAGCTGAATGAATATGCACATCATGTTTACCTGGAGGTACAGCGAGAGCGAGTTTGTTCTTCTCACAGAAGCCCACAGGAAGGAGGGCATGAGACGAGGCGTGATAACAAAACCAGTCAGAGCCGTTGTTGGATATCGTACCATCGATACCCACCATAAGGTACCCATCTAACAACACCTGGGAGGAGTCGGAGAGGAGGAGGAAGCAGCGAGAGTAAAAAAGGAACAATCATTGACTTCATGCGTTTACTAATTCAGTCCTGATCATAAGAAAAAGACAGCCGTCTTACCTTGTGCACAGTGGCCACAGAGATGCTCCCCAGATTAAGAGGGTCGATGGCCTCCAGCTTCATTCCCTCCTCAAAGAAACACCCGTCCATGTAGACAAACCTGGGCTGCAGATCACACAGAAATGTGCTACAGCAGTGATATATGGAGTGATTTATACGTGGCGAGTTCAGAGTTCTGTTGTTCCAGCAGCTTATTTCTGGTTTAAAGAAGGGATCTTACCTTAACAAATACAAATCTCTAGAGCTCATACAAAGAAAGACCTTTATTGACGACATTTTATAAACAATCTGAGGATCTCAGTGGGAAAGACAGACACTTTAAGTGGTCATACTTAAATTGGGAACACTTGCCCACAGGGATTACTTCGCAGCCATTTAAGCTGGGTCCCAGCTGAGGCAATCCACCAATTTCAAAATGGTTGTAAACAATAGAACATGTTCACACCAGAACATGTAAAATAGGGTTCAATCAAAGTAATCATCTTTAGAAGTCCCACATCTAGGCTTGGGTCAAATAAAACACAGTCAGCTGGGTGCTGATGTGTTGCAGCCACACAGCTTTGTGTTTTGTTGTGACAGTTTGCAACTGCTGAAGGTATTTTAAAATGAGCAATACAACTTGTTCATACTAAAGGCGTATAGCCCAAAGCAGCTGGGTTTTGTTTTTTTGACCCCGTCCTCACCTTCTTAAAGAGCAGGAATGAACTGTCCGAGTGTCCCCTGGAAGTAGCAGCTTCCATGCTGTTTACTGTAATCAGAAAGATGCATTCGTCCGTTAAGTGTTTTACAATGGCAAAAAATATCTGACTTCATCTGTTCAGTGGCTACAGCAAGTGACTAATGATAAAGAACTTTCACCATCCTCATCACAGACACAGCTAAATAAAAACTGGTGTGTCTTACCAGCCAGTTCTTAAATGTCTTCCTCCCTCGTGTCATTACTTCTGTGCGTTTCTGTAATACTACACACTATTGATTATATGTGTGGAAAAACAACATCGTAGACCTACCGGGTGCTTTGAGGTCATGACCCACTCTGCTAGACCAGCCTATCGGGTGCAGGAGGGGACTCCACATGTGGCACCAGAAGTCGAGGGTAACATTTTCAGGGGCGTCACTTTGGTCTGCGTACACCAACCGCAGACGGCCACCGACAATCGAGTCAATGAGGGCAATGCGGGTCCGACTCACGTGTTTGGGATCCACCACCTCCACACGCGAGCCTATTCTGAAGGAGGTCCTCATGCTCTCTGCAAGCTGAGGAGAAGGAGGAGGAAGTGGAGGAGGTAAACAGACATGCTGATTGTATTCAATAATTTAGACAAATTAAACCATTTATTCTATTGAAAAATAAAAATGCATTTCACACGTATCGGATAAATTGGTTAATTTATGAGGTAATTTATCATGAAGCAGCCTCCACACTTACCTTCAGGTAGAAGTCAACAGGTAAAGTGTCAGCCCCCACCAGCTTCTTCATCAGATAATCTTTCCAATCTGGGATGTTCTGATTTACATCTGTGGACCCACAATTTCTCAAGTTAGAACAAATCGTATTCCAAAAAAGATGTCATCCAGGCCATTTTCCACACAATTAAACACATTAACTGCTACATTCAATCGTGACTAAACACTTTATCCCGATGACGCAGTTCTTCAGTAAATGTAAAAAGTTATTTTGATTGGGTAACAAAAGTGTGACGATGGTCATTTTATGCCTTTATTTAGAGATAGGACAGCGGATAGAGTCAGAAATCAGGGAGAGAGAGAGAGAGAGTGGGGAATAAAATGCGGGACAGGAGCCAAAGGTCGGATTCAAACATGGGCCGCCCACTTGAAGGACTACAGCCTCTGTACATGGAGCACACTAACCACTGCGCCACCAGCGCCCCTAACAGTTTTAAGTTTTAGTGAGAATTCTCACCTTTCGGTGGCACCAGCAGCTTGCTGGTCATGGCGCACCACCCGATTGGGTTCAGCTCTCCTGAAACGAGGCTGCCCCAAAAATCATGGCTGCTGTCGTGTTCAAAACCCTCATATCTCAACAGAGCTTTGAATCCTGGAGACAAAATAAGAGAGGAAAACAAGTTTAGCTAATACAATGGTACTTCGTGGATTAAGTCAGACCCACATGAATGCTTTAATAAGGAGCAGATGTTAAAGGCTTACTATGCTACTTTCAGAGCAGATTTTTAGATGCTCTCTTCAGACATCTCCTTCATCCCTCAGCTCCCCCCTCCCCTCTATTCTACACACTTCTCCTTCCCTGTTTAAACAGTAGGGTTCTGTAAGGCAGAGACAGCAGTAGACAAGTGCTAACAAACACCTGAAAACAACATTCTGCATCTGTGATCAATTTCAAGAAAAGACATGCATCTCAAAGCTGATTGGTTGTTAAATGTTTGTCTTTTTAGGCCATAGAAGTAAATTACTTTTCTTCACTTTGGAAAGTCTTTTGTTTCTCCTTCTTTTGCACTTTTGCGACGACACTCTCGTCATGTTTAAATGGAAAATGTGTTGCACAATACTCAAAATACTGTTTCTGAGAAAAAAGTATCTTCTGGAGGAAGACTTATTCCCCGTCATTTTTGGTCTGAGCTTTGGTTTCTTTTGCACTGCAGCTTATTTTGTTGTGTAACAGACAACTGTAGATCAGTGGAATAATGGAAACAAATGGGTGGATCATGTGTCTTTAACCGTGTGTGCACAGGCATTTACAATATAAACTAATTGGGAACCACTCATTCCAAACTCAGCCTTAAACAGAGTCCAAAACTTGTGATCATACAACTTTTAATTCCAGTGTGATGGGTCAAATCAACACATACTGACAAATGCACACACCTGCAACCTGGATGACTGTGGCGATCCAGTAGACTTTACTGGGCAGGACTGCGTTTGTGTTCAGGACCTCCACCTTCATCCCTACATGGATATCGTCCCACTGGGCACAAAGCGGGGCCTGCAGGAGGGAGGTCACAAGATTCCTTGCAGATCATCAGTGTGATGTACTTTTGAGTTTTACATATTTACCATGAATTTAAAGAGTAAATCTCAGCTGCATTCACAGTTAAGTTTGTGTATTTTTAATCATTTTGAATACTCTATCAAACTTTGAGGGAGAATTAAACGTGGCAGATAAGACTCACATGTCTGAAGCAGGACACTGATGCAGCCAGAGATGTTTCTTTATCCAAGTAGGCGCCCCACTCGAAACGAGCAGGCGATGCTGCAGGGTGGAAAGAAGAGAGCTGGTAAGGTTTTAGATGTTAACTTTCATATACTGTAAACAACTGAAATATAATATCTCCAAGTAAGCACCAAACACTGGTATCAAAAGTCTTTTTGATCGATATGTAACCTTGAGAGATATTAAGAGTACACACAGGCATCAGAATGATCCCAAAAGGCCCCTAAACTCCAGCATGACATATACTTACTTACTGCTATAATAAAGTCCAGATCACGTGTGTGTGTGTATGTGTGTGTGTGTGTGTGTGTGTGTGTGTGTGTGTGTGTGTGTGTGTGTGTGTGTGTGTGTGTGTGTGTGTGTGTGTGTGTGTGTGTGTGTGTGTGTGTGTGTGTGTGTGTGTGTGTGTGTGTGTGTGTGCGTGCGTGCGTGCGTGCGTGCGTGTGTGTGTGTGTGCCCTCACCCTCCGCTCCAAATGGGGCTGCAGGAGCTTTGTTCACCTTGTTCAGCACTGTGGCTTTTTTCGAAGGTGGCTTTCCCTGAAGAGAGAAAGAGAGAAAGAAAAGAAATGTTTCGAAATGTAATTTCTTCCTCCTGAGTTTTTGGCTACTCTACATGATGAGGGTACAGGTTTAGGTTGTCAGCCCAATGAAAGGTATAAGTCATATCATTAACATGTTTATCGCTTTACCTTGCTGCCCTTTTCTTTGGCACTACATTTATAAAAAAAATAAAAATAAATCTATAACAATACATTGATTAGGGATGTAACGATTCACAAAACTCACCATACGATTCATGATACTGGGTTCACCATACGATTCTCTCACGATTTATTTTACAAAATGAGACTGTAGACATATGATGACTGAAACAGATTCCTTTAGGGGCTGCTAACCCGCTTGTCAGTGTGGTTTGACCTTTTAATGCTTTTTTTCTCTCAACAAGGGGAGGTGATTGGAGCTTCTCATTGAGGTGTCGATTAAATGCTGCATCATGTTGGTTGTGTTATTTGTGTAGTTCCCCGTCTTCTTGCAATATCTGCACACAGTTTTTGTCTCGTCTGTTATCTTCTCACCTCTTTCATTTTCTGTCTTGAGGAAGCCAAAAGACGGTGATGCGTCCAATTTCTAAATCTTGCTCTGCAGCTGCTAACCTCCTCTGCTCTACAGCTGCTGATGCTCACCATATTATTGAGATTCATTATTCAGAGTACCGAAGTGAACCTTGACACCTTTGACTCGATTTTTCAAGATTTCATGATTAATCTTTACATCCCTAATATTGATATATAGCCAAATAACTAGTATGACATCTTCAAAACAGAGCAGGTCTGACCACTCCCCTTATATTTTGGATCCCAAGAAAAAGCACTGGGCTATGAAGACAAGTTTATGTCTCTTTTTCAAAGCAGAAGCCATAAACAGAACCAAGTCCCACATGGAAGGTCATGACCAGTTGAGCTAAGAGACCGCAAACTTGTCAGCACTTTACAAGCATCAAAAGTAACTACAAAAGAAAGTTAACAGTCGTTTATCGAAATAAAAAAAGAACAATCTGAAACTCCTGGATAACCTAAGTACACTATGGAGAGATTAAAAATCAACATACAAAAGCCAAGCCATGTGCAACACATGTGACAATTAAGACTTGTTGGTGTTACAAACTTATGGTAAATAGTAAATGGACTTGAGCTTATGAAGCGCTTTTCTAGTCAAACACACACCTACCCATTCACACACTGATGGCAGAGGTTGCTATTTAGTGAGACCATCAGAAGTAACTAATCCAATTCATTCGCATTCATACGCTGCTGCCGAAGCAGCGTGAGCAGTTCGGGGTTGAGTGTCTTGCCCAAAGACACATCAGACATGTTGCTGCAGGAGCTGGGGATCGAACCCTCGACCTTCCAGTTGGGAGTCGACCGACTACCAACTGAGCCACAGCCAACCCTCAGATTAACTTTTGGATACAAAGTTAAAACAACATAATTTCTTGACAAAGCCTAATTGTGAACACTTTTTTTTCTTTACACAATATTCAAATTCCAATTCAATACATGTTTTGTGCACAAAAAAATCAACCTTCAATCCTTTTCGCCATGTGTGTAGGCTAACTTATATCGTTACTGGTAGTTTGTTCAGTAGTTTCATTTAACAGTACTAGTTCTGTGCTCTCTCACCTGATTTTTGGGCGTAGCAGTGATTTTTAGCTTGTGTTGATCTTTGTTATTTGGCGCTGGTGTTTCATAATCCTCGTCAGAAAAGTGATCGCTGCAGACGCGGAGGTTCTTCAGCGCAGTTCGCGGTGTGTCGGAGTCTATTCTCAGTGCAAGGAGCCACAAATGTTTTACACCAATATCTCCCAATGGGATGGGATGAAATCTGCACGGTGACCAAGAAACTTCTTTGTTTGCACAGCCGGGAAAAACACAAACACGCACCATCATTGAAACCTCAACAATAGTTAAGGTTCATGCGGATCTCACAATTAACACCTTGTAAAATAGTTGCTCTGCGGCGAAACACAGTGCTCAGTAAAAGTTATATGACTGCTGGCACAAAAGACGGTGGCCTGCCGGTGATGTTAGGGAGTAAATACTCCTAAAAGAGCCTACACCTGAATTGCAATTGAATAATTTAGGTCGGCCTTTTCTTGATGGCTAAAATGCGCTTTACTGCCAGCCCCCATCCGCAGCAGTACTTGGCTTAACTTCCGGTACTCATGCCTGTTGCTCCATCTATTGTATTTGTGTTGATACGCTGCTGATAAGGTCCCCACACGACCCCACTTGAAAAAATACCCCTTTAAAGTAAAACCATTACAAAGCATAGAAAATATCAACTTCAGCTCGGCTCCATCCTTGCTTTGTCCTCACCAATTAATCTGCCAGTATGGAAGAATGAAATCAAACTTTTTGCGAAACTTGCTGCCTTACTGGATTTGTATATGTTACTAGATTGAGACTCTCACACATGTTTGTTCTTCTTATTTTGTACGTTTTGTTTGTGTTTCATACTGTATCAGCACCAGCGCTAATGTGTAATGTAATTGTGGAAAATGAGCGTTAAAGGTAGGGTAGGTAATTTCCTCCAGATACACTTTTTAAGATTTTGGTTGAAATTGTCTTTAGGTCCTGACAGAAATTAATAACTCATGTGCTCTGAAAAAGGTACGAAAAAAATCCGTCAGTAAGCCTGTAAAAACTTCGACCAATGTCTGCCACGAGGTACCAATCTGATGAACCAATCACGCCTCCCTGTCTCCCTGCGCGTTCTCTACCCCATGCATGCACGAGCCCACACTCAAAGCATGAGCTGAGGTCCGCTTCTGGACCAATGGCGCTTGTGCATGTAAGTGAGGGGCGTGGCTTTTGAGGGAGCACAGAGGGGAGGGGGTGGGTGCAGATGGAGCACTGAGGGAATGCTACTTTCAAAATCATGCTAGTTTTCGAAAATTACCAACCCTGCCTTTAATCGATTTAAATCTTTCAGTCGGTTCAGATATTTAGTTTTGCATCATGAACCAATGCAGCACGTATGGATCATTTAGACTCATATATAAATGTATACTTTCTACACATCCGCAATGAATTAAAGGATGAAAACAACCAGAGACTTATTTGGGCTTCCCCTCAGGTGGGGTAACACACTTTCAAGTGGAGCGCGGTTTTCTTCTTCTCCTCCTCCTCCTCCTGTGTCTCTATCAGCGACCGGTTGACATGTTTTAAAGAAAACAACGCCGCCTTTTTTGGTCATAATGATTATTCATGGGAATATAAATAAAACCCAATGGAGACAACATCTGATAAACCTAGCAGCAAACTATGTCCGTGTACTGCAGGAAATATTAGAATTTTCTTTTTTCACAAGTTAGCAGTTATGTTGAGAATGAAATGCATTACGCAATGCCATTTGCTGGATGGTTTTACCTTAAAGGTGCACTATGTAGATTTGGCAGTGAAATCTGAAAGTTGGAGAAGTGAAAGAATTCTATGCTATACTTTCTGAACTGAATAACTTTATTCAAAGGAAAAAATGGGTCCCTGGAACACTTTTGGGAGCTAAAAAGCTACCAGGAGAGTTACGGTTTGACTATAGCGGGCCCACCACCATAACTTGTCGTGTAGCATTTTATCTTCAAACAGTTTTCCAGGGACCACATTTTCCTCTGAGGACAGTTTGTGTTTAGAGTTATGAACATAAAACACAGAATCTGTACATTTCTCCAACTTTCCCATTTCTCTACCAAAACTCCACAGTGCACCTTTAATAACATGTATGTCTTGGATTTGAACGTTTTCATCTTCATCTACAGCTCAAACCACAGATCCAAGCGCTGCCCGGTTTAGCTTCTCAACCGTGAAGAATTTCCGCCTTTCATTTTGTCTTATGTTAAAGTCAACCAAATATCTATAGGTGTTGACGATCGGAAGGAATTACAAGTAACTTTAGGACATCACCTAAGGATAGTGGTTGATAGGTTGTTGATTAATTGGGTTTTCCATACATTATAGATGCATTGTTTATAACTGGGAGATTAAGACAATGTTCAAATAATGACAAAGTTGATAGGTAGATAAAGGTCCGGACTAAAAACATTTTCACAACCAGGCCAAACTGGAAAAACAGAAATCTAACAATATTTAAAGAAGTCACTAAAATAAAGAACGCAATATAGTAGTTTTCATTTCAGAACAACCGCAGAGATTGCAAAATGTGCTTATTCCTGCTGCTTTTAAGTGCTGAAAGAGAAGTGTCTGGCCACATCCCCTTGAGGTTTTCATGTATTTCACATTGTTTAGCAATCTATCATCACTTCAACATTATGCTGTATTTAAATAGTTCAAATAAACACTTTACATATTCTGATGGAGACAGCTCAGAAGAGCAAAGGTCTTAAGCATTGAGAGCTAGTTACACAGAACTTCTACGTAAGAGGGGTGCAGAGGCTTTGTGGAAGCTTCTAACCTCTGAGAGGAGCAAACGCAAAGAGGTAGTTGTGTTAGCAGTAAAGAGGACAGAATAGGGAATCACAAACAAGAGAAGGGCAGTGTTTGTCCGTGACTGAAGAGGAAGGAGAGGTGTGAGAAATAAGGAACATCTGGATGAAGACTTCTGTAGGGTCATGTTACAGAGACAAACCTGTCACTGCTTTTCTATTAGTGGTACAGAAATAGCTACACAAAAAATCTATCAACTCTCTGCAGGTCCCTGGGAAAAATACATTATATTAAAAGGTTTACTTCTAAATGATACGTGGTAGGCATGTAAAGATTAATCGTGAGGCTCTGAAAAATGAATCGCAGTAATATCGTGAGAGAATCATATCGTTAGCCCAGTATCGTGAATCGTATCGTATAGGGAGTTGAGTGAATCGTTACATCCCTAATACGTGGCAGCAAAAAGTGTTCATGATGCAGTGTTGATTGTGCACTGCAACATCTCATCTTTCCCTCACCTGCAGACGTGCCAGAATGGAGGTCTTCTTGGAGTTTGATGAAAAGGAACGTGAACAGGATAAACTGCAGAAACGCTTGGTCCTCGAAAAGAAGGTGTTGAAGGTGCCAGTGGTGCCACACATCTCACACACTGCTGTAAAGATGAAAACATAAATACTTTTGAGTTTAATTTACATCATCTGACTTTATTTACATCCCCAAGAGCTAAAACAGAAGATTCACATGTTTTACAGAGAAGTTCCAAAAGTCCTTTGGCTTTAATAGAAATTTAAAAAAATGTACGTCTCATCTCTTCTCTCACAACGTACCTGGTCTATCCTCTGTGTATTTATGTCCTGCTTTAACCCGTCCTCCTGCTGGATTTTCTTTGTCACCAGCTCCATCGTTGTCATCAAACTGAATGGGTGACGTTTCATTGTGTTGTAAAGAGAAATAAAAGAAAACAAATGTGTAAGTCCAATTTTACACAAAATGTGTACAAATATTGTAAATAAAAGATTAAAATTCAAGTTGAGAACTCCATGAAAACTACTACTCACACTTGATTCAGCTGTAATGCCTCGGCGTTGGATAGCAGGCAGGCACTTGCTGCAGCCCACTCCACTGCAGGAGGGACAGTGCGGACGGACAAACACCGTAGGAACAGCTCCAGGCTTCAGCTTCGGGGCCGCGGTGTGTGGTCTGGGTTCAAAATACTCCCTGCCGAAATGCTCGCTGCAGAGGTAAGAGTTTGGTGTGGCGACCCAGTTGGTGCGGGTACGCTGGACCTGCTTTTCCCATTTCAGAAATTCTTGCTGGTCCTTGGGGAATTTAAACAGTGCCACACCATCTTCTGCTGTTTTGCCGCATCCATAGGCAACACAGTGATAAGGCATCCCTGTGGTCGCTCGATACCTCAGAATACAAGGCAGGATCTAAATCCAACACATGACTTCTTCCTTTAAACTGTGTGGAGTTGTTTTATGAGCCCTGGAGAAGAAAGTGATGATTACATTTTAAATCTAGCAGACATATTGTTTTTACAAGTCAGAAGATATAGTTGATGAAAGTTTCTTTGGTAACTGTAAAGTTTCATTTTGTAAAACATCTTTTGCTCAAACAGGTTTTTCTGTGAAAGGAGTAAAATCCTGGAACTCACTATCGGATCACTTGAAGCTTACTGCGAACTTCACCACTTTTAAGAGAGCCACTTAGTCCTGGTTAGTTCAGCAACAGACGTGTACTCATGTTTAGTTGATTGTGTCAAAGCTAAATTTGTATCTTACTGTATACATCCTACTGTACCCAGTTTACGCCTTCTAATTTTTATTCATACAAAAGCCCTGTTGCAAATTAGCACCCTCTATAAACACTATGATACTTGCATTGGATGCTGTTTTCAGTTTGTCTTTGTATATTGTATATGAAAAATAAAAATCATTAACTATGATGTCATGTTGTCATCTGACTGAGCTTTGATTGGTTGAGTTGAATATTTACTATTTTAAAGTTCGTAACAGAGGCTCTATCAAAACACTGGCAACAATAATGAAACATTATTTTAAAGGCAATCTTCTGACTGCAAACCAAAACAGAAGAAACATTTGTTAGTTGAGTAAACAAACAATAAGTGTCACTCCATTGTTACAAAGCCTAAATGCGCTGTAACAATTAAGTTTCAATTAATTTAGCTATATAGGAAATGGGTAAACTTACACAGCTCAGCAAGCAGGTCAAAACATAAACAAACTGTGATAGTTCACATGCTACTGTACGTGCTAGCTAGCTGCTAATAGTGCTAACAGCATGTTTGAAGCAGCATTTCGCTTCTTATAACTCAAAGTCTGCAGCTCGAAAAGAATAAAGAGTATAACGCGTGGGAAGCTTTGAGCTGTTTTAAATAAACAGCAAAACCATTTGGTTTTTGCTACAACTTTGTAGCCCTCTCTAAAACAGTACTGCGGTCCCTTACCTGTGACGTCATTGTAGTTTCTATATCAGGCACTGGCAAGGCATTATGGGAATTGAGGCTTGGACAGGATTGGAAGAGGTTTACAGTGAATTATATTATTTCATCTGCAGGCTAATACTTTAAAAATACTCTTAGTACGAGTTGATGGATAGATTTTGTAGGTGTCATGTAGCTTTTATTTATTTTTGTTTTGTTTGGTCATATTCACAGAAAATTCACAAATGTATGCATACTGTACTTCTCTCTTTCATTGAACTGTTTCTTTTTTGGTCTTTATAGTCTTTGTGCCTATTTTGAAAAAAAAAAATCATATGCAGGAATTCATTTCAATATTTATTTATTTAAATAGGGACAGTGCACATTAATCAACATAAACATGTAAATATGCAGGATTGTAGCCATAGGCTAAGTTCCATCTGTAGTCCCTTGGCAGGTTGGTGGTAAACACGTAAACAAAGTTACAAAAAACCATGATGACAAGCAAAGACCGACACAACAAGTAATGACAACAACATATACTGTACATTAGTTTACAGAGACACATATATACCAGTATAAAGAGTGGCTGTTTGATTTTATTCAGAACGAACCAATATAAAGAGTTAAAAGTGCTTAAAGTGCTTAAAGTGCTTAAGGTGCTGCTAAGGGAAGTAAAGTGTCGGAGTATTAAAGTGTCACAGTGCTGGAGTATTGCACATAATTAAGAGGTACTGTTGTAAATTGCACATTTGCCCTAGAGCAGGGGTCTCCAAACTTTCTTCATCTGAGAGCTATTTTGAAAACATGAAAGTGGCCAAGAGCTACTTGCATCACATCGCTTGCATTTATTTACATAGCACACATCAGCTGAATTATGCTACTGTTTGTACACGTGTGAAATTGCAATAAGTCAATGCTTATCAATAATCTTAAATTCACATCAAGGTCCAACAAAAAAACATGAATATTTGACACTTGTTATTGTGCCACAGTAAGCTATGTTACTGAAAATTCACATCAATGTCCAAGAAAACATGACTACTTTACACTTGTTTTTATGGGCCAAATCAATGAATAGTGGGAAGTGGACGAGAGTAAATGCACCATTTACTGTCGTCAGATTTCTTTTTTCCTTTTTTACACAGTCGGTCAACCTATAGGCGAGCTACTGGAAACCTGTCCGCGAGCCACCGGTAGCTCCCGAGCTACCTGTTGGAGACCCCTGCCCTAGAGCCAATATGCAAGTTTAATCAATAAGGGTACAATGACACATTGGTTATGATTTATCTCTTTTTGTTGTGATCTCTTAATCTATACATACGCACAGAACACACACAAAAGTGTAAAAATAATTTAGTTTTCTATTTACGGTCACCTGTTGGCCGGCCTCCTTTTATCTGTGCTTGACGTTTGATAAAGATCGACTCTGTACTTAATTGTCTTTGCTCTTTTTGTCCTGCTGGGAGCAAGACCTAAAGAATCCAAATCAGAATCAGAATATGCCTTATAAATTAGCTATGTGTACAAGAAATTAACCAGAATCAGAAATACTTTAATAATCCCAGGAGGAAATTCAGTAACTTTGTTTTAAGATTTCTCCTTTTTAACACTCAATGTAAAGACAGAAATGTGCATAAACGTATTGATCCATCAAAGACATAACGTTTAAACATACATATTAAGCCATACTGTATGTCTACATTAAATAAATACAATAAAAAGCATATATAAATAGTAAACAGGGGAAAAAAACATTTGTGAGTAGAAATAACATGGTGCAGTGGTTAAGATTTCTTAAGGTTCTGAAATAAATATGATTAATGATACATTGCCTTTTATAGGCTACACGAGGTAGATAAATGTGACTGTGAGGGAAGTATGCATAGGAAAAACTTTGTTGGAGGGATGGCATTCAAAACTTATGAAACAATGAGAGCGTATGATTTACAGGTACTGGGAGTGTTTGTGTCACAGAGTTACTGCTCAGAGATTGCTCTTGACGCTGTCGCTCCTGTGAAAAAAACTCTTGGTTCGTCCGCTGTGCAGAGATCTGTAGTGCCTAAAAGACTGGAGAAGTTTGCACAGATTGTGTCCGATGTGTTATTGGTCTGCAGTGATGTTTCCTTCCCTTTACCAGGAGATGTGTGTCATGTATGGTATATGGTGATGGACAACAAAGACTGTGGTGGTGTCTGGTGTTGTCTGTTCCTGTCCTGTTTGGTGGGAGATCCAAACCAGGCTATGACGGATGTGCAGAGAACAAACTAAATAATAGCATTAAAGGTAATATAAGTACAAGACAGTGCCTGGAGGGACTCCATCTAAAGTCCATTGTCATTTCCATGGTTTTGAGTTGAATAAACTCCAGGTGGATCTGACTTCATCAGAGGTGTAGATAAGCCATGTAGAGGTGTGATATAACCCTATGTTATGTGGATGTGGATGTTGAAGAGCAGTGGGGAAAGCACACACCCCTGGAGGATGTCAATGCTAATTTGGAGCTGGATGTGAGGCTCATCTCTCGCTTCCTATCTCTGTCAGAGAGTTTGTGATCCACTGACAGGTGGGGCTGGCACAGTGAGCTGGTTGAGTCTGGTGACAAACATGTCTGGGATGATTGAATTGAACACCATGAACAGGATGCATGCATTTTGTCCTGTGTGAGCCAATGTGTGAGACGATGGTGTGCAGTTGACTGCTTCATCTTTGGACCGGTTAGTTCAGACGATAGATTGCAGGGGTCTAGCAGGGATGCAAGAAAGCCATGCTAGTTTGCCAGTTTGTTCTGAACTTTAGTGTTAGGAATTTCTTCTGATTGGCATGGCTTTCAGGGGTTCTAGATCTGGTTTTGGCTACTTTATGGTCTTTACTATTGAGCCATCATCAGGTCCAAATTTATCCACCAACATGTTTTTTCCACGTCAACCTATCACCAAAATCTATAACCAGGATGTTATTAAATCTTGGTTAAATTCAAAGGTACTGATGAGTCCTAATAACCTTGGTGACCCCCAGTCCTGTCTTGTTTTTCTCATTCTCTCAAATATATGTTTGTCAGTGGAGGAAGAATTCAAATCCTCCACTTATTTGGAAGAACAGATCCCATGCTGTACAAATAATGTGTTGTATGTAAACTCCTGCATCGAAAAATTCACTTTGATATGTGCAGTTAGAATGACCAGGAAAGGTATTTCAAGATCTCAAAGAAAAAAGTAGTCCATACGGCTCCTCCGGGAAATATCTTGAGTTTTTCAGGAGATTTCTGCTAGTGTGAAAACAGTAATAGAATACCATTGGATAACTCCTACATTCATGTAAACATTCATCAATTTATTTTCTTTGTTTGTAAAAATCCTGCCAATAGTGAGAAATTCCATGACAAATACCCTGGACATTAAATTAAACCTTCACACTGATTGCTCTGTCCAAGCACAGTCCAGCTGTTACAATCATTAAAAGATCAAAAACAGCTTATCCAGTTCAGGGACACGATGGGGCTGGAGCTGATGTCAGCTGTCATCAGGCGAGAGGTGGGTTACTCCTTGATATGGTTGCCAGTCAATCGCAGGGCTGACAGAGACAAACAGCTTGTCACATTCACATCTATTGCATCATGGTAACATCTGGTGAATTCAAGTCTGGATCCCCTGTAGTTCACCTACCAACCGGACATAGGGGTAGATGAAGCCTGCTGCACAGATTCCAGACTCACCTGGAGAACACCGGCAGATCTGTGAGGGTCATGTTCTTTGACTTCTTCAGTGCCTTCAACACCACCCAGCCTGCACTGATCAGGAGGAAGCTGGAAACAGCGGGAGTGGACTGTCAACTTGCTGCATGGACAACGGACTACCTCACCAACAGACCACAGTACGTGAGGCTTCAGGACCGTGAGTATGACATGTTGGTCTGCAGTACAGGGGCCCCACAGGGGACAGTGCTCTCACCCTTTCTCTTCACCCTGTACACCTCAGACTTCAGTCACAACTCTGGGAGCAGCCACCTGCAGAAGTTCTCAGATGACACAGCCATCGTCGGGTGTCAGGAGGGCAAGTTCTGTCTTGGACTGTCCTCTGGACTCGGTAGAGGAGGTGCTGAGAGGAGGATGTTATCCAAGCTGACATCCATCGTGGACAATCCCTCTCACCCCCTGCATGACATTGGGAGCAGCTCCTTCAGCAGCAGACTGAGACATCTCTCTCTCTCTTCACACTGTTTGTGTTTTTAACAATAACTGTTCTTCCTTTTCAGAAGTGAAGGTTTAGTGTATGTATTTCTAGTATTATTTTATTATTATGTTTACTACTGCATTTTTCTACTTATATTTAATTACTGTAAATATGTTTGTTCTTAACTTTTTGGTATTTTTGCTGATTGTACTGTTTGAGCTTCTGTAACAACCACATTTCCCCCAATGGAGGATAAATAAAGTTTATCTTATCTTATCACCAATCAACCCAACATGACTGTATTGACTGGACTGTTTTAGGAAGCCTGAGTACCCGAAGGTAACCACATGCAAAGCCACACAGAAAGGGCCCTTTGAATTTGAATGAGGAACTTTCTTGCTGTGAGGCAGTATTGGTAACCATGAAAGAAAACACGTAACATATGTACGTACGAAAAGTAACCTACATGTTTTTGGCCAGTTCATGTTCAGCAAATGAGTAGGTAAATGTTGCAGTGACTTTCTTATCGACTTGCATACAAATCAAAATGTAGCGGGCAGTTGCCATTAAATTTGCCTGCACAAGGATCCTGGTTGTACTCAATGATCTAAGCGCCTGACAGACAGAAGGCAGATGAGGCTGAGGAATATCACATCCAGCACTCAGACTATCAGCGCTGGAGTCCCTCAGGGTTGTGTGCCCCCCCCCCCTAGCTTTTACAGACGGTTAAATGGGGAGGTAAAATCTGGCATTCTGGTGCAGTCAAGGCAAACTAGAGTTGAACACAATCAAAACCTAATGAAAGCAAACTTATGTTGAATCCCAATCACTGCCTCACATTGTCATTATAAAGAATAATGTGGCCTCTTTGGAAACAAAAAGACCCAACAGAGGATGTACTTCCTGTACCATCTCAGGAAATTCCACCTGCTCCAATTTTACTTCACTATTATCCAGTCTGGGTTTGATACAGTACATGCATACACAAACATACACAATACATTTACAGGCAATGTACTGCAAATGCAAGTAATGTGATTTAGCCCAATTAAAAGCATGATGTATGGAGAGGTAAACAGGCAGTGATGTCTGTTCTTAGAAGGTGCAACATGAGACACTATAAGTGTCTGAGTGGAGTTGAATAAAAGATTTCTTTAAGCTTCTGAAAAATGGAAATTTGCCCTGTATGGTCACAGCTACCAATTCTACCTCACCATGCCTGTCATTTTTGTTACCTGATGATGAAAGGTGTTTCACATTTATTGGCTGTCCATGGTATATGAAGGCCACTTACTGCAACCATGTAGAGTCAGACTATACATGGTAATGCTATTAGAAACGGAAAAGAGAGCTGTGTTGTAAAATGAGTCTGAAATTTGTCTGGCTTTCCTTTTAAAGTGAACTGTTTTGTCTTTAAGCACTTGTTGTTTTTTAAGGTTTATCTTGGGGCTTTTTAGGCCTTTATTTTAGAGATGAAAACAGTGTATAGACTCAGAAATCGAGAGAGATGGGGGGGGGGGGGGGGGGGGAATGACATGCGGAAAAGGAGCCACAGGTTTGATTCAAACCTGGGCTTGCTGCTTGGAGGACCACAGCCTCCGTACATGGAGCATGCCCACTAACCACTAAGTCCCCACTTGTTAATGAAAGTAATTGATGCATCACCACCCAGGGTTCATAGACTTAGTGACGAAAGTATATCAATACATTACTTTTGTTTGATTTTGTATTATTTCTAAATTAATCTCATGACAAACTCCTCAGATCAGCCTTCAGGTATTTTGTTCACTTTTAGGACTCCATAAGCTCTGTTCTGCAGGTGTTGATGTCATAATGTCTACTTGCTGCCCCTTCAAAATGTGGGGTCCTTCAGTTTATGTCCAGGGTGAAAGTGAGAGAGGCAAAACGTCAAAACACGGCAGAAAATAAGGCTGCTCACATTTTGTTTTTGTGACCAACCTTTAATGATACCTGTTTGAGGCTGGCTTACTGACCTGGCAGAAAAAGGAACTTCCACAGGACCCTGAAGGGCACGAGTTCACAGTTGGCCTGTACATGTGTCATAATTGATTACATTTCCATTTGTTAAAGAATGTACACTGATTAAACCCTTTAAAGCACATGTTAACTCTCTCATTGTTGCTTTCAAACAACTGTCCACCCTTTGTATTCAGTACTTTCTGTATCTTTTTATTTTTTACCTTTATTTTGACCTTAATTAAGGGTCATGCACTATTAAGGCCCTGGCATGTTAGGTTTCGTCATATTTCATTGAATATTTACGTACACACAATTGTATCTAGAAATTCTTAGACCCCGTATAATAATTACAATGGTATTTGCCTTGCAGCAAACTAATGCTGGTAGACTTGGGACAGAGTCCTTAAGTGCCATGTGGCCCCCTGGTGGGTTGATCCAGCCATGGCTTGATGAAGTTCTCTGACTGGGCATGAAACCACACCACAATGGTTTGATTCCCACACTGAATGCTCTGATGGCCCTGCCCACTACAGATATTATTCACAGATTTGGTTTTTATATGATAGAAACGTTTAATGAAACTTTTGTGACACAATGGAATCCCATTTTTGATCACATTAAAGGCAAAGTTAGTGGATGTAACAACAAGAAAAAGTGCAGCATTGTAATACAAAACTTAATACAAACTTACAGGATTTTATGCAGAGAAACGAAAACAGACTTCTGATTGTATTCTGTTGGTAATTATTTTTACTAAGTTTGAAAAATGACCTAAGGAGCCTTGTTACAATGTGTTGTAGACATTTCTAGGTGTTCAACTTGTTCGATGAGATTTCATTTAGATGCATTAAATGCCTAGTTTTTCATCTGCATTATATATTGATCACATGCAGTGTATATTTTTCAACTCTTAATAGGCCATTTCATAATTTAAATACAGCATGAAATCAAAAAGGGTTTACAGATAGTTTGTAAGTCCTTTACTCTTTATCATTTTAAGCATTAACATCAGTGTTTTCCTTTTGGCTGAACACATTTAAGATAAATGAAACTTCATTATGTATAAAAACATAAAACGCATGCTGCAAGTGTATTTAATATGATGCAATGGTGTAGCATTTCTAAATTACATATGTGCTTCAACTTGTTCACTCAATTTATCTTACTCCAAAACACTCACAAAGAACTGGCAGATTCGGGATGTTTAAGGGGCAGGGGCAAAAATAATAATAAGGGCCCCTGCTCTATATGGTGGGTCACCAGCGCACTGCAAGTCGTCATACATTTAAAGGGAAATAGATATGTCCACTGAGGGGCACCCTGGAGGGCTGAGGGCACGTTGCTACTTTTCGTCCACAGGAAAGGCACCCTGAGGGGCACTTTACCAAGTTTTATCAACAAACAGGGCACCCTGGAGGGCACATTCCCCGATTTTGCTACTGGAAGGGTGACCTGGAGGGCACTTTATCACATTTTGTCCACTAAAATGGCACCCTGGAGGACTCTTCCTCATCTACCACAGGGGCGTTCGAAGAGGGCACTTTCCCCAACCCATGTCCACCAGTTTAAGAACAAGGAGATAAACTTTATAGATGCAGAATGTTCACCGAAACATACAGATAGGCACTGAGGGTTGAAAGGTTAAAAGTTACCTGTGTGCATAAAAAGGAGATCAAACGGCTTTGGCGTAGTTAGGCCTACAACATTAATGAGCAGTGAACCAACAGCTCTTCTGCCACTGTGTAGGTTGAGATAATTAAGCTTTTTCAAACTGATTTATTTGCAGTTAAAAACCTTGAAGTCTATGCAACAGTTGAAATGGAGTAAGTTGTTTTGTGTAGTCTATACAGCACATGAAGCGGCGACTCAGGTGTATTTATAGGCTGAATACATACACAACAGTTAGTGACTGAGAAAAGACTGGTGGCTGTTTTGATGCAAAACCAAGACAGGAAGAATATTTTTTTAACTGAGGGTTTAATGCAGAGTAAACAGTAGGATAGGCTGAGGAAATTGCTTTCTTCTGTGCTGTATAAAAGAGGATTCGCAAATGTATGCATGGAGCCACGCCAGTGAGAAGACAAACAAAAGGAAATAAAGGATGACAGGATTCTGTCTTTCATTTTGAAAATGTTAATTAGTGAGGAATTAGTTCGACCAATCTTTAAAGATTTGCATTAGGCTGTTGGTATTTGTAAAACCCAACATAGTCTGCTGCACTTAAAGTTATAGGCCAATATGTCTATGAAAATATATTTTCTTTTTAAAATGAATAGCTGAAAAAGTGGCAATAACTTTAGGCTACTTGCATGTTAAA
This sequence comes from Tautogolabrus adspersus, assembly GCA_020745685.1. Classification (NCBI taxonomy): domain Eukaryota; kingdom Metazoa; phylum Chordata; class Actinopteri; order Labriformes; family Labridae; genus Tautogolabrus; species Tautogolabrus adspersus. Next base: position 4,505,040 of record CM036554.1, on the reverse strand, counting down.
TGGCCTTTTAGTGTAATCCAACTTTAAAGGTGCACTATGTAGATTTGGGAGTGAAATGTGAAAGTTGGAGAGGTGAAACAATTCTGTGCCATATTTCTGAACTAAATACACAAACTTTATTCAAAGGAAAAAAATGGGTCCCTGGAACACTATTTGGAGCTAAAAAGCTACCAGGAGAGTTACGCTTTCACTGATGCGGCCCCCCACCATAACTTGTCACGTAGCATTTTATCTTCAAACAGTTTTCCAGGGACCACATTTTCCTCTGAGGACAGTTTGTGTTTAGAGTTATGAACATAAAACACAGAATCTGTAAATTTCTTCAACTTTCACATTTCTCTACCAAAACTCCACAGTGCACCTTTAATCTTTTCAATTAAACCGTCCAGAAGCAGATGCAAGTTCAGGTTTCCTCAAAAATGAACTCACCATAAATCACGTATCTCTTTTACTTATTATGTAGCTTACATGCACAACTCTTTGAATGAGCATTATATTGCATCCACCATCACGGCTGCACATTTGTCAGCTTTATTTTTTATTTTTTGCATCCCCTCATCCTTACCCGCTGCCACCAGCAGCACCACCATCACTTCGCAGGCAAACAAGCCTGTTCTGCCCGACATTATCTCCATCCAGACTCCGCTGGAAAGGAGGTTGAAATGACGGATGCAAGCATGGAAGAGAGACCCGGGGACAGTTTATTTACATCCGAAGACGCTGTGTAAGTTTAGAGGGAAGCCGCTGCGTGTGTCTCCCTCTTTACTTTCACCGACCCCCTCCTCCTCCGCTGGCAGAAATTTATAAAGAACAAAAAATCCGACGAGGGAGGGAGGGGGGTTGATATACGCCGAGGCTGAAATCGAGAGGCGAACCCAGGGAAAGAGGAGTAATTTGTACACGGGACTTTCCCCCTCTTAGTCCCCCAAAAGGAGGGGGAAAAGTCGCAATATTGGAAACGAAAAGGAATGAGCTTCTAAGGGCGTGAAAACGTCTGCAGTTGTGGATACTTTATATATTTTTATTTCGAAAAAATATGGCCGAGAACGTTCTGGACTCTGGCCCGCCTGCAGCCAAGAGGCCTAAACTCTCCTCTCCGGCACTTTCCGCCTCCGCCAGCGATGGAAATGGTGAGTATTTATTAGCGATACAATTTGTTACAGTGTTAATCGTTCGGTTTATTAATTTTCAGCGGCTTGTGTCCACTTGAAAGATGAGGAAAACGCGTGATTACTCCTCTGTTTTTGTCGTAGCTTGCTAATGTTAGCCTGCTAATGAGTGTGTGTCGGACGTGAAGCCAGCTAGCTTGCATGCTAACAGCCATTTTAGCCGGAGGTAGCTCTGTTAGCCACTCGGCTAATGCTATGTTAGCTAACTGAATGCGGGTCCTCGACTGACGGTCCCGTGTCTAATGGCTACTTTAGCCGGGCTGATAAACGCCAAGACAACTTGTAATAAAGTTTTTTTGTTGTGTTACAGCCGTGTAAAAGTGGCTGTCTGCTACAGCTACCTCCAGTCTGTTATCTGAGATTTATTTGAGGGGTACTAAACGTCTAAAACAATCTGTTGTGTTGCCCCATCATAACTCGTTAGCAACCGTTGATAGTGAAACGTTAAGAAAAGCAGAGGTTGTCAATGGTGGCGGGGTTAGCCTTGTTGCGGAGCTAAATTTAGGCCCACGGGTCCGACTGATTGTTGAGCCTAAATTGCCATTGTTGGTGTGTTTTTGTGGATGTCGTGTGACAGCAGCTGGAATAGATAGTGGCCTTCGAGTAAAACTGAGGAGCATGGACAGCGCCATGATCAGCCACTGCGATATTAACAACCAGCAAGGCAAATTGGGAGGTAGATATTATTGCTCCATGCACGAAGTAGAAAACTCGGATTTAATCGCTCAATCATTCAGACTATAATGTCCCTTAAACAGCTGCATTATAGGATGTCCACTCAGCTATGGTTGTCAGTGGCAGTCAGTAGGGATGTAAGATTCACTCAACTCACGATACGATTCACAATACTGGGTTCACGATACGATTCACAATACTGGGTTCACGATAAGATTCACAATACTGGGTTCACGATACGATATACGATACGATTCTCTCACAATTTATTTTACAAAATAAGACTAGATTATGACTGAAGAAGATTCCTTTAGGGGCTGCTAACCCGCTTGTCAGTGTGGTTTGGCCTTTTAATGTTTATTTCTCTGAACAAGGAGAGGTGATTGGAGCTTCTCATTGAGGTGTCGATTAAATGCTGCATCATGTTGGTTGTGTTATTCGTGTAGTTCCCCGTCTTCTTGCAATATTTGCACACAGTTTTTGTCTCGTCTGTTATCTTCTCACCTCTTTCATTTTCTGTCTTGAGGAAGCCAAAATGCTTCCACACCTCCGATTTAAAAGACGGTGGTGCGTCCTCAATTTCAAAATCTTGCTCTGTAACTGTCAACCGCCTCTGCTCTACAGCTGCTGACGCTCACCATATTATTGCGATTCATTTTTCAGAGTATCGACGTGAACCTTGACACCTTTGAATCGATTTATCACGATTTCACGATTAATCTTTGCATCCCTAGCAGTCAGTATCTGTGGAATGGGACCTACAGACACAACATCCATTTGTGTTACCTTTCATGAGGAGGTTTAATGCAGTCCTGTCAAGGAAATTATGGGAATGAAAGGGGTGACATTTATTGCACCCACCACATGTGAAGTGCAGGGTATACGGAGTATATCCACTTATTTTTCAGTCTCCATAGGGTATACCCACTTCTAAATCTCCTCTGATTCACAATATTCAGTAGTATGCTGCAATTTGTTTTCCCATGGTTGGTAAAGGGACTATGTCGTTGTCCCAGCCTGTCGTCTGTTTGCCAGTTAAAACTATAAAATCTGCTCTTTTTTGTGGTTTATGTTAATTTCATAACAATCCCTACTCCCTTAAGTCAAGTTGAAGTTGAGTGTTTACGCGTACATACAAAAGGCCCTTTTTTAAGTGAATTAAATATGCAAGAGTAGTCTTTCATGTCACTGTATATAACAGAGAACGATCATCCTCTGCTGGACCGGCCCCTTAAAAAACATTTTTGGGAAAATTAAGAGTATACCCACTTCTTCAGGCACCACTACACCACTGTAGTGTCTCACAAGATGGTTTGTGACACTAACACATACTTTTTACGGTTTATTTGAGAATTATAAGTAAAGAAATTTGTTTGTTTGTGAATAAGGTCACTTGTGTCTGTGCTTTCACTACAAAACGCATTTTAATGACTACAAGTTGTTGATTTTCAGAGTAAGTTAATTTAAGGTTTGGGCTTTAATGTCATATTTGTTTCATGTTGAGCAATTACTTAATATATCACAATTTATCTGAATGTAAAACCTTTTTTAAATGATTCTTGATCTGACAGTGGTGTCTTCTTGGCACATTGACCTGAGAAGTTATCAAAAACTCAAAGTATTTATAGTATTTATTTTGTAGTTAAAGGAAGAGAATTATTTTATTTTTTTCCAGAAGTGAATGTCATGTATATCGTAACTTTTCATTGTAAACAAACATTTTGGTTTAAGGAGTTTGACGAGATCTGTTGGGTTGTGTATTGTTTGATCTTGATGCAAGATGTTTTGAATTACCTTAGCTTCATGCTGTTGATCCTTGCAGATGCAGTTGAACGCAGTTAGTGTGCATATCCTTCGACTTGGCTCCATTTTGTGGTGTTACTTCTTTGAAATGGTCCATTCGTCACCTTGTCTGTACAAACCTGCCTTAGTAACATGTTGAATCACTTCACTGGTCAGGGATGCTCTGTGAAGGCTTGTGGGTGTATGTGTTTGCATACATATTTTTGAATGCAATATTCACAATCACACTAAATTTCATTTGGATCAGTTTAGTTGTGCCGGATAGCATGTCTGCTGAGACAATTCTTCATACACCTCTAAACGTCTTTATCAGATTTTAATGTCAGCATGGAATATCGTTTTCACACAACAATTTTGAAAAATGAAGGATTATACTAGCTTAACATGGCCGTGGCCCTTTTTGTCCTCCTCACGCTTCTTCTGATTTGTCTCCCAACTTATTGTCCCCCCCACTTTTTTTTCTTCCCAATTTTAGATTTCGGCTCTCTGTTCGACCTGGAGCATGATCTCCCAGACGAGCTCATCAGTTCCAATGAATCAGGTCTGGTCAATGGTGGGGACCTCAGCCAGTTACACACCACACTGGGAGGAGGATCTGCAGGACTTGGTCCAGGTGGAGGTGGTGGAGGGGCAGGAGGAATGGGTCTTGGTCTTGGCCCTGGAGGGGGTCCTGGTGGAGGTCAGGATGCAGTGGCCAAGCACAAACAGCTGTCTGAGCTTTTACGTTCAGGAGCACCATCGTCTACCCAACAAGGGCACCAAGGAGCCATGGGCAGCCCAGGAGGCCCCACTGCCATGGGGCAACACTTGGCAAACATGAAAGCGTCCCCTGGCCAGGGGCCTCCACAGATGATGGGCCAGGGGCAGCAGCAGCACCTCTCCCCTCAGCAGCAGGCCAACATGATGCAGCCGAATGCAACTATGATGGGTGGCATGAACAGGGCCATGATGGGAGCACAGCAGAAAGGCAATAACGGACAGCAGCAGCCAGGCATGATGGGAAGTCAGGTGATGAATGGCTCCCCTAGGATGGGCTTTGGGAATCAAGGGATGGGTGGCAACAGTAATCTGTTGGCTGAGACCCTACAGCAACCGGGAGCTGGGGGTCAGGCTGGGATGAGAGGCCAGCAACCTGGAGCAATGAACAAGGTAAGGACCCCTTCAGTTATAGATATAATATATATTTTTTTTTTCAACTTGATGGGATTTTCTCAACAATAACATTGTAAATTACGTATTGGGTAAAATAGATATTTATCTGTCTTGAAGTACTGCTGTTTATGACTGAGCATTTGAGCACATGTTTCATTCTGAGTGTGTCTAAATGAAGAACGTATTTTATAACTCTCATGCTTTGAGTTGAAGTGGCAGAAAAATGCTCCGCTTATGTGATTGACAGTCCCTCAGGAGTGACAGTAAAAATGTTGCTGCGGCAAGCTGCTGTTGTCGCTGAATGAATGAATGTGGCGTGGAGACACTGATGTTTGATGCAGCCATAGAGATCACAAGCAGTGAGATGGTTTTCTGGGTTTCGTATGAAAAAGAGTGAAAAAATGTGACAGAGGTTTTGAAGGCAATTGAAATGATAAAAAGAAGAGGCTACAAGCAGGGTACTGATGAGAACCAGATCAGTGATTTTAAAGGAAAAGTTCAAATAACATGTTTATTCTGAGAAAAGGGGAACTATTCAAAACTGTGGTTTCAAAATATGCTGGGCAGTGTTTCTGTATTTGATGTAAGATGTTTGGTTTACAAAATATTGTATTTATATTTTCTAATAAGTTTATCACATGTGTTTTAATACTGTAAAAAAAAAAAGAGGAATCTCTTCCTTCAGTAGTAGCTGTTGAGCATTAGAAAGTGCAAGTGGTAAAACAGACGATTTAATCCTTTTTGGGAAATGAAAACCTTTTATATTTGACTTTGATGGAAGTTATGATGTGTAGAAATATCAACAGGTCGATCTCATTTATGAGCTAAGTTTTGGGATCTTGCAGAGACACAGAAAGCTGAAATTGCTGTAACATTTACATCTCAAATATGATCACTGAAAACAGTAAAAAATGGTGCACTTACATACTTAGTTGTTAAATTACTTTGCTTGATGTATCCTTCATCATCATCTCAAGCTCTTCATTTCTTTTTATTGTTCACTCTGACTTGTTTTTTTTGTTTTTTTTCTTCCAAGATGGGGATGATGGGAAATCCAGGGGGCCCTTTTGGAGGTCCGTATGCTGGGCAGGGGAATCAAGGCCTAGGAGGGGCAGGGCTGGGCCCTCAGCTCCAAAACAAAGGTCCCATGGCAAACAGCCTGGCCCAGTTCAATGTGGACAAGAAGAACCAGCCAATGCAAGGAATGGCTGCCATGGTAGGGAAGCGACTAAGTCTGAAACTCAAACTTATTTCATTATTTTTCACCTTAACCCACCTCCCTTTTATCCCACTAAATAACTTTTGAAATTCCCTGTACTTTTAATATCTCACACTCCTGTTTTTGTAAATTAAACACCAACCTTCTCTTCCTGCCCTTCCTATTTCCTGCTACCTTATCTCTCTCAATTTCTTGACAACTTAAATCTTGCCACTTCCATGTCACTGCTACTTATTAACCCCCACTTAACTTTCCAGGGCTCCCAACAAACACAAACGGGCGTGGGTGGCCCTTCAGGTGCACCTTTAGGAGGGGCCCCAGGGATGGTGCCTAACGCTCAGGCAGGTCTGGTCGGTCCCGGTGCCCAGGTTTCGGCAGCCACTGCTGCAGCAGGAGCACCACCTACAGCTGACCCTGAGAAGCGCAAGCTTATACAGCAGCAACTGGTGCTTCTGCTCCATGCACACAAGTGCCAGCGACGGGAGCAGGCCAACGGTGAAGTCCGCCAGTGCAACCTGCCACACTGTCGTACTATGAAGAATGTCCTCAACCACATGACTCACTGCCAGGCTGGCAAGTCCTGCCAGGGTGAGTAAAAGGGATGCTGCATGCTTCTGGATTCAGAGGCAACTATAATGTATCTAACAAGCAGGCTTGTTACTCACTAGCTGTGTACTTTTTAAGGCTGAATATATATCCCCCAATGCCACAGTAAAGCTCTTAAGCAAACAGTGCAGGAGGCATACACAATATAGGGCAATAGATGCACAGACAACCATTTTTAATACAGAAGTTTACCTATATATAATATAGTAATTAACACATCAACAACATCATTCAGTTTACTTCCAAACCCCTTTCTGTGTCCTGTGAACTTAGGAATGTTTTTTTTTTTGTCACAAACGCACCTTTAACTCAACTTTGTTTGATTCTTGTTTTCCTGCCTTGTTCTCCTCCCTCATATACCTCTGTGTTTCCTTACTTCTCCTGTATTTCTGCCCCTTTTCTTCTCAGTGGCTCACTGTGCATCATCGAGGCAGATCATCTCCCATTGGAAGAACTGCACGCGGCACGACTGTCCTGTGTGCCTGCCGCTGAAGAATGCTGGGGACAAGAGGAACCCGCAGTGTGAGTGTCTGTATCTGACCAAACACATTCCTTTTGTTCAAACTACACTGTTCTTTTAAGTAATATTGTCATATTGTGTTGTTGTTGTTAGATCATCAATTCATTTTTTTATGATCTTGCTGGATTAAAACCTTAAGAGTAGTTGTGGAGGGGGAAATTAATCCATCATTTCTTAATGTCAATTTGAATGATTTTGTTTCTGTGTTTTGCGTTATTATTTGGCCACAGGATTTTCTTGATCTTAGTTTTTTATTTTTATTTTTTCAACAGAGCAGATCAGGTACATTATTTAACAACATCTCTTCTTTTTTCATGACAGCTCTACTTGGTGCGGCCGCTGCAGGTCTGGGCAGCTCTCTTGGAGCAGTACCTGGTGGCCAACCAAGTGCTCCCAACCTCAACCAGCCAAGCCAGATTGACCCCAGCTCTATAGAAAGAGCCTACGCAGCCCTGGGCCTCACTTACCAGGGTAACCAGATTCAGGTTCAGTCTGCTCAGCCCAACATGCCCAACCAAGGCATGCAGGGCCAGGCAGGCATGAGGCCTCTGAACCCAATAGGTGAGGGAGAATGCATGTTCACTTAACCTCAATTTCCAGGGTATTTTAGATGAAAACTATTCCATTCTCTGTCACATTTTTCTCAACAAGAATTTAAAGAACAACTCCAATATTTATTCTACATATTGTGACATATTATGAAGTATTTTTCTTTACATACTTGGAGTGATAAAAAGAGTTAGATGTGTTTCAGTGAACTTACACCTTAGTTACCTTTCACATGGCTCAAGGTAAAATAATTTAGAACAGCAACATCCATTACAGTGTACAAATCCCTGGTTACTATCATTACAATTAAAAGAGAAGCACACACGCAAACTATCAATATCCGGTTCTCTCATGCTTAGGTGCGAATGCTATGGGAGTCAATGGAGGGGTTGGAGCTACATCTCAGAGTCAACAAGCTAACCTGCTGCAGGATACCATGATGCACCTCAATGTGACCAGCCAAGGGTAAGGAGGAAGGGAACCTTCATTAAAATCAACTACTGTAACTACGAGTTTAATCACGTCATCACAGTTCTACATCATACCAGCTTGACGTGTCCATGTATTTTTAAAACGTTAATCATTCATATCATGCCTCTTATCTCTTCCAGTCTAATGAATGATGCCAGTGGAGTCGGCTCCATGCCGACAGCAGGTCCTCCCTCTGCTTCAGGCATGAGGAAAAGCTGGCATGAGGACATCACGCAGGACTTACGGAACCACTTGGTACACAAACTGTGAGTATTAAAGAGGGACCCCACACTAACTTAATGTTCCCATTTTACACAAGCTGCAATAACAAAATCAAAACCAAAAAATAAACCTCCACTTCAGTCTGGCCTGTCTCCAGCTTTTTCTATTTCATTCAAGATGTCTGATCATATCCCCCTATTGCACTTCTTATACGTAACTTCTTGAAGCGTTTATAGGTGAAGACTAGGCTACTTTATTTGTTGACTTTAATGCTGGAAGTACACAACACACTAGTGCTCTGATTACTACTACAGTCAGAGCTTGAGAACATGTGTTGCTGATGGACAAGAATGTTAACTTAACATGGAAAAACAGCAGAGTCGAGACTTTGCACAAACAAGACAGACACTCACACACAGGTCATACAAGCTCTTTCAAGGGGACTGAGTGTGGTTTAGCCATATCAACACAAATGGGAAAAAATGAGAGTTAACAATGCAATTTTTCTTCTCTTCTCTTCTCTTCTCTTCTCTTCTCTTCTCTTCTCTTCCCTTTTCTATTTGTTTTCCCACCTCTAGTGTTCAGGCGATCTTTCCGACTCCAGATCCTGCTGCCCTCAAGGATCGTCGAATGGAGAACCTGGTGGCCTATGCCAGAAAAGTTGAGGGGGACATGTACGAGTCAGCCAACAGCAGAGTAAGTTTCTTTCTTCTTTAGCTTCACATCCATGCCCAGAAAATACCACTAACCAGCTGTAGTAAGTTTAAATCACACAATAAATTTGCCATTGTGTGACTCGAGTGAAAACCTAGAGCACGAGAGTCCGTCTGTTTACAAGTTCTGCAGCTAAGTAATCGCTTCCTGTGTGTTCTACTGTTGCTGATTATTTTACATTAAACTTTACTGTATAAGATCTTTTTTTATCTTCTAGCCTTTTAAACCCTCTTTAAAATGCCCACTTCATTTTGCTTTCCTTCTTCTCGACAGGCTGAGTACTATCACCTGCTAGCAGAGAAGATCTATAAGATCCAGAAGGAGCTGGAGGAGAAGAGGAGGACCCGCCTCCAGAAGCAGGGTCTGGGCATCGGGCCTCCAAGCATGGGTCAGACCCCTGCAGGAATTCCGCCAAGTAAGTGGACATGCAGTACCTATTCTCCTTCTCACCTTCAAGGCTCCCCATAACCTCGCACCTCCGTACCTTTCTGATCTCCTTCACACCTACACACCCTCTCAGACCCTCCGTTCTGCCTCCTCCATGCTCCTCACCACACCTCCTGCCCCCCGTCTCTGGAACTTTCTCCCACAAACAATCTGTGACATCAACTCTCCCCACCTTCAAATCACAGCTCCAAACACACCTATTTAGATTAGCTTTCTCTGTCTGACCATGCCCCTCTTTCTGTTGCTGTTTTTGTTTTTTGTTTTTATGTAGTTGATTGTGTTCTTGCATTATTTACATGTAGACTTTCACACCTGCACAAAGCTCTTGAAAAACTCCTGAAGTTTTTCGGGGTGAGCTGCATGTGTAAACGTAAACAGCCACATTTTTCACTCGGACTTTATCCAGAGTTTCTGCCAGCTGCCTAGTATTTATTCCGCAGAAAGTCTGAATGAGCGGATGTGAAAACACAGCAGGATATAATCAGGAGAATTTACTGTGAGTGGTGATGATTATATCCTGCGATCGGCACACGACCGTAGACTGTATTCAAACGACCGTTTTTCCGTTCGCCTGAATGTTCTTCTCCAATCTTTTGTTGATATTGTGAATGTATCAGAGTACACATAGCACTGCTACAAGGGCAAATATTCTCTTTCTAGCATCTTTTAGTGGATTGTTCTTTTTACGTCATGTCTTGATTTAAGAGACCCCCGCCCCCCCCACCTGCTTGACAGGGATGGTCTCCTGCTGTGAGGTGAACATGTGAACAACCATATCAGAGGCATATCAGGGGCAGTCCTCCTGAAATTCTCTCGAGATTTTCAGGAGTGCATATGTGAAAGGCTTTAGATGAGCTTATGTTCCATTTTTCTCCAGGCATTCATGTGAACACTAATTGAAATTGTCGGAATGTGACATTTTAGCTGTCTTTTGTAACTCTTACTTCATGCATTGCGATCTGTGACCCCTGATTTGTCACCTCAGGGTATTTTGTATCACACTCTATTACCTTGATATGCTCATAACTTTAATATAGCTTTTTTGTGTATTGGACCAAGGTTGCAATATGTCACCAGGTTTTAAATATGACTGAATAGATTTGCCCGTAGAATGCTTATTGGACCGTTTTTTTGTTTTGTTTTTACGGAGAGGCAGTTAACTTGAATCAGAATCTCGCCATGTGTTTTTACAGTTAATTTCTCATGCTAGGTCCTCCAAATAACATAGCTTGTCTCAGTCCCATCATACTTGTTGGGTGCCTTGAGAGTTTTTTTCGTTGGATCCGCTTGTTCATGTATTGTTATGGGAACAACAGATTAGTTTCAAGAGGCTAAAATTGCACCTCAAGTTTTCCTTGTTCAGTGCTTAATTACCACAAGTCCCAATGCCAATGATCTCCTCTGAACCCAACAAATAAAGGATCAAAATTTCCAGATGTTTACAAATCTCTCCTCAAATGCTCTGTTAGGGACCCATCACCTCTCCTTCTCTCCTGTGCACAAATGATAGCTTGATGCATATGATGCTTTTCTTAATCTCGGTTCTCTGTTATAATTTACAGACGGTCCCCTTCCCGACCCATCAATGGTGCGACCAGCTGGACCAAATCAGATGGTCAACAGGATGCAAGGCCCAGGTAAAGAACTACTCAGAACTAGGACGGAAAATATGGGCTCCTCCGTTTATGAGGGGACCAAAAATGAGAGAGTGTTTGTTGTTCAGTCGTTCTGTTATTTCGACTGAAAGTGCCCGAAACCTGTTCTGACAAGAATATAGGAGTAAAGGTTTGTATCGAAATCTCACCAGTGCACATGTATGATAACTAGTTTGAGAATATAATGCAATAAGTAGTATGTGTTCCCTCATGAAATGCTTCATGTTGTATCATACTGCCCTCTTTGTTTGATCAGGTATGAATCAGTTCAATCAGATGGGGATGCAGTCTATGGGCCAGAGGTCCACGCCTCCCCTCTCCATGGGAGCATCTGGCAACCAGGTCAGTGCTGAACACACCAAGCAAAGTGTTGATTTGAATGTATCCAGAACCACTATTAAGTAGTCTTTTTATTTTTCAGTGTTTTTTATTCATTGATTAATAGAGTATTTTAATAGTGTTTAGGACAGATTTGTAAAATAAAATACAAAGTTTAAAAAGGGAAAATGAATTGTTAGAACAAAATTTAAAAACCACTCGAATGGCTTGGCTGAAAAAGTTGTTGAGGCATTTTTTTAAAGACCTCTGTCCACACTCCGAATCTCTAGATGGGAATTGGCGGGCCGAGGATGGGGCAGCCAAATGTGAACCAGCTTCAGAACCAGTATCTGTCCCAGGGACAGTTTCCTGGCTCAGGACCTGGAGTTGGAGCAGCTCAGTCTGGGATGTCCCAACCTGGAGCACAGGCAAGCATGGCACAGGTAAGGTGGCCTCAAGCTCTTTTCCCTGCTTAAGATATCTTAATAGTAAATGTGCTGTACATTACACATAAGCACTAATCTAAAAAACTGAGCTTTCTGCTGATGATTTTTTTTAATAAAAAGGAACTGGGGGGTTAGTCTAATTGTAGATTCCTGTGTAAAATGCAAGAATTTTGTTCAACAGGAATTATTTGTGTTCCTTTTTATAGTAATGGGTGTTTGTATTGGTCAGAGTTTTTTGTCAGGACCCTGAACAGCGATTTCATGAGCAAAGATTTGTGAAAGATATGTGTCAGGCACAATTTGATTCTTGGTGTGAAAGTGTTCCTGGGATATAGAAGAGGTCCTACAGTAATAATTCCCCAAAATTTAAATAGGAACATTTGAAGTACTGAGGACTTGAACACCAATAGAAACAATTTATTCCTTCTCTCTGCTATGTTGTGATGAAGTTGTGTTCTGCTGCCTTAATGTTAATCTCTTTACTCGATTTCTCTGCTTTCTCAAGTCACAGATGGGCACTCCACCCTCTCTTCCAGTTGCTAGTCCTCTAGCACAGCCAGGTTCAGCCAGTGGTCCTGGTAGCGTGTCCAACGTGGGGCCCATGGGTCCTCAGAGTGTGGGTGCTTCAGGTCCCAACTCATCGGTTGCTGCTTCGTCAATGACTCCATCTAACTCAAACCAACAACCGAACTCCATTCCCCATTTGGCCGCCATGCGTGGCAGCTCTCCCTCTCCTGCTCACAGCCGATCTCCCACTCCCCACCAAACACCCCCCAGACTAGCTGGGTCCCAGACCCCGCAGCCACACACCCCTAATGCACCACAGCTGGCTCCACCCTCGGTCCCCCAACAGAACCAGCATGGCCAAGGCCCCGGCTCTAACAAGTCCCTCCAGCAGCACATCGGCCCAGCTGGTTCCACCACTCCGTCTCACCCTGGCCTGAGCTCCAGCTCCACGCCGCATGGTTCTCAGCTACCACGCACTCCGGTCAGTGTTAATACTTATTTATTCAAACATTGTTTTGTTTAATTAATACTGGATCAGATACGTGTGTCCTTATAAGTTCACTATATCTCGCTTTGTCTTCATCGTGAGACCACAAGTTTGACTGTTGTTTCATAGCAATAGATTTTTATTTATAAAGCACATTTCAGAACGGGTAAACTCAATGTGCTTTACATTGAAGTTAAAGACATAGTAATACAATAATTCAAAATTTGTTTCCACAGTTATGATTAAGATTCAGAAATCAAATCAATAAAATCACACAAAGTAATTAATCCGGCACCAAAAGCAAAAGAAAGGTACTGCACATACAATAACCAAACAAGTGTTCACATGAACATACACACAAGGACTAACTATTCTCATGCTTGGGAGAATAGATAGGTTTAGAGTTTAGCTTTCAAAGTAGAGATAGTTGTGATGGACCCCAGGTCGTTGAGGCACTTATGATTAGCCTATGTCTATTGTGGGTGTTGATAGCGTTTCTTTTTAACCGCTCAATTAAAAAACAGGCTATGCTGAAGGGATGAAAGATTTATTTGTTCACTTTAATTTATCACTCTGTGAGATTTCCCTGCAGCTGACACTGTTTCTATGACTCTCTCTAGCTGTCACAAAAGGGTTCTTACCCCGCGGACAGTCAGGCCATGACTCCAGCTTCTGTCAATAGTCTGGACACTTCCTCCCAGCCACAGCTGGAAACGTCAGCCGCAAGCATTGACACCAAGATGGAGATAAAGCAGCAGGATGAGGGGGAGGAGAGCGATACAGGCAGCTGTTCAAAAGGAGGGAAGCTCAGCAACATCAAAACTGAGGAAAAACCTATAAAATTAGAGGTGAAAAAGGAGGAGTGCTCAGGAGAGATAGGTAAAGGAATTCCCATGGATACATCGTCAACAACGCCGACAGCAAGCGTGAAGACGGAAGACAGGAAACCGGAAGTGAAGAAGGAGACAAAAGAGGAAGAAGAGTCGTCGGAGGCTACGCCGCAGGCCCCATCGAAAAAGAAGAGTAAATTGAAGTTTAGATCTAATGTTTGCTTTATTTCATGTTTATAATTGTTGTCATAGAATCTTTAGGGATACATACATTTGATTGTTTAACCACTCTCTCATCCTCATTCTTCTATCTGATCTCTATTTCCTTCCAGTTTTTAAGCCAGAGGAGCTTCGTCAGGCGCTGATGCCCACGCTAGAATCTCTCTACAGACAAGATCCAGAGTCTCTGCCTTTCAGAATGCCCGTAGACCCACAACTGCTGTGCATACCTGTATGTATCCCTGCAGAGCTTTAGATGTATTTTATCCTCCTCCTTGTATAAACTGCTGCATCCCTCAGTGCATGTTTTTGTGTACATTCTTCTCCTCTTTTGTGTAGTTTTAATTGCCACAGTATGTACTGTATTTAGTGTAGTTTTCTCACTTTGTTAGTGAGTGAAATCCAACCTCTTCTGCTGCATATGATATACTTACCAAACCTTAGTTTCCACATGTGATGCTTTACTTTTGATTGTGATTATTTCACAAAAAGAATCAAAAGTTTGAAGAATAAACGCTCATTGGGTTCTTGCAGGACTACTTTGACATTGTGAAGACTCCTATGGACCTGTCGACTATCAAGAGAAAGCTGGACACGGGTTAGTAGTTGCTGCTGATATATTAAAAGTTTGTCCATCAATAAACTTTTCTCAGTTTTTTTCCAAATGATTTGAAATGTTGATGTATTTGTTTTTAAGTTTTACCTAAATTTGTGGTCATTTGGATGTTAACCCTATTATAGGAAATGCTCCGATGTTCTTGCATTCTGTAGTTTTTTTTAAATTTCCCTGCCTTGTGTTTTGGTTTGTAGGTCAGTACCAGGATCCCTGGCAGTATGTGGACGACATCTGGCTGATGTTCAACAACGCCTGGCTGTACAACCGCAAAACATCCCGAGTCTACAAGTACTGCTCCAAGCTGGCCGAGGTCTTTGAGCAGGAGATTGATCCTGTCATGCAGAGCCTCGGTTACTGTTGTGGGAGGAAGGTGAGACAGAAGGCTAGGTTAATGGCTAAATGGATGAGATTGGAAATGGTTGTGTACTGTTTAAAAAATCAAGAAGAAAAGGTTCAACTGATCGGGTGGTAAAGGAAAAATGTATGAAACATCACCTATGTTTTAATATCTGGGTATATGTATAATATATCTGGATAAGGCGGTTTGCACAGTGTATTGAGTGCATGCTTCAGATGCAGAAATTAACCGCAATCATACACATCTGAAAATGGAGGCTGTGAAGAGAGTGACGGCTAAATTTGGCCTGGGGCATGCCTCCGTCATATCACATTTCAACTCCCAGTAGACTCTGCTATTTTTGGTTTTGCAGACAAAATAACAAAATGGATTGACTGTTATTAGAAAGGCTGACTGGAGGGTTACCTCTGACAATATATTCAGTATATTCATTTAGCAGGTACTTGCACCTGAATGAGAGGGACATGCTTTTTGGGCTGGAAATATTTGAGCGTTTTTTGGTTTTATGCAGGAAAACCAGCCATGTGAAGTAACCCTAACCCTACCCTATTGGTCAGAAGGCATCAAGGACTTTGCTTTTATTAACCTCTATAAAGATGCATCTGAATATGTAAACAGACTACAATCCAGGCATGGATATTATCCATGTATAACAATTCTATTAATCATGCTGCGTTCCATTTAACTCGGATCTCGGAGCTGGGAATGACGCCACACCCGAGTTGACCGTGTTCCAGTTGCAAGTCGGAAAAGCAATATGGACACCTCCAGGAGTACCTTTGTTTTGTTAGCTAATACCAGACGATAACAACACACTACGTGATAGTTTGTGCTAGAGGTGGGACAAAAAATCGATTCATGTAAAAATCGCGATTCTTCTCTACTAAGATTCAAAATCGATTCATAATTTCCAAATTTTTTTTTTTTTTTTTTAAGGGGGGGTCTAATCAGTCACTCCCTGCTCTTTAAATCAGTAGAATGCCAACTAGAGCAACAAGAAATGCAGCCAGTCTCACAGATGACTGGAGTAGATCCTGAAGTATGCACTGATTCATAAATAGACTTTGAATCCATGGATCAATGAATACAGAATCGTTTTGAATCGAAAATCGATTCTGAATCGAATCGTTACCCCAAGAATCGAATCGAATCGTGAGACACCCAAAGATTCCCAGCCCTAGTTTGTGCACATAAATAAATTGACAACATGTCCACAGATAGAACTTGCACGATACTGTAATTAATCGGTGTGATTGATTTAATCACACAACAAGAGGAGCAAGCGGCTAATAAACACAATAGTTACAGCTTTAGCGTTACGGTTGATGCACGTAGCAGCCATGTTGGATTTTAACCCATTAAGACCTGATGAGACGCAGACGTGCTTCTACCTTTAAGACCTGATGAGACGTTTATGTCGCATAAGGCCATGAACATGAGTGCAAAGGAAATTTTAATTTACAGTTAAAGCCAATAGGTTTAAGCTTTCAAATGTTTTATTTTGAAGGTCTCTATCTGATACAGAGACAAAGATTTTAGTAAACTTTGAAATTTTGTGCAGTTTTTCTGAAAACCCTCAGGTTCTGAGAGGTTGATTTTAAATGTTACTTAGGTTTTAGAGGGCGTTTTTTTAGGCGTCCTTAGGTCTAAATGGGTTGACTCAGGCTACTGAATTTTCTCTGAGTTTCCGAGTCGGAATTCCAACTTCAGGGGGCGTTCCAGTTGACACCTCCGACTGGGAACTCGGAATTTCCAACTTCCAAGATCAAATGGAACGCAGCGTCAGTCTCAAGTTGCAAGTCCAACTTCAAACAATGACCAGTGGAAGGAAGAGGAAGTTTCAGATATCCTTTATCTGTAATAATGGCTGTTGCACCCACAAACATATTCTTTAAATGTTATCAGATGGATACTGACGATGCTTACAATGAAACAAAATTGACTTGGACATTAGCTGGACTTGTTCTACAAAACTTAGCCAACTAGACATCAGCTCAGCTCAACTCTTTTTGGGGGGGAAACCGATGTTTTCACTCTTAAAGTTCGCTTTATAAGCAGTTGGGTAATCTTGACTACCAATGGAAGCCAAGAGAAGAGTGTGTTTACACTTGATGAGGCAACATGTGTGTGACTAAAGCTTTCATGGAGAAGAAAGAGTATTAAAACATGTTTTTGTTTCTATCCATCAGCTGGAGTTCTCTCCTCAGACACTCTGCTGCTACGGAAAGCAGCTGTGCACTATTCCCAGAGACTCTGCTTACTTCAGCTACCAGAACAGGTATGGCAGGAGAGAAACTCCTATGTGAAAAAGGGTGGAAGGATTATTAGTTGGATGAGTGAGTCTTTAGAAGTATTAGATTACAGATTACTTAGTAAAGAATCCAACAGACAGCAGATAACTTTCTTAGAGAAGCAGAGGTCGATACTAAAACCTTTCATCAAAGTGTTCTTCTGATTAATTTTCTTCCCCAAAACACTTCCTTCACTTCCTCATAACTTCATGTGAAGCTTCATGCAATGGCATTTTAACTGTCGGTGCTCCCTACTCACATTCTTTAAGTTGTTGGAGTGTCATTAAACTAACCAGCACAGTGTTGACTTCAGTGTTTTTTGTGTTAACAAGCCCTGTTGATCATTTCTTAACTGCACAGTGTATGGACGCTCTCTTAACAGATATGTCCACAAATCTCTAGATTCTACATGTTTTTTTTTCACACCCATGAAAACCTTACATGAATGTGAAAGGACCGACTTTAAAATGAACTGCTTGAATGAATGAACATGAATGAGCAGTCGTCTGTGCTTACTTGTTCATATTTGTTCAATGTCTGCATTACGTCCTGTGCTGCCACTTCCTGCTCCAGTTCCCTCCTCATGTTTAGCTCCCGTTAATTCTGCTCCCGCTCTGCTAGCTGTGACGGTGGTTGTTGTTGCTCATCCTCTCATGTCCAAATCACTAATCTATGCTTTGCCTCGGCTCTCTGCTGTGTGTCTTGGATGTTCGTCTCGTCTTGTTCCTTGTCTGTATGACTTGTCTGTCCCCCCCCCCCTTCCAATGGCTGTGAAATCAACATTGGCTTGCTTTTGCCTTGACCAACCATGCACCTCCAAACCCATCCCCCTCACCCTCACCCCTCAAAATCATGACTGGCTGTTTCGATGACGACTCCCCGCTGTCCTGCGCTCCTCCTTCCTGCTTGCTCCGCTTGTGGCACCCTATCCTTGCCCATGTCCTGTACCGATTGGTGACTGCCCTCCCGTGCGCTGTCTGTGATTGACTGTGCTGTGGGGAATGGTGTAGTTCACCAAAATTTGGGCTTATTGCTGACAGGTACCACTTCTGTGAAAAGTGCTTCAACGAGATCCAGGGAGAGACGGTATCCCTGGGAGACGACCCAACACAGCCTCAGACGTGAGTAATAGTCCGTTCAATAAACAAGAGAAAACTCTAACTTTCTTAAAAGGAATCATTCCATTTTTAGAGATCTTAAATCATCGGAAAATAACGAGCTCTGGACCTTTTTTTTAGCTGCATTTGTGAAAGTTTTAGTGTTGGACTTCTCTTAAAGTCATATTTGAAAATTTAAAAGCCTTTAAAAAAAGGGATTAACTATCTAGACTGTTTTAAAAATGACATTTTATATTGCTGTATCCATTTCAGGTCGATTAACAAGGATCAGTTTGAGAAGAAGAAGAATGACACACTGGACCCTGAACTGTAAGCTTACTCTTTAAAAAATGTTGAATCTTTGCTTTGGGAAATACGCTTGAACTGAATGAGTTTCAAAGAGTTTCAGTTAAAGTTTTAGTCTCATGTTGGTGTAATTATAATCAAACTATATTACCCTTTTCAGGCTCGTTGAATGTATGGACTGTGGGCGCAGGATGCACCAGATTTGTGTATTACACAATGACACAATCTGGCCATTGGGGTAAGTAGAAAATTTTGATTCCTGTCCTTTCAAGACTCAGTCTCAGTCTTTATGTGATTCGCTAAATGTGGTTTGTTATGTGCTCAACTTTTTTGACAGTTTTGTATGTGACGGCTGCTTAAAGAAGGCAAATAAGACGAGGAAAGAGAACAAGTATTCTGCCAAACGTAAGTGGCAATGTTTGGATTTTTAACTTGCATGCTTCAACCTTCATTTGACCTAGTTATGTAGGACTTTGTACGGCATAAGACATAAGCCGCGATGTTTCTACACAATCTACATGAGTTTCTAGATTTAACAATTTTTCATCAGTAAACTAAAATATTTGCTTTGCTCTCCCAAAAACAGGGTTGCCCCAGACAAAGTTGGGCCTTTACCTCGAGCAAAGAGTGAATGACTTTGTGAAGCGTCAGAACCAGCCGGAGTCCGGGGAGGTCACTATTCGTGTTGTCCACGTCTCTGACAAGGTGGTGGAGGTGAAACCAGGCATGAAGTCCAGGTACAAGAAAAATAATTAACATTTCTATTCCTCCACAGAGGAGGATATACCAAGTGTCTAATAATAAAAATGTTCTGTGTTGATCACCTACAACCACAATTTGGTTACAAATGGAAAAAGAAAAAAACCCTAAAACCTGTGTGCTTTTGTCTGTAGATTCGTGGACAATGGAGAGATGTCGGAGTCTTTTCCCTACAGAACAAAAGCTCTTTTTGCTTTTGAGGACATTGATGGAGCAGAAGTCTGCTTCTTTGGTATGCACGTTCAGGAGTATGGATCTGACTGTCCTCAACCCAACCAGAGGTAAGGACATCACTGTGTTTCATTTAGACTTTTTCCTTTACTATGCAATGATTTAGAAATAATGTAAAGTAACATTTCAGCTCTTGCAATATGCATAATTATTTCCTCTTTCATCCACCCAGGCGAGTGTACATCTCCTACCTGGACAGTGTACACTTCTTCCGGCCTCGAGCTCTAAGAACAGCAGTCTACCATGAAGTCCTCATCGGCTACTTGGAGTATGTCAAGAAATTGGGGTGAGTATTGCTGGACAAGAAAACATATATATTGGTCAGGAGTAGCTGAATGCTTAGACACATTTTCCCCGACTTCTCCCAGTTTATTTTTCATAGTTTCTAAATAAATTTAGCTTTTTATGTTCGGTCTCGGTTGTCATCCTCAGCTACGTCACTGGCCACATCTGGGCCTGTCCGCCTAGTGAAGGGGACGACTACATCTTCCACTGTCACCCGGCAGATCAAAAGATCCCAAAGCCCAAACGCCTTCAGGAGTGGTACAAGAAGATGTTAGACAAAGCTGTGGCGGAGCGGATAGTGCACGATTACAAGGTACAGGGGCTGTATTCAACTTGATGCTGTCATGTGTTTGAGGACCGATAAAAGGACGTCTGTTATCTTACAAACATACTGACCCCTTGGCTAAATTTCTCAATTGTGTGGAGCACAACAATTTACAGGAGAACACTAACTTTATTTTCCATTTATCCCCAAAGGATGTCTTCAAGCAGGCGACAGAGGATCGTTTGACCAGTGCCAAGGAGTTGCCTTACTTTGAGGGGGACTTTTGGCCCAATGTGCTGGAGGAGAGCATCAAAGAGCTGGAGCAGGAAGAGGAGGAGAGGAAAAGAGAGGAGAACAGCACTTCAAACGAGAGTATTGATGTAAGAATGCTGTAATCTATAATCTATCATCATGCTCCTGAAGTGTGTTGCATCTCCCAAGGTCTATGCTCACAGGTATTTTTCCTCCTTTCTCCTGCAGGACACAAAAGGTGACAGTAAAAACGCAAAGAAAAAGAACAACAAGAAGACAAGTAAGAACAAGAGCAGCCTGAGTCGGGCCAATAAGAAGAAGCCGGGTATGCCAAATGTCTCGAATGACCTTTCACAGAAACTCTACGCCACTATGGAGAAACACAAGGAGGTATAAGATGAAGGAATAATCCATCTTTATCAATCAACTTTGATTTGTATAGGTCCAACTCATAACAAATGTTATCCTAAGGAACATTACAAAAAGAGCAGAAATAGATCCTACTCTTTACTATATTTTGATACATTGCACATACTTGATTGTACTCAATTTAAAAGCTTGCTTGTTGTTGAATGGGTGAACATGTTGATAGCTCACCAGATATTATATGTGACATTCTACCTCAAAGGTGAAAATGTTCTGAAGAATGTATTTCAGCTGTGCCTCATCTGTTCCTCTTCTACCTTTCATAGGTGTTCTTTGTTATCCGGCTAATCGCTGGTCCCATGGCAAACGCCTTGCCGCCCATCACAGACCCCGATCCCCTGATGGCTTGTGACCTCATGGACGGCCGTGATGCTTTCTTGACAATAGCCCGGGACAAACACCTGGAGTTCAGCTCACTGAGGAGGGCCAAGTGGAGCTCCATGTGCATGTTGGTGGAGTTGCATAACCAAAGCCAGGACCGCTTTGTCTACACGTGTAATGAGTGCAAGCACCATGTGGAGACTCGTTTCCACTGCACTGTCTGCGAGGTGAGTTAGGGAGAGGTTGTTTGGATGGGTCTGATTTGTTGTAACACATTAGGTGAAAATAAAATATGTAGGTTTGTTCAATTAATGTCAAAATTAAAGCTGCAATGTGTCTCTTATAAACCCTTTAATTGTCTCCCACAGGACTACGACCTCTGCATCACATGTTATAACACTAAGGGTCATGAACATAAGATGGAGAAGTTAGGCCTCGGTTTGGATGATGAGAGCAGCAACCAGGCTGCAGCTACCACTCAGAGTCCAGGAGATTCTCGCCGCCTCAGCATCCAGCGCTGCATCCAGTCCCTCGTCCACGCCTGCCAGTGTCGAAACGCAAACTGCTCTCTGCCGTCCTGCCAGAAGATGAAACGGGTCGTTCAACACACAAAAAGCTGCAAGAGGAAAACCAACGGTGGCTGCCCCATCTGCAAGCAGCTTATCGCTCTTTGCTGCTACCATGCTAAGCACTGTCAGGAGAATAAGTGCCCAGTCCCGTTCTGCCTAAACATCAAGCACAAACTCCGTCAGCAGCAGCTGCAGCACAGGCTCCAGCAGGCCCAGATGCTCAGGAGGAGGATGGCCAGCATGCAGAGAGTTGGTCAGCCAGCTCCTGGAGGAGCTCCTGGGGGCAACGGCCTCCCCTCTCCAGGAGCCAACAATGGAGCAACTGGTCCTGGTACGCCTACATCTGTTGGCACGCAGCCGCCTACCCCACAGACACCCACCCAAGGCAACATGCCTGCACTCCCTCAGCAGCAGGGAGTCGGGATGGCTGGAATGGGGGGAATGGGAACTCCAGGCCAGCAACAGCAGCTTCAGCAGCAAGGGGGTGCAATGCCCCCTCAACACCATCTCCATCAGTTTCAGGCAGGAGGAGGTGGGATGATGAACTCTCCCCAGCAACAGATGGTGCCTCAGCTCCAGCAGCAGCCTCCAAATGTCCAGCAGCTCCAGCAGCAGCATCCTGGTGGCTTGCCTCCATACAACCCCAGACCTCCTGGAGCCTCTCCTCTCCACCAGTCCCTTGGCAAACCTGGACTGGGTCCTGCTACCCCACCACAGCAGCAGCAACAACAACCCAACCAGGGACAGGGGTCCATGCCTGTACCAGGCCAGCAGCAGGGGCCCCCTCTGGCTGCTGTGGAGACGGCCCTTAAGATCCAGCGCCTTGCAGAGACCCAGAGACAGATGGCTCAGGCTCAGGCCCAGGCCCAGATCCGTGGCCTTGGACAAGGGGGCATGATACCACCACATCCTCACCACCAGAACGCCCAGAACCAGATGGGCATGCCCCACATGGGGGCCCAAGGCATGCCCCCTCAGGCTCAGGCAGTTGTTGGCAGGACTATGTTAGACCCACAGCAGCAGGGAATGCTTGCAGGGATGCAGCAGGGTGGTGCTCAGTCCCAGTTACCACCTCAAGTTCAGCAGCAGCTCCAACAGGTCCAGCAGGGAGCAGGTGGACAACTTCAGCCAGGAAACCAACAGTGGGGTCCTGGAGGACCATCCATGAACCCACAACAGAGGCCAGGAATGATGGGTCACATGGCACCACAGCAGCAACCAGCTGTTGCTCAGCAGCAGCAACCAATGAATCCGCAGCAACAACAACAACAAGGGAACCGTGGTCTGATGCAGGTGATGGGTGCAGCAGGTACACCTGCCTCACTCGCCAGTGCAGCTGCATCAGGAAACCTCCCACAGGCAGCGCTACAAGACCTCCTGAGAACTCTGCGCTCCCCAAGTTCGCCCCTCCAACAGCAGCAAGTCCTCAACATCCTGCGCTCTAACCCTACCCTGATGGCTGCTTTTATCAGGCAAAGAGCAGCCAGGTATCAAGGGGGTCAGGGGGGACCTGGAGGACCAGGAGGGCCTCCACAAGTGGGGCCTGGAGGTGTAAGGTTCCCAGTGCCTGCTGGAGGTCTTCCTGGGGCTAACATGGATGGAACACAGGTTAATGTGAACCAGGCAGGTCAGCCAGGAATGAACATGGCTCAGGGTGGAGCAGGTGGTGGAAACATGCCCACTATGGCTCAGCTTCAGCAGTTACAACAACAGCAGCAGCAGCAGCAACAGCAGCAGCAGCGCCCAGTGATGCCTGGAAACCTGCAGCAACAGCAAATGGCTGCATTACAACAACAACAACAACAACAGCAGCAACAACAACAGGGAGCAATGCAAGCAGGGCAGCAAGGCAACATGGCCAACATGACACCACAGTTCAGAGAGCTGTTGATGAGACGACACCTGCAGCAGCAGCAGCAACAGCAGCAGCAGCTGCAACAGCAGCAGCAGCAACAACAGCAACAACAACAACAGCAGATGGGAAACCACGGGCAGTTCCAGCAGCCTCAAGGACTCCAGCAGCAGAACTTCATGCAGCCAGGCCAGGGTCAACCAGGGATTCCTCCCTCTGCCCAACCTCAGGCTGGAGGTGGAGGCGTAGGGGTTCCCCCGCAGCAGCAAGGAGGACCTCAGGGTGGGTCAGGCCAGATGGCGCAGCAAGGATACCCCAACTCAATGTCCCAGGTAGCTGCAGCGCTACAGCAGCGGCTTCAGCATCAGATGCAGATGCAGCAGCAGCAACAGCAGCAGCAACAGCAGCAACAGAATTCAATGGGTGGGCTTCAAGGACAAGATGGAGGACCGGGTGGAGGATCAGGAGGACCTTCGCTCCAGCCAGGACAAGGCGGGCCAGGGCAGGGGCAACAACAACAAGGTGGAGTCAGTGGAGGGGGTGGTGGTCCCCCACTGCAGCAGACGACCCAGAGCATGCTTCACCAGAACATCCACCAGAGGCTCCTGCAGCAGCAACACCTAGGTGGGGGCTCTCCTGCTCACCACAGCAGTCCCATGAGTCCCCAACAGCAGATGGCGCAATCTCCCCACCCCCACCTTCAAGGACAAGGAGGCCTTGGTCCAGCAGGGTCGCTTAGCAGTCAGGTCCGGTCCCCTCAGCCCTCGCCGAGGCCGCAGTCGCAGCCTCCACACTCCAGCCCGTCCCCACGCATGCAGCCCTCCACCCAACCTCAGCCTCAGCCCTCCCCTCATCGTATCTCCCCACAGACCCAGACAGGCTCACCCCATCCAGCCCACTTAGGCCAACATCACCCAAGTATGGCTCCACCCCAAACTCCCCAGCAGCAGGCGTTATCACAGCAGCCGGGTGGTTCTGTAGACCCGGCTCAGTTCAGCTCAGAACAGAACTCTATCATGTCCCAGCTAAGTGGAATGACAGGAATGCACAGTGGGCAAGGGGGGCATTCGGACATGTTGGGTGGGAATAATAACAGCAACAACACCAACCAAGAGCTGGGAACGAACATAAACAACAACAGTTTAGACCTGATGTAGCCTTGACTCCGTACTGTCTCTCTGTGTTGACACTGATCGGTCGCCCCGAACGACAAACTGCCACAAGTTTGAGAGCAAGGCGGGACTACGGCTTTGGGGTTTTAGAAGTTTTTATTTTTTATTTAAATATTTTTGTGATGTATAAATAAGAACTGAAGCTTCCTTCCTATGGGAGATGCAACATAAATCTTAGAAGTCAATTAATGAATAAATTAAAACAATGGTAAGTTATTGCTGTTAATATATATCTATATATTTTTGCCAATTGTGTACAAAAAGGTGGAAAGGCAGTGTTTCAGGTTGAATATATTTCTTCCTTAGTCTATGACACAATATTTTTGGGGACTGAGAATTTTTGCCTTTTTATGAATATTTTTAAGATTTTAAATGTGGCTAAAAATTAAAGCGAGTTGACACGATGTACCTTTTTTATTGTTTTGTTTTCCTCCTCAAACACCCGGTCACCTGTATCTATTTTGCAGAGTAAATACATTTTATTTCTGAATTAACTTTCTTTTTTCCCGGACCCTCCACGGACCGTTAAACAAGCGTCAACATATCTTCTTGTTCCGGACAGTTTTTACAGCATTGTACAGCGACTGCAACAATTCATATATATATAGAATTTCTATTATTTGATACGTGGGAGGGAGGGTGATGAATGCAGTTTAATTTTGCCACGTGTCTTTCTTTCTTTTGCATTTTTTTGTATGTTTTGGCAGGGTTTATTGGGTAGAATAAAACCTTGACAGTGTTTTGGGGAGTGGGTGACATTGACCGTGGGTTTAGTCATATTTTTCAATGGCTAGATCTGCAGAACAAACCTTTGCACCCATTAGCCACATCTCCGCCCTCGACCTTCAGTTTTCCTATGAATGTGCACACCTTCCTTACCCCAACCCCCCCCACCCTAATAAAGGAGGAATGAACTGTTGATTTCAGATGGTCTAGCTGTCAGATGCATTGTTTAAAGCTGGCTGATGTAAAAGGGTTTTGCGTGTAAATATATTACAGCCTTGTTTATGAACTGTGACGTGGAAGAGGTTGGTAAAGTTGTTTTGTTTGGGCTGCAGAGGTTTGAGATAATCCTGCCTGTATCCCCCCCCCTCCCCCCAACGGTTTCCTTTGCTCCTCATCCTCATGACTGCCTCTCAACCACAAGATTTATTTCAATGTTAGTACTGTACAGAGTAAGAAATGGTGGACTTGGATACTGTTTTTTCTAATGAAAGTGAAAGATGTAAAAAAAACAAAAACATGTATATACTTTAAACCTTATGAGCAGAGAACTTATTTTCTGCTGCTTCCCCCTCTTGTTTAATTGGATATTTGATGTATCTGTAAAAAACTACAAAAGTACTCCTGAGCTACTGTACAGTCTTGAGATTTTTTCTTAAAGGTACAGTGTGGGGTGTAGTCGGTCACAAGCACCAATGCGCCTTTTTCTGTGTATTTTTGACAAGGTTTTAGGGAGGGAGGGGTTCCTGCAACAAGTCACACACCTGAACAATCTCGAAACTTTAACGGGACGCCCGCAGATAGCCGAGCCCAATCACGGGCTCATTCAAGGTGTGATCTGAAAGAGTTTAAATCTGGTCATTTAGCTTTTTATGGAGAGGACTGAAGACACAATATTCACATGCTCACTATTTTTCTCAAAAGGTTGGGCTTGATGGGTGTGGGGAGGGGATGCATCAGAACCAGGTGGCAATATATCTTGAGACTTATTTTATAAGAAAAACAAGGAAAAACTGTCTTTTATATATAGATATATTATTTAATTTTATTTTTTGGAAATAAAACTTGAAGCTACAGGAATTATTAGATAAAAACATGTTTTGTTTTGTATTAAAGATGTTATGGTGATGCAAAAAGACACTGCAGACAGTCATTCAGTTTGCCCTGGGGAGGCCGTGGAGTATATCGTACCATCCTTTTTAAGAAATGTTTCATGTACATGAATATAGTTGTAAACATACTGAATCACTGTACAAACCGATGGCAACTGAACAAATAGTTTTGTTTTAATCATTTCTTCTCCTTCAAAGAGACTGGAAATAAGACTATTTAAATATTTGTTTAGTATTCAAATGGAATCTTTGACCACTTTTTCGTTCCTCTTGTTAACAATTTTGGTGCTTGCTGAGAGAAAGCAAAAATAACTGTTGCTCCATTTTCATTAGTTTTTTTTTTTTTTTTTTAAGTTATTTTGGTGGTCTGATTGTTTTTTGCCAATAAATTAATTGTACAATAAAGTATGTTTGTACCATTGAAAAAGATACTCTGCAGTTGTGTCTTTCTTTTTTTTTAACAGGTAATAATCATGAGGAAGGAAATCCCAGTACGAGGGGCGCTGGTGTAGCTCCGTTGGTAGACCAGACGCCCCGTGGACAGAGGATTTCGCCCTCGTCGCCGTGGTTGATGCTGGATCAACTCTGAAATCTTAACCCTATTTGATGCAGACCGTCTCCCATTCTCTGACCACACTCCTGGTTACAGCCGTCCTATCCAATCAAAGCTCAATAAAATAATCTTTAAGAAAATCCCGATGTCACTAATAGTTCCTTAACTATGAAATGAGTTGGAACAAGAGCCAGACCAACATGTTGTTTAGCTTATTGCTAACTAAAGATGACAGCAATGGCTGATGTCTACTTATTTTGAATAGAGTAGTATAAATATTTACTAAACGTAACAAGAAACTGCAGTATAGAAATGAAAATAAGGGTTAAAGTAAACGTCCCCTGGAGATCAGACATTTTATTTTGAAGGTACACCCCTGTACGCATCCTGATAACAGTCAAAGCAATGAGTATTAAAAAAGAAGTTTAAATTGAACACAAATCAGTTTACTGACATTAATGTGTGAAGTGAGGGATTCAATCTTAAAGGCAGGGTTGGTCATTTTAGAAAACTAGCATGATTTAGAAAGTAGCATTCCCTCAGTGCTCCGTCTGTACCCACCCCCTCCCCTCTGTGCTCCCTCAAAAGCCACGCCCCTCACTTACATGAACGAGCGCCGTTGCTCCAGAAGCGGACCTCAGCTCATCGCTTGCATCGTCTCATGTCTCATTCAGCGGTAAGTAAACTCGCAGTAAACTCCGTCATCGGTGATGCACTTTGAGTGTGGGCTTGTGCACGCATTTGGTAGAGAACGAGCAGGGAGACAGGGAGGCGTGATTGGTTCATCAGATTGGTACCTCGTGGCAGACATTAGTCAAAGTTTTTACAGGCTTACAACTGCTACAGATGACAGATTTTCTTCGTTCCTTTTTCAGAGAACATGAGTTATTAATTTCTGTCAGGACCTAAAGACCATTTCAACCAAAATCTTAAAATGTGGATCTGGAGAAAATTACCAACCCTACCTTTAATTATCACCAACACTGTCAGGGGGTCAGGGGGGACCTGGAGGACCAGGAGGGCCTCCACAAGTGGGGCCTGGAGGTGTAAGGTTCCCAGTGCCTGCTGGAGGTCTTCCTGGGGCTAACATGGATGGACAACAGGTTAATGTGAACCAGGCAGGTCAGCCAGGAATGAGGCAGGTGTACCTGCTGCACCCATCACCTGCATCAGACCACGGTTCCCTTGTTGTTGTTGTTGCTGCGGATTCATTGGTTGCTGCTGCTGAGCAACAGCTGGTTGCTGCTGTGGTGCCAAAAAACAGGACCCTCTCAAATATTATCAAATGTTTATGAATGAATTGTCTTACTACATTAAAAGCAACACAATCACTGATAGTATTGAGTAAGTATAACTCATTTCTTTTTAATTAATTTAAATCCATCCAGCTAACTCTAAATGTTTGATTAAAAATGAAACAAGCCTCTCATGTTCTGGAGTACATGTATGACTAACTTCCCTTTAGCTAAAATAACAAAGGCGTTTGTTGACCGCAGGAACTTCTTCGTAGTTCTAGAAAGTGTTGAAACCCTCGTCCATTGTTATTCATTCCACACCGCAGGATCTATGAACTATTTTAGTTCCTAGAAGCTTTTTAAGAGGAACCTTTTTAGCTCCTGCTTCAGAGTAGGTACCATGGCGGTGCGAATGTAGACTGAAAAAAAGTTCTCATGGAACTCTCTAGTTGATGGTTCCTCTTCGAAAAGTCCCCACCTATACATTACACCTACCTTCCCTGGGAAAAATGCATTTGGTAAAGTGTGTTAATAGGCGATTTTGGACCGCAGGAACTTCCTCATAGTTCTAGGAACTGTTGAAACTAAACTCTCCTCCTTTTTTATTCATTCCGCACCGCAGGAACGATGAACAATTTTAGACCAAGGAGCTGTGTTGCGGGGTGCGCCGAACACCTGACACCCCACACCCTCTCTCTGGGCCACTCATGCTGGAATGGCAGGTGGTGGAACAGGTAAACTTATTTAGATACCTGGGCACTGTGATCGACCACCACCTCTCCTTCACACAGCATGTAGACTGCATCATGTTTCTCCTGAGGAGGAGGCTAAAGAGTTTTAACGTCAAACAGGACATTTCAACAACAGTATACCAGTCACTCATTGAATCACTTCTCGCATTTAACATCATATCCTGGTACAACTTGCAAGAAAAAACTCACTGGTATCATTAAACATGCAACAAAAATCACCAGCACCACCCAGATCAAACTGTCAGAACTTTACATGCGAGCAGCAGAAAGGAAAGCAGTATGCATCACTGAGGACCCTTTACATCCCCTTCACCGCTCATTTCAGCTGCTCCCTTCAGGCAGCTGTTTCAGAGTACCATTAGCAAAACAAAACTTACAGAAACTCTTTTATTGCAATACACATTTTAAACAAGGCTAGATAAGCAATACTTTTTTACATGCTGTGCACATGTTTTTACCTATTTAGGGAACTTTCGCTATTTTATGACTTAAAGGTCCCATATTATGCCCTTTTTGGGGTTCATATATCTAATTTATGTACCTACTAAAGTACGTTCACAATCGCTAATGTTCGAAAAAAGTGTCTGTTTTCATGTACTGCCGATCGATGCAGCTCGTCTCATCTGCCTGTGTTTGCAACGCTCTGAATCCCCCCGAGCAGGGTCCCCACGTGTGCCAAGTCTGACCTGATTGGTTGGCCGATCTGCTCTGTTGTAATTGGTCAGTCGTTCGGACAATTCTCGCAAATGTTACGCCCCTTTTATCATATTTGGAATTCAGCTAATGTGCAGCATGAGCTTGTGCTTGCCACAACAAGCCAATGGGCTTGGATCAGTGACATCATCGCAGTGTGATATCACACTGCACTTTTTAACAAGGGGGGCTAGAACCGAGCGTTACATGCAGCTACTGCTACTGCTAACAGGAGGACGTAGGAGAAGCCGCGTTTCCGCGGACTTTGAATTTTTGCACATAGATGTGCCTAAACATGCACAAGACACCTGGAAAACACACTAAAGAGCATATAAAACCAGAAAAAGCTTAATATGGGCCCTTTAAAGGGGCTATATGTAACTTTCAAAAATACTGTGTTTGTAGTGATACCGCATGGCCGTCAGGCGAACTGCCTAACGGCCTAATGATTTATATATAGCTACAAGTTACATATATATGTAACTTTTTACATGTATAAATCGTTTTTATCGCCCACTCATAAGCGAACGTTTAACTGATGTGAAAAAGTAGATGTTCACTGACAATCTGTGTTGCCTGTATAAAATGTTCCCCGTGTCTGATTTTCTGCGAAAGCTCCAGGCAGTGTCATTTTATTTGCGTTCTCGACGTCCCCCTCACTCCGCTCCGCTTACAGAAATCAACAGTACAAACTACAAACTCATCACACACTCCCGGTCTTCACCTGCACAGCCAGAGGCCGCCTTCACCACACTTATATCCGTCCTATAGCTCTCACAGGCGGACAAACTCATCACACACTCCTGCTCTCAGGCAGTGCCTGCCGAGACTGTCGTTTGTAGGATGGAGAGTGAGACACACAGACTCCTTCACAGACTCTCACATGAGTATGACCACTTACCTCCTCTGTAAACATTATGCCGGTAAATATCCAGTGTTTCAGGGGCGATGTTGATGCTTGTTTGTGTACGTACGAGCACGAGCACGCGAGGGAGAGCGAGCAACAGGTTACTGGTGCAGTTCGCCTGACGGCCATGCAGTATCGCTACAAACGCAGTATTTTTGAAAATTACATATAGCCCCTTTAATGTGAGTCTGAGTGTGAATGTTTGTTTGTTTTAATGTTACTGAGCTTCAAAAAAAGGTAATGTTCTGTCACTATGTGATAGACCATTAAGTTTTTTGAATCTTGAATCTTAGTTCCTTGAACCCTGTTTAGAGTAACATTTTAAGCTCCTGCTTCAGAGTAGGTACCATGGCGGTGCAAATGTAGACAGAGCAAAAGTGTCCATGATGTGTAGTTCTCAGGAAACTCCCTTGTGGAGAGTTGCTTTTCAAAAAGTCCCCAGAAACACCGAATACATTACACCTACCTGCCCAAAATTAGGTTCCACAAACGGTTGTCGCAGACGTGCCTTAAGGTCCTGATACCTGAACAAATTTGTTACACATCCAACTGCAGGTTGAAAAAGAATATGAACCATGAGCAACATTTATTGTAGTATAATCATAGAAATATTCTATCCACAATGAGACGTCATAGACAGGAGCAGGTTTACATCACAATAAAGTGCAAAGTTCTTGGACAGAATTAGCACAAGCTACCACATAGGCCACAGAGTCATATCAAGGTGCTTGTTTTACATCCTTACGTACATTTAAATATGGCATCAGCTCAGAGGTTATCACAAACTGTATAAAACTATTCTGTCATTCGTCAGCATGACAAACATACACGTACAGGTTCATTCAAAGAATAAATATACATTCATGTTAATGTAGAAAAATAATGACTTCAAAAATACGTTGCTCCCTCTTGTACCCTTAAACGTCCTCCTGAAAGTCTCCTCACATTTTGAGTCTTTGTAGCATTAGACGAGGATCGTGCATTCATACAAAGTCCAAATCGTGTGTGTGTGTGTGTGTGTGTGTGTGTGTGTGTGTGTGTGTGTGTGTGTGTGTGTGTAAAGGATAGAACGAGCCCTACAGACTTAACAACAAAAACTACTGCAACATCAGGCACTTCCGTTCCCTGCGGCTTCATTGTCACACAGAGACAGTTTAGAGATCACAAGACGCTGACTCATTAACCATCAGTGCGGGATAAACATCCTTCTGACCAATGGGACGCCTCTGGAGGAGATTCCACAGATGTGACACATCACATCAGCTCCTGAGCCAGCAGGGTCAAACAGATTGAAAGGGTTCAGATTTGGGTTTTTTCACTTCTTAGAAAGAAGTCTTTTCCAGCATTTATCCCAGACCAGTGAGATGAAGCAGATCTAAAAGGACCTTTTACTCTTAATCCATGAGTTCTGCATCATCGGTTAATTACTGTATATGGTAAATACAGTATATTTACTTTATTTTCTAATGACTTGATTGATTGCCTGATCCGTTAAAGACGAAATGTATATTCTTAAAGACAGTTCAACATTTTTTAAAAGCATAATGGAGGCGTTTACATTATTTTCTACCTTTGACGCAGAGACAGTTACGACTCAGAGCTTGTTATCATCCTAACTATATTATTAACTATGTTGAGATTGATTTGAATGTTTGTCTTTTAAATGTTGAAATAGTTCTTCTCTTTCACTTCTTTTAGACTTTGAGTTTGTTCTGTTAAAGTCTGATTCTGAGTTCAAGAGTAAAACTGAACCTTCAGGCCAAGTCAGAAAAAAAATGTGAACTTCAAGAGTTACAAAGAAGGAATGACATCAGAGCAAACTCAGATCACATGATATGATCAGCCAATAAAAAGAATTGTTTGTTGGTCCAGAATGAACCTTTATCACGATAACTACAAACAAAATGTTGAGTTTTAAATGTTGTTCCTTCTCACGTCTTACCCGACAATTCATCTGCACTCTACAAGTTCATCTCCGTACACTCTGACGAGACTTCAGCTTCATGTTAACCAATGCAAAGACTTCTTATAATGTACTACATGTTTCTTTTTATCTCCACATGGTTTAAATGTAGGCATGAGTTGTGGTTAGACCCTGAAACAATACAT
Source organism: Tautogolabrus adspersus (assembly GCA_020745685.1). NCBI lineage: Eukaryota > Metazoa > Chordata > Actinopteri > Labriformes > Labridae > Tautogolabrus > Tautogolabrus adspersus. Next base: position 4,472,147 of record CM036554.1, on the reverse strand, counting down.
CTTCTAAATCAGTGGTTCTCAACTGGTGTGTCGGGACCCAAAAGTGGGTCGCGGAGCCATTTTCAGTGGGTCGCAAACGGAAGAAAAATGCAGTCAAAAAGTGTATGAAGAGCTTTTTTTTTTTTTCTTTGTTCTATCACGCTGAGGTCCAAACTGCACAATTTCTCTAACAATTTTTCATGAAGGAGTAGTTGGTGGGTCCTGAGGTTCGGCCAGTTGAGAACCACTGTTCTAAATGCAATCCTTTATATCGGACATGTGTGGGTTAAGTTTCCCAACGAGTAGCTTCATGGGACTGCAGCATCAGGATAGCTGATATGCGCCTTTGTTTAAAGTAAGAAATCAATGAAGCCTTTTAGTATGAATTGTTTATATGTGATTTACCCTGCTGGACTAACTACACAAGGAGGCTCCTTAAAAGTAAAGCGTTGCTAAATACAGCGCTATTCCATTCTGTGTTCTGTTACCAGGTCTCCTCTGGTTCACTAAGTTCAGTACATTACTCACTCGTCACTTGTGTGTGTGGTTTGTTGTATATTTGGAGATGAAGAGCCCGGTGGAGGCCGAAAACTACACTGTGTGTCTTTGCATTGAGAATACTGCACTGGGAGAGAAAGGCATGCAGGCGGATCAAATCTTCGCTCAGAGAATATTGAAACGCATACAAGACTAAGTCACACATACAGTCGTAACAGTCTATGAGTTCACAGGTTACAGGTACAGCACTGCGTGTTGGTATGGGACCCGCAGCTACACACAACTCACTGTATTTGACTATACTGTACATTGAGTCCAGTACTGAATGTTTAGCCGAGTGTGGAAGAGAGACACAAACCATGGAGTGGTTTACATGCACAGAGAACTCCTCCTCTTCCTCTTCTTCACATAATCACTCAAGTTACTGGATGGAAGAATTCTGTGGTATTCTTTACCCTCATAAAAAGAAAGTTTACTGAAGTGCAGTAGTAGGTACGTTTTTTCATTTTGATTTTCATACTTCTTTCCTACCACTAAATGTTTATGATGACAGGCGTTTCTATTTTCTAATTACTAGGTTTGAGAGGATCTAAAAATTGGGGTCTCTTACCCTGTAATGTTTTTCACAGCTCCCCTGCAGAGTTTTTGACCACCAGTGGGGTCATTGATTATTGCTTTAATGAGCAAGTCCCAGTTTAGTGAAATATTGGGCATTGTCATGAACTTGTCTGCTGCTAGCTGCATCGTGTACCAATTATCCATAGGTGGCAGTCATACAGACTGTTAAACACATGAACGCACTCTCAGTTACGTCACCTGTTGGTTTCTGAAGAGAGGTTTTGAAGCCATAAGACGGCAGTAGCCATATTGGAAAGTGGATCTCTCCCTAACTTTCCATCAAACTTGAAACAGGCAAAGAGGTAGAGTAAAGGCGGGGCTTTAAGCCTCCTGTCAAACAGCTAAAACACCCAGGCATTCAAGTAAGCCACGCCCCTAATTACTGCCTACATCTTAGCCTTTACATAATCAAATCACATGAGTTAGAAAAAATGTCACCAGCCGTACAGTTTGTATGAATAAAGAATTCCGCTGTAAAATGGGTATTTTAACATGAGCTGAATCGGTGTGTTTACAATATTACAGGAGAACTACAAGATCAGACGGGATTAAACAAAAAACAGGTTACTTTCCTCTACTTTCCGCGGTTGATTTGCTGTTCATTTGGTGCCTGTTTTGACACATTGTTGATAAAGAGCTTTAATAAATAATTGGGAGTCTGTACATTGTGTTTTATTTTGAAATTAACAGGATACTCTATGCATATCCATGCCTGACTTCCTGTCCAGGTCGATCTGCTATGTTCAGCGTGACGCATGATTGCAGCGGGCTCTGTTGAAAATATACTGATGGCACGCTGAGACGGGCAGCGGCACACACGGATTCCAACAGTAGCCCTCAGGTAGCATGGTCATTAGGAACTGATTATCAGCCAAAGTAAGCCCTTACCTGAAATCCATTTTTTTCTAGCAGCCATATGAAGACCATATTTATGCTGTAGTGCCAGTGATTGCACTTCCATCAGCTCGCCAACTTTGGTCATCCTCTTTTTCATTCAGCTGAAAAAAACGTTAAATCTTTTCCAGGTATTTTGGTTAAATCTTTGTTGATTTAGCTTGTTCAATCTCGTGAACGCTACCTAATTATTTTTCTCCCTACCTGTTTTTTTCATGTTCTCATCCACAAATAGAATTCACAAAAAGTTACAGATATCTAAAACCTATTTCATTAACAGTAACTATGCCCCAACATTTCAAACACGATCTGCTAAACCTTAACATAACTTTACTTGGCGTTCAGCTTGTATCCCGATGACTCTGTGCATGTAAACACCACTGACCAGGCTGGAAGTAGCTGGTAAGAGGAAGAGCAGAGTGAGAAGCCAAAGATAGGGAGTGAGATCCCATCCCTGACCCTTAACAGCTCTTCCTCACTGCCCTACTCTCTTCATCACATCTCAGACCTCCAGGCCCAAGTCTCTAAAGAAGCCTTTGGCCACTCTCGACTCTCGGAAAGTCACTGTGAGGGAGTTGAGGGTGACGTCAGTGACCGTCACCTCCCCAGCCCCGATGATTGGTCTCCAGACATCGTCGCTGTCCGGCTTCTCTGATGCAGTGAGCTTGTCTGGTTCTAGAGTGGAGCTCCAGCTGTCTGTCCTCTCCCTTCCTGAGTAAGTGAGAGCCAAAGACAGAGGTAGAAAGAGATAGAGTTGCACTCAGGTGTGATTCAATCTAACCTATCACATGTATATTATTATTAGGTCAACCTCCCTGGATAACATATTTCAGCTCTGATAGATGTAGAAGGCAGATGGGAAGCCTTTGGCAGCAGGAACAGACAGCCCTGACTGCTCCTGAGCTGACGGGGAGGGACACAGTTGCCCAATTCTGCACTCCAGGTTCTTATCTCAAGAGGATCTTAGTAATGTCTCACGTTAAACCCTCAGAACTGAAGAGAATATCAGTACAAAGGGACCACTAGTGCCACCCTTGCTAATTTTGCCTCCTAGTAATATCAGATCAAATCTCCACCACCCTACTCTCTGTGGTGAACATGTGAAAGAGCAACTCAGGGAAGATTTCAGGGACAGGCTGTCCTGAAAATTTCTTGTGAAAAAGGGCGTTGGAGTATTTTCAGATCCCTAGAATCACTTTAATTTAGGATGAAAGGTTATGTTAGTCAGTACACCCGAATACTTGGTGAAGTTATTGAACTTTTCCTTTCGAATTAGCTGAATAAGAAAACAAAGGATACAGATAAAACAAGTATTACACCATGTGAATTGTATGTTTTTGCAAAGGCGTTTCATCTGTAAAACAAATACAAAGCTTATACTAGTACTTTTGCTTATCGTGATGTAGTTTCTTAGAGCATCTGCAAAATGCTCCACATCCCTTAAATCTGTACAACATGCAGGTTATGTTAGTTCTATAAGTTATGATCAATTCGAGATTGTACTATGGATGAACTTTTTACAGTGTTTTATTCCACGATTAATGTAATTAGTGAAATTATCAATTTACCATCAATGTGATGACTCTAAAGACAAGCCTCTTCGCTTCAGACAGAAAATAGAAACAAATCGAGTTAATGAGGCGACGCCTGCGAGCTACATGACATGCCTCATTCTCAAAAATCACCTGACAACACCTCCTTCCAATTAGCTGTCTATGTTAGCTGCAAGATTTCCGGTCTCTCCCTCGCCTCTTTCATTGTCAGCTCTGACCTGCACCCGTACTGCACTCTTGCTCAGCATCCACCTGTAGGCTCCCACTGAGGGGGGTTTAAGATATCATCCAATCACTCCTCAAATTTCTGCATGTAAATCAAAACTGTGAGGAGTGATGAGGTCAGAGCCTAGACGCCAAACACAAACTATATTCTGCTGCAATTAATATTTTAAACGATACAAACATGAGTTGTCTGACTGAAATATAGTTTTAGTTTCAGGTTGATTCGAACAGGAAAAATCAAAGAAACATCACCTACGTCTGCTTTCATAGGGTCACATAGTTTAAAAGGAGATTTGTGATTTGTCTTCTATCAGCCAAACTTATAATTCAGTGTTCATTCATTGAGGTTTTTATAGCTGCCGTAGAGTAAAAGTTTTAAGAATAAGGATGTAACATTATTGAAGCGACTGTGTGACTCTTTGCGCTGCAGTCATAGTTTTTACGTTGTACAGTAAGGACTCTGCAGTAACTTCACATTTAAATTCTCACCACCGACTTGATCTCTGCATGATTTTATCTTTCATTAGGTCAGGATGGTGGACGTTGACTTGTTTTTGGTTTAAGTTAAGAAAGCTGAGTGTGACCGTGCCTTCGAGAGAGTTACAAAGAGTCGAGTAAACTGGGTCGTGAAGGTGATGAGAATCAACTGGCTGACCGAGTGACACACTTACCATTTAAACCGCCTTTGTTCTTTCCTGTCGCTTCCTCTTTCTCCCCCTCCTCTTCCTCCACCTCCATGTCATCTTCATCTTCTACATTGTCCACTTCCTCCTCCTCCTCTTCCTCTTCTCCTTCTTCTGCCCAGTCCTCTTGTTTGGGAGCATTTGAGTCAAGGCACTTGAGTTGTGGCCTCCCAGGTTTGCTTTTTAGATGTTCTAGTTGTGGTTGTGGGACTTTCGTGCAGACACCAAATGACGGGTCCTCATCTTCCGAGACCAGAGAGCGTGTGAGGGAGAGACGAAGGCGAGGCGGAGGTGCCTCTTGAGTCTTGTGAGCGCTGCGGAGATCCATAGTGTAGACTGTATTCTAAATAAATACCACAGAGAGAACACTTGGAGAGCTGAAACTTGCAAATTCAATCAGACTGTGTAGAAACATTTATAATGGTTATAATGGTGAGTGTTGAGATGATGCTGCTCTTAGGATACTAAAGGCTAATCAACTACTGTATAGAGGATAATTATCGGACATAGGACTATGAGGGAAAAGAAAGGGAATGAGGGTTGTATAATTTAATGAATGAGTTACGTAGATAACAAAACCTGTATATCGATCTCCAACTTTACCTGCAGAAGGAGTCTTTTGGTTTTGGATCCTTTTCTCCTGTGGCCCAGAGCTCTGTCTCTCTGCTCTCTGAAATGCCAAGAAAACAATCAGGCATACAACACAGCACCCTGAAGAAGAAGAAGAAGATCCTTCCTTTTTTTTTTAAACTCCATCCAGGCCTTCAACATTTATACAGATGAAAAGGAGGGAAATGTCTTTAACTGAGAAAACTGTTCAAGAAAAGTCAACAGCATCATTAAAGAAAGAAAGTGAGAGCAAGTCAATTCATTCAAAATCTATGGGAATTTTCACATACTCAAACTGACTGCCATGCAACTCTTCGGCTTCGATCGGCTGCTCAGCCGCTCTCTAAACAAGAAAGTGGCAAAGTTTTGTGACAACCGTATCCGCTGCCTTATAAGATGCTGTCATGCACAGGAATTTAAAAGCTGAATATAAGCAGGAGGTACACCATTACACACACATGATGAAGAACTTCATTGAAAGATTAACAGGTGAAACACAAGCTTTATGTCAGCTGATACAGAATGTTAGTTTGGCCTGAACTGAGTAAGAAATGGAACAATAGTGGAGCACAGATTATGCAAAGTGGCTCCCTGGTTGAAGACTTTGAGCCATTGGAAATGGCTGATTATAATGTTGATCTAACAACCCTCTCAATGACACCACCAAGTTAGCTGTGAATTAAAAATTGAGTTGTGTTTCAGTATGTGCAGTTAAAATGCTGTAACCCAGGACACATGCTAATGAAAGCTGGAGAGACGTCTTTAATCTGGGTCTTGGTCTGAAGGGTCGTAATCTCTGTAAACATGAATATAATGTAAGAAGAAAACTGATTTATTCTGCACATTCCTGCTACACTATGTGTCTGTAGTGTCGGTGTGGCTTGTTCTGTTGAGCCTTACTTTTCTTCATAGGCTTGTACCAGGCGCTGGTCCAGGATATGTTCCTCTGGTTCCCATGTACTGTACCTGCAAGATGTAACAAAATAAGAAAACCTACTCCACTTTTCTATTTATTCCCTTCCTTCATGTGTTACTCATTCGGTCAAATTTCTTGCATTCAGTGTTTGCAGCGGCTGTGGCTCAGTTGGTAGAGTCGAGGATTCGAACCCCAGCTCCTGCAGCAACATGTCCGATGTGTTTTTGGGCTTTAACCCTGAATTTCCCGCTGCTTTGTCGGCGGCGAATTAATTTGTATAAATGGGATTAGTTACTTCTGATGGTCTCACTACAAAGCAACCTCTGCCATCAGTGTGTGAATGTGTAGGTGTGACATGCGGTTTAAAAGCGCTGTGAGTAGTCAGAAGACTAGAAAAGTCCATTTACCATTTTTGGACCAAACAGTTCTGGGGACTTTTTTTAAGAGGAACTATCCACTAGGGAGTTCCCTGAGAACTACACATCATGGGGAGTTGTTTCTGTCTGCATCACACTGCCATGTTTTTCTCCAAATGATTTTAAGAGCTTTTACCAACTGTTATTTGCTAACGTTTACCCCGGAATTGAAAAATGGCGGTTGGTGTTACTGGATTGGCTTTTGGGTTCGACCAATCAACATACACTTTAAGTCCTTCTTGTCCTGAAAGAGTACCCCTCTGAAGCAGGAGCTAAAAAGGTTCCTCTAAACGGGCTATAGGAAATAAAGTCGTTCATAGTTCCTGCAGTGTGGAATCAATCAAAAAGGGGGGGGGGGGCTCCATAAGTCTCTAGAACTTCGAAACAGTTCCTGCAGTCCAAAATTTCAAAAGATCATTGTATTGGCTGCATCTTCTTCAAAAGTCACTTGTCATCACATAATAAGAAATAGAGGTAAATATCTTGATATAACCACATTTGTAAAAACATTTTAACAGTACTTAATCGTCAGTTTCTATGGATGTTAATAATGTTAGTTTAATGTAGTTCCTGCTGATGTCATTCAAACTATAAATCATTTTCACATTTGAGTGTGTTTTAATGGATATAGTTTACTGTGCACATGTGTGATAAAGTGAATAAGATGCATATAAAGTAGAGCTGTCAGCATTAACTAGTTTATCACAACTGATTAAGGTCTGAAATTAATGCTTCCTTTTTTTTAATCGCGATATATCGCATGCTATTTTGTCCCTTTACGTGCACCGTAGATATGTCTCCGCGGTGTGTCTCCCTCCCAGCCAACATGTACATTTGGGCCCCATATGGGTTACAAAAGGGCTGCATGGGTACAAAGCGGGCATGGGCTTGAACTGGGCAAATTGTCTGGGCCCCATATGATTTCAGTAACATGGGTCCCATATAGGAAGCCCAAGTGGGCTGACCATTTGGGTCCCATAGGGGATATGAGTAGGCTAAGTGGGCATGGGGTGGAAGTAGACAAGTTAGGTTGGCCCCATGTCGTTGAAGTAACATGGGCCACACATAGGAAACCCATTTGGGGCTACTCTATGGGGCCCGTAAGGGATATAATTGGGCAGAGTGGGAATGGGGTGGAACTGGGTGACATTATCTGGGACCCATATTGTTTCAGTAACATGGGCCCCACATAGCAAACCCATTTGGGCTGACTGTATTGGCCTCATAATGGTTAAGAGTGGGCTAAGTGGGAATGGGCTGGAAGTAGAAAAGTTGTGTGGGCCCCATGTTTTTAAGTAACATGGGCCCCGCATGGTTAGCCCATGTGGGTGGACTGTATGGGCCCCGTAAGGGATATAACTAGGCAGAGTGGGAATGGGGTGGAACTGGGTGACATTATCTGGGACCCATATTGTTTCAGTAACATGGGCCCCCCATAGCAAACCCATTTGGGCTGACTGTATTGGCCTCATAAGGGATATAAGTGGGCAGAGTGGGAATGGGGTGGAACTGGGTGACATTACCTGGGACCCATATTTTTTAAGTAACATGAACCCCACATGGTAAGCCCATGCGGGTAGACTCTGTGGGCCCCGTAAGGGATATAACTAGGCAGAGTGGGAATGGGGTGGAACTGGGTGACATTACCTGGGACCCATATTTTTTAAGTAATATGGGCCCCACATATTAAACCCATTTGGGCTGATTGTATTGGCCTCATAAGGGTTATAAGTGGGCAGAGTGGGAATGGGTTGGAACTGGGTGACATTACCTGGGACCCATATTTTTTAAGTAACATGGGCCCCACATAGCAAACCCATTTGGGCTGACTGTATTGGCCTCATAATGGTTAAGAGTGGGCTAAGTGGGAATGGGCTGGAAGTAGAAAAGTTGTGTGGGCCCCATGTTTTTAAGTAACATGGGCCCCGCATGGTAAGCCCATGTGGGTGGACTGTATGGGCCCCGTAAGGGATATAACTAGGCAGAGTGGGAATGGGGTGGAACTGGGTGACATTATCTGGGACCCATATTGTTTCAGTAACATGGGCCCCCCATAGCAAACCCATTTGGGCTGACTGTATTGGCCTCATAAGGGTTAAGAGTGGGCTAAGTGGGAATGGGCTGGAAGTAGAAAAGTTGTGTGGGCCCCATGTTTTTAAGTAACATGGGCCCCGCATGGTAAGCCCATGTGGGTGGACTGTATGGGCCCCAAATGGGATATAACTAGGCAGAGTGGGAATGGGGTGGAACTGGGTGACATTATCTGGGACCCATATTGTTTCAGTAACATGGGCCCCCCATAGCAAACCCATTTGGGCTGACTGTATTGGCCTCATAAGGGATATAAGTGGGCAGAGTGGGAATGGGGTGGAAGTGGGTGATATTATCTGCAACCCATATTGTTCATATAGTCTATATTGGACTATCTTTTATAATCACAATTAACATAGATACAGACATGATGATAGATGGCGATCTGAGAATAAAACAGTATGAACCCTGATTAAAATCTACAGGCTATATTTTCCTTCTTAATAACGCAACATGAAAGCAGTTGTCAGGTGTGCTGTAAAAAGGTGAAATTCGCCTCATTTTTTGGGACCGACTGCCACTAGTGTGAGACTGGATTGTTACTGCTCTGTATTCATACAGTCAATAGGCTACTACTGTGTAACTTGCAAAACAACATGACAGCATTGTCATCAGCATTATCTTGATTGCTGTGGCATGTTCGGGAGGCGGCTTGTGGTTGGACAGGCTTGTAAGGAGAGCTGGCTCTGTGGTTGGCACAGACCTGGTCAAACTGTAGACAGATTGCTGGTGAATGTTTTGAGAATTTTAGTGCTTACCTTTGACACGTCTATCACACATTGCGAGGAAAAAACATGCAACACAAGCAGCTGCAGAATGTGGCCAGGTTAAGCTGACAACTCATGGTGTGTGGATGATTGTCGACAACAGCATATCCTTATGCCACTGGATAGCCTATAGATTTTCACATTAATAATTGTATTTCCTTACTAAGAGATATAATACAGAAGAATGAAAAAAAAAATAGAATAATATATTATTATTTTTTAATGTTTTATTTTATTTTATATAAGCCTATGAATATATTATACTGCATATAAAATCGTACTGAATAAAAAAATAATATTAATAAAGTCTACTTTTAAATAAAAATTAGTTATTATTTTTCAGGGCACACGGTTTTTGCTTTAAATTTAATTATGTTTCTTAAAAACATACTTTCAGAAGAGCCAAGATCAGCCCTATTCTAAGCAGGCAGACGCTGTGGCCAGGCTTTTCAAAATTAGGAGTTTATGTCATGCGTATTGCAAATTTGCAACCTAACGGTCACACGCGCGCTTTTATTTTGAATTTCTTCGGAGCAGCGCCGACAGCAGCAAAGAGCAACAGTCCGCAGCAGCAGCAGCAGCAGCAGCAGCAGCAGCAGCGCGCTTTTGACACTGGTGAGTAGCATATCTGCCTCCCTATAATGTAAAATTCTTGTATTAAACCATCGTTACTATTGAAGTATTGTGAGCTAAGTCACTGGGGAATTTACAAAAATGCTTGTTTGAACTCAGCTAATGTGTGAGTGTTTTAGCTAACTTTAGCTAATGTTAGCAGAAGCTGAATTAGCTCAGCAGCCACATGTGGAGGCTCTTTTTATTGCCTCTGCTGCTTTTTTCCTTTTAGTCTTGTGTGAATGAGTCAAAAGACATTTGGTAATGTTGTACAAAACAAGCTGTGTTAGAAGTGATGAAGCTAGATTTACATTATTATATTATTCTATTTCAGCTGCATATGCATTTAAAAAAATAAGCTCTTTCCCAGTGCAAACACAAATTGGAAAAGAAAGTTCGTATTGGTCTGATAACTGTACTTATAACATTTAATATAATATGAAAGGCTACTGTACACTGTTTGACCAAGAGGAAAAATAACAGAAGTCTGTAAAATGCATTTATTTTATCTGATTTTATTTTATTTACTCATTAAGCATTTAAAATGTGAAAATTGTTTTACTGATGACAGGAAATAAAAACAACACAGTTAATATGGCATAGCCTGTTAACTCTGCCTAAATGCATTTATTTGGTCTCGTTTATTAAGTGTTTCACGTGCATGAAACACAGTGATTTATCAAACATTTATTTCTTCAAAATCAATGGTTTACTTATTCAAGTAAATATAAGATGATGTTGAAATGGTCAGTAATGTTCAATTTCTTCACAAATTTGCTCTCATGATTTATAGATAAGGCCCATTATGAATTGGGTCACAATGGTTTGTCATTTTTGTTGAAATGGGTCCCCGGGAAAAAGGTTTAAGAAAGAATGATTTAATGGATAGTTCAGACAATTTAACTAGACTAACTAAACTGAACAATTTGTTTTAACAAAGGGCCAGCATGGCTGTTAGATGCCAAAGTCCAGAAGCATTATTCTGCAATAGTACATCTAGGCCTATCGGTGTTCATCCTAGCTCTTATTTATGAGAGTGCCATTAATTAACATCTTAATGTAGCTGCAAAGTTAAGGAGTTCAATAATAGTCTTATCAGTTAATATGTGTGAATGCACCTGACATAATTACTAAAAAAAATATGACAAATCCAAACAAAATAAGAACTCTCCATTGTTCTATTTCTAGGCTGGCTATATCATTTTTATCAACATGTGTGTGTTAAAATTGTGAATTTAACCTGAAATTTCAGTTGGTGTGTGAATGTTAACCACACAGTATTTACATGTGTGAAAATATAAATGATAAAAAGTGCCTCCTGTTGATTTCTCTCAACCATTGTCTTCCTCTCACATTTAGATTTGTCCAGATCACAGTTCTTCACACACTGTTGGAAAGTGTTCTTCTTTGTCACGTAAGTAATTTGAATGTAATAGTTTGCCATATATGCACAATGTATCTGTTGTCAGTTCATGCTCATTTGTCATTTTCAGTTCTGTTATTTTTGCACTTGCAAGCTCAAAAATTGTAGTAGGCCACGTGAAGTGCATGATGGTGGATAGTTGCTGCCTCCTGCTCAGTTTCATTCATTCTGTAAGCAAAAAAGTAATGTAGAGATCCCTCTCTGAAAAAATGTTCCCCTCCTAAAAGTGCTGTAGTGGGTAGTTTTCTTTTAAGTTTCCCACTTAGTGATGTTATGTTGAACCACCTTAAAGAAGGCTGAGAGTTGAATTTGATTTTAGATTAGACTTACATTATATTTTTGTTTAGTGGGCTTTGTTTACATGGGAGGTCTACCAGTTACCTCAAACCAATCAAAAAATGATGATGTAGTACAAGCCATTTTACATGTGGGAAACACTATGGTCTCCTGTGTATTTTAGTGAAATGGACTACTTCCATGGCAATTCAAGGACAAGGAGGAGGAGAATCAAAGCTAGAGTGCAGCAGCATTTAATGACCCTTGCCATGGAGGCTGTGGAACAGGCAGATCAGGTTGTGGACCAGGCAGTGCAGCCAGAGGATCAAGAACTGCAGGCAGTGGACCAAGAAATGCAGGCAGTGGATCTGGATGTGCAGGTTGAGGAATATATGGAGAACAATGGTGATGAGACTGTAAATCTGCAGTTGGACTTTGACAGTGATGTTGATGTCTTGTACATGTGTAGTGACTGTGATGAAGATCCTGCCTGTGATGTTACTGAAGAGGAACCCCACACTGATGCGAAGAGGAAACTAGCTGAATGGGCAGCTAACCGTCAGGTGTCCCATTCTGCACTGTCAGAGTTACTAGCAATACTCTTGGAGCTAGGTCTGGATGTACCCAAGGATCCCAGAACTCTCCTTGGTACAGTGAAAGATTGTGAGGTCAAAGAGATGGGACAGGGAAGTTACTACCACTTTGGGCTTGCAAGTGCAATACTGTCAGAACTGAAAATGACAAATGAGCATGAATTGACAACAGACACATTGACTATTCGTGTGAATGTTGATGGGCTGCCTCTTTCAAGGAGCTCTAATATTCAGCTGTGGCCTATTCTAGGTCAAATAGTTGAGCTACCAAAAGCAAAAGTGTTTATCATAGGTGCATATGCAGGTCCCTGTAAACCTGAATCTGTGAACGACTACATGCATGATTTTATTGAAGATTTAAAAGCCATCACAACAACTGGTGTAATGTCAAGTGGGAAACAGTACAATGTTGCACTTCCAGATGCTTTTATTTGTGACACTCCAGCAAGAGCTTTTTTAAAATGTATCAAAGGTCATGGTGGCTATAGTTCTTGTGAGCGTTGTACACAGTCTGGCATTTATGTTGAAAATAGAGTTGTGTTTCCAGACATGGATTCCAGCCTAAGGACAGACACTCAGTTTGAACAAATGTCTGATGAAGACCACCATCACTCTAAATCACCTCTCCAGGGGCTAGGCATTGGTATGGTTTCTGCTTTTCCTCTGGACTACATGCATTTAGTTTGCTTGGGCATTGTGCGTAAATTGATTGCTCTGTGGTTTAAGGGGCCATTGCAATGTCGGGTTCCATCTTCTGTCCTTTCCGCCATCTCTGATCACTTGAAACTGTGTAGACAAAGCTTACCCCGGAGCTTCTCCAGAAAGCCAAGATCTTTGTCCGAGTACAGCCAGTGGAAGGCTACAGAATTCAGGCAGTTCTTATTATATACAGGGCCAGTTGTGCTTTCTCAAAGATTGCCCAATCAACATTACAGAAACTTCCTGGTTTTGTCATGTGCAATGAGAATACTTCTGTCTCCTTTGTGCAGAGAGTTCTGTGGTTTTGCCAGAAAATTGTTAAGATTCTTTGTAACCAACTTTGCTAAGATATATGGGACTAAATTTCTGGTTAACAATACACACAGTCTTGTACATTTAGCAGATGATGCTGAAAAATATGGCCCTCTGGATTCAGTTTCATGTTTTCCTTTTGAGAATTATTTGGGACAGTTGAAAAAAATGGTGAGAAGACCACAGGGTCCTGTGCAACAAATTGTCAGACGTGTCTATGAAAGGCAATTATTTCCTCGCATGTCGAAAGACATGCCGGAAGGTGTTGAACTGAAACAGCCTCATGCATCTGGACCACTGCCAACAGGTTTTTCCATGCATCAGGGTGTTCAATATAAGATGTATAAACTCAAAGACACAATCATCTCAAACTCCAGTGGTTCCAATTGTTTTGAACTGGGGGGCAGAGTTGCAATCGTGAGGAACATTGTGCATTCCACTGCAGGAACACATGTAGTGTATGAACTTTTTGAGACAGGGGCTTGCTTTTTCAACTACCCCATTGATTCGACATGTCTTGGAGTTTGTTTACTATCAAAACTGTCTGGTCAGCTTGCCAGTGCTCCAGTAACAGACTTCACAAAACCACTGCTGTTATTGCCTCTTCAAAAAATGTTTGTGGCTTTGCCTCAGCTACACAGCACATAACATGATGAACTTTGCAGGATGCCCTCATTCAGTGTGGTGGAGTTTGTGGATGAAATTGACCCTGATGGCTGCAAGAAGGTGGACATCATTCCATCAGAGTGGTTCGAGGGCACTGACGGAAAATTATGCTGGTGGCCACCAGCCACATTGCTCAATGTGACCAAGGCCGTGAAAGAGGGTACACCACCAGCTCAAAACTGGATTCTGTGTAATGTGCGTGTGATGGGATATGCAGGTAACTTTGATTTTCCTCATTAACTACTGCTCTATTTCCTTTACATACTTTAAAGCCCCTGTGATCCCCAACTTATTGTTTTTTATGTTGATTTTTTCTCTACAGGGTTCTCTGAGCTAATTGGTCAAGGGCTGGTGTAGCCGCAGATCGTCATTCCAAACAAGCAGAATCACACCAAACTCAATTCATTTAATTCAATTGATTTAAGTCCTCACACATGTGATAGTTGTAGGTGTGCTCTTGTTTGGTTGGATACCTGCAACCACACTATCCCTCTGCAGATTAGACATCTGCTTCATATTATACTGTATGTGCATGCTTTTTTCAATTAATTCTGGTTTCAGGGCTGCAAAGTAGGGGTGTAGCAAATCGCTGTTGCTTCGTGGTTCGTACAGACCAGGGTTCGCCCACATGTGATCTGCGGACTAAATGAAACCCTCAAAATGTGAAATACAGTTTACAGCAGAGGTTGCGCTAGATTTTTTTGTTGTCTGTCATTTTGACTGACAGGGTCATAAAAATCCCCTCATAATCTATTTTTACCCATCATTTTAATTTTTGTTCATTAATGATAAAGATATATTCAATAGCATTGTTTCAATTTGAATTAATATCAATTTGAATTAATTTGAATTAATAATAGTGATAGATGGCCTTCAGATTTTTCCATCACTGTTTTTAAAAAACGGTCAATGGCGGATAATATCCTATTAACGCCATCCTCGGTTTAGAGTTTAAGTTACAAGATCCCTGTGGTTCTCTCTGCAGCTCATGTCTGTGTGACAGCAGAGGAAGAGGAAGATTGACTGATTTAAAAGCCATCACACTTTTATCAAGTGAATTCCTGACCATGACTTTGTGCATTTACAGCGGTGTAACTGGGAAACTGTGCAGGCTGTCGTCACAGAAATAGATCATTAGATTGTGATATTTATTCTAGTTTTGGTGATTTCTTTACTTCTTCACAGAGCTAGAGTTCACCTCTGTTCACTGGTGCAGCCCTGTCTGACACAATGTGTCTGTCTGTGTTGATTGGCTATTACTCGTGACTTCTAAACAATCATTTTTCAAACAATCATTATTTTTACCATAGTAATAACTACAGACAGTCAACTCTAACCTATCCTTTTTCCTCATTTGCTGATCTGAAAAATGAACTGAATCTTGACTCAAAACTGTGATGTAATTCAAATTGAGAATTTTGTGATCCATGACACCTCTTTTAAATGTATATGGAAATCTAGTTCTATTTTAATATCTGCTTCACTCCTTTTATTTTGGGTCATTGTATTTTACAGCCACTTATGCAGAGGCTAGGGTAAAGCTACATCAAGCTGAGTATACATCAGACCTGACAGACACCGAAGATGCCTTGATAAAGAGAAAGTATGTGGGGGAATACAGGTTAAAGGTCATTTTCATAATATAGAGGCAGTTGGTATGGTTTATCTTATATATCTTCATATTAATCTCTCTAGGGCAAGGGCAAAACTCTCCCAGACTCAGATCGAGCAAGAATCAAGTGGTCAATCTGATTCAGAGGAGGAATTTCCACCCACTCCCCCAGGGAAACTCCTTGGGCTAGCAGCAAAGAGAATGACCAGCCGGATCACCAGCCCCACTGCCCAACGAGTCGCCAGTTCCGCTTTCCAGCAGGTCGCCAGCCCCACTGCCCAACGAGTCGCCAGTTCCGCTTTCCAGCAGGTCCCCAGCCCCACTGCCCAACGAGTCGCCAGTTCCGCTGTCCAGCAGGTCGCCAGCCCCACTGCCCAACGAGTCGCCAGTTCCACTGTCCAACAGGTCGCCAGGCCCACTGCCCAGAGGGTTGCAAGCCCCAGTTGTGAAGCCATGTTCTCTACACTTCTTACACTTGTAGAAGAAATTAAGGAGACCCAGCAGGTTCATGGTAAGATGATAAATGTCCTGCTGAAGAAGCAAGATGCATCAGTGATGGAAGTTCCTGATGGAGTGGTCTTCCCACTGCTAACTCAAACAGATGTTGAGGCTCTCGAGGAGAAACTGGGGGACCGCAGTCTAATGTCTGCTGTTGTAAGTTTTTTTTGTTTTACTTTTTTTCCAAATTGATATGCATTAGCCTACAAATAAAGATATGTATTACATTACAGTAAATTACATGAAGACTACAATTTTAAATGTTTAGTTGACTTTCCAGCTGAATTTTTAAATCTTTGAAGCTTATTGTCTTAGCAAAAGCCTTTTTTTCTCCTTTTGGCTCTCATACCTAGGTTGCCATGGTGGCAGATATAGGGGGCACAAGTGTGGATGATGCAACGAGGCGAATGATGAAATACATTCTGTCAAACGAGCTGGCATTGGACTATAACATGTTTGGCCGTCACGGGAAAAAGAAGTTTAAGGACTTGCGTCTTTTCAACGTTGTGTATGGTAAGTAAATTAGAGAAGTTCTTCAACAAATAAAAATCATTTGTCTTCTGCTCTGTAGCACTTTGAGATTGCTAAAATAAAAAGTGCAATACAAATAAAATGTATGATCAAATGTGAGATGATCAGATACAGAAAAGGTAACAGCAGCTGAAATAAATAACGTTGACCACACTGTGCAGCGATTTCAGTCACACAGTGGTGGAAGTGACAGTTTCTCAGATCCTTTTTAGGCTACTTAAGTAAAAGCAGAAAAATACTGCTGTTTTTATTACAAGTAAACGTCCTGAATTCAAAATGTTACAAGAGTAAAAATACATTAATATAGCAGCAAAATGTACAAAAAGTAAAAGTACACGTTCTGCAGTATTATATTATTAAAGTATATTTTATTGTTTGCTTGTGTCACTTACAAACGTGAGAGATTTGAATGTTCTTCATCATTGTTGGGCCACAAAAATTAGAATATTGAAATATATTCTTTTATGTCAAATCTTCATCTGAAAAGTAACTAAAGCTGTCAAATGATTGTAGTGGAGTAGAAATTACAATATTTCCCTCTGAGATGTAGTGGAGTGGAAAAATAAAGTAGCATCACATAGGAATCTCATAATTGTTGTTAAGTACAGTACTTCAGTAAATTAATTACTGTGATTTGATTTATTTGACAGTTAAAAGAATGAAACACAATACAATCCCACGTCCACAAACACAGGAAAGGAATGACGGCATGATGTTCCTATAAAACTAACGAGGATAAATACACAGAAAAGTCCAAGACTTATTTCCACTGTGGTCCTCTCAGGATGTTACTTTCCACCACTGCAAACTGTTAAACTTTAGCTTCCTTTACTGCTTCCTGTATTTACTTAGCATTATTTTATAAATTGCTTATATTTTTAAGTTCCTCACATGCTGAAGGTTTAACCTGTAACCTGTGTGCTACTGAATGTGACCAGCTGAGGGGCAGAATAGAAATATTCATTTTTTAAGTTGAATACACATTAAGCCTATATCAAAATGTTAGACTCCATCTCAGCATTGGGTGTGCAAGATAAATGAAAACATGCACTGAAAAGTTATGTAGATGGTTGATTATTTAAAAAAGACTTAAGCTTAATAGATTGAAAACGACATTGAATTAACATAAAAGCAGACTGACAATAGAAAAGCTGTTCAACATCACCCTTTTCCTTTAAAAATGCTCTTGGTCTTAAGTATTTCGATTGTGTAGGTTAAAGCCTTCTTAAAACTTGAATGCTTAGAGAACAGAAGAGCTGTTGGGCTAAACAGCCCATGAAAACCTGTGGGAAGCAACCGCACGGCAGAAAAAAATGATTTGGCCTGAAAAAATGTTTTTTCAGTCAAATGATTTTTTCTTGCTTTAGTCCTTGTATCTGTGTGCAGTCCTCACTTTATTTTATGGACTTGCATTTTTTTTGACTATGCACCATTAAGGTATTGAGCACGGTGGCATTTTCAAATTAAAGTAAATTAGAGGAAAAATGTCTCACGTGATGAAAATGCAAGGAATGTCTTTGTCCTGGACTGCTTTATTTTGAGAACTGCTCATCTAATTTCTTCAATAATAATACTAAATAAGCTTAAATCAATATATACATGTAAATAGCAACTTTTTTACCCAAATAATGCTGGTTCTATTGGCATTTCAAATGTGAAGCATGCATTGTACCATTGAATCCTCAACTTATGTGCATAAGTTATTGCTTTTAGTGCATTTGGGCCTTTTAATGTGAAAAAAATGTGCATAATTTAATTTTATGATTATTTGTACACACCTCACAAAGCTATTATATATTCATTATGATTATGAGGGAGTATTATAGTATTATAATACAATGTTATAGTTGGCCATTGTTTAATTCTAAATGGTGTTTAAAGAGAATATGTTTCTAATTTTATCTCATACCGTCAACCAAATTTGTTTTACAGAGGCTCTTAAGAAGAATTCATTGACGGCACAGGTGAACCAGCAGGAAGCAGAGAGGGCACTGTCGAAATGGTTCACTGGGGCTAGAGACAGAGGAGGACGAAGGGCATCCAGACAGCCAGTGCCAAGCTAAACAGTACTGAGCAGCGGTGGAATATGAGTGGGTGCAGAACATTTGTATTCAGGTACAAGTACAGTTACACTGTTAAGCTATTACTCAGTGTGGTTGCAGGTATCCAAGTAACACTGCTAAGGTAAAGTAAAGAACCTATCGTCAAGACAATTTTGTAATATTACATTGTATTCTTGAAAATGTCAGCTAAAAAGTTTGCAAAATGTTGACAAACTGTTACATTGTTTTTCTGGAACAATGATTTCCATTACCAAAAATCTGTTGATCATTTTGTCTGTTAATCAGCAAAATATTTGGTCCATAAAATGTTTGACCGAAAACCAGAAAATATTATTAAATAAAAAGTGGAAATCAGAGAATGTGGCCATTTTTTTTATTAGATAGAGTCTGACTCAAACTGGTTTGTGATTAATATTTTATTCTTTGGATTCATTGTTGCAGCTCTAGGTTGGATGTTTATTAATACTGTACTCAGTACTCAATTAGGATTTTTTAAAGTAACTAAGTAGATTACTTTGTGTAATGCATAAGTACAAATAAAACTACAAACTTTAAAATGTTCTCTTAGAAGTACAAGTATGGAGCAAGATTAGTTGAAAAACAAAGTAATCCTAACCCCGGTTGGGGCCCACACCTAGTGTATGTTTCAGCTCATGTTGTCCCCATGTAGTACCCACATAGGACTAAAAGCTGGGACCAAAATGGGTTCTGCATATCTTGCCCAGTTGGAGCCCACCTAACACCTAGTGTGATCCTGCATTAAACCCACATGGTCAGTTAGCTTGGGGCCAAAATGGAACCCGCGAATAATCCCACTTGCAACCCACATTTTAGCCATGATGTCCCCATGTAGGACCCACATAGGACTTAAAGCTGGGACCAACATGATTCGTGTCTGTTTTGCCCAGCTGGGGCCCACCTAACACCTAGTGTAATCCTGCATTAAACCCACATGGGCAATTGCCTTGGGGCCAACATGGAACCCACGAACAATCTGATTTGCAACCCATATTTTAGTCATGTTGTCCCCATGTAGGACCCACATAGGACTAAAAGCTGGGACCAACATGGGTCTTGTCTGTTTTGCCCAGCTGGGGCCCACCTAACACCTAGTGTAATCCTGCCTTAAACCCACATGGGCAATTGCCTTGGGGCCAACATGGAACCCACAAACAATCTGATTTTCAACCATATTTTAGTCATGTTGTCCCCATGTAGGACCCACATAGGACTTAAAGCTGGGACCAACATGGGTCTTGTCTGTTTTGCCCAGCTGGGGCCCACCTAACACCTAGTGTAATCCTGCCTTAAACCCACATGGGCAATTGCCTTGGGGCCAACATGGAACCCGCGGACAATCCCATATGGGTGCGATCTGAAAATCCTTTATGGGGCCCATTGTTCAGCCCACTTTGAACCGACATCGGCCCCACATAAAAATGTTGGCTGGGCTGTAGTCACAGTGATGGAAAACAAAGACGCTGCTGTGTCTTTGAATGATCAGCTCACTTTAAAAAACTCTGAAGTAATATCCACCTTACGACATCAAACATTTCACTTTTTCCCCGTTCCTTTCGAGCTGTTTTTATTTAGTTTTTGATCCGCAACAAGTTTCTTTTTCAGTGGTTAAGTAAATTGGATCTAACAGACGGTCCTTACTTTATTTCAAAATAAAAGCATGGTCGAATTCAAACAACAAGTAAAGTACCCTCAGCTTAAGACAGTACAATAATTCAAAATAAATATTTTTAAATGCAAAATAATGGAATTTCAAACATGTGATCAAAAGTGTGATTAATTGCAATTAAAAAAATGTAATGGTTTGCAGCCCTTATATTAAGTTGACATACTTACTTTGGAGGCCATCCTTTCCACTTCAACAGATACTCCACATTCCCCTGTACAGAAACACGATTTAAGAGTATCTTAGCCAGAAACATTAAGAACAAACTTTACCTTTCCACAGTCGTCATGACAACTTAATACAAGTTAGGTGCATTATGGTCCCGTCTACATCAAACTCAAAGGGGCTGTAACTGCAGCAACACTGATTAGGCTTTGATTAATCCTGCAGGATGATGCATCGATTGTTACACCGTCAAAAACCTCCTGACACAGATACAAACCTCCATGAATTATACATGTATAGAATAATTTAAAGTATAGCACAAGAAATAGATCTGCAAAATAAAAATAAAAAATAATCTACAGGTGATGTTTACCTCCATATTCGCATATACTTAATGTGTATGATTATTATTACCCATGATAATGTTTGCTGTTAAATTGAAAATACGTGCAGTAAGATATTTCCATCAGAAATGATCTAAAATGAAAACATAATGTAAACTGTGCTGTATGTTAGTCATCCTCGGTGACATCATCCACTAACAACTTCCAAGCTCTCAAAAGTATTTCAGGGGGTGAAGTCACCACTATTCCCGACTTCACATTAGTCACCCACTTCCTCACAACAGACTGGTTTGTACTGTAGGGGGCATCTTAGCTCCTCAATGAACAGATCCTATAAGCTTATACAACTGAAGTTTGAAGTTAGTATCCTAATCCTCCATAACTTGCGATGCTGATCACATAAATATTTGGATATAAAGCACTTTAATGTTGTGACATTAAAGGATTATAGTTGCCTAATAATAAAATGCAGCTATACTACCTTTGCTCATAACAACATTTCTGAACACAAGCTCCTTTCATCATCTGTTCCTCACATTTTTAACTAGCCCTGCAAATTAAAGTAATACATCACTGGGTTTTACTACTAAACTGGGGGTTTCTAGTGGCCCACATGCGCTCCAGGGGTCCCATAATCTCTCTATACAAATGTCAACACATTATGTAATCGTTCACTTAAACCTTATAGTCTTATTAGCATCAAACATTCCCACAAGGAAGGACATTGCTCCCTTCTACTGTTTACAGGCAAACACCTTATGTTTTATAACTGTAGTGCAGTGACAACACTCTCCACGTTACATTAAAGGGACATCCTCCTCTAACCCGCCCCCTTCACGCAGCCTGCAATATTAGCTGCTCGTGCTTTTATTCACGTTCAAAGTAGTAGCATCTTTCCTGCAGAACATGCGACTCCTTACATGCTGAGTATGTGCCGCAGCTAAACTAAATGACACATTTGTATTAAAATATGTACAACAATTACCTTTCTAACTCTTTTCTTGAGGACTGATTCCACAGCAAACACTTGCTCTCCAATCGCGGACAGCTCCATCTCTGTGCGCGCGAGCTTCGCTTCTGTCCTCTCCCTCCCTCTTCTCGCTCAGCTGCTGTGTGCTTTTTCCTGAAAAGTTAAGGGCCCTTGTATCCAGAGCGTGTTACTAGTGATGTATCTTCCCGAGCGTCCAGTCAGTGACTTTACAAAATCTGCGACACATCTGCACACCGCTTTGCGCGTACCCGCCCCGTAGTGCGCGCTCCCTTTACAGTGAGTCCGCGCGCGCCACTAGCTGCCTCATCATCCTCACCCTTCAGCGTGCGGATCACTGAAAACAGCTTTTATTATTTACAGTCAATGTTTTTATTATTAACGGATGGATACCCAAACACTGTGTGATTGTGTACTCAGACCCCTTTGTAAAAATAGAAATAAAAAAACCTCTTACAACTTGAAGTCCGTCACATAAGTCAGTCATTTTTACTTTTATTACCAAAAGTTATTATTCTACATAAAGGTTCCCAAGAAACATATAACTGCATTAAAATGACAATACTAATGCATACAGATAAGAATAAGCATTTTATCGTAGAAGTTAATTAAGGAGAGGCTAGTTTAGACCACTTTAGTAAGTTAGGCCAGTATTTTTCAAAGTGGGGGTCCAGACCCCCTGAGGGTTCGCCAGAGAGTGCCAGGGGGGTCTTGAAAACTTGGAGGGAAGAGAGAGTAAAATGGAACAAGAATAAAAAACATATTACAGTATTTGTGACAATAAAATAGTAATGTGTCTTTTAGATGTTATTAATCAATGCTTATTTAAATATTCATTCTTTTTAATGACAATCTTCCAGTGAAAAAGAACAACACACACATTAGTTCTAGGAATTTAAGAAATGTTTCCCCCGTCTGAGGTTAATGTTATATGGGGGTCATGTCATGGTAAAGTTTGGAAACCACTGAGTTAGGCTACCTACAGTTTTAGACTATAGGCTACAGCGGGGGTCTGGATAATCACACGGGGTCCTCATGTGAATTTAAGGGGGCTAAAGACATTAGGCCTAAATGAGGTAGAAATTTAAAAGAACAATTTTCAATCCACTTCTTTATTTTGGAATAAAGAACATGTTCAGAGCAGTGGGCACACGGCTTCAGAGAGAAATGTGTCTGTAGTTCTCATTTGCCAAAAACATTTAAAAACGGTGAGTTTGTCTTTAATAAACTTTTCATAAAGTAGAGTCAGCAACGTGATTTTCAAAAAGTAAATAGTCTGTGTCTGTATAAAGTCATATATTTCCTTCTTAATGTGGTGGAGTTCCAGTAAAGTACAAGTTCCTCGTGTGTGTACTTAAAGGTAAATATCCCATTAAATGAAGCCACACTGTATGCTGTACATAAAGTGCCATTACAAGCATTTTATTTGTATGCAAAAATAACAAAAACAAACAAAAGACAGCGACAACCAGGGTCCCTTTAGTAAGAAGGGCTGAAAGACTGTCATGGCAAAATAAAAACAAAAAAACAGAAACAATGTTCAGTGGAGTTGTGAGACAATAAACACGATGCGATTGGTTCCAAAAATCTCAGCAACAACCTCTCTGATGTTCTGCTGCAGGTTCACTAAGATATGACATTTAAGGACCACGGAGTAGGCAGGGAGTGAAGAGTTTCATCCAAAATATGACATGCACCGTTGAAAAAAGTGATCTTTAGAAAATCATATTGTTTCAAAACTGTTGTACATAATATAAAGCCCTTGGCCTCAACAGTGAAAACATATCTGATACGTTTCAGTTGCTTCTCCTTGATATTTAGGATAAATTGGTGCTTTGGAATAAATCTCCTGAAATGGCGACAAACAGCACAGACCCTCATATATTTTTTCAGAGCAACAAATATGCTTTTATGTAAACAAGTTAAGGCCAATATTGTCGTTACACGGACAATACATGTAGAGTATTAACAGTTTATGTTCAGCTGATAGATTTGAAAGCTACTTACAGTAAAATCTCTCTAAAGGCTCATTTCACACAAAAAACACCACAACTCACGTCTGACTGGACATGTCCTCACAACCAGCCCGTCAACTTTCACTTTTCTTTTTCTTCATTTGACATCTTCCCTTTGTGCAGCCAATCGTTTAACTCCTCCTCAGACTGAAAGCACACATCGGAGCCCCTGCTTACAGTAAATGACTTGTTGAAACAACCTGTGACTTCCTCTCAGAGCCGGGGTATGCAGGTTTGAGGAGAAGAAGTTTAAAAGAGGAGGAGCGGTGAATCCGCTGAGCTCCTGTGCTACAGAGGGCTGCTGTGGTGGAGAGACCCTGTGGACCCTGCGCGTAAGAAGAAAAGTATAACAAAGTGTTGTCCCTTATTCTGCATCCTGTCTGAGTGATGTCGTGTTAACACTGCGGTATAATATCATGTGTAATATTTGAAAAAAGAAAATATATTTCTTTACATCTATGGAGCTGTTGTATTTTTTTCCTTCTAAATTCAAATTATTTTTGACAACTTCAGATCACAAGGTCACTTAATCTGCTGTTTGGAAGTTTGTCACTTAATAGCCCATCATATCAGCAGCTGATTGTTTACCCAGGTAATAGTTCATTTCCTTATAAAGTGAACTGTCAATCATTTTTCTTTAAATATCTGGTTGGTAAATTGTCAGAAATTTAATTTTTACGTATTTCAATAGTTTGGTTTTTGTTGACCAACAGTCCAAAACAAAAAAACTGTTTACTTAAAATGATCAAATAATCGGACAGTTCTGTTTGTCGTTTTAAGTTTGAAAACTGAATTATGATTAAAAAAAAATGTGCTGCCAATTAATTTTCTGTCTGACAACTGAGTGATCTTCAACAAACTGTTTTGTCTTAAAAAGTTGGAACTTCGAGGTTTTTCAAAAAGCTCGTAAACAGTCCTGAAGTTGTGATTGTTTTGTTGATTCCTTTTTCTACGGTCAAAAATCATCTTCACATACCAATACCACGTTTGGACAATTTTAGAAATATTATATTTTTGGCAGATTTTGATCATTTTAATTTAAACAACCAGTTCTCTATTTGCTATACCCTGACTCTTACTGCATCATGATACTGTATCATTTGGATAATTGCCTCTCGTGCATGTTTTCTTTCATGACCAGCACTCTGCGTTACTTAAAGCATCCATTTAGAAGTGAATCATTAAAAAGAATAGTGACTGAATGATGCGGTTGTGTCTTCAGTAAAAAGATGCAGAGTCAAACCTCCACTAGAGGGAGTGCTTGGCCTGGCTGTTGCATTGCTTTGTTGCATATAAAACTGTTGTGTGGGCACAGCCTCTGTACACATAATAGACTCAGTCCGTGCCACAAGTGTTTGGGTAATGAAAAAAAAAAAATACAAAGTTGGCAATGTGATTCATCACTGATTTTGACATATCATATCAAGGCAAGGAACGGCACATTTTGGTGAAGGTGAAGGATAGAAGGGCAGAGAGTGATTCACATCAGGAAGGTAGAGACAGAAGCAAGAAGACACATCAGTGAAGATCAGGACTGAGGCAGGGAGGATCACTGAGGGAGACAGGCAAATAAACAAAGCATCATTCAGAAAGCCTGCACTCCCATGACTTTGGAAACTTGAACAGTAAAAAGGAAAAAAAAAAACGGATCCAAAGTGACATTAAAAAATAGTCAATATATATATAAAAAACACAAGAATAGCAGAAACAGAATAGTAACTCTTAGTTAGTCTGAACTGTTGTGTGAGTAAAGGACTGTGATTCTTTGATTCTCCCTGGGAAGTGTTTGCTTCCTTAATTGCTTTGCATCTTATCAGAAAAGAGTCCAGCAATGGCTGTGTAAACAGAACCCGAAAAGAGGGAAAACATACGTCTGCAAGTGTGCATCCATGTGATTGGCTGTGCAAGACCCTCCTCCCTCTCCTCTTCGTTCTGTGATTGGCCCATTGGCCCTGTTGTAGCAGTGATCGGCTGGTTAAACTGTTAGCCGTCAGACCGCCATGTTTGGCGTGCCTCCACTTCCTCTGAGACGACTAATAGGAGTTCACAGTTTTTTCCTCGCAGCTGCTGGCGAAGAAACTTCCTGGAGTGTGGTAAAAAAACAGACACAGATATGCAAGATGAAAAACTTATGTCAATTCATTAGTGCAGCTTCTGCCAGCAGGCAGTTGGCTTAGCATACTTTCATTTGAGATGAGCAGTAATTTAGTTTTAATTTGATGTTTTCCTGGATCAGGAATACATAGCTTGTTTATAAAGGTACATTATTTACATGTCTTTGCATACTGGCACCCTGAGGAGTGTCTCTCCAGCCGGGCTACTGATACATGTATTAGCCAAAGACTCAGTCACGCTGCACAGCAGTACAGGACGTTATACCAGCATTACGTTCTGAGGAAGCTCAGCCGACTTCACTTATTTTCAGCATGTGAGTGATAACAAAAAGGAGCTGGGCAGGCGTCTGTTTACATCACCCATTTCTACGTCCATCACAGTTAGTACTGTAGATTATTTATTTTCAGATAAGACTCATGTTGTAAGATTCTCAGATGTCCATGCTTTTGTTGATGCATTGAAAAAGAGACTAAAGTAGTGCACAGTGTCACTGACAGATTGCGAGTCTACTCGGGGGCTTCTCGAATAAATCGGTGCAGCGCCACCAAAATTGCTCTGTAAAGATATACGCTGAGTTTTTCTGTTCGAAATGATAACATTGAGAGAGGTGCATTAAACAGATAGAAGCCAGACTACTTTGTAGTTTGTTTTTTTTGCTGTAGTAATTCATTTGACAATGTTTACTTTCTGAACAAATTCATTGCTTCCCTGTAAAGCAGAAATTGTGAATTAATCAAAGAAGTTTTATGGCAGCTTGGCCGGCACTATAGCTGTAAAAAAGTTTCTGGATGTAAAAGATGAATCCACTATGGCACAATTAATCCATAATCTCACAACTTTCTGAGTTTCTGATAACGGCTGTCGAAGGCAAACACGCTCACATAAACATAAATATAGCATCATTCTCACCTGAGCTCGTCCGGGTTGCCGATGGGCTGTGGGCTGCGCAGCTTTGAATCCAGGTTGTAGTAGACTCCTCCCACCTCTCTGACTCCTATCCAGTGCTGCCGTTTGAGTGGCAGTCGGAGAGGCCCCCAGCGCAGGTTGGACGGCACGTTCAGAATGAAACCCGTCACATTGGCGAGCTCGATGCTGCCGACATCCCTGAAGGAAGGAGCAAACTTTTACTTTTGATAAACTCCCATATTCTGGTAGAGCTAGGAGATACGAGATGACATTATACATTTTGAAGTATGAAAAAAATAACAACTCATATTTCATAGTCTTTAACAGTTTCAGTATGAAATGTAGTGTTTTTTTTATTGGGTTTTGAATTGTCTAAATTCTTTTTACATTTGTGTGGATTATTCGTTCCTTTCTTTATA
Source organism: Tautogolabrus adspersus (assembly GCA_020745685.1). Taxonomy (NCBI): domain Eukaryota; kingdom Metazoa; phylum Chordata; class Actinopteri; order Labriformes; family Labridae; genus Tautogolabrus; species Tautogolabrus adspersus. Next base: position 4,444,977 of record CM036554.1, on the reverse strand, counting down.
AACACGCTCTCAATTTCTTTTGGACAAAACTATATCCTGATTGTGTGGAAAAATAAATCACTGCCATGCTGAAAAAAGTCGCTAACCTAATTGACGTGTGCTTTAGCATTAGCTGTGTAATGCTAATTAAAAAGAACGCTGCGCTCTTGAGTTTCCAGCTACAACATTATCAACCCTACAGTAAGGTAGCTTGACCAAATTTAATCCACTGCTATTTTTAACTGCAGATGCTACACCATGAGTTGAAAAAAGGATGTCTCACATGGTGAGAACGACACCTGGCTCATATATTTTATACAGAAATTAAACAGAAAAAAGACGATGTAACCCGTTAGTTACTTAAAAAGAGATTTTTGATCTCAATGACTTAAAAAAAATAAAAAAATAAATAAAATGAAGTGTTGAGTTTGGTATTTTGGACTTCCTCTACTTGTCTTAGGCACATAAGAAAGCTTCTTTGGATGAGAGGGTGTATGCATGTTGTATTCCTGCAGGGGCGTGTCTAGAGGGGTGGCAAGGCCTGAATCTGATTTGCCACCTCAGGTGCAACCCAAAATCCTAAACTGTGGTTGGCTATTTGCCCTGTCAGAGGCGGGAAACCAAGTATTAGGGTTTTATTCCACAAAGACTGCTAGTATTTTCTTATATCAATGTCTTTTTCATATCACAGGTGCATAGGAAAGTAATGCACTCTCTTACATGGAATTAACTAAGTGGCAATGTGAAGGGACCAATTCATGTATTTTTGAAAGTTAGACTGTTCAGGAGTTTGTTTGCTGAGAATGTTTAAGTACTTTAAATAATGTCTTTAACGTACATTTTCTTTTTTTGTCATTATAAATGTAAGCTAAAGTTGCTATTTTCTTGTGTAATAAAGTAAATATGATTAGTGAAGTTAGATAATTAATAATATTTGTGTGTGCTTCTTAAACAATCACACTTCAGGTCATTCCTGTTGTCAGTGCCCCAGTTTGGCCACCCCAGTCTGTATTCCTGTACAAGTTGACGAGTCGGCCAGGTCAAAACGCATTCCCTAATCTATCTTTAAATTTACTGTAAAATTTTACAAAATTGGCAGCTTTAAAAATAAAGACTTTGAACTAGTGTCTGAGACCGTCCACTCACCAGGAAAATGCTTCTGAGAAGTCATTTTTAACACACCTAACTTTCCATACAACAAAACATATTTTTGAAACCAATAAAGTCGACCCCTGCTGGCCATTTGAAAGAATGCAGAATTAAGACCCTTTAAAAATCAGTTTACTATTGAAACCCAGCAGCTGTTATTATAGACCTGGATGAATGTTCTTCTCCTGTAGAGATCTTTTCTCCCTGTAGGTTAGCATTGCATTGATGAGATGACATTCACAGATAAACATTGACTTGCCTATATTAGTGATACAGTTTGGTTCCAGTGTGTTTTACTTTTAGGCCTGAATACAAAATAATTCAAATTAGAAGAATTTATTTTTTATTTGCACCACACATTTTTCATCAACCCTTCTTTCCTCAAGTTGCTTTTATTCCTTAGCAGTCATACAAGCTACGCTCATAGTACCCACAGCCGCCAAATTGACACCAATCAATCTGATTCTAGCTGACAGCTGGCCGAGGCTTGATTGGTGAAATGGTGTGAATGCACAGCCCATGTATGCAGGGGTCCATCTTATAGGCCCAATGTTTGCATGCAGAGTGTGAATACACTGTGTTTAATGTAAACATTAAATGTGTTTACTTTTCCTTGTGATTCTCGCAGTCTTTGTTGATGAATTTTCAATCTTTTGTGCAGCCCTACTTGTAGGATTTACAAAAAAAACTAAATTTGCAAGAAGGGAAATTAACGGTGAAAAACAGGGTTTCTATAATAAGCATACATTGATGATATCTTTGGGTGATTTTGCGTTATTTGATAGAACAGCTGAAGAGAGACAGGAAATGTTAAAAAAGAAAGAGAGTGGGGGATGACATGCAGCAAAGGGCAGAGGGCGGATTCAAACCCACGGCTGCTGCGATGAGGACTACGGCCTCTGTACATGGGACGTGCGCCATAACTGCCAGGCCATCTAGCGCCCCAGCCTACACTGATGTTGAAAGTATACATTCATTTTTTAAGTCTGATTCACGAGGATGAGTCTGCATTCACAATGTTTCTGGTTCAAAACTGATTCTGAAATCTTGGTTGTCAGAGTTTCCCATGAGTAGAGAGTAATTCAAGATATCGCAGGTCAAAGCTAAATAACAAAAAGACTTATACTAATCCAGGAAACATCTGGTCCTTTCCATAGACGCGGCTTAATATTTGTACAGTAAGATTAAAGAGGTAGTCTGTAAACTGTGTATTTAGTTAGAAGCTTAATCATATCACTGTTAAACGTTTACAACGCATACAATGCAAATGCATTAAGTTAAATCACCGCTGTGTTTCATCAATCAACTTAAGAGAGAAGCACTGTTGTTTTTGTAGCTAAGATTTTGTTCCTGTTTTGGTCAAGACAGAGAAACAGGAATTTGGCTTTTGTGATAACACCAACGTTGGGCTGATAAAGCACGTCTGTAGCTGCTGTTATTGACCTCAGTCATGTAAGACTTTAAAGGAGGGTAACAAGAATGCCGATAAAACTGTCTCCTAGACTTTGTGAACTGATGAAACTGCTGAGTAATAAAGAGAGATCATTGTGAGTCCTGCTGATTAGCTGACTGACGTGCAGAAGAGGACACAGTGGGCCTCTTTACAACGTTTACCTCAAGTGACATTCTAAGATTTCAGTGGATGCTTCTTAACTGCTTACGCCACAGCAGAGAAAAAGTGTTTGTTTTTTGCTGTCACCATGTGCATGCAGGGAAGATAAGAAGTTGCAAAAAACAAGAGAGGTGGGGTGAAGGCCTGGTCTCCCTGACCCTCATATTGATCATTTAGAGAAACAACTAACGCAGCAGACAAAGATAAACTACAGCTACAACACAAGCAATTGATATTACCAGGTTTGGAAATAAATCTTAAAACCCTAGAAAGAAAAACAAAGAGAAAGTTACAGCTCCACATACCTTCTTTTATCCCACCAAACCGCCTCAAACCCTCTGGTCTGCAAGGCGGCCATTATGACGTTAACATCATAGTTCCCATTTCCCAGCATGCTCTTCTTGTGAGGTGTCACCAGAGTGCTGGGAGAAAGTCTGCAACAAGTAGACAAGAGGGATGAACACATTATACAAAACATTTCATGTGTACATGCTTAACAGTGATAAAGTGTAATAAACCTCATACCCACCTCTGGTATATCTCTTGCAAGGTGTCCCTACTGAAAGCTGTCCCGTCTTGGAAGACGTTATTGAGCGCGTGCAAAGCACACAGTTCCCTCCGCTGCTTCTCATGGTATATGGCCGGAGGTGTCAGAGAGGGTTGAGGAGGCAGCGGAGAGGTGAGAGAGGACGAGGAAGATGAGAGATCCTGTTGCTGCTGAGAGTCTGTGGGATCCCTACTCTTCCTCTCCTCCGCTCCCACAACTACCTCCCCTCCTCCTCCTCCTCCACCTGCTCCTTTCTGCTTGCCGACCTTCCAGGGCATGCAGCCCAGCTCTTGCAGGCCGCCTCGCCCCTTCCCCTTCCACTCGCCAGCTGGATAGGGAGCGCTTCCCATCCCTGGATGTTCACCACAAGCACCGCCACAGCCGCCGCCACCTCCTCCAGCTCCACCACTACCTCCACAACTACTACCTTCCGAATGCTACATCAGCAGCATCATGACAACCATTGCCATAGCAACCTCTCAGCCGCTTGGAGGAGAGGAGCTTGTGTGTGTCTGTGAATGGTCGAGGGGGAGGTGGGGGTTGTGAGATGAGACCTGCGGCTTGTTTAAGACGGCAACACCTGCTCTCTCTAAAGGATAGATGTGATGAAAGGTCAACAGGAGAGAGTTGGTATAAAATGGAAATGAAGATGGGATCGCCAGCAAACAAAGATACTCCAGATGCTCCCAAATTAAAGATTACGCCTCCAACAACATCACAGCGGTGTCATCAAGCAAACGGCAGCTGCTCTCTGTGTGTTTCCACTTCCTCCATCTTTTGTAAGTTTAAGTGTGTTGACAGCTCTCTCCATCTATCCAGTCATCAAGCCTGTGGCTCTGCGCTGTTTTCCATCACCAGGTTTCGACCATGGAGAGACTCACATTCACTCGAAAAGACACAACAGATATTTGATGCTTTGCAGTAACGTTGCCTGAAACACAGAAATAAATCATTAAGATTTACAAATATTGTCACAAGTTCCCACAAGATAGCAGAGCCCAAAATGCCATCTTAAAACTGCGCACAAAAACAAAACCTTAAAGTTGAATCGTCTCTGTTATTGATGCTGACAGATAGATTAAATAACACTATAGGACGTTACAACTCCTCTTGGTCAGCAGACCTCATAATAAGAAGGTAAACATTTGGACTGGATAGAGGAAGCAGGCTGCTCAGTTAGCTAGCAAAATATCACAACAAGACACACACACACACTGAACGGCTTTAAATCCATTACAGAGGGATAGTCGCTGTCATACTCGGAAATTGTTAATGTACAGATGCAATAAATCCAGGACAGAAACAGATATCTGTCGTTAAGTCTCCTGTGTGCTCTACGTGACTCCAGTTTGCAGCAAACACAACTACAACGCTTCCTTTTACGTCTTATAACTTCATTTTCTCAAACTGGACACTCACCTGACGGCTTCCTGTCCGACGTGTCACAGCAGAACGACCAGAAACCGGTATATGTACGAAATTCACTCCGTCCTGCTTGTCCTAATGACTGTTCAGTCCTTTGTCTTTGCCACTTTTTCCCTGATATAGCTCTCTCTCTCTCTCGCTCGGTCTCTTTCTGTCTCTCTCTCTCCCCGTCCGTGTAGACGCAGACATGCGCAGTAGCGTCTCCCTGGCTCCATATTGCTGTCACCGCCTGCGTCAGTAGACAGTGGAGCAGTTCCTCCCCTGAGACTGCGAAAACCACATTTTTAGTCCTGCCTAATAAAATAACAAATAAAGACATGATTTTGAGGCTCTGTGGCTTTTGTTATGTATGAAAAGATACCACCACATTTCTCTACTTCTGGGGTTTGAATGCTTAATGTGGCCATTACCATTCATTTTTGATTGGCTATAGGCCTATTTTAGGCTTTTATTGTTTATATTTTTACACATCATACATGATTAGGAGACATTATGAGCCAGCAGATAATTATCACTCTGCCTAGCAGTTTTGTAAAGACTAAGAGCTATGAAACTTTCAAGCCCCTTATAGCTCATTGTTTTGATTTTTGGCCTCAAGCTTTATTGTTTTGATTCATTTATAGCATCCATCATTTGTTAAGCATGGAAAACAAAGTAACAACTAGCTTGTGAATATCTAGTAGCTGATGAGGCAGATATTTTCTCATTTGTGTGCACTAAAACAAAGACTGAACATTTGTCTCATAAAGGCTAGATGGCTACGGAGCCCGTGAAGTCCCAAAAAGTAAGAAAAACATTTTTCTGCGTACAAGTTAATTTATTTTTAATTTTAACTCTTTGGGACTTCAGGGGCTCCGTAGATGGCCAACGACTCAGTTGGAAGTTTTTATTGAAAGAAGAAAACTTCTTGAATTGATCATACTTTTTTAACCCACAGCAGGATGAACTGTATAAGACCTTTAGGCTGAGATGTCAAAAGAGAAACACTCGATCTTTTACCATTAGGACAAAATGTCAGCCAACATTTCACATTCAGCAGATACAAAGACACTTTTTAATCTCTTTGAGGCAGTGGTTGGGGTATCTTGTGTGCTGACAAGTAACAACCTCTCTGTCAAATAAATACAAACTCCAGAAATAGTCTAGTTTCAGTCAATCCACTTAGGTAATTTTTCTTTCTCTCAATGTTTAGACAAAGAAAAAATGATAGGTTGATCGCTTGTTGTTTATTAGTGTGATAATGTATGATGTTAACTGTTGTATAAATGAATATCACACAAGAGGTCAAGCTGTTTTGCTGGATATCAGCACAGCTGAGATTATCTTCATCCTTGGGATTATGACCGATATCACAGAAGTGCTGATATTCAACATTCCTCTTGTGATATTTTTCTTTAGTAATCAATTGCATGGTGCACAAATGGAGACTTTGTATAGTTTCAAATAAAACGCAAGCTATGCATTTGTTTAAAGCAGGTAAAGAGAGTAGTTTTCATTCCTGTGTAGGGGAGAAACACCTTAAGTTTAATGATAAATATAAATATTTTGGGACTCAGCCAGTAGATCATTCGGGGGTGGTATCGCCAAAACTTTTTTCAGGAATACAGGGTTACAAAAGATTTCAGAAGAGCGAACAATGGGCAGGATGCTGGGGTTACCAAACAACAGGGTGGCCCAGTAAAAAAATCTCGTTGGGATTTGTCCTTGAGAAGCTTGAGCGAACAAAGTGTGCAAACAAAACCTTAAAGTTAAAGTTAGGTCAAATAATGAGGAAAACAATCGAAAAATAGCCAGTGTGGATATGAGAGAGTTAAGATTTCAAGTCTGGGTGACATGTTCAAAAAACATGGGCAAAAGAGATCTGGCCAAATCTGAGAACTTGTTTATTTAAGAAGGATTATAAATGTTAAATGATGTTAAATATGTTAATTTTGTAACACTCACGTAACATACACAATAGTCAGAGATCAGTGCGTGCAGTTAAGATGTGGTAGATTACCACAACATATTAAAACAGGAAGTTAAAGAGGAGTCTCCGAGGATGAGAGAATCTGTAAACACTATGAGCTAAATTAAATGGAACATAATTGTTTTATTTTGTACTTTCCCCATATCATGATTTGCAAGATATATTGTTCGAAATTGTTCCTTGCTTGGATTGAAGTCATGAGGAGAACATTTTTGACAATGTTTTTGCTTTGTGTGAATATCATTTAAAAACATGGGAAAGGAGGAGAAGAGTAACTTGCAACAGATCAATTTCACAGAATTCATTACGCAAGGGATTGGTGAATGAACTGGATCAAACGCCAACTGTTTGGAAAGTATGTGTTAAGATGAAATTACTTTATTTATTTTGTTTTGTTTAAATCTGTGTTCAGGGACTGGGCACTGGTAGCCTAGTGGTTATGTCGAGTCTATGGTCCTCCACGCATCGGCTGTGGGTTTGAATCCCATCTTGGCCCTTTCCTGCATGTTGTCTCTCTCCTCGCAACTTTTCCTGTCTTATACAACAAAGGCAAAAAGGCCACAAAAACATCTTTAAAAAAACTGAATCTGTTTTTAAGGGGCTGTGTTGGTGTATATACAGAACTTTGTTGTTGGTATATTCTTTGTTGCTTACCTCCTGGTGTGTAATTGGTCATGTTTACTTAATGATGTTGTTGTCCATGCTGTGCTTTTCGATGAGGGCAGAATGACACGCTGAAATATTTTGGTTGATTCTCAGTTAATGTGTTTGAATAATCCCATGAGGGATGAGTCATGTCAATGACAAACATAAAATATTTATTCATTCATATAATTGGGATGCCATTTTTGTATTTTGTAGTGTAATGTTGCAGCTAGTTTGCAATACCATTAAAGACTGAGACAAGAAATCCAAGATGTAATAATTGTCTTTGTCCAATGGCAGTGATGGCAGTCAAGAAAACTAATGTCACAGCTGTGTCACGTGCTGCAGAAGAGACACAAAGTACAGATGCAACTGCAGGCATTGTTCACACCTTTACTCAGATAGAAAACGTTACAGTTCCAAATCTGGAGATTTCCTCTCTTACCCATAAGCAGCTTAACAGATGCTGATACTTGGTGTGTTTTGATAATTGTTGCTTTCATCTTTAGCACCATCTCTCTTTCTATCTGTCTCGTGGTCAGGCTCAGACTCCTGGTGGCAAGAGAGTGTGATGAGCAAACTATTTGCTCTTCACTTTCTTCCTCCAGCTATTCAAACAGGATCCCCGAACCAGCACTAATCAAGAGGACTGTAATTGAGTTTTTCTTCACGACCACCTTTCTTTCATCTCATGTCAGAGGTTAGAAGAGGCCTCCAGATATTTGATTGGTTTAGGTCACCATAATTGGCTTCCAGTCAAAAAACCAAGAGCAGTAGAGAGGATCTTTATTGAATTTTTTAGAGGGAGGTTCAATAAACAGACACATAAATGTTTATACCAGCATGACTATGAAGGTCAGTATGTTTATATGTCTGCAGAAAGAACAACAGTAAAAGATATATTGTTTAAAAACACGGTAAAGCACATTAATTAATTTTTAATGATCACAGCTAAAAAACGCGATATCGAAGATTGCACTGAACACATCGAACTCTACTCGCAGTATGACCTGAGTTTATTTTCCCTGATCAGTTTTAATATTAAATATCTCTTATAAATTACAAAAAGATGGGTAAAACAAAGCATGGAAACACAAAAGCATAAACACAGGTTTAAACTAAAGAGTAAACTGTCATCAACATATTATAACACATCAGAACAGGAATATTTAGAGAGTAACAGATGTACCCATCTAATGATGGAAGCCAAAGGCAGCCAGTGGTAGTGCATTCATCTGTTCAGAGGTAAACCAGCACATTAGCAAAAATACTGTGTGCATAAAATAACCGCTTTATTTTAAAATTGCATGTTCAGCAGTCGAATGAGTGACCAACCCCATCTCTTTGTTTACATGTGACCCAGTTTTCTAGCCACTTCAGAGGTCATGTCAGCTAACAGCTCCTCCCTGATGCGGTCCTCCCTCCTCTGCAGCTCATGCACAAAATGCCCTCTCAGTGTCTTCATCTCCATCACACGACCCAGCAGATGCCTGCGCAACACACTCTGCTCCTCCTGGGGGCGGTCTGGACTGATATCCACCCGTACTGGCATCTGGTCACAAGGAGACAGAGCCCTTCTTAGACCCCCAGCATCCCCATCAAGCAGCTTTTCTTCTGTCTTTTTTCGGCTTCGATTTACTGCATGAGTAAGCACTGGGATGATAAACTCCACAGCCCCATCTCCATACAGTTCACGTGTGGCTTGGATTGCCTGAGCCGCCTCCTGGTTGATCCCTGTGCTCGACTCAGGAGCTGGGATCATGAGCATGAAGACGTGTGGTCCAGGACTGGCGAGCTGGAGGCTCCTCAGAGCTTCCTTGGCTCTTTTGTTGTTCCCCAAAGAAGGCCCCAAAATGTCTGGGGTGGTGATCACTGTAACCTCTCTCCCATCTAATAATGTCTTTATCTTTGTACTCTCTGTTAGATGACCTATGTGTTGCTTTGCCTGCCTGGTGCCCAACAAAGTATTTGACAGCGAGGACTGTCCTCCAGTGGGTCCAAGGAGGATCAGCCTCAGGCTTGGTACGTTGGTTGGATCTATTTCTGACTCCAGTGCCCCATCGTTTGATGAACCTGCAGAAATTACATTTTTTTTAAAAAGCAGAAAAGCTGAGATTCTCAGCTTAAAACCCAACCGAGTTTGAGAGAGTTGATTATCAGAAAAACTGAGGTAAACCAACCTGTGATTTTTCTAATGATGACACCCAGCCACGTGAACTTCGAGGAACATCCTGATGGAGGAACAAATTGACACTCAGACGTTTAACTGTAATTACAGGCCTATAATTATTATGTAGATCTATCTCTAAAATAGCCATGCCCCCCTGAGATACTAAATTGCTGTCATGTGTGTGGTGAGTTTCTGACTCACTTCCTCTCATTTTCCCAACCTTCCCATTCCAACTGTAAATTTCCCCTGACTTGTTTACCTTCACTAAAAGCCCATTTGAAGCACACAGGGAAGAGTAAACAACATTCAATAAAAACACAGGCAGCACTCACCTACGAAGAACTTCCAAACTCGAGACAGCCATTTACACAAGCTCTGGATTCCTGGACAAGACAAGGACAGAAAGGTAAGACACGACTTGTTCAGAGGTGACATGAGACATGTTTGTTTCAGATGCTTTAAAAATGAGTGATTGTATATTATTATATACCACGAAGGGTTCCCACTAGGTGGCTCACCCAGCTCCAGAGGGCTGACAGACCTAAAGCAGAAACACAGATTAATCTTCTGCTGAGTTTCCCATCATACACAAAGACAATTACATAGCGTCTTATATAAATGATATAGGGTTGGGGTAATTGTTAGCATTCTGACATCTGGCAATTCACTTAAACTTCACTCACCAGTAAGAGAGCAGAACAAACGTATCGGCCATCGGATCAGAGCTGGGAGTGCTGCCGACAAAACAGAATACTTTCAGTACTATCCATTTTGTTTAGTTTTCAAGTCATTGTTAAACATATACTGGCGTAAGACCTAAATGTCAATCAGTAGAATCATTGCAAACATGAAGACACAATCTCTGACTTTACTGGGACTTGATTGGTTGAAAGAAGAAGCTCTTCTGAGGAAGGGTTTGGCCCTGGCATTAACATGAATCCAAAAACATGTGGTCAGCTCTTAGCACAGGCGCGTATGCAACACATTGAGGACAAGTTTTTCACTGAACCCTTGGACCACATTTGGACGTCTAGTGCCTTTTTTCCAGGACCATGATGCAGAACGATAGATTACTGGTCTGTCATTTGGTCTGATTATGTATTTCAAGGCAATGTTGCGTGGGAATACGGGGACTAATCGCATCTTTTATTGGTTTAGTAGGGAAGTGCATTTCAATACTTTATGGTCACATCTCTGCCCCACGAACAGGCACAAGTTAATGCAAGTAATAAAGAGCCTATTGAACTTGTTAGAGAATTTTAAGTTCAGTAGCCTAATTGCAAATTGCTCTAACTGAACAAAATTCAATAATTAACGTTGGTTAAACCAACAACAAATGAAAATTCAACCCTCCACTATACTACTCTAAATCTAATATAAAAAGAGTACAGTTTAGACCTGCTCTTTTTCTGAAGTGCCTTGAGATAACATTTGTTATAAATTGGTGTAATACAAATAAAAATGGATTGATTGATCTACATGTACAAACATATGACCGTCAGTGTGTAAACAGTCAGAAATCCATTTACATGCGACCGTTCTGTGCTTCATGACCTAACATGTTCATGAAACACACAAAAAATGCTTTACCACGTCTGCTCAGTTACATACCTTTGTTGTAAGAGTGTATAACAGTATATATAATATATATGAAATAACTCAGACTGTATAAAATAACCCATGTAAGTAATAGACCCATTGTGAAAAGCATAATCCAAATGGGATCCTTATATTTAAAAGTTTAGGGTTAGTGTTATTCTCTATTTTCTAATGGACTTAAATTAAAATATTTCATCAGGTTGGAAAAAATGTGTACAGTTCAAACTGTTTTTAAGGGCTCTGTAATTGACTAACAAGTAGGGATTGCATCTTTCAGGAAATGCTACACAATCAGGAGTTCAATGTGCATTTGATAAGAAATATTTACATCTACGGATTTACATACAGTTCTTGCATTTGCTCAGCAGTTGAATGCAGCAGGACAATAATGGAGTAAATGTTGGTCTGCTGACAGAGCCAACACTTAATGCTAATGTGAATAATTGATGAATTGAATCGCAGTTGTATTTGGTCTTTTGACCATTTAAAAAAGATTGCCTGTTTTATCCTTCAGCACAGTGTGTTTTTGATCAGTGAATGAATAGATCTGTTCTTACAAATTGGTACACTGTATGTAAATTTGTATCACATAAAGCTGAGGGACGTTAAGGCCGTCCTCAGCAAGAACAACCCTGATGAAATAACCATGGATGTCTGTTCTCATCAAAGATATTTGTCATACAAGCTGACTTTCCATTTTTTTGTTGCTGTCTTTTTTCAGCGCTCAGTACAACCTCTGAGGAGAAGAGGTGAGTCAATCATCTTAACAATATGGCTTCTATGTCAGTGGAAGTCTCAGTTTTGCCAAATTCATAAGAAGGTGTACGTGTGTGGATTACTCACTCTGTGAGAATCTGTAGAGAAGATACCCCACTACAGTAAAAGCTCCCATCTGGACATTGCTTCCATTCAGCCACCAGCCTAAACAGAGAAAAGAGGAAGGAAAGCACGTCATTAGTACAGTAATGTTGTACACAACTTATCATGTGACTAACCTTCGACCTACTACTCTTAATCCGAGGAAACTTTGAGGGCTTTGTGTGGGTGAGTTTGTGTATGAAGGTCTACAGTCAAAATAAAATCTTTTATTTTAATCTTAACGTTTATATCATACTCTGTTTTTTCCTAAGTTTTTTTTTTGATGGCAGACCACTTGAGCACAATATAAGATATGGCAGCTCAGATAAAGCAGAACATTAGTGCAGGCAATCTAAAAATAGCATCTGTGGTATTTTTATTGTAATTGTTTTAACGTACTTTTAGAACTGATTGTATCCCTTATTAGACTTTTAGGTATATGTATGTGTCTATATGTCACATGTTTTTCTTTCTGGCACACTGCTTGGGGCTGGGACAACAGCATTTAGTCTTTTTTATGTAGACATGAGAAACATGACAAATAAATGGAATATTGAATCTTGAACTCTTCAATAAAATGTTTTTAATCATGTTGTGTAGAACAACAAATGCTTTTTTTGTGTGTGAATTTAGTCAAGACTTAAAAGTGGAAAACCAGCTTTTGATTTATCGCACTTATTTTGAAAAGCTTACCCGGAAGTTAGAAATACTTTGGCGTTTACTTGAAGTTATACCTGAGTTATACTGAACGGTAAGTGCTGTGCTATTATTAAACACCTGCCGTTCATAAGACAATATAATACTAATCCTATTTTGATTTGTATTGTCAAAAAATGGAAGTTAAAAAACAATTTTTATTTCTTAGAAAATCTCATATTTATGTGTTAAAGTTAAAGTCTGTTCGACGAAAAAGTTGTCTCACCTGCCACGGCATCCTCAGGGTTGTCTCTTTCACACTGACACTCCATTTCTGCGCTGTTGACGGACCTTCAGTCACTTTTATAGTAGTGGAACCTATGAGCGGAACACGTTTCAGCACTTCCGCTCACAACTTTCAAAATAAAAGCCTTAAAATGTAACGTCGCACACGCCCATTGAGAGAACAACCCTCGAAACAGCAATAACATCTGGATTCAAGCTTTAATGATAGCGAATGCTAAGTGGCTTTACATGATTAAAACAATTCACTCAGTTAAACAATTCTTCATAATCACTCAGTTTCAAGACAAGTTTTAAACCAAAGCACAAAACCTTGAGGAAACCATATAAATACATTTTAAAACCTATTATCCTACAGCAATGGCAAATTATTTCTTAAGCTTTGTTACCTGCTGTGTAGTCAGATAAACCTCAAACAGGACTGACATCTACTTCCACTCAAAACCTGATGAAACCAACACGAGGTCCATGTTGCATGTGATCCCTTCTTCCTGCTGTTGAGCGGAAACCCTCTCCTGTGCTGGCCTGCCCTCAGCTGGGAACACTGCTCTTTATTGTGCTGAGAAAACAAAGTAGTATGAAGGTCCAGGTATGCTGATAATGCTGCCGCCTTACTTAGAATGGACACACCTTTTTCTCTGCCACAAGAAGAACCTGAAAGGTTGCTTAATGTGTTCGGTATACTGACTCATGCAGGTATTACAATAGAACAAAGTATAAACAGGGCGATACAAAAACATGTTTTATTAATGCAACATGGATCATCACTTGTTACAGTATTTTTATGTAAAGAAAAGTGTATTCCAATGCATACAAAACATTTTTATGTTTACATCCAACTCAAGCAGTGAAGGTACCTGAACACAAAACATTTATTTTTATTTTTCATTCAAACATCATTTATGTGGAAGTGACATATTAGCCTCACATTAGCACTTAGTGACACTGAACCGGGCTGCCTTCCAAAACAGAGGTAAAAGCAAAATGTTTGATCCTATTAAGCGCTTAATTCGTTTGAACAGTTTCCCGTTTGGTCTCAAAATCCAGAGCTGTGCAGGGTGTTAGAAGACATATTTGTATACCTGGAATCAAGTGTGACATCAAAAACACCAATCTTAAAATGTTTGCCTGCTCATAAAGGCAAAGTGAGGTTATTTCTAACCCCTCATGACCCTAGCTGAGCGGTAAGTGCATCGATCAGCTCCTGTTTCTTGGTCCCGGTGGTTCGAACCCCAAACTGCTTACAGGCTTCCTTCAACACCGGTACAGTCAGCTTTCCCAGGGTGCCGTTCTGTACATGGGCCTTCAGCTCATCTTCTCCCAACTCTACTTTGGGTTTCTTCTCAGCTGCACCTCCGGTATTAGCTGAAAATTAATTCATAAAGAAGATATGTAGTCAAAAAGAACCAACGTTTTACTGTAAATTAGCACCAAGTTACCACATGACTTTAACAAACCATTGAGGTACTGTGTTCTAAGAAAGGAAACTCATATCTATGGTATCAAATGCAGAACAACAAAGATACAGCAATTTGCTACGTTTCTGTTTTGAGCCCAGCTCTGACCTATTTTGCGTTTGGCAGCTGGTTTGTTATCAGGGTTGTATCCGTCAGGGTAGACCAGATCTTTAAAGTCTTGAACCAAAGGTCCAAGACGGTCATCAATCTGGTCTACCTTTGGCACTGAGACAAAGAAAAGAAAGATGAGTGAGTACACACAGAATGAGAAGAGGAACAAGAATTGCTACACTAGCTGTACTATAAAAGATACTGAGCTCTTTAAATGTTTGTCTTACTGATAAGGTCATCTGTGTCCTCTGGAGCCATCATATCTAAAGCCAAGGCCTCCAGGTTCCTGTAATGCTGCTGGATGACTGGGTTCTCAAAAGCATCACTCCTGCGTTAATAAGAAAGAATGAAAAACACATGGAGATGTTACAGGAATGAAAACAAAGCATGATCTTGCTATCAGCCGAGATCACTCAGTATGATATCATTTTTAAGTGACCAAATACACTTAAACAATTTCAATGCTGTGCCCTTTTCTTATCAAGCAGCTCTGTTAAAATGTCTAAAATATCTCTGTAAAGCACTGATCATGTGCAGGAACCTGTATTTGAAGCGCAGCTTGGTGACAATCTCCTTCATCTTGTCCACCTGTGTTTGTGAGGCTGATGGGCACTGGGGAGCATCCAGAGTCCGAAAGTCATCAGCATATGGCAGGTAGATGACATTGAAACCTGACACAGATGAGGAAGGAGATTGTGATCAAAACACAGTGATCTAGACAATAAAATCCCCTATCTCGTGTATTACTATGAACTGAAACACCAAATACAGGGACAGAACTTGCCGCATATTACCTGGAGGTGTAATCTGTACCTTCCCCTCGTCGACCTGTTCTTTCTGAGGCACCAGGGCGACAAATCGAGGGGAGTAGTTTCGTCGAGCGATGCAGCGGCACAAAGCGAACACGTCCCTCTCGCTACACTTTGTCATCAAGGCAGAGAAGAGACAAGAGCTGCCTAAGGAGGAAAACATAGAATATAACAGTTCAGCAAACATACAATACTGCACCATTATTCACTTGAACATACATATAATAAGACTGTCCTAAAAAACAAAATCTCAGCACTAGAAATTATCATTTCTATTTAAATCAAAAGTATTAACTCGCATGTTCAACAACAGGTTCACACTGAAGGTTAAAAGTCCTAAAAAAGTTTGGGGTATTTTGGTTTCAACAATTTGTTACAGCTCAAATAATTCAGCTCTAGAAAAAACACAGACCACTGGAAAATACGTTTTTTTCTGGTTCTACCATTTATAGGTTTGACTTTGTGTAAAATTAACATTTATATATTTTTTATAAAACTTTCTGCCAATGTTCAGATAAATTATTCTTTATTTAAAAGACCAACTTACTAAGTAAAAAAAAGGATTTTTCAGACTGAACAATGATGAAAACAAGTTCAAACAGAGAAGCGCTGCTACCTTTCACCTCGCCCTCCTCAGGATAGAGGAAGACAGCAGGTCGGATATGATGGTGACGTTCGAGCTCCTCCATGGGTTTGAAACCGATCAGAAACAGTCCAGGGTCCTCAAACTTCTTGATGGCGTCCACCTCGTCCCTTTCCATCACAATCTGTTTTTTACCATAAGTCTACAATAGACACACAAGAACAGACAAAGAGAAAAATAAGAATGTTACTGAGCGAAAATCACTGAAATGTACTCAAATGCATGTCGATCAAAGACTGAATTCAGGTTCATTTTGCGTTTTCAGTCGGTATTAAACCTTTTTTCAAGATGAAATGGTAAACAACAAAACAAAAAGTATACAATTAAATTGTGTTTTCACTCACCATGGCTTTCTTTATCTCACTGGGCAGCAGCAGGCTGCCGGTCTGGGTGTGGAAGGTGCGGGTTTTGCTGCGTACTGGCTCGTTGGTTTCTCTGTAAAGTCTGATGGGAGCTGGTTTCCGAGCCGTCACTGCAGTTGCATACAGTCCCACTGCTACATTTAAGCCCTCACCAAGACAAAGGTTTAATCTAAAGTTTGCAGAGAGGGCAGGATGATGTGAAGATAGGATGATTTAAGTTATAAAAAAACACAAAAAGATGGACAATAAAGGGAGAAGACACTTCATACAGAGACTTATATACGTCACTGATCTCTACCTGGCCGTGGCTCTCTTCTTCAGCTCCTTGGCCCGCACCCTCTTCTGCAGATCTTCCAGTTTGTCACAGGGCTCCATTTGCAGTCCCAACTCACTCTCATCCTCTGGAGGACTTACAATGT
Source organism: Tautogolabrus adspersus (assembly GCA_020745685.1). Taxonomy (NCBI): domain Eukaryota; kingdom Metazoa; phylum Chordata; class Actinopteri; order Labriformes; family Labridae; genus Tautogolabrus; species Tautogolabrus adspersus. The sequence goes on along the minus strand of CM036554.1, from coordinate 4,428,284 downwards.
CACGAAAGAAGGGCGCCACATCGAAGCCACCTGGTTTCATTAGATGCATTAAATCAATGATGACACCTAAGAGAAAAGGGAAAAGAGTCCATTACATACTGGATATTAAAGCTGCAATATTTTTAATTCAAACTGTATACACTGCATCTAAAGAATTTCAAGTATTCCAGGGCAACCTTTGAGCATTCATACAAAAGCAATGCTACATGAATGAGACACGTAGCAGTTGTTAGTACAGACATACCAGTCTCTTTGAGGTCACTGGCTTTGGTGCGAGCCTGTCGGTCCTTGGCGCTGTCCCCACTGTGAGGTTCATCTCTGCAGGTGAAGATCATTAGTCGCTTGTGTGAGAGGCGAAGCTTGATGTCACTGTACAGGTTGGCACAGCACCACAGGGCGTCCCCTAATGATGTCTTCCCACTACCCATTGTTTCTGCTGCTAGTTGGGCTCCTTTTTCCCCTCGCAGGGCATCAACTTCCTGCACACGTTTTGCACCTGAGAAAAATAAAGGTCAAATGTCAGATGATAGACAAAGAAAATACAGAAGGACTAATAGGGCTTTATGTTTGCTAGATATAGATCAAGATATTTTGTAAAATAAGCAGCAGTTTTGCTTTGTTGGTTTTAAGTGAGCCTTTGATTTTGTCAATAAAAATGTTGTCAACAACAAAACACATAAAGTTTGATCCTGTGTAAGTCTCAACAAAAGTGCAGCATCTTACCAGGCTCATCGAGGTCGTGGTACACGTAGACATGCTTGAATGAGTTTGTTGGATTTTTGCTCTGCTCTGTGCCGTAGAAAACCAGAGCCACCAGGTCTCTGTGACTGCTGATAATCTTACTGGTGTACACAGTGCGTACAACCTGTCAAATAAAACAAAAACATTAGGGTAAATCAAAACAACCAATGAGGTTATTCTTTAATAAGGTTATGGAGAAGGTCACCCCAGGACTAAGATAACTGGCCTTCTTACCTGCATGGTCATGTCAAAGTTAGAGGGTTGTCCATCTTCTCCTTTGATGAACATTTCCTTGGAGGCATCAACCAGGAAGACCAAACTGTCCCTCCCTGTGATCTTGTAATCTCCTGACAGGGACATACAGCCTGATTTGTTCTTTTGTAACTTCAAAGGTTCAGAGAATGTCTTACTTTTTAAAATCAAATGCTATCTGATAACAAACAAATCTAAACAACTTATATTACGTATGATATGTTTATAATACCAAACTGCATGCAAGTGTGATTACCAAAAAAGTTCACAGATTTGTGAAATAAAAATACATAAATGTTATTATGTGGTGGTAAAATAGCAGTGAGGAATGAAGGCCAGACCAGAATGACCAATGGCAGCTAATGAAACAGCATTATTTATATTTAATCTCACCTCCAGATTGTTCTCCCTCTTCTTGCTCTTCCTCCTCATCCTCATTCTGGTAGAAGGCGTTCCACTCTGCCATTTGTACCACTTATAGTTCTGTCAAAGAATTCAACAGTATTCATAAGGACAGAAAACAGCAAGCATTAAGTAGCTTATTACCTGTGGCAGCACCTGTCTGACATTTAAAGTATATAGTAGGGCTGGGCAATTAATCGAAAATCGACCTTCTGGACCTCTAACCGAGGTAATCCTGCCCATGGCGATTATTTCGATTATTTTCAGGGCAGAGTCACGTGACGACACGTCCAATCTACGACATGGAAGCAATGTCCGTCGTTTGGACACATTTTGTCTTTAGGGAAGACGACACCGAACAAGAAGAAGTCAAATGTAAACACTGCGGAAAAACTGTTTGTAAGAAATGCAAGTTATTTATTTTCTACTGTTTTAGAGAAGTTAATTTCTACTTTAAAACTCAAATGTGTCGTTTTCATTTCAAGCGATGCTTTGATTTCAGTTTGAAATATTCAATAAATAACCACAAAATAGTTCATCAGATATTCACTCTTTCATTAGAAACAATATCCCAGCTTTAAAAGTTGAGCATATTTACAGTAGAGACCATGTCAGTGAACTATGAGGGCAAAAAAATCGTTCATTCATGGTAATCGAGGTCAAATGTTCAATTAATCGTGATATTGATTTGAAGTATAATCGCCCAGCTCTATTACCATCTTTGGGAAGATGGCACACCTGACTTGTACTTTGTACAAAGACTTAAATGAATCAAGACCTAGCAGTAGGAAACCCCAAAGTGGTTACACCCAATTTCTAAAACAAGAGATTGAGATAAAATAATAATGACAGTTGTTAGACTTAAAGGCCGTGCTCCTTCAACACTTTCACCTGTTATACCTTTGTAGTGTTATAATAACTAAGAGACAACATACAAAGCTATTTAAGAAGAATTATAAAACTGTAACGCCAAAAAGGTAGCTAAGGTTTTCACTTAATCCCATCTTTACAAAGTCCATGCTTCTTCCAGTTGTTGTTTACCTTGACTAGCTAGCTTAGCATGTAGTTAGCCACAGTTGGTTTCAATTGCATTTAAAATACTTTCGCTTAGTTTACAAATGTATCTTTCTAATTACACGCAAACTGTATGGACTAAACACATAAAACAATGACCTAAATACATATTTATTAATTAAAGAAGCATAAACACACTCACTTGCTGTGTTATTTTACTTTCTGCATACAAGTCCAGGCTAGTTTTTCAATGGCTGGCGCGCTCAGCTGCGTGAACGAGCACGCTGAATCGTGCGTCACAGTGCGTCACAATGCGTTCTATTGGACGCCATTCTGCCAATCAAATATACTGGCCAATCAAAATAAAGTAGGAGGGATTTGCTTGCAGAGAGGCTCGACACCGGAAAGGGTTCACTCTCCATGAGAATGCACTTTCTTTTTTGACAGTTCTGATTGTTTCCAGTGAGACAGTGACACAGTTCCTGTCAGCACCCGGCTACCCCGGTCATATTTATATTTTGTTATTTATTTATAACTTTTCATTTGATACAGCTCGTGATCTGTGTTTTTCTCAGTTAAAGTTTCACGGCAAACTTTTTGATAAAGTTTTGTGTTTGCCAGCTGCCGGTAGGTGAGCTAGCCGGACAGTGGAAGTGACTCAGCTACTTTACAGTAGGTTAGCTAAAATTGTCACTTTGAAGAAATTCCTTGTTAAGTCATGGACCAAACAGGCTCTTACCCTGTGTTGCTGTACATTTACGACCTGTCCAGAGGCATGGTCCGTCAGCTGAGTCCTCTCATGCTAGGTGAGTATCTGCTGAACCACCTGTTTGTTGATGTTATAAAGTTGAACTCAGTATAACATGGCGCTGGGATTATACTCCTTGCCTGCAAACATGTTGCACATATAAAGTTGGATTAAGCTCATTTCAATTGAATTCTTTTCCTTTTTTTCCTTACTGTCACAGGGAAACAACTCGATGGAATATGGTGAGTGTAGCTTTCTGACTGCTCAAGTTGTTGTTGTCTGAACACTAGGGATGTAACGATTCACTAAACTCACTATACGATATGATTCACGATACTGGGTTCACGATACGATTCTCTCACGATTTATTTTACAAAATGAGACTGTAGACAAATTATGACTGAAGAAGATTCCTTTAGGGGCTGCTAACCTGCTTGTCAGTGTAGTTTGACCTTTTAATGTTTTTGTTCTCTCAACAAGGGGAGGTGATTGGAGCTTCTCATTGTGGTGACCATTAAATGCTGCATCATGTTGGTTGTGCTATTTGTGTAGCTCCCTGTCTTCTTGCAATATCTGCACACAGTTTTTGTCTTGTCTGTTATCTTCTCACCTCTTTCATTTTCTGTCTTGAGGAAGCCAAAATGCTTCCACACCTCCGATTTAAAAGACGGTGGTGCGTCCTCAATTTCAAAATCTTGCTCTGTAGCTGCTAAACGCCTCTGCTCTACAGCTGCTGACGCTCACCATATTAGTGCGATTCATTTTTTTAGAGTACCGATGTGAATCTTGACACCTTTGAATCGATTTTTCATGATTAATCTTCACATCCCTACTGAACATTAGAGATATTGTGAACTGAAAGAAACTACTTTCATTGGTTAGTTGTACAAGATGTTGATTTGTCTTACAGGCACACTGCTATTGTGGTCCATGGAAAGGAGTTCTTCTTCGGAGCAGAAGGCATCAACAGTTGTTCACCTGCAAGACATTTATACTTTCTCTTAATACTGAACAAAAACAACATTAGCAATTTGCCCTTTTTATTAGTGTATAGGAAAATGTAAAACAAGGTGTCAGCTGAGGTGTTCATATGTGTGTGTCCCATTTGTCTCAGAGTGGCACTATACTGGGTGATCCTTACTCCATAGTGGATCTGGGCTCCACTGAGGTGCCTGGACAGATATTTCAGGAATATTTGACTTCACTGGCAGAGTCAACATACAGGTAAATGCTCAGGCCCATCACACAGATTTAAACCCTAACTGGACCAACTGAAAGGTCAGGGGTCGCTTTTCCAGGACAGGACATAAACATTAGTATATCACTTACTACTGCATAGTTTGGAGGAAGACACTTATTTCCATATTTGCACAAAGTTCTTAAAATCTAATTTTAATTAATATATGGAATATAGAAGTGCATATTTCTATAGAAATGTTTTATAGATGAATGCTCCACCAACTTTTCGAAATGATGCATTTAAAGTCTCACACTTCTAAGTTCTCTCTGTTATCGCTCCATCAAAATATCTCTATCTAGTCTTTTCCAGCCACTGAACCGCCCTTCTCCACCCCGTCTGTTCTCAGTCATTTTCTCTTAATGTGTATATCTGCTCTTCTCTTTCTCTCATTTTTTGTCTCTCGCTGCACAGAAGTGACAAATACAACCTGTTGGAGAACAACTGTAACACTTTCAGCAACGACGTGGCTCAGTTCCTCACAAGCAAAAAGATCCCGTCGTACATCACGGACCTTCCAGCTGAAATTCTTTCCACGTGAGTCCGTAGATAAATTATTTAAGTTTTTTTGACTCACTTTAGGTCTTTTGTTTTCAGTGTAACGGTACTCTCTAATGTGTTTCCTTTTTAGGCCTTTTGGTGAAGCTCTCCGTCCCTTACTCAACTCTGTCACCATTAATCCTGGAGGCAACAACATAACTGGACAACCATAGATAAGATTGAAAATCAAGAGAAAGTATTGTCATATATGGGCTCAGGTGAGAGGGGGGACACGCACCACCAGCAACCAGCGGCATCCTGATGACATCTCTCTTTTTAAATACACAGCTTCACCCTTTAATAAGGTGCCTTTTTATGACAGTTTAATGCTTCCTACAGTATAGATGCCCTCATCACTTCACCTCCTTTGGTGAAATTTAGATTTACCGTGCACATCTGGGCTTCACAGTTAAGATCCCGTATTGATCTCCAGAGATGCTGTTTGTTGCAAATTAGCATAATTCTTTAAAACGTTGGTGCTTCATCCTCTGTGGTAAATGTGCGCTAAAGAGACTTTTAAGACGGCCTCTAGGCCACACACTCTGTTTCACCCTGAAATACCGACATGTGCTCTTCACAAACTCCTTTCAACATGTGTCCAATATATATGGTGGCATGTGTTGATCCATTCTCTTATTATTCGTCATTATTACTTTAAGTTTTTAGTCCGAGGTCATTATTATGACATGACTGCAGTCCAAGAGAAAAGCCATCACTAGTTAAAGTTAAAGGAAGAAAACAGCTCTCTTACTCTTCATTCAGGGTTTCAGAAAACACCTTTAAACCAAATCTAAGGGTTGTACACTCGTATACACATATAACCTCAGAGACGCTTCATTCAAATACAGGACCAATTATCTGTACGTCAGTCTGTTGCTTAGCATTGAACCACTTTGTACAGACATACTGATTTAAATCCAGCCTTTGTATCTGATATAACTTCATATCAGTGTTTTGTACAGCGTCCATTGACATGAATAAGCTAGTCACAGTACGTTATACTTACACACGGTGTTAAGCTAACAGCATTAGCCTTTAATCCTTCCTTGACGTAAAGAAAGTGGATTCCATCCGTGTTTGTACCCTCAGATTATTCTCCTTCCTTATTAAACCATAATGATACTTATTGTAAGTTTAGTTTCATGTAATGCTTTTAAACCTTCTTGATAACGCTGCAGGGTGTCTGCGTGTAGTTGAAAAGGAAACATTTTCAGAAATGTAATTGTTTTAAAATGCCGCTAAAGTCACCTGTAATTTTTAAAAATGTGAAAGTGTAAGATTTCGATGGGATCTCATTTTATTTTGCACTGAAGTGAATGAAATGTGTAAGAGGTGATTCTAAGCGTGGATAGAAGAGTTCAAATCTTCTTTACATACAAACTGATCATTGGAGAGGAATCTAGAGAAGCTTTTGTTTTTTATTAAAAAGGCGTCTAAAGTTCTGATTGTAAAGGGCTCATCATGTTGGATTTGACACCCTGCACTTTGTTATATATGTGAAACTTAATTTGAGTTGTGACATTAAAATACTCTTTGTATCTAAGAATCATTGCCCTTTGACCTGTGTTATGTGGAAGGACGGCTCATCACATCACTGTTCTCACACTATAACTATAATCAATGTTTCTTTAGTCTGTGATGAGAAGAGCATGAGTTTTTAATGCATTTTCCCTCCATCTGACAAGAAGAAATGGAACATTAACATTTCAAGATAAAAACAACAAATGCTTTGGAAGATGTAATTTAAAAAACAGCCACTAGGTGTCACTGCAAGCTCACTGCAGCAGGGGCAGCCAGTTTCTGCCACAGCACATCAAGTCAGCACATGAATCTGAAATGTGATTACATTTCAATTCTAAACTTGAAGGGTGAATTGATGGTTACTGGGACATGTTTGGGACTGTTGCTGCTTAAACTCCCTGCTGGGGAAGTATTGAAAATGTGTTAAATCTTCTGTCAGAGCGAAGAGAAGCTGCTCTCAGGCTGTCGGGAAAACATTGGTTGTCCTCTAAATCTCCAGTCAGGATATCTATTAATTATAACAGTAATGCTATGGGCGGCTGTGGCTCAGTGGTAGAGTCGGTCGTCTCTCAAGCGGAAGATCAGGGGTTTGATCCCCAGCTCCTGCAGCCACATCTCCAATGTGTCCTCGGGCAAGACACTTAACCCCAAGTTGCTCTTGCTGCTTTGGTGGCGGTGAATGTGTGTAAATAGGATTAGTTAAAGGAAGAATGTGCAACTTTTTGATCCAGTAGGTGTGTCCCTTGAGCACCAGCATTAAACCAAAACAAACTGAGGAGTTATGAATTTGAACGCACCATAATTAAGCACCATTAAGCGCAAGCTGCGGACAAAATTGTCCTTTGCGCGAGCTGCAATTGCCTTTGTCTTGCATTGTTGTGTTAGCAGGCTAATGTTAGCACACTTTGGTTAACTCATAGCTTCATATTGCACATAAATTGACACATATGACCGTCATCTAAAGATGCTTATGTGACATCCAGAGAAGCAGTGAGTAGGCTGAGTTATTCTTCTTTTCTACTGTATAGTCTTTGACTAAAACAGCTTTATACAGAAGGCCGTCCTGCCTGACGGAACTCCGGCTTCTCACTCATTGTAGACAGTCATGACTCAGAGAGATATTTATGTAGGATATACCTGATTTCTGCTACATTTATGTATAAAATGTTGCACATTCTTCCTTTAATACTGATGGTCACCTATACATAGCAACCTCTGCCATCAGAGTGTGAACGGGTAGGTGCGACCTGCAGTCAGAGTTGTCAACAGGCAAGGCAGGCAACTGCTTGGGGCCCCAGAGGACTGAAGACTTTAAACCACAGCAGTGGCTCAAAATGTGCACATTTTGCAACGATAGTGAAACCTCCCTGATGGGGGCCCATCTGACAGCACTCACTCTCATTGCCCTGCTTAATTGGTAAGTTTGTCAATGAAAACACTGAAGGAAAATGAAGAGGGATAAGCTGTCTGGGAGTGAAAAACGAACGAGGAGGAGCATCAGGACACTGGTAGATGTGATAGTGGTTGGAGGGGCACAAAATTATTTTTTGCCTACGGCCCCAACAGACTTTAGGATCGCCACTGCCTGCGTATTAAAGCGCTTTGAGAAGTCAGAAGACTAGAAAAGCGCTATACAAGCTCAAATCCATTTACCATTCATTTTGAGTTTCATCAATTTCAAACAAACTACGATTACTATTAAAAAGGATTGTTATAAACTCTCATCAGAATGTTTTTTTCTGCTTCTGTTCACTTGATCAAACAGAAATCTGTCGTCAAGTTGTCATTTAGTTTGATTTGATCGACTCTCTCTGCTGACCTAATCCAATCAAAAGTCCAACAACTCTGAGATTCAAACACAAGTCAGACCCCGAGCCGCACATATATTTTACAATCTTTAATGATTCATCTCCAAAAGTGGCATCAGTCGCTAAACAATCCTCAGCGAACAACATTTCTAGAACATTTCCTGTATAAATAAGCTGTTTGTTGTATTAAGAAGTACAGTTACATACATAATATACACCTTTTTTTTTTTTTGCTCCATACTGTATTTCACACCAACACTCTTTCAATACAGTTTCTATTATGATTGCATTTATACATTTAGCATCGCTCTGCTTTCTCTCCTTTTATAAAACAGACGCTCTTCAAGGAGAGCCTCGTTCACTTGGTGTCTGTTGTGTTTACAGCCGTACGTATCTCGCTCTGATCTGCTGCTTGAAAAAAACAAAACAGGTATAACTCAACTGCTGCATGCTCGCAAATGTTTCACTGCAAATCAGATTTATACTGCACGGTGCTTGTTTTTTCCACAGCATCCCATTTATCATTGTCAGGGTGGTGTAATTGCAAAACAGAAACATTTTGACAACCTGTCTGATTTAAAGCTGCTTTGTCCTTCCTTACAGTAAACTAGTGTCACCGTGTTTTTCCACTTATGTGAAAACCCACAAACAGTGAAGTAGGCCTACTAAGTCCTCCTCTATTGCACATTTAAAATTGCACCACTCAGCTAATCTATATCTCTATATGCATCATGTTCCATGTTAACATGAAAACACACACTCTGTTCAAACCTGACATCAACAGCGATTATTATAAATACACTTTGAAATAAAAAGACTTGTTTCATACAGCCCTTTTCAAACAGAATACATATCAAATTACATTAAATAAACATATTCACACAGCTTTCATAAATAAAGCAGAACACTGATGAGGTTTGCACTACATGAAACTTTAAAAAAAGAACAAAAAGATGAACTAAACCTCTTTTGTTCTGGAAAATGTCACCGTAATGAATGTACATACTAGGTTTACACTTCTACCACAAATAGCCAAAACAAGTGGTTTATTTCATCTACAAAGAGGTAAATAGTTTCAGGTGGAGGAACAGCAGGAGTTCATATTGAGAAACAACATCGGAAGCACTTTCCCCGGTCAAAGAATTTCTATTGCTAAAAAAATCCCTCAGCATGTTTTGTGCCTCTAAACCGGCAGATTCCAACGTTTAAAAACTGACAACATTGAGCAATGAGAGCAAATCTTGTCAACCCAGAATCCTTTGCTGCACTGGCTGAAGAGGTGGTATAGGTAACAAGTGTTTAGTTTCTTGACCACAATTTTTTAAAAAGTTTTTAGTCTCTGAGATTAATTTCCTTTTGCTCAGCTTTCTAGAGAACGTGTCGTTTGGAGAGTCAGACCTCGAGGTCATGAGGGCAAATATGGAGCGTATTTTGTTGCATTCATGTTTAGGCACCTGAGTGAAACACCTCCTCCTGTTGATGGGGGGCCTTTGAGAGTGATCACATGTTCATTTAACAGGGTTGAAATTGGATTTTATTGCATTTTCTATGTTTGGATTTTCTATAAGCATGCTGCCCGGCTCCAGGATTTTGTGTTTGTGAAGTTGTAGAGCTAGTCAGAGGAAGAGGACTGACTTAGTTCTTTATCAAAAACTCATATGTTATGGCCATGTGTCGCAGCACGGGGGATGAAAATAACATAAATCATTCCTCTAGTTTTATAATCTAATTTGGATTAATGAAAGGAAGAATTTGAACTTCTTTAAAAAAAGAGTGTGTGTGTGTTTACATATTCTAATTGCAATTAATTAATTTTCAACAGTATTAAAGTTGAAAGCGTTTTGTTGGATGCTGATTTGATGCATTCGCACTCTCCTTTAGAGAAGAAAGAAACATTTTGATTATCGCTTTACGTCATCGCTCTCTATTGGGTGAGGTGTCCCGATACATTAGACTTGGTGAATTAAAGTGGTTTGATGTGATGTCATTTGCAAAACAGAAATGCGTCCTCGATGACGCCCCCGCTGCTACAAAAGCCCTTAAAACTTTAACCAAATAAAGGGTTTAGCATAATAAAATACCTTCATAGCACAAACGTTATTACAGAATTTTCTGGACACATGTGCAATCATTAACAGTTCACTTCATCACGCAGGTCCTGAGGGTGTAGCAGCCACAAACTTTTACCAACAAGTACAGTGGACAGTTGCACTTACTGTTGCACAAATCAGAGACAAAATGAGAAATGTTTAATGCTCCAGGCCTTAAAATGCCTCGGCGAATTCCCCTGCAATGGTGCCTGGGGGAGAGAAATTACACACAGGCATCCACATACATCCACACACTCTAAGTTATGACCCAGACAGCTGCGTAGTGAGAGACCTAGATCCACAGTGACTCCTTCGCTTTACCCCGGAGGAAGGAAAACATGCAGTCATGTACCTTTTGTTTTTCTATTTTTCTCTACTCTCTCCTCCCTTTTTATTCTTTTCTAAAGAGTCCCAGCCCCTGGCTCTTACTATGTCCCTCTCTTTCCTACTCATCCCCTCTCTGGCCAGGATGGAGGATGATGGGAGCTGACATGATGGTGGTATTGTCCTCTCTGTCGAGTTAATGTGACCCCGGGGGATGCTGTCCATGTGTGCTGGGGCCTGATGGTACAAAAAGCAGGGCATCGTAGAGAGAGGGTGGGGAAGGCCAAAATGTGTAGAAAGAAACCAGGAGAAAACATCTGTGCAAGGAGGTGTTTTAAGAAGAAGAACAGGGAACCTACAAAAAAAAACAACCTGCATATAAAAGTGTCTGCAGGGCCTGACTATGACCTGAATTGTGTTCCCTTGAGATGATTTGCGATTACTCTGTAACCAAATTGTATGTGATGGAGTCAATATGAAATAATCCTTAAATCTTCTCAAATCAATCCACATTTTAATGCCTTAATTATTTTTGGAACGATTTTATGTAATCCAGTCAAATAAGGTTTTCCATTTCACAGAGATGTAAATTTAATCAGCCTTCAAAGATGCAGTTTTAGAGTTCTGATTTGAACATGATCAAGTACAGAAAGTTCCTCTGGAGCCAGATTACTGCCTGATGGATTAATGCACACACTTAGTTTGATGTTAAATGCTTTATACCTTAAACTATAATCATTACATTTTTCTAAAGAGATATTTGGCTTATATATGATATTTTTTGGCAGACTTTTTAGGTGTTTTGGAGCAAAAACACCTAAAGTGCTGCAGTTGAGGGGAACTTCTTCACCAACATTGCAAATCATTTTAGTCCAAATAATGTAATCTAGTGTGCACGCAAAAATTAAATTGACAATAAAACTAATCCAGCATGAATCTCTGTGATAGATGTTTTTGTGTTTCTGCCCTTAGTGGCTTGCTGCTGTGGAGGAAAGCATGCAAAATGTCTTCATGGCCTTGAGTGAGATGCTTTATAGTTAGAAGTATTGATAAAAACTCTCTTGTCTGTAGATTAAATGTGTAAGCAGCTAGTTAGCTTAGCTAATACAGAGACTGGAAACAAGGAGAAGCAGTAACCTAATCTCCATAAAGCACCTCTAAGATGATGAATTATTGTTTAAAAGCTCCAGGAAGGAACTGTACTGGTGTTTTTTGTGACTGTTGCTAGACTTAGCTAGCTTAGGAATGGTTAGCTTAGCAAAATCAAATTATTGCTTTGCTGTTGCTAAGCTAAATGTGAGATGGCAGGAGCCTCCATATTGCACAGAGTAGTAAAAATCTTCACGTCTTACTTTTGGTAAGAAAGACTGTATCCCAAATGTGAAACTATTCCTATAAGGGTTATATCTTCTTGTTGCCAATAAAGCTTAAAGATTTTTGTGCCATCAAAATCCAAATAATTGGTTTTTGAAGTTTAACATCTTGTAAGAAAATCCAAGAAATTGATTTTAAAGGTTATAAACCACATTTACATAAAATCCAGCAAATGCCAAGAGATGCATGGTTGTACAGATTGTGTGTATAACGTCAGAAAACATTGGCTCTGACTATGTTTATTGTCAGTTCCAGGCTCATTATGGATGTTATTAACAACCGAAACCTGTCAAAGAACGGTTTGTTATTTGTAGCTACATGTACAAATGACCTTACCCTAACCATAGTTACTTGGCCAACCCAAACTCACTGTTCATGCCTGACGAATCGGACAGGAAACCAACATTATACGTAACCCTTACCACAGTAAGAAAGATTTTTTTTCTGCTCTCATGTTCCTTTTTCCTAAAAGCCCTGTTGAAACACAAAACCACACTTTAATGCCAAAACTGTGGTGGTGAAGGTCGTGCGATCTGTAGGAGCCTGAGAGAGGTTTCAAGCCAGCTTGTTACATTTCCTAACTAAATATCTGTTCTGTAAGAGTTGTGGTTCTTCTACGCTGTTTTTCTCTTGAGTATCACAGTTCTTACTTTCTAAAAACACGTCATTTCATCTACTTAATCTGAATGTCTCATCATTTGGGAAAACTGTCCCAAACTCTGGCATTGAGCTAACCCCAAAGACTAGTATTAGTGTTCTTTTGACACTGCATTAAGCTTTCACACTCAGACGGTCACCTCAGTCGTGCTGTGGGTGGAGTAGCTCTTTTGTCTTGTGTGGTGGTAGTAGGGGGGCTGAGATGGGTGTTGAGAAGGGTGCTGTCCCTGAACATGCTGCCCATGCCTTGCCCCCTCCCCGGCTCCTCTGTACATCCCTCCATAGGGCTGTCTAAAGAGGTCCGGCATGTTCTCTATGCTTTGCTGCCTCCTGGTCGAGTAGAATTGTCTACGGTTGGAGCTGTGCATGGTGGAGGAGGCAGGGTGCGCAGGTGCCGAAATCTGCCTGTGGACGTGTCGGGCTGTCGGCTCCCAGGCTCTGAAGGCCGAGCTTGAGAGCATGGGGTGCGTGGTGGTCTTGGGAAGATGCGAGTGCTCCAGGTGGCTGGGTGGGATGGTGATGGAGAGAGGGGCTTGTAGGTCGTGGTGTGCTGTCACATGCGGGTGGATGTATGACTTCTCTTTAGGTTGTGTGGGCACAGGCTGGAAAGCAGGAGGCGCCACCGGCTGGTAATGAGAGAAGTCCATGAGCGGGAAGCTCTTGTAGTAGCTCTTAGACGCACTATGTGCTGTAAAGAAAACAGGGGAGGGTCAAAAAGAATTTATCAGTGATTTACTTCATTACAGTTTACTATATAAGTATTGGACACAATTTTATCCCAGTTAGCAGCAGAAATTAGGGCTGGACAATAAACACTGGTTAAACACTGCTGTAACATAAACAAGAAACACGGTATGAATGTGTATGAAGCGGATTTTCTTTACGTAGCAGCCTCTGCCTTTAAGTCTGCTTGTGTGAATGTGACGTGTTGTGTAAAAGAGCTTTGAGAGGTCCAAAGACTAGAAAAGCCTGACATAGGTACAGTACAAGTCCATTAACCTTTTACTATTTACAAATGTCTTGCCAGTTAGTTTTCTCTCTCACCAAAGATGCTTGGTCATGCAGCAAGTTTGATACCTTCTGCAGGCTCTTTTAGCTTTTTTAGACAAACTACTTCTTAGGGCGCACTCAACCTTGGCCAAGTTGTCTGGTACCGCGCTTAACACGTTCCCCCGCTAGCCTGCACTCACTCTGCTCCAGGACTAACTGGACCTGTGCACGGTTACCTCTTGTACAGAACGTCGTAATACAACACATGCATGGCTTTACGTGATCATGAAGAGTGCTTAGTTTACAACACAGACAGACTCAAAAAATTATTAACAACCACCACAGAATCTTGTTCTCTCTTTAACACTTTGTTTAATTGTCTAATTAGCCAGTTTATTGAAAGCCATTAATTACTGATAACTGAAAGTTAGTCAATCGCTTTCTCCTTGCCAGCTCCAACCACATATGCATCCAAATATATACACTTCTTACAACAACAACAACAACAACAACAACAACATGGCAGTGCGCACAATGCAAAATGTGCACTTCAAGAACACACGTAGCATGCTTCAATGAGCAGCCAAATATATTTGGTATGTTTATTTTTAAGGTAGAATTATAATCTCATCAATTACTTTGAGGATTATAAAGTTTTCATGTCCCATAGGAATTCTTAGCAAAGACATAAAAACAAACTGAAATGTAGGATTAACAAGAGTAATCCTTTCACTTACTGTAGTCGTCTCTGTTCGTAACCCATTACAATTAGGCCAGTTAAGTAAACACGTTCTATTTTTGGCCTCCTTAAACTTGTTTATACTTTAGAGTCATTTTCAATTTGTCACAGTCTGATTCAGTCGTGAGTCACCGCAGAAGTAGCCTAAAATGAACTGCCAATGTGCAAACACAGACTCTGTCATTTCAGGAACACTGGAGACTGAATCAGACTTAATCCCTGGTGCATTTATTAGGACCTCCTGGCTCCAAACTGTCGGCAATGTCCCCTTCTCTTCCCCAACTAAGTATTTAAAAAAGTTTTCAGACCATGGAACTTAAAAGAAGAAATAAAAAAAATCCCTGCTAATGGAAACTTGAATGCCTAAGTAGTAAAAACCCACACTTGCTTTATTTAATACACTGAGGGGTTTGCTGCTTCTGCCTTATTTGGTCTGGTCTGACCTGTAGCTGATGGTGACTAACGTTAGATGATGTTCTTTGATAATTTACAGCTTTTTCACTTACATTACCAGGTCAGACAAATATGCCTTCAGGGACAACAAGTATATTTGATCTTATCTTATATTATCTACACTTTGCAACTCTTTTATTATGTTAAGGCAAGAGTATTTGTTAGATTTGTTAGACACTAAACACAGTATCACGTATTACAGAGAGATGAGTTAGAAAATGAGAAAAACAGCAGAGTGTAAGTGAACTGGAGGAGGTAACATGTTTAAAGCAGACACAGTAAAGGAAAATACTAATAAATGATGGTAAATGGTAGACAAGACAAAGAAGCACATCAGATTAATGAAGAAAAGTAGAACCTGTGCATTGTGGGACATTTAAGTGCAAGCCGGCGGCAGTAGCTCAGTCCGTAGGGACTTGGGTTGGGAACCGGAGGGTCGCTGGTTCAAGTCCCGATGCGGACCAAAATATGGAAGTTGGTCTGGTAGCTGGAGAGGTGCCAGACCACTGCCAGACCACCACTGGAGCACTGCCGAGGTGCCCTTGA
The DNA here is from genome assembly GCA_020745685.1 of Tautogolabrus adspersus. NCBI lineage: Eukaryota > Metazoa > Chordata > Actinopteri > Labriformes > Labridae > Tautogolabrus > Tautogolabrus adspersus. The sequence continues at coordinate 4,412,848 of CM036554.1, read as the reverse complement.
GCAAGGCACCGAACCCCCACCTGCTCAGGGGGCGCCTCCCAAGGGGGCTGCCACCGCACTCTGACATCTCTCCAATAATGCATGTCCACAGGTCTCGTTGTGCATGTGTGTGATTCAGGCCTGTGTGTGTGAGAAGCATGTCTCTATATAACAGACAGAGTGCGAACCAGAATTTCCCCGTTGGGGATTAATAAAGTATATAAAAAAAAAAAAATTAAAAAAAAAGCCTTCAGATGCACAAAAAAAGAGTCACATCTTTCTCAAAATTAAAATTTGATGTTTCTTTGAAACAATTGGCTGTTAATGACTGTAAATAAATAATTAACAGAAGGAATCCAAAGAAGGTGGAGGACAGTCAGGAGGAGAGGGAGTGTTTGAAGAAGATCAAAGAGGAAAGCTGGTGATTTATGTATTTCCAATTGGTGGATGCCCTAAAGGTGAATACAAGCAGTGCTCTTCTTGTGTTGGATATAAGCGGGCAGGAGGCCCGGGGGGGGGGGGGGGGGGGGGAGTGTGCTGAGGAGTGCAATGGATATGAAGGTAAAGGTATGAGTGTCAGAATGTGGGGACATAATGTAGCAATGAAGGTTTATAAATACCCTCGCCTTGAGCCCAGAGTTTGCACGTGTGTATGCGTGTTGGTGTGTGTGTGTGTTTTTGTGCGTGTTGATGTGTGCGTTTGTGTGTGTGTGTGTGTGTGTGTGTGTGTGTGTGTGTGTGTGTGTGCGCGTGCATGTGTGTGTGCATGTGTGTGCGTGTGTGTGTGTTTGTGTCATGGGCTAGCATGAATGTCACCAAGAATTCTTTAAATAAACTTAAAACTGAGGTCAGTGCCGCTAGCTTCCTGGCTACATGAACAGTAACCTTGTCTCTGTGTGTGTTTTCATCAGTTTCAGTCTGAGAGTAAGTAAATCATTTAGAGTCCTCTTTCTGTACCAGGTAGTTTTTATGTAAAAGTTGTTACAATAACAAACATTTGCACATGAAGTTGTATGTTTTATATCTAAATAGGCTGTCAGCATTAACGCGTTAATCGTGATTAAGGTCTGAAATCAATGGATCATTCTTTTTAATAGCATGCTATTTTATCCCTTTAGGCACGCCGTAGAAAAGTCACCGCTGTGTCTCCCTGTAGTCACAGTGATGGAAAAGAATGACCAAGCTGCGCCTTTAAGTGGCTCTTTCACCCTAACCCAAACTCCTAGACCGTTCAGTTGAAGAGTCCAAAGTAATATCCACCAAGTGACATCAAACATTTCACTTTTTCACTATTCCCTTTAGCTGTTTTCTAAACTTCTTGATACGTAGTTTATTTTTTCCGCGGTTAAGTTAAAGTCGTAACCGTCGCTCTACCAGATTTTATTTCAGAATAAAAGCAGGTTTGTATCCAAACAGGAAGAAAAGTACCCTTACAGTAGATGACAACAGTACAAAAATTCTAAATAAAAGCAGAACAAACTGTTTTAAAATGAAAATCATCCAAATAAAAACATCATATTGATGGCCATTTAATATTGAAATTCATCGAGTGATCGTTGATTCTTTAATTTTTCATGGTTTATTTGAAATAGGCCCTTATTTAATTCCTTGCATGAGGTTTTTATGTTTAATCATAAAAGATTAATCGTTGCATCTTACATTTTTGACGGACAGGTTTGTAATTTATTGTTTCATTACCTTCCTCTTGCTATGTTTCAGTGACATCATCCGTTAGTTTCTCAGGAAGCATTTTGAAACACAACGATGACAGTAGCTATATTGAAAATGCTATTTCAAACTAAAGTTCGATCAATCAGGCAAAGAGGTGAAGTGGAGGCGGGTCTTAAGCCTCCTGGCAAACAGCTACAGCTCACCTGGAGTTGAGTCAACTCCCCTGCCTGTCTGTCAAATCAGCCGCACCGCTAGTTATACATAACTATAGTAGCTTGAATAGCTTTAAAACCCTGAAAACAGATGAGTTGTTAAACATACCCACCATAAAGCTTTCACCAATAAAGAAATAAGCTTTCTCCACCAAAAATTATTTTCTGTACTGGGATGTAATTAGGAATATTTTCTGAGTGGGGCATTTTAATGTAGGCTAATGAGGATTTTGGCTTTTGGAGTCAGCCTCAAGTGGACACTTGAGGAACTGCAGTTTATTGCAAATCTGCATTGGCTTCATTATTCAGGACTGGAGGTTGCAACTTTCCTACTCAAGTATGTTTTTCTGTAACCTTGAAAAAGAAGTGAGGCAAACATTTTTGTTTTACCAACGAGCGCACTGACATTTTCCTTGGACATGCAGGTTTATTTTTTATGTATATATAAATGAATTGTGAGCTTTGGTCTGGTCCCTTTAACAGTGTTGTTACTGGGGCGCTGGTGGCGCAGTGGTTAGTGCGCGCGTCCCAAATATGGAGGCTATAGTCCTCAACGCGGGTTGAGCCCAGGTTCGAGTCCAACCTGTGGCTCCTTTCCCACTTGTCAATCCCCACTCTCTCTCCCTGATTTCCATCTCTATCCACTGTCCTATCTCTCCATTAAAGGCACAAAAGCCCAAAAATAAATCTTTAAAAAAACAGTGTTGTTACTGAAGTATTATCAACCGTAAACATTTACAAGTCAGCTGCAAATTTTACAGATAACGTATTCCACCAACATGAAGTATCCAGCAAGCTAAAAATATGAACGTTGTTTTTTCAGTTGACAAAAAAGATGTGCGACAGATAAAATTGAAATATTAATGCTCCGTCTTAAATCCCGAGCAGATTTAAATTCCATGATTACCATTCTTTTTTTTTTGTTTGAAATGTTAATCCCTTATTTTTGTCAACTGCATGCATGTCATGCTAGATTGGAAAGCTTACCTGGTATGGCAACATGATTAGAGGTTGATGAGTATCTAAAGGTCAAACACTGTTTTCACGCCCATAGAGAGGCAATTTACCTCCAGAGCTTAAGTGTGTGTAGATGCCTTTGCCCTACAAGACCTCTCACATGTGTAAGTGCACACTGTATGTACATTATGCTGTTGAATCAAAGTCATACTCATGCTCAGTTAACCTTTCGTGGACGAATATGAGAATCTACCTTGACAAGCAGTGATTTGCCCGTGGCTACCAGACTGAGGAATTCTTTCTAACCTGATGCCTGAGGTCTGATGTTGTGTACAGTATTACACCAACTTTTCAAGGACAACATGTGTGTGTGTCCTCTGCTGACATTGAACTGTCTGAAATCACCTTTTAAGCCTTTTTATCCTGGCTTACTTTGCATGTAGATCATTAATATCTGGAGGCAAAAGTAAAGTGAAAGAGTACAATTGTACATTGGAAATGTTGCATGGCAAAAAATATATATAGTGGTTGGATTATTATTTTGTTTTAGCAAATAAAAGGCCAATACAATGACTGCTTTAAATATCATTCCACACAAGCAGTGAGGCGGCTGTGTGCTCAGTGGTGGAGTCAGGTCCGGGGTTTTATCCCCAGTTCCTGCATCTACAAGTCCGATAGATCCTTGTGCAAGACACTAAACCTTGAGTTGCTCCCGTGACCTGCAATGTAAAAGTGCTTTCAAGTCCATTTACAATTTACCATTTCAAGTATAACCCATACTACAGTATAAAGTATATATATCTTAAACTTAGACTCTCTTCACTAGTTCATTTATTCCTAAACACACGAAAGCTATAGTTTCTTCAAGTGCAAGTCAAATGCCTGAACAGTTTGTTTAGTTATGAAAACCATCAATTAAATTTGGTAGTGTGAAGCTATCATAGCTAGGGATGTAACCGATTACTACTTTTGACTCGTCAACAATACAATACGATTAATGATGTATTTTACAAAATCAGACTGTAGACAAATTATGACTGAAGAAGATTCCTTTAGGGGCTGCTAACCCGCTTGTCAGTGTGGTTTGGTCTTTTAATGTTTTTGTTCTCTCAACAAGGGGAGGTGATTGGAGCTTCTCATTGTGGTGTAGATTAAATGCTGCATCATGTTGGTTGTGATATTTGTGTAGTTCCTGTCTTCTTGCAATATCTGCACACAGTTTTTGTCTCGTCTGTTATCTTCTCACCTCTTTCATTTTCTGTCTTGGGGAAGCCAAAATGCTTCCACATCTCTGATTTAAAAGACGGTGATGCGTCCTCAATTTCTAAATCTAGCTCTACAGCTGCTGACGCTCACCATATTATTGCGATTCATTTTTCAGAGTACCCATGTGAACCTTGACACCTTTGAATCGATTTATCACGATTAATATTTACATCCCTAATCATAACTGTTGAAAAAATAAAAAATGCATTACAGAAAAACTACCTTTGGGGAGTAAAGGTTAAGTTTGAAATGTGTTGTTTAAGAAAAGACAGTTCCCTTGGCCTGTCTTGACCTTGTGGAACTGAAGAGAAAGTAAACTGTTATGACTGACATCAGTCACATAACAGACGATCACTGATCACACCGCAGGGCCAAACAGGAACATCGTGTGCTCCTCTTAGACATCAGAGAGACCTGTTCTGCTACTGTACTTTAAAGGTTACTGTGTCAGGTGGAGTCAGCATCGTTTGGTGTCTGTTTACGTGTCCAACTTACCCACAGCTTTGAGGGAGGTATACTTGTTGAGTCCCACAGTACTGTGGTTGCTCTGAGGATGCGGAAGCCCTTGTCCAAACTGCCCGTAAGCCGAGTTATTCAGATGGTGCTGTTCTGTTGACAGACAAAAAGAAAGAGGAAAAAAAACTTTTAGAAAATTCTCAAGGTCGTGGTATTTTCTAACTGCAGTCTTACTTAGAATTTAAGAGAACAATAACCATACTATAGTTGCTCTGTTGATGATGAATACATAAACCAAACGCAGCTTTTGAACCATAGCTGGTTTGACCCTGTAGGTAGCCCCGGGGCCCACTACTGCCCTACTGGACAACACTTTCTTCCACTCTATATGCATTCTGTGCAACCCTGCCACCTTCAAGTGCACACCATACTGTGCACGCAGACAACTACTCATGGCAGCTTCATTATTATTTACTTGCAGCCAAAAATTCAACAACTCTTCCTGTTACATTGTCGGCAAAAGTTCGATGTCTAGTACTTTAATTACAATTTCCGAATTAAAAAACTCCTACCTAGTCAAACACTGCTGCTTGGTAACTGGCCCTGCATATCAGAATATTGATTTGTAGTTTCACACAAGAATCAGAGAACAGCAACCCTTAAACAAACCTCACAGTAAAAATGTTCTGACTCTAAAATGCAAAGAAAAGCACTACACAAGTCCAAGTGTATTTACCATTTACTAATAGGGAAAGCCGTGCACTCTTTTGGACTATCTTACCTCTAAAGCAGGTGCTAACAGTGTTTGACTCGACACACAGTATGTAACATATAACAACTGAAGAAAGGGGGTAGTTAAACCATCATTGTGCATTGTCTTAAGCACATTGCAAAGTTCATTTCAGACATGTGAGACCCCCTTGTTAGATGAATTTCACAATCACGGAAAGTGATCCAAAGTTTGGAGAGAGTGGCAAAGGAGAATAATTAAGTCTCCTATTCAACAGGTGTGTTTTGGGTGAAACATGAAACAAAGCAATCAGAGTGTCATCTTACAATCTTACTAACGAGCCCCTTAGATAGCAGGAAAATACAGCGTTGTTGACTTTAGAATATCAATCAATCAATCAATCAATCAATCAATCAATCATTATTTGTATAGCGCCAATTCATAACAAGTGTTCTCTCAAGATGCTTTACAAAAGGGGATATGGGATAATACACAGGAAGGATTTCTCCTTTGTATTCCTCGCGCTCCTGTTGTCCACACTTCACACACTGAGGTGGAGGTCGGAGCAGTATGAATGAGGGCGGCGGTGGTTGAGGGACGACACAGTCTGATGGTGGAGGCTGGTCGTCAGTAGGTCTTTGTTGGTCAATGGCAGGGTCCCTTTATGCTGCGTTGAGATAGCAAAGTGCCACCATTTTGCCTAACCACACTTCGTTTTAAGGCAAAACACACCCATGGGTGCGCTGATAGGCTTGAGTACATGATGTGGGTGCTGGGCCTTCGTGCCAGCAAACAATCTTTTTTTAAATTTCTGGATACATTGATTTCTATCACTAAGGAGCCACGCTGCATGTACAAAACAAACTGTGAACACCACCAGGTAAACCTTACGAGACACGTAAAAAGATTTACACAGTGTAGAGAAAATGGTGTAACTATTTGCTTTTCGTCTGTTTATGAAGATTTTCATTGATCCTACTGAACATTGTAGTTATTACTTTACTAGCAGGTGCAGGGTCGGGTTGTGGGATGCATGGTGTTGTGGTTCACTGTTTTCATTTAACCCTCCTTTTTTCCCCCCGAGGCTGGGGGGACTCCCCCCCCCCCCCTGTTAGCCAGTCCGTCCTGTGTTAAATGAACTGAAGTCATTGAACAATGGAACAAACTAGCTGAGAGGGAGAAGCCCTGCATGGCGATTAGCATTAATGAAGTCCATGATGCAGCCAGCGCACTAGATTTCAGCCCCGGGAAGAGACGGGCACACATGTTGCACTCATGGACGTCAACACAAACACACACACACACACACACACACACACACACACACACACACACACATACATGTATGTCTATCTTTGTGAGGACCACGTCTTGTTGCTTCTTTGTGTGGGCCACCACTTCCACTGCAGCCTGAATGATGCAAAAATTATTTCTATCACTAGGTGTCAATAGAGAGTGGGAAAGTCACTTCAGATTTGAGAACACTCAAAGTAAAAACAAATATTTTACTTCTATACTTCTGTGGCCCTTCGCGGTTGCTAGGTAGATTGACAACATACACACACACATTAAATATTTTACCACTATAGTTGTGAGGACTGCTGGCTGCTTTAAAGATATATATGAAAAAACACACCTTTTGTTTTTATTGGATCTTTGTGACTCTCAGTAGACCAGGGGTCGCTTACAAAATATTGTACTTTTTGTAGTACTTGAATGTAAAGTGATGATATGTAACTAAGCTTGAGAAAGAAGCACAGCAAACTTATTTCAATCATCTTGGACTTAAGACAATGAGACATCAGTTTATAAACACCTCCAGCAGGTAGACCTGCTGTAGTGGAGGTGCTAATCCGTGCTGCAGTAGCACCGAGCCAAGAAAAGGATCTCTCAGTCTCTCAACAATCCGGTGTGATGAGGGAAAATCATTCACAGCAGGATTATTTTTTTTTTACTCTGTAACGGATGTGATTTAAAATGTAGTGAATTAAAACACTGAACAGAAAACCTACTTAAGTAAAAGTAAAAGTACCGATTTTACGACTTAAAAGGTAAGTACACCAAAAAACTGCTCCATTACAGTAACGTGAGTAAATGTAATTTGTTACTTTACACCTCTGATAAGCAGACAATAAAAGTCATGGACCAGAAACCTATGTGATGGCATCACTCTGGCATTTTAAAAAAACACAACCTTTTAACCTTTGACAATTTTATGAATGTTAGTAATCTCAAACTGTTTCTTAAATGTGTAAATAATCGTGTGTCACCAATGTGATCTTATTTAGCCATTAGGCGTCAGAGCCCTCGTAGGGCAGTCACACGAGCCTCCATCAGAGGTGATTGTCCCAATGTTCAAGACATCTTTTGGTCAGTCTGCTTTTTCTGCAAAGGGGGCAACACTTTGGAACTCTCTGCCCACTGGCATGCAATCAGAGAGCAACAGTAATGCTTTTAACAGAGGACTCAAACAATGGCTAAAATCAAAACAACCGTACTCACATGAATAGCTTCTGACTGGTTTATTTTTTGATCATACTGCCTTTGTAATACAGTGTATGTCTATTTACTTATTCTCTCATTATATGTTTGAACATTATCTGAACACTGACAATCAGCTGTTGTACTCACCAGATCAGCTAAACGTTATGTTGAGTATGAGGAGAGCTGTCTAAATGACTTCCTGTGACAGTTTTGAACATTATCTGAACACTGACAATCAGCTGTTGTACTCACCAGATCAGCTAAACGTTATGTTGAGTATGAGGAGAGCTGTCTAAATGACTTCCTGTGACAGTTTTGAACATTATCTGAACACTGACAATCAGCTGTTGTACTCATCAGATCAGCTAAACATTATGTTGAGTATGAGAGCTGTCTAAATGACTTCCTGTGACAGTTTTGAACATTATCTGAACACTGACAATCAGCTGTTGTACTCACCAGATCAGCTAAACGTTATGTTGAGTATGAGGAGAGCTGTCTAAATGACTTCCTGTGACAGTTTTGAACATTATCTGAACACTGACAATCAGCTGTTGTACTCATCAGATCAGCTAAACGTTATGTTGAGTATGAGGAGAGCTGTCTAAATGACTTCCTGTGACAGTTTTGAACATTATCTGAACACTAACAATCAGCTGTTGTACTCACCAGATCAGCTAAACGTTATGTTGAGTATGAGAGCTGTCTAAATGACTTCCTGTGACAGTTTTGAACATTATCTTAACACTAACAATCAGCTGTTGTACTCACCAGATCAGCTAAACGTTATGTTGAGTATGAGAGCTGTCTAAATGACTTCCTGTGACAGTTTTGAACATTATCTTAACACTGACAATCAGCTGTTGTACTCACCAGATCAGCTAAACGTTATGTTGAGTATGAGAGCTGTCTAAATGACTTCCTGTGACAGTTTTGAACATTATCTGAACACTGACAATCAGCTGTTGTACTCATCAGATCAGCTAAACGTTATGTTGAGTATGAGAGCTGTCTAAATGACTTCCTGTGACAGTTTTGAACATTATCTGAACACTGACAATCAGCTGTTGTACTCATCAGATCAGCTAAACGTTATGTTGAGTATGAGAGCTGTCTAAATGACTTCCTGTGACAGTTTTGAACATTATCTTAACACTGACAATCAGCTGTTGTACTCACCAGATCAGTTAAACGTTATGTTGAGTATGAGGAGAGCTGTCTAAATGACTTCCTGTGACAGTCTTGAACATTATCTGAACACTGACAATCAGCTGTTGTACTCATCAGATCAGCTAAACGTTATGTTGAGTATGAGAGCTGTCTAAATGACTTCCTGTGACAGTTTTGAACATTATCTTAACACTGACAATCAGCTGTTGTACTCACCAGATCAGTTAAACGTTATGTTGAGTATGAGGAGAGCTGTCTAAATGACTTCCTGTGACAGTCTTGAACATTATCTGAACACTGACAATCAGCTGTTGTACTCACCAGATCAGCTAAACGTTATGTTGAGTATGAGGAGAGCTGTCTAAATGACTTCCTGTGACAGTTTTGAACATTATCTTAACACTGACAATCAGCTGTTGTACTCACCAGATCAGCTAAACGTTATGTTGAGTATGAGGAGAGCTGTCTAAATGACTTCCTGTGACAGTTTTGAACATTATCTGAACACTGACAATCAGCTGTTGTACTCATCAGATCAGCTAAACGTTATGTTGAGTATGAGAGTTGTCTAAATGACTTCCTGTGACAGTTTTGAACATTATCTTAACACTAACAATCAGCTGTTGTACTCACCATATCAGCTAAACGTTATGTTGAGTATGAGGAGAGCTGTCTAAATGACCACAAAGATGAACTATAACCGTTTCCTTTTACGAGCTGTGATGACATTATGTACTTGGTTCTTTAAATCTTTCCAGTCTCGGGTGCTTAGCACAGGCTCTGCATCAAGAGCCTTGGTACAGAGCTCTTTTCCGGGAACTCTTTGTAGAACAATGTTCTTTCCCAGCTGTCGCCAAACTGCTTGTTTCTCCTCAGAACTCCAACGTCTGCGAGTGCATTTGGCTAGGAGGAGGAGTTGTGGATCTGCACCTGAAACAGAAATCAGCAAAAAAAAAATTCAAGCAGATCTCCTTAAGTTATGGTTGGATGGTTTCTTTTTCTACTTGTTGCGCTCAGCTCGCGGTGCTCAGATGCGCAGACAATAAATGGTTTTGAGAGCAGTGCCCACCGCATCCTATCTGAAAGCTGTGACCAATGAACACAAATAAACCTCATTGCAGTAAATGAACAGGTAAGTTTTATCATGAAGTGTTCCATACAGTATGATGCACAGCACCATGATTCCATGCTCCTGTTCTAGCTCACTAAATGCAGTCAGTGCTACAGTACTAATGGAACCACTGTTAGTAACCTGTTTTTATAGTAAATACCTGTATGACTCTGTTTTCATAGAGTACTTTGATTATCTTTGAAAAGATATCAAGTTTAAAGTTGTTTTCATGGTTACTACTCATAACTGTCCATTGAGGCAGATTTGAATGCAATAGGTTTACCTATCGTCCTTAGCTTGTCTGGTGGTCTCCGAGTCGAGTTCTTTGGAGTCAGAGCGTCTGCTCCCTCTACACAAAGAAAACAGGTCACTATTTACTTCAAATGATTATACTAACGATACGATATTAAGGATAATAGTCATATATCAGTGCTCATGCAATATGAAGTTATGTTTATACCTTCTGAATCTTGAACAGGTGGAGAGAGCCTCCTTGCACTCTTTTTTTTGGAGAGCCCTTCAGGGGGAGAAGATAAGAAGGGGCAAGATCGTTACTGGGTGAAGTTACATACAGTCAAAATACATACAAGTCAGGAATATATTAAGTGTATAGGATATACTAAAAGACAACAGAACTGTTGGAACAAAAGAGCAGGACAAACCAAACGGAAGAGGAGTTTACCTGTTTTCTGAGTTCTTTTTAGCTTGTCTGGTGGGCTCCGAGTCGAGGTCTTTGGAGTTTGAGTGTCTGCTTCTACAAGAAAAGAAGACATGTCGGCATGAAATTAAACATACTCTTCAATCAATCTTTACTCGTATGGCGCCGATTAAAAACAAGTGTTATCTCGAGACGCTTAACAAAAAGAGCAGGGCTAGATGCTATTGCATTTTCATGTTGAAGTTATATTATTAGGCCTATATTTAAAGACCCAACATTAATCCATCATTTGCATAGCACTTAGCAATATTTAGCAAAGTGTGGTGAGAACAGAAACAGTGGTGAGAAAAAACTTCCATTAAAAAAGTAGAAACCTCGGGCAGAACCAGACTCATGATGAAAAGCCGTCTGAATCTGTGCGGGTTGGAAAGTAGGACAGAGTGAGATGCAGGGAGAGAGTGGATAGAGACAGAAAGACAGGTTTCTGTCTGTTCAACATGAGTCTGGTTCTGTTTCACTGTAACGTTGCTAAATGTTGCTTAGTGCTGTGTTCATGGTGGATTAATGTCAGGTCTTTGTTAATAATATAACAAAGAATTCAGTTTAGACCTGCTCTGTTTGTAAAGTTCCTGCTTGGTAAGAATAGATGATAAACAATTAAGATTGATTGACTCTGCCAGATAAACTAATATGAAATACATCTATGTGCCTAAGCTTCTTCAGAAAAGGTGCACAATGATTATTTTGCTATTTCCTGACATTTATAAACTATATAATTGATAATACAAGGCAGTCATTTGCAATATCATCAATAATGGGAGCAAAATATCTGAAGTAGCAGTCCAATTAACTTCTTACCATCCGATTCTTGAGCTTCCTCAGAAGAGCTCTCACTGAGGACATCATCACTGACCAGGGACGTCTGTCCTGCTCCCTCTTGTGAAGATGAAGAAACTGTTAGGAAGAAAAAAAACACAGAACAAAATTCTGTCAAATCACTTCAAACCATTCAAATGCAGTACTTGAAAATGTAACTTTGGAATAAAAAGAATCTCCTACTTTCATACTCACTTTCAAAGCCTAAATCAATCTCATCGAGTGATTTGCCTTTGTAGACCTCAGTCCCACATTCAATTGCCATGAGCAGCTTGCTCATTTTTGCAAGTTGAAGTGTGTTCTCGGTCAGCCGGTAATACTCCCCATGAACACGTATATCATGTCCCATGAACTTTGCTAACTGATCCAGCTCATTGTCTTTGAGGTTCATGATCTGACTCAGTGTAGCCACGTGCTTTCTTAGGTGAGTTGATGTGAGTGTTTCAGGCCTGTCTGCCCCACTTAAAGCAGCATACTTCCTTAAACAGTCTGAACCACGGAGGTGAGATTCTGAGTTTTGTGTTGCAAAGACAAACTCATTGCAGTCCAAAATGTCATTTTCCCTCCTTTGTTCGATCAGGAAATCCAGTGACTCAGTCATCTCCCTTGTAAGCAGCACAGGTACCTTCCGCCCCCTCTTCCCTCTGATGACCAGCCTGGTAAATTCACTGCTTAAAGTCTGTTCGAGCTTTGAAAGGCACTTCATTATATCTTCATTTGGTTTGTCTCTGACTCTGTTCTTGAAGGTCAGCAGAAGGATTTTTGCAGCCTCACCTTGTCGTCTTCTATTAAACAGAATGATTTCTGAAAGAAGGCACTCACTGTAAGTCCTGTAAGCTCCAGGGTTGGGTCCATCCAAGAGCTCCTTCTTCACTGCCTCCTTTGTGCATTTCAAAACTTTGTTGAGTTTTATCACATCTTCTGTCAGAGGGATCATGTCTTTTTTATTCCAGCGATCCTCTTCCAAGTTGGTTCGGGTACGGCGGGACACATTCGACTCTGCAATTTCCTCATCGTCACCACTGTAGCCTGTGCCACAGTCTCTTTCATTCTCTGTGAAGGGGGGTTCGTTGTCTGTGTTGGCGATGTTGTTGGTTGCTGATGTTGTAGATGTTGTTGATGTGTCAATCTCAGCAGAACTGAACTCGGTGTCTGAGATCTGGATGTAATCACTTTCCAGATCATGGCTCGAGTCTGACAAAGAGACAACTGTAGCACAGTCCTCCTGAAAGAAAAAACGAGATCAAGATATAACTGTTTCAGTCAGGAATATGAAGCCAAACCAACAACCACCCGCTAAAATTTACAAGTTAAATTATGGACAAATCTAAATGAAATTCAGTGAAGAGGATCATCAGCTAATAGTTATTTACCATTAAGGCAATAATACACTGGTCAAGGTTTCACAAAGGAATAAATATGATTGGCACATGTATTTTTAGACCTCTGTTTTTTGAAAAAATAAATATGCTTTTGGGATGAATCTGGTTGGATCATTGGAGAGTGGGCGTTTCACAACTAACATGGATATTGGAGGACATTAACCTTTGTTTCAATTGTAGAGGACTACTTGCTTCCCTCCCAGTTACTAGAGCAGCATTTTATTTAGACGTAAACAATTATTTAACAGCCCTGACTATAGGATGAGTAATCAGGTATTTCAAGTGTTTAGCATGAAGAGAAAATACAGTCATTTTAAGGTAAAAATACTCGGAATATGCTTCATTGAAATACTCCTGGCAGATATATGTACATTTACTACTTTCACTTATCAGCTTTGTGCGCTCAGTAAGGTACTCAGGCACGCCTGCACGCTCTCTCTCTTACTAACTAATCAAAACGGAAGTCATGTATTTGGGCACATGAGTTTAAAGATAAGTTCTCCTGTTGTACCCTGGGAAACCTGCACAAATTAAAGGGATACTTCACCCATTTGCATTAGGCTTTGTATCAGTTGTAAACTTGTGGTTTTATTGAATGGTCTTGCATCCAGCCCTCAGTTCCCCCTAAGATGAGAAATATCTGTAATTTATTTTCTGAGAAGCTGCCTCCAGTGACGCAAAAATCGTCATATTGCGTCACTGGCGGCTGTTGTGGTTAGCAGCTGTGCTAACAGGCTCTGTGGAGAAAGCTGAGTAAAACCGACAATGGCGGAAAGTCAACTACAAACTGATATGGATGAAGGGGATTTTGAAGGTGTTGTGGTCGAAACGGATGTTCGTGGCTCTTTCTACGAGCCGCCCGCAATATTGCTGCCAGGTGCCTTCTGCAGACACAGCGGCTGTGAGACAGGGACCCTGAGCCGGCTCAAGCTGGGTGTCTCTATGGATAAAGCTGAAGGACCAAGAATTGCGAAAAACGTATGTTTCAACTTCAAACTGATATGACTGAAGGGGATTTTGAAGTTCTTGTGCTTGAATCAGATGTTCGTGGCTCTTTCTACGAGCCGCAATATAGCGGCGAGCTGGCTGCTGGTGCCGACAGGCAGGCTAGCTAGCCTAGCATGCTAGGTCCGCGGCTGTGACAAGGAAGAAGGAGCCGGGGCAGACTTGTGTTGTCAGTGCTGTGACTGTTTGCCTATGGACACAGACATAGAGTCTGTTTTCTGCCAGGAATTTCCAAGATGCCAATTCCTTATGGAAGAAATGTCTGATTCAGTTGAGGAAACGGCCGTATGTATTCTTGTAAATGTCCGTATGTAATGCTGCATTCAGGTGCTGCTCGGGTGGTCCAAGTTTCTTAGAGAAATCTTATTGTCAAAAGTTATATTTGAGCAAAAAAGTTGATGTGCAATACGTGCATGAATAAAAAGTATGTTAACAAAACACAAAACCGACTTGAGCAGGTGTTTCATGTGCATTTTACAACTCGGAATCTCGTTTTTCCGATACCATATGAATGCACCTCTCCTTCAGCGGGAGTGTCCTGCGGTGCTGTGCATTCTGGGAGTTGTTGTCGCTAATCTACATAAGGCAAAAAGACACTTTCTGCCTTTTCTTGGTCAAGAAGGCACCAACTTCAACATTTATTTCACATTTCTACTACATATATGACCCAATGTCAAAACAGATTCATGTTTCAATGGGTGAAGTATCCCTTTAATGCTAAATAAATACTACATGGGTAGGATACGTAATAAAAAGTGTGAATACTTTTATTCTAAACAAATGTTCCCAGTACACACATTTTCTTTTAGCCAACAATGAAATAAGAAACAAGCCATAAGTAATACATACCAAATTGTCTTGAGCCTCTTCTTCTTGCTTCTTTCCCCTGTTCATTATCTGTAAGACAAAATGTTATAGAATTAACAAAAATTAAACTTCTACATTTGAAAGGAATAGAACATAAAACATAAACACGCTATTTTTTTATCTCTGACATTCTTTGATGCAAAAAATGAGAAATAGTTCTGATATCAAACAAGTTCAAACCTGGCATATCTAAGATGAGACGAAACGTGAACCCTTTGCACTGATCAAACTAAGTAAGCTCCCCTTTAATAAAGCACTCCTCCCTTCCTTCATCTATAAAGCAATGCACTATAGAGAAATGTGTCTAACTTTCCTGTTTTGAGACATTCACAGAGACATCAAGGTTTAAATATTCTTGGTAGTAGTCAATTATGGGCACACTGTTTAATAAAATAAAAGGAACAGCAGTGGAGTCTGCTACTTTACGGCTTATTTTAAGTCATTTAAATCAGATACAGCCACAAATACATGAACAAAAAAAAAAAAGAGACCCGTGGCAGAGTCCAGGGCTGCACATCGGAGAACAACAAGAACAACAGAGAACATGACAGCTGCTTTGTGGCTTACATTGAGTCATGTTAGTCAGATAACACCATGAAACTCTGGATACTCCAGAGGGTTGAAGCGTGCTGAAGCACGGTAGTCTACATGTTGCTTGTGTGTTCACTTGGGCCCACAGCCTAGCACTGTCACAGGTTTTTATTTGTTTTAAACTACCATCTGAAGATTGTTGTTGACTTCACTTGTATTTATGTCACTAGCTAACTTTACCTTCGAGCATGCAGTAATGAAACCAAGTGTGAGCACAATGAAACAAAGCGGGGCACGGCTCTTGTACACAGAAGTTGTCTGTAAAACCTGTCGGCCACAGTTTTAATTTTATGAAAATATCCAAGACATAAAAAAACAACTCATGGTTACTTTTAACGAGCAGTTTGAATTGAATGTTATTCAGCTTTAGAAACATATTTTGTGTAATTGTTCCTGCAAATGCTCAGCTAACAGTAAGCTACGCACATTTCTCACATTTTTTTTATAATACATTGATCACCTGAAAATAAGACTTAAACTTCCATACAGTAAAACTAAATTAGCTTTACACTCCACCACATGGAGAAGTTAGCTTAACAGCTACACTCAGGCTAACACCTGACGGCTAGCAACGTTTCCAACCAAACACATGATAAATAATGAAACACAGAATGTGTCTTACCTCCAGAAGTTGTAGAGTGTGTTCATGCTCTTTTTGGTTCTTAATGTTTAACTCCTCTTCGTGTCTCTTCGCACACCTTGCGTGATGCTCTCTCAGCCTTTGCAGCCTCCGTGTCTGGTGCATCTTGCATGAGTTTTTGTGATGCATTCAGGTCCCGCAAGCAAAGTTCGGATGGATGATACTTCATATTGGATGATACTTCATATTGGAGGGATGTTTAAAAAAGCTTGGAAATTTATCCAGTTCAACCACTCTTAATTAATTAATAAACAAAATGTTTTTCATATGTCATGGTCTTGAATTTAAAGGTAGAACTTCACAGATTGTAACACCCAATTTTACCATAAACATGTTTTGCCAGGGTCAGTGACATTGCAGTTCCCATTTTCATTTGAATGCAGCCTTTTGAGAGAAGCTTGCAGGTGCTTGATTGACCTGACCTGACTGTGACCTTTTGAACAGCAGCACAAGACACAGTAGTATTGCATGGATTCAGTTCAAGTAATATCCCAACACTACTTTATTGTAATTTGGGTGAAGTGGAAAGCAATGTGGGACATTTATTCAAATAGTTGGTAGAATATATTTCATTAAAATTACCTCCATTTACCAGCTGCAACATTAAAGTGATAAACACATTGTTGAACACCAGCAACTATGATTCAATGATAAATCATTTTAGCAAAAGCACTTTTTAAGCTTTGTACTGTTTATTTTATGCTCATACATTTGAATGGAGAAGTGTTGTATATTGTGGTGTCCTCTGCAGCTTTAATGTGATCATTGTAGGCTGTAAGCAGGCTGAGGTTCAGAGGGGAGAAGTGTTGTATATTGATCATTGTAGGCTGTAAGCAGGCTGAGGTTCAGAGAGGAGAAGTGTTGTATATTGATCATTGTAGGCTGTAAGCAGGCTGAGGTTCAGAGGGGAGAAGTGTTGTATATTGATCATTGTAGGCTGTAAGCAGGCTGAGGTTCAGAGGGGAGAAGTGTTGAATATTGTGGTGTCCTCTGCAGCTTTAATGTGATCATTGTAGGCTGTAAGCAGGCTGAGGTTCAGAGTAGAGAAGTGTTGTATATTGATCATTGTAGGCTGTAAGCAGGCTGAGGTTCAGAGGGGAGAAGTGTTGTATATTGATCATTGTAGGCTGTAAGCAGGCTGAGGTTCAGAGGGGAGAAGTGTTGTATATTGATCATTGTAGGCTGTAAGCAGGCTGAGGTTCAGAGGGGAGAAGTGTTGTATATTGATCATTGTAGACTGTAAGCAGGCTGAGGTTCAGAGTGGAGAAGTGTTGTATATTGATCATTGTAGGCTGTAAGCAGGCTGAGGTTCAGAGGGGAGAAGTGTTGTATATTGATCATTGTAGACTGTAAGCAGGCTGAGGTTCAGAGTGGAGAAGTGTTGTATATTGATCATTGTAGGCTGTAAGCAGGCTGAGGTTCAGAGTAGAGAAGTGTTGTATATTGATCATTGTAGACTGTAAGCAGGCTGAGGTTCAGAGGGGAGAAGTGTTGTATATTGATCATTGTAGGCTGTAAGCAGGCTGAGGTTCAGAGTAGAGAAGTGTTGTATATTGATCATTGTAGGCTGTAAGCAGGCTGAGGTTCAGAGTAGAGAAGTGTTGTATATTGATCATTGTAGGCTGTAAGCAGGCTGAGGTTCAGAGTGGAGAAGTGTTGTATATTGATCATTGTAGGCTGTAAGCAGGCTGAGGTTCAGAGTGGAGAAGTGTTGTATATTGATCATTGTAGGCTGTAAGCAGGCTGAGGTTCAGAGGGGAGAAGTGTTGTATATTGATCATTGTAGGCTGTAAGCAGGCTGAGGTTCAGAGTAGAGAAGTGTTGTATATTGATCATTGTAGACTGTAAGCAGGCTGAGGTTCAGAGAGGAGAAGTGTTGTATATTGATCATTGTAGGCTGTAAGCAGGCTGAGGTTCAGAGAGGAGAAGTGTTGTATATTGTGGTGTCCTCTGCAGCTTCAGTGCACGTTCAGTTAATGGCCCATCAAGGGGAGGGGGGATCCCCCCCCTGAACCTGCTGCTGCCTCAGAGGTTCTGAACAGTGAAGCAGATCTCTGGCTCTCTGACCCTCCCCCACTTTTAAACCTGGCTTTGAATAACGAGTAACTTTACTGCCTTGTTCCTTGTTTTTACATTTGTTTTAAGTCCTGTTTTTATTTTATCTCATTCAACTTTTATATTGGAGTTTTTCAAAAAAAAATAAACTTAATTTATCACCCCTCTTATTGTTTTAATCTCTTACTTTAAGTTATGTTGTCTTTTCTTTTGTTATGCACTTTGGAATGCATGTTTTTATGTATTAAAGGTCATATATATATATAGCTGATTTGAGTAGAGTTGAGATAGGCTCCTGCTTGGACCCTAGGGCCTCTAGAGCTTTGAGTCTAAAAAGAGTGGTTCCCCTTAGGCCCAATATCATGCAAATCGAATTTGGTACCTAACATCAAATGAGAGATTTTCCCACCAAATCTAACTGACAAACTGAAACTAAAGCTGCAGGTATCTTAGCTTTCTTAGCAGCGAGCGAGCTGAAGTTTTTAGCATCCATTAAGGGCTGCAGGACCCACATGCACAGCATTATGGTTTCTTTTCAATTAGCAGTCTAATTGGCTGCTGTTTGGCCCTGTACTGGTCCGCCAATAAGACAATTTCCTGCCAAAAGTAGCTAACAATCTGAAACTAAAGCTGCAGGTATCATAGCTTTCTTAACAGCGAGCAAGCTGAAATATTAAGCATCCATTAAGGGCTGCAGGACCCACATGCACAGCAATTTCTGAAGTTTTTGCACTCAGGGAACCTGAGATGGAAACCCCAATTAGGGTTTCTTTTCAATTAGCAGTCTAATTGGCTGCTGTTTGGCCCTGTACTTATTAGAAGTCTCAATTTGAAATTGGTGGTTCTCCTTTGGCCCCCGATAGACCACAAGAAATTTGGAGTCTCTAGCTAAAGCAGAACTTGAAAATATGGCCATAATGGTTTTAGAGAGGGTGGGCAGTCTCAGGCCGAGATTTCAACAGCCCCATCCGTGGGGCCCTTGGCACCTAGAGAGCTGAAATTCGCAGGAGGTGATCCTTGGGGTCACCAGATCATATATTAGAAATTTGGTGTATGTAGCACCTTTGGTTCTCTTAGGCCTCCTGTACCAAACCCCAGAGCTGTGATGGTGTTAGCCTTGATATGTCCAAGACCCTGATTTTTCCTGAACTCGGACAGGCCAACTTTTTTCTAGACCACCTAGAGAGCTGAATTTACTATATGTTGTAGGTGGCCATCAGAGAGTCCCTCCTATGGTGTTTTGGGGCCCGCAGCTGGTTTCACTTGCCCTCATGGAGGCGCTAAAGTTGAGATTTTTTACACTTTGGGGCCTCGCTACTCAGCCAATTCAAGGCCAAATCAGGTGAAATCTTCTGGGAGATCTTAGATTTCATAGGTGAACCAAATATAAAAAGTTGGGCCTGCCAGCTCCTTTCGTTTTCTATCTTCTTTTAGGGGGGAGCTGTTGACTCAGTTCCACATAAGCATGAATTGATACATTTCAGAGGTTGCAAAGTCCAAGTATCAGGTCCCTTACTGCTTCAGGGGCCTTCAGATTTCAAGAGAGCAAAGGTCAAAATTTGAATTTTGAAAATCTGTCTTTTTGGCTGCTGTTTGGGACTCAAACCAATTTGAACTCCACATTTGAAATTGGTGGTTCCTCATATAGTCAAAACCATGCATATCCAATTTGGTGCTTCTAACTGTTATATGATTTAAATGATAGCCAATAAGACAATTTCCTGTCAAAAGTAGCTAACACTCTGAAACTAAAGCTGCAGGTATCTTAGCTTTCTTAACAGCGAGCAAGCTGAAATATTAAGCATCCATTAAGGGCTGCAGGACCCACATGCACAGCCATTTCTGAAGTTTTTGCATTCAGGGAACCTGAGATGGAAACCCAAATTAGGGTTTCTTTTCAATTAGCAGTCTAATTGGCTGCTGTTTGGCCCTGTACTTATTAGAAGTCTCAATTTGAAATTGGTGGTTCTCCTTTGGCCCCCGATAGACCACAAGAAATTTGGAGCCTCTAGCTGAAGCAGAACTTGAAATAATGGCCTTATATGGTTTTAGAGAGGGTGGGCAGTCTCAGGCCGAGATTTCAACAGCCCCATCCGTGGGGCCCTTGGCACCTAGAGAGCTGAAATTCGCAGGAGGTGATCCTTGGGGTCACCAGATCATATATTAGAAATTTGGTGTATGTAGCACCTTTGGTTCTCTTAGGCCTCCTGTACCAAACCCCAGAGCTGTGATGGTGTTAGCCTTGATATGTCCAAGACCCTAATTTTTCCTGAACTCGGACAGGCCAACTTTTTTCTAGACCACCTAGAGAGCTGAATTTTCTATATGTTGTAGGTGGCCATCAGAGAGTCCCTCCTATGGTGTTTTGTGGCCCGCAGCTGGTTTCACTTGCCCTCATGGAGGCGCTAAAGTTGAGATTTTTTACACTTTGGGGCCTCGCTACTCAGCCAATTCAAGGCCAAATCAGGTGAAATCTTCTGGGAGATCTTAGATTTCATAGGTGAACCAAATATACAAAGTTGGGCCTGCCAGCTCCTTTCGTTTTCTATCTTCTTTTAGGGGGGAGCTGTTGACTCAGTTCCACATAAGCATGAATTGATACATTTCAGAGGTTGCAAAGTCCAAGTATCAGGTCCCTTACTGCTTCAGGGGCCTTCTGGTTTCAAAAGAGCAAATGTCAAAATTTGAATTTTGAAAATCTGTCTTTTTGGCTGCTGTTTGGGACTCAAACCATTTTGAACTCCACATTTGAAATTGGTGGTTCCTCATATAGTCAACACCATGCATATCCAATTTGGTGCTTCTAACTGTTATATAATTTAAATGAGAGCCAATAAGAGATTTTTCTGCCAAAAGTAACTGACACTTAAAAACTTCTGCACGCGTTTTCTCCTTGGCTGAACCAAATTTCCTGAACATTTAAATCAGGAGTTTTTGGAGGATACTGAATACTGGAATGGAGCCGGAATTTTTGATTTTATGCTGGGAACTATCTCCACCACTACCTTCACATCAACCTCTTCCAGCTCCACCTCTACTTTCACCTCTTCTACCAGCTGCAGCTCCACCTGATCTCCTACCCCCAACAGGTCCTCTACGTCATTTTCACCCATCTATTCCATCGCCCCCTCCTCCTTCTCCACCTCCACCACCAGCAGTAGCAGAGGAAATGGTAAGTAATGATATAGAAAATATAAATATATTGAATTCAGATAGTTATATACAGCTCTTTGATAGTAATATTGTTTTTACTCAAGTAATAATAATGAGCTGTCTGAGGAAGACAAGAGATGGAGGAGGAGGAGGAGGAAGAATCTGACCTGTACCCCCCCCCCACCCCACTCCCACATTGTTAATTATTTCTGTGAAATTGTTGAATAAAATTACTGTTCTTAAATACTTGTGACTTTGTCGTTATTTACTAGGCTTAATATATTATTGATGATTAATATGAAGTTTGAGTCTAATATGACCTTTCTATGATATCTGACTGTTATAGAAATATTTAAAGGGATCATTGGCCAGTTGAAACATGAAGCTGTATTGACATTGGGTCATATATAAGTAGAAATTTGAAATACATTTTGAAGTTGGTGCCATCTTCAATGAGAAAAGTCAGAAAGTGTCTTTTTGGCTCATGTAGATAAAAGACAACAACTCCCAGAATGCACAGCACTGCAGGCCACTCCCACTGATCTAGAGAACAATCCCTATCAAGCTAGCCACTACCAGACTGAGTCAAAATTCATTTCACACACACATTCTAGTGAGTTTTTCTGGGCAGAAAAGTGCTGGCTGTACGTGTGAGTGTCTGCATGATAGTTCCTGTATTAAAGCATCCTACAGATCGTGTCTTGTACCCACATCCTCCTTCTCCATGTCTGCTGGGGTAAAAAACTATCTCAGATATAAAACATGCAGTAAGATAGGACAGACGTGCAGCGCTATTCTTCTCAAAGCACAAACGCTTCATGCAAACACTCCCGAGCACACAGCCAGTTTTTCTGCCTAGAAAAAACGCTAGGTGGACACAGGGCCTTAGATGGCAAATTCATTATGATTTCTGAAGAAATCTTCATTTGTTTTTCTTTTAATTGGTGAATTAATTCAGTGGGCGGGTTGAAAACATGAGGAACTAGCTTTGTAGTTTCACCCCTTCTAACCATAGCAGCCTCCAATGACGCTTGAGGAAAATGAGGGCGGGATGCACGACCATTCAAAAATACTACCTGGTTTCTAATGATACAAAAGCTAAATGCAAATGGGTGAAGTATCCCTTTAAGCTTCATCAGTTAAAAAACTGTGTTTCTCTGTAGCACATTGTAGTTTATTGTTGTATCTTGAAGTACTCTGTTGTGTTTTTTAGTATCCTGTAGTATCCTCCAGTACTTTGAAGTTGTCTGTTGTATTTGTAATATTCTGTAGTTTATTGCAGTTATCTGGTAGTTTTCTATCATATCTTGTATGACATCCTCTATTGTATGTTTCAGTTCATTGTAGTATTCTGCACTACCTTGTAGTAATCTGTGGTATATAATTGTATTCTTAAAGTTTCCTGTAGTATTCTATATTGTCCTTTAGTATTCGGTTGTATCTAGTAGTATCCTGTAATATAATATAATTGTATTCTGTAAAAAAGTCTTGTAGTATTCTGTAATGGTTAGTGGTATCATGTTCTATCTTTTGTAAGTATTCAGTAGTGTATTTTAGTATAATTAAGTATCTTGTAGTAAGTATTTTAGTATCCTTTATTGTTTTGAAGTATATTGTATGTGTTATAAACATAATCTGTGGTATCCTGTAATATTCTGTAGTATTTTTTTAGTAATATGAGGCATCTAAGGGTGCAGTCACACTGGCCATCCGTACCGTGCCATACTAAAGCACAATTGCCCCCCCGCTGCACCATACCCCCTCTGGCCAATACTGCGTGGTCACACTGCATCAGGACTAACCGTGCCTGAGCACAATTACCTCTTGTTCATAACGTCGTAATACAGCACATGCATGCTTTATGTTATTATGAAGCGTGCTCAGTTTACAAACAGGCAGACGATAGAGAGAGAGAGAGAGAGAAAGGGACGCGCAGTCATGTCCGCGTCTGCACATCAGAGAACAACACAGAGAACATGACAGCTACTTTACTGACTTTGAGGCTTATTTTGAGTCACTTTAATCAGCTACAGCTGTAAATTAATTGAAAAAATAAAAGAGACGCGCGGTCGAATCCGCATCCGCACATCGCAGAACATGACATCTACTTTGTGATTTTTATGAGTCTTGTTAGTTAGATACAGCCATAAAACTCTGGATTTCTCCATGATGAAGGCTGTCAGCGTTGTGTACCCACGTGCTTGTGCTTGTGCATGAAGTGTACCGTGTATACCATAAATAGTCTTATTTATGTAATTAAACTAATTTAATCAGTTCTTAAATATATATTATGTATTCACATGTTTTAATTAATTTATAAAATTATAACTTAAATAATCAACAACATTTTATTTTTGAAACAATAGTATTTTTCTTTGTTCAGCAAAACTGTATTTGCTATTCTTCCCAGTAAAATTTCATTGCATGCCTTTTGAACGGCCAATCAGAAAATTTCCAAGCCTCAGCCAATCAGAAAATTGGATCGCTCTACATGAAATCTTAGCTGCAATACCACAAATGGCCTGTGGTGGGGCCCTAATTCACACACTTTTTTGACTTTACTAAGTCAATGAGGCCTTTCTCTGAAACTCATACAGATCATTCATAGGGATGAAAGGAGCATATCCTAGCATTCTCCTTGTGTGGACCAGGCAAAATGTCCACACAAAGAGAAATGTTCTCACAACACAGGTGTTTTGCCATGGGTTGGTCCACACAAGTATAGAAATACAAACGCACACACACACACACACACACACACACACACGCGCACACACAACATTCCTGCTCACCCAGGCAACATGCTTTATAAGGTCATTTGGGTGACAGCAACAACATTCAAGGTAAAATGCTGTGCTATTTTTAAGATATTAAATTTGTGTTTGTGTGTGTATCTGAACATCTATATGTGATTAACTAACAGATCTTTTGACTGAATGACACTATCAAGGCTATTAACATGCACAGCGAAGCAACAGACATCCAGGCCTGCAAAGTGAACCAACACTAACTTTCTAAATCCAATCCAATCCAACTTTATTTGTTAAGCACTTTAAAACAACCACAGTTGACCAAAGTGCTGTACAGAAGAATAAATAAAATAAAAAATAAAACTCACATGAGATAAAAAACTATATAAAATACAGAAAATAAGTTAAAAGACATAAAACATGGGTCAAATTAAAAGGCACGCAGTAAAAGAAATAAAATAAATAAAATCGACGTCTCACTATGTGTCGAAGGCCAAGGAAAAGAGATGTGTCTTAAGACCAGATTTAAAAACAGACAGAGAAGAAGCCTGTTTAAGGTGCTGAGGCAGATCGTTCCAAAGTTTTGGAGCCGCAACAGCAAACGCACGGTCCCCTCTGAGCTTCCGCCTGGTTTTAGGCACCCTCAGGAGCAGCTGATCAGCTGACCTGAGAGTGCGGGCGGGCGTATAAGGGTGTAGAAGCTCAGAGAGGTAGGGCGGGGCAAGACCATTGAGAGATTTAAAAGCAAATAAAAGAATTTTAAAATGGATCCTAAAATGAATAGGCAACCAGTGGAGTGAGGCTAAAATGGGGGAAATGTGGTCATATTTCCGCGTGCCAGTTAAAAGTCGTGCAGCTGCATTCTGTACCATCTGGAGACGGGCGATGGAGGACCCACTAACCCCAACATATAATGCATTACAGTAATCCAGCCGAGTGGTTACAAAGGCGTGGATTACCGTCTCGCAGTGCTGCCTCGAAAGAATTGGCTTTATTTTGGCCAGCTGCCTCAAATGAAAAAAGCTCGATTTAACAACAGCCTTAATCTGACTGTCGAGTTTAAGATCAGGGTCCACTTTAACCCCTAGGTTCGTGATGGACTGTTTTGAATACTGGGCCAAGGAACCCAGATCTACATGGGGGGTCCCAGTGGTACCACCAAAAACCATCACCTCTGTCTTTTTATCATTAAAATTTAAAAAGTTCAGGGCCATCCAGGCTTTTATGTCCTCAAGACACTCAAACAACAGTCGAACAGAGTATTCACTGTTCTTTTTAAGAGGCACATAAATCTGACTGTCATCTGCATAAAGGTGGAATGAGATGCCATGCTTCCTGAGAATTGAACCGAGGGGGAGCAAATAGAGAGAGAAGAGGAGAGGGCCTAGAACACTACACTTTCTGAAACGTCCACTAGAGGCTGCCACAAAGTGAGTCAATTCCCCTTTAACCTCATTAGTTAAATAATCAAACAGATTTAAACTTGTTTTCAGCCTGCTTCAATTACAGATTTTTGCTTCTTAAGCTAATTTCACCATTTAAGACAACCTACAATTTGGTGAATTATTACATCACTCAAGTATTTAAATTATTTTAAGGCTTATGGGTGGCATAATTAATCTATCTGAATCTATCAGGGTCTTCAATGCAGGTCTGCCTAAAACATCAGTCAGACAACCGCTTCTGATCCAGAATGCTGCTGCTAGAGTCCTCACCAAGACCAAGAACATGGATCACATCACTCCAGTTCTGAGGTCTTTAAACTGGCTCCCAGTCTGTCAGAGAATAGATTTTAAAATACTGCTGCTGGTTTATAAAGCGCTGAATGGTTAAGAGCCAAAATACATTAGTGACCTCCTGATTACTCGTTTTACTGTTTTATTGCTTTTCTTCCTGTCTTTAATTGTTTCCTTTCAAAAGCCTCCTGTGGACAACACTTAAACACTGCATCTGGTTCGTCCAATGTATCGGTGATGTCCATGCCAAATAAAGTCTATCTAATCTAATTAACTACGAACCATCCAGACCGCTCAGGTCGTCTGGTACAGGTCTGCTCTCTGTCCCCAGTGTCAGAACCAAACACGGAGAAGCAGCGCTCAGTTTCTATGCTCCTTATATCTGGAACAAACTCCCAGAAAACCGCAGGTCAGCTGAAACTCTCAGCTCTTTTAAATCAAGGGTGAAGACTCACCTGTTCACAGCTGCCTTTCATTAAACAATTTTAATACGGTTTTAAACTTCATTTGAACGATTTTTATTTTAACATATAGAACACAGATTTAATAATTGTAGTGATTTTTAAATGTTCTATTTTAATGTTTCTTTTTCTTCTGTCATGATGCGTTTGATGTCTTGTGTGAAGCACTTTGAATTGCCTTTTTGTTGAAATGTGCTAAATATATAAACTTGCCTTGCCATCAGTTTATTAAGTCACTGAACTTAAAGGTCCCATATTATGCTTTTTCTGGTTTTAGATGCTCTTTAGTGTGTTTTCCAGGTGTCTTGTTCATTTTTAGGCACATCTATGTGCAAAAATTCAAAGTCCGCGGAAACGCGGCTTCTCCTACCTCCTCCTGTTAGCAGTAGCAGTAGCTGCATGTAACGCTCGGTTCTAGCCCCCCTCGTTGAAAAATTGAAGTGTGATATCACACTGCGATGATGTCACTGATCCAAGCCCATTGGCTCGTTGTGACAAGCACAAGCTCATGCTGCACATTAGCTACATTCCCAATATGGTAAAAGGGGCGTAACATTTCAGAGAAAAACAGACACTTTTTTCGAACATTACCGATTGTGAACGTACTTTAGTAGGCACATAAATTAGATATATGAACCCCAAAAAGGGCATAATATGGGATCTTTAATATCTCTGGTGTATTTGTGGTGTTGGCTAACAATTAGCAGGCTCAGATTATCCTATTTACAGACTGTACATTGTTACCTTCTTAAATGTTTTAAAAAACATTCATTTATCCGTGGCTGCAAGTGCATGGCGTTGTTGTTAGCTTTTCCTAAGTCCACTAAATTCCTAAAAGCTCTCTTAGTTTTTCATGTCTTAATAAAAAATTCTTTAAGCCCCCAAAATAGAATCTCATTCTTTGGGACACACTGCTGTCGATTAGCACATTGTCTTAGCATTGTGCATACTATATTACTTCAATAAAACAGCCTTGCAAACCCCTTGCTGCATCCTGCTCCACCCTCTCATTCATATTTGGTCACTTGTCATCCAACAACGCTGTGGAATAAGTCAATCATATAAGTGCATTGGTGTATGTTTGTGAGAGTTCAACAACAGTTCAACTGTGACTGAAGGTGTTCATAAAAAAAGACACTGTACAGGAGAAAATTAGGAATACTCTTCACTGCACGCACACTCACTTGGGAGAGTCATGTGTGATTTAAATGAGCAACAGAGACTCCGAGGTGGTGGGAAAAAGAGAGAGCGAGAGAACGAAAGAGTCGTGGAGGAAGGCAGCATGCTCTGGAGCGAATTAGAAAATCATCCTGAAGCCAGAGAGTCGGATAATGTCAAGAGTTAGTCCTTACAGTAACAACATTTACTCTAACAGCTCTGATCCTGTACTACCTTAATCACTGTTCAACACATGCACACTCGCACGCACGCACACACAGACACACGCACACACACATAGACACACACACACACACACACACACACACACACACACGCACACGCACACGCACACGCACACGCACACACACACACACACACACAGACACACACATGCACACACTCACACACACTCACACACACACGCACGCTGTAGTTTAAGCTGATTAGCTACAGTATGGATTGTGAGTGTGTGTGTGATCACTGTATCATCCAGTAGTGCTGACCTCTCAGCATTTGCCAGATTAGCTGCTTATGAGAAAAGAAATCCCTTTTATACTGTCATCATCATCATTATCATTATCACTACTTTCATCATCACCAGCATCATCTAGCAGCCACTTCTAATCATCCTCTTTCTCCTCTTTTGTTCATTCTTAAATTATTGGAGCAACAAAAATTGACAAGATATCTTTTTTTTTTTAATCTGTTCACTGAAAATATTTCAATTCTTTATTCTATATATCCCTCACATCAGTCTGCCAGGATGTCTCTAATCCTGATTCTCCTCTCATGTAAAGCTTTATGGAGAAAAAAAAAAAATCCCCCAAAAATCTGCCTTCCTGCGTTTTTTGTCTGCAGTGTTTTCTTATCGTGTATCTGATGTTTGTTTTGTTCAGAAAATCATGGTAAACTCAAAAAATAAGAGGAATATGATCATTCTTTTTAATAGATTTATCTTGCTATTTCTTCAGCTTTTAGGTCAAAGTGTAAACAAACTCTTACTTTGCGACAACATGAGACATTTCATAAACGTTTGCGTTGCTCTTGGGAAAAATAAAGAAATAAGAGCGGCTGTCAAACAACACGCAGAACTCTTTTAACTTTCACACCTCATTGTCTCTCTGAAGCATTTCATACACACCACACTAAGTTAAGATTGTTATGCTCTGTCTCTTCTCTTGCCATCTTACTACACGGATGTTTATGTTATATTTATTGCTTAATATGTTTTTTTTCTGCTGCTACTCATCAAACCATGTCACTTCATCTCATCACTTTATCTTTAACTTGCTGCACAACATGTTTGAATGTCCTGTAGAGTTTTTTTCTTTGGCATTTAATGAGTGTATTGTTGATTCTATTCTAAGTTAACAGTTCTTAATACATTGTTGATTTTTTTGTTGTTGTATTTCATTCTTATCTTTTCCTATTTTTTATCTGCACTCATATGCACGCTCTTTTCCATGTCGATCTTATTTTAAACTTAATCTGTTCAGATTATTTCCAAGACAATAAATAAAGTTTTTCTTCAGCCACACTCTCCTCGAATAAACCTAATAGGAAATGGTACGCACCAAAACCTAAATAATGGGCTCCTGCAGACGTCCCCTACACCAATGTGCAAACACCCGTACCGAAAAACAAACAGGACATATTAATGAGTCCATCTGCTTTGCCGACCACCTTTTTTAGGGAACAAGTTGTCCGTGCCTGCGTAATGGAATAAGTATGTAAGAGTGCATGCATCTGTGCGTGCAAGCCGATACATAAAACAGGAAGTGAGGGACTTTGGAGAGGTTGTGGTTTGGGGTTGTGGATGTTAAAACTCCAGTACGGTTGCTCATGTTAATTTCGCCATTAGGAAACCCACCAAGTGATCATCTAGCATTTTAAGAGCAGAACAAGAGAGCAGGAATGCTGCTTAATGAGTTACGTAACATCTTCTCCCTCAGTGGGAATCGTAGGCAGAGGACGATTAAGGTGAAAATCTGGCTTCTTTTGTATCCTCTGTCAAGATGATTCAGGAGTGTTGAAATAAGTTGTCGGATCTTACGTGCCAAAAGAACAACTTGCTACATAGTGCTTAGCACAGAAAGTCAAACATGCTTCAATAACAGAAGTGCAATATGCGGAACCTGTGCAACAGAAGTCCGTTCTGTTCAACTCAATGTGATTGTGTGTGTGGACACTGGACAAGCGTATGAATTCAATGTCTGTTAAATTGTTTATTTTTCCTTGTCTGGTGCAGACTGCCTGCAGTTGCTGATTTTTTTTTTTCAAATGTCATTACATCATACTGTAAATGTAATGTAAAGAATATGTTTAACCAAAATAATGGCATGAGTAGGCCTAGACGTTACACGGTCATTAACAGGCTGGGTAGAGAACGTCTCTCACACTTTCTTCCTCTGCAGAGCATGTGATTATCAGAAGTCACTCCACGTGACAGCAGATCAAAAAGATTTAAAATTTAAAATAAACCAGATGTGAGAGAAGCCAAATTTAAGTATTCTTCTGATCGTGACATAAATGCAGAGCTTCTGCCAGTTCTGTATTTTCCTTTCACGAGATAGCCTGGTAGCAAAGAGTGAAGGTTTGAGATGAAAGGAATACTTTTTTTTTTGTTGATGCAGTAAATCTACAGATGACGCACAAGAGAGTTTGGAGACATATGTGTATTCATTATCAGGTCATAAACTAAAAGTTATTGTTGATATTCTGTGTCTCTCACTACACACACCGTGCACACACACAAGCACATGCACAGTCCTTTACCATCAGCCTGCTGTTTACACTGCCTTGCTATTGTGACTGCTCATGACCGTGAACCACTAAGAAAAGCAGTGAGGCTAACACGTGTTCCAGCATATAACAAGTGTTTTGTGTTCAAAATGTGCATCCCTGACTGTGTTTTTGTGTGGGAAACAACATGAAAGGAATGTTGAGTGCCGTGGGGAAAGAGATAAAGGAGAGAGTTCATCGCATGCCGTCTGTCATACCCAAGACAAACTATGAACATAGAGAATAAAGAGAGAAGCAGAGTACGTCTGTCATCAGTGAGATCATTCGTAAAAGTCTTTATGCATCATCATTTACTGCGGCAGAGCAGACAAACAAATCCATTTCCCACCCCCATGTGTTCTATAATCCTCGCTTTGTGCGATCTGCTGAGTCGTGGTTCACATGCCTTACGTGAGAATAATCAACATGACACGAGAAAGGGTGCAGAGATTCAAACTGAGATCATTAATTTACAGGAATAAGTGGTTTAAATCTCACGGCCTCAGGGAAGAGTAAGGAGAGCAGGAAAGCGTTTTGGAGGAGGCGTGCCCTTCTAAAAGCAAATCTTAGACTCTTCAACAAAATAACAGTGTGAGAGTAAAAGGTAATGTGTGTTTTGAAGAGTGATTTGTTACTGGGTCATGCTACAGTGCTTCTGTAGTCGTCCTTGATAAATAGGTCATCGCTTTTGGCTTCAAGCGTTCTTTCTGCAATGACTCATGGTGACTTTTAGCCCAAAATATTTCTGCTCCATGTCTCCACTTAGCATGTAAATGTAAAAAAAAAAAAAAAAAAACAACGCGTCTGGCTCTCAAATGTTGTGACTTTTGGTATTTTGAACCTTTAACGTCACAGTGAAACTAAAGTTAGACTCTCTGGCTTCAGTATGGTCACATACATCCCACTTTTAGAAAAACATGCAGTTGGAGTTTAGTTGCAATTTCGATCCCTGAGGTGAGATTGAATGACTTAGTGAATACTGCACGATATGGAGCCGTGGGGAGCTGTTGGCCTCGTTTTTTTTTAAACATCAGGACGAGGAAGATAAAGGTCAAATGAATAAATTCCACTTTTACCCCGCAATGTAAACAACGTTGACACCTCGTATGATATTGTTATGTTATCTACCCAGAAGCTAACAGTTAAGTGCTGTTATAAATGAGTGGTGGCTGAGAAAGTCACCCTAAATCATATTTGATTGGATAAATGTTCCTGCCCCAAGCTTCAGAAATATATTCTTTTGACCTTCCTAAGGGAACCGGCAAAAAACACGAGATGAGTATCGCTTGAGAATACCGGTGGAAAATATATTTCTGATTTCATTATCTTAAAGGCAGGGTTGGTAATTTCCTCCAGATACACTTTTTAAGATTTTGGTTGAAATTGTCTTTAGGTCCTGACAGAAATTAATAACTCATGTGCTCTGAAAAAGAAACGAAGAAAATCTGTCATCTGTAGCAGTTGTAAGCCTGTAAAAACTTTGACCAATGTCTGCCACGAGGTACCAATCTGATGAACCAATCACGCCTCCCTGTCTCCCTGCTCGTTCTCTACCCCATGCATGCACGAGGCCACACTCAAAGCATGAGCTGAAATCTGCTTCTGGACCAATGGCGCTCGTGCATGTTAGTGAGGGGTGTGGCTTTTGAGGGAGCACAGAGGGGAGGGGGTGGGTGAAGACGGAGCACGGAGAGAATGCTACTTTCAAAATCATGCTAGTTTTTGAAAATTACCAACCCTGTCTTTAAAAGCTTAAAAAAATATTCCATTTGAGTTTGAACTGTAAGTATTCTTTGACGCAGCGGCTACTCTCTGTCTCCGTCGAAAAGACTGGAGAGATAATTGTGGATTTCAGATCTAATGCCGACCACTCCCCATGCACATCAGCGGCTCCTCTGTGAGGGTCAGCAGCACCACATTTCTTTTGATGTCCACTTTGCTGAAGATCTCTCCTGGACTCTCCTCTTTGTGCCTTTTTAGTTGCAGGCCCCTGTATGTGGAATCAATTGGCGCAAACTCATTAAATTCATAGCACAGCTCAAAACCAATCTTTTTTCACCTTTGAAAGAAGCTAAAACAAATCTAATATCTGATTATCAATTAGTTATCCTTTCTCAATCTGTATTCAATGCTATTATGCCTGGTTTGTAAAACACTTTGGTCAGCTGAGGCTGTTTTAAACGTGCTATACTGTACAAATACACTTGACTTGACTCTCGACTTCGTCAAGAAAGCACAGCAGAGGATGCACTTCCTCAGAAGTCTGAAGAGGGTCAGGGCCCCCTCCTCGATCCTGCACCACCTTCTATCTGGGCACGGTTGAGAGTGTCCTGATGAGCTGAATCACATCCTGGTACGGCAGCTGCAGAGTCTCTGACAGGAAGACTTTGCAGCGTGTAGAAAGGATAACTGAGAAGCTCATCGGGGTCTCTCCCCCCTCCATTCATGACCTACATGAGGGCAGATGAAGACACACAGGCCTCTGCATTGTGAGCGACTCTTTCCTCTCTGCAAACGGTCTGTTTGATCTCCTGCTCGCTTGGTTGGAGATATCACTCCATTAAAGCTAAGACAGCGAGAATGCGCGACTGCTTCTTTCCACAGGCAATAAAACTGCAAAACAGCAAAAACCCTGCTCTTGAACATTCACAACATGCTTCCTTTTAAATTATTAACATACTATATTTTAAACGTTATGCCTCATTTTAATTATTGCACTGATTGCAGTTTTGACATAGAATAGGGCTCTCTCAGCTGTTGCTGTCTTTGTTGTCTTAGACTGGTTCTTTGTTGGGTCGGTTTTGTACGCGTGGCTCCTTGGCGTTGGTCCAAAAACAAACTAACAAACACAAAATCTTCCAGTTGGATATGTCAATCCTTTTAATAGTCAACAGAGTTGTTGGTTATAAATATATCAAAAGAAAATGCTTGTTTCTTGTCTCAGGTATTCAACTTTCGCCACGGTGTGCCACGGTCATAAACAATCGACCTGCTGCTAATCAGCGTCAATTAAATAAAGTTTGGCTCCCTGGGTTTCCAGTGCCACTCATTGATCAGCCCACTAAACAAAACACCAAAAATGGCTGTATGTACTGATAGATTTTAAAATTCACAAATATAAAATAAAAATTGGTCTATTGGTCTTACCAATTCTATGGAAGCCCTAAGTGGACATGCAACCAAACTTTTTATTTACTCCATTTCCCCATGATAACGAGTAACAAA
The DNA here is from genome assembly GCA_020745685.1 of Tautogolabrus adspersus. Classification (NCBI taxonomy): domain Eukaryota; kingdom Metazoa; phylum Chordata; class Actinopteri; order Labriformes; family Labridae; genus Tautogolabrus; species Tautogolabrus adspersus. Next base: position 4,379,471 of record CM036554.1, on the reverse strand, counting down.
ACCATGCATTTATGTAGAGATGTCAGAGTGAGGGGGCTGCACAGGGTCTGGCGCCCTGAACAGTTGGGGATATCCTGCCTTGCTCAAAGGCACCTTTGCAGTACTTGGAGAGTAAACTGTCACCTTTCTCCATACTTTTTCTGCACCAGGACTTGAATTGGTGACCCTCCGGTTCCCAACCAAAGTCCCTACTGACTGAGCTACTACAACTTTCCTGTGATAATGAATTAATTTGACTCATGTTTTCATTATCTCAGGATAACAAGGCTGGTTGTTATCCTGACCTCGGATAAGCGGAAGAAAATTGATGGATGAAACATGAAAATAACATCTTTGCAGGACTGTGTATCATTGGCAAAGCAAATGCCCTTGACATTTAGAAGTCAGGACCCAGATCTAAACCAGAGAGCTTTTTTAAAGAGCCGAAATTGACCAAAGTTTAACACTTGGGTCACAAAGTACACATTTTTCCTTGTGAGCATGTAGTTTTTCTTAACAAATGTTTTTGATATTTGTAAATGATAAATGTATTTGAGCTTGTATAGCGCTTTTCTAGCCTTCTGCCTACTCTAAGTGCTTTTACACCACAGGTCACACCTACACGTTCACACCACATTTACACTGATGGCAGAGGCTGCAAGGTTAGTGTCCATCAGTGCTTACTAATCTCATTCATACACATTCACACCAAGCAACGGGATCACCTTGGGGTTAAGTGTCTTGCCCAAGGACACATCGGACCCAAGGACACATCGGACATGTGGCTGCAAGAGTTAGGGATCGAAGCCCCGACCCTCTGGTTGAGAGGCGACCAACACTACCACCCCATTCTTGTACATACAAGTTAAAGTGTTGTCTCAGAAATGTAGCTCTAGTATGTTCAATATTTCCAAATTAGAGGTACTTAATAAATGCATGGCTGAGATGAGGTTAATTAGCAAAGCAAAATCAGATTTTGACATAATTCCTTATTGTTTTTTATTTGTAATACCACATTCAAATTTGAGTATCTTGTGAAACTGGACTTGTTTGGGTCTGCCCTTCCTTGTTATGTAATTGTTTTTGTACTGTCTCTATGAATGTCAGTCACAGAAAGAGGGCAGAAGGCCTTTAAACACTTACCTCTAATCAGTTCAAATGTATTACTGTGTGTGTAATGAGCATTACTTTTTCCAAAGGCCTTTGTCTGCCATCTTGTCTGCTGTGGAAAAACCAATACTGTTTATCTGTTTTCTGACCCGACAATCTATGTCGTGTTCCACTTTCTGCTGTGGCTTAATTAGGGGGAACATTTTGCAGCACACTTTCCCTTCATACATCGTGAGCCATCTTTTTCATTCAAATGATCCCAAATAAAGCAAAAAAAGACTCACGAAGAGCTGCAGACATGACTGTGTCAGCAGGGTGAACAGAGGATGAAGATTTCTGACAGAGCGAGGTGATTCATGATGTGCAGCACGGATGTGTCGACCCTTAAATGTCAACCCATGAGCTTTTTTTAAAAACCATGAACTGACCAAGAAACAATTCATGTGTGGACTAATTTCAGGTGACATATTATAAGATATTCTTCAGGCAAAGTTCTGATTCAAGCTTAACTTTTTCTCTCAGACAGTACCTGTCATAGTCACTTCTCCTTCCATGCTATGAGGATTTGTTGTTTTGGAAGCGCTAAGCAGCCCGCTGGACAATTTCTTTTGCTGTCTGTTTTTACTTCTCACAAAACAGCCAGTGGACATACTGTGGGTGTAACATGCATGAATATGGAACAGATTTGCATCAATAAGTATCTCCATCAACACTGATTTCCCTGCTAAGTGCCCTGCCTTTTGCTTCTGTCACTTCACATTAACAAATGGACTCGGTTATGTCCCACACCTACGTTTACTCACTCAGATTTTTCCATTTAATCAAAACTTTCTTCGACATGCTGGTCCTTTCGCAAGTCTCAACCATGTGCATGAAAAACATTCAGTATTTGCAGGACGTCTACACACCCAGAGGCTGCTGGATGATCGTTTGAATCCTTAAGCACTCGCTGGCTCTCAGCGGTGGGAGACTTAAAAATTCCTCAGCATGCTGTCGACAACTACATCGGACTTAAAGCTTTTGAGGGTGGCAACAGGCAAAGCAGCGGGAGTGAGCTCAACAAAAAGTTTAGAGAAAAGGAGAATAAAAAAAACCAAGTTGTTGGTAGTTGGAGTTGATAAAACGCTTCTATGTTATTATTTGGACGTAGATATTTCTACACCTTCCTCTGCATCCACTCACTTTCCATCAGAGGAGACGAAACATGGGGATTATCTTAATGTGATGTTGTACAACTGTTAGCTTTTTGGTCATTGAATACAACTAACTATCTGTGAGGTGGATGTGACCTCTGACACCTTCATTCATTTTATTGGCCAGCAGGGGGTGACTGCTCTAATTGCAAGAAGAAGTCTGATTGTATGTAAGTTTACATCCCTAGATCCAATACCTAAGTATGATAGACATAAAGACTATAACGAAGATGCTATACCCCATATGCTATTTGGCGTGGCTACCAAATGATTGTCAAGTCGCTACCATGGCAACCTGTAAAACAGAATAGAGATGTAGTTTGCGTAAAAACTGTCATCCAATATGGTGGCTGATGGCTCCAAAAACAAAATGGCAACAAAATGGCAAACTCCAGGCTTTCAACTGGTAGTCAGCCCACCAAAGGGAGAACCCAATGGGCTACATCACCTTTATATACACTCTCTGGTAAATACATCCAAAATGAAGGCTGCCTGTTTGTGTAGCCTTAGCTGCCTTAGCTGTACTCCATTTACTTCAGCACATAGCACACATGCCTAACACACCTCTCAGCACCATGGACAAAATAAACACAGCATGACAGCAAACTGTCACCATACTGACAGCTTCTGTTAAGAAGAGCTGTAACTGTATTCATGTTAGGTATAAAAAGTGAGACAGGACATGATAAATGTAGTTAAAAACATTTCTGCATTTATCACCATTAGTGTGTCGCTTACTCCCCCTACTCTTTATTCCTGTTTCTGTTTTCTCTCTTATAGACAGATGATTCCTCTTAATTTTTATCTGTTGACTTCCATTGACGAACTTTGGTTTTCACAGCAATAATTGATGCTATGCTTAGCAGGGCAACAAGAGTGAGTGCTGTCAGATGTGGCCCCCTTAGGGAGGTTTCCTACTGTCATTGCAAAATTTGCACATATTGGTCCGCTGCTGTGGTTTAAAGTTTGCGAGCCCTCAGGGGCCCCCTACTGGTCTGGGTTGCTTGCCTTGCCTGTTGACAAGCAGCACCTCTGTATGTGATATAAAACTGTATAAAACTCTTATAACACATCAACAAACACACATAAGCTCATTGTTCTCAGCCAAAACGGAATGTTTTATTCTGAAAATAAACCGTATGTTTTAATGTTGTTTCGTGTCTGACTTCCCGCCCCACTCAATCTTTTCTGTGGTAAATTGATGCGCAGTGCTCCGGCAAAAACAGAAGCCTTGCGTATCTGCTGCAGAGGGCTCCGAACTGCTGGAGCTCGGACGGAGCTGAGACGCAGCGGAGCCAGTGGAAGCACACACATTGACTAAAGTGAAACCTGCCGTAACGGAGCAGAGACGGACCAAACACGCATCTGGTGGAACTTACGGGTTACATTTTTTCTTTCAGTTATATGCAATTTTTCTCATTACTCAACAATCTAGATTCTGCAGGCTCAAATCTGAATCCAAATACCTGCATTCATCTTACTGGTCAAATTTTACGAACATTATTTGCAGTTCTTCTGAACAGCTGCTGTTCCTGCTGAGAGTGCATTTTAATTTGACCAGCAGGAATGGTAGTCAGTTCTCCTGCCATGATACTAGATTCTGCAGATAATCTAATCCATCTAATCTATCCACCTATAAGCATAGCAAGCAGCGCACACATTTCCCATCAGCGAGCAGAGATCATGTTAGCTACAAAGATATTCTGATACATGTCCTTTAATATTCATGATTTGATAACCACAGGGCTGTGAAGTTCTGTAGGATTGCAGACCAGCCTGTGAACTGAATTTCTGTTACTCCATTCTTTTCGCTCAATCACCGTTTGATAGATTTCTTGCTTGTTACTGTTGCTGCTTTTTACAGTCCTGCAGGATGTCTCCAGGAGCAACAATTACTCAGCAACTTGGAGATACGACTTTATAAGACCAAACAAACATCTATTTTCCTCTTTTTTTAAATTTAAGCTTGACTGTTGCCCTTTTCAAGGGAACGTGATCAATGAGACCCGAGATTAAAGCATCCAACACTTTCAGTGTATCATGTCATATCACGTCATTAGCAGTGTGTCAAATTGTACAAAGCAAGAGATGCAAGACTGACACTGCAGGGGGTCGCTCAGATCAAACCCTCTCTTTCCCTTTGACACAAGCACCAACACACACTCATATGTTCAAGGACAGCCTCACAAACGGACATGATACCCACATGGGGACACACAAGAACACACAGCTGCTCTTTGTAACACTATAAACTAAATACAGTTCAGCCCGCTTATTATCAACCCCGCATATTAAAAAGTGTGTGTGTGTGTGTGTTATATGCAGGCTGCTGTATCTGAATGTACAGAGAATGTATGGAAATGGTACATGCTGCCTGTAGGGGTGCAGCCTGCTTACATTAACATACTAATTAAACGGTTTCTTTGTGTGTGTGTGTGTGTGTGTGTGCGTGTGCGTGTGTGTGTGTGTGTGTGTGTGTGTGTGTGTGTGTGTGTGTGTGTATCAGTGTTGCACGTGCAACAAGCATGTGTTCTACTTTCAGATGAAGATGCTTTATTGTTCGGTCTCTACAGCAGCCTACCTAAATCCATCTTAAAAACCAGTGCCATATTTTAGAAACAGACAGAAAAAATGCATCAAACGGGTCCTTGTAAATGCTGGGATTTAATTTGAGCAGAGAGCAACCTTAATTTCTCCTGACAGAGTAAGATTCTGCACACTGACAGGCCACATTTTGATGTTAAATAGACGTGTAACGAACAGCAGGCAGACACGATGTGACTGTATTTTGCATCGGCTTCAGGACTCACCACTCCTGCTTCGCGGCATCCTGGTGGAGACACCATTGGCTCTCCCCCCGTTGGGTGAACTGGTCGTGGCATTATCCACCCTGCTCAACTCAGCTCCCTGCTGCTTCAGCAGGTCTGTCAGAGTCCTGCGGAACAACACACACACTGAGTTTAAGTCAAATATCAACATGTAAGTAGTTATCAAGGATGAACCAGGTTAAATATTTACACATTACATTAACCACCTTTTCATCGAAATTTGATCGATGAAACTGGATTTCTTCATTTATTTTTTGATGTTTTGTGCATGCCAATCTTAACTCAAGATGAATAAGGAAATAAATCTTGTTGAGCGCTCAGCCCAGTGCTCATGAAAAAACAGAGTTAAAATCTCACCACATATTACCCCAAGTTCTATTAGTTCATAAAAAGCGACATCAAAAACATGAATAAATGGGAGAAATCAGAAAAAAAGTGCAATGATTTTTTTTTCCATCTGATCTTCCACAGAGAAATCAGTAGCTGCACAAAACGACATCATCTGTTAACATCAAACATCATCTGTCGTCCAGATGTGTACAGTTTGTCCCCTATGAGGGCTTTCCTGAACAGCTGGAATCTTTGAGTACACAAACACACATGAATACACATGCAGCATCCCATTTACAGTACATCCTCTCAGAGAGGCTCTCTCTTCAGTCTTTTGTGGAATTCGTGTGTGACTGATGTATGTTTGTGTGTGTGTGTGTTTAGTTGGTACATTTGTTGATGGTTGCCGCCTGCCTGTGTGTGCGACGTTATGTTTTCAACTGAAGAAATGTCTTTGTGGTGTCCCTTTATATCTGCCGGGAGAGTGGTGGGGTTCAGGTTAGCACAAATTAACAATAACATGCTGCCAATAAAACTCCAGGCAAACGATTTATGATTTTTTGTGTGTGCCTCTGTTAAAAATCCTGTTCAGACATTCGATACCAAAACATTTTAATCAGTGGGTTTGAGGTCGCATTTGGGTTTTACAGTATTTATATATCCAGCAAAGAGATGGTCACATCTGGCAGCGGCTGTGATTTGATTTTGACGTAAGCGGCTGTAAATGAGCCAAAGATGGAAGCATCTGATGCCAAACGTTATGCAATGATGATGTTGAACTCTACTTGAAATCTTATCTTATGACCATCATTATCATTATTCATCTTAATATTATAAATTAATACGTTTCAGTCATCTTGACTCATGAGTTGTTGTTCGTGATTTCTTCACAGGAAAGTCTTCAGTTAAAGGGTCAAGACAAAAAAAAGCTAAAATCTGCTGAATTCCAAGATCACTTCAGCATTATACTTCTTCAAGACCTCATCGTGTTTACAGACCCTCAATGAAAGCGCAGCAATGATCTGTCTATAAAGGTGTAATATGTAGAATTTGGTTGCTAATGTTTAAATTAAAATATGTAGATTAATTGAACATTGACTAAACCCATGTTATATATATTTTATTGAGTACTTGCATTATGTCAAATATTTCAAAAAGTTATCAAAGCCAGAGAAATCTGTAATTTTATAGTTGTAACGGGACGTGTCTTGTTGACGGCCGTCATGATGAGCCGCCATGACAGACACGAAATGTTGATCGTTGCCAAGGAAACATGGGATGTTGCATCAAAGACCGCTGCATAAGCTAGCGCTAGCTGCTACTGAAAGCTGCCGTTCTATCGCTGTATTTGCTGCTGTGATAAAAACGTCATGTAAATTATACTTGGATACATCGTCGGTAAACAGATTCTCTTTCTCAGGTCGGTTTTACCCGTTTGTATTGACTATGTTCAACACAGAGTTTGTTTTCACCGGAGGGGAAATAGCAGAGAGAATCACTCCCGTGATTCCCCGCTAGCCTCAACGTCATCTTTTGTTATTGTTGTGATTGAGAGCCCCCTGGTGGCGTATTTCACATACTGTGCGTTTAACACTTTTTAATAACATACAGTCATTGGGGGTGCAATTGGTACCTGATATTCTTTTTCCCAACAAAATAATGAAAGGTCCAAATTGATCTAATTCATTGTTGTCAATTTCAAATATTTGAAACCTAAACAGAGAGGGCTTTAAGATGATACAAAGATGATCCAAGCAACAAATGGTTTGTATGGTTTGACTAGATGGAACATATGGGATTCCACAATTACACCTTAGTCAATGCATTAATGAATCTATGAACTCAGTATGAGATACTGTAAATACATGTAAATGACTGATTATTCATGATAATGTATGGGCCCTTATCTAAAGTGTCATGTCAGTTAACCTCTTTGTTTTGTGCAACCTTTAATGAAGGGAGTGGTTTTGTTTAACTATATTTATTAAACTGAGCCACAGATTTGTGTTTTAAAATGTTTGTATTTGTATTCAGAGTGTACATCACTGCTTTTTTTCTCTTGATGCTTGCAGAGACAGATTTTCATTCAAAGTGGCTCACGTCCCTGTGGTGTGTTTTTGTTCTGTGTGTCCTCTGGGATGAATTCCAGTCAGCTGTATTTAACTAGCGGCCCTTTTTATTTACTGAACGACATACGGCCATGATTTCCTGCAGTATGGTCATGTTTGGACTGAGGGTTTGTTGTGTTTGGATGCAAAATGCAACGCACACATTCTCTTGCTGCTGAGCACCAGGGCTTTTCAACTGTTTCATGAACTCTCTAACGTTTAAAGACACATGCTAGCCGGCCACCCAAACCTCTTTTCCACAGCCGATGACACCCTTTATATTTCATGTTAACTCATATGCACATCGCACACGCACACACACACACTTTCAGGCATATTCATCACTTTGAATAAACACATTTCCGCTCTCTGTGCATATGCTGAATTTACAGTGTTGATGGTATTCATTCCCTTGATCAATAATTCAAACACTGGTGCCTCTGTTTCGCTAACGAAGCTTGTGTGTTTAGCGCCTTCTGCCACACACACACACGCATGCACGTACACACACACACACACACTCACACACGTACACAAACATGTGCAGGTAGGCAGAATCCACACAACCTACATATGACTGATCTGACAGCTGAGGCCAGGGGCGGCTTGTTGACACTCAACCTGCCAAATAGAAAAGTGAGACCCTTTGGCCTTTTCTCTGATCATCTCCAAACAGTTTGTGAGTGTGACGATCTCAAAGTGTCTCCTGCAGGGACTCTGTCAATGACATGAGGTCTTTTTTAACATGTCATATATCATCATTTAGCCTGTTTATTAACAAGAAGTGTGTACAGCTTAATATGCGAGTGTGTATGACCTTTTTATTTATTTGATTACAAATATATACTAACTATTCAAAGTATTAAAGGTACTGTAGGCTATATCATGTTGTAACACTACAACATTGAGTTCCAGCCAAGCAATCTGATTGGACAAGAGGCATTACATGATCAACGATATTGGAGAACAATATCACGGTACTTTTCACAAAAGCCAGGAGTTGTACTTGACATTAACAGCTGACAGAGTTTTTATTTATTCATCAGTCTTTAGAATCACACAGCAGACTCTAATTTCACTGGTATCATGATCAAATTAAAACATAATAGTAAAGGTTGGTATTACAAATCTCTCTTGTGGTAGCCATGGACACAAACAGAGTAACAGGCTGTGTCCGGAATCACTCACTCATTCCCTACTCCCTCCTCACTATATAGTGAGTTATATGTAGTGGAGTAAATTCTGCACTCACTCAGCGACATTAAAAAACATTTCGGACACTACTCGCTCATTCGCCGGCCGCTGACAGTGACGTCATTGTTGTCGCTCAACTAAAACGTGCAGCTTAACAACAACGGAGGATCAATAATAACGGTAAATAACGGCATGAATTTTACTTAAAACTTCTATTTTACTCTGAGTGTATTTTCACATAAACATTTACAAATAATAAATACGTATAAAATATTGAACTTTACATATAATGAAACATATTTTCGGACCAAAACTCATTTATTTATGCTCACAGACTCTGATCTCTCATCATCATCATTAGGACAAACTACTGTTACTGTGGACTGTATAGGGTATGACCATACTCACTGAGACTTCGGACAGCACAAAAAAATGGCGTGTCCACTATATAGTGCACTAAAGAGTGAATGGGGAGTGATTTCGGACACAGCCACAGAGTGCAGTAGAATAGAAAGTTCGGGTTGCTTGGCAACAGTTTGGTTTCAGATGAATGTGGAACTAGTTGAATTGGTGGAGTTAGAAAATATTGTAGTTAATTTTGACCTTTTACCACTTTTTTTCTGCTTGAATAAAATGTTGTTTAGAAAGCAATATCACGCTCGAGGTCGAGCTGTTGTTCTGGAGATACCAGCAAAGCCATGCTAATCTTCAGCACTCAGCCTGCAGCCTCGTGCCTACGAGAGAATCACAGCAGGGCTGATATTCAGGACAACACCACGCCCTCTCAAGTGTTTTTACTTAAATATCAAATTGTAACGTATAGTGTTGTGATTTATTATTTGGTAAAATGTTCAATCTTACGATATTCTGTCGTATCGTATGCATCGTATCATGCCATATGAAATTGTATCACTTTATTGTCACTTTAATTTATTGTACACAATCATGTGGTATTGTATGAAAGGAACCTGGAAATCTTTGGTTTCATGTTGCAGGATATGAAATGGTATTGCACTGTATTGTTTTGTTTCACATCATATCGCATCATCTATTGTATCTTAACAAATGGCATCACGTCTTATTGCATTGCACCTTACTGCACAACCACACCGCACCACTCCACATTGCACAACCTCCCATAGCATAGCATTGTATCGCATCGTATCTCAGCGTATCGTATCGGATCGCATCTCATCGCTTTGCATCGCCGTTGCAAAGTAAGGCATGGGAATGGCGTTGTGTTGTATTGCGTCTATTGCATCATATCGTATTGAATCTATCCAAAGTTAAACATTATTTCTGTTGTGGATGATGTACTTCGGGGCTAAATGCTGTTTTTTGTGGTTGAAAGGAATTGTGGGAAATGTAGAAAATAGACATGTTAATGGGAGATAAACACAGAAAAGATAAATTACCATATGAATGACACTTTCATGAGTTTTAGGCTACTCTATTTCTGTATGGTTATTTTGTCTCAGAATATTATATTCATTCATTCAAATCGATGCAGGTCATAATCATCTTATTGTGAGTCCTTTTATACCCTCTGCATGCCTGTCTGGAAACAAATTTGGACGTGAAATGTTCCTCTTCTAAATATTTGCATTGCTTGACAAAAATACTTTTAACGCCTCCTGATCTTTGTTCCTTCTCTACAGCGTTGTAAAGGACTTCCTCTCTTCTTTACTATTCAATTCTTTTTCCTTTCAGTCTGATCATTCTGTCTACCTCCCCCCTTTATCTAAACTCAGCCCTAAATCTGTCTCTGTCTTTTCCTCCCCCTCTTTAAACCCTATCATTTGTCTTCCTCTCCTCCAGTCTCTCTCTCTCTGCTCTTCATCCTCTCACTGACTCACTGCCGTGTGGCGCCGCGGGCCTCCACGCACTCTTCTCTTGGCTTGCCGCTCAAACAACTTGCTGATTTGGACTTTTAATCTGCAACCAAAAAAAAACACGTAACCTGTCTGCAGGCTATGTCGTGTTTATATAGTGTTGGCTGTGCTTTATCTGAGTTTTTTGAGGATGAATTTGAAAGATTGAAGATGGCCGCGCATCTGGTTAGAAGATTAAGACTTAGAGAGGGGATAGATTGACAGAAATAGCTTTATGTTGGCTGCAAATAAAACACTCTAAATCATTGATAGCATGTGTGTGTGATACCCGGGAAGGGTTTTCACATACTGTCAATGTTTCCATGGTGTCAATATAATTTGGCACCCTGGTGACTGTTAAGCCAGTTTGTGGGCTGTCTAGCCTGTAATTTCTGTCACATCCTTCAAGCCTGCAAAAATATAACTAGTTTTCCTTCAAATCACAAAAAGGGAATTTCTTAATAATGAGAAGAAAGTCTGATTATTTGTGCCACATTTCTGACTGTATGGATATCCCAAACTGAACAGAAAATGAAAGCACATGTGGTCATCCAATTTAACAGTTTGAGAGGAGAGTAATGCAGCTCAACAAATGAACTTCCTCTTAAGTCCTTAAATGACTGGTGGACTTTGTGGTCCTGAGTCAAGACGCTCAGGTATATCTCAGCATGAGACTGTAAGTTAATTAAATATTTTCTTTCTTTGTCTTTTTGTAAAAGTGCAAGATAGGTTGTGAACGCGACAGCAGATATTAAAATGACATGGTAGTAGAAGGATTGTGACGTAGTACATTTTCAATGCAGAAACATCAACAACAATAGCAACAGGCAGCAACATTTGCAAATGTGAAGAAAATAATTTTGTCCAACTGAACTGAGAAGTAAAAAAAGATAAATGACTTAAGATGCCAATGTGCAATGCTAAAGGTCCAATATGTAAGATATGAACTGAATTCAATCATAAAGTGATCTTATTATATCATCAGACATTGAGGAAACATGCTATGTTGAAGTGCTGGTTTCTCTGTCAACAATGCAGCAGCCAGTATGTCCTCCTTCCAATTTTCAATACCAGGGCATAATAGCTTGTTTTTGTTTTGACCAGAAAAGTAGGCGGCACCCCCCACACGACCATTTTGCCCCTCGCCCCTCGGTTTGTCAGGCAAACGGCAAATCAGCAGGTGTTGCAGTGATGGACTGGCAAACTGGTTCTGATACTACTGATTCTACCCGACCTATAACGCCTCTACATTTTTCTAATAAGCTCCATGACCAGAAACGTGCTTAAATTAGGAGATGCTTTTGAAATATCGAGAGAGGTTAAACACAGAAAGGTTTCAAGACCGATGCAGAGCTGGATAAACTAAACACTGAAGCTTCAGTGTCTGCGACATGGCAACCTGTGTGAGCATCGACTCCAGGGAGGAGGGGGACGGTTGGACACAGCTCTCCAATATTTTGAATTTGGACTGCAGTACCCATTTTAAACGCTAGGTGTCAGAGTTACATATTGCTCCTTTAATTAGGAAGATTGTAGCAAGAAAATGAAGATGCAATAACTTGGTCAACTTATTTATAGATTTTTTTTCCCCCAGTTTTTCTGTTGCAAAGAAATCTTTGATGTTGGTAAACCTTACACTTAATGATATGCATGTATTCCAAAAGTAACCCCGAGGTTACTCCTCCTCAACGTCTTTACTCCACATCATGTTATGTAACAGCAGTGTGCCTTAGATGTGTAAGGTCATCTGTACCTCTACGTTCTCCCGCTTGATATATTACAGTCACATTGAGATGAGACTTTGCTAATGTTCCTTAACAATCAATTACTCCACCCTGACGAGGACATACAGTACACTCAGTGACCATACACAACAAATCTAACAGTAACTCTCCAAACAGAGAAATCCACTGTCTCTCTGCAACATCATTACATTGATTACTCTGATGTAAAGTGTCTTAAAGCTGAATGAATGCATGTTTCCTGTACAGCCTCATGTCCTGTTCATGCATTCATGTGCACATTATTGATTTGTCTCAAATGTGCCTTTTACTGCCTAATGGTGCTGCAGTTTATGATTCTGTCATTGGCTGTCTTCTGACCAAGACCAATTCCCAGTGACACCATCCTGCAAGAGATTTATCTACAGCTACAAGACTCTAAGATAATCCACTGAAAAAAAGCAAAAAAAGGACTGTGGCAGATATCTCAATGTCACATTCCCTTTATTCCCTCCTCTGTTGTCACGGATCACTTGTCATTCATCTCTCCCGTCTTGTCTTCCAAGGTACAGTAAAAGCCAGCATCACTGTCACTGTCAATTACTGATAAAGAGTGACAAGACTACATCTAACATCTGTAACACATTACACACATGCACGCACAGATGAAGGGCTGCATACTTGTGTGTGTCTGTAGTAAGCTGACACTTCTGTTTATAGCTCTCTCTGCCTTGTATGCTCTTTTGTGTCGGATGTGTCGTCATGGGCATTTTTTTTTTTAAACAGTTAGGACTTAAGGTGAGACACACAAACATGTCATCCAAGGCAAACTTCACTTTTGAAGAAAGTAAAACTGCAGCATACATACTGTTAACATCAATCTGTGTTTAACAATGATGTTGATGGACGATCCTTCTTACAGTCACAGAAACAAGCACAGAGATGATGACGCATTACACCTACGTTTACATCTGACTGCTCATTTGTTAGTCGCGTTGAAGGCCAATAATAATGTGCATGACAAATGGGATTTTTGGTGACATATATAGCCTATAGGTTTTTTTGTTTTTTAAGTAACCCACATACAAATATGGCTCATTGTTCGGATATTAGATGCTGGCTTCATTTGAGTGATTGTGGTTCTATTTTAAAAAAACATCAACATGCAGCATTTTGCTTACAGTATATTTCAGTTACTTTTTTCACCTTGGAAAAATGCATTTTGGTTTTATTGATGCTTTATTAGTATCTAGAATCTTAACATTTTTGGAGATATAACTCAGTTTGCAACTACCCTGTGTGTAGGGTTTCATGCTAAAAAGCCAGCTTGTTGTTTCCTCACTTTGGCATGGAGAGGGTTTTCCTTTATTTGGAAACTTCTAAAAGAGGATAGAATACTGTTTTGTTTTTGTTTTTGTAATTTGATTGTTATTAAGTTTATTTTCGGGCTTAATGCCTTTATTAACAGGACAGTGAATATAGTCAGAAACAGCGATAAGATGCGGAATGACATGCAATAAATGAGCCGCAAGTGGAGTGGAGAGCTGAACCAGAGCCCCCCGCTTTGTGGACGATAGCCTCTGTACATTGGGCTCGCTACATAATAACCACAAGGCTATCCGGCACCCCTATTTATCTGTTTGTAAGCAGCCCTTCACTTCATTGGGTTGTCTTTAAGGTAGGGTGACCTCATTTTCAAACCTCTGAATCCATTCACTTTAATTTAACCGCAAACCCACACGATCAATCCACAGATTGGTGAGCTGCACTGGTCACACAAGGTGGTAGGTAAAGGCTTCCTCCTGAGCAGCTCCTTTGACTTGATTATCAGCTGCGTTCGCCTCACTAAAGTAGATTCCAACAGTGCTACTTCTAGCCTGTACCCGCCATTTGTGTGGCTAATTTTAATAGGCCTATGGCTTTGTACGTCGGCATTTCCACCATCTGCGAATGAAAATGGACACTTGCAGTGTGTGCAAAACTCAGCATATACTTTATGAAGGAAGCTGTAATTATCTTGTTTTGACATCATTTTTGGCATGACTGCTACCGGTGGCTAAATGGTAAATGGACTTTAGCTTGTATAGCGCTTTCATACACTGATGACAGAGGTTTTAATGTAAAGTGTCCATAAGAAGTAACTAATCCCATCCATACGCATTCATACTCCGCCGATGAAGCAGCGGGAACAATTCGGGGTTAAGTGTCTTGCCCAAGGACACATCGGACATGTTGCTGCAGGAGCTGGGGATTGAACCCTTGACCTTCCCGTTGAGAGACGACTGCAGCCACGACCCTTTGATTGATTGACACATGTACAGACAAATCAGTACTGAACTTTGACTCCTGGTGCATTAGTGATGTTTTTCTATTGGTTAAAACAGCAACAGCCTTGGCAACGACATTGATTGACATATATAGAGAACAAACCAAATGACGTATTTTTGTAGGCCAACCCGGAAGTAGCATCGCCATGGGGTCTATTGAAAATTCACCTATGGGATTTTTGCATTGGATTTTAGATCATTGCAGAAAATAAGCTCTGTGGCAAACACACGTTTCTGATGCGTAGGCGTTTAGTTCAGCAAGATAATCTTTACAAATGAACACCACTTTTATGATGTTTGAAGCGTTAATGCAGCAGACAGAAGTAAAATGCTAACGTTATGCTACAAGCGAACTACACCACGGTCGGATGATTTTGACGTCACTACCTTTATGCTTCAGACGATCTCCGATAAGCTAATCAGCTGTTTTGACAAGCTAGCGAAACCTAACCTTAATAAATTGTTTAACCCAAAGAAAATCTACAAGTGTTTGCAAGAGTCCTGAAAAACAAGACTAGAGGCTGTAAGGCGGACTAGTGAGAGAGTTCCCGGCGTTTGTGTCCGGAGTGATGACGTTTAATGTCCCCAACAACCACTGTAGTCTAGTTTAGCCAAATGTTAGCAACCGCCTTTTTAAGGACGTGTCAAAATTTCAAAATTTACAAGTGGGGATATTACCTAACGTAGTTTTTTTCGTCTAACAAAACGCCAACATGTCTTAAGCTTGTGTTAACCACAGACCTTTTTTCAGGCGTCTACCCACAAACCCATTGAAAATCCCCATTGAGTTTGAGACCCCATGGCACTAAAATGCTAACTTACTTCCGGGTTTTAGGACTCATTCCTGTGGCGCCCTATAGAGGCAAATCAGTGTTACAAGCATTGTTGTGTTATCTCCACAGAGGCTGTTGTTTTTCTGCCCCCCACACACACACACACCTTTTTATATTTATCATCTGATTGTTTCTTTGTTTGTTTTAATGTTAACAAGCTACTTCCTCTCCTTAAAATAAAGGCTAGGACTATATCTTTTTTGAAGATACTTCAAAAGAATACAATGCAGTTCTACGGTTATTTATCTGTTTTTATGCAGACCTCGACTGTATTTGGTCGTCTTTGTTATTCAGCTGTAGTCTAGTTGAAGGCAGCTTCTTGAGCAGTTGTGTTTTCATGCTAACAAGCTAACTTGTTGAGTTTTCCCTCGAGCACAGAGGTCGGTATTTGGTTGTTGTTTTCTTTGCCACTTTGAATATAAAAGGAAAGTGCTTCTATGCAGAATTTCTACTCCTCTAGTACCCTGTATGGTTTCATCGTTTGTCTTTCAGCTTTTTGATGCAGATTTTTTTGAGAGGTTTTGTTTTCATACTAACAAGCCTTTCAGAAAGGCTGCCAAATAATTATTCTCTATTCAGCCACCTTCAAAATGGAAGAAATGCAATCTTGTGCTAAATTAAAAGTTTTCAAGCAGCTTACAGTTCTCTGGGTTCTTCTTACTGCACTTGTTTTTTTCCTGCCTTTTGGAAGGTGTAGACAGATGGCCCATTAGATTTTTTGGGAAAAGGATAAAGTGAACCTACAGGGGACGACACACTGTGAGTCTGCTGGTGCTAGGAACTTCAATTTTGACTGTTTTAAGTATGAGAGACAAAAGTTGTCTTGTGGGAATAATTTTTTTATACGTCATTAAAAATGGAAATGCCACCCTCAAGGTAGAACAGATAAGAAGCTGAAAATCTTTCAAGTTTTCTGATGTCAAGCTATTTTAGCTTCACCCAGATAAACAGACCAACAGAAACAAAAACAGAAACTTCGCACAGACAAACCCTGAAGTCAGTAGTCGCTGACCCACATTTAACTATGTGTTGAGGCCAAGTTAAGCCCACAGAACTTTGGAGGAGCAAGTTAGAGGAGGAGAGAGGAAGGTAAAGCCGCTGGGAGGTGAAAATTGTCACATCTGATACAGACACGAAGCTGTCAACTTATATGTCCCTCCACTACTTCTGCAAGAATTGTGGCAAATAGCATGGTGCTTGCATATGTGCATGTGTGCACTTTTACTCACAAATAAACATGCATGTAGACATGCTCACTCACACATCAGTGACAGGTGAGAGGTGATAGGGAGTGACAGCTCCACCCTGGAGCTAATGAAAAGGCAGAAAAGATGGAGCAGAGCTGAGAAACTGGAGCAGAGAAGGAGGAGGAGGAAACTTTAAGGAAACTCGCTAAAAACTTCTGTCCTTCTTAGTACAAATGTATTTTCTCACATGGCGGATATTTAGGGCTCACTCTGGTTTGATTTGCTTCCTGCCTGGAGAGTCTTTTCCCCCACTCTTCTAAAGCTGAGAGGAAGTCACAAAGAAACTAGCTGCAACAAAGAGATGGGGCTCATCAGAGATACAAGACGGCAGCATAGACGTGCGTATTCTTGACTTTTTTGATGGATTTTTGTGTGTGTTCCAACATGTATAGCCTACAGTACACCAGAGAGCATGGGGGGTTACATAAGTATGAGGTTACAAAAACAGTCCTTCCAAAGTTTATAAAATATTTGTGAATCAAGAAGAAAATCAAGAAGAATACGAAGGAGAAAAAGTAGTTCATCAATCAGTAGAAACTTTGCTGTATAATCCACATACTTAAAGATGGTTTGCGGGGCGCTAGTGGCCTAGTGGTTAGTTCACGCGCCCCATGTACAGAGGCTATAGTCCTCAAAGTGGGCGGCCCGGGTTCAAATCTGACCTGTGGCTCCTTTCCCGTATATCATTCCCCACTCTCTCTCTTGCTCTCTGATTTCTGACTCTATCCACTGTCCTATCTCTTGTCTAAATGCATAAAAAGCCCCAAAATAAATCTTTAAAAAATCAACTTGTGTTGTTTTAAAAATGAAGTGTCAGGGGGCAACATTTAACTCAGTAAAGAAACATTTTCATCAATGACTTTGTGTCATTTTAGATTTAAAATATGAATAAAAAAGATGACCGGTTAAGGATGTCATACACCAAATATTTTTACTTATTTATTCTCACATGAGGCATAAATCAATGTTCATGAAGCATACGCCTAAATAAGATATAAATAAAGTTTTTACTGCAAAGACTGACAGTGAAGTACGTTTTTCTGACAAAACTATGATTTTAAAGCTCAGGTCATTTGACCAACATCGCACAAAACCAGGCCCAAATGCCCTTGAAGTATAAACATGTCACCATATCATGTTGTGTCACAAAAACGTCCGAGGGCGATTGGGAAAGTGATCCCAACCTCTGCGTGCAGATACAGTCCATATGTTTACCCACACTGTATTGAGTATTGCTTATCTGTCTGCCTTAAATCAGGACACAGCAGTGAAAAAGTGACAGTGTCCTTCATTACATAACATGATGGGTGAAAAGCCCAATGCGCTGCACACAGACACATACACATGGGCACACATTGGAGACAACAACATGCGAAACAGTCTAACATATAGATCTTTATGCATGCGTGTCGTGTTAATGCCAGATGAAAAGCTTGTATCTCCACCAAAGCACCGTCATTTTCACACTAAATAGGAGTAATTTCATACCAAAACTGTTTGAACTGATTTCATCACGATGAGAAGTTGGTCAATTTGATCGACTACTTTGTCAAAATTAACTTATAATCGGAGATACAAGGTTTGTATGCTGACCTCATCTGGAGTGCAGGGTCATAAACATGCATGCACATTAACTCTCGCATGAATGCACACACACACAAACACACACAAACACACACACACACACACTTGGTTTGAACCATGTGACCCCTGCCACCACCATGTTGGTCCTTGGCCTCTCACACTTGTGTTTGGTGGACTTTGTATAGTGGCTCAGCTCGTCCCCCCGGCTGTCCTGACCTCTCACTGTGGGGAGCTGTTCCGTGCTCACGCAACCTAAATGCCACCACTATCATTCTTGTTGTTAATTGAACTATAAATCACTGTGGTGCATGTATATGTGTGTGTGTGTGTGTGTGTGCGTAAAATCATGAAGGTCATTGGTGTTTGTTTACTCTTTGAGTTTAAAGCCAGCTTCCCTCCAGCTGAATCTTTCATTAGACTTGACACGTTTGACCTAAGGCGGCGCTCTCCATTGCCTTTGTTAGATGAGGATTAGCGCTGCATGCTAACGCACACTGGACCTGGTTTGCTTCATGTATTAGAAGGTGTGTGTGTATGTGTGTGTGTTTGAGGGAGGGGAGTATAATCTGAGAGGAGGATCATTTTGGATTTAACTTTCAAAGCTGATTCTGGTGAACTGGTGGATTTCAGAGGGTAATCGTCCGCTTCTCGCAGGATGTGCAACGAGTATGAGGTAAAGGAAAGAAAGAGAAATAAAAACAAAGCAAAGCAATGCAATATGTAGACGCTGACTTTTGTGCTTCCACACATTAGTAGTGAACTCCAAAGTGGGTTGGTGCGAGTATATCTTCAGGTTTCTCACCTCCAGAAGTGTGCGCAGTACATAACGTCTTAGTTACACGTACACTTGTGGACCAGGGATTTATGTCAGCTTGCTAATAGCGAAATGAGCGTTGGGGAAGAGCAGTCCAGAAACGGTAGAACTGTAATCTTGGTGAAATTTGTTTAATCACAAGGAGGAGCTGTAATCTGTTGAGATGGTCTGAGGGAGGGAGGGAGGGAGGGAGGGTATGCAGTCAGAGTGTTTCTATTTCAGAGAGGTGCTAGCCTGCAGGAAATATTAATCCTGACTGTGTGTTAGCCGCAGAATGAGTTTTGCAGCTCAGGTTAATGGGAGAGTAAAGTGCTGCTGGAGCAGTGTGTGCATGTCCACTTCTTCAATTAAAATGCAAACAGAAATCCCTTGAAAGAAGTAAAGGAGGAGGCAGAGAAACAAGTAATGTGTAATGCTGAAGAGAGGAGGGAGGAGGAAAGAAAAAAAAACTGGTCCCTGTTTCAGCTCTTTGAGAGAGAAAAGAGAAGAGAAGGAGAAAGTATGGGATGATTGCTGGAAGATGAGGGACATATTGGAGATGTAGATGAAGGGGTACTTTGAGTTATGTGACAAAGAAATTTAGCATTTCAGATTTCGAGGAAGAAAAAGAGATCAAAAACAAGAAGCTCGGAGAGATAAGAAGAATAAGCTCCTGATAGAGAATATAGCGAGGAAAGGCGGGTTAGATAGTTTGGGATGAAAGCGGGGAGATTTAAGCTCATGCTGTGCGTCATTTGCTGTAATGATTTCTTTAGGCGAACAGATTGAACCCTGGACCACGTATTGAACCCAGTGTGTGTGTGTGTGTGTGTGTGTGTGTGTGTGTGTGTGTGTAAACATGTGTGTGTGCAACTGAAGAATCCAGCTGTACATGCTAAATGTCTTCCCTGTACAAGGCTAGAGGGGAAATGATCGTTTCCTCAGGAAAAAAACAAAACAAGATTTTTTTTTCATTCAAAAAAGTGTTCGAGGTGGTTTGTCAGGTGCTCATTAAAACCTTACACAACTGAAGCAATTCGTAGGAATTCCTGCACAGACGCACAAAGAGTTTCGATGTACTGCAGCAAACACTGTTTCGTCAATTTGCCTTTTTTCATTTTTTGCGTTTATTTCAAATATAAGTCATGCTTACAAGCAAAGCAAATGGTACACAAGGGATTACATACAAAATGTATGAAAAAGAAAAGTATGGAAGATGGAAGAACAAAGAAACAAGCACAAAGAAATGGAAACAAATAAAAAGCAAAATTAGAAACAAATTTAAAAAAATGAGGTTGTAAAACAATATATGAAGGGTTGTATTCACAAATGAGCTAATCACTGACTCAGAGAGTTACATGTATCCTAAAGCACAATGCTTCACACATCATGTTTAGATGAATATCATTCTGCCACACTCAGCTAAACAGACATTTCTCTCTCCGTGACTTCCATCTCTCTCCTGTTTGAAATTCACTTACACTTCAAGATCAGTTTAGCTTTGGGGTGAGCTCTGCACTAAAAAAAGGTTTTGTGAGGTATGGATCAGCTGGTCACATGTGGGTATGTGCAATTAGAAGAGACTTATGGATTCATTCATACACGTGCAGGCAACATGCACACATGCACACAGGTTAGTGGGACTACACATACAAATAAACGTTCAGAGTTAGGAGTTGAGCACTCTGTGAGACAATGTCGTCAAAATTCTCTTTTTCTTATGGAAGAATTTAGAATTTTCCAGTTTTAACTAACAACTCTGCGATGCATCAGAAAAGACATGCATGCAAATACACACACATGTACTCATGCACAAATACACACAGACATCAACACCCACATGTACACCCACACACAGACGCAAACACACACACGGACACCCTTAGGTCCATCAGTATCTTATTAATGTCTATCCTCTAACTGCCACATAGTTGACATATAGACCTCCTCAACACGCACCTAAACACACACACTCACACAAACTAACATAAGGTATCACACTCCTCACCTGGAGTTGAGGTCAGCATGCGATGCCCCCGCTGCGCCTCCTCCTCCACTCCCACCACGGCTCTTCTCCAGGCCCAGTTTGGTGAAGATGCCAACCAGCACCATGATAGCCACCACGCCACAGATAATGTAGACGATGAGGTGTGTGCGGTCCCGTTCCCCGTCCTCCTGGCCCTCGGTGATGGTTGCCACCGGCTTGCCAGTGTTGGCCCAGATGGGTGTGTCGTAGTTGGAGCAGATTCTCTGGTCCAGTCGCTGCTGGCGGAACTGGCAGCAGAAGCGATAGAAGCATGTGCCACAGCAGTACAGAAAGACACCAGCGTTACAGTTGAACGGAGGGTCCCATTGGCCCATCACGTCGTAGTAACCCATACAACGTGTCCCCCCAATAGGAGGCCCGTCCTCGTCATCTGCATCTCCGCCGCTGGTAGGAGTGGACAGCCCTGTCTCTGGAGGAGTGTTCTGAGTGGGCTCAATGTTATTTGGAGACGTCTGGTTTACAGGCGTCGTGGGGGCGATGAACAGGTCACCCTCTGTTACTGTCACGGTGCTGACAGATGAGTCCTGGGTGAGGACAGGTTGAGGTGAAAGGAAGGAGAGGAGGAGGAAGAAAAGGTGGAAGAAAGAAAATATGGTGGATGCCATGCTCCTGGGAAAGCACTTATGTCCAATCTCCCACCTGCAGGAAACAGAGACATTTTGAAGTAAAAGTGTTACACAGAGGACAGAAAACTACTCCTCACATGTATTTATTTTTATTTCAATCTTATTTATGCATAGTAGAAGAACGGTAAGTAAACAAAGGTCTTAATGGAGCTGAGTATTTGAAAACTGCACTCACGCTACATCTAAACATGCGCTGACTGTCAGAAACCCTTGCAGCATGTTCTGTGAGAATCGATTGAAGCCTGTATGATTAAACACATGATGCATCCATTGACCCAGCGTTGCTTATGGAATCAATAATGAAGAGAGGGTAAGGGACGTTTTAAACAGGTCAGTCAGAATCACTACAGGAGCTTGTATCTACGCAGTCCGACAGGATGATTGCAACTTTTAGGTTTAAAGGAGCACAGCAGGGTGTCATGAAATGTTCAGAATCAGTTATTTACTGAATAAATGATTGCAGGAGAGAAGATATCAAGCTAAACACTTGACAACAACAACAAAAAATCATGGGAAAAATTAGCAGACACATCAAAACAGATTATACTTCTCACATTTTTCTCCTGAAATACCACCATGCAGCACAGTAAACCAACAAACCTCATACAGAGTTTCGTGCAGAAACTCATTCTCACCTTTTTCTTTTTGCAGTCTGCACTGTCGACCCTCCTCTACAATTCTTCCCCAAAGTTCAAAGGGCTTCAAAATTCCCTCTAGAAATATCCACAAACTTTACTCAGCAGCATCTTTCCCCCTCAGATCTCTCGCTCATCCTCATGTGTTCTCCATCTTCAGCTTGGGGGGGGGGGGCTCAACCCAGGGGATTTCACAAACACAAAATGACACGCTCCTCTTATCCTCTTTCCTCCTCCTGTATCACCACTTCTTCTTCGTCTTCTTCTTCTTCTTCTTCTTCTCTAAAAGACCTGATTATTCTGCCATGGAAGGTGTGAGTCCAGTTCGTTCCTGTACTGTTAGGATCTTCTGATGCTGAGACCCCACTGTGTTGCGCGTGAGCATGTGTGTGTGTGTGTGTGTGTGTGTGTGTGTGTCTGAGAGAGGAAGAGAGAGAGAGAGAGAGAGAGATGGAAACTGAAAGAGCGAGAGTGACTGTGTGTGTGTGGCAGCACTGAGCGTTGCAACAGTTCAGGAACCAAATGAGATCTCCTCCCCTGTTTACCTCTCGTCAGTGGCAGATAGACTGAGAGAGGAAGAGTGGAGCAGGAGAGAGCGAGAAAGTGTGTGTGCATTTGTGTGTTTATTGGGGGGGGCTGTACATCCAGCTGCATCTCCCATCATCACCAGAGGGAAAAAGCCTCAGAGGACGGATGAGAGAGGACGGCCGAAAATAAAAAGAGAGGGAAAATACTGAAGTGATTGGTGTCACTTTTTCCAATTTTGGGCCATTTTGTCTATTTCCTTTTTTTAGGCTGTTTCTATTTGTGTGTGTGTTTGTGTGTGCGTGTCACTGTAAGTGGAATGTGTTTACATCGCAGAGGGGGGACAGTCAACATCTGCTGTGGTCACTTCAACTCATCATCTTCTTATTGCCCCGTCACCGTCTACGTCCTGCCTCTACGGCATCCCCTCTCAACACACACACACACACACACACACACACACACACACACACACACACACACACATACAGTACACACGCACAAACACAAATACACATCCCATCTCCAACATCTCCCAAATCATTCATCTCTCACACATAATAGACATTCTTCTTCCTACTTCTATAAGCCTGCCTTACCCACCATCCCCTTGCTTGTTTGAGATTTATTTGTGATTCTGTGTGTGTGCGTGCGCATGTGTTTGCATGTGCATGTTTCTGTGTTGGGGATTTTATGAGCATCTGTTTGCATCAAGAAGATTCAAAAGTCAGTGGGGTCCAACTCCAGCTTTGTCACTTCTTTTGTTTAAATTCTAACCTAACAGGAGGTGCCAAAACAAGTGGACTAGCATTCACTGCTGATGCCTGTGGCTTGTGGATACACACACACATTTTGTTACACACATGCATGCACTCACACACAGGTTAAACCCACACAGAATCAAACTGGTACACATGCATGTAGAAAAAAATATTTAAAAGAAAATGTTCATGTAAAAAATCTGCTTATTTCTGCACAACCTGAATTTCGTCTCTCAACCAGATTCCTGCTGAGGCCAATTATAATCGCTTTTCTCCAAGTGAACTACCACATGTACATTTTTAATGGAATTATAAGCCAGATTGACAAGGGGCTTTTTGTTTTGCTTTCCGCTAATCTCCTCTCCCAAAATCCCTTCCTTTATGTCTTGTCATTCGGCAGTAAAAACTCCACGCTTCCTCCACTTTCCTCTGATTTTTTTCCTTTTTTTTTTGCATGCGTGGATATCAGCGAGAGAGGGAGCGAAAATACAGAGAATGAAAAGATGAGATTGAATGTAGGGCAGTGGGGAGGAGGCCGACAAGAAAAGAAAGAAAGGAGGAAAGAAAGGGAGGAAGTGGGGGAGGGAGAGGTGGAACAGTGGAGGAGAAATGATTGGCTGACGACCAAAGATGAGAAAATAGACGCACTCACATAGACAAACAGTGAAATGGGTTTAGAGGAGGAATTAGGAGGGAGAATCAGAGTTTGGAAGATTTGAAGATAAAGGAAGAAGAGTTACGACAGGTGCAAGATAGAGAAAGAAAGTACAGATGATCTGAAAGTAGGGAGAAATGGTTGACAGACAGCAAAAGCTAACTTAAATATTTACAGGATTCCTCTATTCAAACGTTTGTGCTGGTAAGACCACTTGAAATTAAGTGACATTAAGACTGAGGGTTAACTAAGAAAGAAGAGCGAGTATCGATTGGAGCAGCATGTGCACAAGACTTCTAAACCAGTGGGCAACCACAACAAGTTTCACTGCGGGATTTCATGACATAAATGTACTGACACTTTTCATTACCTTTGCAGTGACTTTGGTTGTGTTTATTCATAAGGAGTGCTGATGCTGTATGACTTTTTAAAATACTGTTGGGTCTTTTGCTGCTTAACATTGCTGGGGGTCAGCCCTATGTTCCCACAGTCCAATGGTCCCACAGCCCTATGTTCCCACAGGGGTTAGGGTTAGGGGAATATATGTGGAACATAGGGCTGTGGGAACATAGGCACGTTCCCAATTGCTGTACACCTGCACCTGAAACTGTATTTTGTTGAATCAATTAGACAATCACAAACCGTTAAAGAACCGTCAGAGAACATTAGGACTGCCTCTATGGGAGTGCTGGTGGCTGAAAGAGGTTCTTAATGTTGTTCGTGCATTTACAACAGTTCTTGGCAGACTTTTTGAAAGGTTTCTGCCTCAAGATTTTTAGTTCTGCTTGGCCAACTTTGTGCCAACATGGGCGTTAATAAATGTCATTTTTTACTATTTTCTTTCCCCAAAACGTTTCTGCATCTACAAATGTTTCTGGTAAAGTCCTGGTTGCCGTACATTACCTGTGTCTACAACACATTTAAAGGTGTACACATTTTTATCTTTTACTGGGATAGTCTTGGGAGTTGTACGTAGGAAATGCATGTCATTGTCTTCTCTGTCACGTAGTGTTGATAGATATTTGAGGACCACCTCCCTCTCAGAGAGACAGTTCTTGTTTGTGTCCCCTTCTTTAAGGACTCTCTGTGTCACCAAAACAGCTTCGTATATAAATTGAGTTTCCCCAAAATGGATGAGCGAGCAGATGCTCAGATTTATTTTCATTCCCGATATGTTTTGCGTACACAGTTGTACATTGTGTTCAGCACAATAGCTCTGGATACTTCCATAGTTTACACGCACATTGCTATGTCACCTTTAATAGTCAGCGCTAAAATGATAAGTTGCCTCCAATGAAAATGTCACTTTCTGTTTTCACCAGTTTAGCACCTGCAGGAAATAGAGGTCATGGTGTCTAAATGAGAAACCACAGTGTGTTTGTGTACATTTAATAGAAATGGGAAAATGAAGATGCTGATATTGTGTGTGTGTGTTTGTTGGGATGTCGAGGGCGCAGAGGAGCTGTTGT
The DNA here is from genome assembly GCA_020745685.1 of Tautogolabrus adspersus. Classification (NCBI taxonomy): domain Eukaryota; kingdom Metazoa; phylum Chordata; class Actinopteri; order Labriformes; family Labridae; genus Tautogolabrus; species Tautogolabrus adspersus. Next base: position 4,353,635 of record CM036554.1, on the reverse strand, counting down.
CTATCCATAAATTCTACATAATCCCAATGAATTAATTTTCATCTTGAACTAGATTCTTTAAGTGCCTGCAGGTCTCTGATTTACCAAAGCAATGTTGCCTCCTTCATTAGGAGACACTTTGAATATCCCGAACATGTTGAATATTTCATTTGAAGACTTCACTGCATCAATGAATATTCATACTTTGGCTTTGTGTGCCTCCGCTGACAAGTATTAATGGGAAAATCTTAATCCTAAAACACATGTACACATCAGCTGCTGGTGCCGTATTTTGCTGTTTGTGGTCCTTGTTTTAAAAGTTGTCAGACAAACTCAGGATGTGCCGTATCACAATACCTCCAGCAGATACAATGGGCCTCATTTATCAATCTTGCGTGAAAACAGGTGCAGATCTGAGCGCAGATTTGGTCTTACGACAGGACACACGTGCGATTTATGAAACGTTCGTATCTGACCAATCTGAGCGTACGAATGAGCGGGCCTTGATAAATGCGGCGGCTGAATTCGATCGTCATTAACATGTTACGCCCATAAATATTCCTGGTTCGGAGGCCTCGCCCACTGAGGTCAAACATGGAGAGACGAAACACTAGTAAGAAAAGAAACTTTTCTGACACGGAGATCGGCATCCTGACATCGGAGGTGGAAAGAAACAAAACAGTGCTTTTTGGCAGTCTGAAGAGTGGCATAAAAGGGGCTCATAAAAACGCTGTCTGGAAAAAAATAACGGAGGCAGTCAACAGCGTTGCCGTACAGGAACGGACTCCAGCTGAGGTTTGAATATAATTCTCAATAACTTAACCCATGCCTAACGACTTAAATGAATCTTTTCATCCCCAGCTTAAAAGCTTATGTCTGCTAATTGATCAAAACAATTCTTTACATTTAGGTCAAGAAAAAATGGTCGGATTTGAAGCTGGCCACCAAGAAACGTGTTGCTGCGTTTAAACGCAGCATCAGGAAGACTGGAGGAGGCCAACCAGACTCCAGCCTGATCCTGACGGGGACGGAGGAAAAAATTGCCTCCTTAATTGGGTCCGAGTCGATCTGTGGCATAAGTGGTGGAGGTGACACAGACGCACTGGCATCAGACCCAGAGCAGAATGGTAACTAACAACCCCCTTTTGCTTGCATTGAAAAATCAAACTGACTGTACACCATTTCTTACAAATAATAAGGCTTACACATGTTACATGGGTGACATTTTTATTGTATTAAATATTTCAGAGCCAGGCACCAGCATGATGTCAGCCAGATCTGCTCCCCAGAGCGGTCCCACTACTGCCGAGAGTGAGCGCGTGCCCTCGGCCCCCCGTGCTGCGCCCAGACCGAACCTGATCACGGCAGAGGTCCTGGAGAGACAAGGGGAGATATGCAGGTTATTGGCCTCAGTCGTCGGCGCACTTGACGCAATTAATGAGACACTAAAAGAAATAAATGAAACTCTAAAAAAGCCATAATAAAATGTTTAAATGACTAAATGTTGTCTGTGTTTAGTATGCCTTTAGCCAATTCCACCAACAATACTTCACATTACTGATTAATACTGCAGAGCATTTGCAAGAGTTTAAGGTATACTTTACGTTTTAAAAGCGACAAATGAGGTCCTGTCTCCTCCGTACAGCCCCCTGTGGAGGCTGTGCTGGCCACGGCTCCATGGGCATGGGCTCATCCGGCTGCGCCGGCACATCGAAGGGCACTCCATTCACCAGTGCAATGTTGTGCAAAACTGAACAGGCCAAAATGATATCGCACACTTTGTCTGGGGTATACAGTAGCATTCCCCCTGCAGGTCCGAGACAGAGCCACCTGCCCTTTAGCAACCCGAAGCAGCGCTCGACTGTGACCCGTGTGCGTGTGTGCGCACTGTTGAACCTGCGTTCCTGCACTGTAGCGGGGTTATAAGGTATTCCGTTAGAGGATAACCCTTGTCACCTAGAAGAACCATACCAAAATGTTAATCATCTGATACCTTGTTTAGTGTAATGCAATTTATCGAGGGTAGCCACTTACCGAGGAGATGACTTTGGCTCTGCAGTGCGCCCTCCTGCAGCCGCGCGCCAACAGAGCTGTTTTGAAAAATAAAAGAATCGTGTGTCCCCCCTGGCCACCTGGCCACCACGTTTAAAAGTGATAGCTTGGCATCACAAATCACCTGGACATTTATGGAGTGGTAGTTTTTGCGATTGATGAATGCGTAATCATTCATGGATGGTGCCTTCAGACGCACATGAGTACAATCAATCGCTCCAACCACATTTGGAAACCCAGCAATCTCATAAAATTGCCTTTTAATCACAGCTTGCTGGGCATCATTGTATGGGAACCGAATGTATTTTCGGGAGAGAGATTTTATTGCAGCCAACACTGCTGGCATCGTCCTGCTGATCGTTGGCTGGGAGACCCCAGCCCTGTCCCCGACCTCTCGCTGAAAGGTCCCGGTGGCCAAAAACCCCAGCGTGGCGAGCACCTGAACTGGTACAGGTAAGGCATTTGACCGCCTGGTTTCTCTCTTTAATCCAGCAGCTACATTATTGCATAAATCAATAAGCACATGCCTTGGGAGCCGAAAGCGACTGATCAACCAGGCATCACTCTCCATGAGGAGATCCCTGCGGTCCCTGAAGACGCGCTCACGTCTGACACGCGCGTATTGCTCCTCCAAAATAAGCAAGTCTGCCATCATCAAGACTTGATAACTGTCAAAGCATCTGTTTAAATAGGGGAATGAATAAACATCTGACCAACCACAGTGGAACGATGATTATCTCAACAGGTGCTTTCAATTTTTGTTCCAGTTCTGTCACACCCATCGGACAAAAACAAAAACAATTACACATTTTTGCCATTAGTTAATTTGCAAACACACATTTCTGCTTGTATTTATGATTCTTTCACATTTTAATGTGTAATAATTCGTTGTCATCTTAGGCTATTTATCCTATTGTTTAATTTTTTGAAAGTGGTATCAGTAAAAACATGGGCTTTAAAAGAAATGTTTTCGTTTTAATAATCCGTTTTGATCTGTTCTAAATATGTGACTGCTTATGCTTAATGACAGCTGAGGTTTGTTCATTATTTTCCGCCAGATTTTGCTGTGCTGCACCGCAAATCCACAGACTCGAATTTGCGTACACGAGCTCAGACCTGACGTGAGATCTGATCGCAGCTTCCGCTTACGTCCAAATTGATAAATGCCGAAGTTTGCGTGGAAATGGTCGTACGCACGGTTTTCGGTCGTACGTTCGTTTGATAAATGAGGCCCAATGATTGTCATGTTCAGCAACACCAAACCTCAGGTGTTGGTCTCTCTATCACACCTAAAACATGAAAAATAATTAAGTCTCACAGCATGTTAATTAAAGGGACATATACGTCCGTACGTACAGTATGTAAGATATCTACTGATTTAAATAAAGTGACCTTACTATATCATCAGACATTTAGGAAACAGTCTATGTTGAAGTGCTGGCTTCTCTGACATCAACGCAGCAGCCAGTATGTCCTCCTTCTAAGTTTTGATTCAAGTCCTGAATGATCTGGATTTGTTTTGACCATAGGCGGGTTTTAAGGCAGTTTTATCACCAATCTGTTTGCCAGGCAAACGGCAAACCAGCAGATGTTGCTGCAAGGAAGCAGGCAAGAGACCTGGATCAGATATAACTGATTGTACCCGACCTAAAAACGCCTCTGCATGTTCCTAATAAGCTCCACGAGCAGAAACGTGGAGGATCAATATTGGAGATGCTTTAGAAAAAGGGAGAGAGGTTAGAACGCAGAAAGGTTTACAGACCGATGCAGAGCTGGCTAAACACCGAAGCTTTGATGTCTGCAACACACCTGCGTGCACCTCCACTCGAGGGAGGAGGAGGCAGCTCTCTTCAAGGTTTTGATTTTGGACTGCAGTACTAATTTGAAACACTACATGTCAGAATTACGTATTGCTCCTTTACGTTTTATCCTAATGTATTGTACACATTAGAATTTTTTGCTAAATGAATAAAGCATATTTCCAGAGTCCTAAAAGCATTAGGGGTGTTTTACCAACCAAAGACCCAACAGACAATGCACAGAACATTTTGGTTTAAACAAAAAACAAAGTAAAAAAGGACGAGATAGTTTGGGAAGATACTGATCTTATGTCAGCTTACTTGTTTTTGATAACATTTGATCATTTCTTCCTTATGTTGTCAGTAAGCTTTACTGCAAATGATACATCAATGATCATGATCAATTGATCATGATCAACAATGAAACTTTAATCATCTACATTCAAAAGATTTTAAATTCAATATTTATACGAGAGTGAGAGGGTCAGCCGTAGAAAACAATGAATTTTTAGATGTCTTTTGAGGTTCTTGTTTTTTTAAATATTCCCAGACACTGACTCATTCTGTAGTGTTTTTTTTAAGTGTTTCTCCTCTCCAGGAGACGGAGCAGGAAAAAGATCATCATTTACATACCGACTGCTGTACGTTAGTGTGAGAGATGAGCAGACATCAAACAGACGAAACGCTCGCTTCTATTTGAAAGCATTTTCAGAAGAGGTGACTGACTCCGGCTAAAACTTGACGATTCTAAATTTGCAGTTCCAAAAGCTGTGTTGTATCTGTCTGAACGTGTGTGTGCGTGTGTGAGCGTGCGAGTGTGTGCATGTATTAGAGAGTGAGTACTCGACTTGAAGCTGAGGAGCTGCGGGGCTGTGATCAGAGGGAAGCCCCTTAATGAGTTGATGCAGGCGAGTCTTTGATGCTGCTGTTCTCTGGGAATTCTGGGAAATAAAAAGGGGAGGTGTTGGGATGGCGGAGCGACCTTTAAACTTTTATAATCAGTGGATAAACTGTAGAGTACCTTCAGAAAAAGTCAAGACATTTTTTCATGCAGAGTCAATCAATCGATCTTTATTTGTAAATCTTGAGACACTTTAGTAAAATGTTAACTCTTTACTCTTCATTACATGTTCAGGAAATGTTATTGGGGATAATTTTGCAGCTAAATTATTGAAAGGAGCTTCTTGAACTGTTATGCAAGTAACTCTGGAGCAATTCTGTCTCTTAGTAAATCTGTTTTTCTCATGTCTAAATACATTACTTTATAAACACATTCTGTAATTAATAGATTCATTTTTTGTTATAGCGTATACAAGTGGCATGGCCTAATGTAAAACCGTGTTGTTTGGTTGGTCCATCACTGTTTCACAGTAAATTACTGGATGAAATTGTGTTCTAACATTCACGTCAGCATCAGTTTAAGAGATTTAAGGTTCAACGTTTAAGCTTTCTGTGAGGAGAATTTGTTGTGCAGACGGGAGATTGATAAAAACAGATAAGACTAATACGTATTCACAGTTTGAGGGACGTCCAGACAAAATTACTTTAAAAACGACATTAAATCAAATATCACTGATTAAATCAAGTCATGATAAGTGCTTTTAAGGACAACCAAAGTTTAACATATTCTTGATCTAGCTTTGTAGTAGTGCTACGTCTGCAGGTACAGAAGTGTCTCTGTAGCGTTTTGTTCTCTCCCTAACCCACCAAAAGCCCGAACGAAGACGCCGAATCTCAGAATGTAAAGGATGAGAACAGTCACGGAGAACAGAGCTCACCTCACGCTGCAGCAGTGAAGAATAAAGATCAGACATGTTAACTTGTCGGTCACTTATTTGCTTGCCCATTAGACAGACTGGTCAAGAGCATTTTTGTTTTTAAAAATGAGGTTCCACTGGTAGCCTAGAGGTTAGGAAGCGCCTGTTGTAGGGAGGTACTGTAGTCCTTCAAGTGGGCGGCCCGGGTTCAAGTCCGACCTGTGGCTCCATTTCAACATGTCGTTGCTCACTCTCTCGCCCTGATTTCCTACTTGATACACTGTCCTATATAAATAAAGGCAAAAGCCCCAAAATAAATCTAATAAACAGATAAAAAAACAAAACAAAAAAAACAGGACAGATTTATTGGAGTTGATTTCTGCCAGAGATGCCTGTTGTGCCCAGCTGCATCTTCAACCTTGAATCAGTCAATGTTGCCTTTGTCTGCACACAACAAAGGCACAGAGACTTCCTGTTGTTTCATGGTGTTTGCTGTTACAGCTACAGGACAGATTACATTTGTGTGAGTGTCTCCCTGTGCCGGCTGATGCAGTTGATGTTCCTGATGCCAGTTCATTTGTTATTGTGTTGATTGTGTTTCCTGACATGTAAAGGTGAAACAAAGCTGAGTTTCAGGGTGTCTGCATGAACATAATGTAAAGACCAGAGATTATTTGGATGGTCAGGCAGCACTATGCACCAGTTCTACATCACTCAAACAGAAGGACTGATATTCAGTGATTTTAATTTACAAACAAAACAGTGCATCGTTCGAGGGTAAGATGAGACTCATCTAGCTACCAAATTACACATTGTCTAAGTCCACTGAATTACCACAAGGTTTAAATGACCTGGAACAGGACCCAAGTGCAGAGCCAAACAGAACATATTTAGTAAAACAAAAACGTACCTTCTTAAACTCCAAATTCCAAAAAGTAGCAAGGACAAGGACGTAAAAGTCCAAACACAGGGAGAAACCAAAATACACTAGAGCACAGAAAAATTCACAAGGAGACACGGAGAAAGTTTGACATTTCACAAACCGACAACATGAGGGAATGTACACAGAGACTAAATAGACACAATCAGACACAGGTGAGACTAACGACACAAGTGAAGACAATCAGGGGAATCAAAATGGAGGGAACACAGACCAAAGGAGGAAGTAAGACCAGACAAAAAACTCTGGGTACAAGAACTACAAAATAAAACAGGAAACACTAAAGACAAACAGAGACAGAGCTGCTGCTTGTCAACAAGCAAGGCAGGCAACTGCTTGGGGCCCCAGGTCAGTAGCCCCCCCACAAACAAACTTTAAGCCAATAGCAGCGGCTCAGAATGTGCAAGTTTTACAATGACAGTAGGATAATTCCCTGATAGGGCCCCATCTGGCAATATTCAATGTTGTTCCAATATTCCTGTGAAAGCTTAAGTTGGTCACTTAAAGTTGCCATAGGTGTCACACGTTTTTTTTTTAACATAATGGCGATGAATGCTGGTTGGAGGGGCCCCCAGTGAATTTTTGCTCAGGGCCCCAACAGACTCTGAAATCTCCACTGCACACTCAAGAACGTAGCAGTAACAATAAACACAGGACAGGAGAAAGACGGGGATAAGAAATAACAAAATAAGACAGGAAACACTAAAGACTAAACTTAGAAACATGAAAATAAAGAAACACACGAGGGAAACAAGCAACGCCAGACAAACTAAAACAAGAGAGGAAAAGTCTTCCGTACCCATGTGTTCAAAATCTGTTCTTTACATTTTTTTGATTAGTGTATGTTATGTGACGGTTTTTTTCTGCTGTGGTTTTGCTGACCAGCGGCTTTACAGCATTGATTTAATAAAATGAGAAAGACTGCAGTTACATTTTTGACAATGATGGAGCGAGTTTGCTAAACGTCTGTGAATTAGATCAGCACTTCAAATAACCTTCTGTTTTTAAGTACATAATCATGCACTTTAATTATCTTTCATTGAACCGATATCAATTCATCAGGAACTTAAATTAGCTCCAACCTCTGCACATATACATAAAAGTGTTACCATCATGTAACATACTGTACACACACGCTCACACAGTTGTATTCAGATGAATCTCTCAGCTGCTCTGACAGCATGCAGGGCTTCAGGTCAGGTAATTATAAGGTCAGGTCCTTCAGGACAAACATGAGGAGCACACACTTCAAACAGGAAGCTGATAGATCACGAACATCAGCCCATCGATCTTTGCATATAGAGTGTTATGTCATGCAACAGGATCATGACAGGAACCTTGCACGCATGTTTGTGTGCATGTGTACGCTAAAATATTCAGGATCTATACTGAGGGCTTGTGTGAGTGTCCTGGGAGATACATTTAAATAGTTTTACAGCATATTGAATGGAGGGATTCAGTGAGACCACAGAGGAGAAACGGCATGCAGCGAATAATGCTAGCACTTTTTTAAGATAACATTCCCAAGGAACTTGTCATATTATATTTATAAACACCCAACATTAATCCATCATCAGCAATAAGGAACATGCAAAGTTACAGTAAAAATAAAAATGGCTTTTTAGAGACGGAAACCTCGAGCAGCACCAGATTTATGTTGGACAGCCATCTGGTGAAACAGTGTCGGGGTTCAGAGGAGACAGAGGGAGATGCAGAAAGAGAGACGGATAGAGACAAACAGAGCAACAACAACAACAACAACAAAGATGGATCTATAGCTACAATGTCAGTAATAATGGTATGCGTGTGCAGTGTTGGGCAGTAAGGCATTTCTAGTAATGCGTTACAGTAATAAAATTACTTTTACTAGTAACGAGCAGTGTAACGAATTAGTAATTCAATTCCAGTAATTATACTACAGTTACCCACGCAAAAAATAACTCGTAACCTTACTGTTGTTGTTATTACCCCACTTCTGATTTAAAATGCGACAATCCCCAGATTCATTTTGTCGCACACGTCAGCCAAGCAGGAAGGTAGCTAGCTTCATGGTTAGCGGTTTTCCCGCGGAATTGGGCTTCTTTTTAGGTGCTGCCGCGGGTCGTGTTTTTTTGGCCATTGGGCTTGTTTTGTCACTTGTTGTCACACATACCTGGCAACCTGGCTTGGAAAATGGAAGCGCACACGTTTACCGTCAGCGGCTGGAAATATTCCCATTATTTTAGTTTTATTGTCGAGAGGACAGATGGCAAGAACATCGTTTTCAGATGTAAATTGTGTCCCGGTACTAGGACTCTTTCTACTGCAAAAACACAACCTCAAACTTCCTTAAGCACTTACAACGACAGCACTGGATTTTAATCGTGGACAGCTACAAGCGAAAAAGAACTAATGAAACTTGTGGCTTATTACGAAAAGTAATATAACGAGTAGTGTAACAAATTACTGTTGGCAGGAAGTAATAAGTGAAGTGATGATATTACTTTTAAAAAGAGTAATGAGTAATATATTCCTTTTTTTCAGTAATGAGCCCAACACTGTGTAGGCTATGTGTAGTATTAGAGTTTACTTTGTCAGGGGACAGAAAGAAGTAAGACATGGTGCCTGACGTCACGGTAAATGGTCGCTGTGTTAATATGGTCTGTTCACTCTGATTAACATCACCTCAAGCTCAGACAGTGTTGTAATTAAAACAATCTCAAAACTGTCATGTGATAGTTTAGCACTCACATGAAGTGATCTCTGTGTGGAATAAATACATATATCTTGTGATGTTTATAGTTGTGTTTGATATGCGAGGATGTCACAGGGTTTATTCCACTGCTCTGTAAATACTCCACTGTTGGTATTCAAAACAGACTCCGTTTGATAAGCATGTGCTCATGCAACAGCCTTTTAATGAATACCAATTATGTATGTTAATTCAGGCAATGCTTTATCTGTATTTATTTGAAGGATGAATTTTTCTTAAGGTGTGTATGACTCTGTGTGTGTGTGTGTGTGTGTGTGTGTGTGTGTGTGTGTGCGTGCGTGTGTGTGTGTGTGTGTGTGTGTGTGTGTGTGTGTGCGTGTGTGTGTGTGTGTGAGAGAGAGAGAGTATGTGTGCTCGTATTTGTTCAGGTCTCATTGGACCACATCCTCATGTACAGTTTTTACTCCAGGGAGCTGGAAAAGGTAATTACAAATGACCATGTGACGCATGGGAAGCGGGGCTCAGAAAGTGTTTGCATATGTGTGTGTGTGAGTGTGTGTGTGTGTGTGTGTGTGTGTGTGTGTGTGTGTGTGTGTGTGTGTGTGTGTGTGTGTGTGAGTGTGATGTGTGTGTGTGTGTGTGTGTGTGTGTGTGTGTGCGTGTGTGTGTGTGTGTGTGTGTGTGTGTGTGTGTGTGTGTGTGTGTGTGTGTGTGTGTCTTTAAAGGTACAGTATGTAGAGTTGCATGCTAATGTTTACATTAAAATATCTAACTTACTTACATCACCTCAAATATTTAAATAATAAGCCAGAGAAATCCTTAATTTTATAGTTGTAACGGGACGTGTCTTGTAGGCAGCCGCCATGACAGACACAAAATGTTGATTGTTGTCAAGGAAACACCGGATGTTACGTCAAAGACCGCTGCATAAGCTAGCGCTAGCTGCTACTGAAAGCTGCCTTTCTGTCGCTGTATGTGCTGCTGTGATAAAAAACGTCATGTAAATTATACTTGGATACATCGTCGGTACACATATTGTTTTTCTCAGGTCAGTTTCGCCCGTTTGTATTGATTCAACACGGAGTTCGTTCGTTTTTACTCCCATGATACACCGCAAGCCTCGACGTCATCTTTTGTTATTGTTTTGATTGAGAGCCCCCTAGCGGCAGATTTTACATACTGTACGTTTAAGTCTTTTCATCGTCACATAATTTTTGAGCAGCAGTGTCTATGTTTATGCAAACGTATGTCCTGAAATAATCTGAATGAGAAATAAACAACTGTAATTTGCTCTGTTGTGGTAAAAAAACAGTATTGAGCAATGTTTTGTGTCTAGTGTGGTTTACGCGAGTTTGTGTGTGAGAGAGATACAGAGACATACAGCGAGAGAGCGAGCAAGCTTTATTCTCTTATCTTCCTGCATTGATGTACAGTAAGTGCTTTGTTTGGAGGCGTCAGCTGTCAATCCTTTATTTCATATCTACACACTCACTCAGCCTCTGTGTTCATGCATCAGGGCGCAGGGTAAGAGTGTGTTTGTGTGGTCTGTGTGGTGTCTGTTTGTGTGTTCCCTGTCTGTTCACGTTGTGAGTTTACAGCACACAGCTAATGAGTGAGTCGGATGTTTCCGATGCTGCAGGACTGAACCCGCTCGACAGCACATCCAACCAACAACACAGAGGAGACTCTGGCAGACTGACACAATGTTTTGAGTCAGAGACATTTAGTGCACCACATGTTTTGACCAGAGTAAATGTTGCTGACTTCACAGCTCTCCTTGGGGTGGCGGGTTTTGTTTTGTGGATATAGGATGTGACTTTGGGAAATGTTTTCCCCAGCCTGTATTCGGTAAGCCTGGAGAATATTTGAAATCTTTCCCTCAGCCTCTTACTGTTCCGTCATGCATTCACACATCACAGTACACATGAGGTCATACGTCCGCTGCAGCTTTAATAAGGCAACATGAGGTGACACGTTGCTGCATGTTCTGGTTATTGCACTCCAGGAGGCAAAAGGATCTGATGAAAAATCATTTTAAAAATAAATTATATGACGATGGTGTTTCTCAAAATGGAGCTGCATAAGTAAAGCTTTAATACATGTTGTCCTATAAGAAGGTTCACAGAGCATCACGTTCATACTACTCTTAGTTTTACATGCATGTATATTTTTGTGTTATCAGTCACTTCAACATCCACAGCAGAGGGTTCCCTAAAGGTTTCAAAAAATACAAAAAGCCCCCTCAGCAGCAGTTAAGGTTAGTTATATCTTCTTTCACTCTCGCCTTTTTTGGTTTTCTTTGAATTGAACATCACCAACCAGTACATTTAGCAAACATGAGCATCCTTAGAGTAGTTTACAGAAGGATTTTGGAATATTCTTTAAATGTCAGTAAAACAGCGAAAGATAAAATGCAATCTTGGATGATAGATGTAAGGCTGGTATTATAGTTGTAGCAGTTGGAGTCAGGAGGGGTCCATATCAGCAGGCCAACGATCCAGTAAGATGTATGATCAGTGGCTTACATGGTACATGAAGACTAACAGATAGTGACATGCAGTAATGTGATGTAAATGCATAGAGAGAGAGAGAGAGAGAGAGAGAGAGAGAGAGAGAGAGAGAGATAGGAGCTCAATGTGCCAGGCAGTCTAAGCCTATAGCAGAATGACTACGTGCTGGTCCGTAACTATGAGCCAGCCTTAACTATAAGCTTTATCACAAAGGAAAGTATTAAGCCTACTTTTCCCAGACCCTGACTGGTAGATGATCCCAAAGGATAGGGGCCTGATAACTGAAGGCTCTACCTCCTGTAGTACATTTAAAGACTGGGGAGGTACCACGAGCAGGTCTGCATTTTGTAAATTACCTTGAGATACATTTTTTTCTGAATTGGATTTATGCAAATAAAGATTGACAGATTGAATGAAGAAGTCATTTTCCGTGTGTTGCCTTAGTTTAGAGTCCAGATACTTCAGAAATGAGTTGGCTGTTGAGAGAATAAACGTCTTACAGACAGTTTTTTTGCTGCACTTGCATGCAGATATCTGTTTAAAGAATTAGAGTTAGACTCCAGATGAGTTCTGGGATTGAAATTACGGCGAAATGCATTAAGCTCCTTTTACGCTCCACATGGACTGGTTTTCCGCCTTGTAGCCTATGCCCACCAGAAGCTTGTTGACATTATTACTTGTCTACAAATAACATTTGGAACATTACTGAATCCCGTCCAGAGCCGACATAATCTGCATCTTTCATGCAGATTAGAATTAAAATGTCCCAAGCCTCTGTTTTCCGCAGCTTTAACAAAGAGATCATCGGATAAATTATTCACAGTAGCCTTTGGGCATTTTTTACAACATGATTAATAATTTGCATGAAACATTATTTTACAATATAATAGTTCAGATTCATGTTTTAAATCAGTGGTTCTCAACTGGTGGGTCGGGACCCAAATGTGTGCTTTGAAAAAAAAAAGTCAAAACGTCAATGAAGCATATTTTAAACATGTTTTTTCTTTGTTCTGTTTCTGTATTGTGTCACATGTTTCGTACCCTCTGAGGTCGATGCTGCACAATTTTTCATTAAATAAATCTGATTGGTTGAAAACTATCAGACATTTAGGTCGCGAGTTATCGTGTAGGAGTTGGTGGTGGCTAGTCCAGTTGAGAACTACTGTTTTAAATGATCTCTACCCCCTCCTATAGATAATCCAGAGTCTTCAAAAGTGTAAATATTATCCATTTCAAAAGTTTAACTACGTAAAACAAGATTCATTCTTTTAAATGGACTTGAGCTTGTATAGCGCTTTTCTAGTCTTCTGACTACTCAAAGCGCTTTTACACCGCAGGTCACAGCTACACATTCACACACTGATGGTAGAGGCTGCTATATAAAGTCACCATCAGATGTTACTAATCCCATTCATACACATTCATACTCCGCCGACGAAGCAGCGGGAGTAACTCCTGGTTAAATGTTTTGCCCAAGGACACATCGGACACAAGCTTGGGATCAAACCCCCGACCTTCCGGTTGAGAGTCGACCGACTCTACCAACTGAGCTGCAGCCACCCCAAGACTCTTTCCACACCCAACTCACAGCGAAGCTTAAACATCTAAGTAGAGCCACAATAAGTGTAACACATTTCTATATTGATTACACTTTGTGATTTTTATTCCTCTTGGTGATGTAGCTACAGTGAAGTGGTTACTCAGCAATCAAGGATTGCACAAATATACGGCTTCATCATCTGTATAACACATCATCGCTCAGTTTTATTTTGCTCATTTTAGACATGAGACGGTAATTGGTCGTGAATGACCTTTAAGTTGAGGATAACCCAGCTCCATATTTATCGCTGGCTGGCTTGAATGTCTATCAGTCGTGGGTTAATTCCAGGCAGAACGGCTGAAAACAATCCATGAAACGATGGTGACATTGATTGTTTTCCCTAAGTGCATTTACTCCGGTTTACTGAGGTATAAAGTTCATCAAACTGCATCCTGACTACAAACACTCAGATGACCACTCTCACATGTTGGAAAAGCAGACTGTAGTTTGGATACGTGAATGTTGAAGTGACAATACCTGGCTTATTTGAAAACCAATTCACTTGAATAATATATACTTTTAATTTTCCCTTGAAATGCAGATCTTAGGTGAAATGCAAGTCTGGCTTTTCAACATGGCCACTACAGAGCCTTCTACACTTCCTAAGACACACAACAAGGCACATTTTAAAAAGAGCTACAGCATTGTTATTAGACTGACTTAGGTGTATGATTAGTGGTGATGTTCAGACTGTTTGAATGCACTCACTCGGCCAATTAGAAAACAAAGACAAAGAGGGCAGCAGCGCCTGGAGGGCCTGAATCAGAGGCCAACAGCCAGCACACAGCACAGTTACTGTCCCCATACACCCCATGACACACACAGATACTTTTGTTGTATGCTAGGTTGAAACTGAAACTAAAAAGACTGTAATGAAATGAATCATTTCAGTTTGGATAATTGAGACACAACACATGGAAAGAAAAAAGTGCTGCAGCATTGTCTCCAATCAGGGAAGCACATGTGTGTAAGTTTGTGAGTGTGTGTGTGTGTTCTTATTCTGTATAGTCCCCCCTGGACCTTCCTGTCAGCACTGACCTTTACCAAATCAAAGGAGATGCAAATATCCAGCTTCATTTGGGCCTATTACAACTCCACACACAGCGACACAGGAGTGAATGAGCTCTGCGCAGACATCCAGTGAGAATAGCTGTCAGCCCTCTCGGCTGGTATGATTAGCAATTTGAAAGGCCTCTCCCCGCCCCGACTCTCCTCAACAGATACAAATCAACTCTGACGCTGCCTCGTCCATTACTGGCATCATTTCTAGAGAGAATTGGAATGAATCTCATTTCCCCATAGTCTTTGTCTCTTCCTGCACTGTTTCTCTCTTCACCCTCATCGGTTTTTGACAGAAACAGCACCAAAAATAACCCACTTAATACTACATGTTTAGTTATATATGCTCCGAAAGATGAACTTTCATGGAGTAGTATTTGTTTTAATACATGATCCAACATTTTTAATGTTACCAAAATAATCCTTATGGCTCTGTCATAACCATAAGACTTGCTAACACTTATATTATTTACCTAAATAATAACTTAAGGCCACAAACACAACGATCAAAGCCCAGCCCTGCACATACTGCATCATCATAAATCTACATATCAACTCTTTAAATCACCATACATTTGAATACCATTTGTCACTGAGAATGTGCAAAACAGTATTTGTCACTGACTTTGACTTGGTGCCGTTTATATTTGGGTATTTCCTGCACAAAATAAAAGAGAGAAAGAAAGAAAAATAAGGCAGCAACAGAAGGAGCAAGTGTGTGTTCAATCAAACGATTCCAGGTTTATATGACTCTAAACTTTTTTTAAACACAAATATCTAAAAGTCATTAGCACTGTTACTACTGCTACTTCTATCTCGTTTATGTTCTCCAATTTCAACCATCAGAATCAGCTTCATTGGCCGGGTATGCTGCACACACAAGGAATTTGACTTTGTTGAACTGTGCTCTCTATTTAGAAAAGTAAAACATTAAATATCAACAATAAACACAAAATAAGCAACGACTCATATGTACAAGGGGCGGCTGTGGCTCAGTTGGTAGAGTTGTCGTCTCTCAATTGGAAGGTCGTGAGTTCGATCCTACAGCAACATGTCCGATGTGTCCTTGGGCAAGAAGACACTTAACCCCGAATTGCTCCCTCTGCTTCGTCAGCGGCGTATGAATGTGTATGAATGGGATTAGTTACTTCTGATGGTCTCACTACATAGCAACCACTGCCATCAGTGTGTGAATGAGTAGGTGTCAGAAGACTAGAAAAGCTATACAAGCTCAAGTTAAATACGACAATAGTGCAGTGGTGAGCAGTGATAAAAATGCTGAGATAAACATGATAATAGAAAATGTGATTATGTAACTAATGGGTTAATTTACACAAGGTAGCTGTGAGGACAAGGAGCCCGGGCCGGCTCGAGCTGGGGCAGAAACACTGTCAAACATGCACATAACAGACATTTTTCATGGCTTTGATATTTCGATGTGGCCCTTCAACGCGCTTTGTTGAAACTTTTCAGAAAGGCGCTGGTTATTTTTGGACTGAGATGTAATAACTTGCACGACTGAAAGGTCTCCTCCTGGTTGTAATTTAATTACAGATATTACACCTGTCTTCATTGCATGCCCCTGGGGAACATAAACAGTCCCTTAAGGGGAAAATTGAATGAACATTGATCTAATATTGGCAGGACACTTCACTCAAAAACACAAATGTCAATCTCGTGGTGGTGACAGTTACTGGATCACTTCAGCCATGAGGATTATCTGGTAATGATGACTGTGTGTAAAATATTCACGTCATTTCACCTGTAGCTGATGAGATATTAAAGCCTGGACCATGATGCTGGATCGTCCAACTGACCAGCAAACAGTGCCATCCGTAGTGTCATACTACTAGCGTGGTTACTGCATGCTATTCACAGACTCTCAACAAACAAAAAAACAACAACATAGAATGTGTAAAGTAAAAGCAGACGTAACGCAGTTCAACATAAATAAATCGTTGTCAAGTGACCGTTGATGGGAGCCCAGAAGTTATTAACTGCTTGAGATCACTTTTTTTTACGTGGGTGATAAATCAGTTAGATGTTGTGAAAGCCAATCAGTGTTGTGATTTCACAACTCCGTAGAGTACATCAGAAAAGATCGACTCAACCTCCATTCAACAAACAAGCACTTTAAAAGTTGTTTTCTTCTTCTCATGAGACAAACTTGACAAAGCTTACATTTTTACTTGTTACAAATCTGCATCGTGATTTTGGTATTTCAGAAAATGTTGGTTACAGGTAAATCAAAACAAAAACAGGTTTCTTTCTTTTGGCTTCTTAGCACTTTATTTAAGCCTCAGAAATCATTGAGGTTTCTCTCATTTACAAGATGTTGATGCAACAAAAGCCCAATTAAAACCACGAGAAAAGACATTTCTCACTAAAAAAACAATTGCACACTGTGGTGAAGTGGTATGAGACATCCCTAAGTGGGTGCTGGATCCAAAAACACGGATAAGTAAAAAGAAGCAAACCATATCGGCACACCAAGGAGCTTTCACCAAATGCACTTTCAGGTCTGAGGAAGGGAGGAAGAGCATGTTGGCTCGAAAGCTTGTCACTTGTCAATAAATCCTTGAAAGAGATCCTTGGTGTGTGGATCTTGATTGCTTCTTTTTACTTATTTCGTCCAAGAGAAAGAGGAGTGTCAACCTTGAGACAGTCTTGTGAGTTATTCCTCAGTTTTGGAGCAGAAAAGTTAAATGCCTCTGTGTGACTTACTATTTGCAGTTAAAGTGAGACTGTCCAGAAACAGATTAACTGGCACTTAATCCTGCAGATGTGACCAACCAAGAAATGACAGCGTTTATTTTGAAGACATATCTGAAGAGCTTTTGATCTGAACATGCTTTGCTTCTGAAGAGACTGCGCTGTTATTGACCCTGTGGTGTGTGGTATGTTTGTTTGTGAGGCAGCGAGAGCTACAGAAAGGGCAGACAGATCAATGGATTGATGACCAGATTGATAATTGGATCCATAGATCAGGCCGGTGAATGGCAAAGGACAGAAAAACAGGAGAAAATATACAGTGCAGGAAATATCCTGACTAAGCTTTTAAATAACCCTTTTTTAAAATTAGAATAGCGAAGTCAGGATCTTTATTACGCAGCAATCAGTGCATCAATAAGTCTATACTTCATGGTTTACCCCACACTTTATTCTTTAAGTCCTTGCTTCCTCTTCTTTCTCTTTTCCTGAATTAGACACGTTTCCCACAAATATCATATCAAGTTTCTTCAAAATGTCAGAGAACTTAAAGTTGAACAACTCCACTTTACTGCGTGAGACATAAAATCCATTGATGATGCCAAGCTATCGATTGCTACTCAGCCGGAGACTTTTCTGATCAGCTGTAAAGGTCAGTGTGTCAACGTCCCCCGTTACAACAGCCAATCACAGAGCTTCTTCTTTTTTCAGAACAGGAGAATGTTATTAAGGATGGAAATTGAAAATGAAACAAACACTTACAGGATATATTGTGATAAAGCGCTTCAGAGTATAAAAGGGTGAAATTGTAATGGGCAGATTGTAAAGGGGTCGAACATTAACCGCAATGCAAGCACAATGGTGGATGTAGCACAAACACACGTGAGCGACTGATAGAACTCAAGGAAAGAAGAATATCTGTGAACGAGAGAAAATACAACAGAAGAATAAGGAATGGCTTAGATGAGTGCAAAGCTTTGATATCTGTGACAAAGAAAATTGTGATGAGGAGGTGAAAAAGTAAAGACGCAGGAAGCTTAAAAACCTTCACAAACTTCAGACGAGAGATTTGCTGATTCTGTCTGAAACTCATGAAAAACATGAACCGTGCAAAATAAACTGTCAGAGAAGAGATTTATTATACCAGATTACTGGCTAATTTCCATCGGCTGTCCTGAGGCAGGAAGACAAGAACACTAATACATCTAAAGAAGTTCATACTGTAAAAATACACACTATTGTATCGCAAAGACACACATTTATAAAACCTTAAAAAGTCCAAATATACAAATAAAAACATCAATCACTACACCACACACCATGCATAGTATCACAATCACTAATCAGGAACTCTGTTGTAGAAGTCAATAATGAGATGTTGTTATAAGGGAGGAAAGAGGGGTGTTATTTTTTAGCGAATCAGCTCTCATAGATGACAATTTTATTGACTTTCTTACACAATCTTTGACTACTGACCAGTCAATTCTTTTGACTGTCAGCAGGAGTTGCAAGCACTTTCTTTTGAAATCTAATATACGTTGGCGTCGGCGGCACTAGCTTAGTCTGTAAGGACTTGGGTTTGGTTGAGGAGGATCGCCCATTCAAGTCCCAGTACAGATCAAAGTATGGAAATTGGGACTGGTAAATGTTTTATAACTCATCAGTTTGGATTTTATCAAGCCTAAGAGTTATTCATAATGATGCATAATAAGGGGTGGCCACTGGCGGCTTCATAACACCTCTTCAGAAACCACGCAATGAGACTACGTCCATATTGTCTATCCATTAAACAAATAATTTACTGATTTCTTTCAGCAATGACAAAAAAATCTCTTTTCTGAAAGTCATTTTGACTGATAGCACTGATGGTGATCTACCTATCATATGGTTTCTGGTGTAATTGATGCTCAACACTGTCACTGATGTCACAGTCACGCTATCTAACTGGTGTTAGAAAAACGATCATATATATGTATCTCAGCTTTGTTCCTGAAGTTTATTAGGAGAGCCCATTAATTTTGATGTTCTTAATTAACTTGGTGAAAGCAGAGGGATTGATGTTTTAGAGGACTAGCACTGATAACGTTTAGCCAATCAGCAGCAGCTAATGATAAGGTGCAAGCAAGTGGCCGCAAGGAGGTCAACAAGAGGAATTACTGGGTTCAAGAGTTGAAATGGTTAAGGAGGGCAAATGGAAAATGTTCTCTGATAACGGTAGGAAAAATGCATTGGGTTGTCAAAGGGTGCAGAAACTCGATGAATCTAGCCTGTTCTCATTCACAAATAACCAAAACCAGCAGCAAACACATCGTTTCTCCCGTCAGAAACTGTGAAGAGTTATTTAAGAAGCTTTTATCCTCTGATGTTAATCACAAGGTGAAACGCTCAGGAGCTGGTATAAGGTCATTGCTTTGTTCTTGGTTTGCTAGTTTTGAAAGCAAAGGGATTTTTAAAAAATCGTATTAATACACAACACATTGATTATATTCTGTAGGGACATCTGAACACTTTAAAGCAGTGGTTCTCAACTGGTGGGTCAGGACCCAAAAGTGGGTCGTGAATGAGTGCCTTGCAAAAAGCTTGTGTCAAAAAGTCTGAGGCGCTTTTTAAACATGTTTTGTTTTTTCAGTCTCTTTGTTGTGTCAGATGTTTTGCACCATCCGAGGTCCAAACTACACAACTTTTCATTAAATACATCTGATTGGTTGAGAAATATCAGGAAGTTGGGTCACGGTTTCTTGTTAAGGAGTTGGTGGTGGGTCCTGAGGATAGACCAGTTGAGAACCACTGCTTTAAAGAATTAATAACCCATTAACTACTAATAGAAGAAATTAGCATTTAAAAAATTCCAAGCTAGTCTTAGTGTTGTAGTGTTACAAGATATGTTTGGTGTATAATTCCTAGCTAACAATTATGTAAGCTAGTTCTACTGTTAGTTAAATGTGTATAAAGCAGGTACTTTTGCAAGGTAACATATTTGATAATTCATTTGGGGCCTACAGTAAAGTCACAACAGCTGATGTTAGCATTCAGCCAGCTAACGTTTGGTTAAGTTAGCTTACTTTGTTTGTACCTTACATTTGGTAACATTAGTTAGAAATGTTACCAAATGCTGTAACATTTTGTATTGTGTAACCATCAAACAGTACAGCAGTAAAGTTAAAGAAACAGACAAACAAAAGGTGATGTAAGCTACTGGGTGAGTGCAAACGTTAGCTCTTGTAGGATGCGACACTGTCAGCAAATCTTAACTCTAAAAATGGCCGGATGTGCTTCTGGATTTTCATCTTTAAGTTGCTACCAATCAATAAAATTATAAAGATTTGTTGGTTTACCTCCAATTAGAGGACTTTTAATCTCGAACGGATGCATGACATAAGAATATTTGAGCTTGACACGAGAGGAAAATGGCTGCTGTGTTAATGTAGTGAATGGTGCACAAGAGACTTCTCTCAAGAAATAGCTACTTTTATAAAATCCTCTTGATTTTATAGACTTTCTTAACCTATAAGGGTCAGCTGGGTACCTGCTGCTACTAGGAACATGCTAGTTGGTTGACCTCCAACAACAACAAGGGATCTGACGTGTTGTTTTTTTGTTTATTATAAATACATTGTTACTTAAAATTGCCAGCAATCATAGTTGAAATATATTTTCTTCGTCTTTTCGATTAT
This sequence comes from Tautogolabrus adspersus, assembly GCA_020745685.1. Taxonomy (NCBI): domain Eukaryota; kingdom Metazoa; phylum Chordata; class Actinopteri; order Labriformes; family Labridae; genus Tautogolabrus; species Tautogolabrus adspersus. Next base: position 4,332,864 of record CM036554.1, on the reverse strand, counting down.
TTTTCATTGGCATCGTTAGATCAGCCTTTTTCTATTTCGTGCTGAAAGTAATTCATTTCACTCAGAGTGTCCCTGATTGGTCTCCAAGATGCATAAAACATTTGGAATCCAATTTTGGGAGGAATTATAATATTCTACATACAAACACTTTTAACGAAGGGACAACCACACTTTCGCTTTTCCCTTCATCATCTCACTGCAACAAGGACAAATTCTTCCTGACGGTGCAGCAGGCTTCCTATAGGTGCTGTGATGTACCGTCTTGTCCTGAACATTTGCATTGCTAAGCAGCAGCCAGGTGAGTGGCAGTCGCAGTAGTTGATTTTAATAGGGAGCTGCTATTTCGGTAAGTCCTCCAGCAGGCTTCTTTCTCTGGAGTTAATCACACTGAACAACACATCAGAACACGGCTCTTCTCTCCTCTCTCCTCTCTGGGGTCTCCAATGGCTCTCCTTCTTCTTCTGGCTCCGCTCTCCCTCCCTCCCTTGCTCTCACTGCTGCTCCTTGTTTTTATTTATATCTACATCTGTTTCGCCTCCCCCTCGTCTCGTTTACACCTCTCACTCCTTTCTGCTTTTCTTCACTTTTCTTAGTTAGTCACCCACATTTCTCTCAGGAATGTTTTGGTTGATTGTAATTATATTGGCTGCATTGTAATAATACTCAGTGTCCATCATCACTCCCAGGACACGCATCCAGTATCACCCAGAAGACTTTTGTCATTTAAAAAAGACTCCAAACTCCTGAATAAATCAGTTAAACTGTCACTGCTTCTGTCGACCCATCATCTAACTCACACAGGGGCTGATTTAAATACATGAAGTGGGTTACTTTACCCTTAAAATGATAATATAAAAAGCTACAAAAATCCGTCATCAAAATTTGGATGATGTGAAAAAAAAGGTTCACTTTGAAAAGCAAAGAATTGGGTCTACTTTCCAAAGGTCTGTGTGTCATGTGGTTCCCTTTTTTGCCTTTATTTGTAAGTTAACAGTAAAAACACAGATGGGACACAAAGGGAGAGATGAGGGTGTGATGCATTACGACTCACTGCGAGCCGTAATCAAACTGGGACAGGGCAGTAATGTAAAATGTGCTGTAATTTTGTGTTACCAGGGCACATCACTATTGATTACAGTGAAGTTGAACTCAGACGGGGCAGCACCATCAGAAAGACAGTGAATTGTCTGTAATGTCCATAATATGATGTCATTTCACAGGAAAGACGGCATAATAAAAATAGAACCAGCGATGTTTATGCAAGATAACGTAAGCAATGTTTCCGTCCTCTAAGATATCAGGAACGTGTACAACATCTGTACTGACTTCTGACTCCTGACTTCTTACTTTAATTAAGCTAGTGCCAATTCAATTTTAGTTTCTGTAATTATCTCAACGCAGTGGCAAACTCGACTGTTGAAAAATGAAACCAATGTGGAAGTGCAAAAACCTGCAGTTCCTCGAGTGTCCACTTGAGGCTGGCTGCAAAAGCCCTGCTAGTCCCATTAGTACCCATGTTAAACTGCCCATTTTGACAGCATGAATGCATCATGTTCATAGCCTGGTTTTATAAAGAAATGCGTATGAATAGCTCATTTGTATGAATGTGATTAATACTGATGGATACTTTACATAGCAGCCTCTGCAATCAGTGTGTGAATGGGTAGGTGCCCTGCAGTATAGGCTCTCGTTGTAGTCAGAAGGCTAGAAAAGTGTTATACAAGCTCAAGTCCATTTACTCAACCATGGCCCCTTGCTTAAGTGAAAAAAGACCGTTTACTAGTGTTTTCATTTTTTAATCAATGATACAGTTTTCAACAAGCCCTAACTCATCTGCATCATAGTCATCACACTCACCACCCTGCAGCCAATCACAATCACGTATTCAGTAAGACCATTGAGTAAAATATCACACGCAATATTTAACTTCCTACCAAGACTAACAAAAAGGGAAGTGGTACTTTTATAATGGTAAATGGATTTAGATATTTATGTAGCACTTTGTCTTCTCATCACGTACAGTAAAGCGTTTTTACACGACACGTCACATCCACCCATTCCCACACACATTGATACACTGATGGCAGAGGGTGCTCTGTGAAGTGCCCACCAGTATTATCCCATTCATACACACTCACACACCATTGTCTTTGCCAATGAGGAGTGTCTTGCCCAAGAGACACTCAGAAGCAGGGATGAACCATCAACCTTCTGATTGATAGACGACCGATTCTACCACTGAGCCACAGCTTCCTTGTTTTTCATAGAAATGCTGATTATAGCAGCTCACACTGGTCTGCATTTGTGTGTACTAAGTTAAAAATAAGACCAAAGTTGTTACTAATTATTCTCTGAATGTAATTAATTTTTTGTGCACTACAATAACACAAACAAGTAAATTGGTGATTTGGCTGCTACATGTGAACCTTGTTTGAATTTAGGTCTTTTCAGCCTTGAAGAACAAATAGGTCTTCCAGATCAATTACTAAACGTAGGAGGGTCTGCAACACTGAGCACTGTCCAAAACCACAGTGTGTGCGTGAGAGTGGGCTGTTGAATCAGCCATCAGTAAGTCTGCTGACTTACTGTGTCTGTGCAACGCGTGTTCATCGTGGAAGATGCTTAAAGTAATGCGTTGTTACCTGAATGTATTAATCAAGCGGCAACCTCTGATGCTGAAAAATAAAGACAATGCACAAGTGCAAAATACTGCAGTTCCTCAAGTGTCCACTTGAGGCAGTCACATACACACCAATGTTAAAATCACAATTTTGACAAGAAAAACAAAGTTGACAGACTGGTACAAAAAAAAGTCTTAATCTGAAGTGTGGATGTCTTTTTGGCACACTGTACTGTGATTTTTTAAAATTACGTATGGTCACAAGCTTTACATGATTAAGGGCTGATATGTCTGCAAGCGGGCGCATTCTAGCGGATTGCCAGAAGGCCTCAGCTCCACCTCTCTGTCTGTTACAAGGTTGACGAAAGTTCTGTTGAGATAGCATTTTCAATATGGCGACCATCATCTTTGGGCTTCAGAGCACCCCTTAAATAACCAATAGACTACGTCCTTTATGGATGCACTTTGGGGTCAACATAAAGGATTCTTAACAGCTAAACAGTTGACGTTATGTTCAGGATCCAATGCTTTAAAACTGTTCATGCTCATTAGATTGTGAGTTGTTTTGTATTAAAAGTGATGGTTGTTAAAAAAGAAAGAAATCTGAGCCGTTCATAAACACTAGTGAGAAACAAAAAAGTGTATTTAAAATACATTTCTAGGTGAAGAAACTGGTGGCTAAGTGTTTTAATGAGTCAGCCTCACTTTTGAAGCTTGGTAATATTCATGTGAAATACTAATGGTTTGACTTTTTGTTTCCTCAGGTGAGAGGTGTTCATCCCAGAGCTTGCCACTGTATCCAGTCCCTCCACCTTAATGTTGAGGGCTTCATTCTGGTGGGAGTGTGTTTTCAAACAGCTCACTCTTTGACAGAGCGTGAGTGGGGAACGTCCGGTATAAGAAAGGTCTGATTTCACTCCTGCCCGAGATGATTTGAGACGAGGAGATGAGGGATCAAACTACACATAAATCGGATAATATGCAGCAAAGCCAGCGGGTTAAAGAAACATACAGTACATGTCCCTTAAAGATATTCCATACTTCATATTATTTAAAAAAGCTGGTACTGTTTTATACAATCTACTTAATAACGTAGGAGATCCCAGTACATAGGCCTGATCTCATCTCTGTTCTGTCGCTAACATCAGCGTCTGAACTGAAGCTTCCCTCCAATCACACAGAGAGTTCAGGGCCGTTTGGACAGAACCGCTCAATGAATTGACGTTGTGATGAACCTACTTCGATGTTGTGCTCTCAATGGAACCAATCAGTGTTTCATGCCAGTCCAATATAAGATCGGTGACACAGAAACAGTGAACTGTCAACTGACTCATGGAACCTATTTAATGTTGGGAACTTTCCAACTGAAGAGCAAAAGTAACCCTCTGCAAAACAAATTCACGGTGCTCTTCTTGTCATAAACTGATCGTTCTCTGCAGAAATCCTACTTTTCTCATTTGTCTCATGACTTCAGTCGACTCCACCTTCACGTCAAACTGTCTGACGCCTCTTGTTTGCTAATGCAGATACATTGATCTAGAGAGGACCTGACACTGAATGTGATGGGGCCAAACTCAATATTTGTTTTTCCAAGTCTTAAACCTCTACAGTTCTGGACTCACGTGAACTACAGTATTTTATTCCACATTAAATAAACATGTAAAGCAACTTTTTCTTCGCACTCGTTAAAACCAAAAACCTCCAAACCAGGCCAACACGGGTGCATTATGTAACTCTCCCTCACACAGTTTAGCTGTCCCAAGGTTATGTTAAAAGACCTCGATTACATAATAACTGGTCGACCATGAGTGCAACCGCCCCTGGCGAAAAAGCCAGTGTGTTCCTCCCCAGGTTTACATGTCAGGGTTGTTCTTTTATCCAGTTGCTTAATATTACATTTAAATGTGAATTGAGGTTGTATTTCAGTGCGATAATGTAGCTCACAAACATCAAATCTCAAAGCTGTTTATGCACGTATGCACGGTAATCGTTTGGCCCCGCACAACAAACAGCAGGAGCGACTTTGGGTTAAGTACGGTGGCTGGGAAGTGAAAAGCAAAATTACAAAGTGTGAAATACTTTTACAAAATTTGAGACAAATTTACATTTTGAAAAACATTTTTACATTTATAAAAAAACAAAACCAAAACACTTTTACAAGATGTGAAACACTTTTACGAGCGCTGAGACAAATTTACAAACGACAGAATCTTGATGGAAAGGGAATGTACCAAATGCCAGAAGTGACCCTGAAGTGACTGAGTGAGGAGTCATTTTGTTTGTTTTGGCGGAAAGACTTGGCGGACAGTGATACGGAGTTTTGGTGACAGAAAGATGTTTTGCCCGTTTTTCCCTGTTGAAAGATATTGTACTATTACATCAACCTTTGACACTACTGTTTTAAAGTTGAAAAGTTACATATTGTTGCTTTAAAAAGGTCACATGGCCTAACAACTAATAAGAGATTGTTATAACTAAGATTATTACAATTGTTGTTTTTTTGTTAGCATTTTCAAAGCGATGTTTTTTGCACGCCCCACTCTTCAAGCGCTCTCTCTCGCTCTTCGTCTTTTTCACCCATGTACTCTCATCTTTCAAACAAACAGGTGTAGAACAAAACACTCCTGCTATTCTCTCAGCACCCTCCACCTTCTTTGACACCCACTTTCCTCAGTCACCTCCCCCCCTTCCATCTCCCTCTGCCCGTGCAAATGTCAGCCTTCACATCCTCTGCTATCAAAGGCACCACAGTCGCAGCATCATCCACTGACTGCTCCTCTTACATCATACAACATCATAGAGAAAAAGGAGACGGAGACCCCATAGGAAACAGGAGCTGCAGTAATCCAAGCAGGCGGCCCGGGGTTCAAATCCGATCTGTGGCTCCTTTCCAGCATGTCGTACCCCACTCTCTCTCTTGGACTCAATCCACTGTCCTATCTCTAAATAAAGGTACAAAAAGCTCGTTGCAACGTGTTAGTCTTTGAAGAAAGATGAACATGTATATCCATCGTCTCCGAATAAGCGATGCGTCGGAGTGTCCCTTTGCCTGATGCTGCATTTGTTGGAGAATGATCCCAAAGAAAGACCAGCAGTGAATTACTTTGCAACTCCTTTACAACTAAATGATCAAATAAAGAGGCAAGAATCATTATTAAACCAAACACAAATCAAAATCAGACCCTGATGACCAAGTAAGCATCAACCTGTCTGGCCGAATTATTGCACATCAGAATTTTTGCCATTTTACCAAAAGTTCTTCACGCAATGCCTCAAGTCCTTTTAACATTATATTTTCAACAGGTGACAAGTCAGGACTGCAGGAAGGCCAGTTTATTTTGTGCTGTTTTAGTACCTGTAGAATGTGGTTCGACTTTGTTTTGCTGAAATAAGCTTCTGTAAAAGAAGTTGTCTATCTGGCAGCATATGTTGCTCCAATACTTGAATATGGTTCGGCATAAAAAGTGCCTTTACAAATGTTTAGGTAACTCATGCCATGTGCACTAATGCACCGCCTTAACATCACAGATTCTGGCTTTTGAAGTCTTAACTGATATTAAGCCTGATGGTTCCTCTCCTCATTAGCCCAAAGAACGAGGCTTCCAGGATTTTCGAAAAGACACCCAAAGTGTGACTCGTCAGACTTCAGGACGGTTTTGCACTTTGCCTCAGTTCAAGTGAAATGAGCCCACAACCAGAGAAGGCAGCGGAGGATATGGTTTATATACAGTTTCCTCCATGCATGGCAGAGTTGAACTGTGTTCACAGACAATATCTTAAGTGATCCTGAGCATGTAGTGAGCTCCACTGTAGCATCGTGTCTGTTATTGATTCAGTTCCGTCTGCAGGACTGAACATCACCTCAAACCAATTTTGTTTTTTTCCTTGTGTCCTGCATACAAAGATCTCTTCAGATTCTTTAAGTCTTTTAATAACATGATTTACTGAAGAATCCACAGATTGTTTACAATTTTATGCTAATGATATTATTTTTAAAGTGTGCCAGCGCAGTCTTTCATTAAGTCGTAAACCCCTCGGCGTGTTTATTTCAGAAAGACTAGACTAGACTTTACACAACGTCCCAACTTTTTTGATTGTATGATTGTAGATGAAAGTGATAAAGAGGCACCTTCAGACAATAAATGTCACTGGAGAAGGATAAATTGGATTCCCCTCTGGTATTGGTGGGACTTAATTGCACTCTGTCTCTATTGATCTTTTCATCCCACTCTAGGCAAGAAAGCAAAAATGTTTGTTTCCCTAAAGTCTGATCAGTCCTTTAAGGGAGAAGCATGGAAGAAAATCACTGACAATCAGTTTTATGTGAACTCCATCTATTGTGGTGGCTAAGCTTGAAGAACGCTGCACAGACACTGAGTGGGCCTGTACCTGTGACTCGTACCTGTGACTCGTTCGCATCTAAAAAAGTCTGAAATGACAGACACGACTGGATCTGACACTGAAGTTGTAACTGTGTTTAATTCTCACAGCTTTCACCCTTTGCCGATAAAGTTTTGAACAAGCATGTGTGATTAAAAACCATGTGTGTGCGCTGGCAGCAGAGCGGGGGCCTCCTGTCAGAGGGATGTGGGTTACAGAGGAGATCTTCGGCCCTTTGGAGCTCACTGTAGTTAATTAGTAGCATGGCCTCGGGACTTTAATCTGCTCTGTGTATGGGCGAGAGAGGGAAAGAGAGAGAGATGGTAGTGATGCGGCACAGGGGAGTTTGATGTGACCTGGGTGTGTGCGCGCGTGAAGTGAATCTTTGAGCGAACTGAGCTGATTGCATGTTTGCGTGCCGTGCATTGAATATCTGTACGTGCTGGATTTAGTATGTATGAGTGTGTGTGAGAGGGCTACTGAGGGCTCATCAGGGTCTTTGAGGGAGGATGATGAGGGGCTGGACTTGTGAGACTTGAAAGGCTGAAGAGGGGAGTGAGAGTCAAGTGGGGCGTTAGAGTTTGATGGGTCCGATGCTGCAGAAAAATCCATTTCAGAAGAAGAGAGGGAGGAGAAGATGATGGGGAGGTCGCTAAACACTCGCTCTTCAAAACAGGAGCTCTCTAATTACTCTCTCTAATTGTTTAGTGTTTGTCTTCAGGTAGAAAGGTGCGTCTATTACGGGGGGATTAGTCTCTGCAGGACTGTGCTCGATCAAATTAATGGTACTAGAAAGACGAATTTGTTTGATTCACACTCTGACTTCCAGCTCTAATGTTCAACATCACTGACACGTTTTCTTGTTTTGTTTTTTACAGTTCCTTTTAGAATTAAAAGTAGATGATAAACTTGTTTACAGAAAAAAGGGTCAGAATTAGGTTGTGTGTAAAGAAGCTGAACTAGATGTCCTACTTTTTAAATCCAGGCATTAGTACTTAATGTTAAAACATCCACGCCTACATTACCCACAATGCAGAAGAACCGTCAGTGATTCAGTTTTGAGATCCGTCTCAGCTCATGTAGCCTCCAGCAGAGATGAGCGACAGGATATAGAGGTCTTTTAAAGTCACTTTGTTCTCACTACACAAGCAGCACATTCTTGTGATATTTAAAGTCGCAGTCTTCTTCTACCCAAAGCTGACTCAAGTGACATCACATGAGTCAAGATGTTAAAGTCAGCTAGTGGCAGAGTAAAATGACACACTTATTAACGGCCTCAGTCAGACACAGATTATAGAGAATTTTTCTATTTTTTGCCAGAGCATGATACTGGATGAGTTTGATACTGGCAGGAATTTAATCAAATATGACAACAACAACAACAACAACAACAACAACAACAAAGATGCTAAAAAAAAGAAGATAACTTGCTTTAACACAACTTCCTCTGGTGTCACAAACTGACCATAAATACTAGAGATCCTCAGTTCTTTATAATTGTAATCTTGACATCATTGTAAATGAGGGTTTGCCCTCAATGATTCCTTGAGAATAAAGAAAGGTTGAATGAATGAATACTGTTGTCCTACATGTGCCCTGCTGAGTGTACAGTATTGCTGCCCTGTCTCAACATATCTTGTGTGTCTATGTACTGTCATTCACTTTCCCAGGGTCTACAGTGAAATAGGACATATTATCCCCCTTTCCCACCTTTTCAAACAGTCCCCTGTGGTCTAAATGAAACATCTGTGCTGTGCTTTGGTCAGAATATAACATGAATCAAGCACCAGAGGAGGTTTGTGACCCTGTATAAACCAGCTCTCTCAGAACGCTCCGTTTTGGTGTGTGTGTCTCTTTAAATGCAATGAGCCCCCCTGAGTTTTCACAGTAGACATCACTCCTCTGTAGGGAGAATAAAAATGGCGGACCTGCACAAAAGTTTTACTCTAGGCTGGGGGTGGAGTCCATGGGTGGAGAAACCAGGGGAGGGGAGGGTATTTTTTTTTACCACAATCCAACTTGTGATGTCACAAACTGAGAAAATTTGAAACAGAGCGTTTTTCTCTGTGTTGTAAGACTTATGCAGACCACAAACAAAGGACTGGATGGGTTTATTTCACATTTTGTGGGTCGATAGACACTCAGGTTACCCAAATATATGTTCAAAAACACTGTACAAGTGGATTTTCATAATATGTCCCCTTTAAAAATAAGCTATGATGACTAAACTGGTACATTAAAGAAATGTAATCAATATGCATTGTCCCTGTAAATTTAAACTGTATAAAAACATTTGGTCACTGGCTTTTTTTTAAAAAAGAAGACCAAACTAGGAGCTCCAAAAAGTATTGAAATTGCTTTTTTTCTGTTTGTTTGAGGGAAAATAAAACACTATTTGGGAAGAGGGGTCTTATTGTTATCAAACACAATATTCAGCTCCCATTAAAAAGTGGAAAATGGAGGAAATCATCCCCATGTCAAACTGCGTCAGACGTCACTTTCCTCCATAAGAGCTCTGCATGTATAGAAGCAGTGGAATGATCGTCTCAGTCTCATTTAGTTCTGTTCTTTTTAACTTTACACGTGTTTGAGAGAACAACTTTTCCTCACATTTGTTGGTGTGATTTACCACACAAAACACAACATCCATTAATTATGTGTGTAATTAAAAAGTCATTAATAAGAGCAGAGAAGTCACAACTGAAGAGTAAAAAAAACGACTCACATCAAGATTCCTCATCTGTATTCTTCTTCTTACAACGGGAGCAGATGTGTGTTTGACTTTCAAGCAGTAAAATGAATCACTCCTCAGTGTCTGGACCATCAACACTTGAAGTTAAAAGTCATTTATAACAAAGACATTGTGAGAAAATATCAACTCAATACAGAAATAAACGTGAAGACTACAAAATCGTTTTGATGATCAGGCATGAAGGGCAAATTCCATTTCCATGCAAGCAAACTTGCTGGAAAAACTCTATGAGAGAGGGACACTTGCTTTCTATGATCCTGTCAAATACCCCTTCTGTGTGGAACTGGAACTCGAGGAATTATACAGTGAAGCCACATTTGTTTGTTTATTGGTATCATAAGCTACATGCTGGTTCCAGACAGCCGATTTCTTTACAATGGCGCCCTCTTGTGGTCTTATTCTTCATCACCAGGATTTTATCCAACATAAAAAGCATCCCAGTAGACTTTGAAGGACAGTAAAGAACCAAAGGGAAGACTTTGCTCATCATAAGTTCATCTTGGTAAAGAATGTGAAAGAAAAACAAAAAACTCTTTAGATTTTTTATTATATGTTTTTATTTTTTTTTAAACTTTTTTTTCTTTAAAAAATGACAAGGTCCAAGTATTTTGGAAGCCCCGCCCTCACCCTATGTTCCCCAGCCGGCGAGCTTGACTCTAAAGCAACCAGCAAAGAAAAATAGTCTTATGGACAATTGATAATATACACCCCATATACAGCAATACACAGTGGCCTACCATAATGTTACCAATAATACACAACCTCCAATGAGGCTTCAATTCAAACTGTTGCCAATGATATGGTTCATTTCAATAGCAACTGTCAACCAATGACGGTTGTGTTTTTTGACTAGTGTGGGCGGGGTTCAGGTCGCCGCAGTGAGGCAACGAGGTCACAGACAGCTGCCTTCCATTTCACACCATCAACAGCTCAGCTGATCAAAAGAATACATGGGGACTCTCAGTCAGCCTCACCAGGCAGCGTTAAGATTGTGACCTGAACGCACCCTTTAAACCAATCAGATTCAGCATAAGTGCAAAGTTTAGGAGGGCACTGACACACGCACTCTGATATCTCAAAGAGCCTGAGTGAACGTCACTGACGGTCCATCCTCAGCTCTTATCCGTCAAACCGTTTCCAGGAGTTGAACAATTTTATTACAGTGACCTACAGTTCTGCTGGTTCACTTTTACTTGCTTAAAATGCAGCTCAGGACACATGAAGTGGGATTTTACCAGCCTGGATGTTAACCGTCTCCTTGTTGGATCCTCATAGAATTTAATTTGCTTATTTCACCTCATACTGCGATCAGTAACGGCAAGTAAAAGACGAGGAAAACTGAGTAAATGTGTGCGTGTTTGCATGTGCCAGTGACCCCCGCAGTGGTAGAGACAGCATAGAAAAGGTTTCAGTATGTGCATGAAATAAAGACGCAGCGTGTACACAGTGTGAGCCAGCGCCCGTCAGTCCTCGCGCAGGGCTACAGACACGACTCCCAGTGTAGCTGCAGGTCCGTGCTGTCCAGAAAGTCGGCCGAGAAGACACTGGGTGGAGTGTGTGGCGCCAGTGGGGTCAGGCTTGTCCCTCCATCTCCGTCACCAGTTACCTCCCCCCCTCTTCCTCCTCTCCCTCCTCCGCTGCCCCCGCTCACTCCACTGCTGCTTCCCACCATGGAGATATCAAGCCAGTCCATGCTGTCCAAGGTGGGGTCACCAAAGTCCAGCCCCGTAGAGTGAGGGGAGAAGCCCAGGTCGGAAGTGTCCATGGGGGAAGGGGGGTGGTCCAGGATGCTGGGCGCGCTCAGCATCTGGCTGTGGAGGTCGTCGATCAGCGTCAGGCCGCCGTCGGGCTCCAAGCCCAGCAGCGGGGCGCCCGTGGTGCTCTCCAGAAAGTCCTCTAGGCGGCCACTGCCTGTGCAGGGCTCGCCTACAGAGGGCTGAGGGGAGAGGAGGGGTTGTGTGGGGGTGGGAGGGGAGAGATGGAGGGGGGATGGGGGAGAAGAAGGTGAAGGCGGGTCAGAAAGTTGAGTGAGGGAAGGGTCAGGGTTGGACTTGAAGCCGGGGATTTCTGGAGGAAAAAACAGAAAGAAGAATACATCATTAACAAATAGAAGTTGGGAAAACTTGTTACGTCTTTCTGTCATTGATTTGTTTGAAAAAAGTTCATTACCTCCACTCTTCAGCAAGATGTCAAACAGGTCGTCCATCTGCTGGCTGTTCACGCCATTTTCCTGCTAACAGAGGAGAACATGCCATCAGTCAGCCACCAAGAAAACATGTAAACAAAACTCGACCTGCGTTTCCTTAATAGAAAACCTGAGCTTAAAACACAGTCATAAACTTTGCATTGTTTGTTCTCTAGTAACCCTGATTCTAATTTCTGATTCAATTTAAAATAAACTCGTGCACTACACGGCACACAATCGGGATAAAATAGGGCCTGGGTTTCAAATCAGCAGTGCAACTCCAAAATCAGGTGGAAATTTGCCTAAAATCTCAGTGTGTGTATTTAGAAGTAGAGTCAATGGGCCTCATTCACAAACAGTGCATACGAACAAATCTGTTCTTAAACCGCTCGTAGGAATGTTTGCCGAACGAATCTGGGATTCATCAATACATTCTTACTTGAATTTATTCTTACTCTGCAAACTAAAATCTCAGTGTGAAGATCTAGCCTTGCTGAAAAAAATTGCAGCCCATGCCTTCAGAAGAGAGCGCATCAGACGTCCAAGTATGTTTGAAGAGTGTGACCAAAGGGCTGATCAGCTGATTGTGACTGCCAATTCATGTACTGAATTGCTGCAACTATGTAATTCCCTGGAACGGCATCTATTCCCCCAGACACACCGCTCTTCTTTGCCTATTGGGGCCATCTTTTGCAACTCCTACATATTTGCAGCTCACCGCTCTCGTCCTGATACACCAATCGGATGTCCTTATATTGAGACATGGGCGCGTGGTAGTATGCTGATTGCAGGTTGCGGGCATGCGCCTGTCGATTTAGAATCATTCTGATTCACCAACATACGCAAGGTGGTGCGAACAAAATTGGCTGTCATGAATCAGACGGTGATTTTGCGTATGCACTTATTTTCTGCGCAGAGTAAGAACATTTCTACGCTTATATTAGTGAATGAGGCCCAATGTCCGCTAGGCAGGAGAGACCCTCTGCTGCTCTTCTCATATGCTCTACAGTGCTTTTTCTTTGTTGTCTTTAATCAAGAATTTCAAAACAGTAGTGAAGAAATGTAAAACATGAAGCGGATAAAAATGTATTTTGTTTTTCAATGTGGCTAAAGTTTTGGAACCGGTGATCTAAAAGGTTAGACATTAACATCTGGGTAATGTAGATCTGCTTTTTAATTACTTACATCGCCTGTATGCAAATAAAATATCAAATTAAAACCAGTGTTTGCCTTGAGTCGTCAAAACAGGGGGAAGTACAGACGCTTCATAAAGCATTATCAGACCACATGTGTTGTGGTTTGAGCAACAATCTTAACATTACAGAGAAATGGAAAACATAGCAGTGAAGCATTATCGCACTCTGAATCAAATCCACCACTGAAACCTCTCCGTCTACACATTTCCAACCGCCTTTAGTTTAGTAGAATGAGCACACGGCTCAGTGCGAGACACTCAGACAGAAAGTGAAGGAACAGACAGAAACGGAACAAAACTGCAGAATAGATGGAAAGAAAAAAGACGAGCTGGGGGACATACTTTGGAGCGCTGAGCAGGAAGGGAGGTGTTGGGTTTGGGAGAGGGAGGGGTGAACAGTGTGTGCCGGTCATAAGGCGGACACACCTCCTCTCTCTGCCCGGGTGGAGTGATGAAGAGATGAGATGAACAGAAAAGAGAAGGAAAGGGAGAAATAAGTTAATGAGGTTTACAACACATGGCAGTAGATGGAGAAGAAGGAGGTGCTTCTACCTTCAGAGATGAGATTAAGCTGCTTTGGCTTTCACTGTCTGACACTTCGTCAAAGAAAGGCTGCAGATTGGGCGGAGCGGTGGCTGACAGGCTGGGTTGAGGCGCACCATTGGTGTCCAGGTGAAGCCCCGCCTTCTGTCCCTAAGTGAAGAGAGTGGCAGAGACATGAGTCTATGATGTTGAATGTTGATTTGTGATTGGCTTCTTAGGTCTGACTTCTGAATCACAGGCCACTGTTTCACATTGTATAATTCCTGTGTTTGTGGCGACACCTAGTGGCACAAAGACGTAACTACTTGAGGAATGAAAATGTGTTGCACAAAGACGGTTTTAACCTCTAATCAAATCACTCTATATGTTTATATTTTAGTTTTGCACAAGAAATGTGCATTTGTAAATACAAACAGCTGCCATCTACATTTTTTGGAATAAAGAAATTCTACACTCACGGAAGTTTCTACTTTTGTGATTGTCTTTAAAATTGAAACGTTTGCACTGATGTATTAGTGGTGAAAAGGAACACGCCCCATGGTTACGCAGATCGATGGAAAATGTCTTAACATGGTGTAGCCTATAATAAAAAACAGCTAAATCCCTGAGCAGAGACTGAGTGGAAAGATGGCAGTGTTTAATCCGAGCCGTTTGGACCGGCTGTAAAAACAGGACTTATTCTTTTAAAATATATTTCAACAGAAACGGGTGATAAATAGAGGTGGGAAAAAAATTGATTTATGTTAAAATCAAGATTGTTATCTTCTGAGATTTAAAATCGATTTTTTTTTTGGGCTTATCAGTCCCTCCCTGCTAAGTGCTAAGGCTAGCTCTTTCACTCAGTAGAACGCCAAATGGAGCAGCAAATAATTCAGCCAGTCTCACAGATGACTGGAGTACATCCTGAAGTATGTACTAATTCAAAAATAGACTTTGAATCCATGAATCCAGAAACGTTTTGAATCGAAAATAGATTCTGAATCGAATCGTGACCCCAAGAATCGAAATCGAATTGTGAGACACCCAAAGATTCCCAGCCCTCCTGATAAAGCGTTGATATATTTCCTTGTGTGTGGTTACTTCGTTTCAAACGCTGCTTCGTCTTTTCTGCGTTCACTCTCACCCCGTCATGCAGGTAACAGCTTTTGTGTGTGTAAAGGTGATGTCCCTGATGGGGGGGTTACAAAGTCTGTGATCCGATCTTAACCGTGGGATTTGTGATCTGTCGCGCCACGATGATGTGTTTATTATTTAACATTAAACTGTGTCTATGAAGACATTTAAAATTAATGCTAAAATATGTGCAGCAAAAGATAAAACAGAAAATATGATCAACTAAGAAAGATTAACCAGTATTAACACATAGCGGTAAAATAGAAAAATGTAGTCTGTAACCAATAACAAATGTGTTAAATATCTTCTTTAACGTACATTTGTCCTCATAGATTTGAACATTCAATAAAAAGAACAGATCTTTTTTTTTCTACCTTTTTGTTTGGTTGGCTCACAGGCTCCGCCTCTGGCTGCTCTTTTGATTTGCTTTCAGTGCTGGGCAGTTTACTTGGAGTCGACTGCAATCTCTACGAGAAAGAGAACGAGCAGAAAAAGGATTACCTCTGATGCTATAAACCCGGTACAGCCCATCACATAATCACAGTTGAACCCTACCTGCAGTGTGATGCGTCCATTGGTTTTGGCCAGTGAGGACACTCCATTCTGCCCGTCTGGGGTGTTACTGGTGAGGGCGATCAGGTAGTGGTTGCCGTTGCTGTCGGTGACGAGTGTTGGCGCGCCGTTGGCCTTGAGGAGATCTAAAGAAATGGCCTGAGTGTGGATCTGAGTGCCATTCTGTTGGTTGATGACGACAGGGGTCACCTGGAAAAATAAAACAAACTGTTCTTCAGTTTTTGTGGCATTATGATTTTTTTATTTAACAAAGATTCATGTAATTTAAACAAAACTTAAAAACGACTGTCACTATATAAGATAACCTTTACATGGTGTCATTACCTGTTGTGTGGTGACTGCTGCAGTCTGCTGCCTCCTGTGCTGAGCCTTCAGCTGCTTCCTCTGCTGCGTTGGGTTCCCTGCAGACTTCTGGATCTGCACCTGAACCTGCTTCAGCTGGACCTGGTTCTTCTGCTGGCTCTGCTGGACCTGCCCTTGAGTCTGTTTGAGCTGCTGCAGTTTCTGCTGACTAAGTTTCTGCTGTGCTAGTTTCTGCTGTGCTAACTTCTGCTGGGCCTGCAGCTGTTTCTGTTGGGTCTGCTGGATGATGAGCTGCTGCAGTTGCTGCTGCTGATGGAGCAGGATTTGAGCTTCTTTCTTCTGCTGTTGTAGCTTTTGAGGGCTCGACTTTGCCTCTGCCACTTTCTGTGTGGGACTCTGCTGCAGCGTCTGTTTCTGCTGTTCAGCCTGTTGGACTTGCAGCCGATGGATCTGCTGCAGCCGGACGAGGGTCTCCTGAGAGCACTGCATCGGCTGCTCTGGTTTCTTCGCCTGTTCCTCATCCGTCACTCCGTCCATCCCCTCTTCAGGCTCAACCTCCTTCTTCACCTTCACCACAATGCCGTTAGGGAAAACAGGGGGCTGAATGGCAGAGGCTTTTATTAAAGTTTGAAGTTTAACCTCTCTGGTTGGTTTGCACTTGTCCCCTCCTGCTATCACAATTCCACCTGTCATCTTGCCCTGCTCCAGCTGTGACCGCAGTGTCTCCACTAGCCTCTGCTTCTGCCGCAGCATCCTAGTAAGCTCCTCAATCTGTTTGTCCTTCTCCTGCAGCATCTGGTCCTTGTCCACGGTGTCCATGGCAACTCCAGGCTGAGGCTCTGTTGGCTGACTTGAGGAGGGCGACGGCCTAGAGAGGCTGCAGGAGCTCAGAATCTCCTCTTTGACGTTGGAGAGAGACTGTGAGAGCGGAGTGACGTTGGATGGGTGCTGAGGAGATGGGTGCAGGGTGAGCTGGGTAAGGGGAGAGCTCACCTGGACGACGACAAAACGAGAAGAGAAAGTTAAGAAAGGGTTAGAAAGAATGTGTTTTACTATTTCTGTGTCCTTTAAGCAACTGAAACCTCAGCTCCACAACAGAGATCTAACCATGTCAATACGGGTTTATGTACATAAAAGTCTAAAATCTAAAAGTACTTAAGAGCTCATGAGGAGAACTTTAGTTTTTTTGTGGTTTGCGTCCAAGAAGAGGTAACTCTTACTGTATGTCTTAGCTGATCTGTCCTGTACATGTACAATTAGTGTTCTATGAAGAAAAATCTCCTCCTGCTTTATCTCAACAATCAAACATCTAACTTACTGAGAATGTTTCCAAAGCATGTTCTTACTCACTTCATCTGACACCTACCCCACAGCAGTGGTAACAGACACAACTAATTATTGGTCATATAGAGGTATGAATATTACTTTAAGTCTCTCTTCATAACCAGCTCAAACTTCTCAGAGAACATTTACAGTAGTTTACATCAGCAGATGATCCAAACAGCAGCAGTGGGACTCGTCACGGCACACGTCACTCTGCTGTTCATCTCCCTCCACTGGCTCCCAGTTACTGCTCGCATCAAATTTAAAACTGTGCTGCTCGCTTACAAAACAGCGACAAAAACGGCTCCTCCTTCCCTAACGTCTACACTCCCTACCGCCCACTACGCGCTGCCAATTATAGGCATCTGATCCAACCTTCACAACAGGGCCTTAAGATATAGCTAGACTCTTCTGCTCTGTCGCCCCCCGGTGGTGAAAGAACTACCAAACTCCATTTGATCTGCTGAGTCCCTTTGCACCTTCAAGAAAAAGCTAAAGACCCAGCTCTTTCATGAATCCCTACGACCTTAATGATGATGATGATGACGATATTTAGGATGGTTTTGACTCTGATTAGAACTCTCAAGAACAGCCGTCGATGTTGTGCTTTGCCTCTGGTCACTTCCTGTCAGCACCTGTGTATCTGATCGGATTTAAAGCTTTTCGTTTTCACTTACTGATATTGTTTCCTTTTTTCTAGATCCTTGCTTGTGTTGCACTAACTCTCTGATGTACGTCACTTTGGATAAAAGCGTCTGCTAAATGAAATGTGGAAGTCAAAATTTGAAGTTCTTTTTTCATTTAATTTTCCGTAAGGCTTTTTGATATTGGGTTTGAATAGAATTAAGCATGGACATTCATTCTAAATTTCATCAATCAAAGGTCACAAGGAAACTTCTTGGCTGCATACACCTAGTGTTAGCCTCATGTAGCATTCAGGTATTTAGCATTTGCATGTTTATGCTCACAGCTAACTATGATATGGATAACACAGCATTTTGTAACCAGTGTTCAGTGACCAACATTTTTTTAAGTTGTTGGCTCTTCTTCTTCTTCCTCTGATTCAGACGGCTTGAACCTTTTGTTGAGATCTTAAACACTGAGTGTCAAAGTGCTGCTGTGTGCAGAGCCAATCAAACTGCTACCCTCCATCCAAAACAGTCTTAACAACAAATGTTTTTGTTTTTTTAACCGTGTTTTTCAGTTCTTAACTTTTATTTTCACACAGGTATTTGTCAATACTTTATAAGATCCATCTCTCATATCATTTAGATGTTCTAGCCAAATTTCCTGGACCTTTAACAAAAAAAAGATCTACAAATGTTTCTTACCATCTCTCCGAACATGTCCCCGTTACAGCTCGTCTCATCAGGACTCATCCCGGCCAAAGACCTCTCAGACGGAGAAGGTGACACGGGAGGGCTGGAGCTGGTGCTGCCAAACCTCATGACCCGCCCTGGAACCACCTGAGCCAGTGATGATAGAGATAACTTAAACCCTCCCTCTGGATGGTGCTCAGGTGTGTTTGTATAGGTGGGAGAGGAAGTGACGGTGCTAGCAGCCGAGGTTGTGGCCTGATGGCTTGGCTGTGGTGTGCCATTTTTCAAGACTGCTGCGTTGCTGCCGTTTTGCTCCTGGTAGTTGCGGAGCCTCTCAAGGAGATCGTTCTTTGTGCCTGAGACGGTGAGACCACGCAGTTTCAATTCCTGTTTCAGCTCAGCGACCTGGAGGATGAGAAACCAGATCAGTGAGCAGACACTGACTCAGAGTGAAAGAGAACAGAATAACTGAAAGAGACAAAAACAGAAAGTGTGAGGTTCAGAGGAACATAAATAGGTATACAGGTTCCCAAAATAGGGTTCAAGTTCTGCTCCAAAGGTCCAAAGATTAGACTTAGGGGGTCACATGATGATTACAAATGTATTACAGAGAAAAACTACATGCAATTCAAAATGTATTTTTCTGAAAAATCCCCTCTCCAGGCCTCTTCACGATTCTCAAATGAAACCATTTAAGCCGTGAGTAAAAAACACTCTGTATGCACAGCTGAAGGTTCAGAATCACTCATTAAGTTAGACTTTTGGAGGGAACATGCAATACTAGTCTTACAGGACAATAAGGTCTGACATCACGGGTAAATTATATTTTGCAGGTTGATCCATATTAGTTATAGGGCTTTCACACTCGCACAACACTCCTGATATTTTCAGGAGAAGCTGCATGTGTGAACGCAAACAGCCACATTTTTCACTCAGACCAGACTTCAGAGTTTCTCCTGCCAGCCCCCTGGTATTGTTTTCTGCAGAAAGTCTGAGTGAGCTGATGTGAAAACGCAGCAGAATTCACCTCCAGTGAGTGGGAGGGGACGGTGATGATTATTCCCCGCGATCGGTGCACGACCATAGACTGTCTGCATGTGACCGCTACGATATCTGTGCACGTAATTAAACGGCTGCTTTCTGTTCGTCAGTATGTTCTTCTCCGCTCTTTTGTTGATAGTGTAATTCCGTTGAACTACATGTAGCATTGATTTAAAGGCAAATACTCTCATTATAGCAGCGTATAACGGACTCTGTTGCTTCATCGGCCACTTCCACATTGTTGTTTTGATGTTGTGTCTTGCCTCAGGAGTCCCCCCGCCCCCCCCTACCGTTTGACCAGGATAGTCCCCTGCTGTGAGGTGAACATGTGAACAGCCTTACACATTTACACGAGTGTAAGTGTGAAAACGGCTTTAGTTGATACATCTTTAGTTAATTATTGAGATGATAAAATTGTTTACATTTTTGCCTTTATTTTAAGTTGACTTGTCAGTATGCATCAACAGCTCTTCACGTCTGTATATTTAAAGCACTTCTTCATCATTTAAAGATTGAATCAATTGTATAAGTCAGTTTGAAAACTCACTTTCTAACCTTTCACAAACAGCAGTAGAGTAAAAGCACTATTACATTTACTGTAAAGAATGTATGAAGTTAAAAATCTTCATGTCTGGTACTGCATGAAGCTGTCTGATGCACTCACCTTGAACTCATCCAGGTTGGCTGGCAGAAAGACTGGTTTAGCTCCGCCCACTGCAGTTTGGCTCTGACGGGCACTCCCGCTCTGATTGAAGGCGGCGGGGGTGGTGGTCGTGGGAGCACTGCGGGAAGGGGAAGGGCCAGAAGTGGTCGTGGGAGGCTGCTCAGTCAGTGGCCTGAGGGGAGGGAGAAGACAGTTCATTTGTATGTTGCAGGAAATGCAGACTAATGGCAGGTAATGGTGTGTGAAAATTATAGTTTACTTTCAAATGAAGCTTTTCAATGAATTTAATTGATTATACGTCTTGAGTTCATTCTCTTTCATCAGGTTGTATATAAACATTTTTTAAACATCTCAATGGTTTCTAGTCCTTCAAAACTTAAAAACATGACATTTCATTCAGTGACAAATTCATCTCACCACTAAAGCTAAACTCAGAAAGAGTTTACAATATTAACAGAACTTCTTCATGTACACAGCTGTGCTTCAGAAAAGAACTATGGGTAATAACTACTCTGGTTTTATTTGAGGAAGGAAAAAGAAAGGAGTGACTAGTGGATTCTTTACATAAAACCACCAAAGCCAATCACCCTTATGCCACATACCCACACACCCACACACCCACACCCACACACACACACACACACACACACACACACACAGTCATGCTTGACACTCACTTGGGAGGGGCAGGCAGGATGGTGTGGTAGTTGTAGTGCTGCTGTTGCTGGTTGAGGATCTGCAGCTGCAGGAAGAGCTGCTGCTGATGCAGAAGCTTCGCGTACGATGAGTCCATCGCAGGCGGCCGCTCTTTGTCTGCTTTCTGATCCGGAGGGATGTACTGGTGGTACTTCAGCTTCTTCACCTGCATCCAGGATGGAGAGGTTAACAAAAACATTTCTGCTGTAGGATAACACGAGCGTGGTACATTTACTCTACTACACCAATCGGCTAAACAAGTTTATGATTTGTTTAGGTGGAAAGCAACCATTTCCTCTTAAAAAAAGTCTCTGTTCTGGTGTTCTTAGGACACAGTTTTTAAACAACACTGTATCTCTCTTCCCCTTTCACAATCAGAGTACCCGTTCTCTTTGTATCAGTGTTACGTTTTGAAAACATAACCTGAATTTAGAAAAGCTGGCTATTGCATTCTGAGAAAGTAGACACCAAAACCAGCTGATTTGACTACATGGGAAGTAAAGTCCAGCTTCATGGTTGAATCTTACAAGGACAATATTGATTCTTAAAAAATGAACAAAAGTGATCATAACTCAGCCTCAAGAAAGGTAGTGAATACAACTTCAAAGATTGGTCAACTTTGAAAGGAGAGACTACCGGTAAGTCTTGTGTCAGTGTATGTTACTGACCTTGGGCTTACTGTCCTTTGGTTTCTTGGGTCTGTGTGAAGGACGGTCTGAACTCGTCTTAGCCTGAGACTGCTGACAGAAAGCGTGAGAAATGGGGTCAGGGGGGAGGCAGTGAGGAAATGAAGAGATGAGGGAGGGTTAGCCAGTTATAGCTGCTCCACAAAAATAGACATTAAGGTCAGATTAATTCATAAGTCATCAAATCTGCAGGATGTGTAACTCTACAGGGAGATTTGTCATGGTTCTTTGATTATGAAAAGGAAAAATAAATGTTTCTGCACCTTGACCTGTCCGGTAGAAGGGCGGGAGTTTGTAATGGTCACTGGCACTGCTGTCCCATTTGTTAATTTTGTGAACGGGGAGGAGTCTGTCCCATTCACCTGCGGTGGAGGAGGTGGAGGAGGCGGAGGGGGCCGCTGAGTAAGGAACTGAGAAGATATTTCTCTTGTTAAAAGTGTGACAGTGTTTATAAGAAACATTTTACACCTTATTGACAGTCTCTTGATTCTGTTAATTGACTAAGATGACATTCTGTGACGGTACCTGTGTGAGGGAAATGTTCTCGTTCTGGGTGAGCGTGTCAGGTGGAGACAGCTGAGGGACGGCGCTCACAGGGGAGTCGTGATTGGTTAGCTGGTCCGGGGAAAGTGCGTCGCTGCTGTCTTCATCTAAAGACGAGCTCTCTCCCTCGGCTGTTACAGAGGAAACATTTGTCATAATCAACAACACATAAGAGTTACTGTAACATCTCATCTGCTACAAACTTCAGTGGCTGGTAAAAAACAGTCCCCCCCCCATTTCCGTGGGGAGGCAAAGTCATGGCTGTTTAGCAGATTGCTCAACAACCATGACTAACTTTAGAGAAGTTAAACAACACTGTATGTCCTGCTGTGTTTCAACACAGGACTATGTCCAAACATTGTTGTTTGGACACGTCTGCTGTTAGTCAAAAGTTTGTATGGTATCACATCCAGTACAATGATGAAACCTTAACTTACTAATCAGACTCATCTGAGTTTAAGTGGTCATGCAGTTCATTTAAGTCAGAGGTATAGTGGTTACACAATGACATCTGGTTCAACTTTGTTTCATCTTTACCCTAAGCTGTAGGACTCAAGAAAGTTCAGGAATAATCTGTTCATTACAGGTCTTGGTTTTGAATCATTGAGAAAGATTGATGCCACGTTAAATGTTGATCAAATAGTGGCTGTGACACATTCCCAGATTCCTTGATTTTATGCTAATGCGAACAATGACATAGTAAGTGCTGTTAGCTAGGTAATGGGCCAGTCATTGGTTACAAAGCTAACATGCATAGAGGAAGGGCGGTCTCCCCACCAGCACAACAGCTCCAAACAGTGATGTTCACAACTCTTTCAAAGGCCGAGGCCATGGATTCAACAGACACACGTTTTTTTTCAGTGCACAAAGAAAGGAGAGCAAGTGGACTGAGAGGAAATGTTTGCTGACTTTGATTTTTGTTTTGTTTTATTGGATCAGAATCCCCTCGGAATGAGTCAAATGTATTCACTGTGATGAAGTCTGAATGCAGCTTTAAAAGTGAGTCTGGTGATGCGTGTTTACAAGTTATCTTGACAGTGAGATTGAGATCGTAGCTGAAGTGTTTGTGTGTCGAGGCATCCCTGCACCTGCACGTTCGTGAAATGTTAATTATTTTGTTTACTTAATACTGCGCTGTTTTCTATATCTGTATAACATCCATCCATCCATTATCTATACCGCTTTTCCCGTCCGGGGTCACTGGAGCCGATTCCAGCTGTCATTGGGCGAGAGGCGGGGTACACCCTGGACTGTTCGCCAGTTAATCACAGGGCTGACATATAGAGACAGACAACAAGCCACATTCACACCTACGGGCAATTTAGAGTCACCAGTTAACCTAACAAGCATGTCTGGACTGGGGGAGGGAGCCGGAGTACCCGGAGAGAACCCACACATGCACGGGGAAAACATGAAACATTCACACAGAGAGGCTCCTGTCCGACATGGATTCAAACCAGGAACCTCCTCTCTGTGAGGCAACGGCGCTAACCACTCACGTGCATATCATGTATATTGTTTTTTAATCATGTTGTCATCTGATTGTGTTTTATGTTGAATTGGGGTTTTTGTGCAAACATGCTATCTACATACTCGGCTGTCTACATTGTTATTGCGTTTATGTGTGACTGTAACTTTCTGTTCCTTTTTTAAGTCCATCTTTAACACAGCAACGGACACTTCTTCTTAAATGTTTGTATTTCTCACTTTTTTTAAGGCTTCTGTCCATGAACAAAGACACGTGTGACTATGAGCTGTGTTTGTGTGTATGTCTTCGCTTACCTAGTGGTGAGTGCACAGTGCAGGTGACAGACAGGATGTTCTTGTGAACCAGCTCGATGGGACCCGGTCTGTGGGAGATTTTGTCGTTGAGGTCGTCGGCCAGTCGTGCCCGCTTCAGCTGCAGCTGCTTGGCCTGCAGGGACGGCTCTGCAGACGTCTCTGTGGAGGACGCAGACAGAACACATGCATGCACACAAGTTTATTCGGCAAGGGGGTTTATGTAAAAATGCAACAAAACAAGACAGACAAGCAGTTTTTACTTCAACATAAGATGTCTGAAAGCATATCCATTGAGAGAGAATAGAGAAGAAAATACTTTACTATCTACCCTTTGTGGGCAAAGCTACTCTTTTTTAAAGGGATGGTTCGGATGCCGTCACAACAAACACATTTTTTTTTAAAGTTTTTTTTGTGCCTTTTTGCCTTTATAAGATAGGACAGCAGAAGAGAGACATGAAATGTTTGGAGGAGAGAGCAGGGGGATGACATGCAGCAAAGGGCCGAGGTTAGACTCGAACCCACAACTGCTGCGACGAGGACTACAGCCTCCGTACACGTGGCGCACGACAGCTATCAGCTATTGGCGCTCAACAAAAAGATGTTTTTAGTCTATTGGCAAAATGTAACTTGACTCTTCTTACACAATAAACCAAAACAGCTGATCAGTGCTCTCTGTGGGTGGATGAACACAAATATGTTGCATCACGTCATCATGCTAAATCAAAGTGGCATTTTCTAAATATCCCCTTCACTAACCCTGACGTGGGTTTTTAGGTTGATTTTTCTTAAAATTAGCCAAAGTAGGAGGTGAAACTGCAATATACAGCATAGCTTCTGTACCAGAACTACCACCAGTTCCTGAACTATCCCGTCAAAGAAATAATAAGGCTCCTTATCGATTAAAGTCTCATTTATTAAAGGTAACTTTTTGACACCTCTCGAAGCTTTTCTTCTTAGTCAGAAAGAGTTGACTTGTAGGATCAAACTCACCCTCCAAAATGTGCATCCTGACCAGTTCAGAGCGCTCAGGTCGACTCCTGATCTTCCTCTTCAGATAGTCCTCGGTCTGGGATAAAAAACATACAAGCACAGTTAGCAGATGTAAAAAAAAAGTGGAAGGGTTGGGGTACAGAATGTATCGACATCAAAATACAGACCCAGCATTTTAAATATTTTATCATACAAATTCTAAGGATAACTACAGGTTTAAGAATCAAATGATGTGTTTGGGTTTGGCTTGAAAGATGAAAATACATTATTTTTCCTAGATGGTTCTGATGTTACCAGTGAGGGTTTGAAGCATAATTATTACATTTCAAATGCATAGTCATTTACTCTAGGCTGCAAGTGGCTGCATCTCTTTTTGGTACAGGTCGCATGTTTAAAAAAAGATTCCAACAGATCAGTCATACGTATACTTAGTGACATAATGCTAACTGCTATATTAATTTAATTTTGACAAAGTTTTCCTTCTGGGTCACAATTTGACTGTGGAAAAAATGTGCATACTGACAGTGTATTTTACTTCAGATAATGCTTTGTTATTTGAGCTGTTCAAAGAAACTGTAAGGAAGAAGCTTTCACAAAGGAAACTCACTCCTCTGAAGACACTCACCCTAGCTCGCTCCAGACTCCTCCGCTGTTCGTGAAAGGCTGCCGGGCTCTTCAGTGCTGCAGGGGGGGAAGAGAGTGAGGGGAAAAAGAGAGAAAGAGATGAAGTCAGCTCGCTCAGACTGATGCGAGTCGCTATGCTCCTTTCAGCAGGTGACAATGTGAGAACAGATACAGATATAGAGGAAGACAGACTAAGAGCAGAAGTGACTGCAGAACGCAAAGGTCAGGAGTGCGATTCTGAACCGCACACTGTGATGACAGATCAGGAGGCTGATGGGACGCTGCAGCGTGCTGTGTGTGCAGTACACAGCAGGCACTATTCCTTTGCAGCAAAATCCACCTCAGTTATTATACTGTAACTGCATTAGGTATATTTGGCCTGTTATTCTGCAGTTGAGCTTCTGGTCATGTTATCTTTGCGCTCAGTGTGGCTGTAGCAGTAAGGCAGCTGCAGGAGGAGCTGAGTTGTAGTCAGTTTCAAAATGTTAGGTTGGAACAAAAACGGAACAAATATGTGGACAGATCTCACAGCACAACATGTAACCATGACCAGAGCTTTCCCCAAACCTTTACGCAGCAGTTTGATTAGCGTCATTGTAAAAGTCAAATTGAAAGTACTGCCTCCTAGCTTGAACTGCAAATAAAAGATGGTTACGCCTTCTTTTGGTCTTTTGCAGCTCTTATACTAATAGGCTAAGACTTGTGCATGCAGCACACTGCAAAGACTGCATGTCTGATGAATGACAGTTGAAGAGGATCTGATGGACATTATTTCTTGATGAGCAGTAGTCTGGATTGGGTGGTTAAAAAGGAGCAAGAACACAGAGGAGAGTGGGGACTGATGGATGACTGCTGCACATAAAGACATGTAAATTCATCACTCAGCCATGACTGTCCTCAGTGTACTGGGTGAATGGGTGGAGGTGTGAATGTCTATGGTTGTGTGCTTGAGTACAAACACGTATGTATATATCTTGGTATCTGACTGGACTTCTCGAAGGTAAGGAAGTGCGTAACTGTCACAAAAATGACATCATCCTAACACAGAAATGTAATTTCACTTTGGGGATGTTAAAATGTTTTCTGTTAATTCCTTGGTTTAAAAGAGCTTATTAGACTTTTTTCTCATACTGATCATTTAAAGTTTTAAGGGGACATATTATAAAAATTCCAATTTGACAGTGTTTTTGATCATTTATTTGGGTAACCTGAGTGTCTGCCGAACCACAAAATGTGAAATAAATCCATCCAGTCCTTTTGTTTGTGGTCTGCATAAGTCTTACAACTCAGAGAAAAATGCTCTGTTTCAAATTTGCTCTCTTTGTGATGTCACAGTGGGATTCTGGTAAAAAAACACCCTCGCCTCCACTGTTTTCTCCACCCCCAGCCTAGAGCAAAACTTTTGTGCAGGTCTGGCATTTAAAGAGACACACACAACAGCGAAGCCTTCTGAGAGAGCTGGTTTCTACAGGGTCACAAACCTCCTCTGGTGCTTGATTCATGTTATATTTTGACCAAAGCACAGCACAGATGTTTCATTGAGACCACAGGGGACTGTTTGAAAAGGTGGAAAAGGGGGAGAATATGTCCTCTTTAAGTCCGATCTGTGTGTTTTCATTAGAGTTAATGGTCTGATACAAACAACCTTCAACATAAGAAACTTCATGGTGAAAGTTTGGAAATGTTCATACAAAGATGTCCCGTGTCTTTGGGGAAGGATATTGGGAGGATGGTGGCAGTTACAATGACGCAACACAACTATGTAGGATTGATCAAGAGCTGGTGAAATCCCTGCTGAAGGTTAGTGAGTGTGGACATGCTGGCTACAGCGGGGTGTCCACGGTATGTGAGCCTCAGATGACTTGGTGGGTGGGTGTTGGAGGCATTCCTCTTGACATAAACCCCCCCGCCCCGGTGCACAGAGTGGAAGAGCCACATACCAGCTGTGATGTAACCAACAACTAAGATCTTACCAGAACAGACAACTGGTCAACTGATCTTTCATCTTCTATCTGAAACAAATATCTCTTCCTCATGAAGTTTAGCTGATCAGATTGTTTTATGGTTCATAAGACTCATGAGACTCACAAGTATACCTTTCAGATTAACCTGCAGAATACGCCACTAATTAACATTTGTAACATTAAAAACCCAATAGAGCTGTAGAAAACGAAGCAGAGCTTTACTCTGCAGAACAAACTCAGGCGACCTTGCTGTGGCTCAGTGGTAGTTACTTGTCTCTCAACCAGAAGGTCAGGGGTTCGACCCCCCGCTCCTGCAGCCACATGTCGAAGTGTCCTTGGGCGAGACACTGAACCCCAATTTGACACTTTACATAGCAACCACTGCCAACCCCATGTGTGAATGGGTGTGAATGTGTAGGTGTGTAAAAACTGCTTTGAGTAGTCAGAAATACTAAAAAAGTGCTACACAAGCTCAAGTCCATTTACCATTTACAACAAGGTGCTCCTAATGCACATTGTTATTGTTTGACAGCTTTAAACCCAACAAGATGCTTCTTGATAAAATGTGGTTTGACATTAAACTTTCAATGGGTTAAATCCATCAGCCAGCATGCAGTACGTACAAATGTAAGACACCTGGCTGACCTAGAGACACAGAGGCCTTGTTATGAGTTTTGTTTTATCCATATATCTAAACTCTGAACCTCACTTGTCTATCTAGACTGAGTTGTTTTTTCACCACCTACAGTTGGCAATAATGGTGTGAGGATATGATGCTGCAGCAGAAACTGACCCTGCATCAGTTCCCAACACTCTCAGTGTCGTCTTTAGCTGGGCATTATGCTTCAACGCACTTAACAATGTTTTTTATGACCATTCACCAACAGTGGTAGTTTTTTATTTATTTAAATGAAACGTAGCAAGTATGGTTTTTCTCTAGGGCCTGATGAATACATATTTTCTCCAGCCGATAACATGGATAGCATTTTTGGAGGCCTACATTAGCCTGTTTTTTCCGATATACTGGTCAGGCTCTAGTTTCTTCATGTGTCAAATGTTAATTAGTGATAAGAGACTTATAATAAACAAGAAGCAACCTCCGGTGTTGAAAAATAAAGCCAAAGCAGACGTGAAAAAAAAAACAGTTTGGGCTTTTGTAGCTCTTTTTCCTTTTTGGTAATAACTGTAAGTGGGCCTAATTTTCTGATCACTCATCCATTTTGATGATATTAGGCGAGGAGTTCAGTAAAAATGTGACGGACAGTACGGGCTCAGCTGCGTTCACTGACAGGTGGGCGCTTTGTTGCAGTTTGCCACGGCGCTATAATCCTGCCTCCCCTTCAACTTTTTGCCTCTTTGTAGATTGAACAAAGTTAGGTTAAGATACCATTTCCAATATGGCAACCACCACAACATCTTTTCAGAAACTAGTGACGTCACTACGACGACATCCATGTTTTCTACAGTGTATGATTAAAACACTTTGTTTGTAAGGAGTAGCCTTTCTAACTGACCTCATTAAGTTTCTTCTAAAATACTCAATATATCTTTAGTTTCTCTTTTATCGTCATCATTTTAACTCTACACTCACGTCGTCTTAGCTGATACGCTTCCATCGATACTGCGTGAGGCTGATTCGTTGGTCATTGACTGAATTTATTTTGAGAAAAGCTTTCTTTGAAAAGCCGTCTACTTACCACTCATAGCAAAGCAACAAACAGAAAAAGAGGAAAATTGTAAAACTATATATCTCCTCCTCTTGTGATGTGCGGAACTGTGAAACAGGAAGTGGATACACAGGAAGAGGAAGCTGGTCTATTTGATAACATAAAAATGGTGCAAAGTCACCACCAAATTTGACACATGTTGAACACACTCCTACAGATCACAGATGCAGATAACGACTGACACATTCAGCAGTCTCAACTTTTGTATAGTTGTGTTACCTGAAGGTAAGGCAAGAGAGAGATAAGGTTCACCAACATATCCTGTGTAGAAGACGATGATGGTTTGTTTCAGTAGATAGACACACTGTTCTAGCTGCCATCTCGGTTTTAATAAAGAATTAAAAAATACTCCGGTCAGGCTAAACACAAACTACCTGAAGGTGAATACGTTTGTGCTTTGTCTGTTGTGTTAACGGAGTTTGTGCATCACTCACTGCAAAAATAAGAACATATTATGTAACCATATGCACAATTCAAACTAAACATGCTGACAATGCCTGATGCAGGTTTGCAGAATGAAGCACATTTGAACTCTCCAGAGTAACACGGACTTTAAGCAGACTTACGTGGCATGATCCCTTGGCTGACCAGTTCCTCTCGTGTGCGTCTCTGCAGGAGTTTGAGCTGGAGGACTGCATGGAGACAAAAGAGGTAAGGAGGGAGGGGTGAAGAAAGAGGAGAGGAGAGAGTCAGTGACTGCCGGAAAGAATAAGAAACTGCAGCGATGGAGCTCTTAAAGCTTCTTTATCATCTCTTATTGTCCACCGGTCAGCAGTCTGTCTGCCACGTTAGATAAATATCCACACACTGAAATAGAGTCATGAAGAGGACCCAATTCATCCTCCCATTTCCCCCTTTCTTCAGTGCATTTTTTTTTTTTTTTAAACTAAAGAGGAGGCGCATACAAGAAGGGCGTACAGCTTACTACACACTTCCTGTTTCTGGAGTTTTTTTAAATTTCATTTCTGTGTACCAAGTGAGTGCAGACGTGTGAGAAAAAAAGCGATGATCTTTCAGTGAATTAGCGAGTGAGATAGAGCAAGA
Source organism: Tautogolabrus adspersus (assembly GCA_020745685.1). Lineage (NCBI taxonomy): Eukaryota > Metazoa > Chordata > Actinopteri > Labriformes > Labridae > Tautogolabrus > Tautogolabrus adspersus. Next base: position 4,302,797 of record CM036554.1, on the reverse strand, counting down.
TTACAGAAACGAGCAGAGGAAGAACAATTTAAAGCCTTGTTTTGAGTATAGGTGGAATAACAATGTTTGTATAGGCTGATTTCTCCGCCACTTCAAAACAGGAAGTGATGGTTACATAATGCAGAGGCCGGACAGAGAGAAAAAGAGAGTTTTCAGGAACACAGCACTGGACACAGGAGCTGGACGATGTCTGAACTTTCTACACACCAGATTTCAGTTCTTTTTTTAAACCAGATGTACTTATCTTTGTTCTTCTTAGAGTTAAATCTAGGCTCCTAGTCATAATGTAATGCTTCCTTTTCTTAAACAGAGAAGGGCTGTCACAATACGAGATTTTAAACTTAGATTTGATATTAGTAAAAATCAAACAATACTGATAAGTGTTTCAAAACCAGGCCAACTAAAAAAGAAGCCCTAGGCACCCACTACTGGGTAATTCCCTGTTTCAGATTAGCCAAAATGTCAAGCAAACTCCTGCACACTGTCTAAATTGAAAAAAACCATTGGCTATTTGTGCAACTTAATCCTTGCTTAAGGTAGCTTTTAGTTAAAACTATGACTGAAGATCTGAGGGTACTCTTCGATACAACCAGGCATTAAGTCAGTAGCAGTGTCTGTTGCAGCTTTTAAACACAACATTTAAATTGGGCATCTTATCCCTACTAGAAGCGCACGCTCACAGCAGGACATAGTGTGTTCTTTACTGCTTGTACCTACGCTGCAAGCTACCTGAGACACATGCTAACCACCGGTGTTTGGCACCGGCCTGTCCAACAGAAAACAGACCAACGCTTCATCTGAGGGTGAAAGACAACCCAAGGTTCACCATCATTCTGGAACGACCTTAACCCGCATGGCGTTTCGCCCTAACTGTGATTATATCTTCCTTCATTGCCACTACGTCCACATCCAATCGCTGAAAAGTATGCAATCCAAAACTCACCTACGCGCTGTCATTGGCTGGGGCAGATACACAGAAATGTCAAATGTCAACCAAAATATCAAAATACAGGCAGAGGACAGGGTCTCTGCAGACACAGTCACCACCACAAATGTATGGAGGAGGCCCAAAAGTGATGGATGTGCAGCATTACTAGTGTATAAGTCCATATTTTACTTTTGGGAAAAAGCTACTGACTCCATCTTTAAAAGTTTTGAAGTATTGGAAATTCTGACAACCTTACAACATATTTTGAAAGAACCATTTAAATACAGAAAGCAGCAGGATCATGTTAGTGCATTGTATTTTAACATCTTTATCCAATCTGCACTGGTTCCCAGCATCTTTTAGGACTCATTTTAACGTTTGACCAGTTTGCACGGCTCTTGATGGTTAGTTTTTTGTCTGGCTTCCATTACTCATTCTTTGTGGTTTTAAATCCCTAACAGCCTTGAGATCCTCTACTGTAAGCTTTCTGAATACAAAACATCACTCGTATGAAAAAATCGTGTCCTCAGCCTACTTTGAAACTGTGCAACAAAACCAACGCCTACCTTCTACCCAAGGCTATCAGAGATACAGACTCTGTTTGGAAATGTCTCTTAACCATTGCTGTTGCTTTTCTTTTGCAAATGTTATTGTTCTGTGTTTGTTTGTTTTCTTTTATTTCACATACTCTACTTTTCTTAGCATATCTACTCTTTACCTGTAGCCTGTTGTCTTTGCTTAATGTTATATTTCTTTCTTTTTGGGCCTTATATATTCAAGAGGACATAGTATCCCCCTTTTCCACCTTTTCAAACAGTCCCCTGTGGTCTAAATGAAACATCTGTGCTGTGCTTTGGTCAAAATATAACATGACTAAAGCACCAGAGGAGGTTTGTGACTCTGTATAAACCAGCTCTCTCAGAACGCTCCGTTTTGGTGTGTGTGTCTCTTTAAATGCAAAGAGCCCCCCCTAAGTTTCACAGTAGACATCACTCCTCTGTAGCGAGAATAAAAATGGCGGACCTGTGCAAAAGTTTTGCTCTAGGCTGGGGGTGGAGTCCATGGGTGGAGATACCAGCTGGTATGGATTGAATCCCACTGTGATGTCATAAGGAGAGCACATTTGAAACGGAGCATTTTTCTCTGTGTTGTAAGACTTATGCAGACCACAAAAAAAGGACTGGATGGATTTATTTCACATTTTGTGGGTCGGTAGACACTCAGGTTACCCAAATATATGTTCAACACTGTACAAGTGGATTTTTCATAATATGTCCCCTTTAATAAACTTTGTATATTAATGTTCGTTTGAATGGTACTTTATAATCAAACTAGCCCTGCCTTGCCTTGTTTGTTAAAAATCACGCAGTTCTTCCAATCCGTATGCTTTGAGTGTTTTCCTGTGTCTGATAAGTTGCTGCTGTGTCTGTGTAGGTTCTCAGTCATCCAGGTCATGGTACATTTTGAGCTCAAGGCAGCTGTGGTAACTAAACTGAAATACATGGAATTTAGAGAGGTGAGTTGGACCTTTCACTCAGCCAAACTGACAACTGACCACCTACAATCACATCAGCGACAATGACAGGAATGTACAGAGCAGCTACAGGTTTGCCAGTGACACTGAAGTCCGTAAGTAACTGATACCACACTATACTTCCACTGTGCTTCTTGGCAACAGCCCGTTTCCATTTTAAAACTGAAAACTATTTTCCGTTCAGATTCAGCTCAACTCAGCTGAGACTCTTGGTCTAAACGCACCAGCTGTCCCTGTTTGAGGTGTGTGTGTATGTGTGTGTGTGTGTGTGTGTGTGTGAGTGTGTGTGTGAGTGTGTGAGTGTGTGTGTGTGTGTGTGTGTGTGTGTAAGTGTGAGGTAGAACACACCATAGAGGCTTGCCGAATATTTCAGGCCGGGCTTGTATCTGCTACACAAGCAGCACCTGTTCCTTCTCAGTAACAAAGTGACATCATTGGTGCTAGCAGCTGAGCTAGCTAGCCAGTTAGCCATCCTGTGTAGCTACTGCTGTGGTAGCTCAGTGTTATGACAAACAATCCAAGGCCTGGACAGAAACACAGTGACTTCTACGAAATAACGTCAGACCCTTTGAATCTAAATGTCATAACTTGGCTCTAAATCCTTGCCGGCGGTCCAAGCTCCCCTCTGTTTTATTTACAGAGTGTGTATGCTCCACATCATGAAGGATCAGACCAGCACTAGAGACTCTCCCCTCTGGAAGCAATAACATGTCAGTTTCACATTCAGCGAGGTAAACACACAGACCTAAACACAGCCAGGCACGTTCATGTGTACGTCGCAGCAGTGCAGCAGCTGAAAGATTAATATTCCCTCAGAGCCAAACACACGGGCAAACACTTAAGAGACTCACGTGTTGCCTGAGCACACACACAAAAACACACTCTGACCGTGCCATGGCAAGAGTGGAGGGTAAGATGCTGTCGAGACACTTGGCACTTCCAGGGAAAAGGTTTATTCTGGGAGAGGGAATCTTACACTTTCCCTTGATCCAAGCCTCACATCTCCAACCTGGCCGAACAACAAACGCTGCAGGTTATTTTCTTCTGCTCTCTTTTTCTGCTCTCTTTATTCATCTCTCATTTCCAGTTGAAGCGAGCTGAAAGTCCTTGTACAAGCTGCTTAGTACGGCTGCTACAGGGCCTTGTGATGGCTGTTTTACACTGTTTATTATTCGTCTGACTTAATAATCAACAATAAAGGTATAAAAAGACTTTTAAAAGACGGTGTTTGCCATCTTAGTCCATTTTCTCTGTGGTTTTTGAAATGCAGAAGTCTCTGACACCTCGTGTTCAAGTGGAGGTGCTATGTGTGAAAAGCTGTAGTGGTAATGAAACTGTAGGCTGATGTGTGGAAACCAGTTCAACAACTAAATTATTAACAGACAACATGCAAATAGAGGAATCTGAATAGTCAAACTGAAAAAATACATCAGCAAACTTTGAGCAGCTTTACAGCAGAAAATGACTGCAGTGCATGTTAACACGACGTAGCATGCCTCCTCAAAGTAACCTCATTTCATGCTTTCATGTAAATACAGTGAGTACTAATGCTAATAAAATGCTGCTGTTTAAATATGACAATGCCTTCATCTCAACTAGGTTAAGGGGCCATTTATGGTTAATTTAAGAAAAGGCAGGGCGGTTTTATCGGGATACTAGGCCAGAGCGAGCGAGGCAACAGAGAGAGGGAGAGACAGCGGCTGCATGTACAGCATTTAGGGAAAGAAGCAGAGGAAACAATGCTGCATCAAAGTCTGCTTGTTGTTTCAACGGCACTTTTAAAAGAAAAAAAATCGAGCCTGTGATTTTTTGGTAACAGGATGTCTTCTGAGACAACCTGTTGGCCACAGAGAAAGACACATTCAACATACAGTCAGATGCAGCGACAGAGCAAAACAAAGGGCGGCTCGATTACTTTGATTAACACTGAGATCATGACTGTTAAATAGATTTGATTACATCTGCATCGCAATAATTTATCAAACGTATTTAAATAGATTATAAATACAAAGAAATGTTTTTGAGGTAGTGGTGATGTTAAAATAAATCAACATACACTTTGAAACATTGACCACACATGACAAAACGTCTGAACCAAATGAGCGGCACACAGCATGCAGCTCAACGATCGTTTAATGATGATTATCTTTTTTCTTGATCGTGGGAAACTCAGTTTAACATCCTCTTTCACAACTTCATTTTGATGTTAACGGTACAGCTTTAATTGTTGATTTATTTTGAATTTTCTTTTTTAGAAAATCAGCAATTGTTATTTCTATAAGAAAAATCAACTAATTCTCTTCATACTTCACCTTTAGAGATGCCTTCAAACGGTTTATTTTTCCTGATCAACGTGTACAGTTTTGTTATGTAACAAACAAAAATCAAGTTACAACGAACATCCTTTTCAAACTTTTAGCTGAAAATAAAATACATGACAAACGGTTGATTCCTCACTTCTAGTTGGAAAGATTTCTGTCGATAGAGAATGACTGGTTAACTGATTATCTCAAGGTTCAGTTTTTAAACACTGTTGTATTGAAGCAACCAACAGGTTCTGCAGTTGCCAGACTTTAAAAAGCAAGACTTAAAAGTTACTGATTTCAGTGTGTATACGCTGACTTTCCCCTCCTGTACAACATCCTCCACGATGCAAAAGTGTTGGGGAATGAGGATTCCCAGGATTAGGTTTAAGGTTAAAGAGCCGTCAGTGAGGGAGAAGGAGGAGGTCAGCGACACACCGAGCCAAGTTCCTGCTGGCCAACTAGGCTAATCCTGCAGTGCTCATGTGTCACCAGATCTGATTAAACATGTCGGAGTTCGTCACTGTCCCCAAAGACCCCCAGCCTTGGCACAGCTAAGCCGAAACCCTCTGACCATTATAGCAGCACACATGAAGGCAGAATGCTCCATGCCCACACAGAGGCATGATCGCACTGTCACAGACCCACATAACAAACACCAGACCCTGTGAGAGGATGCTTCTCTTTGGCATTGTCATTGGAAATGTTCTATTTGTTAAGCCTGCTGATGTTCTCCAGTATGAGCTCATCTTTGCATGGAGGGCCCGAGCACAGCACATGTTTCTCACGTCAGTAAGAATGGACGGCGGCTTGAGGGCAGCAATAACACAAGGTGAAGGCTATTTACACCTTGAAATCCGTCGCACTGCTCTGGCATGCTGCAGCTTGCCGGGAAGCAAATGACAGCATGAAGGGCTGCGGTGAATACTAATTAACTTAAAAGTTCAAGGAAGGAGAGTCACACTCCCAGAGCTTTCATGGCTTTCTGCAGTGCCTGTCGCACACACACACTGTCTCTAGATGTGGCGCCTTCTTCCGACTTTAGCAAAGGTTAGCAGTTAGCAAAACGTAGACTCTGAATAACTTTTAGCTGACAGCTGCAGGGGTAACAGTTTAACATTTCATTTTGCTTATGTAGATGTGCTTTCCATTTGTTTCCCTTCCCTCTGTCTCTAACCTTTCAGTAATCTTCTGTTTCTGTTTTCAGTCACTCATGACTCTGAGTCTTGCTCGTAATGTTTGATATAAAAAAACTGAAGCGTATTTCACTGTTGAACTGAATGTAAACCATCCAAAATGAATCCACTTTATAAAACAAGTTGTAGTAGAAAGCATACACAAACTAAATGTACTACTGTGTTTCTGTTTTCTGGCTGCACAGTACATCTGCAATATCTGGACAGGGTTTTCAAAGCGTCATTAAGTGTTGGCTATAAACAAACTTCTTATGTGCAGGATTTCAGTGTGGAAATGATTGTAAACCATTCCACATCACGCTTTTTTTTGTGTGTGCATTTTTTGATATCATGTAACTGTAGGCTAAAGTATTAAATATTAGCTGCTTGTCAACAGGTGGCGGTAATGAGGGAAGAATTCAGCAACATGGCAGCAATCGCAGGGAAGAAGAAGACTTCTAGCAATTAAAAGAAGCGTTTTTTTTCAAGCGTGACTTTCACATCTCAGGCTCAGTTTTTTCTACCACAGTTGCTCACAGTTCCTTAATTTAACATAGTGGTAAGCTCTGCTCTATTAAAAGGAGTTTATCAGAGAGAACATATAACCACTTCTACTTCCTTCATACATGAACGTCCTAACCAAATCGCTTATCTCGAGCAAAGCCCCATTCACAATTCATGTTAGGCCATAAAGTGCCGAAATCAACCTAAAGAGACATAAACAGAAGTCGTATCAGGTACCATGTGTGTCATCTGACAGTGCAGAACCAGATCGCCCACCTTCTTTCAAGCTGTGATAGACATGTCTGTCATGATCCATCTCCAGTCCTGCCTTCTCCATGTCATCTCCCATTGGAGGAGAGCCAGGGGGGGAGGGTTCAAAGGAGAGGCAATGGTTGGTGTCCAGCATTATCATTTAGAATGTAGTTAAATTATCTGATAAACATTGGACTCTTTATTCAAAAGCGCTCCTCCTCCCGAGTCCAAAATGTTTTTGCAGCTTTTGGCTGAAGAAGAATAGAAGAGTCCTCGACGTGTCAATACTGCACCAGCTGTCCCTCAATTACTGTCCTCTCTTTCCAAAGGAAGGACGTGGTTCAAATGCTTCAGAAGACTCCTGTACAAGTCAAAGAAATTCTTCCAAAACAAAAACGTGTGAAGAGAAATGCTGCTACTGCCTCGCCTCTTCTCTCCCAGTGCTTTTCCTCTCCTGTATCAGAGTAATCGATTGGTCTGTCTCTCTCCTTCTCTTCTTCCTCCTGCTCTCTCCTTCCCTTGCAGTGGCAGCGGGCGAGTCACGACAGAGCTGCTGCCCGAAGAGAGAAATTCACAGCAGCGAGAGGTAGATTAAAAAGAACGGGAAAGCCGAGGGGAAGGAATCTAAAAAAGAGGCCAGTGTCGAAGAGAGACGGAGAGAGGACAGCAGTGTTCACGCCAGAGAAGAGTGTCCAGAGAGACTGCTCTGGTTGCAGCTCCTCCTGAATCTCTCTCTCCCTCAAACACACACACAGAAGCACACACACACACACACAAACACAAACACACACACACACAAACAGGCAGTGGTGCCGATAAAGTTCTCCTGCTCAGCTGTTGCCGTTCATTCCCTGTACCAGGCTGATGGGGGTCTGCCACATGCAAACCTCCTCCCCGTCAAACACTCAAACAGAACAGACTCACAGCACCACGAACAAATGAGACAATCTGTTTTTGGACACTTTCTAAACTACACAGACTCGCTCCAACACAGTGACTCAGAGCTTTATTGAGCATTTTTATTGGACGAGTGGCGGTAACGGTTTTCAGTGATGACCTCATCTAACATAATCGACCTTTGTCAGAGATACTTGGGTGAATTTGATACCTGGATGAATCACACACGCACACAGTGTGACTTTCAGAGCGATTGATTGATACCTAATCACTGCTGCTTTCCAGTTGTTTTTTTTAACAATCTGCCCTTGAAGAAAGGCATTTTATCCGGATAGGATCTCAACTAAACATGTTTCTATCAATTCATTTATTGACTATTCATAAAGGGATTTCACCTCTGCACTGAGATGGGAATGATTCATTCTATCGGGGGAACAGTTTCATTTATTGGAGAAGTAGTTCTTAATCATTTTGATACAGTTTTATAATTGTTGTATTTTCAATGATCGCTTTAGGAGCTTAAAAACAAAAATCAATCAATTTCATGTTTCTAGAATGACAAATAACTACCTTGAATCCTTGAAACGTCCTTGATTTAAAATAAATAAATAATTTATGTAAAATTAAAGTCGATGAATCCCTATCTAGTCGGAAAACTCCACCAAACTCTGTCGGGCTCCCACAGAACGCTGATGGTAAACGTCAACTCCGGCTGCACCCCCCGCCCCCAAATGCTCTGCTCTGTTTTAAATAGCAGGGCCAGCTGGCCATAAGGGGGGCTATATTCAGCTTGGTATCACCTGTGCACTCGCAGGGTAAGGTTACTGTGAGCAACACACATCGCCGCCTGTAAATACACAATCACTTTTTAGCCACATTTCTTTAGTTTGAATCAATGTTATATGAAGCGTCACACAAATGGAGAAACATCGCTGTCATACCTTTCTTTTCACGTTACGTACAGCAAAGAGAAGAATCCATCTTTTAAAAAACAAAGGCCTGTATAAATATGAAATACAACAACTCAGCAGTGTGACGTCATGTACAGAAAACGTCGATCATACAGAGACACACAGCCGCACAGTGCAACCTGAAAACACAGACACCACCTTGAACAAACACTGGCTGGTACCTATGATGACTGTCTGTTGTTGAGTGTGTGATTAAAGTCCACCTGCTGTTGTGATTCACAGTCTGGGCAGGAAACACAGACGACAACACACACACTGGGATTAGGAAGTCACTGTGTGAGCCAAGCCAATGTCAGAAACACAAGCACATATCATGAACAGACACAGGCATG